>CM067087.1:31176254-32426254 GCA_034008185.1 Gorsachius magnificus | reverse complement strand
CTATTATATAGTAAAATGCCAGAAGGCATTTTGCTTTCTGTTTTAAAGTTTGCCTCAAATTTTCCATGCCTTGGCAGGTTGTTTTCACAAGATTTCTTTCTAGAGCAAAAAATAGTTGTAGACTTTGAAACCCACTGTTAGAAAGTGTTTCTAAGTTTGGATGCACAAGGCCTTAGCAACCATTGCACTGCATCTTACAGTCTTTCAAACCACTACAAAGAAACTACCACTTTAGAGGGAGAAGTGTCTTACATTAACACAACCAGAACAGAAGATACCTGATCACAGGGTGCAGGGCAATAATGAGATGGTACATGCTCAAAGCAGTAGCATTATTTGCTTAAATGCAAATATTTTCAAAAAAAAAAGTTACTTTCTAGCTATTGAGTAAATAACTTCTGGGTACACTTCAGCAGGCTTGCAGTCTCCACAGAAGAGCTTCACACTCTTGACCACATTTCGAGTTAAGTTTCAAACTGAATAGTACATAACAGCTAATGAACTTTTTCCAAAACCAGTGTAATCTTTTGCACAGCATCCATATCCCAATGTTGAAAACAATAAAACAATCTTTGTGCAAAAACCAAAGGATACTTTAAAGCCATTTTGAATGAATCTGAGGAGAGCCTTTAAGTCTACTCCCCTTTATAAGTACAATGTTTAGGTCTGGTCTACATTTGAAAGTTTGCAAATCAGCAGTGATATTAGTTCAGAAATTTCTCACCGTCAAGAGAGTCATTTCACTGCCAGGAGCATTGTCAGACTTACACAGATATACCACTATGCTCACTATTTCACATATGCAAGAGTGTAGAAGATATATGGAAGTACTTGCATATACTGCAGTTGCATTCATATAGGATGGGGACAGCAAGAGAGGGAACCTCTTTACCACCAGCCACATAGATAAAAGCAACATTTGTTCAGACAGCTCCACGAGCAGGCTGCTACTCCAGGGCCTTGTTCAGCACAAGACAGGCTCTTGCTACTAAGCTGAAGAGCTGCTCCCAGGCAAGCTGATACTGCCTTGCACAACAAGCAGCAAAGGCTCTGGGCAGACCAACCACAGCAGGAAAGAGGGACACTACAGGTTAACCTTTAATGCTTGCCCTCAGTTGTCATCAAGGCATTAGCCTACACCTGACCTGCACAGGCAAAGCATTTGGGCAGCATTACTCAGTTACTATAACTCTGCCACCATCTCAAATGAGGGTTGCAGTTTCAGAGTAATTTTCAAGTTACTGGACTGAATACAGTAAGTTTGCTTTTTCAGCTGTAGTTTCTTATTTCTGTTCACTAGGAACTCCTTTTCCAGTCTATTTGTGAACAGGATAATGTGTCATTTGGCAGAGGAGGTTATGTCTTATCACACTGCAGAAAGTTGCTAAGAGATTATCATCACAACTGTCAATTCAAACCACGTTCTAGCTCATGCAGTATTCAAGCTGTTCAGATCTGCACTGCTAGCCTGAACAGCAGAGTTCACAGAGCTCCAGTCTTAGACTGTGTGTTAGATTTCTTGATCAAACGGGTTTCCACAGAAGTGCACAGTACAAGTACAAATCAAATTGAAATGGAGAAATATCCTAAAAAGGGCTCATCCTGAACCTAGCACTCCCTGCCTCTTACTCTTCCCCCTCACCGCCAGTCTTTGTCTCTCAGCTTCTTGTGGCCTTTCTCATCAGATTCGTGTTACCTACTGCAAGCATCCCACAGGTCTCCTGCCTGACTTCATCTCAGAGCAAATGAACTAATATAATGAACCCTGGCCCCACGAATGTTCCCACTGGACCATGTTTTGTACAGGAATCTATCCCCTTGCCATGTCAGCTGGAAATTTCAGACCAGAAAATGAAACAGATTTTCAAGAAAGTAAAATGACGAGTAATTAACATTTATAACAGCTTATCAAGGTATGTGGCAGGCTTCCAACATTCACCATGTCTTCAAATCAAAAAACTGAATATTAGAGATCAGCGGTCGTTTTAGCTACTGGGCATGACACCGGAGCTATCTGTGAAATCTTCTCACCTGATATATGATGTCAGGCAATGAGATTCCTCCTAAAATGTATAGGCAGATTATCAGCCTGTAATAACAGAGAGCACTTCAATTATGCCAGCACTGTTTTACAGATTTCCAAGGGAGAAGACTGCCATGTGTGTTTTGGCTGTGCAGAACTCCATGACATTTTTCAACAGAAGGAGAGAGAGTTTTGTTGCCATCATCAATATTCTTTGGACAAATTCTGTCCAAGATTGTCTTAAAGAAAAAGCAACAAAAATCTAAGACTAGAATCTGGATAGATTACTAATAAGACATGCACAGGATATGAAGTACAAAAGGTGTCTTGTTTGCAAACCAGCACCCACAATCAAAATAGAAGGACCATAAGGTGGCTGGAGTTAACACAAACTAATAAAATTTATTATCTCTCTGGTGATCCCAGCAGTACAACTCAGGCAGACAATAATTAAGCATCTTTTATTCTCTCTTATTTTACCTAATGGAGTCATACAGTTTTACTCAATAGTAGTCCTAACATTTCATGTCATGCAGTTACATCCAAACTATGTCTCAAACAGTTTTACCCGGTACAAACAGTGATTTATTGTAACCTAATTCAACATACTGTATGTTTTGATATTAAAAAAAATTAGAGAGAAGTTTGGAAACAAAATCCAGACTAGAAACACCACATGTATACATGACCAGGGAACAAAGTAGTTAGACATACTAACACTTTGACATGATATCAAACCAAAGAAAACTGCTGCTCTTACTTGAAACTAACAATAAAAGGCATCTTGTTTTCACTTGGAAAGGTACAGCATTGTTGGTACAATATGTAAAAAAAAATTAAACTTACTAAAGTATTTAGGGGTTAATTTTAAATTACCTATATAATCTGAAATGGTGCCTGAAGAATATATTGCTCTCCAGAGTATTTTTGTTTTCTGACAGCTGCTTAAGTAACCAAGCTGTACATGGAATACACAGATGAGGCATTCATGAGCTTAAGCTAAAGCACCACTTTGCCATATATTTTTGCATGGCTTTCAGATTATATTTTTTTAGCAAGATGGTAGGCAAAAATCAAGAAAAAACCTTATCATTTTTAAGGAAAGAATAGCCATGCCAGTGAGGTACTAAGGCAGTTTGTGCCTAGCCCCCCAGGCCCCTACAGCCATGCTTGGGCAGCAGGCCCCAGGCATGCCTGGCAGCCTTGTGGGCCTTCAGGGGCCTGGGCAGTGAGGTAGGGATTTCAGGGCTGCTTTCACCTACACAATGTGTGTATTCTGTACACTTAAAAAAACCTAGCCCACTATCTAAAGGACATCTCCAAAAGGAGAGCCAAGATAAACTTACACTGCCAGCTTGCCCCATTAGCACTCTCAAAGGAGTTCAGCCCATTGCCCCCCCCAGGGCCTCCTCAGCTTTCCTCCTCAGCCCTGGCACGCCACTGAGGCTGTCACGGCAGTGACAAGGAGGACCCTGCTCAGGAGATGAGCCCTCCACCCCAGTACTCACACCTACTCGCAGCACATGTCCCCTGGGGAGTCAGGCTGCCAGATCACGCTCTGCTCGCTGTGAGACATGTCCCAGGCAGCCGGTTTAAGCAGCCATGTAACTCACAGGCTGGCAGGCAGTTTCCACAGCAACACCCATCTTAAACAGCAGCACAGGGGAAGGCAGCGTGTGGCGCCCATCCCTGGGGCACACAGCTCTCCATCCAAGACAGACAAGTGTGAAAGGACTGCCAAACACCAGCGGGGACGCTTCCTCTGGCTCTCCCTTCCCACCTTCTCCAGGCTATCCCTGCTCCTTCCCTCAGCATTTCCCCCACACCGGCCTCAGGTTTGACACAGTCCTGCCACCACTAGGCCTAACCAGGCCACAGAGACATCCCTCAACATTCCTGTTAGCTTTGTCAGCAATTGCCTTAGACCATCAGTTTTAGCAGTTTTCTGCTTTTTCATGCAACGCTCTTCACCACAATACCTGTGTGTATCTGTGCCAGGAACTCGATTTTTCTAGGGGAAGAGCAATATGGCACCACCACAGCTTGAAGCCTCATTCAGCAGGGCAAGGAGAAAGGTGGCACTGCAGGAGCCCAGGGAAGAACACAGAGCAGCAACAAAACCAGAAAGATAAATGAAGTAGAAGGCTGTGGAAAGCAAGGTTTTAATAGATAGGGTGAGAAAGTGTGCCTATGCTGTGCTTTTTAGAAGCACTCTTTTAGTAAATGTTGGCGCCAGTGCAGTACAAGTATCGGTGTAGAGAAAACAAGCGACACCCTTTAGAGATAGGCCTAAAAGCTAAAGATAGACAAAACTATAAAAACAGTTAGCCACTTTGATTTAGAAATAATTGTTCCTAGAGGTGACTGACAATCAAATGGACTCATGAACCACACAGTTTTATACAAACATATGCTTAACCAAGGATTTTTTGCAATATTCCTTTTTCTTTCTCAGCCAGTGAGTTAAATTCTGAGAAGTCAAAATAAATACCGAAAAACTTAGAAGCAATCTCCAGAATCTGACTGTTCATATAACTACCAGCATTTATTTTTTTTTTTTTTATTGGAATGATGTCAAGGAGTATCCCTCACTGGTATGAAGCCATACCAGTGCAGCACAAACACAGAGCTGGCTGTCTCCAGACAGAGTGCCTGTCTCCAGAACTGTTAATCTATGCTAAGAGGTGTGACAGAGGAAAGAGCAATGCAAAAAGGGCTAATTGATTTGGACAAATAAATAAGTCTGAGAGGATCATGATATTTCTTCAACCAGTTTGCTTGTGCTCATAAAAATATGCTGAACTGTTCACTCTGCCTTTCAAGCTGGGCAGCTGCTGACTCAGCTCGTACTGCAAATTTTAGAAGTGGTGTGTCTTCAGTGTAAATTTGCCAGTCAAGAAACTGGGACTGGCAAAGTCATTGCACAATTATCTTGTGAGATTAAGCTGTCACAGATTATAAAGAGTGTTAATCACTGAAGTATTTAAATACTTATTTACCCCGTTGGGGTTTTTTTAAGTCAGGTTGATATGCAGGAGAACCATTTCCTCATTTCCTGCTTCAATTCTGTGTTTACCTAAAATAAGCCAGAAACTTAGTATCTGATACAAAACAAACCTGAAGCCTGAAACAAAATAGGATTATTGTGTTCTCCAGTAGGACATCCCATGGGATTCCTGTAAGCTTCATTAAGCATATTCTTGAAGAGGAGGTGGATTAATAGGAAAATGCGCAGCTCATTTCAGTAAGATCAATAGGCAACAGGAAGGCAGAATGTAGTTATCTCTTATTTCCAACTTAATAATGATAAATATTCCAGTAAAGTTGTCACAATAAATTTGTTTGTTTCTCCTTTCATATTAAAAATTCTATATTTATATGTTACTATGATTTGACCTCAGTCTCATACAATAGTACATAATCCCTGCAATACCGAAGAAAAGCTCTTTATACAGACTGAGTTTTCCTTATATTTCATAGTTTAACTTCTAAATAATTCCATACCCACTGTTTCCGTCCAGCTGAACATCCAACATAGAAGCAATGCCCCAGCATCACAGGCAGAACAGTAACCAGCCAAGATTGGATCTCGGGAAGGAAAACCAGATAGGAACTCACTACTGGAGAATTTGAGTCATAAAGGCTCCAGTCCTGAAAATGAATCCACTACTTCACTTATGTAAATCACATATCAGCAGTCAGTTTGGAGCACCTCTCCCCCATCCCCTGCCCCTTAAGCTCAATGCTATTTAAGAGCTGGATGAGACCCTGACCATAGCAAAGACATTAAGAATAGAACAATTAGCTTCAAAGACACTAGAATTTCACCTATCTTTACATGTAGGCTTATTTGGTTAAAATCCAATGCTCTTTATCCTATTAATAGGAACATTCACCCATTTGCTAGTCAAATACGAGCTTTTGAACTTTTACTGTTTCTATTTAAGCCTCTTTCCCAATTTAACGTTGATCTGATCTATAAATTTTCAGTACTGCTGAGGTCTTTTAAATAGTAGTCTATTCCTTGAAGTCACCTCATTTCAGTGGGAAGGGAAATTATCCTTTTCACACTGTGTTAAAAAAATTTTTTTACCATGTTTTATTAAAGGTAAAATTACATACATAACCTTAGGCAAAGAACCAGAAGCCTAATGAAAGAGAGATTTTAGAAAAGGTATATTGCTATTAAGATTGGAAACATTTGCAGTGCTGACAGGTTTCCAGATTGTTTTTGAAGAAGAAAGAGGAGACTTGGCGTATGTTAAAAAGGATATTATTCCAAAGGGGATGTCCACTGCGAGAAAGTAGCTGATAGGAGAAGTAGAGAGGAAAGACAAAAGGAGCATATGCCTTTTGGATTTACTGATCTTTGTTTCTCTATACAGTCCATAAAATACAAGCACTGGTAGACCCTTTACACTAGTGGAATGAGATCAATCTTCTTTAAGATAAAACAGAACTGCATTTAGTGTGTATTTTAAATAGTAATTGACTTTGACATCATTTGGGAAAATGAATTAAATTTCATTAAAGAAGATAATATCTTTAACCAAGAGGCCACAGAAATGATGGACTGACATGGGCAGTAAGTATGCACACCAGAGATAACAACCACCCTTGTAGCAGGCAAATTGATTTTCTGCTTCTGTGAAGCCTAACAAATGGGTTTCTACCACAGGCTTTGTTCCCAAATCACTCTCAAACCAACTACCACATTTGTCAGATTTACTTGTTCCTTTAAAAAAAAAAACCCACACCATAAATTAGATGTTTATCTTTCAAACCTAGTATCATCTTATCAGACTTCTAAAAGCACAGTAGCTGGTAGAAGCACTGCTAGGAAGCTTCCCTTCATCCCCACCATAACAGAAGCAGTTTCTGACGATATTGTCAAGCATAATGTGATGATTAGAAATGATTGATTAGCTTTCTGCCATCATACAATTTACTTGCTCCTGATTTATTACTTACACAACCTTATACGTATAAAAAGGGTAGACAGATCCAGTACAGGATTGACAAAGCATCATTTCTTTCCTATTTGCTGAGCTAGCTTTTTTGTAAGAACTATCTCACTAATATATAGCTGAAGCATGCTGGCACAAGTTCCTGCTTGTCTCGTCATGTGCTGCATAGGTGCTTGCTATATTTAAAGCAGATTACTGTCCATAGGAAAAATAATTCATCTGGATCCAGTCGAAATGCACTGAGGTATACAGCACGCTTGTCAGAGAGATTAATGTAGACCTTAGTAATAAGATTCACCTCAACTCTAGGGTTAAGCTCCAGCTCACCCTCACTGTAGGCAGACCAAGAAAGCTGCAGCGGCAGAACACACCCACAACATTTCCCTGTGCTAAGGCCAGCAAAAGCTAAAAGAAGCACACAGCCCAGACAAAACCAGTTAGTCCCTTGGGTAACCCTGCTAGCAATCTCTGCTGAGGTTTAGGCAACATCTCTAAGCTGCTGTCAGGACTGCTCAGCTAGGTAAAACTGAGGAGAGGAGACAGTGACAAACATACTTGCCTACCCCTGGGTGAACTTCAGATGAGAGGGAGAGGGCCCAGGCAGACACTGACTGGTGAACCCCAGAGGGGCTGGGGGGGCCCGGGCCAATGTGCTGCCAGCAGTCTCTACCAGCTGGTAATACCACCAGGGATTTCACCCCAAACATTAAATATGTACACACACATATCACCTCTCACAAGAGCAAAAGGCAGTATCATCCTCAGTCTCACCTGCAACTCCATATTCTGTTTGGTCTAATTTATTATTCTTAAACAACTGAAGAGAAGCAGAGCTAGGACAAGACAGAAGCAACCTCCCTCCAGGTAGCCACTACTAGAAAAGCTTCTTAACTAGGCAGGCAGAATTTAAACTTCCTCTCCCCCAAAAAAAACCCTCTTGCAGAAATCAGCTACACAGCTGCCACAGTTAGAAAGGTGTTAAGCCCTCCTCTAGCACAGCTGATTCCACAAGCACAAATCATCACCTTCTTCTTCTCCCATCAAAATCTGTAGGGCATAAACTACCCCTGAATGGTAACTGTATCTGAAATAGTCATTATTTTCCAGGTATGAATTCAGGCACCCATAGCATTATTTTGTCACTTGGGTTTAACTCAAACCATGTCTCAAGCTGCCTGATTAGACAGTCCCAAAAGTTGCTAACTCAGTCTTGGATCAAAAGTCATTTTCTCAGCAAGATGTACTTTAAGTGAATACACTAAGTGGGATTAAAGAGAATAAAACATAGCCAAAACCAGTTGTAGATGTTCCATATCTTTCTGTAAGCACCCAGGGACACCGAACTGATGTGCTTTAACAGTCATTTGAGCTGAGAATAGAGAATGAAGTTTCTTTAGTTCATTACTCCCCGTGACATCCATAGTTTTAGCTAATGTAGTTAAAAATAGGGAAGCTGCAAAATCCCCCTAGTAGAAGCTATGAAAATGAAATGGTCTTTAAATGGCAACAAGGGATGCCTTAATGCTTGAAGAATTTAAAAGTAGACCAGTCAAAACACCAAAGTCAGTATATAGCAATCTTCTTCTGGCAGAGAAGTTACCTACAAGAGGAAGAGAATCTTCCTGGCTACAGTGACTGAATATTTATTCCATTTCTATTAAACCAATTCAATTGTATTGAAGCAGTGACAAGCCTATCATTTTGTGATACTCAAAATGAACTTCTATTCAGGAAAGAATGGTAAAAGACAGAGATGTTCAGGTCATGTGTTGATTATGTATGTTCTGTCACCTGCAGTAGTATAACCTGATGCAGGCCAGGCTGTCCTTGGTTACACCTGTGCAAATCCTGCTGAAAGCTAATAGGTTTGGACAAGTTTATCCAAAGATCTCTTTTAAGAAAGAAAGAAAGAAATGGGGGCAAACAATTTACATGATGGCATAATCTAGCCTGTGGTGCTCTTACTGACAGTGGTAGGGGTGAAAAGGAAAGTATCTCCCTTGGCTTTCAGATGTTAGGTGGTGTTTACAGGGCTAACAGGGATCAGGGAAAGTCTTTTATACATAAGCAGAGCACACTTGATAAAACTCCATGACAAAATAAAAAGTCTTATTGTGTCATTAACACCTTCTTTACAGATATAGCATAACTAGATTTCAGTTAGACTTGAGAGATTTTTTCTCAAGAGTCCTAATTCTAGAAGGCAAAACTATACCCTTACACAGTCATCCCCTGTCTGTAGTGACACCCCATACTCACCTTTTTCTAGAAACTACTTCTATTCAGATAATGAATATTAAAAAACTGAAAATTGTTCATGCGACAAAAGTAAAAAATACAGATATCTACATAAAAAGTTTTAAAAGTTAATTAACTGATCTTCTTAAAAACAATGCCACCAAGCTCAAAGTAAAGCAGTAAGGCAAATAGGGTTTATGTTCTTCATGGAGAAACAGCTCATACACTACTTGAGAACTGTAGCCATGCCACAAAAAAAAAAAAAACCAACCAACAAAAAGAAGGTAATTAAGTTTATTATGTCATCTGTCATCAAGGAAGCCATGGCATTCCTGAGGGATTACTGTTACTAGGGAGAAACATTATACTTAGGTTAAGGTAAAACAATACAGGGCTAATCAGAAAACCGTTGGCTCATATTGATTTGGTGCTTCAGACCTGAGGTTAAGAACACCATAATCTACCAGAACTTGAAGATTAACTGAGTGACATTAACATTTCTGTGAGCATAAATGCTATAAGGCAAATGAGTAGTAAACTGGCCTTTACACCAAAGTATAGTAACTATGCTAGTGTCCTTCTGGAAAAAAAAAACAAAACCAAACAAACAGCAAGCAAGTTTGCAGATGACACCAAACTGAGTGGTGCAGTTGACATGGCTGAGGGACAGGATACCATCCAGAGGGACCTGGACAAGCTCAAGAAGTGGGTCCATGTGAACATCATGAAGTTCAACAAGGCCAAGTGCAAGGTCCTACACCTGGGTTGGGGAAACCCCCAATATCAATACAGGGTGGGGATGAAGGGATTGAGAGCAGCCCTGACAAGAAGGACATGGGGGTACTGGTGGATGAAAAGCTGGACATGAGCCGGCAATGTGCACTGGCAGCCCAGAAAGCCAACTGTATCCTGGGCTGTGTCAAAAGAAGTGTGGCCAGCAGGTTGAGGGAGGTGATTCTGCCCCTCTACTCTGCTGTGGTGAGACCCCACCTGCAGTACTGTGTCCAGCTCTGGAGTCCTCGGCACAGGAAGGACATGGAGTTGTTGGAGCAGGTCCAGTGGAGGGCCACAAAAATGATCAGAGGGCTGGATCACGTCTCCTGTGAGGAAAGACTGAGACAGTTGGGGTTGTTCAGCCTGAAGAAGAGAAGGCTCTGGGGACAATTTAATGCAGCCTTTCAATACTTAAAATGAGCTTATAAGAAAGATAAGGATGAATTTTTTTAATAGGGCCTGTTGTGATAGAACAAGGGGTAATGGTTTTAAACTAAATGAGGTAGATTTAGACTAGATATAAGGAAGAAATTCTTTACTATGAGGGTGGTGACACACTGGAACAGGTTGTCCAGAGAGGTGGTGAATGCCCCATCCCTGGAAACATTCAAGGTCAGGTTGGACAGGGCTCCGAGCAACCTGATCCAGTTGAAGATGTCCCTGCTCATTACAGGGGTGTTGGACTAGATGACCTTTAAAGGTCCCTTCCAACCCAAACTATTCTATTAGTCTATGATTCTAACAAACTAACTTTCTCTAGCTTTTTGATTTTTGTTTCTTCATATGTGATACATCAGTGAGCCAGCGGATCTAACCCACCATTCGTATCTGCCATTGGCAAATCAACAGAGATTATGAACTCCAGAGGAGGTGGCAATGAGCAGCTGGAGACAGTAATCTCTGGGATCTGTAAAGAGGATAGAAACCACAGTCTCACCCTACCATTTTTGCTTATTGCTCCGAGAGCACAGGGACTACAGAGCAAGTTTTTTAATCCTGTCCTGGCTTGTGGAGTAGAATTTACTCCACTCTCTCTTTGGAAACGTGCCCAGAAATAGTGTGCATGTGAACTGCCTCAGGAGATGAGCAGGCCTTTGCCAAGGTACCTCTAAAGAAAGCCAGGCTCTCTGTTCTGCCTCATACGCATGGAGCTGACAGTACCTCTTACAGTTAGCATATTCAAAGCCTTCCATGATAAGACCTATTTTTAGCTGTTTATAACTTCACCAGTGTTGACCATTCCTAGGAATTTCCTGTGCTGCTGGATGCTTGCCTCAGGCTGAACGATTTTGGAAAGTATCAGCTTAAACAGATGAGCCAATTTCAAGAAAGATGCAAGTGAATAATGATTTACCATTCAAGAAAAAAAAAAAAGAGAAAATTTTCATTTAAAATTTTCGACACCTTCGGGCTAGAGAGTAAGAAACTGAAATTTGGCAGAGGGAAAGTATCACTGTGATGTCATGGTGTGAAAATCCTCCCAAATTTGGTTAAGATATAAGCCTCCAAAATTTCAGTTCCCACGTGAACTGTTGAGGCTTTTTACAGCCTGACAGTAAAATGCTTTGAATATGCAATTTCAAGCCTGGACTAAAGAAACTTTTTTCTGTAATTGCACAATTGCCATGAGTAACTTAACACCATGCTTGAGAAACAAGAAAAGAGAAACTCCTCCTCCTATGTTTTCTGTAGCTTTGGCACTGAAGAAAAGAGCGGGCTGTGTAATTCAGAAGAAAAGAGCTGGGAAGAACTGGGGAAAGCAAATTAGAAAGACTTGACAGAGACAGGGAGAAGTAAAAAAAAGTATAGTAACAAAAGACTGAATAAAATAGAAAAACAGAATAGAATTTAGAAGGCAAGGAGTGAAAACAAGGGGGGAACAGAATGGAGGCAGGGTAGGTAGAAACACAGTAACAGGCAAGGGCAGGGAAGGTAGGGACAAGGTCCCATGCGGACAGTTCAGGCAGTTGTCATCAGAACAGATGACATCCAAGACACACACATGTGCTAATACATGCAAATTATTGCACCTTCATTATTTATGTGAGGATCTGTGGTGCTTCGCATCCTTTCTCCTCTGGCACAGTTGGCAGGATTTGGGCCCAATCCAATTTGTCAAAAGCCTTTCACTGTGTTCAGTCTCACCTGCAGAAGACCTGTAGTAAGGAAGAGATTGATAGTTCAGCAGCATCTCCTTTTGCCTAACCCATGATCATAAAAGGTGGACTATTTTGTAAGGATTAGAAAAGCAGGTATTTAGTCCCAGTAAGGGGCATTAAATTGCATAATAGCAGCCTTTTGTTCTCTTGTTCTCAGCAGGCTTCAGTTTCTCCCTTCTCATGTAGATGTAATTAACTGTCTGTTGGTGAATATGGCCATGACCAGCTAGACTTGAGCATAGTTGTTAGTTATTAAATGAAATAAAAATGCGTTCTATAATTTACAGGTTTCAGAAATTTGAAGTGGTTTACCCAGGTACACCACACCTAGGAAGGGCTGTTTGCCTTTCCTGTTTTCTGCCAGAATGTGTAGGAATGGAAGGCTTTCCACCTTTATACTAAAAACCTTGATCTTCTAATCAGAGATCAGAGGCAGGGCCATGCAATGTAGGAGATAATTTATTAACTCATGAGCTATATGTGGAAAGTGATCATTTTGTATAGTACGATAGAGGAATGGAAGGGTAAAATTTGCCAGTTGCAGTTATCAAGGCAATGCAGACTTTGTTAGAACCATAATATAGTTAAGAAGATGCCTCTGATCAAAGCAAGTTGTGCTCCTGCTTTTGAACTCGTCCCCAGGAAAGGCTCAGTCAGCATTTTGCTACTGTAAAACTGAAGCCCTCAACCTTTGAAGTTATTAAAGATTTTAGAGCATTTTTTAACAATGAAAAATCAACGTTTAGCTGAGTCTCTTAAGTACGTTATATTTGAAGTAAGCATTTCCTCTAAAATTTTAACTAGGTATTTCCCTTGCTCTTCTAAAGCATTTTGTGATGTTACTTCACACAGCTGAGCAATAACTGCATCATATTGTAGTTGTGGTTCCTCTCAACATAGTTCAGTCTACATGGAGGAGAACATTTTGGGAGGTACAAATTTACTCCCTTCAGCTGTCTGCAGAATTAGATAACACATGTGATTATTTTATTTCAGAGACATCCAGGTCTACCCTACCCTTAAGGAAAGTATGTCTGGGATATTAGGTAGGTCATTTCTCTGCAAAGTCTAAAGATAACTGCAGTGTAGTCACAAGCATCAATAATATCAGTAGCTTCTAAATGTAAATATTATGTTTGTTCTTGTGCCCTAGGTAGAAAAGCAGTGCATCAGAGGAGCTATATTCTCTGGCCTGGGCCAAAGAAGAGACCTCAGAGATTACCATGCTTTAATTACAAGTCCATCTCCATAGTTTGCAAGATAATTTCCCATAGGATTGGCCCTTCTCAGTTTCCTTATGGATAGTGGATACAGAAAAGACAAAAGGCACTAGCATTTCTGTTGCTTGATTATGGATGAAAACCAGATACACTTCAGATTAAATTACAGATTTAAATTACAGATTTAGTGTTCAGGTTCTGTGGGAGTAAAACCTTTGGCTTTCCCAGCCAAAAAGCTCTCAAACTATGGGTAACTTTCACCACTTTGCCATCCTTCAAGTGAAGAAGCCCACAGAGGTTACTGGCAGCTATATGGGACTCTGTCAACCTCCACGGCTATCTCTGGGCAATCTGCACTGTTTCCTTTGGCGTTAATAAAGACTTGGCTGTTTATTTTTCCTTATACCTTCCATACTTTTAGCCAATCTTAATCCATTCATCACAGAGCTTCCAGCAGCCATCAGTCAACAGCTGTTCAGCTGCTAGGAAAAGAACGATCAAGATTTCGGTAGGATCCTTTAAGATTCATTTAAGATTCTGCATGTGAGAAACAGGAGGTTTATGTGAGGCTCTAAACCTATTTTTAATGAGCTAATGACCAGGTAGTTGTTTATACTGACAACAGTAAAACATACTACACACGGGACAGCACGGGACTAGTGCTGGTTGCTTTCTTACAGCTCACAGTCATTGCAAATTTAGTTCCACATTTACTGAATGTGGTCTCCTCTTGTTTTTCCTTCCTCAAAGAAAAAAGTTAAAAGAGAAATCAGCATAAAAGTAGTTCTGTTCCTTACCTCTGAGGTCTAGTGACTAGTCTTCCCTAGCAGAGGTGATTTGTACTCACTTTCCCAGTAACTATGCTGTGTT
Source organism: Gorsachius magnificus (assembly GCA_034008185.1). NCBI lineage: Eukaryota > Metazoa > Chordata > Aves > Pelecaniformes > Ardeidae > Gorsachius > Gorsachius magnificus. The sequence continues at coordinate 32,412,003 of CM067087.1, read as the reverse complement.
TATCCACAGTTATTGCTGATGAATGCTAACAGGTAACATCAAGGCTCTGTACAGAATTCAACCCCTTTAACCAGCCTTTCAAGTAGACGAGCTACAATTTGTGGGTAGCTGGGGGTTGCAGTGCTGCTCCTAGGGCTTGCTTATTTTTAAGATTATACATTTGAGGTGGTGGCAAGAGAGCCTCTGTTTCATTGATCAGGTTTTGCAGTGAATGACTGTACTTTCAGCAGTGTCTGTGTATGATAAAATGAGTGTATATCATTTCGTACCTTCACCATATGCCTGACACTGTGTGTGCATCTTTGTAAACTACATTGCATTAATTAAGCTAGGTTTACCAGGTACGCGCAGGTATGATTAGTTACTGAAAAATCAGGCTTCCGTTGTAGAACAGTTTCTCCTGAGAATAAAGTAATTTCAGAAAGCTTAAATACAAACTGTGCTGACTAATAACAGAGTGTTCTTGATATACCAAGCATTTTAATGCTATAGAGTCTTTAATGTTCCCTGAGTCATTAATTTGACTGTAGTAAATTCTACACACTGCCTGGAAGCAAAGATCTTTTAGTTGCACAGGTCCGCAATGGAAGATAAAGACAATTAAACTGCATCTCATAAATTACGGGCTGAAAACAGTATACAAAATCCTAGAATATGCCTGAAAACAGCTACCAAAAGGGAGCTGCATTTATCTTGGCCATGTGACAGCTTTTGTTCCTCATTCCACAGTTTTAAACACTAAATTGCTTTTACATTGACTCACTATTTAACTTTAAACTTTATACCCTGGGAGCCTTTTGGGAATATCTGATAACACACAAACAGAGTTTCCACAAATGGTAGCATTGCATTACACACTCTGGCTGCACAGATTCCAATTTTTCAGCTCTCAGCCAACTAAGCACTTCTCGAAACCTTCAAATGCCACCCCAGGTGTACAAGCAACATTTGCCTTTTTTGCTTGCTTCTTAAAGTTGATAGAGTTTTTGCCCAGGACATTGTCCAAGACAGGTTAAAATTTGGATTTACCTAACTTCTAAGTTGCACTGACTTTGTAGGTATGTTTCCGTTACCAACAGTATTGAGTCAAAACTATTGTGAAGAAAACCAATTTATGCTGCTTCATGTATCAGTTAGCAAGTTTTCTATTATATCATGACACTAGCATCTTTCTTGTTAAGAGGTTTTTGCAGACTTTTTCCAAGACCTTTTAAAATGTTTTCTTGATCTTTTTCTTAAAACATAATTCATTCAGCCTAACAGTTGTATTTAATAAAAATAGAACAAACAATTTCTGGTTTGGATAATTTATAAGTCATATTACTTTATAGCCATATATTCCAGAATCATTGATGACCGCTCACAGCTGAGACAGGGGTCCTAGTTTGTCTGAAGTTTGCATAGTGCAGTTAGTGGTAATCTAAAAGGCATTCTAGAAAGAGAAGTTGTTTTTCTGGGTAGCATTTGCAAAGGCACCTCAGTGGCTTAATGACTAAATATTCCTTTTAAAATCAAATGGGCACTTATCTAGGAGCCAGATTTTGAGGGTATAGCCAGCTTGCAGTGCACAGAACCACAGTCCTTTTGAGCATGCAGGAAAGCACTTGCATGATTTTGAAAAGCCCAGTAGGTTCTTTAGCTGAACTTTAGGCAGCTAAATGCATTCAAAATCTGGATTTAAGTCATAACTCATAGTGAGACTTGGTTTATAAGCTTTTTTGATTCTTGCTCTAACTTCTGAATATTTTACCTACTATAGGACACGGTAGAGAAAAACAATACAACAGCCTTCATGCACCACAATGATTATATGCAGTGATATGAAAGCCAGATTAAATTGACTTCAACAGGTTTTGGATCTGGCCACAACTGATGAAAAACTCTGTTGATTACTTTTAATAGTGCCACTTTTCATCTATTTAATTATTCCTCACAATAGCCTTTAAAAAGATTTATTTTCTACACAATGCATAGGTAAATTGTACTGATAAAGCATAACCTGACACCATTATTCCCTAGGGAAATGGTCATGGCTTTTGTTTTATTTTCTAGATGTTTAATGCAACTAATCCTTCATTTTCCATGAAGAGAGAAACCTATTGCGCTGGTTTTCACTGGGACAGGGTTAATTTTCTTCACAGTAGCTGGTATGGGGCTGTGGTTTGGATTTGTGCTGGGAACAGCATTGCCAACCCAGGGATGTTTTCACTATTGCTGAGCAGGGCTGACACAGAGCCAAGGCCTTTGCTGCCTCTCACCCCACCCCACCAGCAAGGAGGCTGGGGGGGCACAAGGAGCTGGGAGGGGGCACAGCTGGGACAGCTGACCCCAACTGACCAGAGGGATATCCCATGCCATACGACATCAAGTTCAGCATATGAGGCTGGGGGAGGAAAAATGAAGGGGGGGGATGGTGTTTGGAGTGGTGGCATTTGTCTTCCCGTCACCCTTTCGTGTGATGGAGCCCTGCTGTCCTGGGGATGGCTGAGCACCTGCCTACCGGTGGGAAGCAGTGAATGAAGTCTTTGCTTTGCTTGTGCGTGGCTTTTGCTTTACCTCTTAAACTGTCTTTATCTCAACCCACGAGTTTTCTCATTTTTACTCTTCCAACTCTCCTTCAGCCCACCACAACACCTATGTATGTGATCATTTCCAGCAAAGATCAAAGGAGAATTTAATTTCATGGCTTATCAATAAGAAAATCTTTCATTTTCCCAACTAATGCTTATATTCACAGGTTGGAAACTGAGATAAACTCCCACAGAAGAATAAAAAGGCATTAACCTTCCTGTGAAGGCTGCAGTCTGCTTCCAGTTAGGACACCAGCTCCTGCCAGACTGCTTGCTCCCTGACTAGATGGTGGGCAGAAAATGAGGACAGTTTTAGTGCTGCTTCTTCTTCACCAATAGGCCACTTAGCACAGTGAATTCCTCCAGCAAATACAGGGGGAAGAAGGGCTGAAGCGTGACTTCCTGGCCTGAGACAGCAAGAGAGGTGCTACTCCAGTCCCCATGCTCTGCTGCAAATGACATCATTGCTGTTCTTCAGTTTGCTCTTCTGAAAAATGAGAAGCATATTTACCTTATGCAGTATTTAGGGAAATTATGGTAAAAAGCACAGAAGGCACCGATGTTATAAGCTGCTGAGCAGTTTCATCAAATATAATTTGCCATTAGTCCAGGAGATGATAGGGATCCTGACCTTACAGGATCACAGCTTCAGGGAATTCAGCCATCTTTTCAAGCATGCCATGAATGGCAACTGAAGATAATAATTTATGTTTGACTAGGGTATAGGTACAGTGTGTGATATAGGAGAGGAATATATATTAAGATGTCCTGAACCTGAATTCATTAACAAATTCATAGCATAATTAATTACTAGCCAAGGTTATGTCTCCCAGAATGACTAAGTATGACTGGCAGGACCGCTCTGATTAAATGAATGTCCATCCTAAAAGTGAAGGAGCTGTGAGAAATAAGGAACGTGCAGAACCCCAGAGAGAATGACGCACATTCATCTTGTCTATACTTGCAGAATCATCAGCCTTGAGTAAGAAAAGACATATGACTACAGCTTTCTAATAAAAGCCTGCATTATATGAGAATGAGATTCATTATGTTGATAAGGATTTTAAAGTGTTCATTTCGGCTAACTGGGAAAAGTCAGAGTCAGAGAAGTAGAACTGTATTATAGTCATGTTTCAGCATAAAAAGGACAGGATGATCCTTGATTGGCAACACAGCAAAACAAGTAAACACCTGTTCAGTTGTAAGTACGTGTTTAATCCCAAACCTCTTCGGTGAAAGACTTAGGGTTGTGCTTAAGACTCCAGTGCAACTCACAGTTCATTACTCAGACAAGCAACAATAGCCTGAAGGGCCTGTTTCAAGGAAAGAAATCTCCAAGAGTGTCATTTTGATTTCAGATCCACTTCCATCCTAGAGAAAAATTCTGATGTGAAAGTACATTTCTTTCTCCTACAAGAGGCGAAAGAGATGTGTTCAGGTCTCCTGGCCTGCAGGCCTGTGCCATTCCACCACAAGTAAGTAATATCTATCAACATGTAAGTAATATCTATCAAAGTTTTCCAATGAGATGAGGAGCATGAATTCCATGTTCTCCAAATCATCAAGATCATATTACAGAAAAACAATATATATATACACTTGAACTCACTGCAGGGATTTTTATTGGAAGAGGAAGTCTTGGCTGCAATAGAAACCTGTGCCTAAAATGTAGAAAAGGAATGTGGGTTTTCTTCCCTCTGGGGTTTAGTTTTGATTATTTTACAAGGCTAACATCTCAAAAAGGTGACTTATGCTCCGAAGCTGTGTGTGAATAATTTATATAATTTTGTATAATTTGAAAAACAGATCACTAAAACTCTGACTCATTAAAGCACTGAAGTATGTGCTTGAATGCCACTGTGAATAGATGATGTCTTTTCCTAAAACCAAGCTGGGCACATGAACAGGCAGTGGCACGAAGAAGTAACTTTTAGCAAATCCACTTATTCATTTGGGAGGCCCACATTGTATCCTCTGTTGCATCAGCATTTTGCTTTTTGTTGCCACAAACCTTACCCAAATATTTTACTTAGAACCAGATCATTGAAACAATAGGGATCACCACAATCAAAAGATTGACACGTGTTGCCAAAGACAGACACATGCAGGACAACCTGGGACAACCTCTTACAGGCCAAAGAGCTGCGCTGACTTTTCTTTCCTGAAAGAGTCCAAGCGTGAAAGAGAAGTCATAGGAAATGAGAAAAGGAACAGCTACAAAATACTGGTGCTGTAGCCCAGAGCATAAACTGGTAGATTAAATTATAAGTTAAGACCTAGAAAGGAGCTTCCAGTAACTAATATTTTAACTAAAAGCCTAGAAGAACACCAGTAAAGTTGTGCTGACAACCATTTTCACATAATACTTGTTAAATTTCTTATTGTATCCTAATGTGTCAACGTAACAATATTGCCTATCTTGTCAAGGCTAAGAAAGAAATGCATAGAAAAGGAAAAACTGAAGAGACAACAGTGAAAGAGTAAACATAAGTAAGAGAAATGCAACTTGACAGGCAAGTTTCAGGCTCTTTTTTTTTTTTTTTCCTCTTTTTTTTTTTTTTTTCTCCTTTCTCCTAAATATAACTGCTATTTCCTGGGGTACAACAGTGCTCAGATTTTGACCCGGTAGTGTTTATGCCTATCAATGTCATTCAGCCTCCATTCTGATTTCATTAGTCGTTACAACAACTCCATGTTACAGTCTTCTCACCCTTCACTTCAGGCTTCTGGTTATTTCTGTCAAAACTGGCAATGTCTCACTGCTAGTGAATTCTGATGGACATAAGGGAATTCAGCAATTAGGAGGAGCCAAAGGCAGCAATAGCTGAACTTCCTCGTCCTGTAGAGTTCTCTTACATCACTGTAGCTAAGCATGAGGTCTAGCAACTTGCTGTGTCTTGTTTTACAAGATTTTCCTTTGGGAAGACTTATTTGCTAAGACTACTTCTTCCTCCAAAAACCAAAGATGTAACCAGGCCTCTTACCTTCATGGGAGTCCCACTCAGTCATGTTTTGCAGGATGTTCACACTTGTCCTTGTAATAGGAAAAAAAAACACCAAAACAAACAGAAGCCCTACCAACTGCAGCTAGGCTACATAGCTAAATTATACCAGGGAAGAAAGTGTGGCAAGGGCAACTATAACCGGACCAGTTCATCAAGGTGGGAGGTTTATAGGATAAGTGTATTAGTACTGAAGGAAAATACAATGCCTCTAGAAATTACTGTCTGCCATAAGCATTAGTATTTCACAGTGGTCTAAAAAAAATGAACAGTCCAAATTGTTTTCCTATCCCTCATTTAAAACCACGTGGACGCTCAAAGTGGGCCAGCCAGCTGCAGCTATGCAATTTTCAAAGGTAAACTGAGATCTTATTTAAACACAAGTCACACCTCCACATTTGGGATTCGATCACCTCATGATGTTCTTGCAGGATCTGTGAGAATAACTACACGACACGCTGGCGTTAACAGCAGTGCTCTCCTCAGAAGCGCCAGCCCGGGCCTCTCCCGCAGCAGACTGCAGTTTGCTCTGGCACGGGTGGCACCGATAGAGTTGTCTGTGACCGTATCAAACCAGTGACGTAACCAGCAGTCACACTGGTGCCTTCCTCCTCGTGCTCGGAAAAGGCAAGTTACTTTTAAACCAAAATGTACTGGTGACCTTCACAAACTGCTTTTCCAACCGTTCCTAAACGCCTTTTTTCCTCCTCCATCACTATTTTGGTGTTTCTACTTCAATAAACTTTAAATTTAGTGCTGTCATTTTCCATGTTACTTGAGGGGCCAGCAGTAATTACTTATTAAATTATATCATAATTTTATGTCAAAATTACTGTCATAAGATTATGAGATCACAATTTCAGCTTCCAATGTATCCGTTGTTTGCAGTGCTGCTTACAGACCTTGACAGACACAGTGCTGCAAGTGTTCTCTCATAGTCGCTGTCATTGTGCAGAAGTGTGTGGATCTGAACCTGGATTCATGCGGTTGCATTTCTCAAGTTAGCCAAGGCAGAAATTCTGAAGTTCAGGCTGGTTTACACTTTTGCGGAACATTACTCTGGCTGCAAAAGACAAATAATACCTGTTCAGCATAAATGAACTGGTGCAAAGTTAACTTGTCAATAATTTAAAAGCTATCAGAATTTGCAAAGGGTTTTACACAGTCAGCATTTTTGCCATGAGCCCATAGCAATTTTTCGGTACTAAGAGTACTAAATTGGAATGTATTGTATCATTAAAACACAGCCCAATTCTGCAAACTACAGAGTATCTAGACAGAAGTGCAGTCTCCTGAGTGGAAAGGCTTCAAAATCAGTTGACAAATTTAGGAATTATCATAAAGCATATACATAAGGCCGTAGTGGAGAGAATGGAACGGAACAGAGTAGAGTTTAACCCAGCGTCTGTCAAGGTTTAACAGTACAAGAATCATAAAAGGCCCAACTATTCCCAATTTATCAAATACTTCAAAGTCCATGCCAGGTACCTTAGAGGCTTACAGCAGAGGACTGAATCCGAGTAGCGACGGAGGGACATCTCACCTGGCTGCACCTCGGTCAGACGCACACACGTTTGAACACCTCCACACAGCTGAGGGTCACGCACACCCCATCTGCTCACATCCCCATGAATCACGAGACACGGTACCCTTCTGCCTTCCTTCTACACTTCAGAAAAACCCTCTAAATCCATCAAGATCCGCTGAAGTTACGCACATCAAACACCTCACCTTCCTTAAGTCTGCTGCTACTTTTTAAGATCTGACAAGACTTGGCAGCATTGCCAAGAGAAATTGACATATATGAGCTTTAAATTAAGTAAGAGCATCTAAACTTCATTATATGTGGTACCCTGGAAGGATCAGCCGAATGAAGCATTTACAATAATAGCTCAGCACAATAATTACACCAGTCCCAGATCTGTTGTTTTGAATTTCATCCATGACCTTCAATTTGGGTTTCACACACACAGATAGCATTGCAGAATTGTCATTTCAATTCTGCTTTGCATATAATTTTGTTCAGCAGCCTCAATTCCACCTACCACTTGTACTACATCACATCTTTCTGATGGCTTTCTCTCAAGCTAACGGTTCCTGGCAATGCACGGTGGATTAAAATCATTCTTATTAATATTTTACCATACGAGCTCTATTCTAATACAGCTCTGTAATTCCATCTGCCTCTCAGCACTGCCGTGTCCTTCTGAGCTCAATAATCAACCTAAACTGATTAAACTATTAAAACAATTGCCTTTTTTTTAAAAGAATCTTGAATTACACAGTATTTTAGTGAAAGATATAATGGTCAGAGTAAAGTACTGCAGTTCCTAGCACATACTCTTTTCAGATCAAAGTTGTTTTTCTCCTCTTTCAACTAAAATATGAACTTCTGTTACTTTGAAAAGCACCTATTTCAGATATAAAATACATACTTAACATTTTAAACAATGCAGCAACTTCTTTGTTTCTAGAATTGTTAGTCTAATATTTCAGTATGATCTGACCTATTCATTTTACACTCTAAATATTGAAGCCACTTGCTTAAAATTAAAAAAAAATAATCCAGATATATGCTGAGAAATGATTAACCATTTATGTTTTTCTTTTTAAATACCTTTCATCCAGGAAAATTGAGAATAGTTTTACAGATGTACGGGAGCTAGTTTGCCTGTTACTGTAAAGCGGCACTTCTGCAAACAGTGCTTCAGGTGTTGAATCATTTAATAATAGATAGCAGCCTTCCACAGAAAGTAAAGAGTAATTTATCCAGATGAAGTTAGAAATTCAATAATTTAATGCCAGTGTAGTACCCTAGATCCACACTGATCCCGGAGCGGGGAGTGCCTCACCAGTAACCTCTGGGAAAGCGCTCCCCTTTGGGCATGCAGTGTTGTCTCTGTGCAGTTTCTACTGACACTGGTAGGTTTGTGCTGTTGTTTGGAGATGGCTATCATGGACATGATGGCTCTACTGAAAAACAACCTCAAAATGTGAAATGCCATTTATTGTTCCCAAATCCACAAGCACGGATAAGAGGCTTGGCTGTTACAATGTTAGGCTGCGTTTCAACTTGGGAAATGACACAGCCTAAATGATTTCTTGACGTCAGTGGCAGTGCTACACCTCTTAGGGAGTCTACATGGTATTTCTTCTGATGATGATCCCATACGCTTAGTCTGACATGCATGTTTTTGGCAAGCGCAGTGACTCCTCTTCTTCATATTACGTATTAACTTCTGTCCGCATTACCTTCTTCCGTCAGTGTTTGGTCAGCTCGCTACAAGCCTCAAGCCAGGGCACATATTCATCTTTAGAATTAAATAGGATAAGGCAGCAGCTCAGAAGGAATTTATGTAAAGTCTGAATAGAGCAAGCAACCATGAACACATTCAGTGAGTGTTTCATAGCACGTAGGAGTAACCTGCAGTTTTTCAAGGTCCAATTTTTGACCTAAGCCCTGTCAGATCTGCCACCTGCCTAGCTGAGAGACTGCCTCTGGCCCCCAAATGCAATGTGGCAGCTGAAATCAGCTAATGCCCTAAGGCCAGCCTTACTCTGAAAATAAAAAAAAGCAGCAGCTACTTCAGCACCTTTACTATGCTCCTGCCTTACTCACTTGAAATAGCCAGTTGTCTGACCCCAGGACGTGCTGTGAGGCTTTTCGGTATTGTGCTTTAAAAGTGCCGAAGGGCAACCAAGCCACAGATGCAGTGGTGTTATTAATCATTGGCTCTGCATAGCTACCGAATTAGGTATTTTGTAATTACTAGTTGTTTTCTTTCTACACTGATTATAGTGTTTATTCACCAGTTTTCTGTGCTTTAATTTGGTTGATGGAAGTGTCTGGAGAATGGATAGTTCTGGTCCTTTTATAAATTCAGAAGAAAACCAAAAAATAACACAAAATAAATCTGCTCTGGCATTAACCTACATTCAAGAAAAGTGAACTACTTAGCTGATTTGCAGCTTTAATTGTGCTTTCCCTGATGCAGGGTAAAATCCTATCCTCAGTGGGAGAAGCCATCCTGGGGAAAGGGCAGAGTGCCAACCACACGTTGTTTCAAGACCCACCCTGCCATGCGGGGACAGGCAGTCAGCCTTTCTGGGCACAGAGGCACTGACTGTAGGAAAGGCTAACATATCCTCAGTCACAGAGATCGTTAAACTAACTGGTCAGAAGAGACCTGATTAAAACTGCTAGCCAACCATCCATGCTCCAGCTGGCTGGCTCCAGAGTGCCAGACCTGTGTCCCACCCCAGTCCTACCCAACCTCTCCTATCTTTTTCCCCAGTGACAGAGAGAGAATTGGAACGCAGCTGCAAAGTGAACGGGTTCATGGAGCTGATTCAGAAACCCAGGAGCTGGAAAGCATGGGTTTTTCTCATGAGTTTTCAGTTCAACTCCGTGAACTGGCTAAGCAAACAACTGCAGGTTTGCCAGTACCTAAGTGAGGACGATAGCAGGAATAGAGCTGAGGGTGCAGCAGTGAACAGCTGAACCGAACCTGCAGGCTCAGCTGCTCTCTTGAAACTTTCTTGTGTATTATGTTGGCCTCTCACTGCCAGAAAGTCAGGGAAAGAGCACAAAGGTATCTCCCCCAGCAGCGTATGTGCAAATCAAAAAGAATTTTTCCCCTTAAACTTATTTCCTGAACCTGTATTTTAAATCTTCTCCTAAAACATAAACATAAATTTAATAGAAGTATTTGGACATTAATTAAAATCTCCCTCTTTAACGTCTCATCTCCATCCTGCTCATCAATGAATACTGTAGCTAGGGTCTCTTTTTCTGGCCATCTAGTCCTAGACGAACTGCATATGAATGCAATTTGTTATTCCAAATTCCAGATTACTTATTCCAGATCCACACTGGTAGAATTGAAAGCACAATTTCTCTCAAATGTTCTATCATGACTTAACTAACCAAGCAGGGAAAAAAGCAACAAATGCTCTCTCCAGCAAAAAAAAAAAAAAAAGGCAACCAAAATTGTATGACTTCAACCTAACACCGTTTAAAAGAACAAAAAAAGAAGATCAAGCATACCACTGCAAAACCTAAAATGCCACCTCACACAGTGTTGGCAAAGCTTGCCATTTTTTCCTCCATCATCTTACTGATATAAACTTTCTCTTGCAACCTTTTGAAAACATTATTTTCCACATTGCCTGTGCTTTGTATAAATTCACATGAAAAGGTAACGCACATATTTTAAACCATCTAACATGCTTCGATCGTAAAACTTAAAACATGTGATCCTGAATGTTTAAAAAAGAAAATAAGTGAGAGTTATTTTAGATAACTCTGAGAGGTTTCTGAAAGTTTGGTACAAGGTTCCTTTTTGCCTGAGTCCGCTTCCCTCCTAATCATCAGTGTCTCCAGCACTCTGTATATGAAGGTTTTAATAAAACAGAGCCAACAGGCATTTTTAAGAGTCTCTACCCCTTTAAAAGTAGTTGGTGCACATGTAATGTGCCATCACCTAAAGAATTATTGGCACAGATTTGATACGACCGACAAAATTAAGCCATAGCTTCACTATTTCAAACGTGAACTCATAAAACCTTTGAACTCATTACATTATCACCCTGTTCTACGGATACAGAATTGAATTTAAAATCAATAAATAATCCAATTACTAACCTTGTGAACAACAGATGGATCTTTCCCAATATTCTTTTTCCCCCTACTGTAAATGCATACATGGGCTGATATAAAGATTTTTGGACGTCTAGTTGTATATAACATTTCATGTTTGCAAAGGGAATGTGATTTTGATCACCTCAAACCAGAAATCCCATTTTAGAAACCACTCACCACCCAAACACTGGCAACATCTACACAAAACATCCTCAGAACATCAGAAATGGGGCATTCACATCACCACCACTTGAAAACAGAACTCCAGGCTAAAAGGACACACCCCGTCCTGTAAGTTAGAGCCTGGGTGGTGTATATAGCACAACGAGCTCTTTGGGGAAAGAAAAATCTTTTGATTCTCTTTGGTTTGTACAGCATCTGTATCGTCACACTAGACTCTTCAGTTTGGCCTTCATTGATGTACTGTAGATCCCACTTGGAAATTCAGAATGGTAAATTTTCCCCCTCTTCCCTTGGAACAATTAAACTGTAATCTGCAATGCAGCAATAATTTACAGTGTGGCTCTAGGCAAAAAGCCTACTGCAGGTTCTCTGTTAGAAATGCTATTAGCATAGCTAATATCAAGGTCATTCTCAAAGCCTGTCAAGAGCATCTATAGAGGATCCCCATCTTTTTGCATATGGTTAAGCTTTAAGGTTGATTACATGAACAAATGCACATAAGATCTGATTTTACCAAACGAGGTGTAACATTTGTTGCCAAATTATTTTAATGGCTTGGGAAGCAGACGCTCCAAACATAAATGCATCTCCAACAGAAACATTAATATACGGCCCCATTTAAAAGTTTGAAGAGACAACATGTCTTCATACCATGACATATAAACACACAGTATTTTGGGCTTTTTTTAGGGAGTTGAAATTGTGACCTCCGCATATTTCCTTACACACTGATAAAATGAACTAAAAACTTAAAATAACCTGTTACTTCAATTGCTTGTAAGTTTTAGGCAGTTGGCAGTAAATTTACTTTTATATAAATAAATGTTATCTCATTACCAACAATCTCCATTAGGATCTAGCAGACCATGAAATAGACTTTGCAAGATCAAGCAATGTGCTAAGGCCCAGAAAAACATTACTTTAGCTCCCAGCTTCAGAAATTATGAGGGAAATGAAGCACTATATTACAGTTTGAAGCACACACTAAATAAGCCTTTTTAGTCAAGGCATTAGGAAAGAGAAGTGCAGATTACTCATAACTGTGAAAAGTAAAGTTAGGTTATTTGGCACCTGCTTCTTAGCTCGATTTCCTACTGTTTTTAACTTCTTACAGGATGTGCTTTTTGCAGAGGAGACGTTGTAATACTTCTAATACAGAATAAGGAAGAACTCATTTTAGACACTAGGGGAGACAAATATATTCTAACAAATTACCAGGAACAACTTCCCTGTTCAGAGAAAAAAAAAAGTATTTACAGATCTAGGGTAAGAAAAAAATCAAAGTAAAGCAAGAAAAGACAAAAATATTGTTCTGAATGCTAACTAAAATATTAGAGCTTTCATTCTGTTTGAATAGAGATCATGTCGAGTTTATAAAATATGTTAAGCTTTACAGATCTTCATGAAGCTAAAAGGATACATTTTAAGTCAGTGCACTAAAATAACAGCGGATCACATTTCCTCCCCTAGATGCCATAGAACATCTAGAACTCAAACCAAATATAAACTATAAGCCAAATATAGTACCAAGCCACCATATCTTCAGTCAGCACTTTGTGGGAGAACAGTGATTTTTATTTTTATTTTGTACAAGAGCGAGCCATTGCACCTGGCTTCAGACCTGGCAAAGACTTAAAGACTTGTGTATGGGGGGAAAAAAATGTTTGGCTTTTTTTTTAAAAAAAAGATCAGAGAGGGAACAAGGTTATGATTGACAGTGGGTGGATCAAGGAGGAGACCTGTGGAGAGGTTAGGGTTTGCCTGTTTTCCTACGAAGGCAGTGCTTACACAGCCACACCGCCTGTCAAGACAGGTTTTAATCCTTTGGCTGATTCCAGGCAATTCTGAAAAAGGAGCTGTGGCTTCAAACTTAATTGCATTCCTCACAGTTTCTTGTCAACTTGCATCTGTAGAGAAGAGAAACCCAAATTAGTACATCCCAAGGGGGAAGATTAGCAGAATTCCACCATTAAAGATTTTTGCTTCTCACCAACTATTCGACTGGTCAGCTCTCTTCCCTCCTAACCACAGCACTGCTGTCCCTGTCCTGCAGTGGGATGGAAAGCAGGGGAAACCAACTTCTTCTGGGGCCATATGGTACACCAAAGTCCATAGCAAACAAGTTTAATTCACTTAATACCTTAAGAAACAACCTGTTTCTCTTACCTAAAGAAAATAAAATATATTTTCCAGTATGTGAATAATTTGAAAAAGAAAAAATGTTGCATCACAATAAGAATGCATCCAAAGACCTGTATTTAGCACTTCTTCCAGCCTTACTTTTTCGTATCCATATTTGAAATTATCAGAATCAATTTTTAAATTACCATTTAATTTACCTTACATGTGTAACAATTGAAACCAAAGTTTTGTGATGTTGAAATCAAACCATGACAATGCAATTATAATGATGATAATGGTAATGCAATAGGTTCTAGAAGTTCATTCAAATATAAGTATATAGGTGCTTTAAATTGTCCATAATTGATAAATTAAACACGCTTTTGTGAGAATTTACAGTGCACGCTCATTTTTTCCCAAAATTCCAAAATATTAACAGTGATCAAAATTCTTTCCAGAATGTGCAGTTATTCTGTGCAACTGGCTTTTATCTTTGTATCTATACCATTATTATAAAATCAGAACAAAAAGAGAAAAAACTAATTTGTTTGCCATGTTAGTGATGTTTATGGTAAGAGCAATTCTACAAGTTAAAAGTCTAGGATTTACAAACTCTGTATTCTTTAAAAAAAAAGGGGGGGGGGAGGGAGGTGTTTGCAACCAATTTCTCTATATTTTCTCCCCCAAATGACTCCAAAAATGATGCTCTCTCTTATGTATTATATTATTTCTCCCAGGCCATACACTTGAAATCAATTAAAAAGCTTCTAAAATGAGTAATCTCGAGAGCTTAAGACTAAGACTCTAATTCCTTTGGGCAATTATAGGTTTTTCAACTTTAGCTGATAAACAGAGGCCAGGAAAATCAAGCAACACATTTACTGAAACGCACTTTTGCCCCGTTCCTGCCGCTCCTCTGCTGTGCTATACCCTGAAACAGCACAGACTTGGCAGCAAACAGACCCCAGCACCGCTGCTCCTTTTCCCTGCTCTCTCGGTCCAGCTTCCAGGCCTTTGGGGCCATTTGCCACCATTTTTATTATCACGCACTAGTTGGAAATGTGTATCATCTGTGGGACTCAAAATACAAGATCACACTTTCCACCACTGCTTACTGATGTATTTCAGACAATTTGAAATAAATACTAAGCTGCGCAGCCCACGGAACCTCGTGTTCAAAAAAATAGCACAGTCCTGTGGGGTTGCTGAGGTAAGCATTAATTTCTATGGGGAGAATCTTAACTGCTAAACACTCAAATCCATTTGATTAAGGTACTGTGGGCACTAATTCATCTGTCTGTCTTTGAGAGACATAAGCTCACTCACTGCAGGGCTCTCCAAAGAAACTCTACTCAGAATCACACTGCTGCTCTGAAGTGGATTTAGAGCTTTTAATGACTTCAAACAAGTCTGAATTATTCTATATGGATTCCAGTACAGCTCCTGTCATCCAATTATCCAAGTGCCTGGAGCAGTCTCGCAAGAGTTAACTCCCATTCATCCCCTTCTGCCACGGTTAAGACAACCTTGCACAGCTCTTTCCCACAGAGCTTTTCTCAGCCAGTCAGAAAATATTTCCCATTCACCTCATTATAATTAGGTCATGTTCAATGAACCGCTAGGCATTTGAGAGCAGGTTATCATCTCTCCTAATGACAATATAACCCCCCAAATCCAGAAGATTTAAACTAAATATAAATTGTTGAAATAAACAGTTGAAGTACTGTCCTTATGTATTTATGCTTGTAACAGCAGCCCTTGTGCGTCTTTCTTTTGTCGTTTCACCTGGATTGTTTTTACACTGGCTCTGGATGGGACTTGATAAACTTATAGCAGCCTGTATAGTACTGAGGTTTGGATTTGTGGCTGAACCAGGCTTGACAAGGCACCAAAGTTCTGGCTTTCACTGCACAGTACTTGCAGCCTGTCAAGGCCCTCCCCAATTCCCTCTCCGCTTCCCCAGGAGCGGGCTGGTGGTGGGCAAGGGGCTGGGAGGGGACACGGCCCCCCCCCAAAGGGCCACCCCATGCCACTTGTGCCACGCTCAGCAGTAAAACTGGCAGTGGAGGAAGAAGCAGGGGGTCAGCTTGCCACGGTGGCCGCTGCTGAGGCTGCCTGGGCACTGCGCTGCTGGTGGTGGGAGGTGGTGAGCGATTACCTCTGCAGCACTTTGGGGTTTTTCCCTTCGCTTATTAAAATGTCTTTATGCCAAGCCAGGATTTCTCCTGCTTTTGCTCTTCCTATTCTGTCCCCCATCCTCCAGCCACTAGCCTGGGCCTATTTGACGTTATGAGCATTCACTGCTCAGGTGCTCGAGCTGCTGGGCATTTAGCTCAGATGTTTCTGCATTCAACTTCCTTCCTCCCCCAGAAATGACTCTGTCATAATTTATGGAATACAAGTCAGAGGGATCCAACCGCCATTGACTTTCCACCTCTGAAAAATTTGCCTTTGTTATTTCAAAAATATTTCTGGAAATGCTTCTGTCCCCCAAAAGCAATACAGCTTCAGTGCCATGTTACTTAATGACCCATTGCACATGTAATGTTTGGCAAATAAATAAGCAACTAATCAGAAAAGCCACTCTTCCAAAAACTGAATACAGTTGGGGGTACATGGGCTAGCACATATTATGAATGAATTTGCAAACCAAAACAAAATACAGCAACCGTGTATTATCCAGCATTATTGGCTTAATCACCTCATTTTTAAATAGTCAGGTTTAAAGACGAATTGTTTCTGATGGCACTCGGGTGATAATATGCCGCTCCACTGACAGTGTTTACTAGAAGTGTTTTAAAATATTTGCAAATAAAAGCACAGTGTTATGGCAGCATTGTGAAAATGGGTTTCTTAGCTCTTGAAGGTTTTACAGAAAAAAAGAAGGGTAGCACTACAGATTGTATAGAGCTGCTTTTCTTTGGGGACAGATTTTTCGCAGTTTTGCTAGGAAAAAAATCTGTGTTTACCTGCTAAAAGGCAAAGTGTCTCTGTGGACCAGATCCATGGAAAACCCCAGTGACCACATATGAATGCTTGGTGAAAATGACAGCTCCGCACATCTCTTATCGAGGATTAATGTGTTGAATCTGAAATACGTTTTGTTTTACTGTAGCCACATTTAAAGGTTATGAGCCATATGTAACAGGAGTGTGACATTTCAGGAAACATTCATCTCAAGTTCAAAATACTGAAGAAGAACCTTTTACAATTTTAACCAGCTCTCCTGAGCACACACTACTAGAACAATCACTTTTAGTTTTTATCTTTTTAATCTCATTTGGGAAATATTAAATGAGTCCCACATTAATATATGCCTCTTGTATCAGAAAATCCATGCCAATAAATTGGATATCTGTGCACCAGCATTTTGCTTTGTATGTTTCTTTAGCAGTATTTCCTGAATATTATATCTTCCTTTTTTATGTTCTTCTTTTTAGGTAATATTGTAAAATTCATATTTCTAGAAGCAGGTTTTACATCACTGGCTGAAAGAGCCTCTCCATTAATTATAGAAGGAACAGAGTATAAGAACTTAGGCAGTTAAGAAGTGATATTCAGAATCCCTCTCACTGAGGCCAATACATGAAAAAAAAATCCTGTTATCATGCCACATTAAAACAAGTTTTAGTTTCACTAAGGTTAAAATTTTAAAAATAACTACTCAAAAGACAATTTCAAAAATTCAAAGCATCAGAACTGACTTACTGTGTCCCTTTTGCAAACCAGGGAAAAGCAGTGCTACACCGCCTACTAAGGAGCTACTCTCCTCCTTTGCAAGTATCTTTAATAAATACATTAGCTCTTTCCTAACTGAAAAAGTACTAGAGACATGTGAAAAGGATAATGCCTTTTATTAAATCATTACTCAATCAAATATTAATCCAACTGTAAGAGGAAGTTGAAGAGATCAATCTTTTTTCAAAGGTTTATCTGATTATAGACTCAAGTTAACAGAGAAGCAAAATTAAATGGAACCATCAGCTTCCACGCTTGTTATTCAACAGCTGGAAAGGAAACATATACAGACTTACACCTCTAAAATTCACAGAACGTTCTTTTCACTATTATTAAAGCCTGTTAGTCACCTGATCGGCTTGATGTAGTCATAATAATAGTTTCCTAAATATTTCATTTGTTTTTTTCATTTTCTCTTCTGGTTATTAAAAACAAAAACTAATGGACAGCAATCCCAGTGCATATTAAGGTTATATCAAATCTAGACATAATTAATTTCCTCTGGTGTCTAATAATGGTTTCCTGAAAGGATGCAGGCACTTAATGGTCCTCAAGCCCATTTTAAAATAACACAAATATAAACTTGATTCTGTGCAACTTCAGTTTAAAGTGTGTGTTGAAGTGCTTTGCTGAATCCATTCAGCACCGTGGTACAGGGAAGATTACAGTGTTTAATCTTTCAAAACCAGTTTTTATTAGGACAGACTTGTTCTGATCTTTTTAAACTGGCAGAAAAGCACAGGAGTAAACAGCATCAAGAGCAAAAGAAATATTTCTCTTCTTTCCAAGACAGAACGAGGAAACATTACTGCTGGAACTCTTGAGTTACTGCCCAGAGGTTTGCATTATGAAATTCTGTAGAGGCAAATATTATCATATTATGATATGGAATGTAAATGCATTTACTTCACAGTATTGTGAACCTAGATCTAAAAGCTGAAGAACAATTAAGAAGAAATTTTGTATGCGTAACCTGGGAGAAAGGTGGGCAAGGAGTAAAACTTTTCAATGTATAAAAGCCTAGAGAATCTGACCCAGAAATACATGTTTGTATACTGTAGCCCAGATTTCTCATGTATTTTACATTTCAGGATTAACCAATCCTTTGCTACCTTTCAGCCTCTTTTCTGCACTTCAACTTACTTGGTATAACAAACTGCAAGGTATTTTCAAGCCCACTTCTTGGAGGACTCCTGGACTCCTCTGAGCCCACATACCTGAATTTTCCTTCTGTGAAACCCAGGATGTGCAAGGGAAATGGGCTTGAACATTACTATGCCTCTCCTTCCCAGCTTGGAAATGTTTCCTGTTTCATGCTTTACAAATAAATAAATATACACATGTTGTAGTACAAACCTTGGGCGTTGACTCCTTTGTGAGAGAGATTTTTCACAGCTCAGCCACACTTTAAAGCCCTGAATATAGCACTTTACTTACCCAACAGCATTGCTTAGCAGGCTTAAACAGTTACAGCAACTCTGAAGAGTTGCCTTCAGGGAAAGACTTGGCCCAGAACAGGCTACTTAAAATCAATGTATGTTGTACACCAACCGCAGCAATATCCTCTGTGCCCTTCGCTTCTGGAACCTCACCCTTTCCTTGCTGCATCGTAAAGTGGTGAGAGATGCCCTGCTTCCCTGCTGCCACAATGCCTACAGAGAGGACAAAATGGTAACAGCCAGGCAGGTGAACCACAACAGGAGCTTACAGTGCTGACCAGGTTTCTGTTACCTCTTCCCACACCATTTGCTGATCCATCCACACGTAGACTAATGCTTAAATTGATACTCTCGGGGTCAAGATTGTCTCCTTGTTTTTCTGTTTCACAAAGATCTTTCAGGGAGAGGCTCAGCCCTTGCAGT
The DNA here is from genome assembly GCA_034008185.1 of Gorsachius magnificus. Lineage (NCBI taxonomy): Eukaryota > Metazoa > Chordata > Aves > Pelecaniformes > Ardeidae > Gorsachius > Gorsachius magnificus. The sequence continues at coordinate 32,392,886 of CM067087.1, read as the reverse complement.
GCCTAGACATTACCATAATATAAATTAATTCTACTAATAATTATATCATTATTAATGCTCCTACATATGTCATACAGAGAAAGATTTCTAACAGCATCATAAACAAGTCTAGGCTTTCCTTTGATGTATGTGAGCCCATTCTTAAATAACAACACTAAAATACAACCTTAGCACAAACATTATACACATCCCCCATTTATTATCCCAGTGCAGTAGCAATCAATATCCCCCTTTCTGAAACAGCTCTCCACAAATACCTGTCTTCAAAAACTGGTGAAGTCTCTGGTAACATACTGCACCTACTGGGAGCACAACAGCAAGGGAAATTCAACCCTCTGATTTTAAAACTTTGCACAAACCATGACACACTGTATGCCCTCGCAGTGTTGTTGTAGGGCTCAAACACTGCTTCACACAACCCCCAGCTGTAGATGTCTTTTCAGTAGGGATAAACGTGTGACAGACTCGTCTGTCTCTGGCTAAGGCATGGTGGCCTGCACTGCACTCCAAGGCCGTAGATATTAGCAGCAAAGTGCTGCCTAGGGGACAGGAGACAGGAACTAGGTACGTTTGCTATGTTGTTGGTAGCAGAGTTCAGAGCACCCTTCCCCTGCTTTTCTGGACTATCTGTCTTCAAAACACAGCATTGTCTTCCAAGGACTTTTGGAGGAAGAACTTCTCTGGGACAGAGTGGAATAGCAGGACAGGAAGTTGGCTAATTCAACACTTACTCAGATCTCTCTCCAGGGATTTTCAGGGATTCATGGCCACAGCAATACTCGACAATTCAGAGCAAGAACATCCCCTAGGTTCCTATAACAGGGTAAAAAACTTTAAACACTCTATAACTTACTAACTGTCCATGAGAGTGGGTAGGTGAAATGGTCTCAGATCCTTTTCTTTCTTTTTTCCTTTTTAATTTCTCCAGGCATTGTTTTGTTCCACTGAAAACCAAGCTGGCATCAAAATTTTTTTTACAGAAATCTTACTGTTATCCATTGGTTAACTGTAATGAAAAGATCCTCTATCACATGCTATGATCCAAATAGAGACCTTATGCACAGCAAACAGAAGGAAGTGAAAGGAGCTGCCATAGCCTGAGGTACTATTTAACTGGTAATTAACATACCTGTTATTTTATTCTTTCTTTTTCCACTAGGAAAACAAGTTGGCAGTTAAGAGGTTACAGTCTCGAATTTACACTATCAAAGTAGTTAAATGTTACTGGGTTTTAGTGTATTCAGCAAGTACGATAAATGCTACCACCTTCCACACTCAGCTTTGAAAATGTGGTCTGTAGGTATTAAAACATTCCCAAACATACTGGCAAAAAAACCTGCAGATGTACAAACCAGGATGAAGGAAAAGGGTACCTGTGGCTATCTGGACCCCCAAATGGTACTCAATATATAAAATATATAAACTTTAGAAACACTGTCTGGTTTTGATGCCCTTGAAAGCATGCAACATTTTTCTTAAGAGAACAAATTATTTTAAAGCATTTCTGACACCTTGGACATCTATTCAAAATTACAAAAGCCGTGAGGCATTTGTAAACTGTTGTCTCATTTCCCTCCATGGTTTGTCAAAGTGCTACAAATGTCAGGGACTACTTACAGTTACCTGTAAATAAGACAACTAGCAAGAACCTAAAGGCCTTATCAAAGGCTAGAGAAGAATGGGGCTCAATTAAATATATCATTAAATAACATAGAACTTTGAATTGCAAGCATATGATCTGAATACTCTGCTAGGTAGTTTTCTTGTAGGGGAATCACCTGACCATTTCAGCCATTGTGAATTACTGCTCAGAATCCCTTTTTATTACACCAACTGATAGACAGTCAGGTAATGGTGAAAGAAAAGTTGCCTAGAAACTGGGCTCAGTCCAGTCACAGTACCTGCAAAGGAATCTCCAAGATACACGGCTATTCCCAGAATTAAACACTGTTTTCTCTTCAGCTGGAGCCTGGCAAAGGCATCCTAGCTAATACCTGCCACTGTAGGCTTCCTTTTGCAAGCTATCACTTTGTATCAAACTGAACTAGGAAATAATACACCCCAAGCCCTTTGAACTCTGAAACACTGTGGAGGTGAAGCATTCTGCCTCTACCTGTATGCTGCTGCACTAATATTTTTTGTTCCCTAAAAAGCAACTAGTGTCCACCAACACTGGACCTTACACTCCTCTGTCACTAGAGAAGGAAAAGCATAGGTCAAGTCTATTCTGGCTCTTGATTGCAAAGCAGAAAACAGTTACCAAAAGGAAATCAGTAGAACAAAAGATCAACATCTACCTGGAACTCAGGGCGATTATGGGCTGCTGAACAGATTTCCTTCCGCAGACATCTCTCAGCTGCCTGGACAGGGGGTCTGTTTCAGCAGACATCCTCCCCTCATTGTTTCTGCTTTGGAAGAAAAAACTCTTACCCTGGTTCACGGTCTTCTAATTATATTTCTTTTCTTCTTGCTAAATATTGAGCACAAATATATCTTAAAAACAGATCCTAACCCCCCCAATACCTGCTTTTCCTGTGATTAAGTATGCTGATATCATTGTATACCAGATGCAAGTTACCATGTGTAGCTCACTGGGAACAAAAGCTCTTCTAAATGTAATCTCTTCACTCTGGATGACTTTCCAGTGTGGGGTTTTTTATAGAATCATAGAATCATAGAATGTTTTGGGTTGGAAGGGACCCCTAGAGGTCATCTAGTCCAACCCCCCTGCAGTGAGCAGGGACACCGCTAACTAGATCAGGTTGCTCAGAGCCCCATCCAACCTGACCTTGAATGTTCCCAGGGATGGGGCCTCCACCACCTCTCTGGGCAACCCGTTCCAGTGTTTCACCACCCTCGTTGTAAAGAATTTCCTCCTTATATCCAGTCTAAACCTACCCTGCTTCAGTTTAAAACCATTACCCCTTGTCCTGTCACAGCTGGCCCTACTAAAAAGATTTTCCCCATCTTTCCTATAGGCCCCCTTTAGATACTGAAAGGCCGTAATCAGGTCTCCCCGCAGCCTTCTCTTCTCCAGGCTGAACAAGCCCAACTCTCTCAGCCTGTCCTCATAACAGAGGTGCTCCAGCCCTCGGACCATTTTTGTAGCCCTCCTCTGGACCCGCTCCAACAGTTCCATGTCTTTCTTGTGCTGAGGGCTCCAGAGCTGGACGCAGTACTCCAGGTGAGGTCTCACCAGAGCAGAGCAGAGGGGCAGAATCACCTCCCTCGACCTGCTGGCCACGCTTCTCCTGATGCAGCCCAGGGTACGGTTGGCCTTCTGGGCCGCCAGCACACATTGCCGGCTCATGTCCAGCTTTTCATCCACCAGCACGCCCAAGTGCCTCTCGGCAGGGCTGCTCTCGATCCTTTCTTCCCCCAGCCTGTACTGATACTGGGGGTTACCCCGACCCAGGTGCAGGACCTTGCACTTGGCCTTGTTGAACCTCATGAGGTTCACACAGGCCCACCTCTCCAGCCTGTCCAGGTCTCTCTGGATGACATCCCATCCTTCTGGTGTGGCAACCGCACCACTCAGTTTGGTGTCATCCGCAAACCTGCTGAGGGTGCATTCGATCTCGCTGTCTAAGTCACTGATGAAGATATTAAACAGCACCGGTCCCAGTACGGACCCCTGAGGGACACCACTCGTCACCAGTCTCCATCCGGACATCGAGCCATTGACCACTACCCTCTGGATGCAGCCATCCAGCCAGTTCCTTATCCACCAAACAGTCCACCCATCAAATCCATAGCTCTCCAATTTAGAGAGAAGGATGTTGTGGGGGACCGTGTCAAAAGCTTTGCAGAAGTCCAGATAGATGACATCCATTGGTTTTCCCTTGTCCACTGATGCTGTCACACCATCATAGAAAGACACTAGGTTCGTCAGGCAGTTCACTCTCCCTACAAGGCATGTGAAGTAAGAGCAGTCTGACTTACAACCCCACTGCTATGGTGTATTTTCAATTAGCCCATTTTCTCTAATCCAAACAGCTACGTTTAGCTTATTGCAATACTTCCAACATCACCATATGCACTTAGAAACCATTTGTCACTCAGATACCATACTACTAAATACCCTTTTCAACTTATTCCCAGCTTTTTTATAGAGACAGAACACATCACAGAAATGGGTGGGTTTAAGACGGTACCACGTTTTCCCCATGTACACAGTCAGTAGAAAATCCATCAAAAAGCTGTAAAAGGAGAAATTACTTGAGAGATGTTTTCAATATTAATCTAAAACTACAGCAGGAATGAGCTTTTTAGTAGATACTTACTGTAACACTCTCCTGTGTTACATCAAAAGACTCTCAATCTCACCATAACATGGGGATTATAAATTACCAAAAGGTCTTTTGTAGATATGTAAATCTCCTAGATGTCTTTAGCAGACAGTCACGTCCTGTTTTCTCACACATCTTCCAGTCACTGGCTTATACCCAGAGTACAGTTTCCCACATGCCTTGACATTTCATCCTACAAGTTAGAACTGGCCAAAGAATATTAAATTTTAATATTGATTTTTAATAACATTTACATAATAGGGAAAAACCTCTCCTCCTGGAAGACTATGACTTATGAATATTTCTGAATTGTCAATAAGGTGATTAAGACATTGTCGTAGATATCTGATTTAATTGCAGTTTTTATGAGGCCCAAATTTTCGTGCCCACCCCATGACTGATCTGGTATCTAAACAGTAACATGTATCCCCTCCTTTACCTTTCCAAGCCCAATGTAAGGTTAAGAAACAGCCTTGAACTAATCATACGCATATTTTGAAGGTTTTAGCTTCTCTAGAAGGGAAGATGGGAAATGATAACAGAAAATAAAAACCTTAAGATGACCAAATGTAAGCAGATGCAAAATGGTTTCTGAGGCTCTTTTCCCTGCCCTTTGAAAGGGACATCATTAGCAAGGCAAAGCGCTTCTGCAGAAGGCACTTCTATGCTGTGAGCAAGTCGCCAATGTCTGATTTAAATTTATATCACGGCAACTTTTAAAAATATGCGAGGCCTCAGACTTTTGGCACTCAGAGACTGTAACTGTCACAGTCCTGGTCAGAGCTGCTCTTAGCGTCCCCACTGTGCTTGTACCAGCATTTGTAGTTGTCTACAGTTCCCCTCTAAACCCTTATCTCCTACATCTCCAAGTATTAGGTAGGATTTTTATACATTCTTTAAAAAAAAAATATTGACAGACAAAGGAAAATATTGCTAATGACATCCTGTGCCGTTTATATATTTTCATCAGAGGCTTTCCTTAAAAATATTAAGTAGGAGGGAGAGACACGCTTTCTTTTGTTTCTCTTCAAAACCAAATGTTCTCTCCTAACATCACTAAGGAACTTCTGTGCTTTACCTTGGTGACTTCCTTGGGTACTTGCACATAGATAAGTTATTGCTCAGGATCAGGCTAAATGGGATCCCAACTAACAGCCCCCTTTTTTACACAAACACTGTAGAAAAATTATTCAAGCAGTACACTGCTTGCAGCATACAGCAGTACACAACACAATACATACTTACCCAAGCAGTACTAAGAGAGCGTATCTGGATCGAGGTGTCTGAGCTACAAAAATTTTGTTACCTGTGATCCACTAAAAATTATTCTGTATTGAATGTAGGCTTAATTAGTAACACAGAAAGCAAGTTTGAACAATTTGTTATTAATTTTTATGTATTCTGTAAAAATCTCTGGCATGAAAATCATGTCCCTTTTAACAAAGTTGGGGTTTGTTTCTTTAATTATTTCATCCCACATCTATAAAAGATCTGTTCTCTGTTTTCTTAATCACAAAAGGAAAAAAGAAGATTTTCCATTTGTACTGTGCATTTTTCTTTTATTTCCTCCCTCTGATGCTTGACCTGTCTGCTTGTCATGACCACAACGCAAGTCTGACATGACATGGTACCTTATGTGATCTGTGGTGTGAGCTCTGTGAATACCGACGAGCAGCAAACCACCTGTCACAGCTAGAACACACCCAAGCAATCTGCTGTACAGCAACAGCAGATCGATCCAACAGAATGGCTTAGATACAAACTCTAGTATGGCTGGGGCTTTGGCATCTCACAGGAATAGTAATAAATCCAGACTAGCAAGAAGTCCACGGGAGCATGGGTGGTTAAGGCTTCTCTGCTGCTGAGTCAAGGCCACATCCCAGCCCTGCTGGTCAGCAACCTGCAATGCTCCTTTTCTGCTGAAACACAGAAATCTCAATCACAACATTTCTCTTTGTCAGTGAGAAAAAAATTGCATACGGGGTAAATTCCAACAGAATTTATGATGCTTTACTTACCCAAGTTGTGCTTGCTTCTTCCATGCAGCGATACTATTCCTTGCTTCACTCCTCAAACCACTATTTCTAACTTCTGGACTTCTGCTAGGTTGTAATCTGTGGCCAGTGAACCAATATCCCTCCAAATCAGCTAGCATATGAATATCTGTGATATTTTAATATTTGCTAAAAACAAGACTGATGGCAATGCATCTATGGAAATTTGTAACGCAGCTATTGCTTGCAGTTTCAGGTACTTTTAATTCACACAAATATACCTCATATTGTGACTAAGGTAATGGTACCTAAGCAATAGAATACTTTTGTTTGTTTATTTTATTTGCATAATAGAGAAGTTCTGATAATCTACTAAAAAAGAGCAGTGCTAGAGACTAAGGACAAGTATGACTCCAACCAGGACAGGACAAGTCTAACTGCAATGTTATCCATATCACACATCAATTTTAGTGGTAACAGACAGGAAAGAGAGTGCCTCTTGGGTAAATCCAAGTCTGATACCAGTGATGGTTTTGGTGGGCAGCCAAAGTTCAATGTACAAAATAGACTGCTAGCCCAAATACAGAAAAAAGTGTCTAGAAACAACCATACTATAAAAATGTGGTTACACTTAAAAGTTTTGGTAATTACTGCTTATTTATGGAAATACATCACATGAAAATTACAAAATTCTACGTAAAAACCCACCAATATAAATTTCTAAAAGTGACTTTTGTAAGATTTTAACATTATAAAGGCAGCATAATTAGATACATCTCATGAAGCATAATCGGATAAACTCCAGACAATTATGGAATAATGCAGAACAAAAAAAGATGTAACAAAAAATAATCTGTAGGAATATATTTTCCCTTTTTTCCCCCCTTTTCACAGGGTTTTAGCCTTTGGAGGGAGGTGTGTGTTACAGTTGCTCCAACACATAACGAATATTCTCGTACCTCCAAAATGCAGGCATTAAATGAAAGAGTCTGCCTCAATTCCACATGTAGTTAATGACAGGAGATGGGGTCCTTGTAGGTGCATTTCAGAATTTCTACGATGGACTCTGTTGAGGACCGCTGGACATCGAAAAGTCAGAGTTGCAAACCTGCTCTTAAATTACTGACAAAACATCTAAAAGTCTGTAAGACTAGTATTCCAAATCAAGCCAACATAAACACCTTCATAATTATCAAAACGATCAATAATCACAGTTTCCTGTCAGTAAGGCTCTAAAATTTAAATACGACAGTGGCACGTAACCTCAGTTATCACATTAGAAATCAAAAAACTTACTTAAGAATGACTTAAAATAAGAATAGTAAGATCATTCATCAGTTCCAAACAATAGCTGGTTATAGATTAACACCAGTATAAGATCAGTTTTTAGGTACTTAAGACCTGTTGATCAAAGTGACTTACATAAAGAGAACAAGGCAGGGGAATGAGGTTATCACACTTCTCACAAGTAGAACACTTTCATTACATAAAACATCAGTCTTAGCTGAGAACTTGGAGTCAGATCAGAATTTTGCAATAGCAGCTTATGCTAAATATGCATATATGTACATCTATGTATATACATGTATAGATATATACAAATTTGATTTTATATATTTATATAAGTACAAATTGCTTATATGTGTATAAACATTTGTATATATAGGTAAAATTTTAATATAACATTTGTAAAAAAATAATAGATAAATTATATATAAGCTTAAGAACCCAGAGGAAGTTCAGTCAATGCAGGATCCTCATTCTGTCTAGCGAAGAACACATTTAGTTATTAGAGCCTGGGTTTACATTAACATTGTGTTTCAGAGAAGTAAGGCAGATTTGAAGTGAATCTTCCAATCATCTTCCCACTTCCAGGTGTTGGTTTGGTGGCAGAGCAGCGCTGATGCATATGAACCAGGTTCCTTGCAGAGAAAACTAAGCCAGAAGCTCTTATCCATGTGCACACCAAATGTCTTCCAAGCCCTAACAGATACATACAAGTTCTAACTGAGCATAAACATACTTAAGATGTTCAGTTGAAGAGACAAGTCTCAAGTTAGGCTGAAGCAACATCTCATCCATGTACGCAGCGAAGATGTAGCGGCTTTGGCACCAATGCTACAGTCTGCTCAGCTCCTACTGCACTGAACTACTCAGTAGGAGAGACACAACCCCGTACGAGCAGACGTGGCAGAAGACTGTCCCAGGGAAGGAATGGCTATGCTCAGGGGACAAAGACCTCCTAAGTTTTTCTTTTCTTCCTATTGTACTTACTATATCTGGATAATGCAGTCATATACATGATAAACATTTATAAATTCAGACAGTTGTGTCCAGAAGCAAACTGATTAAAAAAGGTTTCTGATAGCGTATGCATTTGGTGATGGGGCAGGAGGACATCACAGCAAGCATATACCCTATAAAACCAGACATCGGTCCATACTTTTGTAGAAGAGCACTTTTTTTCACAAACACCACCATGCTTCCATTAGCCAGTTTCTTTTTACCCAATCCCCACCCTCCTAAAAGGAACAGCGAATGAGATGACCCTTTGTTTCAATGGCCAATTAATTAAGGAAAAAAAATACAATGTTAGTAGAAAGAAAATCCAATTTATACTATGATTGTACTTTATGATTATGCTGAAAATAAACAGGATATAAAAAGAAGAAACATCATTTAATATCGTATGTATACATAATTTTATTAATATAACCTCTTCTAACAAAGATGTTAACAAAAACTCTAAAGTTTTGCATAATGCCTTTGGAAAAAAAAACCCCTACAGTATTCCAAGCAGTTAGAAAAATAATTAGAAAAATATTGTAATGCAACAGCTGACAGTATGTGCAAAAAAAAATGGGGAGAACCGGAACAGTAAGTACAGCTGAGAAGGACTGGAAGGTGAACAGCTGAAGGGATAGCTATTAAACTGTTTTTATCTTCCCTGACACCTTCTCCTCCTTTGTAAACTAGGAAGTTTTTAAACAAAACATCACCACCAACAAAAACAAACACAACCAAGAGCATGTAAATCAAAGAATGTAAGGCTGCAGACTGAGAAAGAAACATGTCTTTTCATCCTTGGTCAAGTTTGATGTTCCTCTAGAACAAACGAAGTGACAGCTGCCAGACTAAAAAAAGAAGTCAGGTGTTCACATGCATAGCTTTTATAAAACAACAAGCAAATTAAAAAAGAAATCTACATAGTTTTTTTACAAAGTACATTGATTAATGCTCCATCTTAGAACTAAATAACAAGCGGGAGATGTGTTTCAAGAAACTAAAACTGAAAGTATGCTTTGCCATATTCATGTAACTTTGTGCGTTCACTGTACAAATATTCTCTGCTCATTCACGGAGTGTGCTGGCCGTTGATAAAGAGCGAGCTCCCTTAAAGAGAGCAATTCTTAGAAGTTGTTGACAACTACATCTGCTTTCTGCCAGAACTCTAAATTTACTCCTAGGAAAGCAAGCATGAGTACGTTAAGCTCAACCATCTCAACACATAATTTCTAAATCAAGTGTATCTAAATAAACAACTAGAACTGTTTTTGATATTCTACAAGAAGTGAAATAATTAGGCCCATTATTGGTATATTGATTTTCCACTGCAAGGCACTGAAGTCAGCAAGTTCAAAATATTCCCGTGATTTTTTATTTCCTCAGAATTCTGATCATTATTTCTTCTTGTGAACCCACAACTTGATTTGCAACAGTAAGAAAGATTCCTAGTATATGAAACTGCCAAAAATCCCTGCTAAATAAGAAAGCTTTCTTGAAAGGAAAAAAGTATCTGTTAAGGTCCAGGTGACACAGCTGCACACTGAGAACTGCTGGATTTTACAGAAAACCAGACATTCCTACCCCAGCCTGAACAACCAAAGAAGATGAGAACTTTCAAGTCAAAATTAAACTGCATTAATGGTTGGCAACAATTAAATCAGCTGCTCAACTATTTTGAGGAGTTTCAGAATAATTTTTGGAGGGAAAAAAGGCAAAAAATACAAATGCACTGGATTTTGAAAACCCCATTCCTTTAAAAAGATACAGGGCATCTATTTGGGAATCTGTAGTTATACTAAGGGCACATTAAATGGATGCACTAAGCCTCCATTAATAGTATCAAAAGCTAGAATCTATAGTAAGAGTTAAGCATATACAAAAGCATCATGTTCAGAATAGAAAGATGTGTATTAAAATTCTTTGACTAATAGACAAGCTATTTGAAACTCTGACCTAAAAAAATGTTCTTTTTTCTATCTGAACACAAGCTGTATATTAAACAGTCTATTTTGCTTTGAAGTATATTCTGCTTTCACATTTCTGTTCTCAGAAGACTGGAGTTAACCCACCGAATATAAAAAACAGCCTTAGATATTTTTTCTTTATAGTCAGAATTTTCCTGCTCTGACCTGAACATGCAAGTCGGTATTCGTGGCAAATGTTCATTACTAATGCTCCTGAAATTTGTCTAGCGTTTGAACCACACGAAACAGGTATATTCTTATACTGCCAGCATGGCAGAAACAGACTCATCTGCTGCCAAAACAACAGATTCTTCATTGTCCTAACATCACGTGCACACTCTACAAAGACATCTAGCAGCCACAGGGCCTTTCTGCATCTAGCAAGAGCTCATTAGTATAGTGTACATTACAAGTCAGACTACCAAAGGCTTTTGCCTGGAAGAATACTGAAATGTGTTCATAAAATTCAGTATGAAATATAAAAAGAATTTGATTATTAGAAGTACCCCAGGCAAACTGACACTTGTCAGATCTGGAGAGTCACATTAAAAAAAAAGACAAATCAGCGCAGCAGCAAAAATTTCTTTAAAACACCCTAAAATGAAACTAGAAGGAGATAAAGGTCTATTTAAATTAGTTGTGCATCTTTAAATATGATCTGGAAGCAAGGGAACAGAAAACAAAAAACTGACCTTTAAAGTAGAAATAACAGCGATGCTAATAACTGAGTGAACTAGTCAGATGAAGGCTATCAAACAAATTAGCAGGCCTGTATATTGCAACTTCAACAAAAAACCCTAGGTGAAATCTACACTAATGAAGTTTCCATTTGATAGACTGGATTTTTAAAGGCTTGGGAGGACTGCGAGACAGAAAGAAACCATGAGGAATTTCAAAAGCAGTTTAAGCAGGCTGCACAAATATTTAAACTGAGCAATATACTTCCCTAATGGAACAATTCTCTGATACTCACTGGACACGTGCATTTTACAAAGGTTTTGCAGTCCAGTCCATCCTAATCTCCAAATCACCGGTTTCAAACAACATGGATAACTAACAGAAGAGCTTAGAAGTTAGTACTGAATTCAGACACGTCATACGGAAGAACATGAATCCATGAAAGCACCATTGCTGGTTTCTACAAAAACATTAGACTGACTGTAGAGACCCAAAACACTTAAGTGCCTTTTAAAGGCAGCCCAGGTCTCCACTCCAAAAAATGTAAAGAAAAATCACATTTCACCTACCAGTCTTCGCAGTAAATCAGAGTAGCATACAAAGTTTAACACATTTGAAGTGTCTCATAATAGAAAATCTCACAATGATAAAGTACCTGGTAAGAAAGTATCAGATACACCACATCCTGAAGTTCAAGGCAGCCAGGATCTGACTATGCTATACTCTGGAAACTGCTGAAAGAAAAGATACAGTAGTTATTCATGCTAGTTTCTTCTTAAGACCATAATAATCTTGACTTCTGAGGCATGCTGGAAAGTTTACAAGTTTCAATCTGCGTACTTGCAGTTCCTGGAGATGTAAGTTGAGGCAGCAGGAGTGCAACTAAAAAAATAAAAAAATCCAAGTGTTTTTGAGACAAGTTGTTCCTATTGTTTACACAGGCTCAGAAAGTCAGAAGGGAATATACGCTCTAGTGTAACTGCAGGACTTAGTTTTAAACGCAAATGTTCACCAAAAAATCCAGAGCAAATGAGAAACATCAAAAGTCATTATATATTTACATTATGTAACTGCCGGAATATTGTACTTAAGAAACAGTGGTACTAGCAATATAAATGACTCTAAAATGGAAGGGAAAATAAGTTTCTCAATCAATAAAGAGAGAAGATATTAACTTCTTTAATTTGAAATATTTTCTTTCTGTTAATAGAACAGAACAATGTGGCTTGATCAAGTTGTTTTTAAGAAAATTACTCCTACTCATGATAATCTCCAAACCAAAAAGATTCCTGACATATCATTCATACTTTGGATCAAACAGTCTACTAGAAAGGAGGAGGGGAAAAAAAGTTCCTGTCACTTTTGACAACGATTCCTTCTGTAACACTACAAAAACTAGTTCTATGTACATTTTAATGCATCCTAGACTAAAAGACCGATTGATCTGAAAAATGAATATCTGAGATGAGGTTCTTACAGTATTCTTTATTAATATAATTAGAAGTTGCAGAAACAACTTTCTTATAATATAAAGGCACAGGGAGACAGTTTTGATAAAATATTCCAATCAAACAGTAACTTACAGTACAAAAGGACAATTGTAATGCACATACAAACCCCAAACATCTAATTCAAAAATATTTCACCGTGTTCATCAATAATAATGGGCAATGGCTAAAAATATAAATTGTTATTGTACAATAAATATCTGATAGGTGCAAACGGAACAAGATTTATTGCTCTCCACAATGTTTTCCCTGTAGTGTTTTGTTGTTTGTTTGTTTGTTTTTTTTAAGTTCCAAATTCCTTTTGTAATCCGCTTTAGTAACTTATTTCTGAGGGAACTAAACCCCAAACCAAATCTGATAGGACATTCTGACAGTTACAGAACTGCCTCAAGTAGTAACCAGAACCGGCAGTGTTTGTTTCTTTTATAACTTTAACAATCATACTCCATTCACTCATTAGGAAACGTGGTAGATGTCTAGAAATCAACTTTAGTGGTAAGTCAAGGCTTTATGGTAGACTAGTATTACCTAGTCTGACGGTTAGTCTATTTTCTTCAAAAAAGTGGATTTTATGCTGAAAAATAACATGAACTTTCTCCGACAGCTTGTGCCAGAGCAAGCACGTAATACAGTGTTCAAATGAGGGGAGGGGAGAAATTAAAATTAAAAGCTGCACTGGGCATTCTAACTTCAGAAAATGAGACAAGGGACTGGGAGCAAACTAGGACTACACAGGCAAAGATGACAAAGCGAGAATTTTGAGTTCTAAAATATCCTTAACATAGTCATCTAAGAAATCAAAAAGCACTCTGCAACTTTATATGGCTCCACTTTTGGGCTTTGAGAAAGAAGGGCCAGTCAGTGAGTTTGCTATTTTTCTCACCTTGCACTTGCAGCAATTTGGTAAAGCAACAGTTTCCATCAGTCTTTTAACGCAGTATGAGAAGCATACTGATTTTGCTCTTGAAAGGAGCACATACTACCTTGCTCAGAATTCTTTTTAGCTTGTACAAAATATTGTTTTATACAGGCATTTTAGAAATATGAGTTTCCTTCATTACTCTTACATGAAGTAATATGCATACATTTCCTAAGAGTATCTTTTTATGAATAAGACTTCACGAAAATGAAGCATTATAGTAGTTGTTTAAAAAAAAAAACAAAAAAACAAAAAAAACAAGGAGCAAGCTTTGAAGTGAGTTCTTGTAGCAGTAACTTGAGGTTTTTATAAAAACTGTAGTTTAAAGAACAACACTAGATTTCCAAAATTTTAATGCACTGGGAATAGTCAAACTTAGTTGAAGAAAAGGTGTCTGGAGTAAATACATCTTAATCAATTTAGCTGGTAAACCAAAAGATAAATATTCAGTAAACTCCACTACACTTGAATTCAACAGAATTGGGAATGATGTAAAACAAACTTTCCAGACATTACTATTCAAATTAGGGTTTTCTAGTATAAGCACATAATTTTACAAGTTCTTCAGGGAGTAACCAAGAATCAATGACATTTGAATTTTGAGAATTATTAGCTTCATTACAGTATAGCATTTTTTCTTTACTATTTTTTTAGAAACTAATAAACAAAACCATTTTCTTTGGTTTATGCTTAACTACACTGGACTAGTGAATTTTTATTTTAACCAAGCTTCTATTCCCAATTTAAATTATTATAGATTTTTTTTATTGTAGTCTCCCTCCAATTCTCAAATTATCTCTGTTAAAGATAAAACTTTGCTCATACCATGATTTCCTGCTAAACAGTCATGTGTATATACTGGCATGAAGGGTAAAAGTTTTGTACAATAATTACATTAAAAGATATTTCCCATGGCAGAACTACAAAAGACATCAAATGAATGTTAATTCAAATGACATTTGATTTTATGATGATCTTAAAAAAACCACACAATGTATAAGCATAGTAAAATACAGTGTAAAACCCCCTAAAATTAGACAGTAAATATGGGAATCCTGCACTCACAGTAGGAAGTACTGCACAGCATTAACATGAAAGCCCGTTAAGTTTGAAACTGCAGACAGCTAGATTTACCTGTATGTAAATGCCACTTCAAGGTGTTTAAACAAACACAAAAATGAGACAATGATGTCAGGAAAAAGGCCTTTAAAACAGGCCATCAGTCTAACTTGACTTTCCAAGTAAAAACATCAGCTTCACAAAACTGTGACACTAATGCAGTTTTATGTAAAGTACCCTTTGACACACAAGCTGTCAATTAAGCTATCACAGTCTTTTCTGACCTACTCCCTTTTAAGTAGTTAGGGAGGACAGTCAATAGTAGCTCAAGTTTTAGTTCAGTAAGTACCTTCTCTGTTTGCAAAGGAACATTATAACACCATAAAATTGTATTTTTATGGTATTTAGAAAACTGATAAACTAGTTTCTTTTTTTTTATTATTTTCTCTTTTTAATACGTAAGTTCAAAACTTCATTTTCTATGTGTCTTTGCAATAGTGTTTTAGTCAGTGTTGCAAAAAAATTTTCACCGTGGACTACCTCACATTGTTACTCAATTGTGCGAGGTATTCACGCAGTTCTTTTGCGGCTTGGAATCTACCGTATCGCTTCTTTGGGTTGGCACACTCATCCAGCAAGGCCTCAAGTCGGCCATCTTTGGCAATTTCAGCTGGGGGGTCATGAAGTAGTCCTCCAGAAGTGCCACGCCATGTGGCATGTCTTGATAAAAGGTTCTGACAAATAGCATAATAATTGTGGTCCACAGTGACACGAGCACAAAGAATCTCTTTTGAGAAGGACAGACAAGCTTCTTTATCACAGTCATCAAATTTGCTTTCATACCATACATCCCAGTTTTCAGGTTTATCTGTGAAATATAAGGAGACAGTAAAAAAAAAAAAAAGTGAGAGAGAAGAGGAAAGAGCATATGTGCACCTGAATACAATCAGAAGCTTAATACAGAGCAAACTGGTAATATTCAAACTATAACCCAACTCTGTTTAGATGAACTCTTAAATATTCTAGTCTAAGATTGCATCTGACAGTTTCATATACCCTTCTGATGAAATGGTCCTGGCAATATAAAAATTAAGGGAAAGAAAGGAAGAGGGTAAAATCAATAGCAAAGAGAGGGAAGCACAAAAAATAGCACACTAAACATATGAAATCTGTATTCACATGCATACCCAGAGGAAAAAATGTAGCACAAACAAGTACAAGAGAATGATTCACAGCTGAAATTGAAAGAAAAACAAACAAGCAACATGATTTATTTTAGCAACACAGATTTGGTTTTTCCAGTTGCCCTGGGAACTGACACTGGCAAGTGGTCTACCAAAGAATGGAAAAAACATTGCAAAGTAATTGCCATAAACTTCTGAAACATTATCTTCCAACCTCTTACTTTAGACATGGTGGTAACTAAGTAGTGCATATAAAAAAGCAGATGCATTACATACTGTCTTTGAAGAAAGAAAAAATTCAGCAAAATAAATGGCATTTACAAACACGTATAAATCTTTATATAGATTTTTAAATTTGAAGGTGTAACTAGTGGCCTTGTCACAAAGCTTTAACTTAAAACCTGATTTACAGAAAATACCTTATACAATAATATGTAAAAGGTTACTTAAGTGTGAGATCTCTTGAGTTCTTACTACTTTTGGTCAGAAAACTTTCATCTTAAGTTTCTAGATTACTGCCAGCTTTGAGAAGAGGTCCTTATCATGGAGTCCAATAGTTCTGCAGATCTCTTTTAGCACTGTGATGTACGAAGAAAAAAGTATCTGGTAGTTAGATATATACAACGAGAAAAAAAAAAAAAAAGGAGAATAGAAAAAAAAACTTCAGCAAACTCAACTATGATATCCCACATAGAGCACAATTAGATATTTACTGTACAGTGCAACTAGACAGAATGTACATATTCAAATATCTAAATGGCCATATTAATCATTCTAGACAGAGATTGTTTAATGAAACTTTCCAGGAGATTAATGAAATGAGTATTAAATGTCAAGTTTCTACAAAGACTGAGAACTTTCTTGTGTCCTCATTTGTTTTCTGTGTTCTTGATTAATTGTTAATTACAAAGCACGCAGCAAAATCCTAGTTAGATCCAAATTAGTCTGAGGACTATGAACAACAGATGTAAGCACGACACTTTCAGCATTCAGCTTCTGCAAGACGCTACTGGTTCCTATTCCATGTACACATGAACTTTTTCAGAGTTCATTTGGTCATCTTTGTCACTGAGTAATTAATCATGCTCCAAAAGTCAAATTCTTAAGTAATTTTTTTTTTTGGGGGGGGGAGGGGGTGAAAAAAAGAAAGTTTATTTGTGTGTACTAAAGTAAATTACTTGATATCCAATACATTAAAATGTTTTCTTGGTAGGCTCAGATAATTTTAATCTAAGGTCCTTGAGAACATATAATAAATCTAATACAAAAAAAAAAAAAAAAAACCACCACCAAAAACCCCCACACCACCAAGAAGAACCCCAAAAAGCATACTTTGTTGTAGAAAAGTGTGTAGATAAAAAATATAGTCTCAAAGTTAATTCAGCAGCACAGCATATGAAGTCTATTTGCAAAGCTCAAAAAACCCAAACAAATCCATTCACCCAAAGCAAACTGGAATCACTTGGCCTACCGCCACGAACTTCTGCAGAATCTAGGGTTTCATGTTCAATGTGTCTAGCCCTTAGGTCTGTAAAGTTTTCCTTATAAGCTCAAAAGGAATATAAACCCATGTAATGCCACTTTGTCAATCATCTCTCCTGCTGCCACTGCTTTGAGCTTTTACAGTTGACAGAAAGATGAACGAATTTTCACTATTCACATTTGGAAACAGCACTAAAATTACTTATTCCTTCAGTTCCTTCATTACAGAGCACCTACTTGAACAACTGAACCATAGGCAGGCTATGTAACTAAGGCAAAGCGGGCAGTAAGACTGTCTTGCCATTCACAGAAAATAGAATGCCAAGAGTTCCATCCTTACAGATGTCTGGAAAAGATGAAAGGAACCTCTCTCTTTTAGCTAAGGTAGGCAAATCAGTCAGCCAGCCCATCTGTCTATCTGTCCATCCATCTGTACAAATACATCCAATGTCCAAATGCTCTCCTCCCACCCCCACCTGTCCATTTAAGCAGGATTACAGAGATTAAAAGTATATGTAAATCAAGTTCAGGTAAGCTCAACGCTTCGTAAAATTGACAAATTGGTCAAGTTAATTAGTAGTCTAATTGCAGAAGAAAGCTAATTAGTTTGTTAATTAGTTGTCTAGTTATAAAGCCAACAAAATGGGTATTTAGCAACTACACATACTTTAAATATTGTGCTTGCAAAGAAAGAAGCAAGAGACATGGGGTGAGGGGAGTGGAGAGAAAGAAGAGACTTACTTTGTCTGATTAACCTTTTGTCTGCTACCAGAACGTTTTCTGCATCTACGATGATAACTTTCCCATCTCGTGGTCCAACTGCAAAGTTGTCAAAGCTGACATCAAGGAGGTAGAGTGCAAATTCAAAGTCATTATTTGTCAGCTGCTCAGCTATTTCCATTAATTGCCAGGCCAGATCCACGCGTTTCTCCCATGGTGCATTAAAGTAACTCCACAGCTCTTCTCCAACATAATTGACAGCCACCATTCTTCCACATGCTCCTAAGTACTTTGCGAATGGCCAACCCTCATCAGACGGAAAACTCTGTATATAAAAAGTTTTTTTTAAAAATTATTTAATACAAAACATCTTAGATTTTAAAAGGCCGCTCCATAAATTTAGGAGAGGCACCTGTAAACATCCATCAACATGACATTTCCATATATTTCCAAGTTTTGAAGAGAAAGAAAAATAACACAAAATATGTTTATGTGAGCAAGAGGCCCTGCTGGACTACTTGAAGATCTCTCACAGAAAGGATTACAGAACAGGTTAAGCTATAAAAGAAAGCTTAAGCTTTCTTATGCCTCTAGTACTCCTTAACAGTCTACCTCTTAACTAATTGATACATATATACTCTGCGTTTATTACACACAGCCACATAACATTTTATCAAAAGTAAAATCTGTCTCCAATAGTAGCTTTCGTGGAAGTTAACATATAAGACTGAATAGTAATAACATACTACAAGCAATAAAAAAAACCCAAAAAACAACAACAAAAAAACACCACACCAGCATATTTTTCCTACTTCACTTTTGCTGAATCTGCCTTAGGATTTCAATATGGACAAGCATTTAAAAGGTATCCTCCCCACTATGTATGCATCAAGAAACCATAAAAATATTAAAAAGCCCAAATGCATAGAAGTTAGTACTCTAAGAATAGAATGTACACTAATTTTAACAATTAGGAGATACCTGTGTGCACATGCTCCTTCCTCATGCACTGCACTACCTTGCTATCATGTTACAAGAAAGAAGTTGTAATCAGCTCTGCAAGGATGATGTAGCAAAGGTTTTACCACACTTGGGTGGAATAGCGTGGTTGGTTTCAGTCTGAATGGAAGCTTTCTATCTTCTGGAATCCATGATAGCAGAAAACATTTATGGTAAATCAAGAAAAGAGACACTGGAAGGAAACACATCATGTAGAGCAGATCTGAACTACAAGAGCAGGCAGGGAAGAGGTGCCCAGCACTCACCCATCTGTGTATGTATGCCATTTAAAAAAAAAACTTAGAAAAATTACAAGCACTTACATGGCCAACCACCATAGCCTTAGAACCCATACCTCCCCTACAACAATCCTTAGTTTTACCATGTCTGTGTTTCCTTTGATAACAAAGTTTTGACCATTTTATCTTAAGCACGAGGCATCAGCTGATGCCAAGCCAAGGTTAGAATACTGATGTTGGTCAGAAACACTAGAAGCTCCATAATATAACAAGGAACTTCAAGTCACATCTACCCCTGAGAATTAATACTTATTCTTGAAATGCAAACAGCAGAGTTAAAGCTATACTCAATTCACACACTAAGACTTCAAATTTAGTATTAAAAAAGCCCTGAAAAAACAGAACAGATTTGCTTAGATCACAATAGTCAATAAGATAATATAGATCACCAATACACACTCCCATCTTAACTCACAAAACTTGCTTGCATATTTCACTAGTTGTTTTCTGTGTTTCATGCTGTCATGGCAGGAACCAAGTGTCACTAAAAAGGCTACTGGCTGGCCTCTGACCCAAAAGGTCATTGGATCAATGAAACCTCCAGCAATAACCAAGAGGAAAATTCTTATAGTTGTCTTCTCTACCTTTTAAAAGACGCTGGTGGTAAACACACGGGAAGAAAAAGCAAAACAGGAACACTTGCTCAGCACTGCAACAATAGTTTCTCTTGGTTATATTGATTTTTCAGGATTTCATAACAGCTGCAGGTTTCAGGAGGTAAAAAACAAAACTCTATGGAGAGATTATCTCCATCTACTAAGTAATTTCAGCACAAAACAGAAATCTTAGTTACAGAATTTTTAAGTACAACTGCTACTAATGAAAAGGTTTACTGAAGCACAAAGCCCCTCTTATAGATGGGCAACACAAGTGCTTCCACGGTACAACTTCTCCCAGCAATTCATAGGCAGCTGCAATTCCTTTCGCACCCATTCTGAATCATTATCTGAAGAAGTACAAAACCATACAGAGGCGAGTAGGAAAAAGGAACAGTTATTACTGAGAGTCCAGACCATACTACCTGCACCCTCCCAAAAAAAAGGTAAAGAAAAGGTTTGGGCTGATACTGGAGAACATCACCCTCACACTCCATTTGGCTCTCACTTTAAATCTCTAGCACAGAACTGGAGAGTCTCCAGCCCAGCAAACCAATTCACCTACCGATGGCATGCTCATTTCCATCCTTCTTCTAAAGGCCTTTCAGACAAGGAGACAAGATTCAGGCTTGAAGTTTTTGCTCTGGAAGCACGTTCTTTGCCATAGGAACATTTACTAAAATGTTATGGAGGCCCTAATTGAGCCCCTATCTAAAATGAAGGCTGAATACCAGGTTAACTTGTACCTAGCTTCCAGCAGTCCTTGCTTGGAACACTTGAGAACATTGCAATTTGTTCATCTACAGTTTTCAAATTATTTAATATTTAAAATATAATTTTGAGACAGTAAAAATACCCATTTGTTTATGTGTTAACACTATTTGATAATCACATCCTACTGGAAGCTGAGCATCCATCCCAGACTATTCTGGCTCAAGATGTCCTCAGTGGAATTTTCAAGGAGTCTTCAAAGTTTCTACATATCCAATCTTGTCTATATGGTACCTGTGAAGAAATTAATATATATTGTTGACTTAGTTTGCCATCTTTATGGCAAAAGCCATTATGCTAACCTCTAACACGGCAAGTGTAGACAATTTTAGGGGAAATAACTGTTTACCATTGCAAAGAAGAATTTTTCTTTGTTGGTCAAAAGTGTATCAGATCAGATTAATAACAGAATAGGTTCAAAGTTTTTGGGATGACTGAATGTCTGGACTTCTACTCTATTTTGTTCACCTGCTCTACCCACATAGGCAAATCTGGTCATGAAAAATCCTGAGGATGATACAGAACTAATTTGATGGTTTTGAGAATAGTATTTTCAAGCTGTGATACCATGTAATTTAGAACTGAATCTCTCAACTGAATCTACTATGCAATAAGAATGACATTATCCAGTATTAATTTTTTTTATCTGTAGGCTTCAGAGTAATTTATGAAGGTGGTAAATGGGGGGAAATATCCAATAGTTCAGGGCAAGTCAAGTGATACATTCCACAGTTAAGAAGTTGGCTGGGGTTTTTTTGCTTGTTTTGTGGTTAGCAAAATAACCTTCCAACAAATGAATTGTAATGAATTGTGTGCTAATTCAGTGTTCCTTACTTATTGTACAAACAGACCAATATAATGAAAAGTCATGCCTGTGGCATCAATAAATGCCACCCAAATGAGACTTCATGCACAATTATCATTACTGTATTCAGTCCTGGATCAAAAAACCCAATAAGCAAATGGCTGTTGTCAATCAAATGAAATTAGATATTTACAATGGAACATGTCATTTCACTCAAAGAGAAGCAAGCAGGAGTTGGTGCTAAAACATAACCTCCAGCGAATGCGGGGCAAGCAAAAAATTTTCATTCCAGTGAGTAGGATCAAGGGGCATAGAAGAAAACTCAAGATACTGCCTACCAGTACCTATCAGGAAAAAGCCATACAGCTCAGTACTGAGGAAGTCCAAATATGTGTACCTATTAGTCCTGTATCCATGCAAGTCTACTTTATCCAGATCTTATAAAACCAAATTTATATCTTAAATTTGAGAAAATTTACCTGATTACATTTTCCGATAAACCCAGGATTAACTGATTTCACCAACTGTGCCTAACATTTTTATATTGCTGCATTTTACCAGCACTCAATGCAATAATATTCAAGTGCTACAGCAGTGATACCTGAACATTTTTATTTAAGTATGACTTTAGACCAACCCACTCCTTTTCTTTTCCACCCCTCTTCTTTCCTATATTCCAGTCCCACTCTGCTTATGCCTTTGCCTCCCTTTCCAAATACAAATTCAACCACAAACAGTTGAACCTGGCAAAGGACATGCTACCATTGGAGGCGAAGGTGTCCATCCCTCCCAACACATCAAGCACATTCATTTCAATCCCCTCCTTCATGTCATTAGGAAAGCAATGCAGCTGGCACTTGCTGGGCTTGTGTTCAGTTGGATCAGTAGCCTGATCCAGCTCATCACATCACCACATCATGTTAGTACTGACAAAAGGAAGGGAGAAAGCCTGAATAGCCAGGTGCAGAAGAGAGGAAAGGAGCTAAGAGGACCTTTCCTTTTCAGCAGCAGCAGGGATTTATGCAATGGATTAAATTGATTTTGAAAGTACACCATTAGTCACAATGGTACACTGATCTTCAAAACACATCTATTATGCTTCCTGCATTGTGTACACTGAATTTCATTTCACACAAGAAATTCTAGGAGCAGCTTGGTTTATTAAGAAGTGAACATCCCAAACAGTACTAGTAAAATATCTGTATGCCATACTGTAACACAGATATATTTATAACTCTGTGGCAATAAAAAGATCTTTTGACAACAGGGGTGCAGGGAATCCTGCCAACATCTGCACATGTACAAACAACATCTCTGTTTTGGCTCCCTTCCAACTGGCATGTAACAGCCACATCTACACTTCATTACC
This sequence comes from Gorsachius magnificus, assembly GCA_034008185.1. NCBI lineage: Eukaryota > Metazoa > Chordata > Aves > Pelecaniformes > Ardeidae > Gorsachius > Gorsachius magnificus. The sequence continues at coordinate 32,369,964 of CM067087.1, read as the reverse complement.
CCAGTCAGTAGCCAAAGAAGGGATAGAAATATGTACGAGCGCCCCATTCAGCAGTTTTACATTCACTTAGTGAATTTGACAAGAATATTAATTGAAGTGCAGATCTGTTGTCTTTGCAAACAGAGATCTGTAACTTTTGTAGTATTCTATTTTGAAAGCATCTTTCTAGATGCAATTGCTGCTAACTTAACACGAGGATTTTTTTTCTTCGTGTATTAAAATTTTGAAAGCCACTAAGACATGAACATAAATTTGTACGATCATTAAACATGTTTTCCATTAACAACTTGCATTTAGAAACAAAAAGCTTAGTAGATAGGTGTCAAAAATCTCAGACTTCTGTAGAGTAATGCACAATATAGTTTTATTTTAATTCTCGATATGAGTAGTGTAAATATTTAATTAGATAATTTTGTACTTGAATATGCTATTTTGGATACTTTAAAATGTGCATTTGACAATTAAGATAAAAACTAAGCTCTTGTTCAAAACCAGAAACAGCTATCTGACAAAAGAATCTGAAATTCTGATGCACCCACTCACATTTTCTCTGTGAATATACACACAAATGCCATGGAAACCACAGACAATTAAGCTTTTAAAAATGTTTTAAAATATAGTAATGCAAATGAAAAATTACAAACCAGTATCTTAGTAAGTTTTCCCTCATTAATTTTGTTGTCTTTCTCTATTGACACAGAAATACATATAATCTTCTAACAGAAAGATGGAAAACAATAGGACAAAAACTTCTGCTACCTCAATTCCCAGTGACACATACGTCAAAAAAATATTTTAGTTGCCCTAATTAGTGTGGCTACAAGATATCTCTCTAAGCAAGGCTTAAAAACCTAAGCCAACCCTGTCAAATGGACAAAGGATACTTTGTTCCCAAAAGAATAATACTGCATTTATGTCTTCCAAAAAAAAAAAAAAAAATACACTGTAGTCTCAGAATAAATATTGAGAATTAATAGGGTGAATTTATCATTTCACTGAAGCATAAGACGCACTATCAGTGCATTCGTCTTCCTCACTTCCATCTGTCTAAACATGAGAAGATACACAAATCTGCCATTGGTTTTGAATGTTCAGAGCTGTGAATTAGATCACGCAGTAAAGACTCACCAGCTTGAAGCTTATAAGGCCTATTGTAGCCTGCAATAACACAAAACCCCTTTGAATTAAACACTTAGAAGAATATTAGTTTATCATAATCAAGCATATAATTGAGCCTAACAATCAAGTCCAAAAAAAGACAAAACAGTTTAAATAACAACTGACATCTTTGAGCTACTGTTCCACTGTACCATTAAAAAATATGCTTTTCATTTTCAAAACTACTATAGAAGATGCTACATGGTCACTACCAATTTTTATGTAAAGTGAGTTCCATCTAAAAAGAAAAAAAACAAAACCACAAACCAAAAAACCACAAAATCCAAACATACAAAGAGCTACACCTTAAATACAATGCAATTAAAAACATGCAAAACTCTTCTTGCTCCTTGTGATCCTGAAGACCTTCACAGCAAAATTACAGTCTTTGCAATGCCTTTGCTAAAATCATCCTACTAAACTATGTTTGCCCAGGCACAAACTGGAATGGCAAGTAGAATTTAAATAACATGCTTTTCCTCAAAAGGAAAAAACTTGTTCGCTCTCACAGAGTGCTGTTGATTCTGCAGTGTAAACAGAGGTAGCACTTGTATTAGTCACCAAGGCAAATAAGTAAACCTCTGGAACCACACAGGCCTGGAGATTTTACAATGAAACTTTTCAGATCAAAGGAAGTTAAAAAGCACAGTCTAAACACAGATGCCTTCTTTTGTCAGGAATTGATCTGCATTCTAGAAGATATGTATTCAAATGTATTTGTAAATGCTAGAGAGTTTAATGAAAACAATTTCATTCTCAACTATATGCCAGACCATTTGACATTCAACTAAAACTCCCACAGAAGTTAAACATATACATATATATATATAGCCTACACACACAGAGTGAAGAGTGGATTTCATTGAATATTCCAAATATTAGTATTCCCATTGAAACTATGTTTCTTTCATTTATTTGAGTTGTTCAGTTCTGTTACATTTCAACCAGTTACTACATACAATTCACGCCAACAAGAGGTACCCATCAGGCTTAATTGACACAGTACAGGACAAAAATACACAGACTCTAAATATAAAGCCACTCAGAAGTTGCTCAATGATTAAGTTGAACACTTGAGCTGCAAAAGTTATATTTCACAATGTTAGCAGAGGTATGTCATTTCGCCAAACAAATTAATGAATGATGACTAAATGCAAGAACCATAGCACAGACAATTTAGTATTGTATTGGTTGTTACCTATTCAAATTAGTTTGTAATTCACAGAGGTTTGATCAGATTCAATTTGCAACAGATGAAAATGATCACTACCTACTTTCTCATCAGTTACGAGTCTGGAATGTATCACTATAAAGAAGTCTTAGCAGAGATGGCTTAATTTGCAAAATTAAAGAGACTAAAACAAAGCCTCAATTACTTAATTCAGGAAAGTAAAAAACAGCTCCCCCTCTACATCAAGCATACCAGAAGCAAATAGACAACATCAGTATTTCAAGGTTTGGAATGTGGGGTAACAAACTTTTTTTTTTTTGTGAAAACTGCTCAGAGTTACAATTTATCAGGAGGATTTCTATTTAAGTCTGCATAGTGATTTCTCAACAGCCTCTAGATTAAGACAGACATTCATCTTAATACCTACCCCACAATAGCTTGAAGAATTTCTGTACTATTCTAAAACATTCCTTTTACTTTACTTACATATCGTCACTTTAGGAAAGTTTCACCAGAAAGAAAGATGAAAATACTTTTGATCACTTAAAGAATATAATTAAATGCAGTAACATGACAAGTACAAGCCAGTTCTGGTCTAATATGTACATTATAATTCACTCCAAAAAATAACTCTTCAATTTTCAATACAATCAAATCAGTGTAATATTCTTGTAACATGAAGCTACTGAATTTTAATTCAACAAAATAGTAATTTTTCATTTCTTTTTTTCAAATGTGCACAATGGAAATTCAGGGATGGACAACAAATTCACCTCCCTTCTCCACAATACTTAGAAGTATGTAAAACAGGAATCAACTGAAATGTAAACCCATTGCTTTCTGAGTTATCATTTCTACAGGTGTCAGTTGACCAATATGGGCAAAAAAAGAATTTCAAGAAAACTTAAGACCTAGGAAAAAAAAAAAATCCATTTACACATAAAGTAGCATTAGACATTCCTTAAGCCTAGTTTATGTTTACTGCAAAAAGACAAAACAGCTTTCAAAAAAAATAATAGTCCAACTCATGGGAGTCATTTGGAAGGAGGTGGAAGTCATGATTTATAATAATCTGCAGCAGACTACAGTGAATCTTTAAAATGGAATAATATATAAAATTGCAGAGAACCAATTTTTGTTTAAAAAGCCTCAAATCAACGGAGGTAAGAGGCTGTTAACAACTGATCCCAACAACTACATTTTAACTTTTTCATAAAGATTAGAGGAAAATACTCAATGTTTTCAAATACTACACACTAAATACTACTTAGTATGTCAAAATGTCAGTATGAGACAGGGCTTAATACAAGTCCACTAGAGGACACATCAGGTAGTGTGGATAATTGCCTTAAATCTACTACTTGGTATTTAGTATAGCAATTATGTACTGGAAACACCAAACTAGGTAATGAAGCAAGTTTAAACCGCACCAAGTATTAAAACTGGACGGCATTCTACCAATGTCTTTAGCACAGAACTACAGAAAATAACCCAGGACTAGAACAGCATGTATGATAAAAAAAGAAAAAAAAAAGAAATACCAGGCAAGAAAAGTTGCCCATTTACTTCTGAGTTACGTATGGATCAGCAAAATAATTCCGTAAAACATTTGGCTAAATTGCTGCTTTGAGTGAATTCAACACAAGAAATTGTTTCAAAGAGATCACAGTTAACGTTTTAATATATGTTTACCAGATGTCAATTCTTGTTCTTCCTGTAACAAAACCAAACAGAAACCCCAATGATGACATGAAGAGAAACCAGAAGAATTTTAGGCTATGTGGCAACAGACTGTTCGTGCAGAGTAATTATGCTAGGAATAGAGATACAGCTGTTGTTGGTTTAGTTTGGGTTGTTGGTTTTTTTTTTCCACCAGGAATAACAATGATCAGAGGTTGTGAGCAGAATAAAGTCATGGAGCTTAAGTATTTAGAAAGCTAAATACATATCTGAGGGAAAGGCAAGGATTTATACAATCTATTAAAAAATGCAGAAATACTGTTAGTTTCCATATAGGTATTGGAATTTTTCTTACGAGTCAGAAAAATAAAAGTCTTTGAGACTTGTAATTTACATATAAGATATAAACATTCACCATCTTTCTTTAAAGAATCTCCACCTCAAACAGGTTGTTGAAAGCTACAGCTCGAGACAAAGGTGCATTAACGCACTGGATGTAATTCACAGACACCTATAGTTTGAAAAAAACCTCATTACTTGCAAATGTTTTATTTACTTTTATTTTAATAGCAAAGTTTGTGTGCAAACTTCACATTTGCCTTGAAAACAAAGCAAATGCACTGCTATTTTAAAGTGTACCTGGCAGTACTGTACACCAGCACAACAGCCAGCTCAAAGGCAAGACTGAGTACTGCAAGACCAGTTCTAGATGCGCTTTTGCCACAACAATTAATAGAATCTATGTTTCAGTTTTGCCAGGACAGATGTAATCTGTCTTTCACAGCTAACCATAAGGTCTTAGGAGAAATACAACCACTTTACTGAAAAAACAGTTCTCTTATCTTGAAACCATTTCCTACTTCAATCGGTAATGAGTTATACTGTAGTTTGCCCAACTCCCAGAAGAAAGTTTTGCATTTAAGTACAAAACTTAAAACTTTGCCACAGGCCTTCATGTGTTGGACAAGGCATGGTTGCATACCATGCCTCACAGCATGGCAGCACAGTAACAGCAGGTCAAAAACTGTTAAGAGACAGCCACAGCAGCTCTAAATAGGAAATCTGGAGGCTGATAGAGATCAGTGCAGGAGCTCTATGGAAAATAAGAGGTACATCTAGAGAAAGCCGAACTATTCCCCAAATCATTCTGTTGAACTGCCTTGGTTTTGGAAAGGATCTTGTTAGGAATTGGGTAAAAAAAAAAAAAAAGATGATGAGGAATTTTTATAAGACTCAAAGACTGAACAACAATCTTTGCCTCTATGGAAATGAACAATAGGCAGCAAACATTTTTAGTTCTATAACAGTAAGTTTATGTTCCTATTTGCCAGTGAAGATAAAGTTAATCATGTTCCTTCATAAAGTTGAATAACAACCATTATTTGAACGCACGTCATGGTTAAAAACATGAATAAAAGTTTCTCCACTAGAGTTACGTTTAAAAGACAAACTGGAATGTGGGTGGTTTATAAAAAGTCATAGGGCAAGGATAAATCTACTTACATCCATGCTGGCTCTATGAATTCTGCAGAAAGTGAACATTCATGCTGCACCCAGTCTAATCCAATTTCTTTTTAAAATTTTGCTATTTCTTCACAGGGCAACTTTGGCCAACCTATCTTTGCAAGTATTTGACACGTATAGCCATCATATTCTATTATGAATCAGATGCCATGCATAGATGCTGTCCTCCGGGTGGTTCCTATTTAAAATACTCAGTTTTCCATTAAATTAGTTGAAGGGAACAGCAGCAAGTTTTGTTGCTTTTGTCTGAATAAGCTGTTCGTGTTTACACAGAATATTGGTTTAGATGTATCAAATTTTGATTACAGATCAGAACTTATTTTACTAAAAAGTATTTGCCTTTATTGCAGGAAAGGAGTATTAGAAAGAGGAAGGGAAAAACCCATACCAAATCAGAAGTTAAATCTTAAACATTTACACTTCAAGTTAAAAAACTCACATACAGGTAGTTTCATTCAAATGTGAACTCAGATTAAAAATGTGAGAGGATTTAATTACTGACTAGTTCAGTGAGATTCTAGCCAAGTAAAAATAGTATTTTAATAACCAGAAAAGATGTAAGCTGCACCAAATAATGATGCAGCTGTCCTCCCATTTGCTTCTTGAAGTAAAATGGCAAACGGGGCTGAACTCTTCATTGAGTACACCTATGGAACTGTTTAACAAATGTAGATAAAGAAGGTTAACACAAAAGCTATAAAGAATAGAAATACTGAGTTTGGAGTACAATAAGTAATCTATACAAAATTATGCTGGTTTACTACTGTTCAGAGACTTGTAACAAAAGAATATCACGCTATGGGTTAAAGCCCCACCTGAAAATTTCCTACAGCAAAAGCTGTAAGTCAGTTGTGACAATATGCAGTTTGCAAGCAATGCCACTTTAGGAATAATCCATACTCCAAATAGGCTTCAAGCTAAAAACCCAATCTCTGATAAAAAGTCTTATAATCCACAAATTCCTAGCTCTAGTAGATGATTAAAGTGCATTTTCTATTACTAATCAAAGATCAAGCTTTACATTCAGTGCTTGCTCTTGTAAATCAAAGAACACAGAACTTTAACGCACTGAACACCAAGAATTTATCTCTGCTTCCAGACCAAAACTGTTATTCATGACAGTGTTTTAAACAGTCACAGTAGTGTTTCATGAAAAGCCCAAGGCAAAAACTAGCAATACTTTTCCCTGTGCCTTCCACTAACAGACAGCATCAGTTAAACACATCAAGCTTTTATTTATTTACGTATAATTAAGATCTGATTCTTCACATGATGTCATGCAGGTTTCCTTTCTTGGAAGCAGCTGATTTTTAGAATAAGCCTACAGGACTCATTCCCGTGCCAGTATCAACATTGCAGAAACTGTACCATGAGATATTTTACATATCTTACATATAAATACAAGCAAAATTTTCAGTAGTCAGTTACCGCTTCTGGAAAGTAACTTCACCCCTCTCAAAAAGCGTGCCTTGCCATCTTGCTGTTCTAACACAGAATTCCCATTCCTTAAGTGTTTCTCGGGTAAAGGCTCAGAAGGGAGTGGTATGTGACATGTTATGCAAATGAGAAGAGTTCATTCAGATTCATATATTTAAGATATTTCATTCACAGCTGAGGGAAGGTATTGAAATCTTCAGTACCCGTTACCAAAGTCAATGAATACTCTTATAGAGAATCTACTAAGAATGTTTCAACGCACAAAGCTGGCCTGACATTCCCCAGAAATATTTTCCAGGATATGCTTATTGATCAAAATTTACAACTCCCTGCAAAACACTTTTGATCTGATAAGAGGTGACAGACAATGTTACCACACTCTGGACTGGTAAAGGCTGCCTCGCTTCCCACCAACTTGACCTGCTCTGCTCTCAATAGCACCTTTGCTAAGATAAATGGTGGGCAAAGTGCTTGTTAAGTTCACATCCGAAGATTTTCATCTCTTGAACAGATTTGCTTGTCAGCCTTGGGGCTCATCCACAGTTTATCAAGAAGCTGACGGGAATCAAGGCTCTTAAATCAACCGGTGCTGCCTACTGCCTTTGATCCACCCCACAACAGTAAATACTGCAGCTGCGCCATACCCTTTGTCTGTAAAGAATATGTTGGCCCCGCAAACTACCAAGAAACATACAGAGCTGTTTTCTGGCCATCTGGGTCCATGCTCAGTATGTTGGAACCAGTGTTCAAAACCAAAACTGTAAGTTGTATGAAATGCAGCCAAAACAAATCAATTCTCAAAGAATTTCCAAATACACTCAGCAAAGCAAAGAAGTTTTGAATTTCTTACTTAAGTGGAGTTTCCTTTTTCACTTTATGGCAAAATGGAAGAGACATGCTGTACCCTAAGACCGCTGAGAAGCAAACTCGAAACTTTGAAAACAAAACCCAAGAGCTGTACATGGAGAGAGTGAAGGGCAGAAGGCATACTACCCAGAAACATATTTTTAATTAAGTAGAGCTCATAAATGCATTCTCTAGAAATTAATCAGTAGGTGAAGTTGCTGTAGGGTAAAGCCTGCAGTGCTGCTTTTTGAGCATTAGATATTTCTTGGCCTCTTACTAGAGAAACAGCAGATGTTTATAACAGTACTCATGCAGTGATGCTTTCAAACGTATTTGCAAATATTTTTATCATACATCGGATAAAGACAAGGACAGTCCAGTAGTTAGACAAAGCAATTCCGAGTCCAAACTTACACACTAAAGGCATACTTGGAGTTCCCTCGATAGCGTTAAGAGCTGAAATGCAAAGCTCCCAATCTAAATAGATACACAATAGAAGCAACTGAGTCGTGCCACAGAATAAAAGTTTCCTACAAATGTTTCACCTAAAAATGTACATGACACATTAAAGCACAAATTTCTGGCCTGCGCACATAATCCTAATCAAAGAATATAAAATATGGAATTGCCGAAAAAGAGAATACTGTTTGTTTATTTGTCGCTACCTTTTCAGGCGATGAAATACCTATTTCTAATTACCCACAGAAACTCAGAAATCGTATTTAGCTCGTGTAAGAACATGACATAGCACATGAGTCAGGTTTTGACAAGGAAAGCGCAACAGCATTACAGTGAAGTCTCTAGCCACCATCTACTAAACTAGACCCTATGAAACTAATCACCGATTCCCACAGCTGCCTAGGGACATATGTATTATGGGAGATGCCACAGGATTAAAGGCTAACGCTTAACTGTAAGAAAGGCACAAATCCACCCGAAAGCATCAGCCTTACAGCGTGCCACCCCGCCTGCTTCCTGCGGAATAGCTGCCTGCTTTCGCCGTTCGCGGCCGAACAGAGAAGCGAGCTCCCTGCCCAGACGAGCAAGGCAAGCAGGGCGGAGAACGAGTTAACGCCTTCAGGCACGGTAGCACCGAGGAGGAAGACAAAGCGGGAAAACGCACGAAGTCTTTGAGGAAGAAAGCAAAACTACGAGACGGAGTGAGATGAAGAAACGCCTCCCGCCCGGAGTGGGGAGCACAGACCCCCTCCTCAGCCCACCCCGCTGGTATCTTTGCGTGAGAGTCACCGTTAGGGCAGAGACCTAGAGGATGACCCCGGCGTTCCACCGCCCTTTGGGGTTCGGGGCCGGCTTCCCAGGAGCCCTGCTCGTCTGCCCGCGCCCGGCGCGGCAGGGAAGGAGACCCCGGCCGCGGCGGGGTGAGGGGGTGGGGGGGCGAAGGGCCGGCTCAGCTGGGCCTGGGCTTCCAGCAAGGGGTCCGCCTGCCCCTACCCAGCCGGAGCAGGCGGGGGCGGCTGTGCAGCACCAAGGAGAGCAGGCGGGGACGGGCGCCCACCCGGGCGGCTCCCGGCCCAGCCTGCCGGGCGCTGTGGGGCGCGCTTACCTGCAGCACCAGCGGCTCGGGGTTGAAGGCGAGGGTGATGAGGAGCTGCATGCGCTCCGAGTCCTTCAGGTTGCGCAGCAGGAAGCTGCCCGAGTCCTTGGTCTCGGCGTAGCGGCGGACCAGGCGGTCGAGCAGGCGCTGCGAGGGGCAGTGCACCAGGTCCGACCAGCCCTCCACGGCGTCGGGGGTGAGGAGCCGCACGTCGCCGTTGAGGCTGGCGAACTCGGTGGCGTGCAGGGCCTGGAGGAGGTCGCAGCGGCCCCTGCCGGTGGCCCGGCGGCAGATCTTGGTGTCGATGTCGGCGAGCTCCTGGCCCGGCTTGAGGCGACGCGGGGCCCGGGGCCCCGACGTTCTTGACGTTGAAGAAGTCGAAGAGGCGCAGGCGGCCCCAGCTCTCCAGCCGAAGCTGCCCGTTGAGGAACTTGCGGCACCAGCTGGTGCCCCAGCAGGCCGGGCACTTATTGAGCTGCAGGAAGCGCCGCTCCGACAGCTCGTTGCGCGAGTGCGGGCCAGCAGCGAGTGCGTGTTCAGCACCAGCGCCGCCGCCAGGCTGCCCAGCACCGCCAGCTTCACGTAGCGGTACAGCCGCCCCAACTTCAGCGACACCAGCCGCAGCATCGTCCCGCGCCGCGCCGCGCCGGGCCCCCCGCCCTCCGCCGCGCTCGCTCCCCGCCCCGGCCGCGCCGCAGCTCCGGCACCAATAAACTCTCCGCCTCGCCGCCCGCCCGATAAAAGGCAGCCAAGTTACTGAGGGGACGGAGAGGAGGGGGAGGGGAGGGGAGGGGGGGAGGCGCCAGCAGCCCGCCGGCCCGGGCGGCCCCGCCCCCGGGGCGGGGACTCGCCGCCGCCGCCGCCGCCGCTCCCGCCGCCGCGGAGGTGGGCGCGAGCCGCCCGCCCCCTCCGGAGGGGTCTCCTCCTCCCGCCGCTGCCCCCGCCCACCCGGGGAAGGGCCTCGCGCGAGCGCCGGCGGCCGCGGCGGTTGGCTGCACGAGTAGCGGCGCGGTCGCGTGCGGCCCGCCCCCCTCGGAGCCGGAGGGAGGGGCCGCCACGCGCGCGGGGGAGAAGCGGGGAGGGCGGAGCTCCGGGGGGGGGGTGGTTCCGTACGCGCGCTGAGGGCGGGGCGGGAGGCGGGCAGCCGGGGGGGCGGGGGGGCTCCCCGCCCCCGGTCCCCCCCGGGGGCAGGGGGTCCCGCGGCCGCCGTTGCCGCCCCCCCCGGCCCGGGTCGCTGCCCGCACCGCGGGGCGCGGCCGCCTAAGGCCGGCCCGGGCCGGCGTGCTACGCGGCCGGCGGGACCCGACCCGACCTTGCTGCTGCCGGTGCGGTGTCTCCCCCTCGCCGCGGCCCGCCGCCACCGCCGGGCCGGGGCAGCCCTGCCGCTAAGCGGCTGCTCGCCGACAGGCATCACCGTGCGGCGGCGCCCGCGCACCCGGCCAGAGCGCGGGATGGCCGGGCGCGGCGGGACCCAGCCTCTCGGCCGCGGGCAAAGCGCGGCCCGAACGGCGGCGGCGCGCCTGGCTGGCGGGTGCCCGGCAGCCTGCTGGGGCTGGAGCCCGGCCTTTCGTGCCCGGTTTACGGTGCTTTTCATCAGTAAAGAAGCACGGAACTGAGGTTCGTGTAAAACACTTCACACAACTCGCCGTAGTTTACAAACAACTGCTAGAGTAAACCCAGCTGCACAAACCGGTTCGGTTTGCTGGGGCCACAGAACAGGTTCTCCAGTTTCAAGTTCCAGTGCTGGCTTGGGCAATTTGTGTGTTTGATAACGTCTCGGTTTTATCGTGGAACCGGTACAGCTCATCCTTTGAAATGCGTTCATCCCATCCTGAATCTGGGGGGAAGAACCTACCAGCTGTAGCCATCTAGTCGGCTGAATGAATAACGTGGGGTGCTGTGCAGACTGCCCTCGCAGCCTTTCCGTGTTGATGTTACTGGCCACAGATTCAGAGCCATTATGTAAAACTAACACAGACCAGAGAAAAAGAGATTAAGAAGAAAAAAAGGTGAAAGCCCTAGTTCTTTCAGCATTGCTTTTCTTAAAGTGAGCCTGTTAAAGGCAACCTTCATACTGCCTGTTCAGTCTCAAAAGTGCAGTAGGGATATTATTGTTGGGGAAGGAAGTATAGCAGACTGGATAATTTCCAGTTACTTCATTTTCATGATACATAAATGTAAGTGCTTAGTATCTAGAATATTGGAAATACATTTGTCTTTTACGTTAGCATGTACTTATCTCCCTATGTACTGTGTTTTGACATATGTATAAAAACAGATAAAAGAATCCATCATACTGAGAATTTGTCACTGTTGAATGTGTAGAGTGAACCTGCACCTCTTGGTGTCTGTCAGGCATGACCATATCGCATCCAACGTGCCTTGTTAAATGCTGTTTGTAGGGTCAAATCATCCAATCAGCAAGTTCTAGTCTACAAGCCACTGGTTTTATTAGAAGATAAATATGGAATCATAGAATGGTTTGGGTTGGAAGGGACATTTAGAGGTCATCTAGTCCAACCCCCAAATATATATATACACACACACACACATAACAAATAAATATATAGTCTTTCTTAATTCAAGTCTTCATTTGTGGAGACACTGCTTGATGCCATTTCAAATAATAATAATAATAGATCCTGAAAGCTGATTATTTTTTCTGCTGGATGTAAACTCCAAACTCACTAGCCAAACATGTTTGGTCTTCTTTCATGCTGGTGTCTGTAACTTAAGAAGTCACTATCAAGTCCAAATATAAACAAATATTTGGAATTAACATTTATTTTCTACATTGCTTATTTCTCAAGCTTTCTCATTTGCTCAGTTATAGGGAAACAGCATGATCCTTCTGAATATTAACAAAATACTTTAATCTTCACTGGATGAAAACATTGTTTTAAAGTACAAAGAATCTTTAAAACTGTTTAACTAATATGCTTTTCCAACAACAGTGTAGTGTTTTCAAAGCATTTGACATTGCAAATCCATAAACAAATAAATAAATCTTCTGTTCCTAAAGAGATCAGAAAACTTGTTCTGAGTTACATAAAAGTTGCTGTTCTTTCGGGTTTCATTGGTATTCATTGGAGACTTTGAGGGTTGTTTCTGAGGGGTAAACGAAGGTGGAGGCTGCCTTTTTATAAAATATGGCTGAAACTTGGTTTCACAGATTTACAAATTTTGCTTAAAGAAATGAAGGAGGCTGGAAGGAAGATGCAACTGATTCCATTTGGAAGACTGAAAAGTGAAAAAAAAAAGTTGAGGCAGAGTTGGTAAGTAAAAGCAAAGGAGGGAGAGAAGTGAGTAAAAAATGTTTAACTGCAAAAATTACAGATGTATCTTGTAACTCTTAAAAAGCATGATTTGTGAATGATCCATTTCAAGGGAAAAGGGGAATCAATTTCAAGGTGCAGGGAAATGCAAAATAAGCTAGGTAATCCACTATAACATATGCATTTCCTGGTTTTCCGGAGTTGCCTTCTGACTAAGCTTCAAAATAAACTACAGTAGTTTTCCTGTGAAGACTTCATTATATATGACAACTTAATTCATCAAAGATTCCAGTGACTGGAATGAAAATACAGACCATCAGTGGAGTGCAAGTGCATGAAGTTCTCTGACGTATAGCAGGTTAGTTTAGCTACAGAGGGCTTCTTTGCAGTAGCTCAGCAATAGGGTCTCAGTTTGCTCCATGTTAAGTGTCATTTTAACAGTTACCTATTATTGCTGGCACCACATATGGATTTTTTACATCTCCCATAACAATGCTGTGTTGCAGTTATGCATAGACCTTTAATGTAAGGGGACATAATATATTCCCCTTGTTTTCAGAGACATCAAGAGGCTTCATGAAGATCACAGACTGTATGGCTACAGAGATGTCTTACGCAGCATTAAATTATCTAGTGTATTGATTTGAAAGAAGACTTGAATAGATCCAGGCCTTTTCTCTCCATAATGAGAAAGCAAACAACCACCCAGAATTTAAACAGTTCAGGATGAAAAGATAATCCAGCAACTCTATGTAAAGGTCTGATAACAGACTCTGGCTTGCTAGGGCACTTCAAACTGAGCTCTTCTATTTCAAACCACAGAATGAGCAGCTGTCCAAAATTACAGTGTGGTGGGTTGACCTAGGCTGGATGCCAGGTGCCCACCAAAGCCACTCTGTCACTCCCCTCCTCAGCTGGACAAAATAGGGATCATGGTCACTTTAACATTGCCACTTCAAGTCTGAAAGATGTGCCAGGACAAATGATTCTAAGTTCTGCATATTTAGAATCCAGAGTTTACATATTTCTGTTCACATGCATCAGACTAACTGCATAGATGTAGTTCAGAAGCACATGTCACAGGAACAGGCATGCCTGAGATTTCTGAATATTTGGCCTTTTTTATGTTGGTGGATATCCACAGATTGGGACAAATGTTCAAAATCCTCAGACATCTTTCAAATTTGATCTCTTGGCAGAAAAGAGAATATATCTGAAGAAATCTGGATATGTGGCTGGGCCGTGTATCTATCCAGCCCACCATCTATCCCAGTCATCTTAGAGACCAAGAGGGAGGGACACTGCCGTTGTCTGAGGACATGTAGCAGGATAACCTCTGTTCTGTGTTCTACCTTCTGCAGATTCAAAATCTATTTTACTATGTTGTACCACTTACTGTATGGCAAAATGAAATTAGTACTGTGGTTCTGGAAAAATAACACCTAAAAGGCGGTTTAGGTAATCTGTCATATGAGAAGTGGGAGTGTCCTTCTTTAACCAGTAAACAATTGCAGTGAATTGGTGTTTTAATTGTCTATGTACAATACTAATTCCTGCTTAGAGTGCAAGCAAAACCGAAAAAAACCCAGGAAGGTTACGTTTTTTATAAATAGTCATCAAATTTTTAATTGGGTTGAATTTCATGCACGTAACATACTGTACATGCAGCAGCATAACACAGAAATCCTGGCTATGTAGAATTTTTGCCTTGAGTAATTTGGAGCTTTTCCTCAAATTTCTTCTTCCTTTTAATTGCTGTCTAAGTATTACATGCTTTGAACAGCTGAATAATGTTACAGGTTACTTTGCTGAATCAACATCCTAGCAAATGTGCTTTATCATCATGATATGCACATTCGCTGATTATAGTGCTGAATTTGAATATCAAAATCTGCAGAAGTATTTTTAATTTCTTTCTCTTTCCTTGCATCTTTGAGTATAGGTTAAGGATGGTCATTATTTTTGTCCCTTAAAGTCAACATCTATTTTTATGCTGATTTAATACAGTAGGTTCTTTATATTGGTGAAACAATAAGGTGATCGTGCTTACGTTACTGTGTGAAGTCTATTTAATTTGTTTCTCATGGAAATTTTGAAATCTCTCAATGAAAACAATTATTTGTTTTCATCTTCAAACTTTACACAATAGTTTTACCATAAACAAATAAGATCTTTTCTTTCAGTGTAGGATTTTGGTACTTTTATGTGTAGCTTGATTTTGTTCAGTTAGTTCTATGTGTAAGTCTTATATAGCATTTGATACATCTGTTTATTTGAATGTATCATTGCTTAATGTGGATTTTCAGGTTTGTCTGCTGGGAGGGTTTAGGGTTGGCTTTTTTTCTTTCTTCCTATATACCACTCAATGGTCAATCTGTAAGTTTTATAGTAATCAGAATTTTCATGGCCCCTGAAATTTATTCTTTTTTTATTATTATTATTTTATATAAGTATTAAGCTGATAAGACTGCACCAAAATTGATAGAAGATCATTGACTGGACATTGGCTGGGACTTTCAGTGACTTGTGCTGGGTCTGATGTTACTGATTTCAAAGGATTATTTACAAGTAATTATTCAGATTGGAAAAAAGGAACTGAAAACCAACTCTCTAATTTACTTTATGATGTTCCTTCAGTGGTCACCGTCCATTTGTTAATAAAATTATCTTATTGTAAACAGTAAAAATTGTAATACAGGAAACCACATGAATGCTATTGGCAACTTTTGCGTTTTTCTTTACTAAAGCTGCTATTATTATAAATGAATCTCTAAGTGACTATGGGAATGCATTGCTATGGTAACTATGAGCCACAACAGCAGCTGTTTGCTTTTCACTGCTGTTGCATATATATATATGTTTAAAGATGATAATGTCTCTTCGTTCAATTTTAATGAGTTTAACCTGAAAAAACACATCAGCATTTCAAAAGCTACACATCTAATGTCAAATGAAGCCAATCTGAGAGTTAGGTGTATTTAGTCTTTCAGTTCCAGTCTTTGAGTTGTTGAAGATTAGTTAAAGCCTTAACTTTAATGTGATTTTGTGCCATGAGAAATTACTGCACAGAGGGTAACACAACGAAGTCCCTTCCATACTGTTTTTGGGAAATTCATAAGATGAGAAGATTTTACGGTAATTGTTGCAGAAAATGTCTTCATTATCAATCCTTATTAATTTTTATAGTAATTATAGTCAATAGTTACGAAGACATTTGCCTCCCTTGCCAACCTTTCCTGCAGGAATATTTAATCAGGACTTTTGTTCCAGTAGGCCTTTTTTTTTCCTTTTCTTTTTTAATGTCCCATATTCTAAGAACTAAAATCCATTCAGTAGCCCTCCAGTGCTACACTGTAGTCTATTTTACATTTTCAGAGATGTCTTTAGATCTAAGCCACGCCATTGTGCTATGCCACTTAGATACTTCCTAAACAGTGTGTCTCTCGGTCCAACAGGCAGAGGAAGTATGAAGTGTGTTCCTTATGTCAGTAAGAGTGAAATAATCCCATTAATCTTTTTAACAAGATTGTGAGAGAAGTATTTTCTGTTATCCCTGCTTTAAAGATGAGGCAGACATAACACAGAAAGGTTACAAATCAGACTGAAATCTCTAGTATTACTTACAGAAGTAGAATATTACTTGGCATAGAAAAGGGTCAAAAGAATTAAAATCATGTGTTATGGTTCGCCGTGCTGGTCCTGTTATCTGCTATATCAAAAAATGTAAACTCAGACTGGAAAAGGTTCAGAGAAGAGCTGAGGGGTGATCAAAAATATAACTTCCTTACTTGGAGCGATTAAATAAACTAGGACTGTTCAGTTTGAGACATAGAGATCATGGAGGGATATGGTAAAAGTACAAGATGGAAAGGCTGGGTATGTCTCAGATGTTCGTCATCTTTTCTACTGCAAGAATGACAAGAACCAATTAAAAAAACCCCACAAATTAAGCTAGTAAGATCCTGTTTCAGAGCAATGAAATGAGAACGGCAATGGGTAATAGAGCTGTTGAACTCCTTACCAAAGGGCACTGCAGATGCTCAGAGTTTATGTTGGTTCTAAGGAAGACTGGGCAGGTTCCCAAAAGAGAAGCACATTGAGGTTAACTATGTACACAGAAACTGTATCTGACTTTGGAAGTCCCTGTGCTGAAAAGGATTGCTCAGGTGCAAAAAGTCTACAAAAGTATTAGGTGAAAGTATATGTCCACCCTATTCCTACTTCTTCTTCAGCATCCACTGCATGGATGCAGTTAGTGACAGGGTATCGGTCTACATGGATATTTGGTTTGGCCCAGTAGGCTTGTCCTTAAATGGCCATACCCTGTAAACAGAATTGCCTTTCAAAATAGAAAACAACAATAAGGTATTTAGTCTTACTATATTTGGTTTTCAGACATGAAACAAATGCAAATATTTGAAATTTGTTGGCAGATCGAGTGTTTGACAATAGGTCCATTATTATTCTGTTTATAAAACATTGCGTTTTTAAAAGCTTGATCTTTAGTGTAAGCTGAAGGGCTCACTTGCTTTCATGTCCATTTATTGACATATTTTTTAAAACCTAACTGAAAGTTTCCTGCCATTGGGATGAATCTTCTGAAGGATGTGGAAGTACTCTAAACTGCATTTCGCAAACTTTCAAGAGTAGGGAATATAATATGAAATCACTGAGCTGATTAAAGTTAAGTCGTACTGGAAGAAACAAGGTAACAGTTGTTGACTCTGAAAGTATTTACCACAGTAATGAAATGTAGAACTTGACTTAGAAATTGCTGCCACAAAGGACACTGCTTTTTTACTAGTTGAGGTTTCTTCCTATTACTTTATGAATATAGCCACTCCTTGCTACCTTTGCCACATAAACCCAATATAGAAATCTTGGAGGAAACTAAATATTTCGAATATACTGTACTTGCCAAACATTCTTAAAGCTCCACCTGGCAGATGGATAAATAACTATGCAAAAGCAAAAGAGAAATTATATAAATTTTACTGTCATACAAAGTATGTGCTAGAACAGTTTATGACAGCTAATGAGAACTGTAGTAACGAGAATCATAGAACTAAATTCTAAACTGGATAACAGGAATTACATTTTAGTAAGAAGAATAAGATATGAAGTAGAGCTTCTGTAATACACTGCAAACTATTGTAAATAATTATAATAAGGGACGGAATGAATAATTATAATCAAGGGACAGCACCATTTTAAGAATTTTTGCTAAGGAAGTGAAGATATGAAATTGGCTTCTAATTAGAAAAGCGTTGCAGTCAAGATTAGGTTTCCTAAGTAAAGGATTAAACACTGAAAGTGTTGCCCTGACCCACTAATTGCCTACCTGCCCCTCTATAAGGAAGGATACTTTTCTTCCTGTGAGGACTCTTCCCAGCTTGTTTTCTCCTGCTTAGGTCAGAACTGAAGTCACAGACATCTCAGTTGTTGTCAGAACTACCACAGAGTTCCAGATGCACCAGTATGAATTCCTTACAGGTTCAAGTGTAAATGATAAATAAACCACTCATTTTAAATGCAATTGTATCTGATAAGTGAGAGCATCAGGGAAGTATATGTTAAAGCAACAAACAGTGGAGGGTTTTTTAAAGGCGTGGAAGTCTCACTGACTCAATGAGAGCAGGGCTACTAAAGAGAGTTGAGAGATTTTCTTCTGCTTTAACACTAAGTGTTATATACAGCTTTGATTTTTACAGAATGGAGAAAATTCCCAAGAGGTGAAATGAGGCTTTTACATCTTGCAATAGTGGATAAAACCAAACTAGTTTCATTACTCATATTTGAAAGAGAACACTTAGAGGCCGAACCTGGAGAATAACAAACCACACCAGGAGATACAGATTTTTTTTTAAAATTGTAAGGGCCATGCTTTCAAAGAAAAGTCTGACCACATAAGAATTTAGCCCACCTCTTCCCAAAAAAATACAATTCAAAAAAGAATGTAAGTTTTTTTCGTAACTGTTAAAAATGTTATTTAGTCCAGAATCAGCACTATGACCATATAAGTAGCTATGAAAAGTTCCAGGTTGTCCAGTGAGAGGGATTAGTTTAGTTTAAGAATAAATCTCTCTTGAAGTATTTATTTAACAAAAGAGAATCTTATTCTTATCTCCAGTAAGGAAATAATTCTTTAGAACAATTTTTATATTGGCTTATGCGTTCTTTTTTTACTTCTTAGTCAAGCAACCACTGAGGATTCCTAAAAATTCAATAAAACTACCAAACCATCTTGGAAGCAGAATTCTCTTTCAATGCTGCAGGCTGATTTTGGAAAAAATCTTGCTGAGAGGCGGAATACACTGTGTCACAGTCAGCGCCTGGTAACTCTGCCCAAAGACTGTTCATTCAGAGCTGACATCAGCTCTGACCATGGAGGCATAGTTCGTTCCCATCTACTTGTAAAGTACCACAGAACCATGCCACTGCTGTCCCAAGCTCTTATTGTTGATAACGGGCCCAGAGAGGCAGGACTGGGGCCTTGTGAAATTAGCTGAAGGCAGCCCAAGCTGGACATAATTTCATCAGGGTAATGGACTAGGTGATCTTCAGACAACCCAATTTAATCTGTGATTCTGTAGTTTTTCCAATTCAGAATTACAGACTAAACTGTTGGCTGATTAAGCAATGGATTTAGTGGTAACTGACTAAAATTTAATTGTATGCGATATGTAAGACACCAGACTGGATGATTTAATAGTCCTTTCTGGTCTGGGAAACTATGAAGCTCATGAAAACACAACCCATTTTTTAATGTTACAATAGTAGATATACCACAAAGTAGAAAAATGGATTTGATATATACTGTCACCTGCTTAGCAGTTCTACTGAAGCTTTCTTGAGAAGTAAAAAATAACAAATTACTGTCTAGTCAGCATAACTTAAAAGCCAGTTCTAGCTAGCCTTTGGTTCAGCCAACAATTTCGCGTATGGAAAACCATACGCTGCTTACCCTGCTTTGCAAATGAACACACTAACAAGGCCAACATGTTTGCAGACCTCGTAATAAAGACAACTAGAATAAGGATATCATGGTTAATCATGGCCTAAACTTTCAGGAAAGTTGGTTATGTCCACACAACTGACTTTTATAGATATCACAGCCACAGCAAATTCATCTTAGATAATCCAGAAGGAT
Source organism: Gorsachius magnificus (assembly GCA_034008185.1). Lineage (NCBI taxonomy): Eukaryota > Metazoa > Chordata > Aves > Pelecaniformes > Ardeidae > Gorsachius > Gorsachius magnificus. Next base: position 32,350,168 of record CM067087.1, on the reverse strand, counting down.
ATGTTTCTTTCATTATAAGAAGCACAACTAAGTAAAAAAGTATTGCTTTGGTGCTTAGCAAGGTGGCTACAGACCTAAGTGAGCTAAAAATTAATGAGTAGGGAGCAGAGAATTAAAACAGCAAAAAAACCCACTAGTAAAAAAATTGAGAAGAAAATCATAACAAATAATCAGAAAATTCATTAAGAAAGAGAGAAGTGGGTTTAACGACTCCGTAATTAAAGACCAGTCCACTGGTTCATCTGTTAACTGACAGCTAATTAAAATTTTCTAATCACAGAAAATTAACAGGCAAAATACCAAAAAGGGGGAAAGTCTTGAATTTGTCTATTTAAAAAATAGGGAGCAAAACCATGACCATTGTTAGAGCTGGAAAGGTCAGGAAAAACTTGCGTGATTAACATCTTGAAAGGATGTGTAGAATCCCAATGCAAGATTTCAACCAAGCTTGAAATTCTGTGATATTAGAAATTATCTTTTCCTTCTCTAAGTGTTGTTATGGTGGCCTGCAGTACGTTTATGACCTTCGCCATGTATTTGTCTACAGAAGCAATACTCGGTTTTGGTTTGTATAACTAGAAATATTTTTTAAATGGACCTCAAAAGTGCTACATGGGCATAGTTTATTCTTAGATAACATGGATACAGTAGCATATTCAAAAATAAGCAAGAGTGTTAAGATGTACTCTTACAGAAATAGAAACAGTAGTCTAAAAGTGGAAAAAACATCTATCATAGTGGGAAGAACAAGAAAAATTAGTAAGCTTAGATTCACTAATTACAACACAGATCTAGATTTAAAAAAAAGCCACAGATAGAATGAAAAAGAAAAAAATATTTCATTTTAATTCACTTATAGTAAATGGGAACTAAACTATTAGGGATATCACAGACAGAAAAGTTAATGACTTTTCAAATATGAGTTTGGGAATGTAAGTTAGACAATAGCAAAAAAAAGGCAAAGCAAAATGATATGCAGAATTTTGGCATCATATTTATTAATCATCTTAGCACTATGACAGTGAGCAAAATCTGATCACCTGTGTTCAAAGAAAGGTTTGGCATGTAAGTGCACCATGTTCAGAACTCCCATTAAAATCATTTTACTTACTTACTACCCTACTAAATATTACAACTAGAAAGTATGAAGTTCACCCAAAGCTAGTTGAAATGAATACCCTTCAGTCTGGCTTTGCCTGCAGGATAACAGCATGCAGAGGTGGAGGTTGGTTTCTTTTTTTTTCTACTCATTAATTCTCTGCATGATCTAGACTTTCATTAACTGGAAAAGGTCTAGAGACCTAGGACAAACAAATATATTTTAAAAAGCCATTATTCACTTATTGTTTAACTGCATACTAAAATATAAAAATGAAAGGGAAATTGCTTGACAAGGTGAAATCTTTGGACAACAATGAAGACAGCATTGCCAGTAATATATATTTTGAAGTTTCTGACTATACTAATAAATATTTTTTCTTGTTTGTACTGTAAAGCACTCAAAAAGATGCAAGTTTAAGGATGGATTTTTTCTATTTACCTGCCTCCTGTTCATGAGACAGCTATATCTCTGGTTTGATTTCATAAGTTGTGTTAGCCTTGAACATTTGCCAGGCTCAAAGGCAGCTTAAAAATGTTTGCAGTGTTATTCTAGTCATAAAGAGTGAAATAAAAAAAAAAAAAAAAGTGCCCTATATTTCCTAGAAAGCAACAGTCTGCCTGATTTTTTAAAATTAAAGCACTGGAAGAAATGAGGGGATACAATTAAGGTAGCACTATTTATTTAATTTTCATTTATTTCAAATTTGATTTCACTGGCTTTGGTCAAAAAATTAGTTCACAGGAACAAACATTAGTGACTGGCTTGACAGGTGACCCCATGTTTTTTTTAACTGGGTTCCATGAAAGACTATTATATGTTGCTGGTTACATAGCTAGAAAGCATTGATTCATTTATTCTGAAGTATTTAATTTTAAATATCTTGGGTTCAACAAACTTTTGCTAAGTCCAAGGTAGCGTACTCAGAACTCTACCAGGGTGCAGCCATGATAGTAATGGACAGTCTGAGCATCTTTCCCTGTAATGAGATAAAGTGATAAAGAGCATGCACCCAAGCAAGCAGTGCTGGTAGGGAGAGAGCGAGCTGCTTTTTTTCCTCCCTACATATCCAGTCATTCGGGTTCTCAAACAGCTCCCCTCTGAGTGTGCTACCTGATGTTTTGTAATTGACTGAAAGTTAATGAAAGAACCTGAAGGTAACTGAAAGCTTGGTGCTTACTGGCCACGCTGTGTTAGGAGACAATGTGCTTTGCGTCTTCAGACTGAAGACCTGGTTTATCCAGGGAAGTTCACAGATCAATTACAGAGCAGCCTGATTTGGTGTCTGAAGTTTGACTTCAAGTTCACAGTCTGAAAATACATGGTTTCTAGCATGAAACCATGAAAATGAATAGAGCTGTATTTTGTAATTTGCAATCCAAAGAAACTTTCTTCTAGGTATCTGCGGTCATGGGATTGAGAAGCAGTGCTGTAATTTTATTGTAATGGCATTTCCTTCAAGTTCACAAATCATTCACATTTTAGAGCAAGTTTTGCAGCAGTCCTTATCAATCACTGATACATCTTGTATGAGAGAGAGAAGAAAAAAGAAAATGGCCTTCCCAAGTCAAAACATCAATAGTTTCATCCTCTGATTCTGAATCAATTACTACAGAGACAAGGTCAGTTAAATTACATACTTTCTGTACTTTACTCCAGCTGACAATCTGCTGGTTATAATGCAAGAACACAAGGGCTCAAATAGATTTTTCTGACATGGTGTGCCATCTGGCACAAAGCAGCCTTACAAATGCTGCTTCCCTGCTCTGCTTTTGCAGATCTAGTGACGCCATAATTGTAAGCCCTGTCAATTTTCAGTAGCAAAGTTAGCTTAATGCAATCTATCTGTAGGTATCAAAATCACTGTTACCAGATGCAATGTTTCATGATCCCAACTTAAAGATGTAATTATATTTCCATGCAGAAAAATTCTCCAACATTAGAAGTACATTTGAAAGTGTAGCAGGATTAAAACAAGAAGTAGGGAATTATATCTGTGACTGGTTGGTATTTGGTGCTTAATGGAGTAGCACATTAGGTAGCAAATGAGTTATTTCACTGTTATGGGGCCAGATTGTGATCTCATTTCCTCAGATGCAAGAGAGATGAGAATCTACTTTTAATAAGCAAAGTACTAACAGAATGAACCATCATGCAGTAGTGCTGCTTAAGTGTTCCCAAGCAGCACTATCTCACTACTGAGGCAAGGATGCGTGTCTTTGCAACTTTGATTTCATAGCATTCTGAATGATGCTAGAATGTGTGGTGATGTTATGATGCTGCACAGATGGTGGCTAGCATAAAATTACTCTTTCATTTTCATAAAATGACTCTTTCAGCCAATGTCACTCTAATCTTCAAAAAGAGCAAGGGGGGCCCAGGAAACTACAGGCCAGTTAGCCTCACCTCCATCCCTGGAAAGGTGATGGAACAGCTCTTTCTGGATGTCATCTCTAAGCATATGGAGGAAAAGAAGGTTATCAAGAGTAGTCAGTGTGGATTCACCAAGGGGAAATCATGCTTGACCAATCTGATAGCCTTCTATGATGGCATAACTGGCTGGGTAGATGAGGGGAGACCAGTGGATGTTGTCTACCTTGACTTCAGCAAGGCTTTTGACACTATCTCCCATAAAATCGTATAGGTTAGCTCAGGAAGCGTGGGTTAGATGAGTGGACAGTAAGATGGATTGAGAACTGGCTGAATGGCAGAGCTCAATGACACAGAGTCTAGTTGGAGGCCTGTAGCTAGTGGAGTTCCCCAGGGGTCAGTACGGGGTCCAGTCTTGTTCATCTTAGTCATCAATGACCTGGATGAAGGGACAGAGTGTACCTTCAGCAAGTTTGATGATACAAAACTGGGAGGAATGGCTGATATACCAGAAGGCTATGCTGCCATTCAGCAAGACCTGGACAGGCTAGAAAGTTGGGTGGAGAGGAATCTAATGAAATTCAACAAGGTGTAGTGTCCTGTACCTACAGAGGAATAACCCCATGCACCAGTACAGGTTAGGGGTTAACTTGCAGAGAGCCAACAGGGACAGGACAGTAAAGCAACTCACTGTGACAGTTTTTTTTCTTTTAATGAAATTTTTAAAGGTCTGACTAAATGCTGCTGTTACTGATGAAAATCTTGTTTCCTAGACGTCAATGCTACAAGGAAAAAAAGACTGCAGAGCTTACAGTAAGAGCACCATGTATTCACATACATAGCCAGGTCTGCAGTTCTAAAAAATACCTCCTAACACAAAGATTCCTTCGGGTTTTTTCCACACTTATTTATGTATGGCACTAAATGGTGTTGATTTCATCTTCCTCAGTAAACTATTTAGTGTTCGTTAACAGAAGGCTCTCCTTCAACCTATTTATATTATTATATTGTTCAGTGGAATCAATATACATGTCACACTGTAGAGGTACACAAAAATTTTTGTACACTGGCATTTAACAACCATAATTTTGTACTCCTGCAGTCCAACTGTAGGAGTACAAAACACTTCTGAAACATTAGAGAAAGCTATTTCATGTGTTTCTGATTTACCTACGCTGTCTTAAACTGAAGCAAAGGTAGTTGTTACTGCAGCTTTACAGGATAAATGAAAACATCACCCAAAGCATTGATTATAGTGTGGGATTTTCTAATTTCCTAGGAGATTCCAAACATATGTCATAGTTTTGCAGAAGTGACAAGTACCATATCTGAACAGATATTTTTTGGTATGCCACTATACTACTTCACTGTTTAAACTGAATGACTGGGAAGATCCCAGCTTTCTGTGATTCTGCAGTTTTAGAAATGCCATCCTCCCATGGAAACCTCTGTGCTCTGTGGATATAACTTAAAAACGGAGGCGCATCAGTTCCACTCCATACTTTAGTGCATAGGGAAGAAAGACATTGGTTTTCTGCAAATGGGATTGAAATGGAGGGCAGAGTTGAAAGAAAAGATGCATCTTCTGTATAGCTATTGGCGGCTTTTGTTCAATAGCATATCATATTTACAAATAACACCATTTGTTAGTATTATTCAAGAAATAAATCTCTCTTTCTCCCATTAAATAACTGTATTGACTTCTATTTGCTTTGCAACAGAAGCTCAAAGAATGGTATTGGTAGCAACTTTTGCTTACTGATATGAATGCTGGAAACAAAATCCATTATTTACAGTACTTCTGAAAGTATTATCTCACATGAAGATGTTTGGACAATTTAAAGTAATTTCAGTGCTTCCTTAGGACAAAGTATAAACTCTATTTAATCATTTTAGCTAGTATTTTCAGAAATAGAGGCCTAAAGTATCTAAATTCATATGTAAAAATCTGAAATGAGATTCATCGTATGGGTCCAGGTACAATGGCAGAACACTAGTAATGAGTGGTGAATTGCTTGGTTTTATGGCAATATCACCTTTATGAACTGCAAAACAAATATGCCTGCATTGGATTTTGATTGCTCAGAGAGAAAAAGCCAAGCTGAAGCAGAATAACAATAATTTATGGCTGAGCAGATGACTAATCAGGCTAACCCTAGATTTGATTCCAGAGCAAAAGTTCTGTTTAAAGTACTTTGTTTACCTGACTAGCTATTCTTATGGTCCCTCCCATCCATTTCAAATGAGTGATAAATTTGAGAAGGATTGTCTCAAAGGGGTTCTTTCAATATCAAAAATCATACTATTTTCCTTCACAAAATTATCATTTTAATAGAAATGCTAAAAATGTTAAGAAAAGACATACATTTGCCAATTCCCATTTGGTATGCAAATATTCCTCTACTTGCCTACTATGACTGCAATTCACTTTAAGATGTGCTCTTATCATATCTTTTAAAATGCCATATATCTTTTGAAATATCACATGAAAACTTAGATGACCCACTTTTTTTAAAAAAAAAGCAGTGCAGTAAAAGGTATTTCTCAGTGTACAATATTCCATTTTGGGGATATGCTGAATGACATATATTAGTCAGTAACTTTAAATAATATATGAAAATATTTTTACTGACTTTTTTTTTCTAAAAAGTCTAGCTCTTATGTGAGATGTGAATTATTAAATTCCATGGAACAGATTTCTGTGGGGGATTTAGGAGGAGACTTTGAAATCTGATTTTTCATTGGGAAAATGCAATCCATTGTATTACCAGAATACTAACATACTCTCTCTTTTCTTCTACCATCATAAGACATGAAAATGTGTATCATTATAATGCATTTCAATATCCACATTCCAAATATTTAATGTTATTTTTTAAAATGCATAATTATGAGATAAAGGAACAACTCATGAAGCCAGATAATGGTATTTTCATTTTTACTTCTTTTAAAACCCCTAAAAATTAATTAGTATGCAAGATGCAAATGTAACCCAAGAAATTACTTTCTTTTACAGCCAATAACTGACCTTTTGCTCACCCATAATGTGTCTTTCAACAAAAGGCCATATTCAAAATCAGACTTAACAAATACCCAAACAAAATAGCCTGCGCTTCGCTGGCAGAGTCTTCCAAAGTCACAAAGAGAACTGTTAGGTCTGCACATTAACTCAACCTGGCAAACATGTTTCATGATGTAACTTAACACCCCCAAAAGACCCTGTTTTTTTCCATGTAGAATATATGAAGAACTACATTCAAGGGCTATTTCTCTACACATTTAGGAGGTGGGAAGGAGGTGCTGAATCTTTATGACTGTTGTGTCTCCAAATGCAGTAAAATCCAGCTCATCAGGAAGCTGTAACTTTTCCTCTTTTACAACACCAGTTCAATTCACTCCACTTTGGAGTGACAGAATATGTGGATGCACAAAAGCTTTGGGGCTTGCTGCTACTGAAACAAACAAACAAGAGGGCTGCTGTAAGACAGTGATCTAATAATCCCTTATTTATGGCTCTTCTTATTTTAGAGAATCTTGGTTCTGGTAGGTAATGACCTATCCTGCTATCTTCTGTACACCTGGAAGGCTGTATTCAGCAGGTAGAGTGTTGCCAGGTTTAGACTGTCAAATATAGTGGAGAGAACATTCTTCATGGAAGAATTCAAGCTGTGCTCCAGAGGAGAAAAGTCAAGCAACAACAATATGTAAATCTAAGTTCACCCTTTTTCTTTTTGCTTGAAGCTGCCTCATAAGGAACAACTGTTCCTCCTGGCTTGCATCCAATGGAGATGGAAAAAGACTGGCAGGAGAGGGGACAACAAGGTGAATAAAGAGCAGTGTTAGCAGCAAGTCTGGGAGCAAAGTAGCAATACCACAATTGCAGGCTCGGCTTGAATAACTTACTACGACTTTCTGACTGGGCTACTTAGCTGATTTCTCCTAAAATTATTTCCTACTTTCAAGGATTTTGAGAAGATACTCTGTTTTTCCTAAGAAGCACCTAAGCTGTGAGAGACATGACCATCCACAGAAATCTCAGTGTCCTGGAAGTGCACTGGTTCATCAGTTAAGCACTTAAGGAGCACTTGCCAGAACATGTATGATTTGAAGACACACAACTCAAGTTTTGTTCCAAGCCTTTAGTAAACTGGGATGGATGGTGAGCTTCTGGAGTTCCCCTCCCTACCAGTGTCAGTGAACTGCAGTAAGTTTTAACATGGGGTACAGATGGAAAGAACATCCTCAATCAGTGAATTAGTATCTGTTCTCCTTCAGATAACAACAGACACAGCTTTAAGTTTGTTTGTTACTCATTTCAAATAGTGTATTCTTACTAGAAGGATATAGAAAATAATATCTCTTTCAAATACCAGAATATAGTTTGTCCATAAATCATACAAGAAGGCACTAGGAATCCAAGCAGAACACACGAATAATCCAAAATACATTGTGCATGCATGTTAGAAGACAGGACAGAATTCCTCACGTGCCTCAGAAATAGAACAGATTTTTCAGTACATAACTCATAAAGCTTTTTCCTGCAGAGCAGAGTAGGGGAAAATCTCGCCAAAATTAGCTGTTGCCAGGAATTTTCAGTATTTCAGTCTCCTGTCTCTCCCATAACAGATCACTGGAAAATGTTCACATAATGCTTAAGAAAGTGAAACTTCAGCAACAAAACCAATAGTTCTAATGTTATTCTGTGACCAGATAAACAGAGGAATGAAAATGCAGGAGTTACCATACAATGCTTTGAGTATGATGGAATTTATGTAAAACTTTTGAATCTCAGCTCTACATTATAAATCGGGTTTATGTATATAACTTCTTCAAACTGCTAACTTAATTTGAACGCAGTACTTATTTGCTTCCTCTCTTCTCTACCTGCAAGTTAAAGAACCAGAAAAACAAACAAAGAAAAAAATCAGCAAGGCATTGAGCAATTTGGAGCCTGTTCTAAGCTGGCTCAGACTTTGGACCAGACAACCCTCGGAAGTCCCCTCCAACCTGAATTATACTTTCATTCTGGTTTTATGATGCTAAATCAATCAGAAATTCCAAAAGATAATTGCATAGGATTCATGAGCCTCTATTCACAGAAAACCTAGCATGCATAAATAGCAAGAACAACCAGTTTGCCCAACAGGCTAGTATCAAAAAAAATAAAAAAAAAGATGCCTAATACGGACTTGGGTCATCAGATGAGACTGATCACCAGAGGAGAGCAGAATTCATAAGAGAGGATTTTTTCAGGAGTCATCCACAGCTTATCCATAGCTTATCTTTGGAGAGCAGCAGAAGAAACAGAAACGACTGCTGCAACAAGAAAAATGCCAAATTTTGAGGAAATTATATAAAGGGAAAGAGAAGTGAGCCTGGATTACCTTAGAGTCTTGGCCTGGGCCCAAACAAATGCTACAGAGCAGTAAGCACACCAAATGCATGGGAGTACATACAGAGTTGTAATGTTCTGCATGTATCTGACAGTACCTGGGGAGTGACTCTAGTAGAAATCTATACTGATATATATGCTGATATGAGGTATGATTTACTAAAGACCTCAGTTATTCTGTTGTAATGGCAGTGTTTCTCCATTCCATACCTTTCCTTTAGCAAATTAAAAACTCCACTATGACCATTTTGGCCTGGATTTTTAGAAAAGGATCAATAGTAGTTATTTCAGGTACTTCCATTATTTTCTTTCATCTATTCCTGACTTAAAAGGAGCAGATATTCATACAAAATATGCATGGTAAAAGTCTGTAAGAGAACTTTTGAGTGTTTTTTTAATTTTGCAGCAACTGTTGAGGTGGGCATGTCAAGAGTTTTTATTCTGGGCATGCTAAAAATTAGACATTTTATAATCTTGCCTGTAACTTAGACCTTATTGAGGGGATCAAGGGGAAGAGCTTCTGTTCTTCTGGCACAAACTCATGGCAGATTTCCATGCAGCTTCACAAAAACAGTGGTTAAACAGGAGAACAATAATGCATTCCTGAAAAGGCTGCCAGATGAAGGAACAAGCGACTACAAGTAATATATGATAATTTGGGTATAACCTAACAAAACAAACTTAAGTGGAAGGACACATCAAATATAGCACTTTCCAGTCTTAACTTGTACTTGAATTGGATTCCCACAACTTTAAAACTATCTCTAGGATACCTTAAATAGAACAAAAATAGCTCAAAGGCAAAGTTGGCCTTAAGACATTCTTCAGAGGTCATTCCCATAGCGTCAAAAAAAATTCAGGGAGACTGCCAAGAAATAATGGCCTTTGGAAGAACAGCATGGTATCTACCTTTTCAGTAGGGATACCCCTTCTGCGATGTGAAGATATTTCCTTGAAAATGTTTACTCTCTTGTCACTATTTCCACAAAGCAACAATAGAGAACATTTCTCTTTGCAAAACAAATGATCTAAGAATTTTAAAGATGACATTTTCATTTCACGGTTTCTCTTGGTAAAAGAATACACACACCCCACAAGGACCATGACATTTCTGATCTGAGAATTGACCATTTCTGTAATATTCCAAAAGAGATTATAATTTAAGTCAGTCTACTAAAATACAGTCAAAGACATCCAAGTTTTGTTACCAGGTTTAGACGTTACTAACTGAATGAAACCAAACTTTGTTTGCCACTGTGCTCAAAGCAGATTTCTTTTGTTATTTATGCATATGGGAGTTTAGGACCAAACTGTAGTCTCACTGAAGTTAATGGCAAAACTCCCACTGACTTCAATTAGAACAGAATTTGGCTCTCAGTCTCATTACTGAGCATAACAATTAAAAGAAGCTTTTACAAGCTGTGTATCGCTGTGTAGAAGGGCATGAACCACGTAGCAGATTTCATTGAACCCATAGCCAACAGTCATTGCTATAGCAACTGAGGTTTTAACAAAGGTAGTCACTGTCTCTGTAATCATCAGGTGTCTCTATAGCAACTAGAGTTTCCAGAGAACAAGAGAAAAATATTTGAACACTGTCAGTTGGAAGAAAAGAGGTCTGTGAATAAGAAGGTTGGAACCAAAAGCAACATAAGGGTAAAACATGGCTCAGAGTGAAGAGAAATGATTGTCCGGAACCTATGCAGACAATGGCAATGGAAGAGAGAGCACAGGCCAAGGGTTAGACAGGAGATGAGAGAAGGAGCGGTTCAGGCTTTCCCTCGGGTAAGGGAAGCAATATGGCACTCCAGGCAGATATTCTCAGATCTAAGTTCGTTATATTTTGGACGTAATTCTCTTAAAGACAGACTGGTTACTACAGGAGAGAAGCAAGGCTAAACCTTGTCTGCAATAGGAGTTTAAGTCTGCTGGGATTTTCAAATCCACTTGGGATTTTTCACTTCTCGTGTCTACTTGTCTTTACAAACATAGCCCTATTTCTCTTCAGTATGGAAGAGCACAACCTGTGTTCTTGAAATGCTGCTGCTGCTGATAGCACAGAGCAATTATGTAGAAACAATAGTTAACTGTTCTTAATATTTCTTATTTACAAGTTTTTAAACAGTGTTCAAGTGAAAAAAGGAACAGCTGCTGTTTGGATACTGATAGAGATGAAAACAACATTGCTCATCATAGGTCTATTTTAGGACAATATATTTTCAGGCACTCAGGTAGGAAGGAAGATAGCAGGGTTATCTTCACAGAAGAAAGGCCAGTGTATGTAAACATAAACCCCCACCAAAAAATACTTTAATGCTATTTGCAGAACCTATAAAATAACAATTTTGGCCTAATCTGATTCCCGCTGACCTCAGGGAAATATCAATTTGGGTGAGATATTTAATTTAATTAGGAGTTATGCAAAATGTTCATTTTCACAGGCTAAAAATAATTCAGTTGGACCAGCATGCTTCCTCTGAAAATGAAGTCACAAAACTAAATATATATTCCAAATGGGGTCTTATCCAGTATACTGATGCACTACAATACATTTCTTACATGAACCAAACCCCCTGTCTTTAACCTCATGAATTGATAGAAGATCCAGTAGTGCTAAAAGCCACATTTTCATTTCATGTGTAAAGAGCGCCCTCTCGTGGAATATACGCTCAGATTCAATTTATGAGAAAGAATGCTTCTTGCCATGTAACAGCCAGTTAAATCAGATATTTTTCCCACTTCCCTTAGTAGTAGACAGTACAATGTAATATAATTTGTGTGTGAAACAGAAGTCACCAAATTACATACATTCGAGCAATCTACCTGAGAAAAACAAAAGGCACTGAAGCAATACACTTTGTCAGGGAGCTTTTTTTTTTTTTTAAGATTTAAATGTCAGACACAGTCAGGATGTTTGCTGCTGCATGGCAGTCATGGATTCAGTTGCATTTCTGTAGCTGCTATATACCCAACACAACCGAATCAGTGATGTTCATATGGAAGGACAGGGTATTATTAATGTCAACAGCCCAGGAGAGCTGCCTGATCTTCAGAGATAGATTCCTCAAAACACAAGAACCTCCCAACATGCAGAAAGTCAAAGCAAGCACGGCAGAAGGCCAGTGTGGATGAATAACGAACACCTAGCTGAGCTGAAGTGGGAAAAGGAAGCACAAAGAAGATGGAAGCAGGAACAGGCAACCCAGGAGGACTAGAGAGACATTGCCTGAGCATATAGAAACTGAACATAGAGAAACTGAAACAGTTGGAGTTGAAACTCGCTAGGGATATAAGGCAAAGGGCTTTTCTGAGTACCGTGGCAGGAAAAGCAGCTACTGAAAATGTAGACCCACGGCTCAGTGGGGCAGAGAAACTAGTGGCAAAGGACCTGGAAAAGACAAAGGTATTCAATGACATTTTTGCCTCAGTATTTACTGGTAAGGTTTGCCTTCACACTTCCCAGCCTGCAGCAGAGTCTATGGGACCGATGCATTACCTGCTTTATAGGTAACTGAACTTAAACCAGTGGGTATGCACAAGTCCGTGGTTTCACAAGTTGAATATGAGTCAGTCCTTCCAGAAATGGACTGCCTGAGATAAGAAGCAGATCGACCTTTATGTGTGCTGAGATTTCACTGGATGAACATTATATTTCGTAGTGAACCTCTCTCCCCTTTTTAGCTCCCCATAGTAGTCTCCCACCAGGAAACTAGAATTTAGAAATTATCTTTACAATTGGCATCTTTAAGTTAAATCTTGCTATCTAGACTGTTTTTCAGTTTATTAAAATACAAAAATAAATACCACAGGGCAGTAGTTCAAGCTGAAAATAAACAAGTTCAAGCTGAAAATAAACATTAAACCCACAGAAGTAAACTTGGAAATATCTCCTTCGTGATCCTGATATTTAACTGTGTGGATTAATTTAAACTGTATAAATAGGTAATATCAGTTCTTAGAATTTCATAAGTGTTCTCCTTAGTTCTAAACCTATTGGCTAAAACTGTCTAAAATAGAGCAGATTAACTATACTTTGATAATTCATAGAAGCAAACTTTTCTCTTTCAGAGCTTCAGTTTCTCCAGAAGTGCTGGCATTTCTGTCTTCTCAGAGAAAAAAATGCACATGAGCATTTGAGCTCTCTCTTAATTGAAATGGGTCTGTAAGGGTTGGTCCCAGCATGATGATTACCATGCGTTGAGCTGGTCGTTACACCCGAGGGTGCATGGAATTCATTGGTGCTCAAAACGGAGAAAAGATTTTCCTATGTTGATACAATGTCTGTGGACAGTGACATATGAGCAGAAATATCACAACTCTCTTGGGCAATTCAAAGTTCAATTCCACTCAATGTATATTCATCATAATTAGTATTGTATTTTGATTAGGCAATAAAACAGGCTCCAAACCAAGGAGGAAAAAAAAAAAAAAAAAAAGACTTGGCCTTCTGGATAGAAAGATGTATTCTAGTAAGCAGAAATTATTTTCAAAGCTGGTTTTCAGCTAAGAGTAATAGCTGTAACATACTGGATATATAGATTGTGTGGACTTCTTTCTGTCACACTCTGTGACCCATGTAGGTAGAATAGCAGCAATACCGAATAAGCAATAGTAAAACCAGAGTCTGACCTCAGAAAAAAGAGAGGACAAGATCAATAGCAACCAGCAAATAAACTGATTTCATACGAAGGCTCTTCTAAGCAGTAGAAGAACAGATTTCAAAACATACTGAGGCCTGGCAGTTATAAACTGACGCTTAGCCCACCACTGTGGTCTTAGTGGCCTTAGGTGGCCTTAGCCCACAGTGTTTCATGGGCAGTTGTGTATCAGAACAGGAGCTAGCAAGGCAGATCTTCTTGGCTGGAATGGATTAGAGAAGGATAACCCGTTGTGATCCCACTAATCCTGTTCCAGTCTGTCTGGGGTTTTTAAGCAAGCGAGCTGTGACAGAACATTTGTTATCTGTGCACTGGCAGTGTGGTTGATTTCTCAGTTTCAGAGTTAGTTTTGCTCGGGTTTTTTTTACATATATAGATGCACTTCTTTTCAGTGTTTTTCATTTTGGCTGTACTTTTCCTGTGCTTGCATAATTGCCAGTGTTGCTAAAGCATTGTCTCTTTGGTTGGAATTCCCACTAACTATAATTAATTACAATTTTTACATTGTGCTCCTTTTCTGACTTTATATTTTCCAAGATGAGAAGCTCTCTGCTGATTACATGGCTCCTTTTGCTTTCTTTTCAATCTTGATAGTTTCTGTAAAAGCAGGCTTTACATTTGCCAAGCTAAGGCAGGAAAGGATTATTGTTCTGTGAAATTCATAAAGTGGAGTCAATAAGGTGAACATAGAAAATAAGCAAGACTACTACGTCTTGTTCATAAAAATGACATGCCAAGGGAGATGAAGCAAATAGTGTTTGTAGTAAGATCATGGTATTATGGGAGTTATTTGACATACTACCTTCCAACAGAAACTTTAACTCATTTTGTCTCTGTCTTTGGCCTGTTAGTAATATTAAAAATAGCTTCCCTGTGAAAAATTTCTTCATTCACCTGGTAGCCTGTCCTGAAAATCAAATGTAACTTCGTATTTTATCCAGATCCCTTCCTTCTCGATTCATCACCCGTTATCAATATTGCAAATATGATGCAGCTGCTTGTCCTGGTTTTGGCTGGGATAGAGTTAAAAGCTGATATTAAGATTACCTTTCATTCAGATAGCACTTTACACTCAATGATCTCAGACTATTTAAAAATATTAATGAATTCCTAAAAAGCCTTGTGAATGATGTAAACATTGCTATTCCTAATCCTAAAATTAGAAAGCACTGTACTATCTGTAAGGAATCAAGATAAGTCAATGGTATTCTACAGACACAGGTAAATTGCGGAGTTAGCTATAAACAAGTATCCCATGTTTATCCTGTAGAAAAAAGCATGCTACCACTTGTTTTGTAGAACTTCATAGTGAATGAATGACATTAAATTAAAAAAAAAAAATTTTAAACATTGTCAAATAGGAAACAACATATGCATTAAGAATGCCAAACTGTTCTGCTTGGAGAGGAACAGAGTTTTGTTAAAATCATTAGGACAAAGTTCCTGGAAAATAAGTATCTATGATAAATCTTTCATCAAGATAGAACGAATCCACATAAATGATGAATTTCATTTAGAAAGAAAAAAAGACCCATAACTCATAATTTGGAGAAGTAGCTTTGCCCAGGAATCAGAAATCTTATGTGTTGGTTAGAATTCACAGAGAATGCTCTATGCACCAAATGAAATGGAAGATTCTGTTTTTGTGGAAGATAAATGCTTAGTTTCAAATTACCAAAATTCATCTTTAAACAAAAAGAAAAGAAAATTATTGGCACAATGGACATGCAAACTAAAAATTCTATTAGTGCCAGCTGCAGACAAGGATACAATTACAGGATTAGACAAGTATACATGGCTCTGTGAAGGATTAATACAATGATTGAAAACGCAAAGAAAACCAACTGTTTTGGATGACATTTCTGGATTCCTCATAAGCAGCAACTATGATGGGTGGCCATGCCTGGAAAGCTGATTTAAAATTGTCTTCCATCTCTGAGAGGAAAGCAATATCTAAAAGCCCAATGCTGTAACATGATGAAAGCCTGTGAAACACCTCAAAGGAAACGAGGGGTGTTCTGCTATGAAGGTGACAAGGCCGACAGCTCAGATGAAATGCCTCTATACAAACGCACGCAGCATGGGAAACAAACAAGAGGAGTTGGAAGCTACCATGCTGCTAGAAAGCTACGACCTGATTGCCATTACGGAAACTTGGTGGGATGAATCCCACCACTGGAATGTAGCTATTGATGGCTACAGGCCGTTCAGAAGGGACAGGTGAGGAAGGAGGGGCGGAGGTGTTGCCCTTTACATCAAGAAATCATTACAGCGTGAAGAGCTGTCCCTGAAGAATAGCCACGAGCAGGTGGAAAGCTTATGGGTAAGAATTAGAGAGAGAGGCAAAGGGAACCTGGTGGTTGGTGTCTACTATAGGCTGCCAGATCAAGAGGAGCCAACTGATGAAGCGTTCTTCCTCCAACTCCAGGAGGCTTCATGCTCGCAGGGGACTGCTGGGGGACTTAACCACCTCGACATCTGCTGGAAAAGCAACACAGCAAGCTGCAGGGAATCCAGCAGGTTTCTCGAATGCATTGAGGACAACTTCTTAAGCCAGGTAATAGACACCCCTACCCGAGGGGATGCAATACTGGACCTGGTGGTCACCAATGCAAGCAAGCTCGTCAGAGATGTCAAGATCGGAGGGAGCCTGGGCTGCAGTGATCATGTGCTGGTAGAGCTCACGCTCCTGAGGGAAATGGGAAGAACAAAGAGTACAGTCAGGACTCTGAATTTTAGAAAAGCAAAATTCCAGCTCCTCAAGGAGATAGTCAGAAGGACTCCCTGGGAAACAGTCCTCAGGGACAGGGGAACAGAACAGAGCTGGCAGATCTTTAAGGAAGTGATCCACAGAGCGCAAGAGCTCTCAATCCCTAGGTGTAAGAAATCGGACAAAGAAGGGAAGAGACTGGCGTGGTTGAGACAAGAGATGCTGGTCAAACTAAGGAGGAAGAGGGAACTGCACAGGCAGTGGAAGCAGGGACAGGCATCCTGGGAAGAGTATAGGGACATGGTCCGGTTGTGTAGGAATGGGGTCAGGAAGGCCAAGGCGCAGCTGGAGCTAAACTTGGCTAGGGTTGCAAAGAATAATAAGAAGGGTTTCTACAGGTATATCAGCCGGAAAAGGATGGTTAAAGAAAGCGTACCCCCGCTGATGAGCGAGACCGGCAAGCTGGTAACAGCAGATGAGGAGAAGGCTGAGGTACTCAACAACTTTTTTGCCTCAGTCTTCACTGGCAACCTTTCTCCTCAGCCCTCCTGAGTTGATGGATGACATGAGGGGGACCGGGAGGGCAAAACCCTTCCTGCTGTAGGAGAAGATCAGGTTCGTGACCACCTGAGGAACCTGAATGCACATAAGTCCATGGGACCTGATGAGATGCATCCCAGAGTCCTGAGGGAATTGGCGACGTAGTCGCCAAGCCACTCTCCATGATATTTGAAAAGTCATGGCAGTCAGGTGAAGTCCCTGGTGACTGGAAAAAGGGAAACATTGTGCCCATTTTCAAAAAGGGTAGAAAGGAAGACCCTGGGAACTACTGACCTGTCAGCCTCACCTCTGTGCCTGGGAAGATCATGGAACAGATCCTCCTAGAAGCTATGCTAAGGCACATGGAGGCCAGGGAGATAATTCGAGATAGCCAGCATGGCTTCACCAAGGGCAAGTCCTGCCTGATGAACCTAGTGACTTTCTATGACGGTGTGACAGCATCAGTGGACAAGGGAAAACCAATGGACATCATCTATCTGGACTTCTGCAAAGCCTTTGACACGGTCCCCCACAACATCCTTCTCTCTAAATTGGAGAGCTATGGATTTGATGGGTGGACTGTTCGGTGGATAAGGAATTGTTTGGATGGCCGCATCCAGAGGGTAGTGGTCAATGGCTCGATGTTCGGATGGAGACCGGTGACGAGTGGTGTCCCTCAGGGGTCCGTACTGGGACCGCTGCTGTTTAACGTTTTCATCAATGACTTAGACAGCAAGATCGAGTGCACCCTCAGCAAGTTTGCGGATGACACCAAACTGAGTGGTTCGGTTGACACACCAGAAGGACGGGATGTCATCCAGAGAGACCTGGACAGGCTGGAGACATGGGCCTGTGTGAACCTCATGAGGTTCAACAAGGCCAAGTGCAAGGTCCTGCACCTGGGTCGGGGTAACCCCCAGTATCAGTACAGGCTGGGGGAAGAAAGGATCGAGAGCAGCCCTGCCGAGAGGCACTTGGGCGTGCTGGTGGATGAAAAGCTGGACATGAGCCGGCAATGTGCGTTGGCAGCCCAGAAGGCCAGCTGTACCCTGGGCTGCATCAGGAGAAGCGTGGCCAGCAGGTCAAGGGAGGTGATTCTGCCCCTCTGCTCTGCTCTGGTGAGACCTCACCTAGAGCACTGCATCCAGCTCTGGAGCCCTCAGCACAAGAAGGACATGGAACTGTTGGAGCGGGTTCAGAGGAGGGCTACTAAAATAGTCCGAGGGCTGGAGCACCTCTCTTATGAGGACAGGCTGAGAGAGTTGGGCTTGTTCAGCCTGGAGAAGAGAAGGCTGCGGGGAGACCTGATTGCGGCCTTTCAGTACCTAAAGAGGGCCTATAGGAAAGATGGGGAAAATCTTTTTAGTAGGGCCAGCTGTGACAGGACAAGGGGTAATGGTTTTAAACTAAACCAGGGTAGGTTTAGACTAGAGATAAGGAAGAAATTCTTTACAATGAGAGTGGTAAAACACTGGAACAGGTTGCCCAGAGAGGTAGTGTAGGCCCCATCCCTAGAAACATTCAAGGCCAGGTTGGATGGGGCTCTGAGCAATGTAATCTAGTTAGCGGTATCCCTGCTCACTGCAGGGGGGTTGGACTAGACCTCTAGGGTTCCCTTCCAACCCAAAACATTCTATGATTCTATGATTCTATGATTCTATGATTCTATGAAAGGCTGCCTTGAAATTTTTAGCTATTTTTTGTCGAGGTGTGGATTTTTTCTACTAAAATAATTCACTTCTATTCCACCCAGAACATGGAAGCAAGTTAAAGTGGTAAAATACATAATTTATCCCTGTTGAAGTGTAAGCATCATTTTATTACAACAACTTTAAGAAAACTTACCCCTTTAACCATCAGTAAAGAGAAAGTTTGAATCAGTGACTTAACCGAGAGTGTTCCCATTGGGAACATTAAGCACATCCACAAAAGTTTGTCGAGCTGGGATGCTTGGTCTTACCTCTCAGATACCAACTTTTTTTGAAGCCCTTATGTTGTTAAGATTCAAATTTCAGAAACTTACAACCTACCAAAAAACTAAATCTTGGAACAAGCTTGGGATTTTTAGTTCAGTAGGAACAAAAGAACAAATAAAACCAGTTAAACAAACATAACCCCCCCAACATTTTCCCAACAAGGGCAAAGTTTTGCCATGTCTGAAGCAAGATCACTGGTGTCTAAATTCTCATTCCTGAGGACAATGGGTTTTGAGTAACACTTTTCCTGACACGGATGTCTTTTCTTACATAAAAGAAGTCTTGGCAATGCCTTCACTGCTTCCCTAAAAATACCACCATGCTCTCTGATGATCTTATAGTTCTTTCTAAAACAGTTTCACACACAGAAACATGACTGATCAGCCACTACGCTATTCAATTATTTTCACCATCTATCCATTTTTTAGAAAATTCTTCCTAAACAAAGTCTGGTTTTTGGTTATCTAATGACCAAGTAAGTTCAATTTTTTTTTTTCCCCTTGAATTATACTTTTCCATATAAACAATTTAAAAATCAAACAAACAAACTAAAACCCCAACAAAACACCACACTTAAAAGCTCTATGTCAAATTTTTTACTGGGGAATCAAAGCCAGGGAAATTGTACTACTTTTTGCCCACTAATACATTGCCTAGCAATTTGTACTGTATATGTGATAATAGGCATATTCTTCTTAATATTTTTCTAAGGCAGAATTATAACCCTATTTTGCCAAAGTGGAAATGGAGCTTTGGGAAATTAACGTGCATTTCAAATATTTCACATGGCAACTCCTCTAGCAGTAAGACTGAGAAACCCCTTATTGTCTGGTGAGAAATATGGGTTCAGGTAAATTCAAATAGAAAAGGGAATTGAACCTGGTCTCCCAAATCCGAGGTGAGCAGTCTGATCACTGAGATTCTCAGTATAAAATTACCTCCTTTCAGTATTTTGTGCTTCTTTTCCATTGATTTTATTATAAGCACCTGCAAATTACCTATTTGCAAGGGTAGCAAAGAACTCCGCTTTTCATAATAAGTAAATTTATGTTTTTCATTGTGATAGTTACTGAATGTGGTTATTTTCAAATTACTTTTATTTTGCTTTTGATACTACCACACTGCAGACAGATGATCAGTCTCACAATGTTAAGGTCACTATCATTTCTAAACTGTGAATAAGATATTGAAATCAAGTCTTCATTTTTATTTTTCTCCTTTATAAATGTTGCAAGCCTTGGCTCTGTGACTAATGTTTTGAAAAGAGTTGCATCAGTTGTATAATGAAACTGCTACACCCAATTCCTTTTTACATTATTTTGTCATTCAAAATACAGTAGTGAATAACTCTCAGAAAATACAGGTTAACATCAAAGTTTTATCCTTACTTGAAATTGAGTTGCGTGGTTCATTAATTTGGGAAGTATCAGCTGGGTTTTGCCAAACTTTTCATTTCAGAGACTCCATTGATAATCAGTTCAGAAATACAGGCTTGACTTAAAGAATCCTGACTATGTTGGCAAATTATCAGGTAAAATTACAACAAGAAAGAGAAAATGAGGGGAACGCAAAGGAGAGAAGACAGTGAAACAGTGGAGAGGACAGAGTAAAACCAGTGATAAAGATTGAAAAAAATACATCTGGTAAGCAAGGAAAAAGCATTAGATAGGAAAAAACCAGAAAGAGACTGCCTTTCATACAAAGTGAAAGAAAAAATGGAAGCCTGTAAAATGTGATTAAATTAGTTTACACTGAGGACAGAACTGATTGTTTGCCAAGCAGAAATTATTTTAAAACATTGCAGATTGAAGCAACAGTGCCTCCTTAGGAACCACTCATACTATTGTGAGCTACAGCCCTGAATTACTGAGATTATGGCTATCTAGGTATTTATTTCTATTTTACTCACCTTTGGCAAATACCTGACTTGGAATGGATACTGTACACATGAGTTCGGCCCAAAACATTTTTTAAAAATAAAGTTTTATGAGATTGTGACAAAAAATAGTAAGATTGTAATTTTTAAATGAGAAGCAGAATCAGGATTTTTTTCTGATGAAAATGAGAGTTTATTTGGAATCCTCAGGTATAATACATGTATTGCAGCCTTGGACAGAAAAGCTTCTATGAATATTAGGTATACATAGTAAGATAATTTAATTCTAGATAACTGCACCTGTGCTTTTACAGAGTCTCTCAGTCCTCCTACAGGATCAATGCAATACAAGTTCAGGGCCTAAATCTTTAAATCCTTATTCATTGCTTTGTTTTCTTCTGTTTTTGCATCATCGTAGAGCACTGCCTTTATTCTAGGTTGCTTACGTTTAAAACTGAGAAAGCGGAAAGATTTTTAAACTTCCAAAATGTAGTAAAGGTTGCTATACCATTCTTTTAACGGCAGTTTTTCCATCTTAAACTACCAAGACAAAAAATACAATTTTTAGGATAGGGATAATGCTGTAAACTACAGGAACAAACATTGTGAATACAGACTAAGTTCTGAAGCAAAATTTTAAAAAATTACAGAGCCTGAGCCTTGGAGGTGATTTGTGCATCTACAGCTGGAGCAAGCGCAGTCCAGTGATGCAACCGCAACACTAAAAATGAGACAGGGCAGCTTTAAGAGAGAAACAGGAAGCTGTAACCAGAATCCAGCTGAATTCTGAGCTGGGGCACTTTACCCTGAGGCTGCAAATGAAACAGATGTGCTTGCTGTGAATTTCTGTAGTATCTGGACTTTTTTGTACCAAAGGTGGTAATACTTTCCTTCCCGCATTTTTTTTTTCCTTTTATTTTGCACATATTTTCCATAAAGGGAATGAAATGGAGAAATTGAAGAAATCTGTACTAGTGAACGATGAAGATCAGTTTTATCATCAGGGAGCTGTGGAGTTGCTAGTCTTTAACTTTCTGCTCATTCTTACAGTATTAACGATTTGGTTGTTTAAAAACCATCGATTCCGCTTTCTACATGAAACTGGAGGAGCTATGCTTTATGGTGAGTATAAATTCAAGTACCAGCTTAACATGGGACTAGTTGCATATTTATGATCAGGCACTTGATCTCAAGTGCTGACAAAGCTCAGAAAATGTGCTGAATGAAATGTCATCAGCTCCATAACTGTACAGTAAAATAATAATCTAGCAGGATCTCTCATGAAGTAGCTAGAGGCTGACTTGTTAAGGGAGCAACCATCATGAGCTGGTTATCCTCACAATGTGCATGTTATGTTCCTCTATAGGCAGACAGCCACTGCGTGACACTTTGAGAGTTAGGGAGTTTACTGTTTTCAAAAGAATGAAATGCCCACAGTGAAAGAGATTATTTAATTTGCTTATTTTCCATGCTTGTTTTTTGTAACATTCAAAGGTGTTACGACTAAGGAACCTTGTGGATACAGCCATGTTGTCTAATACAAAGTTTAAATGATCTTGAGATTTTTCTTTTGGTTTTTCTCTGTGCCTTTAAAAAAACAGACTGTGAAGAATGCCTCTCTCAAGTCTTCTCTGAATGCTGTCATTGTACTGTAATTTCAGTTTGCCTGTCTAGTTCTAATCTTCTTTTAGGAAGTTTTGCAATATTGTGTATCACTTTCATGTAGAACTTTCTGCATTGTCCACTGATAAGAAGTACTCACTAGTTTAATGGCATACACGTACAGGTATAATGATTTCTCTTGTCATTCTCTCTTACTGTTGTTTCACTCTGAGAAAAGTGTGTGACTGCCATTTTTGTTACCATAAAACACATATGGGAGGGTAACACTGTCAAAATGGAAGATCTAAATCAACAGCTTAGTCATTACGCATCTAAATGCCAGCCTGTTTTGACTCAGACTCATTCTAAGCGTGTTGCATACTCTAGCAGTCTAATACCCAAAACTGGTTTTGTTAAGGTTGCATATTCTGAAGAATATTTGTTTACCATGGCACACCGCATGCAAAACACTCTATGGAGGTTCACCTGTAAGCCTGCAACAGAAAAGGCAAGTGACCCCTACATTTTGAGATAAAAGCTTCATTTTGCTCTTCTTTATCAAGCATTTCATGATCTCAGTTCCGTAGGAGCTGAAGATCGCAGCCTTCTTTGTATCCCTTTCAAGATATTTCATATAAATTAACTGCATGAAATTTAAAGAACAGAGGCTATTTCATCTTCTTGGCTCACTTACTATCTTCCCAAGTGACTTGATACTTTGCAGGAAAGCAAGTAAACAAGAAACTCTTGTATTAAGCCAGTCACTGAGCCCCTAACACCTGGGTGAGGAAGTCTGTAGGATCTCTTAATTCTCATCTGCCTTGCATTTAATGAAAAAGTATTTATTTGATATTGTGCCCTTTTTCTAGTCTTGAAGTCTGTCACACACAGAAAACACACTTCAGCTGAATCAGCTCAGACTGAAATACACATCACACAATACTTAGTTAAATGGAATGGTTTTCACTGTCAGACATCACTTAGATTGTTAACAGTTTCATGGGGTACAAGCTACATGGCATCACTGAGAATACATTTGCTTGTTGCATTTCTGTTAACATCTCTCAAAAGGAAAACCATGAAACTCTGTGCACTATAGTCATTATGATCAACTTGTAAATTACGACAATGTTTTTCTAATTACATGGGTGACTCTTCTATAGTAGCTTCATTTACACTACTGTGCTGTTCCCCATGTGCGACTGACAACATTTGTTGAAGATGTAGACAAAAACCTTTCAAAATAGAAATTAAATATGGGGGGAATACAACATTGCACAAATAAATCAGTATTTAATTAGAGTTTTATCTATCCTTTGGTTCTATTCTGATGCCTGCCCAGAACATAATCTGCACATCATGAGGACAACCAGCTTGTGATATTCTTTTGATCAGTTAAAAAATTAGTGCTCCATCAGGACAGAGGTTTTGAATTATTAAAGCATCCATGAACAAAGGAAACATTCCTCATGATTGTAAATAAACTATCTATTTAGTCTTGCATTATTTATGGCAACCTTCAAAGAGGGAGATAAGCTTATTCGTAGGATCCAAAAAGCTGATGATGTCTTTTTTATCCTTAGAAATTTTGGATACAGGTTTAGGTATCTTTAGTGTTGTGGAATAGCAATAATGAAAAGAAAGTGGAATTTCAGAGGTCATGATAGAGGTGTCAGATCAACAGGCAGCAACACGGGGTAAAAAACCTTCATGGCAGCAAACACTGACAGTGAGCCAAATCCTGTCCTCACTTCTTTTTTGCCTTCATTATCAGAACTATTCTGCTTTCTACCTGCTTTGTGCAAACCAAAAGCCTCTGCATTACTGTTTGCTTTACCCCAGCCCATTGAGCTAGTTGCTAGATACACGAATAGCAGCACAACTGATAATTTTGCTTCAAGTGATAGGAGAACATGGCCACTTATTTGCAGACTGTCCCCCACAGTATGATAGATGGGTCTGTATTCCTTATCAAGACAGTGTGCCATTAGGGGTATGGCAGCAGAAGGGATGGAGAAAGTGAAATATGAGGAAGACCAGGGAAAAAAAAAAAAAAAAAAAAAAAAACCCAGCACAGAAATACAAAACAGGAAGAAGTTTTACAGTTACTGCAAAGTGCTGAACAGCCACAAATTGAACACTAGGAAGAGCCTGATAGGCAGTTCTATTTCAAGTATAGAAAACAAATAAAATAGTTGTTTGGGGGGTTTTTTGCATAAGCTTTGTAGGAAAATGCAGTTTTAGGCTGAATAGTTCCAGCTAAAGAAAAGCCCATACTGCAAAACTATCCATTTGGAAACTTTAAAAACTGAGATGTATTAATCTTTATTTTTTTAAATCAAAGCAATGGTTCAACACTAAATATAGCTATATTTAAATTAAAATTATTTCTGCAGCTGCAAAGAAAAAAAAAACCCAAAGCATTTAGCATAACCCAGAATTAATTCAAAAGGAATTCAACATTATTTCACAAAAAAATGTGTACATATATACCTGTATATATACGTTTCAAGGCATTTAGCTTGAAAGTATTGAAACACTCAAATTGTTTTGACACCAAACTGAAAAATCACTCACAAAAATGAAGAACACAGACTTACCTGTTTCTTCATTCATTCCTTTGTTTTCCAGTATCTCAGAGAACAAGTTTCTCTGCACACTGCAGCTTGGTTTGACAAACAGTCCCCAAATAGTGAACTCAACTTCCTGACTTCTGTATATCAAGGAGGCAGGTGAATATGGAAGAGTAACTTTGTGCCATCCAGACAGGGAAGAGCATCCTTTATATACGTTATCAGCACAATTTTCTATACAACAGCACAGTCATAATTAGTGTGGTAGATTACCTACACAAGCAGTAACGAAAACTAAATGCCACTTCTCTCAGATAAGAGTAGATGGCCTCCCTCTTAGCACCAGGCCCCAGAAGATGGCCTCTTAGTACTAGACCCAGTAAAAGACTTAAGTGTCTATTAGCCAGCTCCTACAGGGCCTAATACCTCAGTCATAAAACAGTAGGTGCCAAATTCCCCGTATAATACACAAGTCGTGGCCCTCCACATTAGTGGGGGAATAGCCCAGAACTAGCATAATGAAAAACTGCGTGTAAGTATCCAAATTTCTCATCTTCCCCAGAATTTAGGTATCTGGGCTACATACAGATGCCACCAGTTACCTCTGATCAAGAGGCTAAAGCACCCCTGAAGGTAGGCAGCCAGAATTAAACTTTAACAAGAAACTTAACCGACAAACAAAAAAACCCCCCCCACCAACCCAGCAATACAATCTGTGCCTTTTATCTGCTAGGTTAATTAGCAACTTTGGTTGAAATTGTTCTCAGCTTGAATAGTTGTTACCCCTAGGGAATGTGTGATGCCCCTTAGGGTGGAGGTGAGGCTGATTGAAAATGTACCTGCCTTCAAAGTTGGGCTCTGTGGGACTGGTTGATCAGACTGGAAGGAAAACATGGAAAGGATGAATGACAGAACACAGTCACTGTAGCACTCACAAGAAATGGCTTCATGTTGCAGTGGTTAGAGATGCTTCCTGAAGTTTTGGGGGGTTTGGAGGGGTGGGATTGGAGGTCTACTGCTCTCTCTCTTTTTTTTTGTTAGTTTCTCTTCCCTTCAATTGTTCAGCTCTTGACAGGCGTGCAATGGGAAAGCTCACAGTAGCCCTTCCTCAGCCTCCTCTGAGGATCCCATGCAGCATGTTTGGAAGTGAGGCACATACCAGAGTTCTTGATTCAACTTTGGTGGAGGTGTCTAATGATAAGGCAATATGATTCTTACACCTCCTAAATCCTCTTGTGTGGAATAATTGTAGTTTCCTTCCAATTGTGAGTGTGTTCTGAGTACCCCTCATTCTCAAAGGCAGCAATGGATGTAACAAGTTCCAGAAAGATGAATCTCTAGCCCCTAATAAAATAATGAAGAGTACGTCTTTGTCTTCCTGACTACAACATCCACAATGAAGAGAGATTGTCAGGATTCAGAGGAAGGCATGGGAAAATCATGATCAAGGCAGAAACTGACATTTTGTAGTGGGTAGATGAAGAGAGGAATAGCGTTCTTGAGGCAAACAAAGATATTTGGAAGAAATTCTAAAATAATTGGGAAAATCAAGTAACAGCTAAAACTGCATCGCTGAGTGTCATTATTAAGGAAGGCATTTTGTGGCTGACTAGATAAAATCCTGGGGAAAGGATGGTCCTGTTAGCTTAGGAGTTTGGCATGAATGATTTAAGAAATCCTTTCCAATGCTCTCATCTATGATTAAGGATTTTATCCTGCTTCCACTGAAGAAGTTGGAAAATCTGCATCACTTTCAGTTGAAACATGACTGAGCTCTAGTTAGAGATTTTGTTGCAAGATCTTACTTCAAAGAACAACTTTTTTAAAGAAATCTGTAACATTAGTTACACCCTTTTCTGTTTCAATCCTGCATTTAAATAAATGTGCTTAAAACATGAATTAAATGAAAGTACTAGTTCTGAAGGAATATACCTTAAATAAGGGGAGGCTGAGATGAAAACATTTATAACTGGATTTGGATTCCTAGAATAGAAAATAAGTACTCTACTTTGTGCTAGTACACTCAAGTTTAGCCTTGCATAAGAGTTTGTATTTGCAATTACTTACATCCTTAGCTGACGTAATACTATTTGAAACTTTTTTATTCATGCTAACCGGTACCTTAGTACAATACCTACTGTGATGTCAGGTAACAGGTGCGGCGTCATTCCTGACTCATCTTCAGGGAGTTTTAACTGCAGAATTCCTAGACTTACTTGGTAAAGCCAGGCTTTTGGTGCGTGCCACTATGATATATGACATTTCCCAATTATTTCTTTTTTCTTTAAATGAACTATAGAGTATGTTTCAGAAGATACATTAAAAAAGCATGATTTCAGTTTGGAAGGGGGAGTAGTGGAGAGTACATTATGTACCTATTTAAAAATTAATTATTTCTACTAGAATATAATCTGGGCTCCTGAATTCTATTATGAAAGAAGTGGTATATAATGATTTAAAGCAGAAAGTGCATTCCATAAATGATACACGTACTAAAATATTAAATACACTCTTCCCAGATTTTTAATTGACTGGGGCTATTAGGTAGGGTCTTTGGCACATTTATTATTACTGAAGGAAGAATACAATCCCATCACTTATATTGACTCTTGCAGTATAGTGTAGTGATAGCAACTGTCTTTGTCTGAACCTTCCATGTTCTGAATCAACCCATCACTTTTGATCCTGTCCATATTTTGTTCAAATTTAATACATTATCGAATTTCCTTAAGAGCTACAAGGACCTCAGAGCCCCATTGATGCCCTGGGAATATTGATTGTTACCATCTTCTCTAATGTAATTTCTGCAATATGTGTATGCTGTTGGATACTCTCACTATTTCCTTGTTCTTTCATTATAATTTCATTATTTGTGTGGCTTTGTACATTATCTGGATCTGGATTCCATCAGAGGGTAGGATCTAAAGCTGGTAGGAGAAAACCCAAAAGGCAAACTTGAATTCCAGTTGTAAATCTCAGTCAGTGTTGATCTTTATTTCTCTACAGTATTTTTCAAATACTCCTTTTCTGCAAATGAATTTATTTATACTCAAGAGCTGTCTTGCAGGACTAGGATCTGCAATATTTGCATTCCAGAAAATTCCTACAGAGGTAGTTTGAGACTA
This sequence comes from Gorsachius magnificus, assembly GCA_034008185.1. NCBI lineage: Eukaryota > Metazoa > Chordata > Aves > Pelecaniformes > Ardeidae > Gorsachius > Gorsachius magnificus. Next base: position 32,322,247 of record CM067087.1, on the reverse strand, counting down.
TAGCTGAAGATAATGTATCTTCTCAGAATACAGCATAAGAACAGTCCTCTACTCGTAGTCTAAACTTGACACTACAGGTTGAAATAATTCACCCTTGAACAATTCAATGCAATTGCATTACCATAATTGAGAACTTTCTTTTTCATTTTTAGAACTATCAAACAGAATTTGGTTCAAAGTATATGCTATATTAGCTAACACAACACACATACTAGGAATCTCAAAATGTTGTAGGACACAGTAGTCCACCTGGCTGTACAATAGAGATTGTAAAGGCAACGTCAGCCAGTCTCCGCTGATCTCCCTTGAGCAGTTCCATGTTGCCATTCTGAACGTAATTATGTGTACATGCCACATAAACAGTTAAACTTAAAAGGCTAAAAAATTAATCAGAAGAAGAACTCTGAACAGTAGGATTTAAACTTTTTTTTTTTAATCACTTTCATGTTTTTAGCTTTTCATTCATGATTTTTGAGCTCTCGGTTAAAAATAGTGCTATTTCCTTAAGGTATTGTCTTTTGTATGCAGCAAGAAGACCATTACTTGTACAAAGGAACAGGCTGCCCAGGGAAGTCGTCGAGTCATCATCCCTGGGGGTATTTAAAAGACGGGTAGGCAAGGTGCTTAGAGACATGGTTTATTAGTGGACAGGTATGGTTAGACTTGATGATCTTAAAGGTCTTTTCCAACCAAATGATTCTATGATTCTATAATTCTATGAAATAAGCATGATGCTCGTTGCCAGTATAACAGAAACAAGGCTAGTAGAAAAACAGATTACTGTCCTACCTAATTTTGGAAGATGTAGTGTGAGGGTCTAGGTAAAACTACTCAGAAAAAGGCAGGTCATTACAACAGATGCTGTAAACAAACAGGTAAATGTTAGAGACATGGAACTGCATCATGGCAAGAAGTTGGGCAAGCACAGGAGAATTGTGTGGGAAAGATAATGAGGGACATACAGGAAAAATTGATAAGAGACAGAGAGAATGCAGAAGGAAAGAAAAGGGAAATGAAAGAGGGGATGATGGGATGGGTGAACAGGTAGTAACGGCACATTTGTCTAACCAAACACTTCTTTCTCCTGACCTCTTGAAACCTGTTCCATCTTGTGACCTGATACTGATTCTAGGGAACTGTGCTGCCAGATATCCCTGTTCTTGAGTAGTCCTTCTGCCAGTGTCCTCACACAGGCACTGGTGGATGTCTGCAAAATATTTCTGTTACCTGAGCCGATTAAGTCTATGTAATACCTGATAGCAGAAGTGCAACAGAGGCTACAGTTTAAAACATTGAGTGATAGGAACAAAAACAGTAAAGGAAAAACTAGAAGTTTTTTAGTACAGAGAATGAGAAGGAAACATCAAGTCTTGTCCAAGCATCAAATGAAGTTGAATTTTTAATGTATTTGAAATTGAAAATGAAATAATGTAGTTCTTCTAGAGGAAATCTAATAAAAATAAGATTAAAACCCTGACTGTTTTAACTAATTAATGGTTTCCTGGGTTCTGAATCATGATTTTGGACATCTGGGCTGACCACTGTAAAAGTCCTATTTCACAGTAGCACATGGGGTGCTGCTTCCCTTTTCCCATAAGTGCTTTCCCCAAAAATTTTGAGGAATTCTGTCTTTGACTGCAGCTAGATGTATTATCTGATTTATTGCATAACTGCTGTATAACTTAAGAAAGTGCCTTGGAATTTTCTACTGCTTATCTAAATCCTCTACCATTGAAAGAAACCAGCCATACTAAACTATAGATACAAAGCAAGCATAAATGCATATGCATACTAAACAAGTGATACTCTGTTGTAGCATCAGTCTAGGAAGCTACAAACTCGCCTTACATGCATGCTAGAGATCTGCAGTTCAGAGAGTCTCTGTTACAGGAAAATGTGCCAGTAACAAAGACATCCTAGTTATCTCTCTAGGCATTTATGATCACTTTTATCACCATGGCTTCTGATTACTAGATAAATCTTAAAATTTAACATCACATTTTTCAGATGCCCATCATCTATTTCCTGTAATTTAATTTCTTTCTTCTTTTTCTTAGTAAGTATATATATAGAGATGTTTAGATAACTTCAATCAATATTTAATCTGAGTATTCTTAGCACTTTATGAATATGTTCATAATTAGTAACTGTAAAGCTGTTCATCATATATGTGGGATTTAAAGCACATAAGACATAAAAGAAGCATGGAAATTAAATGTGAAACTAAATCCAAGCCTCTGAGGGTGGAAATAATCTCAGTAACGTTATCTAGCTAAATGTTAGTCACCTCTCCTGAAGTAACCATGCAAGCTCCCACTAGAAAGAAGTGTACTTTCCAGACGACAATTGCAGAAGTAGATTTTCCTCTCTGTGAACTGTAAAGGGAGCCAAAAACTGTCTGTCTTAGATAAGAGTCCTAAACTGTAGATAATCAAATCAATTAATCCCAGTCTTAATCTTCCTTTCCTTATTCCTGCTTTTATTTTCCCATGTTTATACAGTCTTAAAAATAGTCTTCTACAGAAAGCAGAATGTGCCTGAGGATACTGTGTCAGAGTTTTGCCCCCATGAACAAAGTGTGTAAAATCACCAAAAGCACAGCTGGTTTCTGTATGCTCAGTACAGCACATTAGTTATGCAGGCATCCCCCTTCTCTACATATCTTTTGAAAATGCAGTGGTTGAGCAACTCAGTTAATAACGATATCAGAATGATTCCAGCAACTGGATCAAAAAAATTGGAGTATAACTGAGCATATGTCAAACCAACATCTGTATTCTAATGAAATTACCATTTTGGAAGAATATTTTATGGTCATCCATGAAGTTGAGTGAGCTGTACTTCTGTGAAGGTGGAAACACTGAGAAAGTGGTGTCCTAACTTTAATAGAGTTCATTTTTCTCCAAATCAGTAATTGTGTAGCATTGGATACTTAAAAGTGCCTGAATCTCTTTGGTTTTGTTTTGTTTGTTGGTTTTTTTCCTCTCCAGGCCTTGTAATGGGATTAATTATACGATATGCAACAAAAGCATCAGATGTTGAAAGTGGAACTGTTTATGCATGTGAGAAGCTGAAATCTGGGCCATCCACTCTACTTATTAATATAACTAATCAGGTCTATGAATATCAATACAAAAGAGAGATCAGCCACCACAATGTGAATGGTCGCCAAGGCAATGCAATGCTTCAAAAGGTAAAACTTATCTTATTTTTGTTCTAAACTGTGTTCCTAAACTGTATTTCCTTTATTTACACCCTTGAGAGAAGAAAAGCTAAAATGTGACACAGAGAGAGAGAGGCAATTCTGAATTTAGGGTGAGAAGGGTAAGCGAGGAAGGAGAACAGGAAAGGAAATAAGGTGCGGTAGAAACCTGACCGTCACGTAGCATACAACTGACTGTATGCTTGCAGAGTGGTTGCCTGAACTCTTTTAGATGAGAGTCCCACCCCCTGCAGACACTGAGTTCACTTGCAGGCTCAGCTGTTACCTTGGATTCATCGCCACCAAAACTTCATAAACCCCACTGATATCTTTGTTTGTCCTATGTCTTAAAAGTGACTTGCTCTGGCAGCATAATGCAAGGGAGCTTTACCCCCTGTATACAGCAGAAGTAACTATAAACTCTAAACATTTTACAAAATATAAACTTGGAAATATGTAAACGTCCATAGATTGGGGGGGGGGGGTTATAATAACACTTAAATGCATTACAACATTCTCATACATTCATTCACTACCACAGTGGTCCTCAGCAGGGGTTTCACTGGCTATCCCCAAGCTTGGGGAGTCAGCATCGTGGCAATTCAGGCTGGATGCAAACAGGGAAGTGGGGGAGGAAGTTTACAATCTTTTACAATGTCACGGCCTTTTCTGTTTTCGAGTATATAACAATTAAAATATTTTACTTTGTTAGTATATTCTTTCCCCCTTCTTGCAATATTTACTTCTTGTAATGCTCACTTTCTTAAAAAAGGACAGCAATTTAAAGAACTCACGAGTGCAGAGGGACTTTTTAAAACCTGGATTTTATGCTCAAAGGCATCACTTATTCACATGAGCTTCTAAGCCTTTACCAGTGTTTTTAACAATATTAATACAATTACAATATTATTTTGCTTTTTTCCAAGTGTTATTGTTTCTCTAGCACAGTAATACATGTTCTTGTATTTTGTAGTGGTTATCACTATAAAAACTTTTCAGTTATGCTTAAAACGTGCACTGGGGAACTCAGCAGAATCAGGGTTTAACCATCTGCTCAAATTCCTTGCTGATGCAGCACCACTGTGTGCCTGGCTGCCCTTACTGCCAGACTCTTGCCATTCTCAGAAAAAACAAGACTCAAGGACTATGAGAGCTCTAGTGGGTGGAGACAGGAAAATACTGTGGCAGTCAGACTAGTCAGATTTTGCTGAATCTTCATTCTTTTTCCTGCTGGTTGGTTGCAAGAGGTTTGTCTTAGTCAAAGCATGTGTTTAGTTTCCAAGGCTTATGTACTGAATATCATGTCCATCCATTACATTTGAACGTGTTCATCAAACCTGGTGTGCTGAAGCTGACCTGTGTTATGAGAAAGGAGAAGCACTAACTCGTGCAGAAGCTTCTGTTGCCCTTACAGGGGATTGCCCAATCTTCTTTCCATAGTCTCACTTTGCTGGAAGATTCTTAAGAGTCTCAACTGTGAATTGTGGGTTTATCCATATTACTGGAGAGGCCTCAGCCTGCCTGGATTTTAACTCCTTTTTCCTTTAAAATTATTTGGCAAATACACTCTTAACAAGCAAATAAATAAATAAGAAAAGAGGGAAGAATTGAACAGTATTTAGGAGACAAATAACAATGCCTGGAAGCCTTCCTGACTGGCAAAAGCACTACCATAAAACCCAGAAAACACAATCACACCATGCTGTGGGTTTTGTACAACTATAAGCCCCTTTTGACCTCAGTGTAAGAGTTTACTAAGTGCATTCATCAGAAAGAACAGACTGTGCCATGACTTAAAAACATGTATCCTTTAGAACATGGTTTTGAATAATAAAACATGCAGTCAGGATTTCTGATGCCTACGGAAAAAAATATTTTAACATTTTTGCAGAGTTAATTCCAAAATTAACATTTGAGGTTCTTAATTCATAAGTGAAGAAAATCCTTTTTCTATCATGTTGTCAGTGAAGTTACCAGCACAGCTAAAGTTGCCAGCACATTATTTGCCAGCTAGTTTTTTTCAACTTTGTAATTCAAAGTAAGCAGAATGGAAAAAAAGGCTGAGCTCTCACTTCCTGTTTATCAAATGAAGCTATCTGGTGGTAAGAATACAGAAGCAATTTTGCAGACAGGTCTTACTCTTTTGAAGCTAAATAATTCATCTAGAATACTGTAGCTTTAAAATACCACTTTATCTGAGCAAAGGAGCTGCAAACCATTGCATTAATTACATCCTGTCTCTTTTAAAAGTATTGGTATAACATAGCCCACTGACAGAACAGTACACAGGCCTATTAATTTTTTTTTTTCTCCAGCAATACTGTGGTTTTAAACAGGACTCAGTTTTATTGAAAGCTACTTGTAATGAATTTCAGTGACTGAATATTGTCCTTGGTGTCTCTCTGCACCTGAAGTTGAAGGCAAATATGAACAGTGTACTGACAACACCTGGAATAAGAACTTTTTGACTTGCCTAACATCATCCTAATTCTAGCATTACTTAAAAAAAATGTAGTTGGTATTTTATAGAATGCATCTGGCTGTTAACAGAAACAAAAATGTGTGTTTCATGTGAACAGGGCGGACATTGCACAGGCATTTGGGCGTAACAAACTGCATAACAGAGGACAAGTGGTGTTTGCTGCTTTACCAGCCAGTGGCTTGGAACATGAACCACCAAGAGACCAACCCATCAGCATACCTTCAGTTCTGAAAGCAAATGGCACCTTAGCTATGTCTTAGCAGAAAATCCAGTTATCTAGTCCTTAGCTTATTGAGGATATAAGGAAACCCCTTTGCCTATAAAACAGGTGTGTAGGCAATAGGACAGCATCAGTGGTATGTTGCATCTTCAGTAACACAGAGAACGATAACTGTCACCAGAAGCAAATTAGAGTTTCATTATTGTGACAATGTGACTTACAACGGCAGCACAGAAGAGGATGTTACTGGTAAATTAGTTGAGCTGCTAATAATTCAGGCCATCACAAAACCCTCAAATCAAAATCTGGAAGAAAAGGCTTTATACCATTTGTGAATTTCACAATTGTACTTTGCTAAACTTACATTTTGTTAGGAATTAGAAATAGGTAGTTACTGTGGAGAGTCTAGAGCTTGCTTTGTTGCAGTCAGGCCCAAACTGATTGGCTGGATTGGACAGATTATATTTTATGAGATGCGTTACAATGGAAATGATGCTAGAGAAGCACTCAGCAGATTTACTAAGAAACTTTAGAACCATAGAAACCTGTGCTGGCAGCTCAGCAGAACTGATTATACAATTACAGTTTAATGAGTTATGTCGCATCTGAGCTACATTACCTAGCCACGTGAATGTTCCTTGCCTGCTGAGAACATGAGGTAAAATATATTTTTGATCACTTTTAGGTTAACTCAAGTGAAGTAATGAACACAGTCAAAGTGTGGACAGTTTTCATGAGCAGTAGTTCAAGGAAGCACACAGCAGCTGACAGCCAGTGGTTCATTAAGCAACATTAGCAAGCTCTGTGTGTGCCTTAAATAGATGTGCTTCAAAGGAAACATTACATTGGCTTTGGTAGTGCAAGTCTTGCCTTTCATCACCACTCTGTATGTGACAAACTAAGGCACAACCCTGATGATGTGTTTTCCCTGAAACTGAAGAGAAGCCCATAAAACAGCGCATGACTGATTTCCTTCTTTAAGGAATACTTCAAGTAGTGTTCTACATTTATAAGCAGTAAGGAACTACACATTAATACTTGCAGGAAAACAACTCGGAATGGCATTCTGGCCTGCAGACATTGAAGCTGATCCTGAGAAGTTGTAACTAAGAAGTTACAATTAAAACCTATCCTATCAAATTAAATACTACTTTATTTGTCCTTACCCTCTCTTTTGTCCTTTCTGGCAGATGACATTTGATCCTTCCATTTTCTTCAATATTTTGCTGCCACCCATTATATTTCATGCTGGATATAGTTTAAAGAAGGTATGTGTCTCTCTCTTATATTACAAAAATGAGTGAATGTGATTGCTACTTTGTAGATCCAACAGGCCAGTGACAGAGAAAAGAGTCAGTTAACAATTATATTGCATGGGAAGGATTTGACAGGAATGGAAGAAAATTAAAGATGCATGGACCTCATTCTGCTCCCTTTCTGCATCTGTGCAAAGATTTGATTATGTGGTTTATAACAGCTGGGCATTCCTGTTTTCAAAAGAGACCGCTTTGAATCTGGTGACATTGCACGTAGGCAGCAGCCTATCTGTATTTTATATACTGTGTGATCAGGACTTCATTTGTTCAAGGGATGGGATTATGGCATCAGATATTTTCAGTGTGAACTTCTGTAATGATCCTGAAGCATGTGGCATTTTGATGGCATTCCACCAGGAAAAAAAATGAATCATCTTAAATTGTATTTTCCAAAATAACTGATGGAGCCTATATTGTTTCATCTTATATTTGAGCTATGAGTTGTAACAAATGGCACTTCTAGATGTGGTGTTTCAACTTGGTCTGAATGGTCTTTTACTACTGATGGTATTACAAAGAACTTTTTTTCAAACTTTCCTCCCCAGAGACATTTTTTTCGTAACTTAGGATCAATTTTAACCTACGCCTTTTTGGGAACGGCCATCTCCTGTATTGTCATAGGGTAAGTGAATGCCTTCTGCTATTATTGTTGAAGTCATTACTAGTGCCTGGTATTTTTTTTTTCCAATTAAAAACTAAACTGTAAAGAGAATTGCGGATCCTGCATGGTCAATATACTTCATAACTTGCGTAACAGATAAAGTAATTCCATATCAGGGAATGCTGAGATAGAAAAGGCAAAACTCTTGGATAGTAAGAACTGTCTAGGGCATTCATGAAACTGTGTCCTTCATTTCTGGTCTGTGACTGATGTAAGCATGAACTGCTTTCTACAACCCTGTAGCTTTAAGCATCTGTAGCTTTAAGCATCTGTCCTGAGAAATACAACCATTCTCTCGATTGAAATTCTGTGCTTCTAACCAGAATTCCTTCTAGAGGAGAGCAGATCTCTAACAGAAAAGGAAGAACTTTAAATCTCAAAAGGGGAAGGAACAGATAGCTTATGGCATGTATGTAAAATAACTGGAGTAATTTCAAAGACTAAGTGAAACTTTTTAGTTGCAGATCATTTGAAAAGTCTCGGTCTGGAATTATGTGTGAATTTAGCCTGGGTATGACTAAATGGCTTCTGCAGGAAAAAGAGGAAGGGAAAAAAGCAGAAGGGCAAAAAATACTGTTTTATTTCCATACTTCCTTAGTGAAAAGTTTCTAGTTTTGTTTCAAAATTTGCCTAATTAAATAAAAGATTTCCTAGTCAGAAATGGATTATATATTTCCAGTCTGGAGGGATGTTTGGTTAGCTCAATCAAAATTAAACCATTTAAAAATCCCTTTGGATCTTAAAAGTGCATGTGTTTCACAATACTTATGAATACCACACAGACACTTCAGCTCTCATGTTCTGGGAAAATTCCTGATGCAGGTGATAATGAAGACCAAAGTTGGATTCTGCAGTGAGCAGGTATCTGTGCCTGCACAGAGTGAGAAAAGCAATGCACTGTTTGCAGTTTAACCTTAGCATCCTTAGGCACCCCATGGCACTTCTGTGCTACGGAGTGGTGCAGAGACAGCCGAGTCCATACAGTCTGTGAAGGTGATAGAGCAGTGCTGCATGTGAGTGTCTTGCCAAGAAGCCTTGATCTTGCTGGGATTCTGCAGAGTCAAAATGGGAAAAAGTCACTGAACTTTCGGTTGTTCAGGTTTTAGACAGGAAGCACACTGCGTTTTACAGGACTCATTTGAGGTCCTGGGCTGCAGAACTCTGAAATGTACCATTTAAATCTCTGCATGGTATGGAAAGCTTTATGGAAACACTCATTTTTTGTGAGGGTGCTTGGATTTAAAACTGGTCAAAATTCTGTACCTATGAATAGAACTTTCAAATTATAGAAACAATGTTTTTTATTTCTGTCTTTTCCCTTTCTTATAATGGACCTTTAAGTAAAGATGTGTGTGTTACATCAAGGTATAAGCTCCTTGCTAGCATTATTACAAGATGGAACTTTCTCCTTTAATGTCATTTTGATAATAGTAAAACACATGAATGACCTATAACTTAGAGTTCAATGATTTTACAGCTGTTCTTTTATGGGTATGTCATCATATCTATCTTGACATCCTAGATTACTAATAATCAAGTAGCTAGTAAGCATAATGTACCTGAGGCACTGTGGCTATTAAATGTTCTGCAAGGTATGGTTACTCCAAATGCCACGAAATTTTAGATTCCACAATGAAAAGCAACATTCGAACTATAATCACTGTCTGTGCTGAAATACAAAGGAGTGTAACCTGTGTATGTGGCTGTTTCCCCTCTGTGTGAAGGGGAAAATGCTGAAGATCTATGAGCATACCTTTGATTTCAGACACAAATCTGTAACCTCCAGGAGACAGTGTGCCGTGTATCTCACTTACTGGAGAGGAAAAGCTTAATCCTGCTTTTCTTTCTGAAATTTTGCTTTCCTTGAGAAATGGCACCTCATCATCCTCTGACCTCTCCTATTGCTTGTTCTCCTCTGGAGAAGGATGCAAGGCAGAAAGTGCTGGATTTTGGGGATCCTTCTTTTCTAATGGGAACAAGCATGGAGTTTTAAAGACCCAGAGTATACAGGATTCCACAGAATGACGTAATTAAACAATCAGAACAATTTCCTGCCTGGTTGTTTGATATCCCTGCATTTAAGCCACTCTGTTCCTTTCTTTGTGAGGCTCTACACCTTGTGATATAGCTCCAAAAGCACTTAGCCACATGAAAGAGAAATAGCAGTATTGCAGCACTGTAACTTCGGGGTGGGAATGACTGCATCATAGATCCACGAGGATCACAGTTTGGACAGCTGCGCCACTCATATGTTTCCCCCATCTTTATTTGCAGTAATATGCACCTCAGTAAGACCCCAGCTATTGGAGTTGCTTCTTTCCATATACATTTATATGGCCAATAGCACCCCTAAGGTTGGAATTATATATTCAGTAAAAAAATCTGCATCCTGATAACAATTGGGGATGAATGCTGCACATTACTGAGGTAACAGTGGTTATGGATCTCATTAGGACTCTTCCTGTGCTTCCTCTCACTTGTCTTAGCCACTGAACATTTCTCTCCTGTAAACCAATTGCTAATGGCTCTGTGAGACTGCGGAAAAGCAGCAGGGCTGTCCAGCCCTGTGATGCTCTTAAACATGCATTTGGTTTCTGAGCTCTGACATGTGTCATTGCCCTTTGCAAGTGGAAAATGCCAGAGTAGCTTTGATAACCTTGTTAAGAGAAACATAATATATTGAGTTTAGCCTACATTCCAAATGCTATCGTTCCTGTATCCATGTTATTTTATCTAAATCAGAATAAATGCAGATAGAATCTACTACAGAAAGTTCCTACTAGGTCCAGCAATTCAAAGTTCAAGCCCATAGTCAGGGATAAAGATCCAAAGGAAACCCTAAGGCAGAAGAGTAAGCACTGAGCAGACTGGGCCTTGTACTGTGTTCTGTGCAAACCCACAACCCCCACCGAAATCACTGCAGAGAAGTCAGGTAATATATTCAGAATAGGGCTTATGTGAATGTGAAGCATATTTGTGAAATGTACATATCAGGATAAGAATGAGATGATGAGAGCATGAAAAAGATGATAAAAAAACTTTACTGAAAGGAACTAAAAATAAGTCCTAAAAGAAAAACATATCCTAAGAGAGAGGGGTAAAGAGCTATAGTTGTTACAAAAGAAAGGACAGAAACCTGAGCTACTTCTAGATTGCATTGCTGTAGACAAATACTTTGTGCAAAGCTATGATTAAATATGTGCTTTTTATTATATATGCATAACACATACACACTTACAGTACATCAATACACATAGGCTTAGACTCTGTATCTGCAACCTCTCATTGGGACTGTGCTCTTCCTGCCTGAGTGAATTATGAAGCACCCACTGCAAACTCCTCCTGTGGGGCTTGCTGTAGTGACAGGGTGCAGCCTGTAACAAAGGAGGACCAGCCCTCTCTTTGTAAGCCAGAAACAGCTAGGATATATCATTAATAAAGAACAGCAGCATCATTTGGATTGTGCAAACTCTTAAGAGTGCTAAAAAAAAAAAAGTTGCCATGGAACACACTGCTACAATGGTGCCTGTCTCCTCTTTGTAAACCTTTGCTTTTGTGTGAAAGGCTGTCTTCTGTCATCGGGAAAGAGGGACTGTGGAATTTGAGTGAAAAGGCTGTAATTAGATATTCCCACTGAGGGCAGGGGAAGGAGTGGTAAGAGGGATTGCTTTTTATTTTAGTGAAGGCAGTGCTGAAACGTAATTGCTTTCAGCTAAATACTACTCTAAGGAATGCCTGCCCATGTTAGCTGTAATACTGTCCTCAGCCACTTAACACACATGCAAGTTATAGTAATTCCCAAGCTTTCCCAGCTAGGCCAAGTTATGCCCTTTGCACCAAGTCCAACTAGCAAGGATCCATTCAGAGAGATCCCACGAGGGAAAGGAGAAATTCCCCCACTCCAAGCCATATTGACTTTGCAGAATTCCTGAAGTTGTCCCCTTCATGGTGAACAGTCCACTGCTTCTGGGTCTGTATGATACAAGATGATACAAGATCCAGTCTCTCAACAGATATTTTTTCTACCAGTGGTTCCAGCTTCCCATCTCCTGAAGAACAGTATGGGATGACCAGTGAGACAGCTCTTCACTCCTAAGAAGAATCATACAGGTTAAGACTCTCTGTGGGCTTCTCTGATACAGAGTGGGCAGTCTCTTGCTGTCACAGACTACTTGAGGTTCACAGACTCAGAGAGTAACTTAGGTTGGAAGCAACATGTGGAAGCCTGCAGTCCAACTTCCTAATAAATGCATGACTGGCTTCAAATTTAAATCGAGTTGCTCAGGGCCCTGTCCAGCTGAGTTTTGAATATCTCCAAGAATGTGAATTGCATTGGCTCTCTGGGAAACCTGTTCTAGTCTTAACCACCCTCACTGCAAAGATTGTTTTTCTGTATATCCAGTTGGAAGTTCCCTTGCTTCACCTTGTAACCATTGCTTCCCATCCTTTCACTGTGCATCCCTCAGAACGTGGCTTCATCTTCTCTATAACCACCTTTTAGTCGAACACAGCAGTTAGCTCCCCTCCTAGTCACAACAGAAAGCTAAGCTGCTTTTCTTCAGGCCAAAATAACTCAGCCCTTTGTCTCTTCTCATACATCATGCCTATCAGCCCCCTAACTACCTCGGTGGTTCTCTGCTGGACTGTCTCCTATCAGTCTTTCTTCTACTGGGGGCCCAAAACTGGACACATTATTCCAGATGCCACCTCACAAGTGCCAAGAAGAGACTAATTGCTTCTCTTGACTTGCTTACTACACTTCCATGAACGCAGCCCCGTTTGCGGTTAGCCTTCATAGCTACAATTACAAAGTCCACTTCTGACTTGTGCTCAACTTTATATCCTCCAGGGCTCCAGAGGTTTTCTGCACATACCTATCTAGCCAGTCAGTCATGCTCCTGTGTGACTGTTGCATGCAGTTATTCCATCTTTGCAATATGTATCTGGATATTAGCTGTATACTGACGACTGACTGTAAGTTGAAGCAGCACTGAGCTGATGCTACTCAGTGAGCCCATGAAAACTGGGCTGCTGAAAAATTAAATTAACATCTTACCCCTCTTGCCTTTTTTTTTTTCTTTTTCCTTTTTTTGCTCTTCGGGAAGAAGCAGGGAGAAGGGCCTAACTTCAGCTTCTGTAAGGAACAGTGTTCTCTTCCCTTAGATTTTATTTTTAATATACTGTGCTATCTAATGGGATGCATCTTCCAGAACTGATGGCTGTGATAGATATTTTCAGTTTTGATAGTGGAAGAGTGCTCAAGTGTTTGGAAAAATCATGACACTATGGTAACAACCCATCAGAGCAACATATGAGGTACTGAGTGGCAAGGGGAGTAGAAAGATTTGCATTTTTTTCCCCTTTTGAAATCACCTTAAATTCTTGCATCAGCGTTCTCAGTGCCAGCCAGGGCCAAGATGCCTATGCACAGGAGCCCTGACTTCGTACTGTTGGCCTTATCTGTGATTTTTGATTCGGTTTCACTTGGGTTCTCTCGAATTGCAATGCCAAAACCCCATTTTAGCTATTCAGAAGGCAGCATGTTTGCAGTCACTTACTCATATTTTTCCAGCCTGCCTAGTATGTTTGGCAAGGCCTGATTTTTCTGGAATTTAAATCTCTCTGAGTGTGCAACTCAAATAGCAGATGTATTTGCAGACAAATTACGCCATTTGATCTGTGTTTGGGGCTGCAGTGAGAATTTTGCTTGAGTAAAGCTGAGATAAAAAATAGGGTTTGGATCAGAAAAATATTGAGTAATTGTAGTTTCAAGACAGTGAAGTTACAAAATACAAACAGCTGATAATACTGGTGTTAGGAAGAGTCATTCCAAGATCCTCACTGTTTTAAGGGGAAAGATGTAGGTGCTTATATTAGCTACTCAGACTGCATACCCCTCTCTGACTGGAAAGGTAGGACTTCTCCGTACTCCAACTAGAGCCAAAGTTGGTTGCTTTGGCCTGATTAATTCCAGTACAAGTCTGTGAATGCACAGATGCTTGCTTTAGAATAGGCATATCAGATTGTTTCATGGTAATCAATGCTTAAAAGTGAACTTCTAATTAAGAAAAACACATGGAATCAAAATATTTCCTTTGTGCATCTGTATTTAACTGCAGTGACTAACAGTTTGGACAAAGAAGTCTCTTCTGACACTTAAATTGTAAGGAATAAATCATCATACTTGTTTCTCACAGGCAGTCACAGAATCCTTTCCCTTGCCATTCTTCACCATTCTACAAATGAATATTCAAATGCTTGTTGCATATAATAGCTAAAAGCTGATGTTATGATATAATATATGATATAATACAATATGATATATTAATTTCTAAATTCTTTCTTCCAAAAACTGAATCTTAAACTGTTCTGTTTGAAAAACCAGAACAATTTTTTGTGTCTATACACACACACACATATAAATATACATTTGTAAGAGAGAAGGAAAGAAATATCAAGAAATACCAAATACCAGTCCAAATATTTTTGAGGGGGAAAAAAAAGCATGAGATTGGGTTTTCCATCATAATCTTTGTAAGAAAGTAGACATTTTCCATTCAAATCTTTCTGTGTGGTGTACAACCTTCTTCTCAACAAGAAGTAGCTTTCTCTGGCCTCGTAGTAACAAGACAGGACTATTGGTATTGATATATTGATATACTGATACACTGACATATTCTCAGTAGGCACAGGCTCCCTCTGGTATTAAGCATGTGGCAGCGCACACCTGAGAGGTTCAGCATGCAACAGTTGTGTTTGCTGAGCACTGCATGACTCTGGGGATTTATTTTTTTTTCCCCCCCCCGTAGATATTTCAGTAGTTTGGCAAATGCTAGGCGGATGTTTAGTTAGGCTATGGGTGTGTTCTATATTACTTTCTGACCAAAGCTTAATGGAATCTACAAATGGGGTCTGCTGATATGAAACAGTATTGATCTTATAATCTTGACTATTCTTTCTCATCTGAGGGCTATGGACAGACTTTACAACTTGGAAACTAAACACTTGTAACTATATGCTTCAGCAGAGCAAAACCACATGTTGTTTGGCTTGAATCTACTGTACACTGTTATGGGATTCTTCTGAATTTTGGAAATTTCTAGAAGGAAAAATGGGGCCAGGTTAAGGGTAACAGAAAAAAATATCGCTGTTACAGAGCTGTCCATAAGCTAGACAAATATGTTTACAAGTATTTTCTGCTGCTACATCTCCTAAGCTTCTGCCTTCCCAGATGATCATTTTTGTATTAATTCACAATTAGCTCATGTGCAGGAAAGTAGTATTTTTTTCTAATTAAAATTTTTTTTCTAACTGCATGTTCCCACCAAATGATATCTGGGTGTAGAAATTTTGCAAAGGGAGTAAAAAAGGGAAGAGGCTTTCTCTTAGACATAACTCTCAGAGTTCTAGTAGTTCTAAAAGTTATAAAGTAGTAAAAAAAGCCTCTAATTTGCCTGACTTGTTAACTTATGGATAAAAAGCTGCGTTAAATCAAGACACTGATATAAAATAGTGTTTCCCAGACCACTAACACCCACACAGAGCTGAAAGTTCTTCCAAGAGTACTTTGATGCATTCAAGTATATGTATTGCTGCATGTTCAGTCAGAATTTGTAGCTATTTCGCAATAAACATCTGACATTGTTTACTGCAGCAGAGCTGATCATGCAGAAAACACAGTTTTTCTTCTCATAAACAGATGTGGTGAACAGCAGGGTGTAATTATTTGTATCTTCCAGAAGAACCCCTCAGCATACTAAGGATATTGAAAGAATTGTATTATAGGGAACACTAAAGGTGTGGGACTGCAGAGTCAAACAGAATGTGGAATACCAGGAGACTTATCTACAATCAAAAGGATGTTTAATTTGATATTTGATGACCAGTAAGTTCTCCAGGAATCCAGAAAAAAAAAAAATTAAATTGTGCAGTCTTCTGAAAACATGCAAATGGCGTTTGTTGCAAAACAGGAAAAACACTAGAGTCCAGGTATTTCCCCAAGAAGAAAGCCCACACTGGAGGAAGAGGTTTGTTTGGGGTGGTTTTTTTTTTTTTTTTACAAAATTTCTTCCCAGTTGCCTTGAAAGTTGAAGTTTTTTACTGCAGGAATGAATACTTTTGAATAGATCTCCTAATGTCTTCTTCCCTGATCTTCATGGATCCTTTTAAGAATTGACGCCCAGTGTGGTCTCCAAAGACTGCCATCCCCTCTTTCTGTGGCTACAGACCACCCATACACCTGTGCAACCCAGCTTCCTTGGCTGCAGCATCATTTGGAAGTCTCAGGTTTGCAAGACTACTCTCACAGTCTCTGTGTTAACTTTCAGGGAAAACATCTTTACAAAGCTTGCAAAATGGAAAACATGCATCCCTTCTGGCCCCATATCCTGACAATCCACTGCCACTTACCCTCTTCCCAGAACAATTCCAGGCTGCAGAGAAGATGAAAGCAGAAGGAGAAGGGGGTATAATGACTCTGGTGTATTTGTGCTTTTTGTGTCTTCCACACTACGTGAGAAACTCGCACACAAAGCATATGACTGAGGAACGTATCTCTACTTCAAGCCATGCTGTGCATTGCTTCAGGCCATACATGACTGTATGGCTTTACTAGATAGTGAGCCATGCCACGCTTCCTTCTGAATTGAGATGGGCAATAACGTGATCTCTATCATGTACACAGGAATTTGTGAATTGGTTGCAAAGTGCTTTGAGCTGCTTCAGGGTGAAAGGTGTAACAGAAATTTAAAACAGAGGAGGAAAATCCTATTCTACTTCAGTAGCATGGAGCTTCCTGCACCCTTTAGTCTCTTCAAACTGACCAGTTTACTTTTAGACACATAAAATGCTGACCAGCATTTGGAAGTGTACAGGCAGTAACTCACTAGTGTGCTTGACTTGGAGCAGAAAGGGAGAGGGTGACACAGATGTCCTACCTGTTAACTTGAAATTTCATAATAAGGCAAGTCAGAGGATGTTCTGTTCACCCACCCACCACCATTTTACATATCCCTTTTCTGAGAGAGTTAATCAAATAATACACTAGCATCTGACAAATCTGTTATGGACCACAACTGCTATTAGGCTGAAATGTTTTGTAGACACACCGGGTTTCATGATGGCTCTGGGATAGATGCTATGCTCAGCAGAGACAGAATCTACATAAGCTGGTCTGATCAGATAGTCAGATTCTCCACAGTGAGAGGCAGATGGCATTTAAATAATATACAGAGCTTTTCTTCAGCTCCTGGTTGTTTCTGAGTATTGAGATGCCAATGAACCATCTAAGATGTTTTCCTAGTCTTTTCTCTCCTCTTAATACATTCTGTCTGAGAAGAAACTCTGTTGCATTTGACTCCATACATTTGACTATGTTGGTAAATTGCAGCAAGATCAGTGGATGGCCTCCAAGATAGACAGGAGCTGGGGCATCTGCCCTGTAAGAAGAATCTGAAGAAACTGAGCTTGTTTAGCCTAGAAAAGAGAGGCTTTGAAGGGAGGTTATCAAGAAGACAAAGCCAGGCTCTTCACAGCAGTGCCTGGTGGGAGGACAAGTTGGCAGGCATAAATTGTAATTTAAAAAAATCCTGACTTGATATAAGCAAAAACTTTTTCACCATGAGGACAGTCAAGTGTTGGAACAGGTTGTCCAAAGATGCTGTGCAATCTCCATCCTTGGAGGTTTTCAAGACCTAAGTGGCTAAAGCCCTGAGCACTCTGGTTTGATCTCATAGTTGACCCTGCTTTGAGTAGGAATTTAGACTAAAGATGTCCTGTGGTCCCTTCAAACCTGAGTTAGTCTACAATTCTGTGATGTTATACATAACATACATTACAGATCATATTCTGCCTCTAGTCCATTCCTTTCAGCCATTTTGTACTTTCAACTTTTCTACCACTTTTTCTTTTGAGTCAGTTATCTTAGTCCCGATCATCCCATACCCAACAATTAGCTTCCCAGGCAGTTTTTCTTTTTCCTCACCTTTTTTTTTAAATATGGAGCCTGCAATAAAAAAGTCTTACTGAAGAAAAATTACTAGGATTATTTTGCTTCCTGCTGCAGCAAGGACTTTATACATGAAGATGGCTCTTAAAATACTAATCAGTCTCTGCTCATAGCCAGCTCCATACCTTAAAAAGGAAAAATCACTTTCATTTCTGTAATCTACTGATTGGGCACTTGCTTGCTCTTTGCACCATCACCTCTCCCCAGCTAACTACTCTCTCTCTGAAGCTTAGCAGCAACCACAATTGAAAGGTTAAAAGACCACAATCCCCACTACTTTTTGACCTCTCCTTTATTTGGAGCATGGGTGCTCTTTTCTCTTACACAGTGTTTATGTGCATGCTGGAAATTTTGAGTAGGATGATGTCACTAGTAAAAAAAAAAAAAACTTGATCTGTAAAAAGGCAATGACTAACAGTGAAATTCTGCAACAAGAATATAAGGTTGTATATAGACACACTGACAGACCTAGATACTGCACCATCAATGACTTTTTGTAGCCCGCTAGTGTTGTATAAGAGGATTGCTATTACTCAGACTGAAAATTAAAAACAAAATATTTTTTTAAATTGTTCACCTTTCTGTCACCCGTCCTTACAACCCACTCAGTGCTGACTATAAGGAAAGACTGATTTTGCTGAGGAATAGGGATTATTTTCAGAGTTCTGATCACCTATTTGATTTAATCCAAGTGAGACTGCACATGAAAACATTAGGTGTGTTCCCTGAGAATGATCTTCAATTATTTGATTTTGGGAAGGGAAAGAGCATGTGGTTTTTCAATCTCTGTGGAACATAAGTATCATAAAATGAAATTAGGAAAGCAGAGGAACCTATCTGATGTTGTTCAGTCCTCTTATAAATCATAGCATCTGGTTATGCAGTTACCCTCTGTTGTTCAGCAGAATATGGATACAGCTGACTTCAGTTTCCCTTCAGACAACATTCTGAGTGAGATTACTCTTCACCACTCTTTTGTCACAGTCATTGAATAATTTAGGGTGGAATTGACCTTGGGTCCAATCCCCCTGATGAAAACAAGGCTAACTTCAAAAGCGAGAGCAGATTACACTGAGTCTTTTCTGGTCAAGTTTTGGATGCATCTCATTATCCATCTCTGAAGAATAGCCTTAGTAACCAAGAGCCAGCTGGATTTCAAACCAATGCTCATTACAGTTGAACCCAGCAGGAAAATGGGTTTTCCACCCACAAGCCCTTCCATGGTAAGTGACTTGGTTTAGCCAGCTTTCAGTAACCTTCCTATTAATGCTCTCTTATCTGGCCCATATAGAAATCCCCAGTTTGTGCTATAGCATAGCGTTATTACACGCCTAACATGTCTACTACATAGACCTTCTCATTCAAAGATTTTAAAATACCTTTTAAGTTTGGCTTGGTTTCTAGGAAGCAGAATATTGCTCTCACTTTAGATATGGAAAAATGCACTTGCTGACAGGTTAAGGGATGTGACTGTTCACACAGTGTCAGCGGCAGAGCTGGGAGAGCCCCGTGCCCGGCTGGGGTACGCCATTTGCTGTACAACTGTGAGTACCCAAAAAGCACTTTTTTGCCATTGCCATTCAGGTGGCTCAAAAGTTCCTCTGCAATGGAGGAGAGAACAGCCTCGGTGACGGCGGCACCAGGGAGCACCACCAGAGCCAGGGGCCTCCCAGGTGCAGCTGGGTTACTCAGGATCTGGTTTCCCGTCTAAATCGCGATCCCATTGTGGCACCTCTCCAAAACAGCCCCCCTGCCATGGCCAAAAGGAACATTTGTGTTTGATCCCGTCAGACGTTCAGTGCGAGAGCCTTACTCGCGGTTTGGTTAAGACTCCGAATGGTCCCATTTTGCTGTTGAACTTTGTTTAGCATGCAGCATGTGCGGCTGTACAGTTTGTAAGCTCTTTTTTCTGTTAAAGATACCTGCCGCCAGCATTTCTTGCCGTCGGCATTTCTTTCCATGTGCATCAGAGAGAAGGAGAAAAAAACACAACCATTTTTGAAATACCAATGAACATGGGAGAAGCAGTAGACAGACGTGTCTAGCGACAGCATCCAATGAGAAAAAAACTGAAGTAAGGCCCACTGTCGCGCACGGGCCGGCTGCCCAGGGAGCCCTCGCCCCCAGTGCCGGGGGCGGCCCCCCCCCCGGCCCCCCCCCCCGGGCCCCCCGGTGCCTGCCGCGGGGGGGCGGCAGGAGCCTTGGCTCACAACCCCGGGAAGCGCCGCGGCCGGCCGGCCCGCGCGGGGGGAAGGCAAGATTTAGCTCAGCTTCAGAGCCTGGGGTTTCCTCGGCGCTCCCTGTGAGCTCCCTACGTGGCTGAGCGGGGACAGTGCGTAGGAGGAATGTCAGCCTGGCCCAAAGTACTCGTTTTTAAATGATTAAAGAAAAACATTAAGGAGGGAAAGAAACATTTCATTTTACCTCAAACAAAACATTTTCTCAAGTGCCTGGTTTTCTGTTTGGAGCCCTGCTCTAGGTTAGTGGTGGGGGCACCTATCCATGTGGTGGGCCAACTCTGGGGGTGTCTGGATTCAGGATAAGCGGAGTCCACAGCAGGAAGCACCAGTGCCAGCTCTCGTGGGTTTTGTGTGACAGGAAGAGCTTCCACAGCTGGCAGGAGCCAGGGCACTCGCTTCTCTCCAACTTTGAGCACTGGTTGAAAGGGTCTGCTAGGAGTTACCAAACAAGCATCATCCTTTACACATCACTCTTCAAACACTGATCTACCCCAGGACTCTGAGTAATGCAATAAATGAAACAATTCTGATGAACTATTAGAAAACTAGGGACATCATGGCTACAAGGGAGTCTTTTAGCTAAAACGGTTGTCCAG
The DNA here is from genome assembly GCA_034008185.1 of Gorsachius magnificus. Classification (NCBI taxonomy): domain Eukaryota; kingdom Metazoa; phylum Chordata; class Aves; order Pelecaniformes; family Ardeidae; genus Gorsachius; species Gorsachius magnificus. The sequence goes on along the minus strand of CM067087.1, from coordinate 32,301,524 downwards.
CGTGCCTAAATGTCAGAAGGTTAATAATCAGCCTGATTTTCAAATGTTTTCGCTTAGTTTTCTAAGTATGGAATTAGTTACTGGAATCATGACACAATGATTTAAGGACATCGCTAAAAAATTACATTAGTTATGGGAACACTTGCAGGATTGGAAGTGACTCAGAAGCCTGACCTAGTTGTTACAATGCGCTTCTAGTTAAGGAATAGACTGCAAAACCCGTTACAGTTGCAACCTCTCACTGGCAAATTGCAGCCTTATTAGTAATCTTGGCAAGATGATGGAGGGTTTTGCATTACTGATCCTCTTGTTAGCCCCTCAAGTGTGTGACTGAAGCGCTCTTCTGGGAGTAGTTTGTGGAAGTGAATGTTGTAAATAAGTTTCCTTTATAGGCAAACAGATGCTCTCTGTCTTTGGGGCTATCAAACTGGCGCTTTCACAAACACACAACTCACTTAAAAATAAATGGGAAGAGAAGGTAGTAGTTAAACCTGCCAAAAATTAAGATCTGATGATAATTGCAAGCACATAAATTTTGTCATATTTTCCCAGTGAGCCAAGATGCATAAAGTAACATAAACTTCCTCTCCCTGCAAAACTGTCTCTTCAGTGTTGTGGATGTTCTGTATAATTCTCATATATGTCAAGGATGACATATATATTTTTTTTAAATGAAAGAATAAATTAATCTATTAATGACGTATTGACCTGCAATGTGTTAACGTGACTATAAGGCAATATCAGTTGTCAGACAGATACAGGTGGTCCTGTTCATGTGCTCCACTAATAAAAGAAATTTATATAATTGGGAAAAGGTCTGGCACAAGCATCCACAAGCACTCCTTCTGTGTCCTCACACCACAGTCTGGCTGAAAGCAGGTGTGATGCATGTAGTAGAGGGGCATTATTATCTCTTAACCGCATCTGGGAGATAAGAAGCTGGCAAGACGTTTCCCCTGCTGGTGGAGCAGTTGAGTAAGGAAGAAAAGAGTAACAAGAGTGGCAAAGCCAGGATAACAAACCCACGTGCTATTAGAGTAGCAAGGAGAGCATCATCAACTGATGGTCACAGCTCATGGTGAGGGAAGTGTACCCTTGGTTTCAGTGCTTGCCCTGAGAACAGGTGCCCATTTGTAAAATTTGTAGGGCTCAAATACATGTCCATGTGTATTAGGGTCTTGCCAGGAGAAAGCACAGCCTAATAGGACAGCTGGCAGTGGTCACCCAAGGTTCAACCAAGCTATTCAGACTTCATTCCTTCAGCATATTCACCCTCATTCTCTGGCTGAATTGTCAGCTCATAGGCTTTCAGGATAGGGTAGAGACAAATAGGCATTGGGTTCTAAAGGTAAAAGTGTTCAATATAACATAAGGACAAATTCAGTTTTTTCTCACAGATTCTTTAAACCAGGCTGTTCTTTCCTTAGGTTGACATGGGAAAGCTGTGGAGCATCCAGGCAGGCTGCTTCTACATCAGTAGAGCACACTGGTAGCAATTTAACACATTTCCCAGTAATTGCCCACAAACGCTTTATGAAGGACAAATAGTTCTACAAAGCTTCTCAGATAATATTCCCCCTGATTAAAGAGCCTCAGGAAGGGCTTCTCTGCTGAGGAAAAAAAAGTGCCACACCATGAGGTTAGCTTGCCACAGGCTGTAAATAAGGTGGCAGTAAGCACGCTGTTCAGAACTATTTCTCCTCTGTGTTCTTCCTCTGTCTATTAGGTCCTGGCCTCTGTTTGGCTTATGCTTTGAAAGAATTAATTATTCAAATTCTGCCTATGTATCTTTCTTTAACAACAACTAACCCCATTGTGTTAAAAGGACAAAAACCTTTGGTAACAGCTAGGACAGATGGCTGAAGCCAGGCAACAAATTTCAGAGGGGTGCCACACCTCTGTGTTATCAAACCTGGTTTTATTGGAAAACCCCATTATCTTTGATATTTCAATTAAAGTGCCACATTTGAGGATATCCTTATTGTTCAAAACACTCATATTCAATTAGTTTTTAATGCCTCATGATGAAGAAAAACTGGAAAACATGATCCAACTGCAAACTAAAAGCTGAACAATCCAAAGAATACAAACTATGTCATTTAATAAAAATCTTGTTTGAGGACTATTGTTTGTCTTGGTGTTCTTTTAACACACTGGGGATGGAAACACTGCTATATTACTCAGCCAATATCCCTGCTGGAATGCTCTCTTCTTTCCATAGTGATACAATATAAGCCCCTATCTCAAGGGAATGTGTAACAGTGGAGTGCCAAGATGCTGTGCTGAGATATTTGTGCCACCTTACTTCCTTTTCTGCAGGGCCTTCTGCCTCTAAAGAGACAGCTGAGTTGCTTTCCCCTCACTTCTTTGATCTGCTTGATCATTACAGGCTAACCTATTCTTAATTTCCTCTTGCTAGCACATTTCGAAAGCCTTGCGTATGATTTCTAGTTGATAAAATTGCCATTGGGATGCCCTTTCTCTTCCTTTAGCATTGATCATCATCACTCATGAACAGATACCGGGGAGGCAGATGATCTTTCAAATGTAGCAAGGAAGATTAGGAGGGGAGTGCCTGGAGGCAGATGCAACCACTTAGAAGCATGCAGTCACACACCATGGTGTTAGCTTGCTTCGGGTAGGGAGGGGAGCGAGAGCTGAACATCAAAGTGCAATGGAAATGTAAAATCCTTAGTGCCGTGATTCCTCCCTTCATCTGTGCTTTTTCTCCTGGCGAGGTGTTGCAGGCAGTTCTGCTTCCTATGCCACTGAACAGATTCAAGCTTCAGAGAATGTAAATGGAGCTCCTGGATCTGTTTTTTATCCTTTAGAAGTTCTAACACTCGCTAAAATTAATTTGAGATTGCAAATATTTTCAATTAGCAAAGGCATGTACAAACAGTCTTTCTAGGACAAACAAGGCTCAGGTATTCTTCAGGCTCAAGCTGCAACAGGATGGGGAAGAGCAGAAAAATTGGGAACAATCTATCCTGGGGGACTCCTTAGGCCAGGTCAGTGATATGCTGCACGGTAGCGATAGATTGGCTTCTGGGCCAGAAGCTTTGGTGCAGAATCCTGCCTGTCCTTTTGACAGTCTCTCCTTCCAGCTGCGGTCAGCTAAGTGCTTGAAAAAGATGTGGCAAACAAAATGTACCAAATTTATGAGTTATAAACTATAACCCCTTCTGGGCTTGTACAGAGAGCTGGGAACACCCCAGAACCAAGCTCATGTAATATTTTGCAATGTAAAAGGCTACTGGAAGGTAATGGTACCCACTCGTTTAGTTACATGCCCCAGAAAACACAATTTGCTTCAAATAAGTTGAAATACTAAGTAAAATGACTACCCTCTGCTGCTTGGGTAGGATTTGGACAGCAGAGGGTGGCAAAGCCCAGTTCACAAACGGACTCAGGGTGCTGGTGGGCGCTGGTGACCCCCCCACCCTGCCCTTGCACCCTGGGTGGCTTCATGCGACTGAGCGGGTGTTTAACATTCATTTCCAGTCTTGAGGCTTCCTCATCTATCGCGTGGGATCCCTGATCTCCTGTTGCTAGTGCTATTGCTTAACTACAGACAGCTCTGCTGTGCTCTTCTGTCTTGTCTTTCATATTCTGTTTGGTTTTTACCGTACATTCTGTTACTAGAAAAAACATTGTCATCGTTATTTCCTTGAACAGCCCAAATGTCTGTTGACTTCAGTAAGTGTTTGACGAGTGTGAGTAATTCTGTAACATCTCTAATCCTGGTCACATAAACCAGTGATTATTGTACAGGAGAAATGCTATGAAAAAAGAAGGCTGCGCGTGTGTATGTGTATAAAAAAACCTGAAATGTATAACAAGCATAATATATGTTAACATAGCAAGAACGCCAAGCTGAAGGAAGCAGAGATCTTAAGACCAATGTTTAAAGTTTTGTCAAGAAATTACCAGAAGTACTTACTAACTTAATTACTTGGAGCTATACCAACAGACAGCCTAAACCAATTAATATTTCCTTATTTCTGAAGCACTTTTTACTTTTGTGAGTAGTCTCAAAATTTTTTCCCATCAGTGGAGGCCCAAGCTGATTTAAGACAGACTTCTCTAATGTGATCTGAGCAGTATCTCATGATCCGTAGTTCAACCCATGGTACAGACTGCTGCTGGCAAGCATTTTGAGTAATCAATTGTCCCTATGAGATTAAAGAAAGAAAAAAAAAAGATTTCTACAACTTTCAGGGATGTCTAAATAGATACTCTTTAAAACTGTGTTTGTGTGTTAAACAAATCTGGCTGCAGTTGCTGTATAATATCAAACCCAAAAGTTACCACAGTTCATAGTAGATAACGGTCAGTGATGTAATACCAGTTAATTTGTATCGGTGTCCTCCCAAGAAGTGAATATTGAGTCTGCTCATTTAGGAATATAATCTTTCTCTGAACTTTGAAGTGATGAAATGAAGGAGTAGATCATGGAGGTGCAGAAATGAGAGCAAGAAAAGAGCTGCTAGACCATATAGCACATTATTCCATCCTTAAAAGGCTACTCTGCAGTGCATGCTTGGGTACTTTGTCCAGTATACGTAAAAACCTGGGAGCATGGAAGTACTGAAGGAGCAATTCTAGTGTGCAGAAATGCCAGTCCTTTTCTCTCTGCTTTGATCCAGCTATAGGATGAAGCAAAGCAGTAATTGCTGCCATTATAGGGAACAAATCTGTTTGCATTTCTGTAGTGCTTCAGCTCTAGCTGTGAATGTCTAATCAGTCCTATTGCTGCAAAAATATTTTCCAGCCTCTTGTCAAATCTATGTCTGATTGCAGTGCATTACTACATAGCCATGTAACTCCACCCATGTCCTGGCCCACATCAGTAGAGGGCAGCGGTGAGAATTTTTGAAGCCAATGGCTGGCGTGTATGAAACATAATATAGCCGTATCAGTGGTTCAGTAAATATTCCTTTCACCTCTAATAGAATACTGTCCAGCATAACGTGCAAGGGTAACTGTGCTTCTGGAAGAACTGTAAAACTCCAGATAATGCATGTGTGAGGATCCCATTGCACACTTTTGCAGGAATAGTGACATTTGCTCCGATGTCCTTACTAAGGGCTTTAGCCGTAATAATTACATTGCATTTTTCTCACCCAGACTTCCCCTGAAGTTTTGACTGTAGACTGCATTGCTCATTCCCTGTTCTACATGCTTTATCAGAGCAATAAGCACTATTGAGTGACTGCTACATTCTGATGCAAACATAACTGCACAATGTGACACATTTATAAATTTACCCTGAATCTGAGTAAGCTGCACCTGCTTTTCTACCAGTCAGTAGTGTTGTTCTGCTTTCACAAACCTGGAAATTTAAGGTCCATTTAAGCTTAGTACGCAGTTCTCAGGTCTGATACAGCCTCCTTGTTTCCATCAACTAGCACAGAAGTGTTGTAACCTGGCCAGGTTGAAGATCCCTATAGGAAAAGGAGGTAGCTGGAACGGGTCAGAACTGGCACACTGTCAAACTGCTCGTGTGAGCAATGGGTGTGCTAGGGGAGAGGACAGATCATTCCTTACTCCTAAGTTCCAGCTTTACTTGGTCCTTGATAGCCCTTGGTTCAGCTAAAGGAACCCGAATATACCACGTAAAGGGAAAATGTGGTTCAATCAGTCGTCATGGACTTGGGGAAAAAAACCAAAAAGGGTAACTTGCAATGAAATAATCAGCTTGTTCTTACAGGGGAAGTTGAGTTTACTTTCCTTCTTTTTATTACCAGTTAATTTATGTTAGCAAACACTGTGTCTTATAAAGCATTGTATCACACGGATTTGGTTTACCAATAGGCAAATGTTTATATGATTCATCTGACAGAATTGTTCATGCCTAGAAAAGTAAAGGTGACTCTTTCTCCAAGCTCTTTAAATACTCTAAGATCAATAAAATATACAAAACATGTGGTGGTGTCAGGGACTGACAGTCGTGCCCAATGAATAGCGATGCAAGTCTAGAGTTGTTCATACAGTTACCCCACATTTACACCCTATTGACGGGAGTGAGTCTCTATGTTGCGGTTTAACCCGGCAGGCAGCTGAACACTACACAGCTGCTCACTCACTCCCCACCTCCCTCAGTGGGATGGGGGAGAGAATCAGGAAAAAAGTGAAACCCATAGGTTGAGATAAAGACAGTTAAATAAAACAGCAGAGGAAAATAATAAAAATAATTATGGTAAGAAAATATATAGAATATACAAAACAAGTGATGCACAATGCAGTTGCTCACCACCTGGTGACCGATGCCCAGCCAGTCCCTGAGCAGCAATTGCTCCCCCCTGGCCAACTCCCCCAGTTTCTATACTAAGCATGGCATCCTATGGTCTGGAATAGCCCTTGGGCCAGTTGGGGTCAGCTGTACTGGCTGTGCCCCCTCCCAGCCTCTTGTGCCCCTGGCAGAGCAGGGGAAGCTGAAAACTCCTTGACCAGTATAAGCACTGCTCAGCAACAACTAAACCATCAGGGTGTTCTCAACATTCTTCTCATCCTAAATCCAAAGCACAGCACTATGCTGGCTGCTAGGAAGAAAATAAACTATCCCAGCCAAAACCAGGACAGTCTAGAAGCAATATTCAATGTGAACAAGTGGAGAAAAGGAGGCACAATAGTTTTTTAGTGTTATTTTCAGCTAGCCAAATCCCTTATGCTTTCCTTATTCATATTTGTATTTAATTTGATATGTAATTCAAAAATTATTTATCCCCTGGTTTGATGTTTTTACATACACATTCAAGAATTATACTCCCCTGTAATCCACTGTCACTATGTTAGGGCTGTTCCAAAGTCAGAATATTTTATACAAATATCTCAACCTTTTCTCATCAAAAATATTTATTCTTCATATATTTACAAAGTAAGTTTTCCATGTGAAAGCAGCCAATACCTCACAACTGCATTTCCATTTAATCAATTTAATTATCATTCATTTGGCTCACCCAGGAAACATTTAAGGCAATTTTTCACCTAATCATTTAAACAAAAAGCTACAGCAGTATGTTTAGATTTTAAAGATTGTCAAACCTCATCCTGTATAATGGGAAATTTTATTTTTTAAACAAGCCACACAGCCATTATGAAGACTCTCTAACGGGAATAGCATGTCCTGTAGCCAGGCATGTCCAAGCCTTGGAGTTTAGAAAAGTGCCCTTCATGAGATGCATTGAGTCAATCTGTCCTAAAGATGTTACTTCCATAAACTGTTCAGAAATGCTGTGGTAAAGCTCTCTTTTGTACATCTGGCTTGTGCCTGTGTAAGTCTTCTTAATTGGATCCTAGTGCTAGTAAAATAAAATACAATTCTTTAGAAGGTTGTTCTGCCTTCAGGGGAAAGGAAATGAAAAACTGGAGAAGGAGTGAAGTAGATCTTGACACCTCTGTAGATTTATGCTAGAGGTTCAGTCATCTATTCCACAAGGTTCCTATAGGTTTATATCCTACAAACTAGAAGGAACAAGAAATAACTTCCACCTACTGCCTTCTACTAGCAATAACTAACAAATTTCCTGGCAGTTCCTAAGCTTAAACAGGTCCTGTCCATTGTCAGCAAGAAGCACGGGTCTGGGATAGTGCCATAGCATGTACTGCTGTGTGGTTGGGGTTCGTGCAGTATGAATGCCATTAAAAGAAGAAAAAAAAATAATTTCTACACAGGGCTTTTTACAAGGTTAAAGCCCGTGAGGCAGAAGTTTATGGATCACTCTGGCATGGTCCAGGTGTGAAAAAAAGCAGTATGCACTGTGAATATCTGGTATATTCTCAGTAGTGTGGACAGAAGGTTTTCATTTGCATTGTCAAATTACCTTGGATTTGTCAGCTGCTTTTAAACATACTTAAAAGCAGAGGATTGGGGATTGACTTCTCTAATCCCATCCCTCACACTGTCCGCGAAGAGCAGTTGCCTAATGTGCAATGTGTTTGGTTATTATTAGTCTTTGCCCCAAGGGGTTTTCTGTGAAAAGGTTGCAGCAAGTTAGTTTAGAGTCCTCTTGAGGCTGAAGGTAGATATTTTCAGCAACCAATCTGGCAGAAGTTTTTGGGACCTTCTTTCAGGCCAGTCACTGGCATAAACCACTCCCTGAGGCTGCCTGAGGAGTGGGGACTGGAATAGACAGTGAATGTAGAAACACGAGTCTGCTTATTTCCATCTAGTTGCCCAGAATTCACTCTTCCCCCATTCCAGCGCTCCTCAGGTCTGGTAACTAACTGAGCTATCTTTGCCATAGACATTTTGTGTCATTAGTGAGAAAAAAGTCAAATCTACCAGACAACATTTTAAACCTTAAAGAACTAACAGTTTGTGAAAGATCTGATTAAAATATTTGTGTACCTACTAAGCAATGTAATCTGTATGACACAGTAATATAATCAGGTTGGAGAAGATATGATTCTCGTAAAATTGCAGATTCATAACTGCAGACTCAGTTATAGGTCACTGATACTTGTCAAATTTTTCATTTTTACAACTTCAGAAGCCACAAGCCTATTAAATAAGTGTCTTTTAAAATAAAAATATAGTAGCGCAATAGTGGGGTTCTTTGGGGCTCTGGTGCTATATTTAATGTATTAAAAGCATGTTTCTATCCAGCACACCAATTAAGGATAGTATAAGTAGGAGATAACCTGTTTGCCACAAGTTAAGTAACAGTGTTTTGAAGCTTGTGTCCTGCTGACTCATTCTGAATCATATTAGGACAAACACTTTCACCCTAAGGAGTTATTTACTGGCCTAGAAGGTTCCTGTTTCTGAAAGTTTATCACGCTAGTTTTGTGTCACGAGACCTATCTTTATGCCTTCATTCAGTTAATTTTTAATTTTTTCCCGGTGAGATGGGGAGCAGAATCATGGAAAAAAGTGAAACCCATGGGTTGCGAAAAAGTTTAATAAAACAGCAGAGGAATATAATAATGATAATAATAATAATTAATAACAGAATATACAAAACAAGTGATGGAAAATGCAATCGTTCACCACCCGCTGACCGATGCCCAGCCAGTCCCCAAGCAGCGATTGCTGCCCCCTGTCCAACTCCCCCCAGTTTCTATACTGAGCATGACATTATATGATCTGGAATAGCCCTTGGGCCAGGTGGGGTCAGCTGTCCTGGCTGTGCCCCCTCACAGCTTCTCACTGGCAGGTCATGAGAAGTTGAAAAGTTCTTGACTAGTGTAAACCCTGCTTAGCAACAACTAAACCATTTGTGTGTTATCAACATTCTTCTCATACTAAATCCAAAACTCAGCACTATGCTGGCTTCTAGGAAGAAAAACCAGCTGAAACCAGGACAAGGTTGGATGGGTTTCTTTTCCTATCTATACACTTACAGAGATTCTCAGACTTTCAGAGGTCTAATTTTTGGATTTCAATCACTAAGGAAGAAAATGTGGCACAAGACTGAACTATGTCCTGAGAGGTAACTGCACCCTAACTTAGAAACATGAAACTGAGGGTTGATATTCCTAAGTGTCCCTTATTTCTATGGGAGATTGAACAAAGCCCAGGTAGATACCTGAGAGCTCTCAAGCTTAGCAAGGTCCCTGACTGTCCTAAAAACATTCAAGTGTTGAATCAAAAATATACTTTCCATTTCAAAACTGCACTATAAATTAAATATCCATCTAGAGGACCTGACAATCTCCACTTATGGTATAGGTGTGAATTCCTCTTTTTTCTTGAGTACTTGTATCACTATTGGACTGAGCTAATCCAATAAAAATGCTCAAACGGTTTCAAACAAGTTTCTCTATAGTTCATTTCATGCCCTATTTTACAGCAGGTTATTCTCTAATCTAATTTACATTATTCTGAAATCACAAACTGATGGTAATTATCTTTTAATGGTAATACAAGCTCATTTAAAGGGAACATCAGGTGCACCAGTGAAACCTCCCGTAACAGGTTCTTGCAAACATAAGATCATGGTTTTTATGTATTTTGATGGGAAATATTAAATTAAATTATTTTCATATTTTATATGTAAAGTTCAATATTTACACTGTATTTTAAATGTGGGACAAAATTATTGCTGTTTGAAAATCTTTGGGGGGTTTTCATTCTGCAATTTAGAGAATAGCTGAATTATTCTTGAATTAGTTCAGCGTGAATAACAACCAGAAGCATGAGTCTGCCTTCCACATAGATTGACAGCAGGTTAGTATCTAGCAATGTTTCTATACTTGGAGAGGAAGTTCAAGACATTATTGGTTCTCACTTTCTTGACTCAAAATACGTTTCTTCTGAATTTCTGCTGAATCAGACTTTTTTTTTTCCTTTTAATCATTCAAGTCCACAAGGTTGGAAGACTTTCCCATGACAGGTCTTTTATACTAACATTCTCAGCTATCCTGAAACCTATTTCTGGAAGTAGGATTCTGCTGTTACATGGCATTCTGAAGAAAACTCATATAAAAGTTTTTTTGACACAGGGAATGTTCTTGAGGTTGAAAAGAAAAGACAAAATGATCCTCATAGATCCCTCTGTCAATATAATAATGAGGTGATACTCAATGATATTAAAGGTTAGCACATCTGAAGCCGATCAAAGGTGAAGAAAACAGACACAAACTTTTGTTCTTAGTCCGTAGCTAATCTGTGATGCTTAATGCTATCAGATGTTGTTAAAGCCATGGATTTAGCAGAGTCTTTAATAAAGTCAGACATTTATACTGATAATGAGATGGGATTAGGGGTCTTCACATTTCAGAATACAAAGCACCCACTCCTCTGAGAACTAGAAAGAAACTTCTCCTACAGAAGGCAATTTTATAAATGGCTGCAACAGGTTTTCTTCAACTTACAAAAACTCTTGAATGTTTTGACTAGGCTAAATTCTTCAGGATATTAACATCTGGTAGGTAAAGAAAGAACCTTGAATGTTATGTTTGCTATAATAATGATAATCTTTGAAATAACTCATTGGTGAACTGAACTCATTGCTGACTGAATGAATTAGCCAATTAATTAATGAGCATGATTTACCTGACACCCCGACTGACTTTATATTTCAATTCAGTATGTGACAACAGTTGTATAATCTGAAAACTCAGAATTACTACATTTAATTACAATGGTTTTAACTCCTGTAGATAACACCCTGTCACTATCTTATTTTCCCTCTGTAAACTAGGTATTTTCAGTTCTTCTCTTTTCATATGGAAGTCTCTTAGTGTCACTAATATTTTCTTAGAATTCCACACCTTCTGTACTATGGTGATTTAGGCATTTCTAAAATAATCTACCATTACTGTATCTAGAAAATCTTATGTCTGATTTTTTTTAGATTTTATTTTAACTGTCATAAGGATATCTGTCTCAAAATATATGTGGAAGTTTGTCAATTATTCAGTATCTGTTGGAGGTTCCCACAATTAATAATACTGAGTAAAGTAAATCTTGATGTAATATTTAAAACTTTGTAGTGCAATAAAATATTCAGTGACACTACAATTTGGACACAGTACAGTTGACAGTGTTTCATGGCTCATTTGCCCAAGTAATTATGAAAGTTTAGTCATCAGTCAAAGATCAAATGCAGCTTTTTCATTGCAAAGAGATTCAGGAGTTTATGTATGTAACGTGTAATGTCTCTGATTTAAATGGAGCTGAGGAACATAGGGATCCTAAAGCTGTGTTATGCTCATTAGAAGAATATTGAAAATGCATTAAATAATATTGTGCAGTTGTGAGCTGTACTGAATTGGTTTGTATGTCTTTGATGCAAGATGTTGTAAAACTATAGTACAGTAAGACCTATTTGAAAGTCAATCTGAAAAAGGTGAGTTGGTTTTTTGGTTTTTTTTAAAAAAAAACGCAACGTGAAATACCATTTATTGACAGTTTCCATTTATGTTTGTTGACCTCAAATATTCATCTCATGTAGGTCCACACCTTACTCCCTTTTTTTTCACTCCTTACTTGCTTTTGCTACATTCTTAACATTACTTCACAAAATCTGCAATTGCATCTTGAAATTTTGAACCTAGGCAAAATGGTTTTTTTTCCATTTTGACGGAAAGCAGCTCTATATCTCAATAGATATTTTCCATGGTCAAATGTACTACAGAAGACTAACCAAAATAAAATTCATACTGGCATGTAGCAATTCTTTACTTTCTTGAGCACGACTCCAGAGGAGGTTGGTTTTAAGTAAGCAAAGTCTCAGACATTCAGGCTTTCTGACTGCTCGGGCATTCTGCATAGTCTCATTCAAGCCAGTCCTGCAGCAATAAACACAAATGTGGTTGGTCTTTCCTAAAGTCAAAGGACTTAGCTTACTCAGGCGTGACAGCCTTGCAGTTGGGTAGAGATACAGCAAAGGGTGCAGATACAGCAAACACAGTACCCTCTGAGCTTGCTGCCAGTGACGCGGTGATGACAGACTAGCACAGGCCGCTGCTGCCATCTTGCATATGCCGCACCCTGCTGAAGCCCATGACTGGATGTGTTTGCATGTGTTCCCATTGTTCTCTCCCAGTTTCAGTGTAAGGACAGTCTCTAGCTTTGGTCCTGTACAATAAAAGGGGTTGTAGGACCTAAGATAAATATTTTGAAGCATGTTTCAGATCTCTTCACTTTTTCTGTTACCAGTGGCCCCCAAATTGACTGATATAGAAACCTGGGCTGGCTTTTTTTCATCCACATTCAGTATCTGTTTGTTTGATTGTTTGAATAACCCTGAACAGCCATCGCTTTCCCAAAAGTCCGATACCACAGGAATATCTAACAAGCTAAGCTACCTATAGTACCCATGGTTGCTGAAATGCAGCCTTTCTTAACTCATACCCATATACATAATATCTCTGAGGTGCGAAGTGTGTTTCTCTCCATTAAGCCTTCCCATCAAAGCTTCTGATTTAAGAAGCAAACAGAAGATAATCTGTGACTACTAAAAAAAATCTTGCTGGTAGATCTCTTCCCATTGCTCATTGAGAAGTACTAAGCAAAAGCACTTCTTACATCACCTAATGTCCTGCCAGGAGCACAGCTGTGCTCACCTGAACTGTTTGTCAGATCTATAGATGCTAAAGCTATGCATATAGTTCTGATACTCAGCTGTTGAACAGTCTCTGTGCCTCAGGTAACTAGGTATGCAGTGGATTTTTTTTTTTTAAAAAAAGTTTCTTTTCTGTTCTTCCAGTAATTTCTATAGCCAAAGGGGTTTTCTTCATGTGTGATTCATACAGAGTAGCTTTAGGTAAATTTATTATTGGTTTATTGTTACCTGAGACACTTCGCTGAGGTTTTCTCTTGCTTTGATTAGTTAGCAAATGATTTATTGAAGAAAAACCCATGATAATACCCTTTCTAGTGACAAAACTGACTTAAAGATGACAAACAGAATATACTAATACACAGAGCACTTTGAAATAATGCATTACTGTAGCCAAAACATTTGATGTGAAGCATTCCACTGTACAGAAAAAGTTATAGGAATATATTGGTAGGGTAGAAATAAAAAGATCGGAATAAAGGAATGAGTATTTCATTTTCACCTCTACTATTTATGTTTTTCAGCATACACTTTAGATTCTGACTAGTGACTTTTTGTCACTGTTGTGATATCAATCAATCACCATCTTCATACACAAGCAAGAATAAAATCATCTACTTTCCCTATTGTTGGCTTACTAATATTGCTATTCCTTCTGAAAAGAAAGAAATGCAATTCAAGTTTTTTTCAAGCTTTTGCTTGCATGATTACAATCTGTAGCTATGTTCAGCTGCTTCAGGCTACCAGATAATCATGTCTAGATAAAGTAAGATTCTTTAGGGAGTTAAAATATGAGATGAGAAATTCTCTGCAGATTAGAAAACATATTTGGCAAGAAAGATTTAAATTACAAGTCTCATTCACGCTACATAGCACAACTGCACAAACACTTTAAATCTGGAATTATGCTTTTTAAACCTTTAACACAATAAAGACCCTTAGCAGTGAGATTCAGCAGTGATGTTGCAATGAATAACAAAACTGAAGAAAATACTACTGCTGATAAAATCACCAGGCAGATGGGGCTGTCTGTATTGAGGACATGGTGTGTATATTGTACATCTTCACTTAGTTTCTGTTACATCCTAATTATGTCCCCTACAGCTTTAAATTAAGAGTAGGTTATTTTTTTTAGAACTGATAGGTTTTTCCTTTAGCTTGCATGTGAGGATGCAGTTACTTATGAAAGAATCAGCATCCTATAAACCAACCTGCCAATTTGTATTTATTGACATATTTTTTTCAGTTTGTTCTAATGCAGAGAGATAGGCGCTGTGATGCCAGTTTATGCAAACTGAGGATGTGGCCAGGTTTTTTTAGGAAGGAAAGCACAGCAGAAATTTTCTCACCTGACTGCACCATCCAGGCATATTTTTACAAGAGATTTATTTCAACTTGTATTTGTCTTATCTCACATGTACCTAAGCTACATTATGCAAAGGTAGCCTGCCTGTCATTGTCATCTTGTCCCCCTTTGTTCACTGTTCATGCATATATAGCCTCTCTCAACAGTTCTTTCAGACACCATGTTGTCTTGCTTTCCCACAAATGCTGGTAGCTTGGGTTGTTTTTCTACCAGCCACATTTTAGGTATAGTACTGCCTCTTGTTACGTGTTTAGATGTCAGGTATGCTGCTTTATGACACGCTTCTTATATGGCCTTTCTCATCCACCTATATGGCTAAAACTCTTGCCAGGCTTTCATCTTTCCTGTCTTGATGACAGTATCTTTCTCCTTCACAGATGTTGTCTGATCCCATTTGTGGCTATTCACAATGCTTCTATTAAAATCGTTCTCCCAGCCCCTTGACAGCTTCTTTCTTTGCATCTTTCCTCCAGCATCCCCATTCTATTCTGCATCAGATATACCCTGTGCCCCTCTACTTTAAATCTACAAATTATCTCTCTTCTACTAGCAGTATGCTGGATAGAAGGTTTACTGTTTAAAACTTTCTTACAAGAGTTTCCCAAAAATCCCAAAGCAATTTCACTATCTCCTTTTAGATCCCTTCTTAAAACCAGCTGTTGCTAAAGAAAACTCTGGCAGAAGATAGGCTTCTGTTGAGCTGCATCTAAAGCTCTTCCTGAGCATTTAGTTTGTTGTGTAGTAATTACTTTGTAAAAGCCTCAGGAGAGGGGTCTTTTTTCTTCCTCTACATTTAAACAGCATCTAGTTCAAGAATGTCCCATCCCAGAGTTGCCTTTCTAGAGAGCAGCTTCATAAATAACTTCACTAGAAACTTCCAGCAGTACCCAGACAGACATTGTGCTCTCCAAACTCTTTTCCTCGACGCATGGCAATAAAAGGTTAGTAGTAGCAAAATTGTGGTAATAAAAAACCTGGACCTTTTACATGTGGAGATTCTTCCCCCTTTTTTCACACAAATAACTTTTAATTCAGTCCAGCTTGGAAAATGTAAGGATAAAAAGGAGTGCTTAGAATCATTAAAGCCTTCCAGAATTTTTGTTCTGCTTCTTCAGTGTCTGTCATTTACTTTGATTTTTTGTCAGTCTAAAGTTTATTTTGCGTTGTTGTACTGAAAATTTATGTGGTTTACTTGACGATTCATGCTGGAAATTATGGTAGTTAAAGCTGTTTCCCAGAAAATGATTCTTACTTCAGCAAGTCAAATATTTATATGGCATTTCCTCTACTGTGTAATGACAGCACTGTGTGTAGCATTTTTTAGAGATGAGGCAGTTTGTAAATGCCAGACTTGCATAATCTGGAAAATTCTGCATTCTCCTATGTTTTATTACATTACTGTTTATTACATTACTTTTCCTGTTGAAGTAGCAGAATACTTGCTATAGCTTGATGGGCCCCTCCCCACACTTTCAAAAAACTTAACGTTTGCGTGTAGAAAACGTCAGCTCTCCTGCAGCAAAGCTAATCTGAGTTTTATTCTTCTATTATATTACTTTATTAATATTCCGAATTGTAGAATCATTTAGATTGGAAAAGACCCTTAAGATCATCAAGTCCAACCATTAACCTAACACTGCCAAGTCCACCACTAAACCATGTCCCTGAGCACCACATCAACAAGCCTTTTAAATACCTCCAGGGATGGGGACTCCGCCACTTCCCTGGGCAGCCTGTTCCAATGCCTGATAACCCTTTCAGTGAAGAAATTTTTCCTAATATCCAACCTAAACCTCTCCTGGCACAACTTGAGGCTATTTCCATTTGTCCTATCACTTGCTTCTTTGGAGAAGAGACCGCCCCCCCCTCCTTTTAGGAAGTTGTAGAGAGAGATAAAGTCTCCCCTCAGCCTCCTCCAGACTAAACAACCCTAGTTCCCTCTGATGCCCCTATTAAGACTTGTCCTCTAGACCCTTCAGCAGCTTCGTTGCCCTTCTCTGGACACTCTCCAGCACCTCAATGTCCTTCTTGTAGTGAGGGGCCCCAAACTGAGCACAGCATTCAAGGTGCCTCACCAGTTCTGAGTACAAAGGAACGGTCACTTCCCCAGCACATGACCAAATCAGTTATTCACAAACATTGTTTGCAGTACCAAACCATCACAAAGTTCAACTGAGAAGTCTTCAGCGACTGTTTATTACTGATCAAATTAATTACCATTTCTTTATAAAGTATAATGTTTCTAATCATCTAATTTCTGATCACCCAAATAAACTGCTGAATTTGCATATCTACTCATGACAATAAGAAGTTGATAAGGAGGTAGGGCATCCCCAAATCAACTCCCTACTCTGTATTGATTGTATGTAGCTCCTTGAACAGTCATATACTCCTAGATGAAAAAGAGGCACGGTTTGAGACACTGTCACCTAGCAGAATTCACAGCTTCAAGTTACCTATACAAAGCTGGAGGGACAGAACAGGAAAAAAATAAAACATAGTGTAGGCTCAAGCTCAAATTTCCATCACCCAGGCTGAGGACCCAGATCACCCGATACCATGTCACACTTGCACATTCATGCACTTTCTAGCTGTTTAGTTTAGTGAATAATAGCTAATGATAAGCAAGGTGGAGCAGCTTCTAGGCACTGCGAACCTGGAATCTCCCTTTGGCATGTTATTAGTATCTAGGAAAAATGAAGGTGAATGAGGTGAAGCAGGGGTTTGAATCTGAGGCTCACATGTCTTTATTAGAGTTGAGTGAAAAGGGACTGTGAAGTGGAACCACCTCTTTTTCATTCAGCATTGGGGCTTGTGAGGGCCAAGTCTCAGCATCTCGCTAACAGACCTCACTTGCAAGACAGGTCGTTCACTAGCTTGTGAATCCCAAAGGATCTTTAGACAACCAGTACTTGCTGGACAAGCCCCTCAAAAAGACCTGTTGGGAGTTAAGAGACTTAATGGATGAAAATTAAGTGTAGTAGGGCTCTAAGGCAGTAGATCTGAGGATTCAGATTTTCAATATAAGTAGAAGTTTCCTAAGTCCTTTCATAGAACTGTGCTTCATTGTTTTTATTCTACAGAATACAACTTGCTACTTCATTTTGGGAAAATAAAAGAACACTATCTCACATGGCTAATACAGTATTCTAAATGATGCACACTTCACAGTATAAATACAAAATCCAGACACAGACAGGAAATAGCAGTTACTTCATAATGTTTATCAGAGGAGTATCATGTAGAACACAGAGATAAAGGTCCCATAGTTTACGGGGCAACCACTTTCCCAAAGAACTTACAACACCTATTAAAAATAAGATTAAAAAAAGTACATGAAATAAAATTACTTTGCAAGTGTATTTTAAGGTTAAGATTTTCAAAGCCACATTGGAAATCAGGGTTACACTGATTTGCAATTCAGCTTCTATTTTCTTTATGCAACCTTGAAGATCTCAGTTCTGATATTGTAAAAGAATAAAAAATTAAATTTAGCATTCTAGATTAGTAAAAAAGTAAAAAGTAAAGTAAAAAAGACTATTTCAGACAGGCATTGGAAAGATGGAGGTACCATCCTACTAAACAGATTCAGAGCTCCTAACATTAATTTGATTTGTGTCAAGAGCCTACTCTGTGTCAACAGTGAGCCCTGGGTTGGGAATCTGTTCTAGTGGGAGAGGAACATTCTCGAGGAAATTCAGAGTCACCGACACTTTGACTTATTTACATATTTTTAACAGATTTTTTAACAATTTTTTTTTAACATATGTAGTAAATGGATTATTGAAGATGAATAAAGCAATCAGATTTGCTGAAACTAGGTAGGTGTAAACTTGCTAAAAATAACCTAGATGTATGAAATGACATGATAGCAGCCCTAAAAATCAATAAGATTATTTTTTCAATTCTGGTTTATAATAGCAATAGGGACATCAATGAAGGGTGTTTCCTTGGGGTTAACGTCCTGCTGCCATTGGGGTATGCTTTCCTCGTTGGATTTCCATTAAGAACAGTTATGTTGTATAGTACTGCATGATGTTTGTTATCACCATCATTGGGAGCTCAAGTATCCAGCTGAGATCCAACTTTTCAATATGTAGTGGAAAATTCACACTATATCATCAACTAGTACTCTAAAAAAAGTTGTTAGTAACATTTCTCATAGATAAATTGCTTTATTGCTTAAATTTAACTATATATTAGACTATGTCACCTGGATAATCTCTGTCACTGAAGACAATGATAAAGCCAGAGTAACATGGTTGAATAATAAAAAAAAATTACAAGCTGGAAATCATAGGATTAGAGTCTGGTCTCAGTTTTACCAGTCTAAAATGCGGAGTAATCTATGATTTAAAACTGGAATTTCTCTTAATTCTAATCTGTAAAACTGAGAACAGGATCTGGTGTCACGTGCAGGATAACAAAAGCAATTTTATTTAAAATGTAAATTTAAAAAATGCTGAACACATGACATACTCAGCTTGTAATAGAGAGAAATACGATAAGGTAAATTCCCATTCTTTTAGTGGATGTGTGAGTATTATTTTCCTGAGAGCAAACTCTCAACTAGTATAAACTGTTATAGTTCTGTTAGTTTTACAAACATCAGAGAACTTACTCCAGTTCAGAACTGCCCTTTGATTTCTAGTTTTCAAAATAGCCTCTAGATAAGCTTTTTGTGTAGTTTGAAGAAGATGACAAGAAACCAAATTTGGGGATTACTAGAAAATTATAATTGAAAATAAAATAAATTATTTCTGTTTTAAAGTTACTTAAAGCTATTTTAAAGTTATTTTAAGGTTATTTATAATGAAGGGGGGTTCATTTTGTATGGGTGTGTCAAGTAAGAAATCACTGATAAGTGACGATTAATGATCACTTTAATGTATACCTTCATTAAAAATATACAGCTTTTAAAGAAAAAATAAACCAGAGTGTTTTAAAAGTTAATTTACAATAGGAAATTATCTCTATGCATGTTTTCACATGCATTAGATGGAGGAAGTACAAGTACAGATTCTTGTGGTTTATTTAAACCGGCAGTTTCTCACATAATCCAAATGTATGTCTGTGTTTACTTGGGTTTATGTTTGAAAAATTGAACCTTTGCCATTTCATCACTACCAAAATGTATTAAGTAGTTCATGAATTTAAAAAAAAAAAAACCCAACAGCATACTATCCTGAGTCTATTTGCTGTCCTCTTTTCTCTGCTGGATAAGGGTTAGCATCTCAGTGATTAAATCAGCACCATTGGTTAGTTCGATCTTCAGTTTTATTTCCCTTTTCAGTGCAACCAAGACCAGGTTCTGTAAGTCTTCTACTGTACTAAACTTTATGGCAAACTTAGACCTCTGATGTTAATGAAAGACTCCTGAATACAATTTTGTCCAATTCACCTGCAACTTTGTACAGACAGTAAGCAGAGACATACTGAAAATATTCAGTAATGTGTAAGAAACAATGCTAAAGACGAGGATGATGTCTACTGTGGGTATCTAAAGAATTATTGTGACTAAATTTGCCAGATAGTCAAAATTTAATTTTATTTATTATTTTAAAATATTTTTAAGTGAATCAGAAGAGTATCTCTGGTCAAAACTGCAAGCAGGTTTGGGCAATTATTTCTAAAAGGCATGCATATGTTCACTGCCATTACCATTGACTTTTGAGTCAACTGCAAATCAGGATAGCAGCACCACAGTCAGTTTTTTAAGAACTCATTCCTTAAAGCAAACATATTTGTGGCTGAGAATAAAAAGACTAACTTCACTGCAGGGTCTGGAATCATTGTTCTTTGGGAATTGAGAGAAAGCAAGCTCATCAATCAAGGAGATTTTAGAATAATTGGTGGCTAACTGTTTGCAAGGCAGCTTATGTAAATATATACACAAATTCTTAGGACCATTGGGGATTCTGTGGTGACCTATTTGCTTCCCTCCTAATGCAGTAAGTTAACTATACTTCAGAAGATCTACAGCTTGGTAAAGTATCTGAAAACAATTTGTAATTAACTCTCAGGCTGTTTGCTTAGTAGCACTTTATTTGTCACTCAGATCCTCTATACTTATGTGACTTCAGAAACATCTTAGGAGAATAGCTGAGGGCAAAATGTAGCTACGTGAATGCATGTAGCTCTGGTTAAATGATTTTTTAAAAGTCTGTAGTTAGAAGAGTACAGCTGTCAATTTATGTGTTGTGTTTATGGAAAAGGGTATTGAATACAATGGGGTTTTTTATTAACTGGATTGGAAATGTACAAAAATTTTAAAATCTACTGCAGGTTCTAACAAGTGAATTCCTTTTTTCAAGATATTTCAAGATTCTTGTTAGAATACACATCTTAGATAGCATTACCTTGTTATATAAACAATGATAGCATTTCCTGTGAAACTAGTAAGGATTTAGCAGTGCATTTTGAAGTGGCGCTTTGTTGCCTCACTGTCATTGTGAGTTGTTAATATCTGTCTCATTTGGAGACCTTATCTGGAACTTCGAATACAGCTAACATCTAAAAGCTGATAGAATAAAACAATTCATTTAGAAATATTAGAGCAAGCCACAGATCTGATAGTAGAACTGCCTTTGTTTAAATGTTCTACATCATTAGACAAATTAGCCTTAATAGTGTCTTCTTAAGCTTACATTATCTTTCCTTTTGAAAAATAAACAGCTAAAACCATTGTCCTCTGCTATCAGCAGATGAGAATTATTCAGAAAATCTTTGCTTTGGAATTGGCTGTTTCAATACCATACTTGAACAGGTGAATAGGAAATAGAATTTTTATATGATAGCAGTTTATGTTCAATATTCACGTGATATATTTCTTTAAAAGAAGTTGAAGACAGTAAGAATCTGCTTAATACTGTAAATTAGGTGTAAGTGTTGCATACTCTGTCTGAACACTTGTCTTATCTTTTCCCTGGCAGGTTGATAATGTATGGTTTTGTGAAGGCCATGATACACCTTGGGCAGTTAAAAGGATGGGAATTCCACTTCACTGACTGTTTATTTTTTGGATCGCTGATGTCTGCCACAGATCCAGGTAACTGTTTAAAATAAATTACTTTTTCAAAAGTCAGACAAATAAATAAGAACATAACAACTGCATGTGCCATAGAAATGTTCAAAGTCTCTGTTCTTGATTTTTTTATTCCCATAGCTGTTAAATGTCTGATATTCTGACAATCATAAGTCAAATTGGCTGCAGTGATCCCTTGTGTTTGTTTTAGTAAGTGGTTTACCTATGTTTAGCTCACAAACGTTATAGATGAAGTTGCTGGGGAGATTGGAAAAGTGTTGTTCTCCAATTGTCAGGACTCCTGTCTGTTCATCGCTGATATGAGAATTGCTGTAACACTGGAGCCTCATGGTTAATAATTTAAACATTGCATTCGTCTGTGCTCTAACCCAGTTAAAAGATATGGGGACTGTAGCTTTCAGATTTGGCCATAGAAATCCTGTTTATAAGGAATCAGTTTGTAATTTGAATGCAGTGTTTCATAAGTACAACTCTAAAAAGGTAAGATACTAACAGGTTGACCTGAATTTGCAGATGTGAGATTTAAAGCCCAAAGTTACAGTAAATAACCAAGTCTGGGAAAGAGACTCAGTGAATTTTGGTATCACAGAATTACAGAATCATTTAGACTTGAAGGGACGTCTGGAGGTCTTCTAGTCCAACCTCCTAATCAAAACAGGGCTAACCTCAAAGTTAGCCTAGGTTTCATAGCTTTGTCCAGGTTTTGTTACATTTAAAATGTTAATAAGAGTACTCTGGTATTAAAAGGACAGTATTGCTTTTTGCACCTGTGGGACCACAGTGGAGGAGGACATGAAAAAAGGATTTTTAATATGTTACCTACAAAGAGGCAAAGTTCAAAGTCTGCAAGAGTACACTGGATTTTTGCAAGATCTTCAGCTGAGCTGTTACAGGAAGTGGAACAGAAAGCATTTTCTGATGCACATGACATGCTGCATTAGTGTTAACTACCCTTGAGAAGCTTTTCTGAGAAACTTATGAATAAATCTTTCAAATTCATGGCTATTAAAAGAAATTACAAAAAACAACACTGCTCTACAAATTTCTTCCATTCTTTAAACAAACCCTCAATATTTAACGGAAGACTTTGAGCTTGTGATTTATCATTCTGATGGCTTAAAAATATGGTGTAAAACAATTTATTTCCACAAAACTGGTTGTTGCAAGATTGCTGTAAAAGCTGCATCAAATTGTTATTCTCAAATTAATCCAAGCATTCAATATGCTACCACTTATAAAATCACCCAACTACTTTAGTAATACTCAGCACATGATTGGAGCCTATCCTCAGAGCAAGAGAAAAACACAGAAACTGAAAGCACAAAGAAAACATAGGAAAATAAATTGCTTATGGAATAAAAGGTTGCTTACAGATTCCAAGTACATTTCTTGATTGTGCTATGAATAGAGTTTTGCAGTTGGCTTAGTTTCTTTTCCCATTTTCTAGTCCAATACTATTTAGTTTCACAAATGAATGTGTTGACTTATGAGGAGAAATATATAAGACAAATGCACTGATTTTGACTATAATAGTGTTAAATCACCACTGATTAATCTGGAACAATTATGAGGAAAAAAAGGAGAAGCTCTTCTTGTGCTGGAAGGAATAAGAAAAAATAAGGATTACTTTTCCCAGATTTTTAAATAGGCTTAAAATGCTAACACTGCAGTTGAGAAAACTACTTTTAGTATGACAAACTAGCATTGATTAATACCGTTTGCAATTACTCTTTTGTTTCATGTTTTTACTAATCTTATCCATAAATTTCAGTCCTTCAAAGACCTAAAGAATTTTGAATCAAATTTTTGCTTAATTAAATGGTAGATATTGCTGAAAATGTTTCATTTTGTTGTAACATTTGCTGGTGAATTATAATCTCAACCCATGTAAAGAGCTCGTTGGAACTCCAAAATCAGTTAAAATGTGGTCCCCTGGAGGACTGATACATACTAGGGCATAAAATAATCAGTTTAATGATTTTGTGTGTGATATCTAGATTTTAAAAGAAATCAAATCTCTAGTGAAATAGTGTTATAGAAGTAGAATAGAATAATAAATTACTGTCCTGAGATGAAATAATAAATTCCTGACAGATTTGCTACCTGATTTTTCATTTAATTCTTCACTGTGTAGGATTATAAACTCATTTCAAAAAGAGATTTAATTTCCCTTGGCTGTGGAAAGCAATTAATTCTCAAAAGATGTTAAAAACTGATCTGTTGACTTGACAGAAGTTGTTTTGATTGAGTTCCTTGTTTGTAATAGTGAAGATGACTGGTAGATGTTTACATGTTAAATGAAGAATTTTACTACAGGGCAGTAAACAAATGTATGCCAGCTAAATACATGCTAATATTGTTAGAAAGAAGGAAATACTGTCATAGCACTCTGTAGGTTTTAGTTTTGAAGGGTGTTTGAAGAGATTTTTGCATAGAATCAGTTCAGAATAATTGCTCTTTTATGCTATGGGTTCCCTTATATAGAAAACTAGCACTTCAACTGAGATTAAAAAATGAATTTATGACTGTATATACTTGGGAATGTGTTTTGCATTACAGACTGTGATCCCTAGACATCTGTGATACTTAGGGATGCCTCAAAAAACTCTCACATCTCTAGAAAGAAAAGGTAGAAACTTTAGGGGCAAAGCAAGGTTACTTTCAAGTGAATCGTTCATTTTACAGGAAATACCTCCTTCCAATAATTTATCATTTTCAGCAGAAAAAGTTTCTCATTTCAAGACTTCGGGTGAGAGGTTTGATATCTAAGAAATAGAATTTTTAAATTCCCAAATTCTCCCTTCATTAGTCTTTGATTTTAAATGTCAGACCAGTATTTATATTTTTCTTTATTCTGATCAATAAGTATAATTTATCGCGTAGTTGGAGAAATCATCTTTTCTTGTTATTTCATCTGCGTAAAACAGCACAGATTTTGTTGTTGGAAGGGTTTCCCTTGTGTTAGTGTGTTAGTATTGTGTTTTGATGTCTAATATAACCTGACTCTAGAAGGTTTTTTGTGTGATCCCTTCAAAGGGGATGGAGCAGTTCCTCCCCATGTTCTGGTACATGAGTCACTCATTGAGAGCAGCAAAGAGACTGTGGAAAAGGTGCTGGTGTGGGGAGTGGAGCCCCCAGCTCTTGGTCCCTGAGCATCAGAGACCTGCACAATGACGCTGCCTCACGTGTGAGCATGGATAGGGATATTCTGACTACAACCGTCCTCTGTGGTTGGAAAGCAGACACAGCAATAAGCCCCAGCCATAGGCTGCTTCAGGGTACCAGTGGTTGTAATGGAGTAAGGTGAACGACAGACCAAAACTGGCACATGAATGAAAAGACTTCACCTCTGCCTTAGCCACCAAAAAATAGCTGAAAAGTACAACTTTGGCAGTTTGTCTTAGCTGTTGGTATTAACACACTCTGTGCAATGACCTTCCAATCCAAAGACATTTCATGTATCTTTAGCACTTCTCTTTTTTTTAACATTTGACATTTCAAGCATAGAAAACAGATTTACCTTCACAAGGTTTGCTGAAGCACAGCTATTTCTGAGCTATATGAACTCCCTTACCTTTGGTCATATTGATAATCACAAGGCTCTTCTCTATTTGAAGTTACTATGGTTACAGCTAAACTGAAAATGTGAGTTGCGCTGGTGTTGTTATTGATAAAATTGGATATTTATCAGAAAGAGCAGTTTCTGTTTCTCATAAAATCAAAGGATTTTGCATTAAGAAGTGTAATTTATAAATACAAGGTGATACATTTTATACACTGATTATAAATGTGTTTTTAATTAAAATATTTTTATGCTTTCTTCTTATTCAGCACTGAACTAATCTGTGAGTGGCGTGACTGATTAGCAGGAAAGGAGACTGTAATTAAAATTGGAATTGTAATTTTAGAGAAAAATTGATAGGAAATATGAGTGAGATTTCTCTCATCTTATTTTCTTCTCATTTGATATTACCGTCCTAAAAGCGTTTAGGCCCATGAACTATGAAAGACATTAATAGTTCTAGTCAGAAGACTGAGGTACAATAATACCAGTATTTTATAATGATCTCATTTATTTTCCAAGCTTTCTTACCCTTTCCAAACATAACAGCAAATAAGCATTGGATACAGTACCTTCGGGATTGTTGTAGTTTGCTGATATTTCAGTTATCCATACTTTTTACAGGAATGAATAGCAAGCCAATTTGTTCTTACATGTGTCAAAAGATATCTTTCACAAACCAGCTCCACAGACACTTGTTCTGACTTGGGTACAACCAAAGTCATGCAAGGCTTAGCATCTAACAGATGTTTCCTCAGTCCATGAAGTCAAGGAAGAAGCGAATCAGATTTCAGTTGGCACAATAACTGAGAAAATCTTAGGTGCTTCATTATTTCAGGCTTCCCATCACTGAATTTTTTAATGAAATTCACAGCCCTTTCTGAGGCAGGGGCTCCGATATATATTTTTTTCTATTTGTGTCAGTTTTCTACTGCCATAAAAGATGTTTGTTTGCTGTCCCCCAACTACCTGTCCTTCTAGCCATCTAGTTCTTTACCTATCTCTATCTCTGGCCTTGTATGCTTAGATTGAAATAGGAGATTAAGAGATGCTATGTACTTTAATGAAAAGTAGTTTTGTTTTTTTATAATACATATTGTAACTAATGAATTATACAAGCCTTTGAGTTGTTACCACACAAAATCCAAGCCCTACTTACTGTTCCTCAAAAGTGCCTCCAGAAAGCCAGAGAAGCCAAACTTACTGCAATGTAATATTGATGATCTTCACTTAAAGATCTAAGTTCTCACAGATTAGATAAATTACTGTGGCATATGATAGCAAATACTGAATTTTTAGATCAATTCTCTTGAGTTTTAAATTCATCCATCAGACAAAACATGATGTGACTGCTTTGGACAGTGATGACTATTCATAGATATTCTATCTAGAGAGCAATCTAAATTAACTTTCTTCCATAGCAGTATCATGTCCCTTTTAATGTGCTCATTCTGTACTATAGCCATAGATTCTCCCAATTAATGAAGGCTAATGTGATATTGAGGAAATGACTAGACAGTGGTTGGCAAAACACGGTGAAAGTGTTTTGTTGAACTCTTAAGCAGGGTGGATGTGCTAAGGATTATGCAGTTCTCTGTTCTTATGCAGATACTATTTAACATGGCTAATACAAGAAGATGCTTCTTTAATGTATAATACTATGGTGAGAGGAGATTGCAAATGCTTGAAGGGCACAATTAGGACTCAATATGATTCTTGCAATAATTTAAAATCAACAAGGGTAAATGCTACATTTAAATAATCAAGTTCATAGATAGAAGATAAGAAATGAGCATTTACTGCTGAAAAGGATTTCAAGTTTGCAACCTGAAAATGAGTCATCACTACTAATACATAGCCAAAAAAAAGGAAAACAGGATTTATTAACACATGTTCTACAGCATCTTTTCACTGTTTCATGACAGCAAATGTCAACTACAGTACTTGGATGTGATTTTGGGCACTGTATTTCGAGAAAGATATGGACTGATTAGAAATGATTAGAGGGCTAGAAAACATTACTGAAAGGAGAATATTGAAAGAAGTGAGTCAGTTTAGGGAGGAGATGTCTGAAATTAGTCTTTGAATAGGCAAAAAGTTGCTGGAAAGAAAAAGGGAACAAATGTGACAAATTATTCATGTCTCATTAGGCTAGGAATGGAAATTATAGTTTTAAAGAGCAGGAGGGAGATTTAGGTTAGACATTCAGGAATAACTGCATTTATAAATTGTATGAATACTGAAGGGTGGGTTAGTCTCCCTTGGGATTTGTGGAACCAGCATCAATTCTGTTCTTTAAAAACAGGTCAGATAAATATCTGTCAGCAGTGGTATGACTAAAGCTTGCTGTGTCTTGGTAGGACAGAGCAGATACTGGTACTGGTCTTCCTCCCAGAGACCAGAATTCTTCAGTCAGGGATGGGAAATGCTGTAAAGAAAATCCAGTAACCTCCATTGGGAATGGCAGAAACATTTGAAATGGAAGATACTTTCTGAGACCTGGGTGAACTGTAGAGTCTCTCTCAATTGATGCATTGCTGTGTTGCTTGCTTTATCATTTTGCTTTCATTTGAAAAGATTTTAAGTCAGATTTTTGGGGTAGAGGTGGGAGAGAAAGCAAGAAGAGAAAGCTGTTGTTTTCTTAGGAGGCAAGAGGAAGGAGAGGAATGTGTAGGCATCTGTCTAATTGGCTTGGCCTGCCACACATACATACCAACAGTACATTGGACTTTGATTATTATTTTCTTTTCCTTCTGTCATCATAACAGGGACTATTAATGTGAGCCTAAACTAATTAACTAATAAGCAAAAGCTGAAAGTGGCAAATAGTTATAGAAAACAAGTCTGTTGTTATGCCAATGACATCAAGGAATGGCAGACTAAATTGGGTCCACATTTAGCACATTAAGGCAGCCTTGCTAATCAAGCAAAAACCTGACTATATGTTGGTGAACCAAGAAAATATCTTTTGCCACTAAAACTTCTTCCTACACCTTTGAGCTGTTCTGGGGAAAGAACTCTTTTCCTAGTTTAAATTATAACTGCACTGGGAGTAGATGGGTGAGGTTACCAGGATGGTTAAATATAACTACCTAATTTAAATATACCTATATCAGCAAATGTTCAGGTACACACATCCCCTAAGTTGTCTTCTGTAGATAACACTTCCAAAATTTTTCAAAGATAGCACATCAACAGAGATCACTTTGACATAAAATCTTACAGGAGAAAGAGAATCTATTTTGGGTTTATAAATGTTTTTTAGATTGCACGCGTATTTAAGTACCATTTAGAAAATCTTATCAGCAATCATTTCAAAGTTCCAAGAAATGTTATTAAGACAAAGCATAATCACCTGTTCATGTTTTTGTGTGAATTATCAGCAGTCATCTCAATGTAAAAGTATATAATTTTCATTTCTGAAGTGTCAGATATTAACATGGCATCCCAGAGGCACTCCTAATCTTTCAGATTCCTGGGCTATAAGGATTGAGTCAATTGCACAATTATGTACTAGAATGAGCACCAGCAAAGCAGTGAGTTACCATGTAATTTTTAACCATACAAATAATTGGGGGCCTTTATGTTAAATTCTGTTTGAAAAGAGAAAGCTCTGCTTCATCCATGCAGAGAGAGAATAATATCAACACAGAACACAGAACATAGCCTTCTTCATTTGGAGATTCTGAAGTGCTAGGTAGATCCTGGGAAGGATTGTGATCCCCTGTTTACAGGTAAGGAAACTGAGGCATAAAACAGCTAAGGCATCCTTTTAATATCTGTAGGACTTAATTACCTGAATATGAGCCAAGTGTCTAAATGCCCTTGAGGATGTGTGTCTAAATGATTTACCCAACTTCAATTTAAATTCAACATATTTTTTTCTATTGTGCTGGTAAGCTAAAAATGAAATATAGCATGTAACTCAGGAAGAAGGGACTTAAATTAATGATATGCTGAAGGAACCTTAAAATGGGTTACAAGTATCTTGATCTGGATGAGAGGGCTTTGTGACTACACATATGCTAAACTTGAGGTGAAAGTGATTATGCTGCTGGTGGGACAGGGTATAAGGCTATTATGCGTGTTCCTCAGTCAATATGCGTAAGAGATGGATAAGCATTATTATATCCTTCTTAAAATAGATAAACCTCTATTCTCATCACACACACAATCTCTGGCAAAAGCCAAGTCTTCTCAGCATCCTTATTTCTCCTTGGTCACAAGATCAAAGTCCTTTATGCACGGTAAAATATGCCATGACATTTTCATTTATGCGTGATTCTCTGTGTGAGAAGGAAAGTTTCTTCCTAACTCAGCTGAAGCACCAAAACTCATAGACTTGCTGGGTATAAGGATCTTATATACTTCAGTTGATCCATTTTAACTTACTGTTATCCACTTAGATAATAAATAGGACAGGACTTCTCAAAAACCATATTCTAACATCGCTTTATCTCTTAACTACCAGAAGAATATTAAAATAAGAAGCTCTCTTTTCTTTGTCTCCATACAGTGACAGTCCTTGCTATTTTCCATGAGCTGCATGTGGATACAGATTTGTACACACTCCTGTTTGGAGAGAGTGTCCTAAATGATGCTGTGGCTATCGTGCTGACATAGTAAGTACACCACCTCCATTCTTGGCAAAAAAATTACAAGCTTTAATTGCTGATATAATTTTCACTGATGTAGTTTGTGCAAGTATAGATATATGAAAACTTCTTTACAGAGGTGTAGTTCTGGAGTTGTTCTTCATTTGTTAAACACAAGAATTCCAATATTGCTAATGGTAACTGTGTTTCCAGAATGCAATATATATACTACTAGAAAGTAGTATATTCTGTAAAATATGTAAATTTAATTTAATATGATTTCTTTTCTAACCTAAACAAGATATCTTGAAAAAATAATGCTGAATGAGCACCTAAGACATAAGGCAACTATAAAATTGGAGACAGGTTCTCTTTATTTTTTGCAATCTGTTATTTACCAAGATTAAAACCTCAAAGTGGTACAGAGTAGCTCAGTTTATCTACTTCTGCCTATTGAATCTGACAGAGCTTCAGCTGATAATATTATCTTAAATTTATATATAGCCTTTTTATTCTCGGGAATCCTCAAACAGATCACAAATGATGGGCCAGAATCACACAAGTATGTACTGTCCTAAAAACACAGATGCTAAGTACATGATTAACAGGATCTCAAGTTAATTCCACTCTACATGTATGATATGCTTCCTGGAGCTTTGCTAGAAATACAAATAATCCTCTTAGATAATCTTAAAAGTAACAGAACTCTGCAAAATCAAATTCAGTTTTCCAGGATGCTTGAAGATGCTTCACAGTAAGCCCCAATTCGGTGCCATCTTTCTCCTTAAAATACAGTTCCTTGAACTAGGATTTATCCTATCCTTCAGAAAAACAGACTTTTACAGAGTTTACAGTCATTAAGAAATGAGCATTATATTTTGTCTGAAACTTCATGGAGAAACTTACAGTAATTGAATTGCAAGAAAAAAACAAACAAAATTTTCACAATACAAAAAAAATAGTATTCCTATTTAATTTATCATTCTCAGTCAATTATCAGTCTAGCTACATTCACCTACACCAAAATCCTCACATTGTTTTTAGAGCAAGAGTAATATTTTCAAATGCTGTCAAGTATCTGAGCACAGCATTTCATGATTAGATACAGCACGGCTGTCACATTCAGTGACTGTGGTTGGAATGTGTCACTTAGCAGAGCATCTAGTACATCAGAGAATAAAATGCGCAAAAGGAAAACTAAGCAAAGAAAAGAAACCTCAGGAGAGAGAACAGATAGAAAAGCACTAAAGCAGCTATTAGAATTGGAAAGGAGCATGTAGGTACAGAAAGTCTGAGATTCTTTTATATCTCTCTTGGCTTTGTTTAATAAAGACCTAGACGCTTATAACTCATTTAGACTCTTCATCTGTTAGTGCAAGGTTCCTACCGCAAGCAACTCAAGGAGACTGAAAATATTTTAAGTGTCTATAGTTTTCAGTCCCTGTGATGCCAAAGCATGTGAATCTTTTCAAAGGTGCAACTCAAGTGCAAAGCAAATCTAGAAAGAAGAGTACTATCAGATAGTAGATGATTCATGAGGTTCTAACCTCTACTCTTCCCAGTACTCAAGTCTAGCTTATAACCTTCAGCCTGCATGTGGATACAGAAATCTATAGTAAGGATGTCTGATGCAAATGCTGGCTATCTCCTTCTCATGTTTTCTCCCCTGTACATGGGAGATTACAACTCTTTTTTACTATAGAATCTCTTGTCACTAGAAAACTACTGTATTTTTCTATATATTCAGTGTGATTAATACCTTGATCTCCATAATACATTTAGTCATTTGTAGAGACTGAAGAGAATATATGACCATCACCAGTTTCACATTAATCTCTGGCTTAAATAATCAGCTTCTGCACAAAAACGATGTTTCTGCAACCTAACATGATCTTCCTTCCTATAGCCTTTTAAGTAAAGTTGTGCTGTTAATAATGTCAGCTTCAGTGCGTTAACAACCCACTAAAACAAACTGAGTTGAAATGAAGAATATTATTTTTCTGTCACTACAAAAGAACAGCTAGTTTTTTTTCTCTGTAACACATATTACTTTCCAGGATAGTGCAAACACAACATGCTCATAATTACAGTAATAGGGGACTATTTAAAAAGGTGTGAGAATAATGTTTACAAATCTGGAAAAGTAATAATAAGTCATTTTGTACACGATGTGATGGTAAACAGAACATAGAATAAGAGAATACACGGTGTCTTTCATCAACTAACAGAATAACCGAGTTAATGTCTGCAAGAGTGACTTACTGCAGGAAAGGGAGGAAAAGAGGGAAGGCCCTTATGGCTGGCTGTGGCAATTTGGCAAGGTGAAGATCATGTGGCTGTCTGCCAGCAAGGCTTTATAGTGGTATCTCTCTTTTCCTTCAGCTTCAATCTCCAAACTCTTTTTTTCTTGGGCTGTTTAGCATTTAGTTTAACAAGGACAGCAATAGGACCAGCTACCCATACATTTTTCATATGGGTTTAATAAGTCACATGAGCCGTGTGTTGCTGCAACGGTATGTGCAGGCACTACAGCCAATTGCCCTCAGAAAACACCCATCAAGCACACAAGTTCTCCAGGCCGAATTAACAACTCTCCTATAGGTTATCTTGCCATACCAAACACCTGGGTGTTTGTGATAATTGCAAGATTTCATTTATACTGCGCTATTTTAAGATAATCCGTGCGGGAGGGATCGCTGTGAATCAAATTGACAGTAGTGGCTGCAGAAATGCTGACAAGCTGCTGTGCATCTGGGAGAGCTCATACACACAAGGGCCTCTGTAAGCAAGGGTACTGTAGATGTAACAAGGGTTTTCTCCTATATAAGTAACTTGCAGTTTCTTACAACTTCTCATTATTAGGACAAAAGTCTACTTTTCATAAAAAGTCAGTGAGAATTCTCACAGAAAACAAATGTTTTAGAAGAAAACAAGGATTAAAGTATTCAAAATGGGTAATTTTTAAGCCTGTTTTATATCAAGGATTTAGGATATTTAAGGAAAATAATGACAGAGCCCTACAAGACAATAATTATTAGATGACTAAACATGTCTGCTTTTACCCAGAAAAACCTATGTGACTAGTTATGCCACAAATATTTCCTACATACTTTGTTTTCCAGGAGATTGACTTGGCACCCGTGTCCACTTTCTATGTCTATTTACAGCATAAGCTTTATCTGTAGGAATATTTTATATACGCTAACATTAAAACAAACAAATAAAACATGCGTAGGAAATATAAGATATTTGAGCTTCTTTGAGTGTGTTTAAATATGCGTACAGTCTTTTATGATTAGAAATTTTTTCACTATTTGGAATTTAATTTTAGACAAGAGATTATGGCAACCTTTTATGAAAAGATCTTTCCAATCATATTTTTGTTACAGTTTTTAAGAGATCATTCTCAGTTCTTTAGATACATTGTACTTCATCAAGAAGTTTACCTGAGTTTATTCTATAGCTTCCAGAATGAAAGAATATAATTTAAGATTATGTTTCTTGTATCGCTGTATGATTATTATATACTGCACAGAAAGACTTCTTTTGCTTTCTTGGCAGTTGGTCTATGATGTAGTGAATATTTTCATAGAAGATTCCTGATTATAGCTTTTTTACCACTGTTTGTATCCTCTAACTGTTGGGTTTTCAACTTCTTCAGCTTTTTTGCAAAAATATTAACAACAAAATTTACCTTACAAATGTTCCAGCACACATAAAGCTGTTCCCTTAGCTATAAATTTAATCTTCTGCCATCAAATTCCTTGAACATCATAAAGCAGTAGCTTGTTCAGCTTCGGATATGCATACGCATTCATGCTGTAGGACGCAACATTCAAGGTGATCTATTTCATTCATAGATTGCAGACCCAGGAATGTTTATTGTTGCTTAGGTTTGTAGGTGGTACTTTACAGACAAATACAACCCACAGTCTGTATACACACTTACCAGATGTGGACTACATTCTAAAGATCAAGACTGAGAAACATCCCAGCAACTTCAGCTGGAGTTGTGTGTGATGAAGACTGTAGAATCTGGCTGAAAATTAATAATTTATGGATATTTCTGAGTAAGATTGACCTCATTTTACTTTCGTTCCTTTTTCATTGTTCTATCTTCACACTATATCGCTCGTTGAAGAAAACATCCACGTATATTTTGAGTGCATGTGCTGTAGGTGTGGGCTTGGAATAGTTTTTAACATATCTGCAGAGAAATTTGATGAAGAAAGTGTGGAAGAAGTTGTAGAAAAAGCACTGAATACCTTGAGATGTGAGTGAAAAGTAGCTGAACAGGACATTAGGATTGAGACAGTATATTTAGCAGAGCTATTTAATCTTTCTCATGCTGAGTGTTCAGTGAGTGCAGAATGTGGAAAGCAGTAATGAATACTGATACATATTCCCTGCTAACAAATTATCTAAGAGAACATTACATGGGAGATGTTTCCATTGTAGTCAACGTCAGAAGAGTTTGTATCATCATTATGCGAAAGACATGACTTAATTTCTTTGCTGGCTCAGTACCATTACTCAGTGGGCCTCATGAGTTTCATCCCCTTCCTAGAAGAGGAGATAGTGTGGAAGTCACATGGGCAGCAGGGACATCAGCATATAGCAGCGTCTTTCACAAGTAATCAAAACAAGTGAGTGGCAGCCAGGGGACATGGGACAAGTGACATTGTGACATGTGTGACAAGTGGCAAGGAATGGGTTTACTAGCTCTGTTATATGTAATCAAGAACAGTTTGATACATGAATGAAGTGGAAATCCTGGAGATAAAAAGCATGGTTGAGGATCACACAGCAGTGAGGCCAGAGAATGCAGAAACTAGCTGACATACGAAATGAAGACCTCCCATGTCAAAATGGCAATTGCCCTAAAAGGCTTAGAAGTATAGATATTTCTGGGCAGGGAAAAGTAATACTGCAAGCACAGTTTTCATTTGAGGTTTGGCTTGCGGTTTTTAAGTAAAGTACCTGGTACGAAAAGGAAGAGAGGGCAACTTTGGAGGGTCAGAACAAGGTGAAGACGAAAGTAAACAAAAAATACTGGATTGTTTTGAAGTGGATATCCTGCCTCTTTTGTAATCTATTGGTTGTATAGATTCCACAACATTCATTCATGCCTATTAGCAAAAATTAGGCAGCAGAAGGCCCAGATTTTAACACAGTCAGGCTCCCTTTGCAAAAGTCTAGGACCAGAACCAAAAGGCTAAATTCTTAGAACTAGGTAGGAGGTGTAACAGATCCTGTTACTGTGTGACCCCTTGCTGATAAGAACAGTATATGTTGGTGAGATGAATATTTCCACTGATGCTCACAGATGCAATATTATTCAGGAATTCGGTGAGCCTGTATTGGCCAGATAGGATGGTCTGGAATAAATAACATGCCTTTTTTTTTTTTCTTTGCCCGTTTTTTGCTGTGCTGGTAGGGTACTGCAACCCTCTTCTATGGATTGGTTCAAAGGTTTACCAAGCAGTTTATGATGATCAAGAAGTTTCATTTTCTGAAGTTCTTGGAATATAATTTTTCTCTAACAATAGATATATTTCAAGTCCATTTTTCATGATCTAGCTACTGCAAATGACACCGTATTTGTGCTTGATGAATTAACTGTCCATAGAATCCAGACCCCTTTTTAATAGTTTAAAAGGCTTGAAATTTATGACAAATAGTTTGGAGATTGCCCGTTTCATCTTGCTTTTGTCTTTCCTTCTTTAGCATAAACAGAGCTTATCCCCTACAGCCGGGTAAAGCATAAAGGAAGAACTCTAATTATTCAATATGTTTGTGATACCAGGGCATAGTATTGAGGGTAAAAGAGCAGGGAAAATTGATAAAGGTGATGGTCAGCTTTGCTATGCCCAGTGAGGAAATCCCTTGTAAAAGTAGTTTCACGGTGTCTCTTAAATTTTTCCAGGATGGACGTGAACCAACGTGTGTCGCAGCATACCTCTTCTCTGCTCAAAAAATACTTTCATTCTAGTCTAGTAGTACTTTATACAAGTTAATAACATGCTCAAACCATTCTTTCTTGGCAGCAGTTCTCCTGGAATCTTGTATGGGGCTTTCTAAAATAACACAGCAAAGGTAACGGAGAGAAATTAATTGAAAAACATCCCCATTTCCAGGGGAAATCACTCAGAAGCCAGCGTTCAGTTCAGTTTGTGCTGAGCACCCTCTAAGGCTGACATTTCTCAGACAGTGATCCTTATAGTTGCCTTAAGAAGTCAA
This sequence comes from Gorsachius magnificus, assembly GCA_034008185.1. Lineage (NCBI taxonomy): Eukaryota > Metazoa > Chordata > Aves > Pelecaniformes > Ardeidae > Gorsachius > Gorsachius magnificus. The sequence continues at coordinate 32,265,703 of CM067087.1, read as the reverse complement.
GAGAATTCCGTCTGTCCCACTGGTGATTATTACTGATAGGTACAGTCATGATATAACTAATTTTAGTTCAGATATCTTCAAAATATAAGAAATTCTTTTGACCAAACGGATCTCAGACAGAAAACTAATAGGAAACTTTAAACCTTTCTGGGTTTAGTTATTGGTTTACATGTATTTGTATTACTTCTGTGGTTTTAATTCTGTTATGCCATTGAACTTGAAGGTAGTTTACACAGGAGTAAAATGTAATCAGAGACTAAAGAAACAGACATTTGACAAATACCAAATATAGGCACAAATATTCAGTTTATGTTTCACTTAACTTAGTCATTGGCCTGATGAGGCAGCTATCCATTACCTGCAAGTGTTACTTTCCTACTTTTCACAATTTCTAATTGTGATTCCTTGTTTACTATATATTAAAATCAGCAATTCTATAAAGGACATTAAAAGATACTGTAACTATGCTGCTGAATAATGAAGTTGAGAGCTGGGATTTGCAGGAAATAGTATCAGCTTTGAAAGCTATGATGGGTGTCTGCTTGATGCATATCTCAGTAGATATGAGGCTCTATTTATGATTAAGTTTGCTTCTTTTGTCTCTAATTTGGATCCTTTGCCCTTCCATTTTATTCTGTATAGATTTTGCCACACTTTGATCCCTGAGCCCATTGAATAACAAATTTTGCAAAGGAAAGACAGCCAAATGTTCTTATATCATATTTTTCCCTTAAACTGCATTTATATTTAGAAAGTGGCCTTTAAAAGTGACATCGTGGGCTTCCATATTTACTATCTCAAAACCTTTTGTATCGTGTGTGCAGTCAATTAAGAAACAAAGACTTTTCTATCAACCAATACATTGTCGTTGTTTCAGTGTCCTCCTCATCTGTAGGTAACTGGGAGTTCATTCAGTCTAAGAATATGAAGTCTGTCAGCCTGTATCCTATACCTCCTGATGAGATTTATTAGGAACTGTTAGCAAATAGAAAAAAATATGATTGCTTCAGTATTGAGTCATCACATGAAAAAAGAGTGTTTATTTCTCTATTGCCCTTGTATTTTAAAGGCATTTTTTAAACCATGTATTCATGCAGTTTCTTAGTGTCTTTTACTACACTATTTCAGCCACCGGAGTGAAAAAGAAACTCATTTAAGTTCTGTTTATTTCCAACATGTGTCTGAGTGCAGACAAGATGTTATTCGCACATTCTAGACATATCAGTATAAGTAAGTAATAGTGTTAAAAAAAACTTCTATTCATAAGTGGGCCCTTATGCACACACAATTAATAGCTTTAGTGTATCTACACATAAAACTGTTCAGCCTACTTACTTCTTTTTCAAAAGTGTATAAGCCTCATTCCCTGCCAACTATTGTAGAAAGTATGCACAGAGACACACTTAGCCAAGGAAGAAAAGAGGGAAATACAAACACCTGTGCCATCAGACAGATGACAAAAAGGTAAAAAGGATTAACACATGCAAATTTTTCCTGCTTAAAGAAAACAGATAGCATATAGATTTCTAAGGGTGGGGAAAGATGGTGAAATGGGGATGAAAGAGAAAGTAAGAAATTGAGCTGATGAAAGCAACAAATGGAGATTGTGAAGGCATGGCTAGAAAAAAGAAGCAAGAGTGCGAAAAGACAAGGCATGGTGAGAAACCAAGATATGGTATACTGTGTAAATACAGATCATGACAGTGACACATAAACCCATAGCTAGGATTCTTTAGAGGGAGGAAAAGCTCATTTACTCATAAGGATGGAGGGAAAACCTGATTATTTTTCTCTGGTGCAATTTTGCAGTTCTATGTTGTTTTGTTAGGAATGTGTATGTTAGAAATCCTTAAGTAGCTCATTGAAATGTGCTCCTGAACTGTAAAGAAACTGTGAAAAGTCTAGGAATTAGGACAGCCCGTTCTAAAGAGTGATGCACTGCAATCAGGTGATGAATCTGAATTCAGAGAAGGAAGGAGATTCTGCCAGAAACACAGGGAGTTGCCCCAAGACCCTTCTGTTGTAGCTGTCTTCACACAAAATTAAGTTGGCAGAACTGGAGGAACTGAGGCTTCTGTGAGCCCAGTTTGAGCAGTGGCAGGCTTAGATGGGTGGTTGCCTTAGCAAAACCTGACCTAGTACTCGCAGATCCAAGTGAGATCAGCACTGGACTCCAACAGGCATAGGAAGAGTTGCCCTGCGGTACTGACTTGCATGACCTTGAATCTTTGACAAGATTTAGGGATTTCAATGCCTGTGAGCTACAGTTCTGGACAAACAACTAACTGGATCTCTGGAGTCAGCCATAGCCTCATTCCAAACAAATACTATTGGTGATTTTATTCCTACGAAGATTCCTGATAAGGCATGACTTTAACACTGTGGAGTGGAATAAAATATAATTACCTGAAAGAAAGCAAAATACTGGATGGAAGCTCAGCCCAAACATTTCACTTACTGGTTGCCCTTAGACAAGATGAATTTGGCTACTATTCCAAATATTGTTACAAAGGCTTATGTACCGAGCAGCCATTCAACCAGTCAAACAGAGTAACTGTAATACAGCAAGGAGTTAATTGTGCAACAAGTTAGTGAGTGATTTTAAAAGGTGGATGAGAAATCCTTTCCATCTATTATTTCTATAATAATGAAATTATGGTTGTCCATCTGCTCTTTTTACCTTTGAGGAAGGGTTTAGTCCCAGCTTATTTTGTTGATGATAATTAGAGTTTCACGTCACTGACCATCTGGAACAGGAGATGTGAGCACTGGGAAACTAACCAAACTTGCTATTAGCAGGAACTTTAAAAGAGCTGCTTTCCCAGAATAGGAAAAATCCCACATAAAATGATGGTGTCCTTGCTTAATAAAGCTCCTTTTCTTTTTTTTTCCCTGAGCCTTACTGTACAGACCAGTGTTGTGCTTAAATCAGGGGGGAAAATGCTATGGAATTTCTGTAATGCTCATTATAGCTGGAATTTCAGTGTGAAAATGGAGACTTGAAACAGAATGTTTTTGGAAGGTAATCCTCATCACTATGTTTTTTGACTTTAATATTTCATCTCCCTTTTTCCAATATCAGCTCCACATTAAAATTCTACTTAGCTTCTAGTTAATACACGCTAAAGGTCTTTCTAGCTATAAGTTATTTAATTGGCTCTGTTTTGTTTATGCAATTTATTTGAATAGGCAGCCTTCAGCTGCAGTCTGCTAAGCTAGAATAGATTTCAGCGAGTACTGTTATGGAGATTGCCCTCAGGGATATATGAAAATGTAGCTTAGCTAAAATCAGCTGGGAATGTCTGTACTTGTCATATCCAATCAAATCAGACTAGCTGCAGGTATTTCTGTCCACTTATACACAAACAAACTGATAACATTTAAAAATACGAAATGCAAGATCACAATTAAGAACGCTGCTTGCAGTGCTTGCAAATCACATCTAAGAGGCAATTATTTAGCTACGTTTTCCATACAAATGACCAAATTGGCATCAAAGCTTCTTCATTTCAAAGATTTCTATTGGGAACTCTTCAGAACTGAAGTACACCCTGGTACGAGTCAGCTTGTTTTATGAGCTCTTCCAGATGTTTTTCCTTATCCAAATAACCTTTCTCTAGTGAATAAGACAGATTTTCTGAGAGCAAGATAATTACACACAGAGTCTAATTCTACTTACAGAGACAACTCCCTTTTAGTTTAAAATGAACGTATTGATGCTATTTCCCTTGAAGTGTTCCAAAAGAAAGCTCATTTCATCCTTTCTGGATGAGATACTGTACATAAGAGTCTGTCTGGTACTTGCAGTAGGTCAACATATTTTTCAAGTCTTCTTGACAGGGAAGACAGAAGAGGAGTATATATCAGAAAGGTGAGGGAGAGCTTGCCATTGCATTTACTGGGTACCCACTAATACCCATTCACTGCTCAAATCCTTTCCAGATTGAAGAGTACAGCTATCTCAAAGAGACAGAGGTTTTGTTACAACAGGATAAAACCCCATCAAAATTCTTTTATTCTTTGGAGATCAGGTTGTGATTACATGAAAGAAGAATCTGTTCGCACTGTGGGAGAATGGACTGCATATTTCCAGTGGCTACCCAGGAGCACTAGGAAAGACTGAAGTCTCTTGTGATCCCTCTGTGAACCCCTCCAGAAGCTACATGCTCTTTATAGAATTTAATTTGAATTTCATCATTCTAACCTGCTATGAGCCCTATTTTTTTTTTTTTTTTTTTTTACCAACAGCAACATCAGGCAAACTGGTTCCCGCTAAGCCTTCGTCTTCTAAGACTCAAATCCTTAAGCTACTGAATCTGTTAGAGTGAACATGTAACTCTACGTGAAATTCTTTTGCATGTGCACGTGTACTCAAATGTTACATAATGCCCCAAATAAATTTTCATGTCTTACAGAAGAGGAGTTGAGAGACACCTTCTGTAAACATTGTAATCAAATGTAATGCTTAGGTTTATTTTTTCATGCACAGAAACCTCCCTCTCTCCATATCCAAGACATTATTTCAGTGTGCATTTCACCTTTTGGATTAGAAACTTCAATGTTTTCAAAATACACTTTTGTCACTTGAGCAAAGAGAAGAATTGATAACAGTAGCATGCAGCTGACCTCCCTGAGTGCCAGGCACAGCAGGAGGAGAGACTGCATAGCTCTAGCTACTGCATTTCATGGCTTCTTAAATGGTGAGACTCAGCAAATTTCTATTAGAAATTATTCTAATGGTTATAGAGCTCCACTCCCTCATTGTTCCCACCTGCTTTTGTTTTGGTCTCTGTCTTCTTCCTTCTCTCTCCTTTATCTTTTCAACAGCCAAGGGTCACCATCTCTATCTCGCTCTACCCATTCCCCTGAATTGCGTGACCTACTCCACCACTTTGCAGTAACCAGTGCTCTGGTCTCCCACCTGGGATGGAAAGAAATTATTTCTAAAGATAAGCTAATATTTAAGTTTCAGATGTCACATGCCTAATACAAATGAGTCTTAGAAGATTTTTAGCTGATGAATTTTATCAGATCTCTGCCAAGATTTGTCAACTAAGCATTTCAGAAACCTTAAAAAATTGCTCGATTTTGGTACATTTTCAGAAGGGTGAAAGACACGAGTAGCAGATGGGTAATTTCCTCTTCCCTCCCCTTAGAAGTGACAAGTCTGAATTTCAAAGTGGTACAGTGAGAAAGCTTTGTAATTAAGTGGTTGTAAGCTTTCTGTCCAAGATAAGCACAAATGTTTTCTCTCTATACTGGTTCTGCAAAATGGCTAAATTTTTTAAAAAAGAAAAAGTCTTTATGAAAAGTGCAAGTGCAACACGGAAACCTAGTCTTAGTGGTGTCATTTTGGCAAAGTCACAAACCATGAAAAAATAATACCCAGATAATACTAGGGCACTGCCTGGCATGCTGCAGGTATGAGCTGGATTGAAAGACAGTCAGACACTCAGGGCAGCAGTTGTGCGAGTGGCCCTGAGAGAGGACAGAGTGGCAAAGCTTCTGCATTTCTACTGCATTTAGGGACATGGGACTCATGAACATTTGCTGTAAAGACCATTGTATAAAGAAAAAATCTAGTCGTGTTATCAGTTTCCTCTTAATGTGTTTGGTACTTTGATGTTCCCTAACTAATTGCTAATTATTATGATCTACATATTCTGAATGTAATACGCATATGTGTATGTTATTTGGACTCATAACAAAATTTCAGTACACTTCTGGGGAGACTTAGTGACATCAGAATTTGGATTTTGAAAAGGAAGGTTTAAATATGATTAAAACTTTGAACAAAATAGCATCCCAAGAATACATTGAATAAACCAACATTTGCAATTTTCCCTTAGTAATTTCTCCATTACAAAATCTCACAAAAGTGAAATAATTTTTAAACATGCAGCATTTTAATTTTGTATCCCCATTCACTGCATATTTATACTCACTTAAAGGAAATCAAACAGCTCTTCCTTTCTACTTTGTTCTACTGATCTGTAGCAAGCACAGCCAGAAATGATAGTGAGAGAGATGAGAATAATGGAGTGCCTAGCAGGCTGCTGCTCTCTGCCTCAGACACACTGGGAAACAGTTATAGCTAGATGAAAATATTCCCGAAGAAAATATTTCAGCTTCTTGGACCATTTAACAGTGTACATCTTCTTTATTACAGTGTTTTTATTCCTACAGAGTAATGTTAAAGGTATTTCTGCACCATCATTTTAGGATGTTCAGTGTTTTACATTCTCTTTCTAAACTTAGCAGGACTTAGCCCATAGCTAGGAGAGCGTTTTCGTTGTGCATTGGTAGAGTGAGGCAAATGCAAAAGTTCATGAGGCAAAACTCCTTCATTCTAGTAATAATGAGGGTATGAAGCTAGTCAGAATTATTTTCATTTTATTAATAGCTGTGTTTAAGCCTCATGGAACTGCCTGTCTAGGGAAACTATCTATTTTAAAACTAAGTGGTAGAAATTAGTGTGTTATACCAAATGTCTATCCATAAATCAATGGAGTCTTCACAAATCCAGAAGGAAAAATTATCTGTTTGCATGCCAGTCATTTCTGTGAGATTTTCCACAGTGCATTGGATCCAGGCCACAGGTGATAGCAGATACCTTAATTTTAAATAAAGGGAGATCTTACTTAACTCTTTTACCATTGAGGAATACCGTTGAGGAATAGGTCACAACCAGCTGCCAGTTACATGTCCAAAAATCTTAACTTATGTACTGATGAATAATGCATTCTTATCAAGGCAAGAACTCCCATCCAATGTATTTGGTATAAGGTCTCTTTGATTAAATGATTTGCAGTATATTTAGGGAACTGTAGGGCTTTTTTAGGATTTTTCCAATTAGCTTTTTGATTGTTCTTCAGGAGTGTCGTGTGTTTACGTAGCACTGCTTATCAATTGAAACTCCTGTACCAGGGATAGGGAAATAGACTGTACCAAGAGTTTTGAGAAAAATAACCCTGAAGGTAGAAGCCAGAAATATGGAATGTGTGTGTTCTAGTATTTCTCTTCTTGCCATAATCTTTAAGGATAAAAAGAATTTTTATCATTGTGATTGCCTTAGAGTTTGGAACTGAAATTCTATCCGCATCAAACTTCACTGCCTAATTGGTGGTTCCTCCTCTTTGTTTTATTTTATCATGAGTGAAGTTGAGTAATCCTCCAGAGTAAAGGCTATTTGCAGGTGTCATAATCACCACTGACTTAACTCTTGAGCAAAACAATTTCCACAGTGTTCAGCAGCTACATGGGTGGACTGTTCGGGGGATAAGGAACTGGCTGGATGGTGGCATCCAGAGGGTAGTGGTCAATGGCTCGATGTTCGGATGGAGACCGGTGATGAGTGGTGTCCCTCAGGGGTCCGTACTGGGACCGCTGCTGTTTAACGTTTTCATCAATGACTTAGACAGCAAGATCGAGTGCACCCTCAGCAAGTTTGCGGATGACACCAAACTGAGTGGTGCAGTTGACACACCAGAAGGACAGGATGTCATCCAGAGAGACCTGGACAGGCTGGAGAGGTGGGCCTGTGTGAACCTCATGAGGTTCAACAAGGCCAAGTGCAAGGTCCTGCACCTGGGTCAGGGTAACCCCCAGTATCAATACAGGCTGGGGAAGAAAGGATCGAGAGCAGCCCTGCTGAGAGGGACTTGGGGGTCGGTGGATGAAAAGCTGGACATGAGCCGGCAATGTGCGTTGGCAGCCCAGAAGGCCAACTGTACCCTGGGCTGCATCAGGAGAAGCGTGGCCAGCAGGTCAAGGGAGGTGATTCTGCCCCTCTATTCTGCTCTGGTGAGACCTCACCTGGAGTACTGCGTCCAGCTCTGGAGCCCTCAGCACAAGAAGGACATGGAACTGTTGGAGCGGGTCCAGAGGAGGGCCACAAAAATGATCTGAGGGCTGGAGCACCTCTCCTATGAGGACAGGCTGAGAGAGTTGGGCTTGTTCAGCCTGGAGAAGAGAAGGCTGCGGGGAGACCTGGTTACGGCCTTTCAGTACCTAAAGGGGGCCTATAGGAAAGATGGTGAAAATCTTTTTAGTAGGGCCAGCTGTGTCAGGACAAGGGGTAATGGTTTTAAACTAAACCAGGGTAGGTTTAGACTAGATATAAGGAAGAAATTCTTCACAATGAGGGTGGTGAAACACTGGAACAGGTTGCATCCCTGGAAACATTCAAGGCCAGGTTGGACGGGGCTCTGAGCAACCTGATCTAGTTAGCGGTGTCCCTGCTCACTGCAGGGTGTTGGGCTAGATGACCTCTAGGGGTCCCTTCCAACCCAAAACATTCTATGATTCTATCTCTGTTGGTCTCGGCAGCCCCAAGCTGCTGAAATGAACCACTGAGGCTGTGGATAAGCCAGCCATGGTTTAGAGTGGCTTCAGCCAAAGTAGTCTTTTGAAGCTCCTAGGCAAGGAGAAAAGGTACAAGATGGATGCAAAGCCACCTTTCAACCCGTCTGCCATCCTGCCCAAGTCCTGTACTATGTCGGACTACACAGTCTATCTCTAAACACTTCTCTTGTTCATGCTTTGGGCAATTGCCTTTCAGTCAGTGTTTGCTAGATATATAACTCCAAACTTTTTTTCAATCTGAAGTAAGTCCAGAGCTATTCCTCTATCACCTTCTCAGAAATTCTCTCCTTAAATAGGTTTTTCTCTAAAGTGGCTTAAATGGACTATACTTTCCCAACACAGTGCTTTTTTCCAGCAGATGACTATTAGTACATGTGTTGGGGCTTGTTGAATTACACCTCCTTTGTAAAGCACTGCCCAGTGGTTTTGTTTTAATGTTCTGTGTCTAACATTAAAGGTATAGCACTGATTTTAAAGAACTTCAGGCTACAGAGTGATAAGGCAACAAGCAATAGGTACGATTGCAGTTTTAAAATTCCTACCATGGCTTGGATTTTTCTTTTCATAAGCTGTAAAACCCCAAAATGTTAGCATATTATCAGAATGGTAAATGAGGAGAGCTTCAGGCCTACCTTGCTCCTACAGGAATATTACTGCAATTCTCTATGCAAGGCTGACCAGCTTTTGTAGCGAGTGAAGCTTTCCCTAAGGTGAAATTCCATTCTGTTCATTTGCTATATTTGGATCAGGAACAGAAACCCACAATTCAGAATATCCCTAAATCTCCATCCTCAGCTCCAGTATATCAAGAAAACAAAACATATAACATGTTTTGTTTCTGACATTATTACTGCCAACACTAGAGCATACAATTCACATCTGGATTTATTTTAGACTTTCTCATAACAGCTGCATTTCTTGTCTTCACTTGGATACATTTTTAAAAATGAAAATTGCCATGGCAACAGCTGCAACCATTTATTATAAAGCAATAGAAATGGAACTAATATTTGTTGGAGAAGCTATGCTATCAGGATAGTATTTCATTCAGACAATGCCAGCGTCATTTTTCCCTAGCCTTTCTTTTTTTTTTTTTGAAGAAAAATATAGAAAATATAGAAAATATAGAAAATATTTTCAATAATGAAATGTAGGTGGGATTGAACAGCTCAGGAGATTAAAAAGATTTCCTTCTTTAGATTACTGGCTCATCTCAAATCCAGATTAGCAAGAGGCAGAAATTATCATCTGTTTAGTGGGCACATGAAAAAAATTGATAGGGGTACAGAGATTTGAAAATCTCATTCTCATAGAAGCTATGTTCTCAACTGAAGCACAGAGACAGCAAACTGAGTACATTGGGGGAAGAAAAGATGTAACCCATCCTCAAAAAGTGCTAATGTCTAAGGCAAAGGAAAAATTCATAGGCAGTTTGCAATGCTGACACAAAATAGTTCAAAATTAACTACCCTTACCTCAAGATTTTGCTTCATATCACTTGCAACGTTCTATGCTACCTGAGATACTAGTGTACTATTTTCCCTGTTAAAACGTAGCTAAAGAGGGAAGTTTTGCACTGACCTAAAGGTCATGTTGTACCAAGTCAGGATTGAGGTAGGGTCATCCAGTGTATGGTTCAGGTACGTTAGAAATCATGTGGCTGTTTCATTTGTATCCATTTCCAATATTTCTCAGAGCATTACACCTTTTTTTTTTTTTTTTTTTTAAATCTCCACAAGATTTTGGGTAGAAGATCAACAAACTGTACTCCAGATGTTGAAAATGTACATGAAATGTAAAACTGTTTTCCTATTTAAACCCCTTCTGACTATGATAAAATGTGCTTTGCAAGCACAGACTGTACAGGGACCACATACCATGTTGTGGACACATACCAAGGATCACATTTCTTCCTATTTATTACACATTAGAGAGTCTCAGGCAAGAATGAGGGAGAACACTGAAATAGAAAAAAACTTTAGACAGACTTTCAGGGATTTAATGTAGAATCACAGAATCATTTGGTTGGAAAAGACCTTTAAGATCATCGAGCCCAACCACACCTGTCCACTACTAAACCATGTCTCTAAGCACCACCCATCTTCTAAATACTTCCAGGCATGGTGACTCGACCACTTCCCTGAGCAGCCCGTTCCAGTGCCTGATAACCCTGTCAGTGAAGAAATTTTTCCTCATGTCTAATCTAAACCTCCCCTGGTGCAACTTGAGGCCATTTCCTCTTGTGCTATCACTTGTTACTTGGGAGAAGAGACCAACACCCACCTCACTACAACCTCCTTTCAGGTAGTTGTAGAGGGCGATAAGGTCTCCCCTCAGCCTCCTCTTCTTCAGGATAAACAGCCCCAGTTCCCTCAGCCGCTCTGCATAAGACTTATGCTCCAGACACCTCACCAGCTTCATTCCCCTTCTCTGGACATGCTCCAGTGCCTCAAAGTCCTTCCTGTAGTGAGCAGCCCAAAACTGAACACACTACTCGAGGTGCAGCCTCACCAATGCTGAGTACAGGGGAAGGATGACCTCCCTGGTCCTGCTAGTCACACTATTTCTGATACCAGCCAAGGCACTGTTGGCTTTCTTGGCCAGCTGTGCACACTTCTGGATCATACTCAGTCAGCTGTTGACCAGTACCCCCAGATCACTCTCTTCCAAGCAGCTTTCCAGCCACTCTTCCCCAAGCCTCTAGCATTGCATAAGGTTGTTGTGACCCAAGTGCAGGACCTGGTACATGGACTTGTTCAACCTCATACAATTGGCCGCAACCCATGGATTCAGCCTGTTCAGGTCCCTCTATAGAGCCCTCCTACCCTCAAGCAGACCAACACTTCCACCCACCTTGGCACCATCTGCAAACTTGCTGAGGGTGCACTCAATCCCCTCAAGCACTTCAGTATTGGCAACAGATTTATCCGTCCACTCTAGCAACTACCTGCATCCTCTAGCAGCAGACTTAGCTATGTCTGGGATATAATATTTTAAACACACACAGTAGCTTACAGATCTCTTAACAGACAAAGAGTACCCATACTTCATTGACTACTCACTAAACTCCAGCTTTTTTCTGAACAAAGATCATCATTTAGTCCAGCTTCATTAAAATACTTTTGTGTCATGGACGGTTTATTTCATGGAGGTAACAGAGAAGAAAAACAGAAGAAAAACTGAAACTACTTCTGTTATGCCTGAGAAAAATTTACAAAAGCATGTGGTTCATACATTATATTTTTAAGAGACTGAGATCTGGTAGAAATCACAAAGATACAGTTTCCTTTCAGTTTCTCCTGCTCCCTTACTTAATGCTTTGAATTCTTTGTAGCATATCACCAGTGGTGTGCTCCCAATTCTGTCCTTCCTCTTCGACATTCATAGGTAAGCTTTACATCCTCTGTTACACTTAAAACAGGGCAGTTATATAGAACAGTTGAGGCTTGGCAGACCCAGTAGCAAGAATGGCATCCTTTCATGTTTTACTGACAAAGGAGAGAGAAGCAGTGAAAGAACTGGCTATTTTTTTTCCTCAAGATGAGGAGGACTGGGCACTTAGAGCTTCTTCACACTCTCTGGGAGTATTGAGCTGTCTACAGACAGGTCTCCTGTGAATTTGGAATGCTGTCTATGAACAGAAATTGGACACACCAGCCTTAAACACCTCAGTCTCAGGATATTTGTAAGCAAAGGGCACAGAAGAGAAAAGCTCTTTGAATATTAAATAAGAACCTGCTGTACATGTTTTTTTCATTGATCTGCTAAGCAATCTGATATTGCCCCTCCACCCCTTCATTCATGTCCATTCAAGGGGATTTCACAGATGATTATAGTGTACTGTAGTTCTGTTTAACCATCTAAGTCTCAGGGAGAAGTTGACTTAAACCCCAGAGGAGGGTGATAGGAGTAGGACTATGCATTTGTGAAGGATAAGGACTAGCTGTTACTACAAATGGAAGGCTGCTATTCATTCCTCAGTATTTCACACTGCAGACGGGTGTAATGAGTTCTGCTACAATGTTATGACAATGAGGCAAACCCTAAACGAAGGGAGTACTGTCTGGCATAAAATATACATCATTTTCTGTTATTTCAATCTTAAGCTTTGCTTATCCTGAGCAAAACCATGGGCTGTGTGATTCTAAGAAAATTACAATTCAGTAAGGATTTAGTGCAAACTGTTTCCACTTAAGCTCTACTAGTTGCCCATAAGGGCAAAGTATTTGTGATGGCTAGCCAAGCTCCTTGAAATGTTCCTTAAAGTGTTTGATTCACATTCTACTTTTTTTTGTGACACAAGTGTATATCTGGAACAACTGTGTTGAATCAGTAGAGTTACTTCAGATACTCATCATTGTAGCGGTAGTTTGAGGCTGTTTCTCATCTAGAGCAGAATGACAGTAAATCACAGTCATTTAGTGGTAATCTGCTACAGCGTTCTAACGTGTATCGCACAGTGCAGGCAACCATCAGGCTACATCATTTTATCAACAGGGAAGTAGAATTCAATTGACATAGATAAATGTCACATTTATTTGCAAGAGTGCTGTCACTGTAAAAGATGAGGGTAGTTGAAAGTCTTCATTGTCTCATCCTAGAGTTATCCCCATAATTTTAGTACGAAAGCAGAGTTTAATTACCACCCATCCTTCCAATAATCACCTTCCCTCCCTCTTATGGACACATCAGTCAGCATCTTCTTAGTGTTTTATTCTTTGCAATCTGTGTGTCTAGAGTAAATTAAGGCACATAGTATCATTTTTTGCCACTTTTGTATAAATAAACCTGAGCTGTGGATGGAATTAGGCCTCCACAAGTGCATTAAACCCTTTTCCTACACTCCTAGAATAGTTGCAATTACACATGAATTCAATTTTTGTCTTTGAAAAGAGATAAATCTTTTTCACTTAAAATCATCACCCTGGGCTAATGGTAAGAACTGTCACATAAATGGAAGTTTGTGTAAATATTTCAGATAAATATTTATCAACTCTGCTCTGAGTAACTTTGGAGGCTGGTGGCTCACAGACAAGAAATTGAAGGATAATACAAAAGTGAAGAATGATATAATGAAGAAGAATAATGTAAAGGTGATAGGAGATAAAGATCTAGCCATGTAAGAAGAAAATGCTGCACAGTGTTTTATTACTAGAGAAATAATAATTAGATCATTTTACAAGTTTGGATGGTTGGGTCTAGGAGTGAGCGAGCTGGGAGTAGAAGATAGTTCTCAACTCAGGTATCAGGAGTAAGGAGACAAAGATAGTTCAGGCTCATAGATGCTTGTAATAGTGTTAATGCACATAGCACATCTGATTCCCTTAATGGCACAATATATAAATTTAAATTTTAGGTTCTCTTTTTGGTTTTTACCATTTTCTTTTTGTTCAGGAAACAGTTTTAGCTGACATGTATCTTGGGGATTGTTGCACTTGGGTGCCTGAAGATGCCTTCACAAAGTAGGAGGTACTATTATTCACTGGTATGCTCTGCCTGGGTTGTTTAATTAGCATGATGCAGTAGATTTGGTTCAAATAACATATAGGAATTTATTTCTTTTTTCCTTCAGATACTGATTGGAGATTTTTTTTTTCCTCATTCATTGTTTTTTGTTAACTCAGAGGATTGGTGGTTTAATCCATCACTGGTTCGTAACTTTTACGGTCATGTTTTCTATGCAGAAAAACTGCATATTTTTTCCAGTACTGTTCTAATTTATAAGTTCTACTTTGCATAGCCATAAGTGATTACAGAGAGATGCAAGGCAGAGGAGAAATCTTCATATTAATAGAATAACAATTTACTTTTATATATATCTGTTCCTCGGTGTTTGGCTCTTTGTTCTGCTTTCTTTGTACTATGTGCATCTTCACAGCTGATGAAGCCACTAAGAGCTCCCTAACTGGGAGGACAGACTTCAAGCTGCTCTAGATACACGGGTCATTTCTCTTCATGCAATGTTTGAAAAGAATGGAAATTAAACACTGGGTTAGATTACAGTTCTGATGTCCAGATGAGAAAGGATCATAGTTGCAGGCACAGAAATCTGTAAATTATTTGCCTTTTGATATGATCATCTCATAAGTAAGGACAGTCAGACACTGGTAATAGCATAAGACAGAATGCAGCGCATGCTGTCACAGACGACACACTATCAGCCATCTGTTTTCTGCTGATGTGCTTCATTTCTCTCAAAGATATGGGATCGGCTTTTTGGAAAAGAGTTGTCACTGAAAAAGAACTGTGATATTTTCAAACAGATTTATGAAAATTAGACATTTAGAAGCAATAGCAGTCATTTAAGAATAAAACATTCCTATACCAAGCCTCAGATAAATGCTAACATATTTTACTATTAAAGCCTTAGGTTTATTTTACAAAGAGTTTTAAGTTCAGGTTGCTGTTCATCAGGACATCTTTCTGTCAAAGATAGAAACAGGTAGTATTTGCCTATAATAAGCTAATGAAAAATTGAGATACTTGTACAGACATGTTAGGACAGCACATATGATGTCTCAGATGCACAGAGGTAGAGAAGCTCCACACCAGATCAGATAATGACCTTAGACTTGAAACTGTTCAGCCTGCAGGCCCATTAGGTCATTACTCATTGCCAAAACTGTCATCTTGCATCTCTTTTCTATGTGTCGGTAGTGACTACAGGTCTACAGTGACCAAGTTCTGACCAGGATCAGAGGGAGGGGTGTTCCCAGCACCTCTGTCAGGAGGGGCTCACAGGGGTTTTTCCTGGGCACCAGGTTCAACCCCGTCAAGCTGGATGAACTAACAGGTCCTTTTAAGGTGAAGGCGGTGGAATTTTCAGGGCACGTATGGGATCACTGAAACAAAGAGATGGTTTCCAAGGCTCCCTAAGGAGGTAGAGCAGGCTTCCTAAGGGTAATGGCTAGGGAGGCAGAGGAGAAGGAGGGAGAATGACAGATTTTCTGCAGTCCCTGATGTTTGAGAGTAGATGAAAACTAAGATCTGCATTAGGGAAAGTCTACCTGGAACAACACAAACTTCTTGTTATTTTCTCTGACTGTACTGCAAGCTGCTGCCATGTGTCAGCTCAGGCCTGAACACAGAAGAAGATGGAAATAGTTACCAGTGTAGACAATATTTATCATTAGCTGCCAAAAATGACTCCTGATGAGCTAAGCCAATTTCTGACTACCCAAGTTAAGGGACAGAGTCATTCAAATTCTGCAGCCGCTTTGTAATACTGGTGACAAACTTAGTAAACTATCCGGTTACATCGGGCCTGAGGATGCTTTGTGTTACCTAAAAAGGAGCCTAAATCTATCTGTAGAACTAGCCTATGATATTTTATATTAAGTGAAAATCTAGCAGAGCACCTGAATTCCTTTTTATTTTCATGCAGACGTTGCTTTTCCTTGTAAATGGGAAAACATATATTTTCCATAAAGTCTGAAAGAGCTTTACTTTACCAGCATGGCTGGTGCTTTGACATCTGCCATCAGCTAGCCACTTTGGACCTGATAACAAATCCATTTTGAGAAAGGTTTCCATAAACAGTAAAAGCCTTATATACAACAGCATTAAGTGTTAGTTTGATTTAAAGTAATCAAAATAAAATATCCTATAATAGTTCATAAAGTCTGGAAAAGCCTAGAAAGGAACAAAGGTAAGGATATAAAAGAGAGGAAGCAAATATGCCATGACACAGAGAAAAAAGAACCCAGTGTAATCCCAGCTAGGACACAGTTTCTAAAATAACTGCTAAACCTTTTTTCTAGAATTAAAACAACAGCACTACTAGCAGTATGCTGAAACCATGTTGTGAGTGGAATAAACACCATGATGTGGTATATTGCCAAGGAGAATAAAGTTTTGGATATCCAGAAAAACGCAAGTTCAAATGCTAGCCACTTGAGCAGTAACTCAGCCACCATAACCTTTTTTTCTTTCAGTCCTTATGCAAATAGGAAGCTTAATGTGTGCATATCTGTGAAATCCCATGTTGCTGGAGCCTTAATTCTCTAAACATTTTCAAATATTGTCAGGAATAAATTTCAGGGAGACAGATTTCTTTATACAGAAGGATGTACAGAAGACTCATCTATGTTCTTTTAATGCACCTTCTGTGCATTTGTGTTGCTTACTGATCACTGTTTTAAACATGTCTGAAAAATACAGTACGTTTGTTTGTTGTTGGAAATTTTCATCTAGAGGATCTCTGTATCTTTGCCTCAAACTACTGTTATAATTGGCTACTTTTGCTCATTCTAAAGCCTTCCTGCACTGGGGTGTCTCCTCTTTGCTCTCCCTTAATTGTCTGCAAATCTTCTCTACTTCCTATGTGCTTTTGTTGGCTTAGAGTACTCACATCCCAATCTTACCGCATTTGTTTTCACTTTTATAGTTCATCTACTTACTAATAATGTGTGAGGAGCTATTTTATGAGGAAGCCTGGAAAGCTTTACCAACCTAAAACTTGCCAGGAGAAGGTGTAGGTGTCTGGTGCTGTGCATATGCTTTCACATCTAGCTTCTAGTTCAAGCACTTACATTGTAGGAAAATTACAATTCTGTCTTCTTGGCTTTCTTCCAACACTTTAAGGAAAACTATATAGCTAAAAAGTTGTGTGAGAACAGAAATTGTTCAATTCAATCCACTTCTCTAAAAGCTCCAAGTTTTCTAACACAGTATAGTGACCTACCTTTTTCTGTATAATGTCAGAAAAAAATAACCTTCTTTCCCTCTTAAAAACAACCTTGAACTCTAGATATTTTTTTTTTCCTGGCCTGTTTTATTTTTCTTAATTAGCAGCTGATTAAATCACCATGTAGTTCTATAATTATTTATCACCTGAGGGAGATCCCACTTCATTCAATGAAGGTATTTTAAGGAATATTTGACCTTCCTGTATTTTCAGGTAGGTTTTTTTTTTTTGATTGTTCCTGATTCTCTTCTGTGCAGCGTTATGTGGCACATGATAGCATGGCAACTAGGAAGGAAGCCACTGGGCAAGAGGAAGCCCTTTGACTTAGCAAGTGGAAAGAAATCTTCCTCTCCATAGGTGATAAGCTGGTTTCGTGTTAATCGAATAGACAGTAGGAGGAAGAAAGGAATAAACCAGTTTGTTTACTGGTTATTTCTAATCATTGATTCCACATCATTCTATTAGAATGTTTCTGCTGTTTGCACACATTTTCCTTCCTATGCTTGAGTGTATTTTCTTCAACATATTGCCTTTTTCTAAAATTCATCTGTTACACGTGTTGCATCACTTTAGCTTATATCAAAACCAAGGATCTTTGTGCTGTTCCACTAGTTACAACTGATTAACATCTCTATTTGATGCTGCCACGCTAGCCCTAGGCACATCAGGCCTTGACAGGAACAAAAGGTAGGATACAAGATTTAACCTCACAGATTTTTCCTCAAAAAAACTTCAATTACTTACTGAAAAATCTTTGTTCTAATCCTAAATGCTTTCAATTTTTTAAAAAAGGAAAATACATTGTGCTACATTCACAGGCTGCGAAAACATACAGGAAGAAAAGGATCTTAGGAATAAACAAGATTTTCCTTGAGAATAACTAAAGATGTAAAAAGTAATCAAGATGTAACTGGAAATATTACTGTACTTTTTCTGTTGCAACAGCAGTTCTGCTTATCATGGAGATTGTTAGTATTTTATCCCCATGTAAATCCATAGAAAGAAACATTCTTTGTCATGATGAGTTTTCATCCTAAAATGTTCTTAACAGATGAGGGGAGGGAAGAAATGGAATGACCAGTGTGTTACAACTGACTTAAACTGTTAATCCTTGTTTCTGTTACAAGCAAAAGCCATCCTAACTTGCAATTTATTGTATAAATATTGCCTGTATTTGTTTTTTGAAAGCTGTGAAAGCACTTTAATCTGAACATTGTTGTTGGGTCAAGGAAGCACAGAAGAACTGGAAAGAAAAAGAGATCTGTTAAGTAGTTTTCTAATGTAGAAAGTGCTGGCTAATCCTTATGAGAACCAGCAAGATAGCTAAGAATTATTAACTCCAACCTGAAGGAGAGGCAGAGGTTAGCAAACTTACATATAGATAGAAAGTAGGGACTGGGACAGGTGTTTGTGAGATATGTCTGTCACGCATTCAGTGAAGACACAAGAAAAATCTTTTATTTCTATCTCTCTATCTCGTTATGGGTGGCAGATAAAGCATATCTTTGCCATCAGTTCTGTTCATTTATCAATCTCTGAAAACAGTTATCTACTGCATTTATTCTCAGGATTTGCTTAATCCACCTCTGATACAAAGTTACAGAAATAACACTTTTTTTTCTTATACTAGTTCAACAATTAGAAAGCCTCTAATAATTAAAAACTAAACAGTTTCAAATTTAGTATCAAACTCTCACACCTCTCACACACTGCTTGTTAATGAACTGCTATCAGTTTTTTGTATCACGCACAGAGAGCAGATAGCAGAAACGGCAAGTCATGCCAGCATGTTTCTTGAATTGCTCTCTGAGGAAAAGAAAGAAGAGTAGAGGTGCTGTCAGTTTAATTATGGTTCTCTCCAGTGTTAAACTTCGCAATTTTGGTTTTAGGTCAAATAATTGGCTTGGCAGGAAGTACTGGAATAAACAGGATAAAATAATGTTCTGTTGAGATACAGCTTAGACAGAAAAATTATCGGGTAAATTAGTATGCATTTTGCATGCTTGAAAGGGTTAAAAGTTAGTGTTAAAGAAGAAACCATTCAGAAAAAGAAATAATAGCTCTAGTACAGAATAACGCAAAATGAAAAAATAGAACTAAATACTCTTTGAGCTGCAAGGAAACCTGAGTTCTGGGCAGATTTAGACCTGAAACCACAGTTAGCATAATGAATGTATGTTTGTTATGGTGCTTTTAAAAAATCATGGGGCTTGGGGGGCGTATTGAATAGAAAAATTTCCCAGTGAGAATGAGTCACTCCGCATTTGTTCCTGAAATAACCATGTTAAGAATAGGATGCTTTCTTCTAGTTTTCTCCATACCTGAAAGCTGTTGGTAAATTAGAGGGCAAACTGGAACCCTAACAAAGTCAACTTTTCTTGCCTTCAGATTAATATACTTAATAAAAAGTCAGCTAATGGCTATAGCTTACATTTGACTACTAAACTTTCACTCCATGTCAGGATTTTTTTTTGTTTTACTTTTTTATTACTGAGCATCCCTTCTGTGGGCAGACCCCATCAATATAATAGAACATTTTTGCTTGGTTTTACAGCGTAGTCAACTTGACCTCTCTGAATTGACCACTCAGTGCTTGCGGCAGCGCCAGTGGCACAAAAGATCATTTCCTGATTTATAATTCTCTAAGCAATACAGAACAGCAGCTGCAGTCCCTGTGTACTTATTTGGGGCAAATATCAGAGAACCATGAGGCTGCTTTTCTGTCAAGACACACCTAAAAGTTTTAGATCTAACCGTTCCAGTTACAGTACCAAATAGTTTCAACTTTAAATAACTAACTAAACTGAAGCCATCCCTAAGCGTACAATAAAAAAAAATACACTTAGTAAATTAGACTATAAACATACAATATCACAGCTGATAGGATTTCCTTTGATAAAACTATTCCGTTGGTTTAGAGAATGTATCTATGGCTTAATGTAGTTCTTTACTTCATATGGGGTCTAAACCAATAAATTTTGAGTAGGCCAGAGATGACAAACATTTCAGGAATCATCTGAAGGCAAGAGAAGCAAAGAATTATAACTGACCCCTAGTCTAAGAGAGTCACAGTTGGAAGAGAACTGAAAATTTAGATAGCAACGTGTTGTCGATTAGCATTTCCTCTGGGAATAGTATTTTGTGTACTTACATTAACAGCACTTTCCGCTGCGAATCATTTCACTAGTTTTGCGGTGGTGCTAATCAGCATAACCGGAGATACCAGATTTTGGTGCTTAGTAATTTCTGTTGTAGTGGATAAGTATCCACCACTCGTATGTAGTAGTGCTCCACCATATGTCTTTAGAAACCTTATGCCTTTTTTACAGACTGAAAGCATGAGATCTGTTTTCACATGTCTTCCTGTTATTTGGAGATTCCTAAATGAATGCAACTGGTTAGGAAATCCTCCATACAGAGCTTCATCTCTAAGCCTCATCTCCAGATGGAAGACATCAGACTGCAAGGATCACGTTCTTAATATGCAAGAGCTTAAAGTATTCAAAGCATTTTAAAAATTCAAAATTTTTAATGGTTAAAATACCAATCATTTTACAGCAATCCAAGCTACCTTCTGGAATCCAATGCCAATGCCAAGCTCAGTACATTTTCTTTGACAATGAACATAAAAGACCTACAGTACTGAAAGCAACAGAACTACAAAGATCTAAAATGTTACTTAATTAGTGTTTGGGAAGCTTAGGGCTATTTTCTATCTGTTAAATTTAATGTTTCAACAAGAAAAAAGGCATACATACTTGGTGTTACTAGTGTTCTGGGCAGTAACTGAGTAAATACTGGGAAATGACAATGCTGAAACTCTCAGAATTGCTTTAGTGCACGGCCTTCCCTTTGGTGGCATCATTTCCCATTCAAGAATACTCTTGATGGCTGTACTCAGGGGTGGGCTACAGGAGATAACCTTTGACAACTGCAGCAGTTTATTTCTGTGGGACAACATCCATTCTGTCCACAAGTTTCCCTATTGTTGAGCTCTTGATATGCTTTCAGCTCTATTTATGAACGGTTGCACCAAGAAGGGAACTACTGGGTGGTTTATGACAAGATTGCTGCTGCGGATTTGGTACCTACTGTGATTTGTGTCACCCATTTGCACCTCAGCCATAAAGCTGCACTTTTTATCAAGAATATTTGTGAATATATAACTGCTTTGAAGACATATGGCCAATAAATAATTCAAAGTTATCTATCTTCCCTGCAGTTTTCTTATATACCTACCACCTTTTAATGTTTAGTTGGCCTGGAAACAATATTCTTTATGGCACTTCTAGTATAAAAATGTTTACTGACTGGAAGTAGACTATTGATTTCCAGTGTGATACCTTGAAAATAAAGCAGTTCTCCCCCCCAGTCTCCATCTGCTTTGCTCTTAATTCTGCTATCAGCCCAGAGAAGCCTTGTTTTGCATTTTGAGTCCCTAAAAATGTCCGTTTTCAATTACTGATTCCAATATCATAACAACATGATTGAATTCATTATTCCTTTTTCTCTCCCTTCCCCCATCCCTTTCTTTTCAGCTCTATATCCGTTTACAGTCCTAAGGAGAATCCTAATGCATTTGATGCTGCTGCTTTCTTCCAGTCAGTGGGAAATTTCCTGGGGATCTTTGCTGGATCATTTGCAATGGGATCCTCTTATGCTGTTGTGACAGCTTTAATATCCTTTTACAGTTTGTTTTCAGAGAGAAAATCTATATATTTTGGAAAAAATGTGTGATCTGAGACTGACCGTCTTTAGTTTGAGCCTGAACCTTTTCACTATTGATTCAAGACTTTGCAACCAAACAGTCAAATCATAAACTGACGGGAAATGTCACTTGTCAGGATCCACAAAAAACTTAATTTGCATATTTCTTTTTAACATTAGGCAAGACTCTGGTCTTTCTTTTACTATTTCTAAATAATTACATTTTTTAGGAAAGTGTTTTGAAATATTTTGAAGTTAAACCATGAATTTGTGAACTACAGCAAATTACGAACTACAGACTAGCAGCAATTATACATAAATACAAGGCAAACACTAGATTACAAACCAAGTCAGTCAGTTTGCCTAAACTAGAAATAAAAGGCATATCTGTTGCTCTGCATTTTTTCTTGCACTTTACAGTTCTTCATGTAAAATACTATTGTAGAAGGAGCAGTGATTTTCATCTTCCTTGTACTGATGCAAATGTAAACAAATGGCAGTTTGTTTACAAAGATGGACAAAATTACTTTCTTTTCCCTTTTTCTGGGAAAAGAATGCAAAATGCAGCCAATTAGGCATAAGTTCAAAAGCCACAAAAGTACTTGAAATAGCTGACTTGTAGAATGTACAAGTTTAAAACCTGTGCTGGATTTTCCTCTTTGTTTGAGATAATTTAGGAGCTGTGCATTTTTTCCTGAATTCAACTTGTCTAGATGAGTATAGGGGGGAGCTTGCTTTCTTTCATCCTTTATCAGGTTGGGGGCAATTTTAGTTTACAAAGCAGTTGGTATTTTATTTTTCCTTAGTAATCTTTTAGCACTTGACAAAATTTACAAAGCTGTGTGAGTTCCCTATGTTGGAGACCGGTCTGTTTTTCCTCCTATCCTGGAGTGCCTTCTTATCAGCAGAAGCTGCTGGTCTTACAGGTAAGTGTTGCATTTTATTGAATAAAAGCAGCTTTATAATATGCCTCTAGCATGGCGAAATGGCATGTTTATTTGGGGCATGGCATCATACGTAAAGCTTCTAAAAGCCAGTTGCTGTATTGGAGAGGGTTTCATCTTTAAGAATAAATCTATAGAGACATTGAATAGTTTTACCAGGCAAAGACTTATTAGATCAGGCTAGAGTCCTTAGTCTTTCTTCCCTACCTTCCTTACACTGTCCCATCCCTATTAGTCCCACTATTAATCCCTCTATTTTCTGCCCAGCTATAGGACCGAAGGTGACAGTAAGTATGAGGAAGTAAATATACAGAGCCACGTGACTGTCCAAGACTCTGTGCTCCTCTGCATGCACTGCATGTCCTGGACCCTACTCCTTTTTCCCAGCTATCAATGACTAAACAGAGGACAGGGTCATGCTCAGCATTGCCAGTGGGTTGCAGCCACCTCTGGATTTTAAAAAAAAAAAAAAAAAAATTCATCTTGTTCAGTGTGCCTCCATAAACAGCTTTTGCAACAGAAGTACAGTCATGTCCCAGTGACAGGTAGAAAGACAACTGATCTGATTGTTTTTTCATTAACACTGAGAAAGAAACTGTGTGATCACAAATACATACTCAGGGACTGCTTTTTACAACATAAGGTGTTCACAGTTTAGGCAAAAATTGTAAATGGATATAGTTTACTGAGAGAGCAACCTATTGTATAGCATGATTTGAAAGAACAAAGTTTGTAAGAGCCTGATCATTTTAATGTTCTTGATGCTGTCACCTCTGAAGTCTAGTGCTCTAATTAATGTCAGGGAAAGTCAGGGGAAGAAAACTGCTTAATGGAGTGTTAATGCAGCCCACTGTTCTGTTTGCAAAATCATTCAAAGCCTTCTGAAATCAAGTTACATTTCTACTGAATTCTATGGAGCCAGCATGTTACTTATTTAATATTAGCCACACAATCACACTATTCCAGAATGGGCATAAACATCTGCATCTTCTTACAACATTGCCTTATTAAATATACAATTTTGCATCCTGCTTGCTGCCAAAATCTTCAGGCCGATTAATAAAAAGAGGAGCACATGAACTGAACAAAAGGGCGGTATTCCATCACATGGCAAAAATCAGATACCAGCTGGAATAAAAGTCCATTTTGTGTCTTTATGTTTAATGGCTCTTAAAAATATGACATGATTACTACATAAAAATGGAAGCCAAGAAGGATGTTTGTTAATCAGTTGCCTCCTACTGGAGGTAATGTTTTCCTAATCCAATGACTTCCAAGGAAAGAATGTTCTAAAATACATTCCTAGCTGAGAACAAGGAACAAGTTTCAGCAAATGCACAACTCATAAGTTATACATTATACCCCAAATCTGGATTTTTAAGAGAAACACTAATATCTTTCAAAGCCTCAGGTGCCACACCAAAGGTAATTTCCATTTCTTGGGTATAGAAACAGACTGTACATCCATACAAAAAAAAATTGGCATATGTCTTTTTCGCATACTGCAAATGTGATGACAGACAGCACAGTCTCGCTTGGTAGTCACTCTGGTGTGACTCTTTTCTCTTTTCTTTTACAATATATAAAAAATCTGAAATAAAAGACCTAATTATTGAACACTACAGATGTTTTTATGGTAGCTATGGTAAGGAATTTTAAATGGACAGAGGGAGAGCCAGAGAAAGAGAGTGGAACCAAAGTAAAGTTCCAATTTAAGGGAAAAACAGAAAATTGTTGGGAAATTTAGCTATTTGTTATAAATAGAGGAATTGATGTACACATATAAAAGATAACTGCTCTGTGAACACACAAATTCCAAGGAAAACATACCAAACCCTTTTAGGTCTGTCACTAGCCTTTTCATGGGTGTGTTCTGAGTTTCAGGTGGAAATTATTTAATCACACAGCTGTGAGGAGGCAAAGTTTAATCTTGAAAGTTTTATCAGTTGAGTCTTTGTCATTTAGTTTCTGTGAAAGGCTTTTGTCAGAAGCTGTTAGGATGGAAAAAACTCATGGAGCCTTTCTTGTAGCTTCAGAAGTTCAAAGCTGTGTTTTGTAAATGCATTGACTTTATTAGTACTGTGCTAACATTACACTTCAGAGGGGATATTTTTAGTTGTCTGGTTTAACCAGTTTTGATGTTGCTTTCATCTTCTCTCAGTCTCATCTGAAATGGCTCCAACTCCCCTCCTTTCATAATATGACTTTAAACTTCCAGTTCTGCAAGAGAATTACTATATTGGCTAAGAAACATTCAGCTGATACAGGTTCTGTTGGAGGTACAGATTTCCAAGGTGGCTCTGATTTCTCATACCCATGCTAAGGAAATCCGTGTAACATGCAGTTACTGCGTGCAGTCTCCCACACGGGTATATTATGTATGAAGCACCTCTTGCAGAAGGCGTGGGGAGCCCAGGGGAAAGCCAGTCATCCTTCAGAACACACTCAGCTCTTAATCGCTGCTCTATCATTTCCAGTCTTTTCCAGCTTACTTGCTTTGTCCTTTGTCTTACTTAATGCACCTGGTTTTACAACCAAGTGTGCCTATCCTCAAAAGGCATCATTAGAATTAAACGAGCATCATAACTATGCAATAACCCTGCTGGACCACTCCAGAACTGAATTCCTAGTTTGAAGTCTTTGACTTCAGCAGACTTGCTTCAAAAATTAACTCGATCCATTGTACATTTATGCGTATAATCATCTTCATTTTCCTTGAATATTTTGTTTCCTCTGTTCATTCCTTCCAAATGAACTTCAAAGGATTAACACTATGCATCGGTATTACCCTGTAGCTATTAAGTAATATAATTGCAAAATAATTTTATTCTTATAATACTTTTCACACTAGTTTTTCAATCACTTAGAGCCTTTTGAAGTTTAATATTGAAGCATGTCATAATTTATAAATAACAGGCTACACTGTTTTTTGTAGGTGTAGTAGGTGGTAGAGCTCTACTTGTATTACTTGCAGATTTTTTAAAATAAACTGTGAGTGGAGAGTAGTATAGGTCAACATTTTATAAAATATTTTATTCCTGTACCTCAAGATATCCCATGATATATAACACACAATATACGGGCCTGACCCTGGTTGAAAATGGATGTGATCAAACCAGCAAATCAAAATAAAAATCTGGGATGACTACACAATTATTGTTATACTGATAACTGTAAATTATAAATTAATGTTATGGTTATTACTCATATAGCTATATCATCAAGCTGTGACATATGCATGATAAATTGATTCTTATACAGTAGAATCTAATTTGTGTGTACTTTCTGATTTGCCCTGAAGCATATCATTCCTGACTGCTGAGCAAAGTTGTAATAACAGAGTACTACAGTAAGGTCAGCGTTAATACAGTTGCTTTCATTTTCAGACTTCATTACAGAGTATTTACTAGTAGGCTATGAAAAAATCATAAATAATTTAAATTAAACACTTGTCAAAATAAATGAGGAAAGCACATCTTGCAGTTATTAATTGCTTGTTCTCTTGCTTTATAATTAACAAATTTGCTAATTTTTAACTGATCACTCAGTCATTAGTCTGTGAAAGATTCCATGATGTACATGGGCATTTAATGTTCACCTCAACTAGAACCTCTCTATCTACAGCTGTTTGAACTAAGTGGATATTAAAATAAAAAGATATTAATATACCCGCAAAAATGCACTCAAGTATATGTATGTGCATTTATTTGTTTTTATGTGTTCAACTAATGCATACTTCAGAGTCATATAGAACTTATCAGTGTAAAAGCATCAAAATTATGGCCAGCCGCCTCTGATTTTACATGCCAAAGACCCGTGCTATGAAGCTAAGAAAATAGATCTTGAAGGAAAAAATGTTGGAGGGGATCATCTTTGTTCCTTTACTGTTTTTCAAAGCCCAGCCCAAAATGATTGTTTTCTAATCACTATAAAGGAAATAGCTTGTGATAATAAATTACTGCTGCTTCCTCAACCTCAGCTATTCTTTTGTGAACATTTCGTGGTATGTCTGACACCTGCCTTCTTACTCAGGGGCTCGTAGGAGAGCACAGTCTACTCAGTGAGAAAGGTTTTCCTCAAAAAATAAATAAGCAGCTTATTATGACTGATGTACCCAGGACAAGTCCAAAGATCTGGTCTCTCACTGGGGCAGTTTTGTGCTACCTTTGTATTTAAGACATAGCAAAACCAAATGTCACCAACTTCTATTTCCTTTAGTACTGCTGACAAAGTGCAGTTATTCTCGTGGCTGTTCACTGTTCCTATCTGTTTGCTGTAATTTGTCTTGGACCCATCATCTACTTCATTGCTTTGTTTTAAATGTTGTGACCACTTCTTCTTCTTGTATCACTCCCAGAAGGGATCTATCAAAACATTTCTGTCCGCAGTTCTGAGCACTGTGAGCACAATGCAGGTTGGTACCTGACCAGCTTTAGTTCACTGGGCTGACATTATTCCATAAAAGGAAGTTACTGTGGGCTTTAAATGCTCAACTTTGTGGTTTTCTTTCCTTTGTTCATAAGTAATGTGCCATGTTCTGTCATACAGAGAATTGGGTAGACTCCTCCCAGTAACGAGGGAGAAGGGATAGCTTGGCTTCTAGGTCAAAAGGAAACAAAACTCAACTCTTAAGCTGTAGTTCTGCCACTCGTAGGAGGAAAGGATGAAATCTGGGTCTAATTAGGAAAGCAGGCTCTTCATAGGTAAGAAAATAGCATCTGTACCACTGTGCAGACATAGTTGACAACCGGGCAAGTTTGCCACAAGTTACCAATCCATTACTTTTCCATGGGACTTCAGAGATGGCTCTGGATCATCTATGTGGTATTCTAAGATGGGGATTGTCAGGTGGATCTTGTACGTTATAGGGTGCTCTAGATATACTTTGCTGGCATATAAGCTAGATCCAATACTCAGTTTCAGTTATCCCATTCACCCTTTGAACATCACTTGACCAGAAAATGCACACACTTGAGTCAGTGCTTGGGTCTGGCTAACTTAGGTCCTGTTCTAGGCATAGCCTTTTAAGACAGCAAAGGGAAAGAGAGAAAGGTGTTTGGTTTTTAGAGACAAGTACATATTCTACCATGGCATTAGGCTGTGATCGATGATCAGTTGCATAAAATGAAGAGAGTGGAATCTTGTTGCTAGTGAATAAGCTCAGCATTAAACAGGGTAAGCACTCTGAACGTGTCTAGAATAAAACCTGGTGTGTCTCACCATAGGAGTTCCAACCTAACTTGAATGCAGCAACTCATCTGGGGATACAAAAGTACAACACTGAAGCTCAGGTCTCACTTGAAGCAGTCAGATGCGATACCAATGATCACTCCTCAGATGAGGGCCTAAAACATTCCCTCAGCTCTGTCTTTCGTTGCTTTCTGTCACTTCAATGTAAAATCAACCTCAGACAACTCCAGAGATGAAAGCTTCACGAACAAAGCACCAGCTTTGGTTCTGCATTGGTGCAAGTCTGGTGAAAGAAGCCTTAAATCTTTGCTTCAGTATCAAAAAAATGATTAGCCACACTTCGTATCCTCAGTGAAAACAGACTGAATAGGGAGGGATATTGTTGCTACTGGTTTTATAGC
Organism: Gorsachius magnificus; assembly: GCA_034008185.1. NCBI lineage: Eukaryota > Metazoa > Chordata > Aves > Pelecaniformes > Ardeidae > Gorsachius > Gorsachius magnificus. Next base: position 32,237,411 of record CM067087.1, on the reverse strand, counting down.
CTTATTCCTGCAACAGTTTGATGCAGATGACAGTGCTTCATTTCCTACCGCTCACACATTCGGTTTGCACTGGGATGTGCCCAGTAGGTGCTGTGGAGATACTCTGGCATAAATATGACTCTGAAGTAAATGTTATCTGGTTTACTGTGGGATTTGCAGTACACTGTGCAACATGAGAGACATCCTTGAAGCTCAGGATGCTTCAAGGTTGGGATGAAAACTGGTCAGTTTACCTACAGATCTTTTCAAATGAAGTTACACATTCTATGCACTCCTTTGTTTCCCCAGAAGGAAAAGGTTTGGTGGTTTTTTTTTTTCTAAATTCCTTTTTTTACCACTAAAGGACCTGACAGCTGGAGACATAACGTCAGTTTTATTGTCTCAGATTAGCAAATTCTGAAGTTTAAATTGGGGCCAGTCACTTCCAGGTTTGCATTAAAAGCACACTACGTGTGCTTCCCTTCTCTGACAAAAGACAGACTTTTTTCCACTTCTTCTCGTAGCACCAGATATTGAAAAGCAAGGGAACGTTTCCTTTTGCCTACTTGTCAAATGATCCAAAACAAGATTTTGTCTTTCAGTGACAATATAGGAATTATTTTCAGATTAACACTTATAAATTAATGTTCAGACCATCAGCAAAACACTTTTAAAGATATGTTACTCCTTTATTCTATATTATTTTTTGACATTACTAGCTTTTGTCCTAGCAACAATTTCAACCACAAGTATTCAGCAAAACTAAAGTAAGAAGTTATCTAATTGTATAAGCAGCTTAAAAACTATCACTATTTCTCTGTTATATAAGGAACAAAAAAAATCAAATAAAATGGCAGGCTTTTATTTCTAATAAAACTTCTTCAAAGAGGTTGAGCTGCAGCTGAAACTTTACTAGTGACTATCAACATTTTAATGTGAGGTTTCTCACTTTTTATATTAAGTGAAAAATTTCAGTAACTGTATAGACAAAAGCAGCTGTATTGCACTGAACAACTGATCACCCATTTCAACTCAAAACATTCCCTGTTTACTTTAGGTTAGCATTTTGTTCAGCAATTGTAGTACGAAGTACCTGAGTTACTGCTAAGCTTGCCACTTAAAAATGAAACTTAACAGCACTGAAAAAGTGAGCTGAGTCTCCAACACTCCTAAAATAAAGCACTGAGCACTAAGGACTGGTGGTAAGAGGACGATCTCGCTTCATCTGCCTTCCTGTATCTAATAAATACTTTCTGTTTACAATTCCAGTAGTATCGTATTTGGTCTTATCTTTTTCTCTGTGAAAGAAAGCCTGCAAAAATTTTACAACCTGATTTATGTGCCATACACAGCTCATACAGTATTTTGCTACCCAACTGACTTCAAAATCCAGCTTTAATAGTCTTGCAAAGAAATCCAGATTGTTTTTTCCCTCTAACTGAAAAGTTCTATGTTTGCCTCTTTAGGTACTTCTCTTTCCTTTGTAGTTGCATTAACATGTAATTGGTCATTACTCTTAAGTAATCATTTTCATGGAAATGCATTACAAACAATTTTCTCCAAGCTTTTCAATTAAGCATTCATTGCGAGAAGCATGGCTGGTACATATTAAGCCTTCAATTGTAGCAACTGAAATATTCCACTGCATTCCCCATCTTCCCTGGAAACAGGGTATCTGGTTTCTACACTTGCATAATTGCATGGTTCAGATCATTTGTCTCTATTGTAAAATCAGATTGAGGCCATTTTATTCCTCATGTCACTCTCTCAATTCTATCACTACCTATAATTAACAGTTTCTTAGCAGTCGAAAAACATTTTATAATCATAGTTGAATTTAACAGTCAATTCTTAAAATGCAAGACTTGGCACGAGGATGATTCATGTAAAAGAAAGTGAATCAGAAACTCGTATCTCCATTTCTGTTACTGAGCCTGGAGCTAGTGATACTTAGCACCATTACTGATTGGATATATTTTTTAACTGAAATTTCATTGTTTGAGCATCCATTGCATATTATTAATGCCTTGAGAATTTTTAAATTCGCTGGATCAGTTCTGCATAATCAAATACGGTTGCTGAGAAAAAAAGACTCAGACTCATTTAAGAGAACAATTAGACCTCCCAAAAACATGAACCTCCTGGAACATATTTGGGCAGTGACAATCTCACTAGTACCCACATTATTTACTGCAAATGAAAGCCTTAGTGCAGTTAGAAAAAAAAAAAGTATCAAAACAGACATAAGAAAATAAATATTAAAAAACAAAGACACAGCAGCTAAAGCTCAGTGGAATTTCTCTTGACTGCAGAGACTGTGCTCTGTAGGAGTACAGGTGAATATAAAGAGAACCCAGAAGCAAAGAAAATTTCCACAGTGGTTTGTGGGAAAACCAGATTTGCTTTCTCATTTTCTTCCTGGTGGCAGTTATCCCTTGTGCCGAATGAATCTCAGAATTATTTACTCCATACTTTTTTCTTCCATCAAAGGCATATTAATACCAAGGCTCAATTCTTCCCAGAGACAAGAGAGGCTTGCAATTAAAGAAAGTCAGGTTTTGTTGGACAATATTTTCACGGTTAGCAATACAAAGAGAGTCAGAAACTTGAGAAAGACACGGTAATGTAACAATTACTTTAACTGGTATGTGGCAATGTGCTGTTCCCACACACACACACTCCTCCAAATGAAATAGTTTCAGCATTGTCTAAATTTTTACTTTACCGTGTTTCCTTATCTATACCTTGCTTTAGGGGAGGAGGAGATTTCACCTACCTCCAGGGCCTTCTTGCTTTAGAGGTTTGGATGTGCCTATTAAAGAACCTATCAAGGCTCCAGCACTTACACCTGACACTTGTTCAGTACATTACCATCCATTTTTTCCTGTGACTGTGTGAAGCCTGGCCTGCTTCTATTAATCCTTTTGAAGTAGCAGATTGTTTTATATTGGGATTGCTGTGCTAAAGCCTGCAGCACTGTAGGTTCTGCCCCCTTACCGAGCCTCTTCTTGCCGGCCTTTGTAAATTCAGGAGTTGCCAGCCTGGAGAAGCTGGAGGAAGCCATATCCAGTTTCAAATCCAGGACTGAAGGAACAGACTAGGACTATTTCGCTTCCAGTAGAACTGGTTTATATGTTTCAGTTCATGCTAGTTTAACCCAATGAATGCCTAGAAAGCTGCTGCACAGTCACACTGTAAGGATGGATATTGCCTAAACCTGGACAGGTATCCTTTTGCTTGCTTTGTTGTCTCAATGCATTTTCTTGGATTCATCAGTGTTATTTCAGTACGTCAGCAGCCTATGAGCTAAAAATTACCTAACAATTTGCAGAGCAGCCCATGAGGAAGCAGAACTAAAATGCTAATTAAGGTATGTAGCTCTTAGACAGGAGGCAGCGGTAGAAGGGCTGAAAGGACAAGAACTAAAGCACTGTGGGGTGGGTGGTGGAAAACTGCCTGTGCCTGAGCCCCAGAGATCACAGGCGTGCAGCGATCACACTGCAGGCTGGCTTTGTGCAAAACCAGTTGTTGCTCATGTGGTGTGCATCTAGAAACCAAGCAGAACTTGCATGCTCTACATGCTTCAGGAAATGTGTGTGGAGGTTTTCGGGGAATGATGATTGGAATGGACATGAACAAGCCCTGAGCTGTTGCATAAATAATTATCTATGTAGACATGCCCCAAGTTTAAGAAAAGCACAGAGCTTTCTTCCTCCATGGGTATTTACATATGGTACTGGTGGACGCTTATTTTTGGTTTTCTATTTTCTCCCTGTGTGGGTTCCTTCCGCCTTATTTGTGTCCAGAGCTGACAGGAGATTGCAGTTACAATCTTATCAACTACTTTAATTATAATACTGCATTACAGTGATGTTACACTCAGTGATTCTAGTGAGTTAGGACCAGGGCCAGGGAGGAAGTATTCATAAGAAGTAGTATCACTATAGTACAAATTTTTTATTATTCCTGACAAAGCTGCTATCCTGCACCTCAAGACCTTCCACAGGCTGGGAAGTATAATTACTGCCACATGGCTACGGTCACTGACCTAGCCATCCCGGGCAATGCAGCTTGCGCCTACCAGAGCATCATTTTAAAGCAACATGTTGTGGTCCACCTTGCACATTGTTACACACTGCCTATGATAAGGCTGTCAGGCACAGATTGAAATGACTTCCCCCTGTTGCAATCAGTCAGTCCCAAGTGCTCTCAAACCATTTAAATGTCATAAAATTATTTTTCCATTCCTATTCAAGTCTCTGCCAAAATTTTCAAATAGTCTGAAGTCTTTCATATTACAATTATGTTAGTCTTGCCTAACTGTCAGTCAGATTATGGTCAGATGTTACCATGTATTAATTCAAATAAATTTTCTACAGTTTTGGGCCAAATACACAACAGTGGAAATGCTGAGTGTGTGACCAAGTAGGAGATTCAAGACCTTCATGATTTTTAGCAAAGGAAAAAAATCTGGTTTGTTTGAAAGATGCTCTTATAAATCATACCTTAAAGTTCTTTTGTTATAAAATGCTGTTAACTGTCTAAATAGCATTTTTATGCAGCCCTTTGACAAATCTAAGTAAGAAAATTGAAGCAGCTAACTCTGTTCTTTTCTTTGAATTTCAGGTATTGTTGCAGTCCTTTTCTGTGGAGTTACACAGGCCCATTATACCTACAGCAATCTGTCACCAGATTCCAAAATGAGAACTAAACAGGTAGGGAAATAACTGACTTTGTGTCTTCAACTGGTGTAAGGAATAGACAGAGGTACTGGCATACAGCTAGATGGGATTTCATTAATGCAAAGGAAGAGGCTTATGTCTTCATTAGTGGAAAGACTGGAGATTTTGCCAGGAAAACAGTAACAGTTCTCTGGATAAGCAAAAAATGTAAGAATGTGTTCTTCCCAAGAGACCTGGAATGTCAGCCGAGGAGATGAAGGGTAAGGAGATAACAGTTTACACTAGCTCCCATGGAAAAATGCTACAAAGTTAAGGAAATCAAAGAGCTGTGGTAAATAAGACAGAAGTGGTCTGAGAGATTGGATCCATGTGGATTTTTGCAAAGGGACAGTATAAATTGCAGTCTGGCCCACAGATCAGCAATTACATCATTTCATTTCTGCCTCGTTAAAATTCTGACATAATTAGAAAGAGTGATTTGTTTTTTCCATTGTGTTACTTAGAGTTTAGAGAAATTTGGTTGTCTGGTTTTTGTTTGATCAGGTGACTTGTGCAATTTTAATTATTTTTTTAAATCTTGGGGCTGTTCTCAGTACTAGATATATTGGCATTGCAATGTTAAAAATACTTTTCAGCACAAGGAGTAACTTTAGACTACCTCGCCACTACCTAGACCCTGTGAGAAGTCATTTAAATGCAGTTTTCTTCCCTTTTAATATTAACTCGTATGTCCCAAGAACCCCTGGTTGTAGAAAATCTATCTCCTAGAACAAAATGGAAACATATGGTCCAAGACTATAATTTTTGTGATGCAGTCTGGTACCTTTTTCTGCAACTCTTCTGTTTTAAGCATTGGAAATTGTATGTAGAAAATTTCATCGCTTCTTGCACTTCTCAAGTGAATCAAAAATCCAATTTTCTGTCAAAACCAGTTTGATAGAAAAAATACTGGCCACAGTATCAGTTCAGCTGTCAGACCCTCTCATAGTTCAAATCACAAAAAAGTTTCTGGTCAATACTTCCAGAATACAATGTTAGCTATTGAACAGGATAGTCTTCTCAATTGCATTTCTTCATACCAGCAGAGGTTGAGGCTTTCAAAAAGTATTCCAGTAGTGAAGAGAACCTTTCTCTGATAACTGTATCATAAAGGAATAACCTTTATATCCCTTTATATCTGCTATAGAATTGTTTCTATTTTGCAGAAATACTGAATTGCATATGCCATTACTACCCTTGAGCATAACTCTTACAATTTGAATACAAGGCTTTTTCAGGGATTCATCTGCATGATTTAGTGATGCATAGCCTTAGAGAGAGAAGGAGAAAAAGAAAGGCCACGGTATTTTTAATTACCTACAAATGTTTTCAACTACAGAATAAAATAACATTTAGTTTAAATGCATACTGGTTTTATTCATGTTTACTCTTTCATTCCCTCCCATTCAACAGTGCAAAACAAAATAGTGAAAATAAACTGAATCTCCCCTTGAACACACAGAAAAGTGATTATGTGTTTCTCTATGGAGCTATGAGTTTTATGCACCCCTTCTATTCTGTTTTTCTCTTCCCCAATAAGCTCTTAATCCTCAGCCTCCCTTACAGTATGGTTCAAAAATTGTTGTTAAATTCCTTTGAATTCATCTAATTTATTTTCTAATCCAAAGATTACCCTTTCATATGTAGCTGTTTTCAGCAAGACCTGCACTGCCTCTTTCTTTCTCTCCTCCCAAGAATTCTCAAGCAAATTTACTAAGCCACACACTTGGCATTCTCATAATCATATACAACTTCAGTGCATTTTAAATTAATATTGTTGCTCAGACAGATGGCTGTGCTCCCAATCTAAGTCATTTTTATTACTCATTACTGGCCAAAATCAAGGGCTTTTCAGTTTGTTTGTAGAATTATTCCAAGGGAGCCTCTCTCTCTTTTGTTACAATACGACAGATCTTTCAATAAGGACTGGTGAACTGTAATGCACACTGACAAAACAGTGAGTTAAGGCTGAAGCTAAAGCTAACAAAAAGCATGGAAATTAGATTTAAAACTCTAAATCAGATTGTGAAATTGTGTTAGCTGTTTTTAAACAAGTGCTTTTTCTCTACTGCTTTGCATAATTTTCTTTACATTTTTTACTAGCTGTTAAAATTTCATAGCTTGATGGTAAATTTCAGTATACAATGATAGAGGTGGTGTTTCTGGCCATGATGCCAAATTCTTCATTTCTCATAATACCTCATCAGTTGCTCTAAGAAAAAAAAGACTAGTATGATTTTCTTCAGATACTTATATAAAATGAAAACTTATCTACAGTTCTTAAATGAGAATTTAAGAACCTCTGTTAAGAATGCCTGTTAAAAGATGCCATGCAATTATTAGTCCTCGTGTACCCTTTATTATTCAGTCAAACACCATTTAACATTCCAGGAAAGACAAAATACTGGATTTCAATCTGAAACTTACAGAATCTGAAAGTATAAACTAACAGAAACCTTGTCACAATGGAGTCTTTTAACACTGTCATAAGAAAAGCAAGGTAACAAAGAATATGCAGCCTTTACAGAGTTGTCATTCAATGTAATTATCCCAGTTCTCACTATTTATAAACATTGTCTCTATTTTTGTTGTATGTTTTTAACAGGAATTATGTTTTATTGCAGTATTTTTCAGTTATCATCATTGACCTGACTATGGCTATAGTGATTTTAACGTTAAAATTGACTCTGCCATCTGTGCCAACAAGGTTAGGTCAAACAGTGCTCCTGAGTTTCATACATTTAAAGTTTAATTTACCCAGTATGTCTTTAGTGAAGGAGAAAATGAAACTGCTAGGACCTGATCGAAAGCTATTTGATTCTGTGCAGCTTTGTCTAGAATTTTTTGCAGCTGCTAGTATAACCTCACATTATGCTGCAGGCAAACAGTTGCTTCTAAATCTTGGGACATTATAGTTCAGATTTTACATTAGGTTCTTCAGATGCACAGTTGGGTTGGGTTAATTTGCTCAGCTACAAGTAAGTCCATGTTTGGCCGGGGTGTTGCTAGATAAATAGAAATTAGTGGTGTGTTGAAAGTGGACAGACTGTAAATCTCTACAGGTCATCTCTAGAAAGGGATGCATGGACAATACTGTGATTTCTACAGGAAGAGAAGACATTCCTTGCTATTTTTTTCTGTCTGCCCTCTATCAGTTTCACTCAAATGCCAAGCTAAGACCAGCACAGTTTCCTAGTGGAGTATTAAGAGAAGCTTCTCACTTTCTCTAATGTCTATAAATGTTATCCATCATACTTATGAATTATATCATTTTCTGGTTATGTTCCTTTAAGTCCAGGGAACAGCCACAATGAAAAGACCAGGGAACAGGGCAATACCTCTCTTTTGGTTAAGTGTGCAAGAGTATGGAGAATTCTACTTTCAGATGAAATACAGCGCCAACAAGTTATACATTCTGGAAAGGGAATTCTGAAACACATCTCCTATGGAAGTAGAGCCAGCGAATTACTAGAAGGCACAGGAAAGCATGTCCAGCCAGCAAGGGGGTATGCCACATTCTGCCCTGCCTGTCTCCTTTCATTCCACCAGTCTAACCCTTGTTTACATAGTCACCTCTGAAATAGCTGTGTCTAACAAGCTCATGAAGAAGACTGCTTTCTCAAATTAGGTGTAATAGCCTTTCCAACCACACTACTAGTTAAACAGTTACATTTTTTTTGCTGCTCCTGATAGCAAACCCATTAGGGAACACCTGCCTTGTAGGCAAAAGCTTCTGGCCTGATTGTTCAGCTACACTGGGTGTGCAGTATGCACGAGATGCTGCATTAAGATTTCAGCGGCCCTTCACCTCCAAGGTTTTACACAAGCTTGAGAACGGCATAAAGGTAAAACGAGAACTCAGTGCTGCATAATTTCTGAGTAACTTTACCAAAGCATGTAGTCTTACTAGGACTGCTTCAGCAAATTAACTTACAACACTGAAGGACTGAAAGCTCAGACTGGTCTTTGGGCTTCGCTCACTGATGGACATAGTACTGATTGCTTCAGATTTTAATCTCTACGCTATAAAGCAGACCTGATTATTTCTTATTATTAAAAGTCATCATGGTGCCGAGAAGCAGCTAATATCTCCTAGAAATCCCTTGAAAATACATTAAGTTTTCAAAACTTGCTTAGCTCATTTGTGATACACAGTTTCTAACAAGGAAACAGGCTAGGGATCAATGAGCTGATCGCTGGATCATACAAGAAGTTTGGTGTAAAAGGGTTGTGTTTATCAGCATATTAATTTAATGCTAATGATATTAATTGAAACAGGCTGACAAAACAGTCATGAAACATTTTTTTGATTCCTCAAAAACTGTAAATTAAATCATTATAGTATCTTGATCCTGAAATGCCATTGAATAGCCTCAATAAGGACTTTAGACTTGATGCTGTTCCATCCATAATTATAGACTCACTTCTGAAGCAAATTGGAACAGGAGAGTGTAACTTAAGAAGTAAAATACGGCAATGGAGATGTCCAAATCTACTGAAAGGGTGAAAAAAAATCAATTAATCAAAGGAGTGGTTCCTGAACAGCAATCAGACAGTGTTTAGTAAAAAGGGCATCGTAGGACTAAAGGCAAAGAGGTGGCTGAAGTCAGGTTTTGGCCCACTATATCTAAATGAAGTGCCACCACTGTGATCAAGTCATTCTACTGCTTTTCTGCTGACCTAACTCTCTTAGAAACAAGTTACAGGCAGAGCTACACTCAGAATTGAAACAACAGATCTCCTTTCTCTAGACACATGATACAATGTCTGTCTTGTAGGATTCTTCTGTCAGCTATCTTTTGTAAGAAAAGAAATAATGCATTGCAAATTCTGCTTCAGTAGCAGAATGCTTTCGCCTGAGTTTGTTGTTAAAAGCACAAGCCAGGAACTGCAGCTACTGTTTTTATCTTTCTGTGAGAGGAGAGGAGCAGCTGAGTACTAGTACTGCCAAAACTGCATCAATCTGCTGTTTGCGAGGGGTCCCACTCCAGATACCTAGCACCTATGCTGTATTCGAGAGAAGCAGCCCTCTCAAATCATAGAGAACAAAAGCACAAACAGAAGGTGGGTTTAGTGCCGCTATCATAAATGTGTGTGCCCTGGGACTTTGGTCCTGCTATTTGTATGAGTGTTTAAGAGACCAAACAATTAAAGCTGTGCTTACTTGTAAAGCACACAGCCTATATTAATTTATCTCTGGTTAATGCCTGCTATTTTCTGTTATCAGACATTGGATTCTTTATAGCTAATTAGTTTACACTTCTAAGAAGAAAAGGCCACACGAATGTCAGGATATAATGGCTCTTACAATTCAGTCTCTTGACTTTTAAAAATTTCAAGAGTATTTCTAGACTGAGGAAAACACTACTTACAGCAAAATGTCCTCGATAATTAGCAAAACACCAACCACCACAAAACATAATTCTCATCCTTTTGAAATGAGCACCCTAATTGGCAGCTGTTGCTGTGATTTGTTCAGGAGCTCTACTTAGGAAAATATGACCTTTAAGGTACTGCAAGAGGTCAGGTGTTTCCACATAAATGATTGGCAGAGAGACAGACTGAGAGGAAAGCAAGTTATCTTTCAAACAAGATTACCACCAGTACCAGATTCTAATCAGTCTTTGCATATGTGCTGTGCAGGAGGAATCCGTTCTTCCAGCACACCACAATTACAATGCCTGCAGGAAGAATTTCATACTAGAATGGTTTTTTCATTATCTTCTGAGGTATATAGCACCATTGGCTGTCTGATGTAAGATAACATATTTGATGGCTAATACTCTGTCTGAGGGTAAACTGGAAATTGTTTTTAACTAATACATGGTACTCAGGTCTGGTACTCTTCAAAAAGTATACAAGAGGTCCTTGCCTAAAGGATCCAATAAAGTCCAGATTCCTGGCTAGAATTAAACAGGTTGCATGCATGAAGTACTTTCTTCCATTTAAGTGGAGACTGAGCATAAAAACTAGCTCTGATGGGCACAGTCTCTTTCTGTCTCATGGTTCCCTTTCTGCAGATGAACAAAAAAAACCTAATTCCCAATCTCCTTGAACCCATGCAAGTTCAGACTCAAAAGCAATAGATTAGGGCTTCAGGCAGGGCTGCACAGGAGTTGGTCCAGGTGACCAATTTACAGTGGTCTGTAGAAGGGTCTGAAGCAGCAGCTACTTCTGATAACAAGAATAAAAAAATAAAATAGCGTTGGGGAAGATTTGTTTGTATTAGAATAGTATTAGTATAGTTTTACCCTTGTTTTAGCCAGTTTTGCTTAAAGTAAACACTCTGGAAGTCAGTCACATTAGGGAAAAACCTTGCTCTTGTTTTTTTCTTTTTTTCTTTTTTCTTTTTTTTTTTTTTGAGACAAGGCCTGTAGCAAAACCTTCATTTTGCAGCTGTTCAAAACAATCAGGGAGGACACAGAAATGCCCCTGTTCTTTTTCTTTGGGAGAAGAAAATGATACAGACATAAAAAGCTTGTAAGCACAGAGTTCAAAAAAGAAGAATGGCTTATGCTACATTTAGCATATAGCTGGTGAGTAGATACCTGAAATTGTAGGCAGAAATTTCTGCTACCTTTGAGACGTCTAACTTATAACCAACAGAAGTCACAGTTTTAGACCCTTCTAAAAGCCCAAAAGCTCACACCTCTCTAGATATGAGCTATCATTACAGCTCTAGCCTAAGTACCCTGAAGAGAAGCAACCCTCCTTCTCATCCTGCGCTTTCCCTTACAACTTGCCCGTTTCCCTCCTGAGGCGCTAATGAGCTCCAGCTGCGTCACAGGCATGCTGGCCGCCGTGTATTCCCGAGCCGGACCATCATAGCTTGCTAACGCAATGCATCTCCACAGAGCCACTGGGTCTGTTACAAACAGGCTGTCCTCGTTTATAAATTGCCTTCTTATCTCTAATTGAATATGCACCACATGCGTAGTGCTTGTAATAATTATTACCTTTAAAATGGATTGCAATTGACAGGAAGCGTACAATGAATTCCAGTTCTCTACACAGCTATTTTCTGTGTTTAGCAGAAAAAGCTGAAGATTGGAAATGTGCCAGATGCATTGTTTGACCAGATGTACCATAAGATCTTATGGAACCCTGTAGAATAGTATAATGCTATAAAGAAAGCTAAAGCTGCTTACTGTATGGGTTTAACGAGAAGAATCATAACAACACAAGAAAATCTTGATTTCTGCAAAAGGAATTATACTACTATGGCTTTCAATCTGAATTTCTTAAAAAAATCCCTCATTATCTGACTGATGTTCCTGATTACTTAACCATGCTAAAAGAATGTTAATCGGCAGTCTCTTTACGTGCCGCTCCCCTTAAATTTATGCGGAAATGCTATAATTGTTTCCTCTCTTCTAGCTGTGAGCTACATGGTGGATGGTAAACAGCTAGGAAACATTGCTACAAGTAAGCTGATAACAACAGGCTTTATAACTATGGTATATCAGTAATTAGCTACATAATTTATTATTTATATCATGAATTAGCTGCTATCCTATCCATGATACTGAAAATACTGGGTGTCCACATACAGAAATCTTGTTAGAATATTCAGTTCTATACTTCATGCTTTAATCTCCATTTTTCCTCTGGTTTTGCATACCTGCTTTAGTGATTCCTTAACTGAGAATGCAGATTTTTGGCCTTTAGTTCTCATCTAGCATGTGTCCTTTTGTCATCAGCATTTTGTAAAGAATACCATCTTCTAGTATCTTACACACACAAATAAAAATAGTATTTTGGACCTATGAAAGAGAAATATGCTCTTGAAAAACAAAGAAAACCAACTCTCCTTCATTTTGCTTAAGCACAGGAACTGGAAAATATGCATGCTCAAATGTAATTCCTACCCTGAAGAAACCCAGAGCTGTAGTGAAAGCAGTATTTCTACAGAGAAGCCCATCACATTGAAAAATGATGTCATTTTGATGCTGGTAGGCTAAGGAGCATAATGCCATATGCAAACTGGTTTCCAAATAGCTTCATTAAAGTTTTTATACTCTGTTTAAACATTAAACATTTTCTTTAAATATTAATAAAGTTCTTTGATTGTTAAGGTTATAGTTTACTCTTTACAGCACGGTAGCAGATGCCAGCAGTTAGCTAACACATACCAATTGGAATTAAAACCTATGGGCCAAAATCTCATTGGCATATGGAGAAATATGTAATGAAATTCCAAACCAAGACACATGCTGTAGTTTCTTTGAAAGGTGCCCTGAATCACAAATGAGACTCTCATATGTCTTCGTCTGTGAAGCGGAGTCAAACTGCATGGGGCTATGTAAGCTACTGCAGAATCAAAAAGCTGGTTTATGTAACTACGCGGATCATGTTAATGTGTGTGTCTTGATCTCCTCACAAGAGTTTTGAAGAGTAATGTCTGAAATGTTTCTCCTTACTGTGGGGAGCTAGCACTTACCCCTAGTTTTTAAGTCTGCATCCATGCAAATATCCAGCCTTGTGCTGCACATCTGTAAAGCACATCTAGTTTTGTGAAGAGAGTTTCCTCTACGTATGTAGGCTGTCAAACCAAGTCCCCTCCTAATTATTGCCACCCTGCTCATCGCTGCAGCTGTGGAATGCATAGGGAGAAAAAGCGAGCTAAAATCAATCTAATCCTGGGCTATGAACATATTCTTGTGTCATCAACGTGCAGCGCTGAAACAAGAGCAGAGCACAGTTTAACATCACATACTCAGAGTATGTGTGGTTACCTTTAGTTTAAACTACATCTTACTCAATTTTGCATCTTATAAAAGTCGACAACTACAACGTTCCCTTAAACATGTAGTCAGTCACAACTCTCTCATCTGAGAACTTGTGACAGAGATAAAAAATTAAGGTAGGATTCTTCATTTAAGCCTTTCTTCATTTTTCATGCAGGTAAATTAATTTGATAGAGTTTTATGGTAAGAACCAAAGCCCTTGGACTTTAATGAGATTTGGCTTATGCAGTAAATGAAGAGGTTCCAAATATAATGAAGATATAAGTAAAACCATTCAGACTCTTTCTTAAAACAGAGTTATGTCCTCATGGTAATAATTTGTTCTAACTTTGTCTGAAACACTGACACTTCACATTATTATGTTAGGTGATTTTAGTATAGGATTTATCAATAAATTCTGGAATGAACCTCTTAAAAACATAATCTGTTTTGTATTTCTATGCATGGTACATTATACTGCTAAATTGGAATGCAGTAAAATTATTAAGCACGTAGGTTTACATAGTTTTTAGTGTTGAAGGTGTTATTAATAGGTTCCTTTTTTATAACCCAGTGTTGCCTTACACATGCATGAGTATGCGTCAATGTGTTCATAATTGCTCTTTCTGTGGGAGCACCGTGTTGGTAAAGAACTTAAGACAGCTATTTCTTGCATGGTTAGGTAGCTTACATTGTGGTCTTTACAGAGCACCAAGCGTTTTGTCACAGGTGCATGCTGACCTCACGGAAAGAAGTCCACGTGGTTTGGGAGCTAGCAGCTTTACTGATGTTTTGAGGCCTCTGCTTCCCCTGCAAATGGCAATGCTTTTGCTCTGCCCAAAGAGTCCTGGGGCAATGGGAGGCTTTAAGCAATCTGAGCTGTTGGGTGATTTCTGACATTACCAAACGGCTATTGACAAAGATCCTTTCTTGCAATCTGAAATACGTTTTATATATCTCTCCTTTTTAACATACATGATTCTTGCATGACTGCTGATCCCTCACAATTCTCTTTCTAGGGATATCATCTGCAAATTCCATATCAGCTAAAAAAATGCTCAAAAGCCTTGGTCAAAAGTATGTAGCTAACACTAAAATTCTCACACAATAAGCTGCAAGAAGAAAATAAATACATGTAAATAAGGCACTATAATAGTCTAAAGCACTTGCCAGCACCCCATCTTTTTAGTGACTGCACAGCTGTGTTTCCATTACACGATTAATGCATTTTCTACCTTCAAAGGAGACATGTGTACAAAATGGTAGCATACTGCAAGAAATACTAAACAGCTGACTATAGCTCATCTCTTTCTCATGGTGCCGTCTGTGGAAATAATTAAGGGCTAAAAAGTCCTTTGTCAAAATCTTTCAGATTAAATGTCTAAATCATGACTAGGATTCAAATAAGTACCCTGTCTTTCCCTTCCACACGTTTTGGTACCTATCTACTTTCATTCACCTAAAATAATGAAAATAACATGCAAGCCTGAGCATCCGTTTCAAGCTTTTGACTTTTAATTCTGCTTCAGCCACGCTAATTTAGGGGGGGTGTTGACCACCCTTTGTCTCCAGTGAACTTGAGAAGAGTTCCGAGTGTCTGAGAATTCCAAACAGACATTTTGCATCATCAGAAGCACACACTCATGTAAGGACTAATACTTCCTTGACAAAACATTTCTCTGCACAAGGTGCCAGATGACACTTCCCTAGTCCACCCACCTTCTGCTTCCCTACAGATTCTTACCAGGAGTTATTTTTAAGGTGCATTAAGGAATGAATAGATGTATCTGTTCACTACAGATACTTAATTTTATGTAAGATAGCTTTTGTAGTTTTGGCATTATTAATCTTTGCCCTGTTTGTGCTTAATACTACATATCCATCTCCATTGGCCTTTACACATACTATTAGTGTATGCAGACACATACACACATGCACACACATACACTCAGTGCTATGTAAAAGGCACATATAAACAGCACTGATAATTTCCTCTAAGCTCATTTTCTGCAATTATCCTTCATCTGCAATTTTTGGATGTATTTCACAGATAGAAGTGCAGGGTGTTAGACAGCCCTTCACCACAGGCAATTATTTACTCACAGGGGAAGTACCAAGGTTGCAGCCACTTCAAAGCTAACTTGTGTTTGATGACGGCTTTCTTGTGCTTTATCCACAAGATGGTCCTTTCTACTATTTTCAAAAAGCACGCCACCAGCGAGTATCTGACATTTTCTGTATTTTAGAAACTGGACCTTTCACACTTAATGTTCAAGCAAATCCCACTCACATTCTATGTCTCGTTTAGCTCATCTCCATACAGTCTGCACTCCAGACTGTATCTTTAAGTGTAGAGGACTGTTAGATGAGGAAAGTCTCTAACACTTAAGAAAAAAATGTGACACAAAAACATAGTTCCTATTCACATTTCTTGGTCTTTTTGTCCAAATGAATCATCAATTCTTGAATGGTCGCCTGCGTAACGAGGCAGGGAAGCTGTTTAAAGAAGACTGTAGAAATGAAAGAAAAGGATTCCCCAAATTTCCACCCTAAACCTATAAAAGCAGATCAGTGGACCTACTAATCCAGTATCCTGCTTCAGAAACTGGTACTAGCATCTGCAGAATAACTGCAAAGAATATTGCCGAATATTACTATGGGGTAGCATTCTGTAAGGTAATGTAGATAAAACTTGACTCATCAGTAATAGGTCTTTAAGAATAATAAATGGAGCTTAATACCGTCAGGATCTCTTACTATTCAACACCAGTTAGAGCAAGAGCGATTCTCAGAGGGAGGATGGTCTCCGTAGGTTAGAAAGAGGTAAGGTCTTGTGTCCATTCCCCTCCAGCCTCTATAAACAGACTTACAGCAAAACAGTGTATATATGGAAAACCTTATACAAATAGCTGTGGCACAAAAAGTAGAAAAGTTATTTAGTAAGTGCTCTTTTATCTTAGATTAGGCACTGAATAAAAACAAAACAGCATGTCATAAAAAAACCACATGCAAATACTGCTACTGTTTTCTGGATTAAGGTAGAATAGTGTCTTTTCTGATTTACAGTCCTACAGCATTTTTCCACAGAAGTAGTTTTACAGACTGTAAAGGGAAGCATCAATATGGGTAGGTAGGAGCTGCAGCATAATCTCTATAGAATAAGAGCAGAGAGCTACATTTGTCCCGTAGTTATGTTGGATTTGCAGTGAAATGGAAATCTTATAGTCATGAGCATCAGATAATTTTTTGTAGTCTTGATTCTTGCTAGAAAGCATGAAGAAAAGACACCACAGACTTAATAAGAATCTTTTTTTTTTTCTTCCTGATAGGTTAAAGGCCCTCATATTGGTTACTAGTTCCCAATATGTCAAAGACTAACTGAATTTCTTTCCAACATCCAAAATTTGACAAGGAAGGAAATTGTTTTTATGAACTCACTTCAAGAATTAATATTAGAGAATATTTCCTCTCAGCAAATTGAAATGGAATAAATTGCATTTGTCCTCCTTAGAAATTGAATTGATCGCTTGAGGTTAGGACTGTGATGGCAAGTCAGAGAAAAAAAAAACACTTGAGAGGGTTGAAAAGAGGAAGATGAGACTGATTTTGTATTTCACTTTTGAAAAATCAGCAGCAGTTCCTCTAATTCTAACATAAATGCAGAAACACAAAAGATGTATTAGTTCATTGCAGTTTTAAAGACAACTGGATTACATCGATAATGTTACTATTTTTCTTGCACCAAAAGGAGAACAGTCATGTTTTAAAGCATCTAAGTCTCCTTTGTTAGCTGAAATTGGCTTTGCCAAAGCCACAAATTGTTTCTTTCTTTTGCTTGTTCTTTTAACCATTGTTCCATATAGCTCTTAACTGTCAGTACATAATGTCCCTCCTTCCACATGGTCGGTGATTTACTGCCCCAGAAAGATGCCTTCTAAGAAAGTATCTTTCAAGTTGTTCAGAATAGGTCGTAAACTTAAGCTTCATTTTTTATTGATATTATTATTATGTTACCGCTTTTAAATTCTTTCCCTTCTACAGTTTTTTCTCTGGTTTCAGCTTCATAAGAATACTAGCTTAATCCTAGACAGCACAAGCTGGTCATAGCCTCTTCATTTTCCATTATCATAATTATCCCTCTATCAGCAAATGGAACAACCATCAATGTTGCCCAAAATTTCCAAATTCATCCCTAAACATGGTGATTCTTGTACCACCATTAATTTCTGGCCAGCCAAAAATTCTTTATATCCCTTCAAACAATTTTCCAGCTATGCTCCTTTTTGAGCAGAACCCTTCCTTAATACTTACAGAGTAATACAGTACTGCCAAAGTAAATGTAGAGAGCTTTAACTGCAGTAATCCCTGAGCACATTATCTTGATACAACAGAGCGCTGATGATTCCTCCTTCCTTTGTGCCTGCAACATCTCAGTTCAGGAATTTAAGATAAATAAGCACCTTGAAAATGGCTGTTTCAAGTTTGTGAACCAAATAATAACTTAGATGACAAGCTGGAGGAGCAACAGCATCATCCTCTCTGTCTTGGCGATACCTTTCATTACGGTTTCATTCTTGGGTAATTTTTAGGTACAACTTAATGCCTGATGTATAATAGCAAAAGTTGGTTATGCTGCAGGGAAGGAAGATAGTGATCTTAAAAGGTTCCCTCTCTTACAAACTGATCCATGTTTGAAAAAAAAAAAACCGCACCAAAAACCCAACAAAGCTTGCAGAAACCCCCTCTCCTAGGCAACTTAGCAAGACTAATGATAGTATAATTAACTTTTCTACAGCTAGATGCAAAGTCTATTGAAGGCAACATATAAACTCTCATGAAGCTCTGAATCTGGCTATACTACCACAAGTACACACCAAAGTTTCTGCTGCTCTCCGTGCCTCACACATATAAGAAATGTCTTAGATTTTGAACAGTCACTTAGTTGTCAATTAATTGATAACCTTGAATAACAAAGTTCTTTCTGACCATTAATTTGAATCCTGTAATTAACAATGTTTACAGATTCATTGTAAATACATCCAAACTAAGCTTCTATTCAACCCTGAGGTCAAACCTTTTTAGAAGTTCTGAATGTTTTACTTTTCAAGATATTGTCCCTCTGATTTTCATTGTTTCAAGTAGTTTAGAAAAAGAAAATTTTACTACCTAATTTTCAACATTGTTGGTTTAAACTTCTTTTGTCCAGCAAAGCCATTCAAGACATATGGCATTTTTAATAATAGAAAAGATTTGTGCCTTGATGTCTGGAGCAACATTTTTCTTTACTGTTGCAGTAGTTTATCCAGCTTCTCCCAAGCTGAACTTTGGTTGTGGTGTGTAGATTATGCCCAAAGAATAATTCATACTGTGTAAATGCAAAATTTTGCTGGCCTTCCCTCTCCCTTGGTGCTGCTGTTTTCTTTATTTCTTTTTCCTTTTACTTTCCCAGTTCTTCCTCAGGCCTTACAACTCTTTTAAACCTCTCAGCTCTATAGGGAAATAGAAAGTTATTGTGCGCCTTCCATAAATCTTTTGGGGTGAAATTCATTGAATTCAGTAGCAAAGCCTACTGATAAAAATGGCCAGAATTTTGCCCCAGGACATAAAAGATCTTGCAAGAATCTCTCCGACGATGTGTTTGTAAAGTTTACAGTCAAATATGCTTGGATATCAAAATTAGCACCATAAACAAGTTTATATTCTGTCATGAATTTGAGTTACTTTTGCTGATTCTTTCACCTAAGCATGTTATTCTAGAAACAAGCATTATATCACTATGCTGTGAAGATTCATTATAGCTGTATAAAGGATTTCAGGCAAGAGGTTGAAATTCCAACCTTCTTTTTCTGATTTTGAAGCATCTAATCAAAAGGGAAAGATTAAATAAAGCAATTAGGCTACAATAAAGGCTTCTACAATCTCAGAAAAATTATGGTAGTCTGAATTCTCTCACTGCATTTTAATTCAAAATAGTTAGGGAAAAGCAATTTTCATCAACGATTGATTTATCAATATCCTTGACTTCATGGAACATTTTTGATAGCTGTGTTCTAATTAAATAGCATTATTCAAATATAATAAATTTTATAACCGTCACTTAACATTGACTGCTTGGGATTTTAATAGCTCTCTGTCACCTTCAAATCTCTCTTAAAAAGTATAATCAATTTTACATCCTGGCTTCCTAGCTGCTGTTAGACTATTGAAACTCACCCTATTTTGGTATCATGCAAGAATATATCACTGTAAGACGTAATCCCTAGACAGGTGGCATTCCTCCATGCTGCTAGCAAAATCAATGCAACTAGAGAAGGCTTGCAGGTACCTGCAAGAGGTGCATGACATTCCTCCAGCAGGTATTAAATCAAGTGAGAGAATGTAATATTGCCATCAGTGAGTAAAATTCACTGAATTTTGCTGGAAATAAGTTGTGGATGTAATTCAGCTTTTACCCAATACCCTCATACTAACATTATTCTCTTGAGATGAAAGAATGCTGTTTATAATTCTGCTCTTACCCAGTACTCTCATACTAACTTTATTCCCTTGAGATGAAAAATGCTGTTTAACATATTTCAGAAATCTAGTACTTTCCATCTCCCCAGCCACAAGGGGACTGTGGCATAGAATATGTTCATTTTCTCCTTTTGGTACTCCTTTAAAGAATTCTATTTTCCTTGCAGTTGAGATTGGAACTTAGTGTGTCCCATCTTCCAGGTGCACTAATTACTTACCTAGATAATCTCTCTAACACTCAGTGAAAATTTAAGTAGTTCTATAAAATGGATCAAGCTGCAAAACCCATTTTAGCACAGGTTGTTTCCCTAATTGGCTTGAACTTAACTATGGGGGTGGAGGAAAGGAAGGAGAAGAAAAAAGATAGCACTTTCCTTATCTTGCTCAAAAGATAAAACTAATACAGTTTTTATATAAAATTTTTTCACTTGAGTTAAAATAAAACATCAGTATAAGATAAACATAGAGGTTACAGCAAGGCTTAAGGTGTAGATAACCTGGATTGATTCCTTCCTCTGCCAGTGAGAACTGAATTGCGGGTGGTACTTTCCAGAATAATGTCCCAACTTAAATGGGATTTTTTGCACATCCCTCTTAGTACTTACAATGGCTGAGGGTAATAGAAAAATTAAGCATATCTGGTGAATGATGTGGTTTTAAATCCATAAATATTATGTCAATTTTAATAGACATTTTTATTATATTTTTTTTGTAATAACCGCTTTTTACACAGAAAATAACAAAGCAAAGCAAATACCAGTTTCAGTAAGTCACTGAGCTAAACACCTAAACCAAGTGTCTGGACTGGTTCTGGACCGGTGTTTTTGTAATTAATACTCTACACTGCAATGTGTTGACACTGGTGATTTATTACAACTCTTACTTTAAAGCTATAAGCAGATTTATAGACTTTGTGGAGAGGTAGAAATGGCACATTAAAAATGAGGTTTTTTAGCTTTATACAGAAAAAAATGTCTTATTACTATGTGTATATTAAAATGGTTTCTAGTATAATTTTCTGGTAGCCTTGGGGAAACTAATGGCAGCGTATGAGAACTTTAATGCCGATTTCATTTAGAGTAAAAAGAGGTTAGTTGTCTGTGCAGGAGGCAAGGGAAAGGAATTTATGGTTATAGACAAAACAATTCCAAGGACCTAATATCTAGTATTCTAATCCTAACTTTTTTCTTTCCCTTTTTTTTTTCATGCAAGTAATCCCACTTTCAAATACATATATTCAAAATAAGGGAAATTTTTGAGTGGCATTTAAGCAGATCACAGACCGTAGAATGGACCTGGCTTATGGCCACTCAGACAAAAAAGGATGTTTTTCAGAGGCTAGTGTATATGGTTCAATTCTTCTTGGAACTCCTTGGGTGTCCCAGGAAATTATAAATTCTCAGTGAAAACCTATTCCTTCTATTCTTCTGCTTCTCATCAAAAGGTCTTGACATCTCATCTTTAAAATAGCGACAGAAACATTTGTGTGAAAGGCATGACAATTTGGGAATATGCTTCTATGGAAGCTGTCTCTTAACATGGCTTTCAGAAGGTCTCTTTAGAATAAATTGTTTTGTTCTGATGGGATTTATGCTGCACAGCGCTGATGGTTAAGTGCTTAATGGAGTATCTCCATGGGCTCTATTACTGTTGAACGAAACACAGAAGTTGAAGAAACACTAAATAAAAGACTATGCTGAATACAGGAATAAAAGTGAAGTGGATAAGTTTTATGTTATATTTACAAGCATTGTGTTCCAGGAAAAGGCATTCAGATATCACTTCTTTTATGGCCATATCTAGTTCTGAAGCAGTTGATATTTTTAATTTTAACTCAGGGTGAGAAATTTTAATAGGTTGCACTCCATGAAAAAATGTGTTATATGAGTCATATACTTTTTAAAAGACAGCAAAAACTATATACAGAATACAGAAGACTCTGAATGAAGCTAACAAGCTAGTTTTACCATTCTAAGGAGCTGAATCTTTCATAAAAGACCGTATCATGGCTGCGCCTGGAATAGGAGGGAGCCTACTGCAAATTAGCTATTGAAATAGCACCTGGATTTTTGCTATACAAAGGAAGGAAACTAGTCTGGATTTAATCTTCTAGCAAGTAGGCAGTCCTATGATAGTGGAAGATCAAAATACAAAGAAACTAGAGATAAGAGGGGGGAAAAACCCAACACAGTTCAGCACCAAAATCCACAGAAAAAAAAAAAAAAAAAGAAGGGATTTGGATTGTATTTGCTATTGCAAAAAAAACCCCCAGTTGATATCCAGCAATAAGATTCAAGAACTGCAATAGATTTCAGTGTTGCATGTAACAGACATAGATGATGTGGCTAAAAAGTGTTACATACACTATAAATATAGGCTAAGAAAATTAATAGGCCTGGAAGCACAGGAAACATGGCCCAGTGAGCGAAGGAAATGTACATAGTTAACGTTGACTGGAAACACATAGCCAAGAACTAGGGATTTTTCTTTTTAAGAATTGCTTACTGAAATTATTTGGAGGCTTGATGCCACATTGATGTAGGAAGAAACGGGATGCACGTAGCCAGAAAAGGAGCTAAAGTTATAGGGAAACATAAAAGATGCACTAAACTGAATTTACAAGAAATGCATAAAGACTGCATCTTGACCAGAATGCTGGGAGACAAGGGGTGAGAAGTTTCAAAGCAGTAATGCCATGTGAAAGTACTTCAGGCAAGAGTAAAAGCTTGAATTTACTATTGAAGATTATTGAGAAAGAGTAGATAGCAAAAGCAATGATATAGCAAAATACGTTTTCCTTCCAAAAAAATGTATGTCAACAAAAAGTTTGGAAAATACAAGAAACTTTGGTTTCAGAAACTGTTTCTAAAATGCATCAGTAGTACATCTACTATATGTTTTTTTAAGTCTTGAATGAGATTTTGTAAAGAAAGAGTGAACTATCATTCAGCTTTAAAACCTCTGAAGCAACCTCTTATCCCAAGAACTCAAGTATGCTGCTGTGGCTCCTCATAGCAGTATCCTCCCATTGAATGACTTTTATGTATACACAAATATATATTTTATATATATATATGTAGATCTTGTCATGAGACTCCTGATACACTGTTTAAAGCATTAGAAAAATGTGTCAGATGACATTCCCACAGAGAAGTGGGATCATGTTTGCTCCCAAAATGGAAAAGCAACGATTTGTCATAATAATTTCTATGGGTCACAAGATCCCGTACTTTGAGGTTTTTTGACAACTGGTTTCTGTCATTTAAATTTAATTTAAATAATTTAAGTCTACTAACTTCCAAATATTTCTTGTGTTTATCTTCAAGTTGTTCAGCATTGCAGCACAAAATATGGGCTATGGAATTTGTGCTGCAGATAATTGATGGTGCTGCCATGGGGTCCAAAATATCTTCCCATATACTACGGGGTTTTATGCCATTTTGCTTCTGAAATTTGTTTTAAATAATGATTCTGACAGCTCTCATTTTTCCTTTGTTAGATCTTAGTGACTGTTATTGGATATTTATTTTTAGAAGCACAAACATATTACAAAAAATACATAAGCCTGTTAAGGATGAATAAAATATCTCCATAGTAACATTCCAGATAGAGATGTATGACTGGTTGTAGACAGACTGACACAAACTTCGGCCCTAATTCTGCTTCAGGATTTGTTAGCATAGTCTCCTGGACCTAAAAGTGAGTTCAGAAGTGAAAAGCCCTCTTTTTCTCTCCTCTGTAGTTATTTGGCAGCAATGATCGATTTTTTCCAGATGTGGATAAATATGAAAGTTTATTTTATTAGTTTTTATATAATCAGCTGCAAATGCAATCAAGAACATCCCCTCAAGGCAAATGAATATTTTGGCTTTGCTTGTTTTTTCACAGAAGAAATCCTAACATAATCATGAACTTTAGGCTTATTTTATAATATATTTCAATGATATCTTAAATAGTTTGATTTTAAATGAGAAATTAATATTGATGTTCAAATGGTGCAACAGAAGTTCTCATCTGTGGGATAATATTCATGGTAATAAAAAAGATCATGTTATATTTTAAAGGTACAGGTTCTTAAAAGTCCATTTAGGATTTTTTTTTTCTCTTGGCATTAGTGTACCCACACCCAGTACTGTGTTACGCACAGCCACTTGTGTAATCAGGAGCCATTTCCCAGGCTCACCTGTGTAAACATGAGTGAAGTTAAATTCCCTCCGCTTCCTTGCAGTTTGCATTGAAGCTTGTATAACTTACTTGCTGTTTATGTATTTTATCAGTTATCTATGTCAAGCTTTCATACACAAATCAGATAAAAACATGCAAGCAGCTATGATTTTTAAAGCTAAAAGACACCGTGTGTACAGTATAGCAAATTAGATGGCTTTAAAATCCACCCTTGAAACAGATGCGATTTCTGTTCCATTCATCTAACAGTTCTGTATTCCAAGGGAACCTGGTGATAAACAGTAGTTAGTTACAGACATGAGTCATAATTATGTTCTTTCTCTCTTGTTTAAGTTGTTCGAGTTCATGAATTTTTTGGCTGAGAATGTCATCTTCTGTTACATGGGACTCGCACTATTCACGTTCCAAAATCATATCTTCAATCCTCTTTTTATATTTGGTGCATTTGTATCCTTTGCTTTAAAGAAGTATATATCTATGTACAGGTGTATATATATTTTTATATATATATAAAGAATGTGTGCTCCATGTGGAAAAAAAAGTCAATAAGCAAACCAATCAGTTCCTTAAATACTGAGAATCAATTTTTTGTCAAGTCCAAAGCCAAGCATCTTTATTACCTGTATCTCAGTAACTGGCTCAATACATGTAAGCATGTAAGCAACTGTCTTTTGACAGTTGCTGTTTTGCACGTCTGCTACAAGGCAAATATCTTTAAACCAGCTGGGGAACTTTTGCCACTAGCGTACAAATGGGATGAGAAATTGGGGTGTGTATAGGGACACATCTGTCCAGAGCTAGTGCAGATCCACAAACTGTAGAGCTGCCCCCAGACGGGTATGTGCCATAAGCAGAACTTCCCCAAAGCTAATTAAATGATATTAAGTCCTTAAAAAGCAAACAGTTCTGCATTGCTTGGATCTTTCCTTCTTTATATTTGATCTCTCTAGTGTACATGGATTTATTTACACCATCATGTGCCTAAGAGACTGGTAAGAAAAAGAGCCTGTGTCTTTAATTCTGCCATGGCTTCTCAACAAGTTCTTTGCTTACTTTGTACAGTGGTCTCGATTCTTTTCGTGCTGACAATTTACACAATGATTTTTTTGGCTCAGAGCAACAGCCCTTTGCTTATCGCTTTTTGATGAACTGTAATAGCTTTGAAAGTTGGGATCATACTGTTTACATGCAGTAATTCTTATATGTAATTTCCAAATGAATAATAAGAACTGCATCACAGCTCCCTTGGCTACAGGGTTAGGTGGCGGAGAGGACACCAAGAGCCTATCTCTCACACACACACCCCCCAAGGCAAGTGCACTCCCAGTGTGGGAAGGCGGTTGAACGCAAGAGCAGCACTCAGCACCCCAGACCTGGCTCTGTCATTCCTTCTCACACAGAGCCAGGGCATGTGAAGCAGCCACTGCTAATGCATGTTCTCCCAAGCCCACAGGAGCTGTAAGCAGCCCTTTGGCCCAGCAGTTACAACACATACAGATGTTGCCACTCAAGTACTTCATCTACTCTGCAGTCCGCAGCATGTCTCAGACTGAGTGCCATAATTGAGCCCTAAGAGTCACAAGACAAGGGGAGGACAGAACCTGCTAAAAGCATGTATAAGAAGCTCTGATTGTCTTTTTTTTAAATCTGAAATAGCCTCATGTTTCTAACTAAGGCAACTTTAGTGATCATTCCATAGAGAAGTCATAAAGAACTTTCAAAAAAATCTCCAAAGAAAAACAACAGGGGGGGGAAAAAAAAAAGCACAGAGACCAATGGATATAGACAATATGAATTGTCAGGAAATAAGAAAGTAATCATGTCCAAAAGCACATTTATTCTTTGCAAATTGCTGCTCAAGGAGATAATGCCATCTCTGCAATTGATGACGGGCATTTTACTGAAGGACTGTAAGTCACGTGTGATACAAATGTGATGAGCAGAAGTAGTGTGATTGAAGTGGGATATATAACAATGAATATAAAACCAGGATGTCTGGGGAAGACAATCTCTGCCACCACACAGTTTTATAATGAAATTGGAACCAGAAGGATGTGACATGTAAAATATGAAGGAAGATAATCTCATATTCATTTTAATTACATTTTTAAAATAACTTTGGAGAAATATTGAGTTTAAGTTAACTCTGTTTTTGTCAGTAGTTCTTCCACCGTTTTCCTCAACATCTTACATTTTAGGTGGCAGTTTTTGTAGCAAGGGCTTGCAACATATACCCACTTTCTTTCCTTTTGAATTTGGGTCGAAAACAAAAGATTCCCAGGAACTTTCAGCACATGATGATGTTTTCAGGTAAGTGCTATTTTGGTATTTTTCCTGTCCCCATTTAACAACTGGCAAAAATAGTCATCTGTCATTAGGAAAAGCCACATCTATCACAAAGAAGTCATTATCTTAAAACTCAGGATAGTCTCTTCAAAGCTACTGAAGCAATGGATGTATTCTCATCAACTTCACTGTGCTGGACCTATTTTAATTAACTTTTTGGAAGCCTACCACACAGGAAGCCAGTATGTCAACCCATTGTCCCCCACATCTACCCTTCCATGACAATTCAAGAATACTGCATTTTTTTTGTTGTGTTTTTTCAGAGGCACCTGTAGTATACCTGACACCATGCTTATGTACCAGCAAATAAATATCCAGCTTTGAAGGTGTCAGTACTTACCCTCAAGTCAGACACAATCTTTGGCAATTTCTCTAACTTCAGGAACAGTTTTACTTTGAAACATGAGACTAGGAGGCTCTAATTCCACAGACCTTTTCCTGTGTGTTCCAGCCTGATATTTGAATGCTTTATTTTCCAAATTCAGCTTTTACTGATTTTTAACTCTGGTTAACATTGTAGAATAACAAAAAAAATCCAGAAGAGGGAGCCACATTCTACTCCTATTTGTGCATCATCCCATGAACTCTTAAAATCTCAGCTGGATTCTATATTTTTGGACTTGCACAAGCTAGAAATACCTCCACTTGATTTT
This sequence comes from Gorsachius magnificus, assembly GCA_034008185.1. Lineage (NCBI taxonomy): Eukaryota > Metazoa > Chordata > Aves > Pelecaniformes > Ardeidae > Gorsachius > Gorsachius magnificus. The sequence goes on along the minus strand of CM067087.1, from coordinate 32,210,285 downwards.
TCTTATGCTAATTAGGAAAAAGTCACTTATAAGCTAAGAATATTTGTTCAGTAAAAGACAGAAACACAAATCCCCCAATGCCATTTATGAAATAATTTTCTAAAATTAGAAAGTCAGCACCTTTTTTTTTTCCTTCATTTTTCTGCTTTTTATGCAAAAACCTACTCTAGATTTTTTATGGATAAACGTTCTTGATTGAGACCCTTGATGTACACTGATCTATTTAGCCAGATAACAAGTAAAATACAGTGCGCCACATTTCAAGCTTCCTCATCAGGACTACTCCACATCAGGGTGCCTCATTTATGCCAATATAATTCCATCTCTCTAGAGAGCAACACAGTAGTTCATTTCTATATCTATTCAATCCTTCTGCTAAAAGCTGCCATTGAAAATGTCAGTTAATACCAGCTAGATTGTAGTGAGAGATGATGTCATACATCCATTAGGAACTGGCTTTCAGACCACCTGCTCACCTACAATTGTTAGCTGTGTAAGATGTATATGTAGATCACTCCAGTAAAGCTAGCAGGTGGCCAACTAAGACAACAGTGTGAAATATAGCTTCATATAATTAGTTACCTAGTTTCTGGGCCCCATTTTTGCTTTTATTTTTTCATCAGATAAAGTACAGGTTGCAAAATTTCTAAAATATTTCTTATTCTTCAAGTTTTCTGTCCTTATTTTCTCTAGTCAAATTTTGTTCTCCACAGAACTAGGAGCAGAAAGTAGCCTGCAGCCAACAACTGAACGTGAGAACTCACACTCACACATTAGCTTTCCAGTACAATCTGGCAGCTGAGAACTGAAAATAGTAGTATTGAAAACTTCTAAAATGTAAACGTTAAAATACTCAGAAAAGTAATTTTTAACTGTTTTCAAAGAAACACTGTATTTAGTAGAGAAAAATGTCTTTACAACATTATAAAAAAGAAAATGGCATCATCTTGCAAGTAGAGCAATAAAGACTGACTGCCTCTCACACTGCCAGCAGCTTCACACTTCACAGAAAACTTTGATGTGGGGATTTTCTGTGTAATTGTACTTTTTAATATGCACTAAGATTTGTGCTTAGCTACCAATAACTTTCTTATTTACTATAAACTGATCATACTGTCTATACTGATAAACAGAGAAGACATGGCTGCCAAAAGAGAGGCACATTTCTGATATGAGTAAACAAGGCATTGAATTTGAGTTTGGAGGAAGGCGCGTATTGCTTACACAAGATCAGCAGCAATGTGCTAGTATAGCATCAGGTTCTAGTCTATCATCAGGGAAACTGGGCTTCAGTCACCACAGCATCACACATAGATGTAGAAAACAATGAATTTGGGGTTATTTTTATTTTCTATCTTACCATTACCAAATGCACCAAACATTTACTGCTTTCTTTACTGAGTTTTACTGCCATAATTCACCACAATATCAAAGTATGAAAAAACTACTTTTCGAAAGAGTATTAATACATTTGAGAAAAGCTGGAAGAGTTAGGCTTGGCAGTGGATTATATAGCATTTTGATTTATTACATTCATCTGTTTCCACCACTCCTCTAACGACACATTATGGAGGGTGGATTCACTTTTACAACTATGTTTAATCATGATTCCTGATAATATTTCATTGTAAATCAAAACCAGATTAGTCCTTGTATAATTAAGCCTGAGCTTCTCAAATTAAGTTCCACGTGAGCTAAAAGGAGCAGGCCTGTAGTCTATGCTCATGTGAAAAAGTAGTATTTTAACATCCTAAATTGTAAGGGAGTTATCACTAAACACTAGTGGCCTATGCTGCACGAAAAAATGCCTCATTTCAGCCCAGACTCTGCTACGCTGCCTTTAAGTGGTAATAAAATTAAAAGTGAAGGAAACTAAATAAATCCAGATGGACTTATTACTGGCAATAATGTTTGATATTTGGGCATCACTGCCACCTTACCAGGAGGGGACTATTTCACAGGTACAGTACTGCACCTTCCGCTCTTCTTCCAATATCTCTGTTTACTTTTTACTGTGATTTCCTCTTCTCTACAGCATAGAAATCAGTAAGAGAGAGGCTTGTGGGACACGGTGCTACAGGGGTGTTTGTTGTTAATAGAAGACATTACAGCAGCAGCAGAGTCTGAAAGGGTGGAACACAAGTGCAGAAGAAAAACAAAAAAGAATGCCTGTGTACAGGCAGCTGTTACGCAGGCATTTATATCTGCACACTCATACATACATGGTGGTGGGAAGTGTCAAAATGAACTTTTCTGAGAAGACAGATATGAAAATAAATCAGCTAAAGAGAAAAGAAAGCAAGGAAGAAAAGAGCAGAGAACTACAGTTGAAACCAAAACACCAGATCTACATACAGTCTCCTTTCCTGGCAGATTCTCTCCACACTACCCACAAAGAGTACTAACCTCAAAGGCTCCTCAGAGGAATGGGCTCAGAGCAATGTGTGTTCATGGAGCATGAGCAAAGGATGGGTAACAGCCCAACAGGACACACCTTTTCTGTTCTAAGCTTAACCTGGGGGTGGCTATCTTTGGAAGCCGTGACATATTAAAGAATATCTCTTTAAGATTAATCCCTAATAGCTGGCACAGCCAGCAGAAAAGTCTGGTAGGAAATTGTGATAGAGCCCAAAGGATGAATGGATCACAGCACAGATGTGGACCTGCTGTCAGTGTGGCAGCTCTGACAGATGCAGGGAGAGAATCTCTGCTAATGGTTCATCAGAGCTTTTTCCTTCTACTGCACCACTCTCACCAAGTGAGGTACCAATGTCCATTGGAGCCAATCATTCCACCGTGCTTTATTGGTATTTTTCCCTGAGGTGTTACAGAAAACCTAACCTTCCTTATCTCCAGTCTATGTCAATATTTTACCATCTTCTGAGATTGTTAAAATTACCTTCCTTCATTTGTGTTGTTACCTGGAATGTATTTTGATATATATGACAGTGTTCCTTGCTTCTCATTGAGTCATCACATTTGAGGTTATATGCATCTGCTTCCCACTGCTTTTGTTGGAAGCAAATGCTTTGTTTGATTATTTATATTACTTTAGACATGTTTTTAGTTGAAACTGAATTAGCTCTTATGGAGCATGTTGAGCCTTTTATAAATGAAAAATGCAGCGAAGGCATTCACTGTTTTTCTAAACTGAAGAAATACCCAGTCAGAACTCAAGTAGAGAGTCTTAATGACATATTAATTAACGATTTTTTTTTTAATATGTCCTCTTACCAAAAAAGATGTTCTAGATTTAATATTGTACCTACCATTGTGGTGCTGTTGTGGAAAGCAGCATTGTTTTCCACCAAAACATAGCCACCAGTAATTTAAGCATTTAACCTGGGCTAGTCATCCAGATTACCACTATAACTACAGGAAAAAGACCATTTCAGTAGTGGTTCATTCCCTTCTCAGATACACGTTTAAAATGAGCTGATATATTTTTCTCCATAAGAAGAGTAAAGTATGTGCATCTTTAGAGATGTCTTTTTCATGTAAAACCAAAGTCAAGGACAAGCCCACTTGTTGACTGCAGTGTTATTTTCATAAAAGCAGAGACTTTAAACCTGCTACCACTGACCATTTTCAGCAATTGTAACTATAGTCTGGTACTTCTTGCAGAAATGGCTTTGTGTTGTTCTCTGGATAAACTGTCCACCTTCTATACCGAGTAAGTCACGTTCTAGCTATGCAATCTTAAAGAGCTTTAGAGTTCTACTCCAAAAATAGCTGCATTTAGCAGCTGATTAAATGAGTCTGCATATAACTTCAGTGCCTTACAAGAGGTTTAATTATTAGATTTAATCTCTGGATACTTGCAAAGTAGTTTTTGGATTCTGTGTGTATTGTACACATGCAATAGCTTTGCTTTCTACATTTATTTTGTGGAATTTTTTTTTAGAAAACAGTAAATTAAATAGATAAATTAAAAGCATGGGAAAATGTAGAGCATTATTTGTGTTATACATCCTGAGGGCTGGAGGTACTAGTGGGTTTTTTCCCCCCACTTTTTTTAAATGTGTCACTCTGTGAGGACCTATTTAGTTAGTGTATTACTAAGTATAGGGCTTTTTTTAAACTCTCTGTTAGCTGTTTTCTTCACATCTGTAAATTTTTGTTTATTCAGTCTCTGTAGGTGTATAATTGTACAACTATTACAATATTTCAAGTACACCAAGGGCTAAAAATCTACATTTATTCTGTATCACCTTTTAAAAACTAGTAATTGGTTTTAAGTCATAATTTTTCTGATGGTTCTCAGTACATTGAAAGGTTTTTTTAAAAATTTAAAGATTTTTTTCAGGCAAGAAATGGGTCGCCTATTTTGGTACAGATTTTAATGCCAACCCTCTTTCTCACTTGCATCTGATTTCATGAGTAGTCCCACTGAAGTCAGTAAAACAGCACAGGGAATAGATTTCTTTTTTAGCATGCATAAAGTCCAGATTACCATTTAATTTGCAATTATTTGAGACAAAGGATTCAGTGGATGTAAAACAAATGTGTGATTATTTTGTGAATATGAGAGTATTTCTATTGTCCACTTTTGCAAAGTTGCCTACATTGCACTAAACACCATCCTTTCAATCAGCACAGTTCAGCATTTCATAAGTATGATCGTCTGAAAATTTCCTCTGCCCTTGGAATTGGGTTCGGGCTGAAGAAGAATAAAATTCTGTTTCTCAATCACATTAAGTTAATCTTTCTGGGGGTTTTTTTGGTTTGTTTTTTTTTTTTTTAGGTTTACGTGGTGCAATAGCATTTGCATTGGCTATTCAAGACACGGAATCCCAGCCCAAACAAATGATGTTTACAACAGCACTGCTTATTGTGTTTTTCACAGTCTGGGTATTCGGTGGGGGCACAACACCAATGCTCACGTGGCTTCAGATCAGGTTAGTACTCTCTTTACAATGTTAACCATCAAACAGAATGCAATCACTATGGATCAATCATTACATTCCTACAGCTTTCTAAGGCTTACTTATATGCTTTTTAATAGAGATTTACAAGCACAAAAGAAGTATTTGGCTACCTGGTAGAAGCTCCAGGCCACAAGGAACAGTTTCTTCCCAAGTTCGTTATGGGTTTGGACCTAGGTCAGACCCATCCTTATTTCACTACTTGTTTCACTACTGTTGCTTTTTAACACTGCGAATAAATGCTAGCAGTGTCCTCCTCACTATTGAAGAAAGAGCTATAAAGGCAGACTTTGCCCTCATCTAAAAATAAGTATTTATTATACAAACATACAATAAATTATGTATTTGATTATAACGTGAATATGCTAGAAAATCTACCTGCATTGGTACATCATTCAGCTATTCATTTAAACTCATTGTTTTACATATGCTCCTTCACTATATTATTTTTTAAATTACTTTATAGTCACTTGTTTTCACATACAGCAATGAATGACAAGAGAGTTTAAATGAGAGAAGAGAAGGAAATAGAAAGTTGGAATAAAGAGTATCTAATTTAAATGTAGTGTCCTGCCAAGTGTGCTTTTTTGAAACCCTACTTTTAAAAATAAGAATGTAATGCTATTGCTGAGTTCTGGTTACTTCATAATCCCTTTGGAACTCACTGCCATGGTTCATAAGGTCACCAAAAAAAAAACCTCAGTATCAAGATAGGCTTGTAGTTCTTAATTCCTTATTGTTTATTCCTTATTGTTTATTCTATATATAGCATATTCTTCCCTTGTTTATGAAATTATGTCTGATTAACAAGCCTTCATGTCAGACTGTTGCTATAAAATACCAGCTGAAGATAACTAAATTGGAGCTTTAACAAAGAGCATAGATAAAAGCTTGCAGACAAAATAAGGACTAGTGTATAAGTGTACTGTATAAATGTAAAATGTAGGCATCCACATGCAATGTGGGGGCTGTCTATTTCTGTGACAGTTTGGTTCTTTTTCATGACATCTCTCTCATGTCCCATAACATCAGTCAAGTTCGTTACAGTTTGGATCCAGTCTGCCACTATCAGCCATCTTTCTGAGATTTGCCACTTTTTCACTGTCAGTCAGCGATAGAGTTGCTCTATATGGTCAAAGAAATGTGGGTGAAAAGGAATATTCACATTAGATCTTGTGGACCAAATCAGTTTGGATTGCTATAATAGGAGATTGAGAAATAATTTTGAGAATACAGTAAGGGGAAAAGGAGGTAGGCAGTAGTCATGTGTCTAGTCTAAGGACTTTGGTCACTAGATGCCTGTTCTAGTCTAGTTCTCTAGGCAATTTTTAAATTAACATTGTCAAGTGCTTTCACTAAACAAGCAATTTAATTGGATGCAATGGCATTTCTTCTGCTACTTAGTACTACCCAGAGGTGGAAAGGCCCACAAGACCACAAGTGAAAGGCTGGCTCTCATATTAACTATTCATTCCATTCAATGCAAGCATGTGTTTCTTTCCTTACCCACCTGTACAACAGATTTTACCAAAGACACTGAAAGTAGGCAGTCATTACTGGTCTGAAATGCTCATCTCTCTGGGGATCTCCTCTGAATACCAGCAGGTCTGCCAGGCAGATTTACCAATCAAAGAATTTGTTTTTGTAACCGGGATATAGATTTTCTTACTATAAAGCTATTAGGTTTACAATTGCCACTTAATTTCTTGACATCAGAACATGCATCTTCATAAATTATGAGTGTGTGGTCAAACTGAGATAAAACTTTAAACAGGTATCTTTAATTACAAATGTATCTTGAGGCTCTGATTTCTCTTTCTAGTGAATATATTTAACATTGTAATTTATTACACTTCAATATGGAATTTTGTCCTTAGCTACCAGCATTTGTCATTTTAGTCTTAAATAATTTTGCTAAGTCATTTTATTTAATGGTGGTGGTAACTAATGCCATACAGTTGATACCTGTATGGATTCTAGCAGCCTTGGGTTTGCTGAGAGTTATGGGGCTGCTCCAAATTACACAACCTTGCTTGGTGTACTATGCCCATGTCGTGGTTTAACCCGGCTGGCAGCTAAGCACCACGCAGCCGCTTGCTCACTCCCCCCCTCCCTCAGTAGGATGGAGGAGAGAATTGGGGGAAAAAAAAAAAAGTAAGACTCGTGGGTTGAGATAGAGACAGTTTAATAAGAGAGAATAATAATAATAATAATAATAATGGTAAGAAAATATACAGAATATATAAAACAAGTGATACACAATGCAATTGCTCACCACCCGCTGACCGATGCCCAGCCCGTCCCGAGCTGCGATCACTCCCCCCGAGCTGCGATCACTCAGCCCGCAACCGACCGACTAACTAACACCACACCCACCCACCCCCCCCGAGCATGACATTATATGGTATGGAATAGCTCTTTGGTCAGTTTGGGTTAGCTGTCCTAGCTGTGCTGTACTCCCAGCTTGTTATGCACCTGGCCGAGCAGGAGAAGCTCAAAAAGTCCTTGAGCAGTCTGAGCACTACTTGGCAACAACTAAAGACATCAGTGTGTTATCAACATTCTTCTGGTACTAAATCCAAAACAGCACTACGCCAGCTACTAGCAAGAAAAATTAACTCTATCCCAGCCAAAACCAGGACAGCCCAGTATGCTTGCAGCTGTGCCTGAATGGCAAGTCTGAGCTGTATCTGTCTCTACATTTTTTCTTATAAAATTAGACAAGAGAGATTGTATTTTTCATGCTAGTTTGGAAGCTTCATCTCACAAAGCCAAGGGAAATTGTATTATAAGTACAAAAACGATATGATTGCCTGTGAAGAGACTCATTGGAACGGGTTGGTATGCTATCAATTACAGAAAAAAGGGACGAAGCCAGTGAAATGCTGCAACTATGTCTGTTAAATACAGAAGAGGGAGACTGGTCTCACACTAGCTTCTAAGTGTTCAGTTGGTGTGAGCTTACATCAGGCACCGTCCCAGGGCAGTTGGAAACCACTTCTGTGCAATTCCCCAGTGCTTTAGGGAGTCAGATTTACCACTATTGTTCAAATCTAAAGCACAGTGCAAGATCAGTTAATCTAAACAACTAAAGATAAAGTTATTCACATTATCAAAACTAAGTACTTCCAGGAAATTAAAAATATATGAATGCCTGCTTTAAGGTCACAGTGACTATGCTGGATTTCCCTACGTAATCTATAAGTTGCTACTTAGGTAAACCTTCTCAAGAGACAGGAATGGTCAAAAATACAGTGATCAAGAAAATAACAATCCAAAGCTGAGGGGGGGGGAGAGGGGGTTGCCAGTTAACCATTTCATCATAAAATTATTATCCAGCAGGTAATGTATTTAATTGAACAGGAAGCATTCAGAGGATAATAAAGAGGAATGTGTGGATTCTGTGTCTATTTGGATGAATTTAATCTTATGCACATACATTTTAGTTTGTGCCACTCTAGCTATGTGGAATAGGCTACAGTTCCTATCAGTAGTTCAGGAGATACAACTCAACTCCTCAAGGCTGATCAAATTAGTCTTATCCTAGAGATAAGTGCTTGAGTTTATATGTTACAGACCAACTTATCCACATTTTGGTTTTAAAACATAAATCTATCATTCATTAATTTGAAGATATATAAAAATCACATAAATTACAAATAACTAACACTAATATATTTACCATTTTCTCTATCATAATGCATTACAGTGTTAGTCAAGGTAAAAGACAGTATTCAAGATCTGTACAGCCTTCTTATTGTATATTATTGTCTACATATTATACTATGTTTCAATGATTTATTACACTCTCCATAATTTATATTGTGAAATTCTCATAAAGGTGGCCAAGACTTCTCGTATATTGAGTATAGGGGAATAGAACAATGACAATTTTTAAATAGTAGTAGTAGTAATCTTCTGAAAAATCAATCTTTGTTTCCAAAATAACTGGAATTTCCATAATCTCCCACCTCTCCTCACAGCAATAGCATCCGATCTGCTTTGCTTTTTTTTTTTTCAGTTAAAATTCAACTTAATGTAAATATAATCTGTCACTCTAATTTTAAAGAAAATATGAAGATGTGTCCTCAGAGATAACTACCAGCTGGTTTATTCCAGGAATATGCATGGCTTATACAACACTTGCAAATTGTTGCCAAAACACGTAGTAAGATATATTATCAAAACTAACCATGTGCTACAGAAAAAGGCTCCATTCCTATCTCCCATTTAATGCAGCAATATCGCTCAACTGTCTCACAAGGTTGCAGAGGCCAGCTGTGCTGAGAGCTTTTGTAAAAAGAAGCTTAAATGGATCCCAGGAATTCACCCAAGTTTGTTAAGGTTCACAATTCTAGGTCCCTTCATTTAACAAATTATATTGAAACATATGCTCCTACTTAAACTATACTTGAATGTAAGAAAGGTTCTTAAAGCCTTGGAAATATGAGCTGCTAATGGCAGAATTTATGTCTACATGTCTCTATATGTCAAAATACAGTTTTGAAAGAAATCCATACCAATCGTTCTCAATATTTTACTAGTATATTTACATATACAGAATAGCCTTCAAAATGAGTCTTCATATCCTTAGCAAAGCCTGAATACTTTTTAACTTTGTTCTAAAAGAATGAGACATATATTTTCAGAAAAATCTTATTTATTTTAGCTGTCTCATTTTTTAGATACCTGAAACTCTGAGTTTCAGGAAATGTTGAGTGTTCCCTTTCTGAAAATCAGGTCCCATTTAAATGTTCCCAGTTGTCTGGCACAGTAACACAACATTTCTGAGCAGAGAGGCATACACACAGTCTGTTACAGCGTTATCAGCTGGCGTTCTGAGAGCAGAATCGGTTGCACCATATTCCTAAATAATACATTGTCTTTTGGCTTATCTGAGAGTTATAACTAGAAAAAAAATTGCCTTTCCCCAAAGGAAACAATGAATAAACCTGCATCAGTGTATGGAAAATCATGATACATCAACAGCAAAACAAAGATAGCCATTTAAGCATGAGTTCACAGTCAAATTGAAGTATTCAATAAATGTGCCTTCAGAGACGTTGAGTATTACCTGCTAATGCTTTTGGATATATGTCTCCCTTCATTCTCCATACTCTGATTAAAAATAGAGAGCTACATTTTACAGTAAATCTGCAATGAGAGGTTTGGGGATAACGGATTCTCCTGACAGGCAGAGCAAAAATACAAAGCTGTTAATAAAACATGTCCTATAAAAGCATTGTGCTAGGTATTAGGGCCTGTTTGTTTATCATCACCTCCTGTGTAAGTGTTTGTCAAGGGATTTCCAGACTCTCTGTGCATCTCTTTGCAGCAGTTCTTCAGTGAATAAGGAGATTTTTATTCCATATTCTGAATAAATACTAAGCAGCATTGAATAGTAACTTTTAATACCATCCTCTCTGGCCACTGCCTTTGGCATGTGTTTTAGAAACTGGCTATGCCTATGTGCCTGGCTGCCCTTAAAAACATGCCATCTCTAGTTCACCTAAAACTTCAGTTCCAAACCTCTAACTTCCTCTAAATACTAATGCCAGATTTTCTGGGGATGATTTCTGGGGATGACCAAGGCTGTCCAAACTCACATTCTCAGAAGGAGCATCTCCTCATTGCGCTCTTCTATTAAATTAATCCAAACTATTCTAATATTCAACTACTGCCTTCCTTAACTTCTAATTGACCAAATTTCTGGATTGACTTCCAGAGGTTTCCCAGAGCTCTGCTTATTCTTTTCACTGTTCAGATTCCAGCTTTATAACAACAGACAGATATTTCTCTTTGCCCATCTGGGCAAAACTAAACCTAAAATGCCAAGGTTATACACTTCAAAAACTTTCTTTGCATTAATGGAGCAATTCACATCCTCTACATTAAGAGCCCTCAGATCTGTTTGAAATGAGTACATAAGCAAAGGGGATATATCATGGCTATGGAGACTTCTGTTTTGTATGGGAAACGATGCTGACTGGTTAGGAGTAGAGTGCAGGTAAACTGGGAGCAATATTGTTATCAGCATGAAAAGAAAGAAAAAATCTCATATTTGCAAGGATCAAGCATGCAGTAACCCCCCCCATCCAGATTTACAGCAATAAAGGAAAGGAAAAATCATTTACAAATTACACATAGACATATCTCTATTACTGATATGAAGCCACTGAAGTCAAACGATTTGTCTCAAAGGTCTTTATGTTTATTCTTCATAGACTGAACCATTCAACCAACCTAAATATATACTTCTTACAGGGATTTACCGGTATCTGTTTTGACGTTAAATCTGTGTTGAATAACACTGACAGAACATAAGAACTCAGACTAAAAGTTGCAGAAAGACCTATTGGAGGACTTCTTGGCAACACACATAATGTATTGCTATTTTGGCAAAGTAAATTTTTTAAATAGAGTTTTTAAAGTTTTATTCTGAGTTTTTGTTGTTCCACTTCTAGAATTTCCACTGTAAAACAGTCCGGATTCTTTTTTGAGGGTTTCCTTGTGGTATGGCTACAGCACTGTTTTCTAAATGAAAATGGAAAAAACATGATAGGGCTGCATGCAAAACATTTTGAGAATCTGGCTTAGCTGTTAATGCTTTTGAAATAAGGCTATTTGACTGTATCATAACTGAAACACGAAATTATAACATTATTCAGTGTTATGGTGTAAAGTTGGAAGATCAAAACACTGTTAACTCCTAAAGTCTCACCATATTGCAAATCCACTGAATACAAAAGGAAATGAGCGTTCAGCAGAAATCAGCACCCAAAAGTCATGGTCCAGCACAGTTCATGCTAGTATATCCCCTTACAATAAAAATGTTTCATGGATAAGCCATTTTTTCAAGAAATCAAGATTTTAGTTCCTTCAGTACCCAATGCTTTAATCCATTACTCCAATATCAAAGGCTAGATTACCAGAATATAGCATTTGGGATGCAGCTGGGCAGCAGGGCTAAATGCTGTGGCTTAACTGTTTGTAACAGTGGATGTCTACCAAAAAAGTATTGGTTGGTACAGTAAGATTCTGTGCTTATCCCAGCCCTTTATCAACTGGTTATAGACTGATGAAAGACAGAACTTCATGACAAAGCAACTAGAGTAACAACATGACCTTGGCCAGCCTTATAGTGTTACTGTTTCAGTAACCAAAATACTCTTTTCATTATTCCCAAACTCTGTAATAGTATTCCCTGGGTTCAGTTGTGTTCAAAGAGATGCTGCAGGAAGACAGTTTACAATGCCACAGTGGCAGCACTCATCCCTGCCAAGTAGGAAGCTTTGATCAGATTTGGTCTGTACTTTAAGCTTCCAAAGTTGCTCTTTCTGCTTCCCAGAAGAGGTCCTTCAAATTAAAAAAAAAAAAAAAAAAACCAACAATATTATGGGCTTTGGAAAGAGTTCTGCCTTACCTAGAAAGGCCACAGTTGTGGTAAGAAATCTCAAGGGCTGAAATAGTGGTAAAAATATGACTGAGCCTCAGGGCTCCAGAACAGGATGTGCTGAGTAGGAACCTTCCTTTCCCACAGCCTAAGAACAAAGAAGGATGCACTTCAGATCAAAGGATAAACAGATGGGTTTAGGCAAGTTGGATGGTGATGCCTGCATTACTATATTTTTCCAGTTATACAGAAAGATTAATACTTTCTTCCTTTTTTATAATGACATACAAATCTTTTGTACTAAAAATCTACCTATTTGTGAGTTCTGTGAGAGTTAAGTTCTTATTTGCCATCATATGGTGTAGCATATGGATAGCTTTATTAACTCTCCTTTGTCAAATCAATTATAAGAGAAAATTATCTTCTTCAAGACCACGTTTGTAGAAATCTGTACGAATGGGATCTATGGGAGAGGCAGTGATACTCATATCTTACCACACTTAATCCCACAGTGTTTGCTAAACAGAAGTCTTTGGACAACAACAAACTAACTTAAAAGTGATCTGAACAAGATATAAGCAATGTTATATTTGCAGCATCTGCTGCACTGTGGGCGCAAGGCTGGAATTGTGTATCACTCAACACGGTACTCAGTGATCAAGCCATTACCACAAACTGCCCGCCTTTCACTGGACAGGAAACTCCTCTCATATAAGGCTTCTTCCATCACTATCCAGGCTGGGGTTCTGCATCTTTGCCTGATAATGTGGAAGAAGCGTTTCAGATTCTGAGGTTGGACACAACCTGCAATAGCCTGTTGTGTGGGACAGGCAGCTCCTGTCTCTGGTATTTGGAACTTTAAAAAGTTGGTCAAACACAGCAAACTCAGGCAGAGGTCACACAGGTCACAGCCTTCCACTGGCCTGAAAGCATCTGCTTATGCTTGACAGCCTCCTGTCCTAGAAATTCATGTGCAAACTGTACCAGGCCCTTTGTATTGCTTCCCAGCAGGTGACTGAGCCCCCTCCTGAGACACTCTCACTGTAAATACACGTAGTGAGAATCTTGAGACTCCTCTAACTGTATTAAAACTTTCAGAGTGATAAAGTAACTATTTCCTGTAAATTCCCAAACCATAAAACAAATAATAGTATGTCTTCAACACATGTTCTACACCATATTGCAAAGTCCTGTAGTCAAAAGTGTCTTAGAAACTTCAAGTATGTTGAAATTCAATGGAGCTGAAGCTCCTAAGTCACTTTCAAAAGTTTGATTTAGACAGTTTCATGTAATGCTAAGTGGAACAATGCCTTCTCTGAGCTCATCTGGGGTGGGACATGACTATGGCACTGGAAAGAATGGTGTCCTGACCACTGATCCAGGCAAAGAGGCTGCAGGCAGCTGGGGCGAGGAGGAGTGATCCTGTTGCCTGGTTAAGAGCCGCCTCATCAGAATATTGTCTCCATTACTGAATTCTGCTCTGCTCATAGAGAAGAGCGTGAAATAGCACATCCCCTTACAGTCATTTGTTATGAACAAGGTTTATGTAGGAGTTTGATCTCTACTGCTCCTCATTTATTCCTAAATTAAGTGGAAGGTTTACTGTGAGTAAATTCATCTTAGCTTTCCTTTCTTGCCCTCATATAGGCACACAAGGATTATCCCTCCTGAAACATAGCTAGTCCTTGAGATACTCTGAATTCAACAGCCAAGAGCATGCGTTCATATCTCCAGCTGATCCATATTTCAATAGTTATAAATTATTATGAACCTTCTTAATTGTTTTGCTCGTATCCCTTTGAACACATTTTACTTTCACCATTTGTCAAGAGGAAGGAAGGTCAGTTTAGAAAAGGAGGTTTAATTAAATGTTTTCTCCTGGCCTTGGCACATTTTCTCTTCTATAACCGTATTCCTTTGGGTCATATTTCCTCTAGAGTCCTGGAAAACAATTTAGTGAAAGTGAAGGATCTGTTGATTTATTATTGAAAAGGGAATGTCAGCCTAAGTATCTTCAACTGTAATTTGCAAGTGACCACAACAAAAAGGCAAACAGTTCAATTAAAGGCAGTATATTTTCAAGTACTGTTATATTTCTGTGCACTTTGTACTGTTTATTATTTTGTTTTGGTTTTAGAATACTCATCATCAGCCTAACTGGTATTCCCTCTCAGTAACAGAAATAGCTCCAATAAACGAAGCTTGCTCTTTCTTTCCAGGGTCACGTTCCTCTTTAGCCACAGTACAGTACGTATTTCAAGTCATGCTGCAATAAACACTCCTGTTGGGAGCCCAATTTCAGCCAAGCCACTCCAGCCCACTGAGTTCCCTTTAACTCAGACACACTTTCAACAGAGATCACACTGTCTTTGCCTGGAAAGTCTTTTAAATCCTAACAAAACCCTCTGAAATCCAGAAACACCTGTAATTTAATGTAACAAGTCTAAGCATTAATGGTGCAGTTATTTTAAAATTGCCCTTAGTTGGCCAACTGTCTGCACCTGTGAACACCTAAAGGACAGCATTTTACCTAGCAACTTTTATACTGATGATAGTTTGTTCCTGTGCTAACAAACACTAATAGTATATACATGAGAAACCATGTTGCTGACTCCTGAGGCTCTCCTCGGCATTAGAATATTACTGATTTATGTACAGCCTCTCAGATCACAAAGTCTACATTGCTATTTAAAAGCTAAGTTTCACAATTACGAAGAACACCTTGAAAAATTAAACTAACAAGGAAGCTTTTGTGTGAGTTCATGGACAGCTCACAGAAGACACCGTCCCGCGATTATCAAGAGTGTTATTTTCAAGACACATAGTTTTGCTGATGACCTCTATCCTTGCTCCCACACAGTACTCTGGGTATGACAGAAAAATAGTATTTTTAGGGTTGATGTAGGAAACTGCATGGCTGTCAGTCACTCTCTGTCCACCAGTAGATGGGTAACAAGCGATCCAGGAAGACAGAGGGAGAGGCAGAGTTTTAGCTTCGGCTATAAGACATTTAGCCACTAAAAATAACTATCAGCAATTTCAAGTTTGGTCAAGTACATTAGAGATCATTGTTCATTTGAGTAATCTGCATGGTAATCTATTGATTACTTCTGACACAGGTCACAGAGAGCATAAGATCACATTCTGGGTTACCACTTCATTCCCTTTGATCTCCTGTGGTAGCACAGACTAAAACATTGGCTTAGAACCTAGTTAAAGATTTTATTTTTTTTTTTAATGCAAAAACATTGCTATATGTTATACATTCCCTTTGCCTGTGATCTTTACCACCAGTTCTGGATTTTTGGGTATGCGTACTCACAGTGCATATGTAGTATCTACAAGAAAGGAAACAGTCTGGCATTCCAGACTAAAGACACTTTAGGGAAATGCATTCTGCTTCAAACCCTGAGATGTTCAGCATCACACATGAAATTACCTGTGAGCAGAGAAAACACTTCTTGGGGCACACCCAGACTGAAAGGGTCAACATAGCAGCTGCTTTTATACTAGTAGCTAGAGCATGATTAGCCTGGTAAATGTTGTAAATCAAGAAGCAGTGTGAAATTGGACATTAAATGTATTGGATGTTATTATAGAAAGAGAAATTGGATAATTTCCTTTCAATTCTATCTGAAAATGAGAAATCGTCCAGGTAATGAATCTCAGTGATCTCCTGAAATGCCTATCATTAATTTGCAAGGTACTTTTCTGCTAAGATAAGGTGTGCATTTGATCTCTCAGAGTTATTCACCATAGCATTTTGCTCGACTGATACTAAACAAGGTTTATGAACATTTTTTCTTGATAACAAAATAAAAAGACCAAAATACAGAGGACTTGGGCTTTCTCACTCCGACTGTGAAATGCAGTCCTGGGCAGCTGCTGAATGGGAGATTTTGGATTGCAATACTGGCTTGTGCATGACACATACCCGACTCCTGCGATCACCTCTGTTGGTCTTTATTGGCCAGAGAGGTCTAACTTGGGGCACAGTCGTCTAATATGGCAGACACTTAAATCCCACCTCACGTACCTTGTATTTCTAGCTCCACAGGGCTATTGAAAACAGAAAAGGAAGGAAAAAATGAAAGATACCCTTTTTTTGCTAGAATATTTGGTACAGGAGAGAAGGAAAATTACACAGCAATAAGATTCGTGCCCTTCGGTTTGCTAGGAATAAATGATAGGATGAATTTTCCACATAACAAAACCCCAGAATACTTTATAGATATCTCCAGAAAATTAAAAACAAACCTACAGCTTGGAATAGAATGCATCCAGCAGGATTTGTGTCAATTAAAATATTCTTTTATTATTTTTTAAAATACTGTTGCTTTGATATGTCTGAGTATGCAAAAAAAAATTTTCTTTCATTTTGTGCAATCATTTTTTTCTTCCATTAAAATGTGTCTCCCTGTCATATGAAACGTAGCTTCTATACAGCAATCAACATGATGAAGTTGTTCAAACTTAAGGAATAATAAGGAATCAAATTAACCTATTTGGAAATACTACTAGGGAATGTCTTGATTATCTGGGACTTTAGAATAAAACTGATTATTTATTACTTTCTACCAAAATTAATTTGTACCTCTATCTCCAACTAGTCTGCCAAAATTAAACTGGTGCAAGCATAAACCCAGTTGACTTCAAGCATATGCCAAAACTGTGTTGTTTGAGGGTAAATAGAAGGTAGAGAAAAATAATTTGAGCTTTTAAAAGTTTAAGATAACGATGTGGTACAAAATCCTAGCTTTAGAAAAAATAATGATCACATTTACTGAGATGAATCTTATAACCCTGCTTTGTAGGTATTGACCAAGATACCCCTTAACACTCTCTATTATTGATCAACACTGTTGCTTTTTGCAAAATAATTGCTCTGGAAACTCACTGAACTTTCATATTTTAAGAACTGTGTAATACTGTCAGCTGGCCCAAAAAATAAAAGCATATGGAATGAATATGTTCTTCACATTTGTTAGCTTGCTTAATTTCCAAAGTGCATATGTTCATTCTTTTCCCATTTTGCTTGACAAAGAATATTAGAATTTCTTCAGCAAGAAAATATGAAATTAATGTTTCACTTTGAAGGGATGGAAGTTTTTATTTCATTTTGACTCCAAATATCATTTCAGTCTGAAAAAAATCCTGTGGTTTTCTTTTCTGCTATCAAGTATTTCATGCAGTGCAAGAACATTGCATTCCATTTTCAAACTATACATGAAGTGCAGAAAAAAAAAAGCTTATCTTTTGTCTTCCAACAGGAAAAAATGTGCTAACTGGGAAGAGAATTAGCCTTAATGATCTTATAGAGTATATGGGCTGTGATAGAAATCTTCCTGTAAATCTAAACAAATAAAAGCATACATTGGTATAGCTGGGTGTGTCTGGGTTTGCAGATGAACTTAGTGACAGAAGAGAACTTCAGAGAGATACGTCATTTTGGTATGTCTCCTCGGAGATCTCAGGCTTTGTGTGGCTACCTTTCATTTTCAATGGGCACCATTTGGGCTTCTCAGTACTTATGTTTCTTTTGAAACTGATGCTTGGGCATGGTTTACATTTTACGGATTCTGAAAGTATTTAGAAAACTTCTCAGCCCATAAAATGAGTTGCCAAATCTAGTTCAATCCCCATGCCTTAGTTTGCTGACAAAAAAAAGTAGCATTATTTCCTCCTATCACATCTTCAGAAATACTATTTTAATGCTTTCAAATTGATAAGTAATAAAATCATCCATTTGCCCAACTTAATTCCAAAAGACAGTCTGCAGACTACATCCTTTCTTATTTATGCTCAATGCAATACTGGAAGAAGAAAAATTATATTGCATTCTCTGTCAGAGCATTTCATTGTATTGTCCTATCGCTTTGAAATCTAAGTCATAATGGCTGTGTGCCATTTTACTATCACTTACATTGAAAATCTGAATTATAAACAAGCGAAAAGTTCTCAAATTTAGATTAAGCAAATGCCACAGCTTTCAATTCGCTTTATTCATACACATCAACTTGCACTACACTTACTCAAGAGAAAGAAGATGCATGTCCCAGAAAGAAGCAGTGATACATTTAAAATGTAAAATTAATTCATCTTTTCTGAGTTTAACAGTGTCTCTTGCCTTTCCAGTTTTGTCTTTTAGACAGCAAGCTTCCTCAGGTATTTTCTATGACACTCTGAGTGGAACCAAGCTAAACAGACTATCAGCAATCATCCTAATAAGAAACTACGCAAAATCCTTTTTAAACAGCCTAATTTATTGATGATTTTGTCAATAATGGTTCTCTCTTGACAAGATGAAAAGTTATATTTTATAGGGCTTTTAAAAATTAAAACCACTTTTGTGGTTTACAACTCAACTCATATATATATTCTCTCTGTATCCCAGTGTTACACCTCAAACACAAGGCAAATCCTTTAGATTTAAGAAGTACCGTCTCACAGTATTTACTGATTTATTAGAGTGCAGGACATGTGGAAATTTAAGTATTAGACTTGCCTTTCAGCTATCACGTTTTCTTGCTCTGTTTGGTAAGGTAGGAACCTGAAGCCAATGTCAAAGCATCCCGTATTTATGAATACACTATCTATCACATATGCCTGAAGTCACTAACCACAGAGAATTACTTAGAGCCCCAGGGAAGCTGAGTGGCAATGGATAAATGGGACAGATCCTTAGCTGGTGCAGGCTGTCATAATAACATTCATTTACTTTCTTGGCCTGTAGGCAGAAGTATAATATGCTTTGGGGGTCCCTGATTAAGGCAACTTCTCACTCTACTTTCTCACTTTGCTTCTTCATTATCTCATGCAAGCTATTGCATTCATTGTCATCACTGCTTGAATTCAGATGTCATTGGCTCATAGTTGCAACGTACAGTAGTTTATTCTTATTTTCATAAGAAGGCAAAAACAACAGGAATGGAGTCCCTTTCTTAGCCATAATGCAGCACTTTCCAACATGCTGCAAAGCAACACAAGAAGCATAAATAAAACCACGAATCTTTATAGCACACTCCCTATCTCATCCTCCCAGCACTCCTTTTCCACTGCACTCATTTTAAATGGCAGCCAACTTCAACTGGGTGCTTCAGGCTTTATATTCAAGCTATATGTGGTTATCAGGAAAAGAAAAAAAAATTTAAAAAACCCTAGAAGCTTTGAAGAGTGTCTCCAAATGCTCTTGTAAAAAGATAAAGGCTTTAATTAATTAAAATGAAAGTGTTTTATCAACCTTAACTACAGTGTCACAGTTAATAAGTACTATTCAACAAGGGGGTGACTAACCCTCCTCCTGGGTGCTCATAAAAGGCTTGCAAGGACTGGTGCAGGCAGCATAAAAATCTCAACACAGCACATGTTTAAGAGAGAGCCCCCAGCAAACCACACAAGAATGCCAATTCAATTCATTACCAAAAAAAAAAAAGAAAATTAGGACATTTTTTACTCAAGACAGACAGAATCAGCAGAATCAAGAGGTTTGTAGCCACATTTGAGTTTCTGACACAAGAGGAAAAAAACTAGCATTGACATTTGAAACCTTTGCTTTCCCAGAATAAGTATTTGAAAATGCAAAATAAGTGCCTGATATTTCCTAAATTCTGCTGAATACAACATGATATAATGGAAATGTATGTATATAAGTTGAATTTCACCTGTTAGGGCACCAGACCTGGGCTTCTGGATCATTTACATTCCACTTAAGCTCTTATTCTCTCCCAATGAATGAATTTATTACCAAGTCATGCGTATTTAAAAATGTGAGGCTACTAAATTCAAGAGTAAAAAAAAACCAACCCTGACATTTGTATTTAGTGTACTTTCTGAATTCTAGAAAGGGACTTTACATACTGTGAAATAAGGACAGTTCCTATAATTCTGGATGAATATAGCAACTAAGGTAAAAGTATCTATCTTTGTTGCTGCTGTTGTACAGGCAAAACTCTCCTGCAAACCAAAAAGGAAAAAAAAGACTGGATAACTATCAAAGCTTTCTACTGCCCCATGATCTCTGTGTGACTGGCAGATCTTACACTATCATGGATGACATGTGATGCAAATTTGCCAACTGCACTAGAGAATATTTTTTCCCTCTGGAGCCTCTATAGTACAACAAGTTGGAGAGCCTGTCTGTGAGCATGCACACATGCATGTTTATATCAATAACAGTTTTTGCATTATCTAGCTTTGTGAACAGTGTGACTACAGATCACTATCTATTTTGGAGACAAGTTTTTGTATGAATGGCCTAAATGCTATTTAAAACAGCCACGTGAGTTCTAAATGTATTGCCTGAAACTGGTAAAGATGGCCAAGTTTCTGAAGGAAGGATTATATTGCAAAAGCAATCTAAAATCAACTGAAATCTACGCTATCTAAACTAAACAGGGCAATAATCAGACCAAGATTATAGTGGAATAAAACAATTAATAAATTAAAAACAACATGGAATGAGATGATGAAGGGAAGTATATTTTTCCAGCACTTTCATATAGCCACTCTGTCAAAAAAACTATTACACTTTCATTGATATTTACTATATAAGGAGCATATAATCTATGTACGGTTGGTGGTTTTTTTAATGGTAGAGTAACAAAATTAAATAAAATGGCTCCTTTTGAGTCTTTTTTTTTTTTATTCTTTGCTGTTGAGAAGCAAAGTGTTGTAAAAGAAATTAAAAGTTAGATTTTCCATTAAGGAATGTTTTAGAACATCATCTTCACAAATGACACCACTGTTTATCCTGCTATATTTAAAGTTGTTTTAAAGAGTGTTTTGACACAAATGTGCAGAGGTGTTTCTCTGCCATTAAAACTAAAAGGATAATAATTGTTGACACTGCACACATCAGACAGTGGAAATTCAGGCAAAACTCTTCCATTTTAGTACATAACATTTTACTCAGTCTGAGACTTTTTTCTAGGTTCTTCTTTTATAAAGCTTGATTTGTCATTTCAAATGTAAAAAGGTTCCCAGAGTTAGCACAGTTTAATGAGTATGCATCTGATCTGAAAATAGATAATTAAAAAGAAAATCAAAGTATTTTTTAATTTCATAGCAGGTTTTTTTCTATATTTATATGACTAAGTTACAGCTAGCTGAGCACTCTGTCCTACAATATTTACCTCTAGATGAGGAAACATGAAAAAATCCTATCTGTGCTCATTCAGATTACCAACTGCAATGCATCTGCTTATCGATGTAGTGACCTCAGTTCTAAAGGCTGTCGTGCTGCATGGTTAAGACCATTTCAAGAATTCAGAAATGCCATTTTGATTTACCTTTTGATAAAGCAATTGTACAGCATATCTTTGATATGATATATTGGAGAATATACCATATACCTATTTTATACAGCCTTGGGTCAATCAGTCCATACTATCATCTCCTGCTGCTCTGAGCATTTCAGACAAAACTTCAGTGACCACATTTCAAACCAGGAATTAAATGCGAACTGAAGTAATGCAGATGATTTACAAACTGCATGTGAAAAGAGCAGACAAAATGGAAAGATCAGTGACAGCTTTCATGCAAGGTACCTTGTCACCAGTTCTCAGCGGCAAAGCCAGTAGCGTTTACTCAGTGTCTTTTGGTTGTAGCACACATTTAGCTTGACCAGCTTACAGTGGCTACGCACAGAACTGCTCCCAGAACCAGCTTTACATGACAAATTTCAAATGTCGGTGCCAAAGAGGAAATGCATGATATGTTTTCCCCCATGCTGTGAGCCCCAGGAACTTAGAGTTGGTCATCTCATTATTTAGACTCATGCCTCGGGAGCATTTAATGTTTTACTTTGGGTTAATCACATTAGCAATAATGTAATGCATCTACAATGGCCTGGGCTTCTTTCCAAAGCTGTTCTGTTTATGTTGAAGAAAAATAAAGGAACAGACACCTAAAGTAATTCAGAGAACAAACATTTTACTCCTCTAAAAACCATTGACATAATTCACTGGAGGGAACTGTTATTTCTGAGCCAAGAATTAACTAGCCTCATCTGTAGGAAATTGTCAAAATACATCTGAGCGCAGTTTCTTTTCCTCATAGAGATCTTTTGTAAAACCAGTTCTCATTTTTCCTGGCTGGCAAAGCTCATTAGTAGTCTAAGTAAGATGCCAACAAAATGGTCTCGTTCCTGACTTTTTTTTTTTTTTGAAAGCTGTATTCATCTCCACAGAGTTCATAAAAGTAGCAATCAGGACATTTGCTATGCGCAAAAATGATACTTCTTGTAATGCCATGGTGTTTCTGTCTTTCTGCATTAACTGAAGATGCATTTTGAATAATGTTTGGGGGGTTATTAATACATTTTCAGGATTGTGTACAGAGCATTTGATATATAGACTTCCTCACAGCATGGGGAGAGGTATGGTAATAATACTGAATTTCTTAAAGCATGTGGAAGCTGATCAATATTATGTTTTGCATACTGCTTCTTATTGAAAGGATAGAGATGCATTTGTGTGTCTATACCTCTCCACCTTGCCACATCTTCAGTTAAAGCAAAAAAGCACCTGCCATCACCAATAGCTGCTCCTCTCTGCACGTCCTTAGCACACGTAGGCTGATATCAGTCCCAAGAGGTGCTATTCAAACCACAAGATCATTTGGCTTAAAGTAAGAGAAATAAAGACCTACCTTTTTTTTTCCCCCCTCCAAAACAGTTACAGGGTAAAGAGATTAATTGGGAGGCATCACAGTCACCTCGCAACAGCCTTGCCGCTCTGTGCTGTGATCTAATAATATTTCAGAAGCTCAACTTTGTTGGGATTTACTGGGTTGGCACTCAAAAAAATAAACTTATTACTGCCAAAAGAGGTACCAAATCCCATTCTTTCTCCTAAGTCAATGTAGCACCAATGCTATAATATATCAAGGGATCCTCTTATTCTAGGAGTCCCAGCTCTCATCTGAGACCTAACACTCGGGTGAAAATTAAATAGCAAAATGCAGCCTTACTGAGAAAGTGATAATTGCACTGTATATCTCAGCTGCTGTCATACACATTCCTCATGTCTAAACTTCTCTAGCAGTTTTAGAAAATTATTTGAGTTACATTATATTTGATGTGTTATTATTTTTCTGTTTCTCTAATCACAATGTAGTATTCCCGAGTGATGTGACCTTGTAATCACATTTTTTCCAGAGGTGCCTGCATCTCAACTGAGTCTGAACAGGTTTTTTCCAATTAAGAACAAACCCAATTTTTAATAGTTTTGTTAACATTTTAATATTAAATACTGTTAGCATAAGAGTTTCATTTTAGAAGGCAATTCTGGTAGCAATGGAGTTATCCCGAATTTTAGATTTGCTGAGGGTTTGGGTTTTTTCTGTAGCTAAGATTAAAAATAAAAATTTAGGAGGATTACAGTCCTTTCAAGCTTTCCCATCCTTTGCCCATAAATCTTTGTGTGATTGCCTAAAAGCAATCACATACCTGTTTAAATAAGTAAAGAGTGCAACTGAGAAGGGCAATGACTATGAGCCGACTGCAGCCATGCAGTCTTAGGACACTGTTCAGGAGTTTCTGCTCTTCCAAACAAGAGGGAGCTTGTAAGACAGAATTTAAATGCTTGAAAAACAGGCAGTAAAGTGCTTACTTTCTTCTATAGACCTCATGTTTTACATAAATGAGCAGCATGAAACTATCTATTTCTTTCACTGAGAAAATAGCCAGTGACAGCAATACCAGGAAGTGCCATTCACCAGTCAATTGGTTAACGAACCCTACATCAGATGAGTGGTGCCAGTACAACAATAACTAGAAAATTAAAATGGCCACCACATCCCTATATAGCTCAGAAATGCTGAAAGATGGCAGAAATATTAAGAAAAGGCTCTTTGGAAACAGTCAGTGCTGGTCTAACTTTGCTCCTTTTGAAGTCAATGACACCAGTGATATTGGCTTGAACAGGAGCATTTAGGCCCATGCTGAGCGCCCTGTGGAAATCTCCCCTCATGCTGCAATTCAGAGCCTACACAAAAACCATGGGGGACATTTCAGGAAAAGGAAGGGTGAGGAAAAATTGCTCTTTTGGGGCAGAGGAAGGGGAACGGCTGAGACACAAGCACACGACCTACAGTGCAGTCCTTCTAAGGAACAGGGAACAGAACAAAGCTTTGCCAAACTGCCAGAGGGATCTGAACATTGCCAGGTTCCTAGAAAAACAATTGCATCTGAGATACATATTTTCCAGATAAGGATATAAAAAAGGGGGAAGAGTAGTGGGGTTTTCCACATACTTTAAAACAGGAAGTTTATTAATCTAGATTGGGACTACTGAAAACACCTTTTATGAAAGGCTTTTCTTCTCCCTAAGGCAGGAGTAGAAAAGATGCAAGTAAATCCTTACTCAGCAAAGTAGAGCTGTAAACAGCAAAGTAGGTGGTAGCTATATCACATACCACAGTGCAATGAAAGGTACAGGAACAACATACAAATATATACAAATAGGAAAACCAAAAATGAAGGGGAAAAAGTAAAGTGAGGGAGAGTTTCACAGAAGAGACGTTAGTACAGAAAAGAAGCAAAATAGTGCAGATCAACTGATGTCCTCAGTGGATGATCAAGATTGCTGCCAAGGGTCTGTGGGTTTCAATAGCTGTCTACGGGCCACACATTAGATATTTAATTGGGCAACTCTTGTGAAGTCCAAGAAAACAGTTCTAGAGAAAGCAGAGGAATCAAATTTCTCACACACTCAGTATCAGAGGCAGGAATCAACTGTGAGTTTGGATCCCTAAAGACTGCACACATGTACATATATACGTGAATGTAAAATGGTCTTGCCCTACAGTTTTCAAATGTTCGGCTTTAAAATGGGAATCACATGCAGCCCACTGCCTGAATATGAAAAAATCCTGAAGTGACTTGCAGCAATGGACTGCAAGTTAGGTCTGCTTGGTTACCATAAGTAGTATGCCATTAGGGCAAGGTAAGTGTGCAGAGTGCGTTTGGCAGAGTCTGTAGCTGCTATTTTTTTCCAATTTGATGTGGAATTCAATGTGCAATTACTCTGCCTGTGGACATAAACACAAAACGTGTATTTCCCATCCAGATAGACTTACTAATCTTTGGTGTAACAAGCCTGTGTGTCATAATGTATTGAACAATATAACAAACACCTCTTATTCTAGACTGAGAATCTACTACAATGATCTTTCCTTAAATGTGAAAACGAGTCTGTTCTTACATTGTCGCCACACAGAAATTCACATTATTTTGGTTGCTGCCAACCTTCACACTGATTTTATTCCAAGTCTATTCACATGCACTGGTACTACTAGAAATGATGATTTCTAAAAATTCCACAGAAGTTAAGTGATGCTCCTTTTAGTCAACTTTGGTTCACATTTTTAAGCAAAAGCCCTGGTTCCTCACTACAGGTATATTCACACAGCACAATGACATTCATTACTATGTGTGCCAGAAGCATTATAGGGATGTAAATCACTGCCTCTCAGAACTCCTGAGCTGGAGTGCCATGCTGTCATGATTGTAAGGTGTCTGATATTGCATTCTGCCATACAGATGTACCATGTTACTTCAAAGTGACCAAGCTATTTTAGCCCCTGCCCCCCATATCAAGATAAAATAGGATTAATGGAATAGAGAATCAGATACTAGATATCTAAAGATCCATTTCATCATTCTAGATACTAGCCGCATAAGTGCATGATGTAAATGCAAATGTAAGCCATCATCTATTTTGAAATTTTAGCATTTTACTTCACACAGCTGCACAGCTGTAAGGAAGTGATTGGTAAAATTTTATGCAGTGACATTACCCACAATTTCACAATCTTTTTGATGCTTCAAATCACATCTAGAGACTATAACCTGTGGATGTCTAATAGAGCACTACAGTTCCCTCTCCAACCTTATCTTCTGTTTGCATTTACACATTATCTTCATGCATCACAGCCCTTCTTTGCTTGGAAGGCATTTATACAGTTATATTTATTTAATTGCCAGCTCTGCAACCAAGTAGTTCTCCATACGTCCACTAAAAATGGTCCATAGACCTTGACCATAGGACTAATGTTTTGTAGTAGCATTTCCCAACAATTTATCTTACCAGTTTTACGAATTTGGAGATTCAAAAGTATAACTATGGCAACACTTATCTCTTACTCACATGACTCTACAGATTTAAAATCATACTCTTTGTTCTACTTCAGTATGTTGTGTACATAAGGTAGAAAGAATTAGCCACATGACAAATAGCTGTCATAACCATTTAGGAACCATTGTTTACCTGATAATTTACTTTAATCCTTCTCAGCATGAAATTAAACTGATTTGTTCTTTCTGCTATGAGACAAAAGTGATTATTCTTCCCTTAAACTTAAACTAAAATGTTTTCATTTATTTACAAAATCAGCTTGAGCTGAACTTTGAAGATCTATGCCCATGCCATAATTCTCCTTGGGGATTACATCAATCAAAGTATTGTACTATGAGAAAGCAGATGTTTTTGACAGGATCAGTCCACAGCAATAGCAATATGTAGCAGAAACATAGCAATCTAGAAACCAAAGCAGATTTTAGGTGTCAGTTTGTTAGGAATACACATCACACTTACTGCCACATGGACAAGAATAATGGCCTGAGCAATCATTATTTATTTTGCAGGTTTTTTAATTTCAATTGTAATGATTTATTAGAGGCGGTGAAAAAATCTTTTTTGGATTTTGCTCATGTTTCTACTCTTTACAGTTAATAATTCTGTACTGAATGCAAGATGCTGATGATGGATAGCTACAAGCTTCAGATTTATTCATGCAAAAATATTCAAGACTGCTGTTGCAAATGCTGTTTAATGGCCATCTTTGAAAATTGGGTTATAAATCACTTACTCAAAAAAACCCTTCCTAGCATGTGCAGTTTTTCAGATACAAGCTGAGGCCTAAAGACTGTTTTAGTTACAATGAGACAGCCAGTGGAAGGCTGAGGCAATTGCACTGAGAAGGTGAGTTCTTCCAGTGAAGCATCTGACAAGCAAAGCAGCTAGTACTGTTACTAATTATTTTACAGCAATGCTCCTAGGACTCTAAACAAAACCATAGCTCTGCTAAGCTAGATTTTGTACAAAAATAATGAAGGATGTACAATGGGGTGGAGGAAGTATTATTATCCTCATTTTATAGTTTGAGGCCAGAAATGAAAAGAGATTCCAGACTTTTCACTTCTTGAATTGCCTTTGTTTCCTCACTGATATAGAAAAGGAAGGGAAGTAGAGGAGACATGGCTAATTCTGACCCTTATCTAACAGCTCCCTACTATCATGTTCCATCAGGTACCCATTCACCATCATACACTGAGATCAGGGAAGACTGTTACCCGCATTAGGAGACATTTCTCATGTAAACTTTCCCACCCAGGCCTAATGTTGTGTTTATTAAATCATTAGCTGTGTTAAATAATACACAAACTACTGCCTCTTGAGGCTCCACTGGCGCTTGAAGTTGAAAGGTGTTTGATACAACAGGACAACACCAGCAGGACAGCAGATAGTGCCACCACCCATATCATTCTCAGGCCAGTATTTATGGCACTTCTGAGAGGCATGGGTGTGGAATCACCTCAGTGAGATGACTGATGAAACCAGGCTTCCCAGCTCTTTGCAGGATACTCAAAATGATCAGTCCTTAAATAAAAAGGGAATGAAATCAACTACATGCTCTCAGGACACGCTTTCAAATAAAACCAGTCCTGCCTGCTTCATCTGGAGCACAGCAAACCAGTGTGAGTATATGGTAGCTGCAAACCAGACCAGGGGGGACTGCAAGCAAGATTCAACTTGTGTGAACCAGGCTCCATTCTGAAAATACAGAAAGCCCAGAAGTAGAATTTCAGTAATTAGAATTCAGATTTCAGGGAAGTGTCTCTATTTACAGATTTCCTGGCACCTAAAGTGAGGGAGGGCTGAGAATCACACTTGTAAGTATAGACACCAAAATTTCTGCTCTGCATGCCTAGATCCTCACGAAGATGTGAGCCTATATGTTTTTCTGTGGCTTCACTGTAGAAAGCAAAGATTTTATCCTACAGTGTTGACTTTGTGGTGATTTGAAGTGAGGGAATTAAAATTTTGCAATGCCTGAATACTGATTTACTATTTGGTAGTCCTATGGATTGGTTTTGTATTTCACAACTGCTGTTCCCCTGACAATTTGGGATTTACCTTTCCATCCATTTTCATTTCAAACCACATAAGAAAAGATGTTATCGAATACTTTCTATTCAGTGACAAATGCATTCTGACTGTTGCTAAAAAACTGATGCACTTGATAGCACACGGGGATTTAAATACTGTCAACTGTAAAGGATAATTCTGCAGACTAACACACTGTTCCTAGCAATGCTTAGGCCTAATTGCTAGAGACTGGCTGAAGTCACAAGCTTCACTTCCAGATTTTTAATATATCAACTTTGAACAATATCTGAATCCAGGTTTTGATCCAGAGATTATTTAAAAACATAAAACCACACCCCCCAAAAAAACACACCCAAAGAAAAAAAGGACAACACAGAGCAGCTTTCAGGATTTTTAATTCCTTCATATCTAGGGCATTTGAAGACATTACTAAAGGCTATCTAAATACATAGAGTAGATAAACTTCACTGCAATGTAGATCTGATTAAAAAGTCATTGCATTTGGTTTTATGGAAAGGAAGTCATCCTAAATGTTTAATGTATAGAATAAAAAGATGCAAAAGTAGAAAGGCAGAAATAAAAGCATACAATATTTAGAAGAGCTAAGAAGAAATGAACAAGGAAGAGAGAGCAACCAGGAAAGTGGGACAGAAGGACAGAAAAGGGACACTGCAAGAAGTAAAACAAGGCAACAGGAGGAAAGAGACAAAGTTGACAGCAAGAAAGAAAAAATGTTAAGGAAATATTTTTCTGACCATCGATTAAATCTTCTCACAGAAATGCAAAAACTGAGAAGGTTAAAAAGGAAAAGATGTTTATATAAATATTAACAATAGAGTATTTCTTAGAGGTCCTCATAGTAATTTTAAAGTTTGCAAATTCTAGTGCTGGTAGCGTTAGATCTATCAGGTCTTTTGAGGAAGTCAGGGATGTAAACTTGAAGTACATATCTGTGCTTAATTTCAGTGGTCTTGACTGTCTCAGTATAACTTGTTATGCTTTGTTTTTTCAACATTTGCAATTTAAAAATAGCATTCTAGTTCATGTAAAGTATATCAGAATTAATTATAGCAGACTGTGCTTTTCAGTGCTAGGTGCCTGATGTTAGGCTCCCAAGCCTATGTTTGGATATGAAATAATTAGTCTCAATTTCATAACTGACTGAACTGAGTCAGCTTAGTGCATACTTAATAAAACTGCTAATGTTCAAATTATTACAAAAATATATTGCTATTTTAATGCATTAAAAAAACTCTCCCACAGAATGCAAAGAATTATCTGGTCCTTTTCCCGAGGGATTTTAAATCAATAGGTAAAATTGTGCTATCCACCCTGATTTCCAGTAGCAAGGTAATATTCCATGAGAAAAACAGCATGGCATCTGGCCCTATGTTTTAAACAAGAGTAGAAATCAGACCAAAGGAAATCATCAGCTGTGGCTCTGTGGCATAGAAGCTTTCTTTTCTTTTTCGTATGTGAAAAATCTAAGACAGAAGTGTTATTTCAGTAGGTATTTTTTACTGTGTTTTTCTGGCTTTGAATGCAATACTCCTGGTAAGATTTCATGTGAGTATCTTCATATGTGTCATATTACAATAATCTATTGTCTGCAGAACACACAAGGCAAAACAGCTAGCCACTCTAAGGGTTAGAAATTATACATGCAATGAAGCTTAAGCATACCACAAAGTCTGTGAGACTCTGTAAATCCAGATTTTTTTCTGTGCCAGTGGATTTGTGTTGTCAATGTGATTAGTTAGTAGATATATCACTGTTACTGAAACAATATTACAGCTAGAAACTATTGGCCCCATTGCCAACCCTTTTTCACATGTGCTATTACAGTCCTTTTAGTCCTGGGTGAAATGTTTTCTGTTGTCTTAGCTCATTCTATAATAAACGTATCACAACTCCAACACACACAATCAGTCAGAACTGGCAGTTTCTCAACTCCAGTAAGTTCAGAACTGCATGCAGGCTAAATTGCTTCTGTCCCAGGAGACTGATTCTTTGAGGTCAAGTCAAGCTCATTAAAGAGAAGAGAGTATGGGGATGTTTGTGCTGCAGCCTTTCAGCTGCACCTGTCATGCATAAATGCTTTGAATTTTTTTATTTCCAGAACTGTGCAGACCCTTAACTATTGTACTGCTGGTACATTGCTGTATTGGCCAAGGAGCTTTGTCAGTGAACACATCTAGCGAACAAGCGCAGGCTAATAAACAGGGCATGTGCCTGCATTTAGGAGACTGGGACTCTCTTTCCAATTCTGACCTGGTTTAGGAGTTTGGGACCATCACACCTGTATTTGTTGCCATTGTTTCAGCTGTCACATCCCCCTGTAGTTACGCTGTACACTCTGCAGTGCAGGGCTGTCTCACATTGCTTAGTTGTACAATGCCAAGCACAGATAGGGCCCTAGACACCACTGTTCTGTACATGACAATAACAAATCCAATGTCAGACAGATGGTTAAACCTCCATGTAACATTTCTTTTTCTTTCCCCATGTAAATATTTCCATTTTAATTAAATGGAAAACACCTAACTTGCTTTACTTCAAACTAATGAATAGGTTAGTGTCATCAGAAGCTTTTCCCAGCAATTTAAAGAACAACAGGACAGAAAAAAAGGAAAAAGAAACAGCTATTCATTCTGCCTCCTTGTTGAGTCAGCACCAGGATCATTATTTTTAATAAAAAGATAGAAATACTTATGCTTGAAGGACTCAGATTTGTTGAAGCTCAAGAACTATGACAGAAACAAACGTCTTTTTTCTCTTCCATTCAGTATTTACATATAAAAAGCATCTACTTTGCATATAATTCCTGTCATTGTCTCTGACTGAATAAAAGTCTGTGCATAATATTTACAGGAAAGAATGCTGAGGTATGTAATTGTTAACATTAAATATTATTTTAAAATTTATTTTGATGTTTCATTACCAAAAGCCAAAAAATATTCAAGGAGGAAGACTTGTCAAAAAAACAGTAAAGTAGCCTTTAGTGCTTATAGTGAAATAGAGCATATAGTGAAACAGAGCATATAGTGAAATAGTACATTTTATTTGCATCAGTAAATTCTGTATTTGTGTTAGCTTGGTGAACCTGATACTCTGTGGGTTCTGATGAGGCATTTGTGGGCTGTTGGTCACCTTAGCTGTGGGCTTCAGATTCCAGTGATAAGATGGTTTGTTATTCATCATCCCTCACTGCTCTGCTTCCTTTCTTGGTGTGAACATCAGCACAAGCCTCTGTCATTCAACTCATAACATTTCTCAGTTGCATTTCCTCCTCAGTTCTGAGTATCGGTCATATTCGATTCTTCCACCACATCACTTTTAACAGCTAATTTCATTTTTTTCCTGTCCATATTGGTAAAATGCCACTCAGGTTCTCATCATCTTGCACATCACCCACTGCAATCTCCTCTCCCTTCTGGTTTGCTTCTCTGTACCTTGTGCACCAAGTAAAGCCCTTTCCAAATGCTACAAGCTATCCATAATACAGCACAGAACCACTGGAGTCCTGCAGTCCTATTCCCCACATAACTCCAGTTCCTCCTCAACACCTCTCTTCTGCCAGTAATTAAGGATTTCATAGCACAGATTAATGACTTGATTGTCTCTACCTGGATATGGATCAGAGCCAGGGTAAAGAACTCATCTCAGGTGTTACAAGTAGCAGTTAAAAGATTCTCAAATTTCCTAAAAATGTATTAGGAACTTCCTGGATTAAAAAGTGATCCTAATGTTTTGCCAGCTCTTCTCTGCATTTCTCACCTTGTAGGAAATGAGTGGCACAAGATAAACATTTCTACACTCAAAGCTTTCTAATATGCTTCAGACCATTACCAAATGTCTTTGGGTTTGGATTTTTTTTAACAGAGTTGGCATAGATCCAGATGAAGATCTGAAAGCAGAAGCTGCAACGCAGGTACGTCAGGATTTTAGACATACACACTGAATTAAAAACACTTCAGTTGCTGGCAGATCATGTTTGTCAAAAAATAGCGTTACAGCTGAAAAAACAGTTTAAAACAGGCAGGTTGAAAATAAAAAGGAGCTGCAAAGTATCTCTATTGCACAGGGTACAAAGAGAGATTTATATGTTTTTCAATGTGCATGCACTCATGAAAATTTTGTAACTAAAAATGTTAGAGTATTGAAGAAAATTATAAATAAATGCGAAGATATCCTGAAAAGTCTAATAAACAAAATAATAGAAGTATTGCCTTGATAAATCCAAATATTTATCACCTTCCAAACGCTGCATTTATGGAAACGAGACATCTCAGAACAATGTTTAATTCACTGGAATGAAAAATGAGAACATGTATTGTTCAATTCTAGTAGGTCAGGTTTATGAAAATATTTTTCAGTTATTTTTCACATGGAAACCTAAGTGCACAGTGAATTTGAAAGTTTTAAACCAAAGGAGGCTATTTAACAAGCTGCAGCTTGTTCATATGTCACCCTCCCTTATTTGTCATACATGTATGGCGTTGTCTCAAATGCAGCACTGCCTGCAACAACAACAGAAGTCTATAATAGAGTCTCAATACACAGAGACATAACGTGCTTCAACAGCAGTAAGACTAGGGAGAAGCAACGCTACAGTTGATAAGTTGCCAAAGCAAAAAGCAAAAAAATGCCTAAGACTAACTGTGTTCCTGTTTCTAAGTAATACAATCCCATGCGCTCTTTCAGACGGCACAGCTGGAACTGAAATCAAAGTCACTCAACAGTGATATAAATTTAAGTTAGGGCAAGACATGAATAAACATTGAAATTACATGAAGGATATCATAAGGCAGAATTTTAATATATCTTACGTACTGAGTATTCTTAACATTTACATATTTGCACATATCTGAAGGCATTTAGGGTCTCAACTTTCATTGAAACTGAATGGAATTCAGGTGCCTAACGATCCTAATGTTTCTTTGAAACAAAGGAAAAATAATATTATCCATATCTGACCATACCCTTAGTTTTATAACTCTGTCACTACTAAAAGGGCTAGCATAGCACTCCACTGCACCATGCCAAGATTCTGATTTATTCCGAGTCTGAGGGGACTAATCACCAATATCACTGTCCTAAGCATCTTGGTAGGAATTCTTGCAATGCCTCTGTCCAAATTCTCACCAAGGTCAGGACACAGAACCTTAATCTTAGTCTATTCTTGACAGGATTTTAAAGATATACCATTTCAGCAATTTTCTACTTTGCAGCACTCATCAATTATCAAAGATCAGAGAATCCTGAATGCAGTATAAAATTGACTGAATGCATGTTTAGTGAAAACCCGATTTCTTCAGAAGTCAATAGGCATCTAATTTTCTCCTTTTATTAAAAATGAAAATAATCATGTTTATGAGTAACAATAACACATCCAGTGTCCCAACTGTGTCCTGTGAATTAACACCTATCTCTGTCGACAAAACTCAACAATACAACTCAGAAGGTATAAATAAATATAACAACTTTCATGCCCTATCATGTCCAAGTCAGAATTCCTTCTAGTAGTAAATTTTACCTTGGAAGATAGTTTTGCTGTTCTGATTATTCTTTCCCCCCTATATGGTATTCTATTTTCATGTCTGACTTTTCTGTATTTGACATCTCAGTCTTTTACTAATTCAGCCTTCTTGCATTCTCTGTAGCCCTCCTTGATTTACTCAGTATCTATCACAGTTACTCAATTTATGACAGGTTCTCTTTTATCTCATACCTCTCTCATTCCTCTCCTTCTCCTTTGTTGTCTTTTTTCTTTCCCTTCATTTCTAATATGTTTTTATCTAGTTCACCTACTTTCATTTCTTCCCATGTTAGTGTGTCTTCACAGTGAAAGCAGTTCCTTTTCTTGTCTATATCTCTGGACAAATAACGTATCAAGTGCCAGTATCTCCCACTGTCAGTTAAAGCTCTCACCCAGATGAACTTTAAACTGATAACTGTCAGTGCCATTAATTGGAGCTTCGAGGGAATTGTACCAGAAATAAGAACTGAATACCTTCTCAAGAATAAGATGTTTAAAAGACATCAGAATTAGTGGAAAGTAAGCCTCTAGGCTCCTCCCTTCTCAGCCAAATACTCAGCCAGGATGGGGAAGCCACAAGGTCTGCTGTGGAGATTTGAGTCTCTCCTCTGTGACCACTCTAACTACCAGGATACAGGGTATCTTGCTGTGGGAACCTCTCAATCCATATCTGCAATCAGGCCTGGATTTTTTAGGGGCAGAAAAAGCCTTAAACGCCTTCCCCCTCAAGAGTACTATGTCAGAAGGAATAGCAGCTATATGGCTACATAACCCTTTTCCTTTCCTTCCTCTTCATCTTGATCTCCCTTGTTTCCTTCATTTCCACAACTTCAGTTTTCTCTTCTCTGAAGGAATTTGATTTATTTAGTCAAGACTTCCATGTACATGGTTGTTTCTGGACTTCTGATTATGCTTATTGCTCTATTCTGGACTGGTTCAACCAGTGATTTTGGCACTCAGCTAGCAGCAAATTCCAGTTCAAGTTATAAGACCTGGAACCCAAGGCTTCTTTCCTAGCAAAAGGTGTAGAGCTTTTTAATGTATAATTAGCATCTAGGCTTCACCGTACCATGACCTCATTCATCGGAAGCATCTCTCCAATCCTTTGTGTCAGTTCTGCTTTGCCTTTCCTTAAATGTGTTTATGATCAAATCATTATCACAGCATAACTATAAACAGAAGAAATAATAGCCTTATATTCATATCCATTTATTGATGGACTGTCATAACTCAGTTCTGAAAGAACTGAATTACATAATACATACTACAGATAATATATTATTGTGGAGAGAATAATATATAAAAAATAAACAAAAGCAGCCTGCTTCTGCACATCACATACAATCGGAGTATAAATGCCAAAGACTAAATCTGATAAGGAGAATGGAGGATACATAACCACTAAGCAAAGTTACAAAGTCAATCTATTAAAAAAGGCAAAAGCTTTTATGGCAGGGGGCTTTTTAACTAATTTCCCATAAACAAAAGGTAGTCAATAGCATATTTTATTCAAACGGTTTATGTATCTCAAATTCAGCTATGTTAATCTATGTTGAGACAGCATAAGAATATATTTTCTACAAGCATTTTGGAAAAGTGTTGTATTGTAGATGTAGTATTGATCTCAGGAGAAAACTAAATCGCTTGCAAAACACCTATCAATATAATCTCTGTCAAACTAATGTTCATAGTTTATTTAACCTTCCCTATATCTTTATCAGTATAATAAGGAAATTAGTTATACTTTCCCCATCAGTTTCATCTGCTAGCTAGTTGGTGAATTTATTGCAAGTGAGTAATGAGAATAAACTCCATATGGGTAATTCCCAAGTAAGAAATGAGAAAAATTGGCATTCTCACTTCCCAGAGAGAAAATTGTCCAGAAGAGGTGGATGACCTCCCCTACTTCTACCTCTCTGAACTGTAGGGAAAGTGAAAAGTTACTTTTTAAGATCATAGGATCCAAGGATCTGCAGTAGCCCAAACGCATTCCCAACATTTCATGCCATCCTTTGCCTGCACTGTTACACAGGAGCTGCACTAGCAATAACTACCCGGATTCCCACTAATGCAACAGCTGATAAATTTCATACACAAAAGGAAGAAGGTGTAACAAATGTCAAACTCACAGAGCTCAAAGCCAGAGGTTACAGGCCACCAGAGCGGGTACAGACCAAAGTAGCAATAAACATTAGTGCAAGAAATAAAAGCAGGTCCAGGTCAGGACCAGCAAATTCTAGGAGAATTGTGCAGACCTTTTTGTCCTCTGCTTTCATATGGGAACATGAATGCAAGAGGAAGCTAGATACACAATGAATTTGGAAGGAGGAATTAACTAACACTATGGCTTCTGGAGACATTAGTAGTCAAACCAAGGGCACACAGGCCATTTACAGAGCGCTCTGTGCTTTTAACCAGCCCTCTTCTGTATTGCACTCACTGGCTGCTTACTGCAGCCCACTCCACAATATGCCTATTTCCATGCCCGTCCTTCTCTTTCCTATCATTATATCTGTCCACCCTAGTCCTTCACCCTCTTTCTTTCAGTGTTCTTGTTGTTCTGACCAAACATAGACCTTACCTGCCATCACATTTGCTGCTTAAATATTTCAACCCTTTTCCCAATCTGTATCTATCTTGCCAAAATGCAGTAGTAGGGCTTAGAGTATCCTGCTGCTCAGTTAGGGATTAGTACCATTTTCTTCCCCCCCCTCCAGCTTCCCCACTTCCTAGGGGGACTTGCTAAAACACTCAATTTAGTAACAAGGAAACAGATCCCAAGAATAATATTTGACCTATTTGGTGCATTTGTAAGTTCACCATGACCACCTTTGACACTAGCAAAATCTTAACAGCTACAATATGGTTTCTGCCTCCATGTAACTTTATTCAAAACTCAGTGAAATCAATATAAAAGTTCCCATGTACAGGTTGGCTTGGAACTAGACCTTACAGTTTTGAGGATCAGACCATTGCCATTATTATCATCAGCCAATTTACATGTATGCTAATGTATAATAGAAAATTAAGTTTTTTAATATATTATTAGATTAAAACATAAAAATTAAATTGGTTTAAAATTGCATAAAGAAAAATATTCCCATTAAAAAATAATCTAACTTGAAGCAAAACACAAACAAGACAATAATGAAGTATCCTTAAAGAACTGGCGATCCCATTCCTAATTCCATCCTGCCACTAATTCTCCGCTAGTACTGATGTGATGCCTAGAGTACGACCAAACTAGCTGTCTTTGTATGGATGACTGTTTCTAATGTATTATTCCAAATTACGACCCTGAGCAAAAGGGCAGTCCATCTATCTACCTGTGCAGCATGCCCCAGAATTAGCTTGCAGAATAGAAAGCAGCATTTTAAGTCTTGTTGACTCAAGTCTTGTTCCTCTCCTCTCAGAAAAAAAGCACAGAAAGGAAAGTAGCGTCATAATTATTAGAATATCATGATCCCTTTGGGAATGACATTTTGCTAGACATACACAAATAGCATCTGATCTTATAGGAGTAAACTGAAGTAATCCCACAATGGCAATTAAATCGAAATATCATTTTATTGATCTCAGAATATAGTGCTTCTCAGCTGCTTAATAAATTGGAATCACTAATAAAAGTAAACCCTGCACTCTTCCAATGAGTAGACAGCAATGAGAAATGTGCTATATGAGCCAATTTGCTCCTGAACTGATTCAGAGATGACATTTGTATGCCAAAGAACCTTTTTAAATTTAAAAAAAAAAGGGCAGTTAATTGTAATTTGGTTTGACATGTATTTTTAATATTGAAACTCCATGTTTTATTTATGTTATAAAAATGCTTTTCACTTTATTCATTTGTTTATATTGCAGAGTGCATCTAACTTGGATAAAAATACGACCAAAGCAGAGAGTGCATGGCTGTTCAGAATGTGGTATGGCTTTGACCACAAGTATCCTTTTCTGTTATAAGTTATATATATAAGTTATATTACAGCTGGCATCTTCAAAGTATTTAAGAATCCAAAAGTGATTATACTTTTAAAAACAAAAATGCTATTTATTTTAACATGTTCAGTAAAGAGAAGAAATTTTGGAAGTTCAAAGAAAGAGAAGATCAAGAGAAGCTGGGCAGTGCAGTGGTAGTACATTCCTAATTGAGGCGATGGGGAGTGAGAATGAGCTAAGATCTCTGTCCTACAGCAGGATATAGACAATGGATTTAAATAAATTAACGTTTTTTAATTCCAGGATAAAACTAATCCAATTATTAATCAGATAGGGTATAAATTCTGTGTTTGAGAAACCAGGAGGTTGGAGACTAAAGCAGCCCAATTGCTGCTGCCTGCCTGCATATTCAGAAAGAGGTAGCTACCCAAGAGAACGTAAAAGACAGACAAGACTGGTTTATCCATGCCTCTTACAAACAGAGAAAGATGCACCCGTTGCTGAGGTGTAGCTTGCAGGACTTCCCTGGAGCTCATATTTCTTATTCCCTGGATTCCTGAGCCTTTGTGTTTCTATTCACATTCCTACTGAGGCACTTATGGTAGAGATCTTGAAATATGGATGTCTGATGCTTTATTCTAGAAAGTCTGGTTTCCATGTCTTTTGCATTTCAAGAAAACATTTCAAGTGATTTTTAAAAATATTCTTTAAAAGAGCATCCTCCCAAAGCCAAGGTAGAACATATGTTTTTTGACACCCATGCTGTCACTAATGCCTGTGCAAAGATGGTAAAAGCTACCGTTCTAATTTATTGTTATTTTAAACTGACTCTGCAAAGGCTTTGCATAGCTATCAGTGAGATACCACAATAACAATCATGCCTTAAGCCTTTAACAGAGATATATGATGAATATAAGAGAAGCCCGTCTGCTAATTTCCATGCATACTGGCTCAGCAGCTGAACAGGCAAAGCTCCATTATTCAATAGCACATCTATTGGTCCATTACCCTGCACTACTGAGTAGAGATTAATGTTCAGACTCAATGTATGTTTTTCTGATACCAGATGCAGCAAACTAGGATGAAATATTTCAGCTGATAAAATGCAACTCTTTGGGAATACAGCTTTCTTAAAGAGTTCAAGGGAAGTTATCCTTCAAAGAGACTTTTGATGGAAAAAAACATCTTTTTGGTTAAAAATGAATGTGTTGCCCTAATTCATCTACCAGAGCAGTTTTAAGGGCCAAAAAGCACTTAGCATTAAAATGTGTCCCTA
Source organism: Gorsachius magnificus (assembly GCA_034008185.1). Lineage (NCBI taxonomy): Eukaryota > Metazoa > Chordata > Aves > Pelecaniformes > Ardeidae > Gorsachius > Gorsachius magnificus. The sequence continues at coordinate 32,171,047 of CM067087.1, read as the reverse complement.
GGATAATTCTTCAAGAATACTTAGATTAGTAGGTGAATGCTGTATAAAGGAGGAAAATATGTTTAAATGTTAATGCTGAGTACCAGCACAACTAGCTTTAACTACCACCCAGTCTCACTCCTTTTTCAGAAGGAATAGCCTGTGGTTGTGGTATATCTAAGAAACTGTAAGTCAGAAGGAACAGATAAACATGGGGGAAAAATTTACTCTGAAAAAAAAAAAAGAGAAAGCAAAAAAATGTGGAAGGCAAGAACAGGACAGAAAGATGAGAAAAAAAACATGAAAGAGACAACAAGGGTAGAGCTAGAAAACAAAGGACAGAGGCAGAAGGGAAAGAGAAATCAATATGAAAAAGTCAGACAATGGTGCATGCAAAATGAAAGGACTGTAGAATGCACCAGAAGCACCACTTCTCAGAGGTTATCTGTATGGTAGAGATCTTGAATATGGGTGTGTGAGGCTTTATTCTAGAATGTCTGGTTTCCATGTCTTTTGCATTTCAAGAAAATATTTTAAGTGGGGTTTTTTAAAATATTCTTTAAAAGAACAAATTTATTCATAAGTGTCAATCTCTCTTCCAGTCAAGTTATAATCTTTCTTTAGAATTCAGATTTTCAGAGATTATAGCCCTGCCATTATCCTAAAATATACTTTTATTACAAATAATACTTCTATATTTTGCTAATCCTGAAAACGTATGCCCATATACCTGCACGGAATAATGGTTCAACCCACTAATGCTGTGACTCACAGCTCTGAGCATTTCTTTGGTATGACTATTTCTGAAAGACATTCTTTTCAGGGAGAGAGAAATTATCCACCCAAACTTTCTTTTGCCTTTCCCTGCCTAATGTTACAAAGCTGTGCTGCTAAATTTAGAAGAAATTGTCATGTAGCACAGTATTTGTGCCCAATACAAGATTGCATGGAGGATTATGCAATATCAAGTTTTCAAAGAAAAGATATAGCAAAATAATAATCTATCCTGTTATATACTTCGAAAGCATACAGGACTGACATTTCTATAGTTTGACATTTGCTCTCAGGCATTAACACAAATCTACCCACTCTGCTGGCAATAACATCTCTTATTTCACACGGGAAAAGCAAGAGGGAGGAAATACCACTGAGGAAATCAAAAACTTGTGCTGTTCCTTGCTGTCCTTATGAATGATTTCTACTTAGTTCAGTGGTCTTAGGCAATGGCAACTTGCCAGACTGGGGTAGAACTATACAAAAAAAAAAACCCTGAAATTCTGTTTGAAAATCAAATTTTATTTTTATTCTGAAACAGTAGGAGACTGATCCAAAGCCAGCTGGATTCAATAAGGGTTGTTTTCTTTAAGCAAGGATCTTTGAATCAGGTATTGACACCTAAGAAAATCATAACATTCTCTAAAATCTAAGCTAAGAAATGTTAATATTGGAATAAAAAAAATGAAGAACAGATAATTTAAGTACTTAGAGGTATCCTCTTGGATTTTCATCACAATAATTCAAACAAGGAAAATGCAAAATAAAAATACTTGGTATCTGACAGTGGGTAAATTCCAGTGAATTTATTTCAACTACTTTGTTGCTTACAATGCATTAGCATTTGAAGCTGTAACATCCTGCTTAAGGCTAGTGGAAAAGTGAGGAAATAAACAAAGGTATTTCAAGAATTTACCAGGGGAAAAACCCCAAGATCTATAATTCAGAACTACACACATGGCTTTATATTGTTGTTTGTGTTTTTTCCAAGACAGATGTAGCCAAGTTTAGCTAACAAATGAATACATAGGTGTAAATTTTATCCTGCAAGGGATCAAATCATGAGCAAATTTGTCCCATTCCAGAACATCCCACAACAAAATTATAACTTTGCTCCCAGCTAGTAGCAATTCACTTTTAACCCTTCTCAGTTCCAAACCTCTTTACTTGCTTACTCCAGCAAATACCACTGGGTTTTGCCTGCCTAGACCCAAGATACTGTGTACCTTGACTAGAGTTAGAATTCCTCCTCTACTGTATTCCCAGTTACAATCTACTGCTAAAAATGAAGGTAAGATTAATATAATAGTGTCATGCAAACAATCTTCACACATTTTACCAGCTACTTTAGACTAAACTCCTGCAATTGTTCTTGGCTTAACATGATCTTATAATAAGGCTTTTTTCCACTAAGGCTTCTTTCTCTCTCTGTATTCATAATTTTTGGGGGTGGCTGTTCTATAGAATCAGTCAGGAAGATGACTACACTGTTCTCCCAGCTTTTCATGCTGTGTACTGAGAGGAGAAGGAAGGATTTGGAATTGCTGTACTAAAACACAGAAGTGCAAAAATAACTGAAACTGAGGATGAAAAAAAGAGAGCATAATGTATGTGCAAAGATGTTTCCAACCATAAATGCTCACTGTCTTCATAAGGAGAAGCCTACACTATATTGCAGGATATGTACTTTATTAGTACACACTGAAACTTGCACTGAGAAAAAAATAGTTACTGCATAACAGGAAAATGTATGCAAGATTACAACAGAAGGAAGCCAGAAGGGAAGGAAGAGGGACAAAGACTTCAAATGCACGGTAAGTTTCTCTGAATACTTAGTAAGTTTTAAATTGCAGGACACAGGCCTTGGGCCCACCTGCAGCCCAGTCTAATAATTTTTTTTCTGGCAATGGGTGATGATGAGTTTGGGCATAATGTGGTCCTCCAAGACTAAACAACATGCCCAGAGCACTGATGCTGCCTATCTCTGGCAGAGTCTGGCACAGGTGAGCGGTGAGAGGGAGCAAGAGAGATACAGTAATTGTTGTGAGCTGGCTAGTATGGGTGTTATGAGTACTGCAATGACAGATATACTGCATCCTTGATACTGCTCTAAGCTACCAAATAGCAATGTAGCTGTTGAACTTGCACAGAACTTTGCTTTTCAAGCAGCTCATATGCACACCACCACAAACAGAGGAGTAGGAGGAGAGCTTTCTCCTCCTTTCCAGAGTTCTTTTCAATCTGAGGAACTAACATTCAGTTACACTGAATAGAAGCAGGAATCTGGGACAGAGCGAGCCAATTCTCCATAAAACAACTTCTAAAAGTGTTTCTACTTGAACTGCAGTTATCCATCATTCAGATGCATTCCTTTCAGTTTAAAAAAAGGTTGTTTGTGTCCTCTGCACTTACCTGAAATCAATCAGCCAAAAGGAATTGCATTATTTGTAGACTTCAAAAGTTTATCCTCCTTAACTTATCAGGGTACCTATCATTTTATTTCTCCTGTGCTCTTTACGTGGATAAAACAGACGTAATGGCTGCCTATGAAGTAAGATAAGTACTATTCTGTGCCTGTGAGAAAATAGAAAAGCTACTAAAAGTGCATTCCAGGGTGAACGGACAATCAAAGAAAAATTCAGCATTTTGTGGCCTTCAGCTGAATTTCCCTTACAGGATGACTTGCCACTCTCCTATCAGACACAGACATCCTTGGGAGGAAAAGACAAGAGGCTGTAAGCATGCACGTGCACACCACTTTCTTTTACCTGCTGAAGAAGGAAAGGTTTCTTAATTGCTAATATTCTGATTTGCTATTCTTTATCACTTCGGTGACAACAGCAAAATAGCACACAGTGTCTAGCTTTGGACCAGAACCTCATTTTGTTAGACAGATTTCAAACAGAGAAAAGAATCTTATCTCAGAGAGACTTCAGTCTAATTGTGAATCAAAGCAGCATCAGATAATGCAATGTACACAAATTCAGGTATCACACAAACAGTAATGTAGAATTGTCTAGCAGGAAAAGTAGATAGCATAGATATGCCAACAAAATCAGTCTTGCAGGTATTACAAGCAGATCATAATAAAAGCTGAGAGGCAAGCACAAATGCTAGTAAATGGATTATAGTAGATATCATAACATGAGCTGACTGTATCATAAGGCTTTCTCAAGCACTGCAAGCTCAAGCAGCCCAAGGTCCCCAGAAGGTATTTTATTAGTAGTAACAATTGCTTGAACTTTGTTCAAAACTCATTCCAACAACACGTTTTTGAGCACGTGATCTAGAAAAACTCATTGGTCTTTTTACAGCACAGATAATCAGTATATCTGATTTGATGCTATTTCCTGACCCTTTCCAAGGACGCAAGATTGTTGAAACTCTGCAAATTAACCTAATAAATAAACATGGCTAATGATTAACCAGAATAATAAGTGACCTCAGCTTGTCCTCCATTCACAGAAAGAAAACCTGGATGAATAACTCTTAAACAATCCCATGTTGAATATACAAGTAAAATAATTCTCATTTGTAAAGTTTCTCTCATGTCAATTCTTTCAAAATCTCTTTCACGTCCAGGTATAAAAGTTACTAAGCATGGGTTAAATAACAAGTATGAACATAAAGTTAAATACAAAGTCTTAAATGAAAAAAATCTCTGGTTCTTATACAATATTTGACATATGATCCTGTTCACCCTTCCATTGCAGAGACATACAGAAACATTATTTGTGATAGTTTCTTGATGTTTTTCTTGCAAAATGTAAATCTTTGAACCCACCCTATTCCTACCATCATCCTGAAGGGAGAAGGGAGCTGCAGGAAATTTGGTTCCACAAAATATAATCAAAAGGAGATAAAGTTTGACATTTTTACTATTCAGAATTATCATCCTGATGCTAAGGTTCAGTACATTGCAGTAAGATCTATTTACGTGTTTAAAAAAAAATAATAATGAAGTTGAGGGAGAAGAGGAACTGACAAGAGAAAACAAAAGAAATATCAGATTCTTTTTCATAGTCTATTTTTATGTCTTATATAAAATAATACAGAAACTAAGTCATTCTGGAAGAGGACTTTTTTTGCCAAAGGTTTTACTTTGCTGGTAGCAAAGCCATTATATCAAATTCCTTGATTTCTTTAAAGTCTTCACAGTAGTATGCGGTGGTTTTGCCTTTAAAGGAAGAAACAGACATGGGGAAAACTTTACAGGATTTAAAAAAAAAAAAATCAATATCCAGAATAATGGTTAAACAGTGCAGGCATGGGACAAGTGGAGGAGAGCATGTCATTATTCTTGCAGTCTCAGAAAAAGGGAAGTGCTTTAATGTGAAGAGAGATTCACAGTAAAGTCCAAAAAAAAAAAATCCCACGCCTTGTAAGCTGTTATCGAATCCTTGTTGTCATCCATTGGAGACATGCTGGGCCAGGTTCTATTCTCTGCTCTTTGCGTCAAATGGTCATTGATTTTTGCAAGTGTTTTGCATGGTATCTAAGGCAGAACCTGGCCTACAGCTTATTCTAGACAACTCAGTATAGAATCACCAGCTTTTCTATTTAATATCCTGGCTCATTTGATATGGCATAGCTTTTGTTTGTGCTGTTGAAGGGGTTCTCTCGATTTCTGATAACAAGGACCACAACAGAATATAAAGACAGTTTCAGAGACCCCAGTGTCCCCAATATAAACACATGGGTCTTTATGCAACTCTGTCACTTTCTTTCATGTAAAAATATATTAGAGTGCCTTAAAATCTGCAATAGCTAGAAACTACAATCCTCATCCCACAAGGAGTACTAAAACTTAAAAATAGAATTGTTCGTAGAAGAAATCTAATATGTTCATCTTTCCAGTACAAAACAACTCTGAAGTTCATTTTAAAAGTAAACCTATTTTTTTTATTAGTATTTCTGAAATGTTTCTGGGGCTCATCAACTGCATAAGAGTCTGGCAGCCCACCAAGTAGATCAGAAAGTTGACAAAAGAGTAGAGAAGTGGAACTGGAGCCTCTGGAGCCCTAAGAAATCTGTCCTTTGCAAGGTTCTCAGCAGAGGCTGTTAATGTGCCTTCCAGAGCCAGGGGAGTAAAGGGGAAGGGGGCAGGAAACACGTAAAGCTTCTGCCTGCAACACTGCTGAAACTGACTTTTTTTTATTTTAGCAAACCTGCATTTTAGACACAGAGATAACACACATGAAAATTTTTGACCAAGTATGGCTAATCCCTGCAGTACATTTCAGCAGCTAGCATTAAAGAAGCCCCTTTCTCCACTTGGGGGTAGAGTAGTCAGTCCCCCTGACCTGAGGAACCTTTGCATTACACTTGAGAGCTCAGCAGACCAGTGGATCCTCATAAGTTGCACCAAGAGCACACAGCACTTCATACAGACAAGGCCTGAGTCAGGCAACAGAACTGGTTTCGTTTTTTCTCTTAATGTTATTTTCAGCTGTATGAAACCACCATATACAGCTGCAGCATGTTAAAACTAGACATCATCAAGATTTACACTTTAGCATAAGAGAAATTCAGCACATATGCTACCAAGACAGAACTAAGTACAGAGGATTCCTCTTATAGGCTTATTTAATACAAAAGTGCTATATTCATAGCCATTGACCAAGAGCCAAACATTCTGGCATGGACAAGAGACACAACGAGAAAAACTGCTACATTTAAAAAGACACCATCCAGTTCTGCAGCTTACTTCTACCTGCATAGGTGCGTGTTATAGTACCTATCAAGTCAAAACACAGAACTTGAAGGAGTTGATCTAAAGCCTAGTGAAATAAATGGACTCACAGTTTATTGACCTCAGCAAATAATAGCTCAGGCCATCTTAGTATCTGATTTTACTGATAAGTATTAATTATTATTCTGAGTGACAACTTTTTATTTTGCTTTATTTTTTCCTCCCCTTCTCACTTTATTATTACAGCATACTGGAGTCTGAATGTAAAAAGCAGCAGAGGCCTAGGCTTGTATTAGTCCACTCAAGCGTGAAATTATAGTTTGTTGGCTGACAATACTTAACAACACCCAAGAGAGCTAAGTATGATATAAGAGTACCGGAAGCTTATAACACAGATTTAATCAAGCATAACTTAAAACCTTCTTTCAAGTCCCCTATTACTTCGTTTACAGCCCTGTGTGTGCAAAAAGTTACTTTGCATTACATCTGAAGTGTTTTTAAATGTTCTTCTGCATGTGTATCTTTTGCTGTTGCCTTTCCAGTCACTTAGCACATACCAGAATGCTTAGATGTGCATGCAGCACATGCTGCATATGTAATACCATCTATAAATGGCACTTCTTTTACAGCAGCAATTGTCACAGCAAGATATTGCTAATTATAACATCACCTAAGCAAGAAATTGGTAATACTTCCTAGTAAGGTTCTGTTATTACTGTTAAATTACAGCGGTATTCCCGTAAAAGCTGCAAGACTAAAGGAATTCAGTATGATTAAGGTTATTACCAGGAATGCCAAAGGGCACATTAATGATTTTCCATTAGAAAGTATTCTTAAATTGAACTCTTACAGAAAGCTAAATATCTGGATGCAAAACCCTTAAAGTCTATCACGTTCCAGTGCCTTCAGTGGGTGAGGATGAGGCCCTCAATACAGGTCTTATTTGGAAGCTTAGTCTGTATATTGGCATTCTTCCCATTTTAGGCAGTTGCTCTGGAAAAAGCACTGTTGGTATCCTTAGTTTGTGTTGACTGTGATAGTTTTGAGCTGACTTACACTACTTTAGCACACTAACATAGAACCACCAATAAGGCTGAGGCAAATGTGCAAATGTGTGAGGAAAATAAATTGCCTCTAATTTTAAGAACACTCTGGCAATCAGTAATTCAAAATAATGCAATTCTTGGCAGCAGAGAAACTCAAGAGCCGTTTTCTATTTTCTGATATTGAAATAGGTGCCTGATTCACTAGAACACGTGCATCATCATGCATTCAAATATATTGTGAATCAACCACTCTTAGTACCCGTTCTTAATTCAGCACTTCTTCTCAAGAGGATGCTAAGGGAAGGTGGAGAGGGTAAGTCAGAAGAATGAAAATACTGATTTAGGGCTGACTACAAGTTTGCATGAGGTGTTGCAGCAGAGCATCACATCTTATGAGCTCACTTTTAACTATTGTTAGAGAACACAAAAGTCCCAAACAGGGGAAACAAAGGCTGCCTTTCATCTTACACTATACTACAAGCTTCAAGTACAACGGAAGTCAAAGTATAGTGCCCATAGGAACACAGTCTCTTAATTTAGATGCCTAAAAAAAAAAATCAGCAGAGCAGTTCTGAGAATCAAGGGTGTGGCCTTCTATTTTTCATTAGTATAGACCTTGAACTCAGGAACCTCTTGGTTTCTGTACATTAGTTTTTTCTCCGTAAAGCTAGCATCATTCCTTCCAGCTGAACAGGTCTGTGGGCTTCTCAGTGAAGGCTATTTGACATAACTCATCAGATTCCTGACCTTCTTTGCACAGTGTCATCTACTTTATTACTCATAGTAAATACAGCATTCAGATTTACATAATCTTCTCCTACAGGCCCAGAAGCTGAAGAAATTTTGATGACAGTATTTTTAGGACTTTATCAGTATGCATCTAATTGTTGTAAGTAGAGTCCAGTTTGACGCACAGGTAAAGAAAATTAGCCACAGTTCCAATCACAGCACCAGTTCTGCTACTCTGATACCAGCATCATAACCATAAAACCTATTACTCCATTCTTAGAAACAGAGGGGCACAGGAAATTACGTTACAACGTAGAGGGTTTGGTCCATTACAGAATGGGACAGCGCAATTATTTTATGAACTTTGTTATTTCTACTTTTAGAAAAAGGAGCCATTCCTTAAGGTGAACAGTGGAGGAATAGGTGGCAGCACAGAACGTTTTCAGATGCTACATTTGTGGCTTGGTCACAATTAGTCATGTAGGTATGCAGAGGGAGGGGAATAATGATGGATAGTAAAATAACAAGTTTGACAATGTGTATATAGTTTACCTAAAATATTGTGAAAATACCACCAAAATTTTGTGGGTTCAATATTCTAGAGCTGCTCTTTCAAAAAGCAAGAAATACTGTCATGGAAGGTTAGGAAATGCATACTTCATTACATGAAGGAATGGAATAACTATTTTGGTCTGATGATTTTCATCCTTTTTTGTTTTTAACTTGTTTTATTATACCTGAAGAAGAAAGTTTTAATCTGTTAAATATTTAAGAATTATTGCAAAGGATGTATTATTTATGCAGACAATTTTTACAGATTTTTTTATTTGGGTCTTCTGTGTAATTATGTACTGAGAACACAGTTGTGCTATGAATGGTAAAGTCTCACTCAAATTCTATAAAATTCCTAGCCAGTGCTGATGGACTGAGTGTTTTGCTGTCTGTTCATTAGAAATTTATAGGGGGTGTTTTATTCAATCTGCTAAGAGCAACCTGGTGATTTTCTAAACTGATTCTTTACCACATAATGGTACTTCAAATACTTAATTCTGGATGCAGAAGTAGGGAAAAACAGTTGAAAAATGAAGCATTTCTCTACACTTGTTGAAACGGGGAATTTCTTAAAATAACCCACCAACATTGACCATAATCTTGACATTTTAAACAGTAAATCATTATTTATTATATATTATATTTAATATATCCCCATTAGCCAAACTTCCGCTCAGTACTACCTATTTTAAAGAATAGAAAGCCCCAGCTTTGCAATGTCTGTAAGTAGTTCAAGAATAGGTTCCCTCCTTGTTTCATTTTGTGTTTGGCACACTGCTAAGGAATGTGATCCAAACTCAAAGATGACCTGAACTGCAATTGTAACACCAGTGTAATATCAGTAACTTAAGCGTAGTCCGTTAGTCTTAGTTTACACCAGAGAAGCTGTCCATGCATACAACTTCCAAGCATGTCATTATACATGTCTATGGCTTCAGTGTTTTAAGACACTAAGTGTCTCAGTGACACAAAGCATCCCTATTCATGTCCACTGTTTCCCAAACTAGTGGGAAAGAAATTCCCTCCATTCGACATTGATTTAAGTTGGATTCCTTGCAAAGAAGGTATGGGGAAAGTGGATTTTTCTTCAGCTATTGTACTATCCTACATAGCTTTGGTCATGAAACTGGTTATGCTTTCTCATTCTCCAGTGATCAGCTGTCAGGTGAGAATGGGGGGAGCACAGGCTTAGAGTACAGAAACCTGATTTACACTTTAACTGTTGACAGAACATCTAAAACAAGTTTGAGGAATTTTGAACAGTAATGATAAGCCCTAATATTTTCAGTGTGATTAAGATAAGAAGCGATAGACCCATCTTTAATGGGGAAGCACAGAAACAGTTTTTACTCATAAAAAGCCCAGTATGATTTATTCAAAGGTTGAGTCCTCATTAAAGATACAGAATAGTGCATGTCACAAATGGTTAAGGCTTTGAAATTCTTTGTGGATTATTCACTGAAATTTGCATTGCTACACAGCACAAACTATTTTTGGATTCTGCATAAATAGAATATCTAATATAGAATTACATTATAATGAAATATGCAATAATGCAAGTACCCATTAAGTGCTTTTCATGTACTGCAGGCATCCAAAAGTTTCAAATGCATAAAATATGATTACACTTGCTGCACAAATGACCACATATCAGGTTCATTCACGTTCAATTCAAACTCAGATGTAAAAAACTATATATACAGTCTGCTAAAACATAGTTAAACTGCTTTGATACTTTGTACCATGGCCAATATCAGTGGGAACTGGAGTGAATAAAGACGTGATTGGTCTTTAGGTCTTGGTCCTTCTAGCTAAATTAGAGACCTTTACTTTGTGTGATGCAGAAAATGCTATTTGTTAATGATCCATGAAAGTGCAAGATAAAGCAACTCTGGATCTGATTGTTCCACAGGTTGCTACACAAATGTAAAGAGGCAATATAAAGATACAGTTTTTATGCTTAATTACCTGTGATACTCAATCCAGTAATACCTTAATGTTAAAATATAAGAAAGAATAAAAATAATATGAAAAAATATATGTGTATACATACATATGTAGTCCATACTGAATATAATAATATTTTTCAACTGTCATTTCCTCCTCTCTCATTCTCTTACACGACAGTGTAGCCTCAGCAGCAAGATTCAATGGAGAAAGCATGGCTTCGACACAGGCTGGTCTGTGTCTTGCCTGCTAGGATATTCTTTTAGGAAATAGGAACAGTTGATTCAAACCCTCTTGGGCCTAAGAGGAACCAAAAATCCTAATCTTTCACTTCCCAGATCAGTGCTTTATCACCTAAGCTATTATGTAAAAAATGGGCAGTAACTCACCTGGCAGCTAAGATTTTTTGGTTGAGTTCACTGCTGTCTCAATGAGTTAGGGATGGTACAAGGACACCTAACTTATCACATCACTCCAGGAAATAAGGCAGAAATGAAATATCTCCACAACGCTCTCCAAATTACAGTGATACTAAGGTGTCTAGCTCTTCAATGTCTCTCTTCCAGCCCAGGTTGCTTCTTAGCATGCATAGGGATATGATTAGGAACCTAGGGAGATTTGTGACTAATAACGCAGGTGACTTGTGGTTTATTCTCAACAGTGCAAAATGCCAACTCTGCTCATTTTATTGGACTATGCATTTTCACTGATATTTCCAAAAACATAAAGGATAGCTGAAAATTACATTTTTATTTTAATTTCTAATATAGTAATAAATAAATCTACATCTCTATTTTTGCTTTAGACTCTGTTGCTACAGATTCAAAAAGACAGCCATATATTTATGGTGATAGTTTTACTTTTGCACATAGAAGAACTAGATCCTATTTTTTAAGCATAAATACATGGATGCTTATATTACGGGTGCAAGTACAAAATGAGCATTATCTCTTGGACTGCTTTCTCAGTCTTCCTCTACCTATGTGTCTACCCTTTGTACAGCATAGAACAATAATCTGTTACCTATTCCAATAATCACACACTTACAATATTTTCTTAGATTAGATATATCTGATGAAAATAAACACCTCCTGGAACAAACCTTACCACACTCGGTCTACAGTTCTCCAGTGGTTCTTCTGGGAGTGCACAACACCTCTTCATCACACGGTAGGGCTTAAGTAATAACCCTACTGACTTGGTCAGATCAAACCTGACAGAAGGCATAAAGAAAGGTTGGGGGATGATTTCATGCAGAGTGGCAGGTCCAGTCAATGCAAATGAGCAAAAATGGGTACACATTCACTAGCAAGCAGGCACATGCTTGCTTTGCCTCCATGTGCAAGGTAATTACAATCTGAAAGCTACACTGCATGTGAGAGCAGTGCCAAGCCTGAGCTGCTATTGCCCAAGTGCACATGGCAGGAAAAGACCAAGTAGGTATGCTATGAAATACAGCTAGGAAGCTGTAGCAAATAACCATGCATCAGACCAGGTTGGAAGCTCACAGAAAATGCATCACAAAGCCTTCTCAGGAGTTCCTCAAAAGATACATCTGGGACCCACTCCCATAACCCTTCCCTGAAGGGTGTCCAGTTCCCTACGGTGGGGAGGGGAGATCCTGCTGCAGAAGCCTCAGCAAGACCTTGCCCCCAACACCTCCCCTCCCCACAGCTGAGGAGATATGGCTATGGGCTTGTCACTACAGATAGATGTTTTCTACTCAAAGCTTCAGAGGTAAATAAAAAGAAAATTCAGATTCTGTAGAGCAGATCATCAGCTGCAAAGCAAATAGCTATGAATCAGTTTATCACAAACAATAACAGAACGGGAATTAACATTAACAAGCTAATGCTTCATCTGATTGTGAGGGGGGTTTTAATCTTGTTTCTAATTAATTTTGACAGATTGAATTAAAATGCTTATTTGCTTTGCATTTGATGTGCATGGGGCCCTTCCTGATCACTTCCTCTCATAAGATTATACGCTATCAGCACCAACCTTTGCAAGCCCTTTCTCTTTTGGACACAGGAGAAGAGGACTAAGTTCTTATTTCCATTTGTTAAATATTTTTGTGCTATTAAGAGGCTTCTGTTTTTCAGCAAAGTTTTCCTGCTTTTTATTTTATTCTGCTTTTAATTTTCAGGTGTAGAAGTTTTACTTTAGCTTGGATATTAATGCCTAAGTTCCCATTTTGACTGTGGAGCCCCCTCACTATATTCTTTTTTTAAAAGCCTTTCTGTGTTAGTTCCAGCTGAAGTACCAGAGGAATAGGCCTCTTATCCTTCTCTGTACTTTCTGTCAAAACACTTGCAGGAAACATTTTTGAGACATTTCAGCTGGAATTAACAGGAGAAGACTGATTTCCTAAGGTATGCATTCCTTCCCTGACAGAGTCAAGGAGACAGGCTGCTTCAGGAGAGAAATGACTTCTCTTGCATTCTTTTCTCCTTCTGATGTATGAACAATTGTCATTATCGTCAATTTGGATTCTAGTTGCTTACAGAGGTGGGTGTAAGCTCCTCAGCAATGAATATTTTTTAGCGCTACTGTGTGCAAAACTGTAGCTATCAAACAATGCTCAAGACTAATTCTAAAGAGCTATGATCTATCACACACAGTCAGGAGGTTATTAGATTCTTATGTCTTAATACGTGCAGTTTTGATGACTGCTGCTAGAATGCATACATTTCAGGAAAATAGAAGCAAAAGAGGAGAGAGAAAAATCTTCTAGCACCAAATTTCATAGTTAAATGATAGAGAGCTTGGAATGTCAATGATTCTGCACAGAATTTCAGCTAGTCCCCTTAGACTATGCATTAATTACATTTGTAAAAGTTGTGTTATCTGAGCATAGAGGTGACTTCTTGTCTTTGTTCTCTGTTTATGCTGCCTATTTTATGTTTTATTTTAAAACTAGTTACACAAATTGTTGTGAAAATAGCTTACAGGAAAAGTATATAGATGAGTTACATGAAAAAATAGCACACACATTCACTGCCACCTTGTATTAGCGTCAATAAAACAACAAACAACCCAATAAAAGAGTAAATCCAAAATAAGCCCCTTGGAATGAATGGAATTGATATGACTCCTGACATAATTCAACTCTTGCTCCAAGTGCTAAATCCAGGACTGATGGAGTCAGTTATTCTGCATTAGCACCACTATAACTGAGGGCAGAATTTTCCTTGGTGATTCCTTCCTATTGTTTCACTGGATTATGAAGACTGATGTAACGGTGGCACCAGGCAAGAACAGCCGGTCTTGAAGGGTGCTTGGTCCAGCATACACTTCAGTATTCATCAGTAACTATCAATAACTCACAATGATAGTCAAGGTTACACATACCCTGTGCACTGCCAAGTGAAGGATACCTGAGCTGTCTGGTATGCAAGATCTTGCTTCTTCACATGCAGGTGCTGAAAAAACTATCAATCCCTTCTGCCCCAGAACACAATAGAAATCACAGAAACTAAGCTTAAGTAAGCTCTTTTGGCACTGAAATGACTAAGAATGGTGTTTGCAGTCCATTCCTACTGAAGGTTAAGATGCTTTTCAATTGTCTGCTATAAAAGCCAGAGTAAACCCAAGCTGAGCACAAGGAATCTGAAAGCTTCAGCACACCCGTCGTACACTCCTGTCCTTCCCTACAGAGCCATGCAGAGTAAGGGCACAACCTTCAGATGTGCCTTTTCATAGTGGATGTATCATCTTCAAGATCTGTAACCCAAGTAAAGAGCTACACGATGTAAGATGCTCTCATAACCATACACTAACTTTTTAACCTAACAGACATGCACTATAAGTTATAGGAACAAGCAGAGTACAGAGCAGGCAATGCAAGGGGATCAGGCATATATTAAGGAGAGTGGTATTTCATCAGTGTGCATGTAAAACATTTGTAGTCAATGAGAATACAAGTAAAAAGTTCACTCAGCTTCAGTATTCCCTTAAGATTCCTACACAAATAATATATCACAACAAAATCTAAGGCAAATTATTACTGATACATTCAGGAAAAAACAAGCAGCCTACATTTAAAGCTGTATTTGTTCATTTATATTTGCTCTGTTCACAGATACGATAGCATTTTAAAATATAAGACCCAACTCTCTCTTTCTGAAATGCCAGACCATGCTAATTTACAGCAATTGGGAAGCTGAGGACACATGGATTCAAATCTGCAAATTATAAACCAAGACCAACCAATGCAACAACACAAAGACAAGGTGATATATTAGCTGTGTGAAATCAGAACAGCAACCTTTCAGCAGAAAGTTAACTCTAGAGCCTTCCTATTGCAGTTTCCAAAGGAAGAGGACATTGGTCAGTTGGAAGTAAACAGCTGATCATGATTTATAGATCTGCATAAAAGCCATAAATGACAGATCGAGCTTTGAAAAATCATTAACAATTATTTCACTTTTTTATCCTTCCCATGCTAGCAATTACAGAATTGAAGTTAACCTCTTGCAGTTCTGTCTCAGGTGCTGATGCAACTGGTTTGCTTTCCTGCTCAGGAATATATATAACATTTCTCTTTGGCATGCTCATTTCCTCACACTGATTTATTTAAGATTAATCATCTAATGAGTTTGCATATGTAG
Organism: Gorsachius magnificus; assembly: GCA_034008185.1. Classification (NCBI taxonomy): domain Eukaryota; kingdom Metazoa; phylum Chordata; class Aves; order Pelecaniformes; family Ardeidae; genus Gorsachius; species Gorsachius magnificus. The sequence continues at coordinate 32,155,718 of CM067087.1, read as the reverse complement.
CCAAAATACATGCATCTTAATGCGTTCAAGATTTCCTGCAGTTCTAAGAGACTGGTTAGTGATATTTCTGCATTCATCGCAGCACTAGCCTTTTCACTGGGTGGCCGAATTCTTTCCAAGACATTTGCTTGAAAATGATCTGCTTTCTTCCCTGATGGTCTAATAAATCTTCAACTCTAAATCACCATATGTTACTACCAGCATTACAGTTACATTGAAATTCTTCAGTGTCGCTCTGCACAGGGGTTTTGAGTTAGTGACTGTTAAGGAGTTAGTATTTAGGTTTTCCTTTCAAGCTCTTTCATCCTCAGTGAAGCACTATCCCAGTTTGCCTGTTCTTGCTCCACTTATGTCAGTATCCAGTTGTGATTGTGTGGTTTCCTTACCTATTTTTTTCTTTCATCTTCATCTGATTCTGAAAGGCCCTTAAATCTGTAGCTCAGCTCAAGCTGAAATTTCCAATAGACCCTGACATTTTCATGTTAGAACTACTAATTTTCCTCATTGCTTTTTTGATAGGTTGGGGGTTTTTTTCTAAATATTATTTTTAGATGTTGGGTAGGTTGTTTTGTTTCGGTTTGGGCTTTTTTTTCCAAAACAAAGACTGTGGTTACTAGTAAGACATTCTGCTCAGTATGCTACTGCATTTGGGGCAGATGACCTGTTTAGCTAAATGCAGAAAAAAAAATAGTAGCAAAAGATCAGACGAAAACTTGATCATTTGTTTTGCTATCTCATAAGATCTAGGTTTCTTACTGCAGATTTTAGTGAGGATGTGCATGCCCTCAATCTTACAGAATGCCTGTGACATTCTGAGATAATGTTTTTATCAGAAGTGTCAAAAGACGACGTATAGAAAATGGAAAATCAGAATATATCTCACTATTTGGTAAGATGTACTTGCAGCATACATAACAGAAAAAGGGGAAGCTGTAATAAATCTATGAAGGGAAATTACATGCTCTCCAAATGATAAAACTCTGGTCAATCATAGTAGCTATAAAGGAATTTGGAAATTGAAATGAGGCTTTACTGGGAAGAGGCAAGAAAAGATGAAAAAAAATCATGGCACACACCAAAGCTCAAAAAGGTCAATGAAACACAAAGTACTGAGCCTTTTAGATCCCCTATATCGGTAGGCAGTTAAAAAAAAAAGTAAGCTTCCAATAAATACTAATCCTCTAGAAGTATACCTTTAAAACCCATCATCTTTTCAGAATCCTTTGGGCCTAAATTCTGACCCTACTTGATACCATATCTAATGTTTTTGGCCTCCATAAGACTTTCAACTGTTGTTTATGGGCAATATTTTTTCTCTGAAAAGTCTGAAGGGAGTCTAATAAAACCTGAAGAGTTGAAACTGTGCTAAACATTGTTAAGTCATGCTTCCTTAGTAGACTGGTTAAAAAAACAACCATAAAATTGTTTTATTTTGATCATCCTACAGGGGTTTTTTTGATCAGCCTAAATTGTTGCATATCAACCATTATTTAATAACACTACCTGCACAGAATAAACAGTATTTTGATTTTGATGATCTCCAATCTGTAAGTTAGAAGATCTCCATGAATCAACATGTATTATTTCCAGATTTTTTTTTTATCATAATCATCCATTTTCTCAGTCAGACCATTAGCATGGCATTTTTAACAGACTTTAAAGATAATTCGTTACTGGTTTTAAGAGCTACGTGCAGATTCTATCATATGTACACACATAGTACAATCTGTATTTTTAAACCTCATATATGATTGTGCACCAAAGCGACGTGAATTAGATAAATGCAAAAACCAAGAACAACCCTTTTCATAAATATTAGTTAAGCCATATACAATATAATAAAGCTCCAAACTGAGACGTTTAAAACATCTCCATTTACCGTGGTACGGCAATTTCCATAATTACACGCAGAGTCTACCACCACTGTAATTATCCATATTCTTCCCCACAAGGACCAATTGCTGTGTTTTGAACTGATCTGTAAGGAGAGAAATACAGGATCACATATTTAAATGTAGTTCTCCACCTTGAGCCTGCAAATTGCAAGCCAGCATACTTATGATTCAGAAAAGCCCGCTGTGGTATTTTCTCCAGTACCTGGAGAAATCCCCATGGCAGAGAATAAAATGCCTTCTCTGCAATGGTTGTTTTGATACGGCAAGAAAAGGAGTCATGCTGCCCACTGCTCCATTAACAAAATTGCCTCCTGGTAATCTGTGAAACTCCAAAGTAGGTGAAATCCTTGCCGCTTTTTTTTTTTTCCTGACAAAAGCACTGAGTTGTCCTCCATTTGCAAATCAGCACTTCATTGCTACAACACATTTAATAGCTTATATTTTGTTCAGAGACTTCAAATAAGATATTGTTCTTCACAATTCAAGTGCAAGTCTCTCAAGGTTTCTCATTCTTCACTTAGATATACCACCAGTACAGCCACTGTTTATGAAGTTTTAAGCTATAATACCAACAGGCTGTGACTAACAGTCACCGGAGAAGGCAAATTGATAACCATGTGTGAATGGATTCTGATTTTCATAAGCATTTGATAATGTCCTGTTAACGAAACTTGCTCTTTATTCCTGACAGTTGAGAGCATGTTCTGTATCTTACTAAACCTGACTAATGACTATGACAACTCTTGCCTGGTTCTTTCTAGCAGAGCAGTGCCTGTCCTGAAAACTCAGTAAATTCCCTAACAATTGGCCCACACTAAGCCATGCTGCTCCTGTTGCTGCATTGCCACCAGAGCCTGAGCTAGCTAACATAATTGCTATCAGGAGAAGCCTGCAGGAGCTGCAGTTGCACCTCTGACAGCAGTACTAAGTATATAATTGAATCTAGAGGATAAGTGACAAATCAGAAGAATGAACTTTGACATTTCATAAACAAAACGATGTCCTGGCTCACAGAGCTGACAGCTGCTCAGATATTGAGGTAAGGTATGTCTCCGATCTTGGGAGGCAAGAATGGGCAAAAGACTACCTGAATTTTATTAGGTGCATAGTAGGGTCTTTCACTGCTGAGGGCACAGAGGAACATTGTGGGAAGCCTCTAGGAAGAAAGGGGCAGAACAGATGTACAGCTCACCCACTCCCTTTTCCACCCTCTCAGCAGAGTGCTGCAGCTAGTGAAACCCCAGCAAGCTGTGCCCTGTGGCCATGCATCCCCGGAGGCAGCACCCCCCCGCTCCCCAGTGGGGGGCTTTAGCAAAACCCACCTGCTCTAGCAGTCAGGAAGGCACCAAGCACTTGGACCAGATTACTCCCGTGATAACTGTCACTGTTCATTCCCCAGCACCACTATGTGAGCATGGAGTGGGTGAAAGGCACTATTATTCCTTTTTACCAAAATTGAAAATATGCATACATAGATTATTTTTTTCCTTCAGCAATTTCTTATTTTTCTTTACTCCAACATTCCCCTAAAAGCAACTCTTCCTTTTCTGTGCTTACAACAGGGTAAAAGGGCAATTGTTTCTGTGGGAGACCTATTTTGAAGACTGAAATCTCTCCCAAATACTTTAACTATTGGTCATGACTGGTTCCCACACCATTGATTCTATGCCATGTGGCATCAGTAGGTATCATCCACTCCTGAGAATGAATCACTTTCTGTAATGATTGGCATTTTTGCCAATTAGCAATCCTTCCATGAAATGCACATGTCAAAACAGTATGCAAGTTTGTTTTCATGCTGCTGCTACGTGTCTTAATTTTGTTGATACTGCTTGGACATAAAAACCAAGGATATTGCACAACTTTTTTGAGGTTTTTTTCTCCTTAAAAATGGCTCTAATTTTAGGAGGTAAATTTCATAAAATATGCAAAATATTCGAGAACTGCTGAGTTAGAAATCCCCTGAAGTTTTAAGAAGAATCTTAAGGAAGCCCCTACTTTACCACCTACTTAAGCATCAAACCAAGGTTTGCAAGTTAAAGGATCTTAGGCTCCCATTCCCAGGTTCACAACGGTTTCATTGTATGGCTTCACAGAAGTTGCACAGGCCACAGTCAGCACCAATGAAGTCAAGGGGAGCTTTTCCATCTATTTTAATACATGCAGATTTGGGTTTGGATTCCCCGCCCCCAGTTTTCAAACTAAAGGTCTGTAATGCATGTATCAGTAGAGTCTGTCAACACAGGTCCTCAAAGCACCTTACGATATTTATTCTTTCAAAATCACCTATTACATAAATATTATTGTCCCCTTTTTGCAGCTGAATAAACCACAACACCCAGTACTTAAGGCACCGATTGTTGACCCAGATGTCCATTTCTACAGATGCAATAACGATAAATTACACCTGTAACTTTGCATTCAAAAATGATTCACACTCTTTATGTGGATTTTTTTCTTTTCACAAGTTGTGGATATAACAGCACTTATCAAGAGATGGGGAAAATGCTTGTGTTTTGGTAGATAGTCTGGAGAGACAAACTAGAATGCTTAAAAGTGGTGGAAAGAAAGAAAAATAATTTCATAGATCCCTATTTTGCTATTGTTCCAGCTGTTATCAAAACTTTTCATCAGATTTGGTGTCATGAGAGAAGCAAGCCACAAAATTGGCTAGTGAGCATTTCTTATGCTATCAGCATGTTGTCTGCAGGCAGGGTCACTGTTCTTGCTACAGAAAAGTAGGCTGATATTTACAACAGAACAAGAAGCATGTTTGAGAAATCTGCTTTTGTGCAGATGTTATGCAACTGAAGAGAAGAAAAAAAAATACCATTTCTTTCATAAACATGAGTGATGAGAATGCCACAGTTACGCAAATGTAACTGTCATTGCATAAATGCAGACCAGAATGCTTCTATATATACAAACACATATGCTACTCTGTCGAAAGAATGCTTTTTTTGTAATCCAGAGGAAAAATAGATGGGGAAAAAAGTAATGAAAGCAACTGAAGTAATCAAGTAGGTAGAAAAAAATCCTAGTGCCATCAGAATAGGTGTAAACATCTCCACTGACATCAGTGAAGGCAAGATTCCACTGTACCTCTTTAGTGGATTGAAAGCTCTTCTCTTTGAATACTGACCAACGTTGACAGTGAAATATATTTTAAGTGACAACAAAAGGCAATTTTCTAGCAGAAAACATTCTAAATAAAGGTCAAGCAAAGCTGCACATAAGCTCAAGGTCAGGTTTAATGTGGTCTTTTGGACATAAAAATGAGGAATAGTTTCCTATCTGCAGCTAAAAAGTACAAATTTTGGAAGAAGTCTTCCTTGACCTACTTATATGCAGAAGCCTGATGGTTTCAGAGGACTTCCTACTGGGAAGAAATCTAATAGCATCTGTCCTTTCCAAAATGCACACACTTGCCAGCATTGAGAGATCTATATTCTTATTTTCCTATCTACCACAAATACAAAATACATTTTAATATTATGCAAAGAAACATCTTGCAGTAACTAAAAATATATAGATTCCCCAAAACTGGCATAACCACTTGATTTTTTTTTTTTTTTTGAAAATTCATGTTGGACTTTTTTCCTTTCTGTAGATTTTTTTTTTCTTTCCCTGTAAGGGAGAAAAACTGATGTGTATGTTTTCTGAGGGGAATGATTCACTGGTTTCTGCAGCTGGAGTGCCAACCTTGGCTATTCTTGGAAAACCCAGATGAGCACATATGGTTACTTGAGAGGTGCCATGCATTTATTTCACTTCAGCTGTTATCAAGTGACATTATTTACCTTTACAGTAATCTAGTTTTAGGAAAATAATTCTGAAGTACCTCAGGTGGTAAATTGGGGACTGAAATACACCTTCTTGCATTGTTCAGATGACTAAAGATATTAACTGTGTTTTTTCTTTACTCACTGACAACTTCTATAAACAGATTGAAGCTTATGCAGAATGCTGCTCTTTGAGAATCTGATTTATCTCACATATCAAGCTGCCACATAGAGGCTTCATAGATTAACTGAATAGATCTAAGCCCTGGTTCTTAACTAGCATCTCTAGACTTCCAAGAAATTCTAAAGAGTGTGGCACAGCCCTATATTTTGTTCCTTTTAATCTGCATGTTATGAAATTTTGCCTATTTTGCTATCTTTGAATCTCATCTCAAAAAACTGTATGCTTATTAGTAGGGTGATACACCTAGAATGTGATATCTTTATTGTAGGCTAGATTTAGTTTTCTTATCTTGAAGTTTCTGGTAAGGCTCTGAATTTCATCAAAGATCACAATGAGAATCTCAGAGTGAGTGACGTCTTCCTCATCTGCCCTTTTCTTTGTCATATTTCCATAAAGCAGATAATACTGTCTGCTAATCAAAAACAAACTGCCATCATCAATGTGGATGTAACATTTACCAACAGTAAAAAAAAAAGAAAAACCCAGCTACAAACAGTAACATTTACCAACCAGTTTAAGATGGCTTTCTTGAAGAAAAGCTTGTTTTCCTTTTCAGTTTCTTAAAGATACCATGTCCTTCCACCATACCATGATGTCTGTAGCTGCAGTGGTATCTACCATAAACAGAGGAATGAGCTTCTGTGACTTTGATAGGTGTGAAAGACACGCATCTCATGAACTTCAGTACAGAGGATGGATAAGTAGTTTCATTCCACATGAAGTGTCAAGCAATCGTTTTCCATTTTAAAAATGCAATTTTTTTCATGAAGATGTAGATAAACTACTGTACTAATTTAATCTCTCTACCGATGAGTATTTAAATGTTCCTCATAGGAGAAACAGAAACCATCAAGTTACATGATAAATTCATAATACTAAATAAAAATTTTATACTGGCAAATGCACAAACTATTCAGTCCCTCATATTAAATCTAACAGCTGATAATAAAACCAAGCTAGAATGAAAAATAAAATAGATCTTCATACTGTAGTAACTGTCAAACAACACTAAGGAATTTTTTCTTCAATGGAGAGCATGCTTTCAGCAGAGCAGTCAATTAGTAATCGTGAGGTCACAACTAAAGAGTACGTTTAGATTCAAGAGTAGAAATATGAATGTTTCCTGATGTTCTTCAGACAGATATCAAGTAGTGCCATCAGTTCTTGCTTTTCTAAGAGCTAGAGTAAATTATAACTAATCCAGAAAACCAACTTGTATTCAGTATGATGTAAGAAATTTGCAATGTAATCCACAAACCTAATTCAATCAATGTTCAGCTGACATAGAAAAGCATAGAGCAAAAACATCAAAATCAAATTTCAGGCTTAATAATCACAGAGGTCAAACATTATAGCTTTTTTTAAAGTATTTACAGGTATTACAGTATTTTCTATTTCCTCTTTAGTCTGTCACTCAAGGATATCAATTACTTGTTGCTGTTTAGTATATGCTGACTTGATTTGCATAGATGTCTCACATGAGTTACTTCTGTTATTGTGTTTCTCTGTGTAAATAATTTTCTAAAATGGTTGCAGTGCTGAGCTCAAATAAAATATATATTATGCTCCTGATGTATTTAGGGCTCTAATCTTGTTTCATATAGCTATAGCATAATTTATAGGATAAACCCAAAGAAACAAAACCATTTAATTCAAGGACACACTTTCAGCATGCATGTACAAGGGCATGAGAAGCAGCATACCAGAGTGTCCTGTAATCCCCCAGAAAGTGTCCAAAACAAGTTAGAAGCTTCTGAGCTTTTACATATGCTGATGCTTACCAACCTAAATGGCAGACATGATACTCTTCATTTGTGATGTATCCCCCAGAAGCACCTATATTTTGTGGTAGCTAAATTTCTGCCCCAGATATCTGTGTTGCCACCAGTGGGCAAACCATGCAACCTAACTATAACTGCTGCTGTCATCCTAGAGCATAGCTCACAAAACTGGCACCCCCTGCCTGTGTTGCCAGTCTGCTCCTATTCTTCAGGCATGCTCAGATGACAAGACCCTTTGAGCACAGCTTTTCCCCAGCCAAGCAGAACTCACTGGCTATGTAAGGTATGAAGAGCCACATGCTTGCATCAGAGACTGAATCTCAGTTTTTAAAAAATTCTGGAAATCCCTTCAGGTGCAGATTTCTCTTAGTTTCTCCCATTATGGCTACCTCATCTTGCCTAAATAATTAAATACTCCATGAGGCAGAGAGAAGAATGGACTTTATAGCCTGTCTGTGCTTCATGTGAGGAAAATAGAGGCTCAAGGCCATGTCCAAGAGAGTTATAATTAATCCTATTAATAGATGGGACACACCGAGATATCCACCACAGAATGCCACACAGCCCTGGCTGTGGTTCAACTTGCAACTCTGAATCAGGCAGAGTAAATCTGAACCAAGTCTTCTGAACATGCTCCAGCCCTCAGACCATTAGGTGTCTGGAGTTACCAGGTGGAGGCAGAGGACATCTAACACCAGATTCCAGTTCAAGATCACAAGAAGAAGCAGAGATCCACTGATGGGAATGCCTGCCAGAGCAGAGCCCTAAACAGGGAGAGGTACTTGTGCTTCCCACCCTCCCTCGGCATCTCATTCCTCTGCAGCTTCAGTGAATTCTCACTCATCTGGACTCCGAAGTCTCTTAATGCCTGAAGTCTTGTTACTATAGAGCACAAAGCTCACGCTTCCAGCAGGCACTTTGAGATCCTGGAGTTAGGTGGTGGGGTGCTGAGTGATACAACACCCAACTACACCAAAGAATCAGTTTTGGAAACAGTTTTGATTAGGACTATACAGTACCTCAGCAGATGCAGTTCTGTAACTCCCGTGCATGTTACGTGGCACCTACACAAATGAGTAGTGTCAGGGGGTTTGGTGAGAAAATGGATTATCAGCGAGTTCTATAGAACTGAATCCCTTAACTTATAACAAAACAGTATGATAACTACTAGTAAAACTCCATTAACTTTTTTTTTTAACCCGGCTGGCAACTAAGCACCACGCAGCCGCTCGCTCACTCCCCCCCCTCCCTCAGTGGGATGGGGGAGAGAATCGGGAAAGGGAAAAAAGGTTAGAGCCGAGGGCTGAGATAAAGACAGTTTAATAAGAGAAAATAATAATAATAGTAATAATGAGAATGATAACAAAATATACAGAATATACAAAACGAATGATGCACAATGCAATTGCTCACCACCCGCCGACCGATGCCCAGCCCGTCCCGAGCAGCGATCAGTACCCGAGCGACCGACCGACCCACCAACCCCCCCCCCGAGCATGACGTTCTATGGTATGGAATAGCTCTTTGGACAGTTTGGGTCCTGGCTGTGCTGTACTCCCAGCTTGTTATGCACCTGGCCGAGCAAGAGAAGCTCAAAAAGTCCTTGAGCAGTCTGAGCACTGCTTGGCAACAACTAAAAACATCAGCGTGTTATCAACATTCTTCTAGTACTAAATCCAAAGCACAGCACTATGCTAGCTTCTGTGAAGAAAATTAACTCTATCCCAGACGAAACCAGGACATTCCACCCCTTATTCTATACCATTTACGTCATGCTTAGGTCCTACCCTTACAATACATTCCAATTAATCACCACCATTTTCTCATCTTTTTGGTACATACACAGATATCATTCCCTTAGTCTATGGACCATCCCTCTGAAATGTCCATTGGGTTCATTTAGTCCACAGTTTTGGGCTCCATCTGTCGTAACAGTCTTCCAGGGCAGGAGAGATGGGGTCTGGTGTTGGGTTGTTGCTTGCTGAAGTCAGTTCTGGTTCCATCCACTGCACTTCCTTAGTTTCTTCAAAATTCATTCTTCTTAATCTGGGTGATCCTTACTGTTATACCATTGATATGACATACAGCAATAGTAAAAATAAAGACATACTATATTACACAGCAATTAACATTATACAATTCAGTTCATTGGCTATTTTCACCCAAAATCAAATCCCTTTGAGGTACACATCGGACTTCCCCGTCCTTCCGCATCACCCACCAAGTAGAGCCAGGTCCTTGAGCAAAAGCAATCCCACGGATGGGTTTGCCTTTACCTGAGGCAGGAGTAACCCAGACTGTCTTCCCCAGCATATTTTTTACATGCACTACAGGGACTTTATCCCCTTCTACAGTACATAAGAGGTTTGATTGGGCAGGGCCAGTTCGGTTGGCAGATCCTCTAGTGTTGACTAACCAGGTGGCTTTTGCTAAATGTGTATCCCAATGTTTGAATGTTCCACCACCCATTGCTTTCAGTGTAGTTTTTAACAGTCCATTGTATCGTTCAATTTTCCCAGAGGCTGGTGCATGATAGGGGATGTGATAGACCCACTCAATGCCATGCTCTTTGGCCCATTTGTCTATGAGGCTGTTTCGGAAGTGAGTTCCGTTGTCTGACTCAATTCTTTCTGGAGTGCCATGTCGCCACAGGACTTGTTTTTCAAGGCCTAGGATAGTGTTCCGGGCAGTGGCATGGGGCACGGGATATGTTTCCAACCATCCGGTGGTCGCTTCCACCATGGTGAGCACATAGCGCTTGCCATGGCGGGTTTGTGGGAGTGTGATATAATCAATCTGCCAAGCCTCTCCATATTTGTATTTCAGCCACCGTCCTCCATACCAGAGAGGCTTTAACCGCTTGGCTTGTTTGATCGCAGCACATGTTTCACATTCATGGATAACCTGTGCAATAGCGTCCATAGTTAAGTCCACCCCTCGATCACGAGCCCATCTGTATGTTGCATCTCTTCCTTGATAGCCTGAAGTGTCATGGGCCCACCGAGCTAGAAACAATTCACCCTTATGTTGCCAGTCCAGATCCACCTGAGCCACTTCAATCTTAGCAGCCTGATCTGCCTGCTGGTTGTTGTGATGTTCTTCAGAGGCCCGACTCTTGGGTACATGAGCATCTACATGACGTACCTTTACAACCAGGTTCTCTACCCGGGCAGCAATATCTTGCCACAATGCGGCTGCCCAGATGGGTTTGCCTCTGCGCTGCCAGTTGCTCTGCTTCCATTGCTGCAACCACCCCCACAAAGCATTTGCCACCATCCATGAGTCAGTATAGAGATAGAGCACTGGCCATTTTTCTCTTTCAGCAATATCTAAAGCCAGCTGGATGGCTTTCACCTCTGCAAATTGACTTGATTCACCTTCTCCTTCAGCAGTCTCTGCAACTTGTCTTGTAGGACTCCATACAGCAGCCTTCCACCTTCGATGCTTTCCCACAAGACGACAGGATCCATCAGTGAACAGGGCATATTGCTTCTCATTTTCTGGCAGTTTATTATATAATGGGGCTTCTTCAGCACGCACCACCTCCTCCTCTGGTGATACTCCAAAATCTTTGCCTTCTGGCCAGTCCATGATCACTTCCAAGATTCCTGGGCGACTGAGGTTTCCTATTCGAGCCCGTTGTGTAATCAGTGCGACCCACTTACTCCACGTAGCATCAGTTGCATGATGTGTAGAGGGGACCTTCCCTTTGAACATCCAGCCCAGCACCGGCAGTCGGGGTGCCAGGAGGAGCTGTGCTTCAGTACCAATCACTTCTGAAGCAGCTCGAACCCCTTCATATGCTGCCAATATCTCTTTTTCAGTTGGAGTATAGTTGGCTTCAGATCCTCTCTATCCCCGACTCCAAAAGCCCAGGGGTCGGCCTCGAGTCTCCCCTGGTGCTTTCTGCCAAAGGCTCCAGGTAGGGCCATTCTCCCCGGCTGCGGTGTAGAGCACATTCTTTACATCTTGCCCTGCCCGGACTGGTCCAAGGGCTACTGCATGCACTATCTCCCGTTTAATTTGTTCAAAGGCTTGTCGTTGTTCAGGGCCCCATTTGAAATCATCCTTCTTCCGGGTCACTTGGTAGAGAGGGCTTACAATCTGGCTGTAATTTGGAATATGCATTCTCCAAAAACCCACAATGCCCAAGAAAGCTTGTGTTTCCTTTTTGCTAGTTGGTGGAGACATGGCTGTTATTTTGTTGATCACATCCATTGGAATCTGACGACGTCCATCTTGCCATTTGATTCCTAAAAACTGGATCTCCTGTGCAGGTCCTTTGACTTTACTTTGTTTTATAGCGAAACCGGCTTTCAGAAGGATTTGGACTATTTTCTTCCCTTTCTCAAAAACTTCTTCGGCTGTATTGCCCCACACAATGATGTCATCAATGTATTGCAGATGTTCTGGAGCATTACCCTGTTCCAGTGCTGTCTGGATCAGTCCATGGCAAATGGTAGGGCTGTGTTTCCACCCCTGGGGCAGTCGATTCCAGGTGTACTGGATGCCCCTCCAAGTGAAAGCAAACTGTGGCCTGCACTCTGCTGCCAAAGGGATTGAAAAGAAAGCATTTGCAATATCAATTGTGGCATACCACTTGGCTGCCTTTGACTCCAGTTCATATTGAAGTTCTAGCATGTCTGGCACGGCAGCACTCAGCGGTGGCGTAACTTCATTCAGGCCACGATAGTCTACTGTTAGTCTCCACTCTCCATCAGACTTTCTCACTGGCCATATGGGACTGTTAAAGGGTGAGCGAGTCTTGCTGATCACTCCTTGGCTCTCCAGTCGACGAATCAGCTTATGGATGGGAATCAGGGAGTCTCGGTTGGTGCGATATTGCCGCCTGTGCACTGTTGTGGTGGCAATCGGCACTTGTTGTTCTTCAACACTCAGCAACCCCACAACAGAAGGGTCCTTTGAGAGACCAGGCAAGGTAGACAGCTGCTTAATTTCTTCTGCCTCCAATGCAGCTATACCAAAAGCCCACCGGTACCCTTTTGGGTCCTTGAAATACCCTCTCCTGAGGTAGTCTATGCCCAGGATGCACGGAGCATCCGGCCCAGTCACAATGGGGTGCTTTTGCCACTCATTCCCGGTTAGGCTCACTTTGGCCTCCAATACAGTCAGCTCTTGAGATCCCCCTGTCACTCCAGAAATACAAATGGATTCTGCCCCTATATGGCTTGATGGCATTAGAGTACACTGTGCACCAGTGTCTACTAAAGCTCTATACTTCTGTGGGTCTGACGTGCCAGGCCATCGAATCCACACAGTCCAGTAAACCCTGTTGTCCCTTTCCTCCACCTGGCTGGAGGCAGGGCCCCTCTAATCCTGGTCACTGTTGCTCATGGTTTGTGTATATGAGTCAGAAGTTCCTTCATCACAGTCAGAATTAAGATCAGCCCTTCTATTTTGTCTGAAAAAACTACAGTCGTCCCAGTCTCTGTAAATTGGAGCAACAAGTTTCTTGGAAGAGCCCCCTTTTGTGCTTGTTTTCCTTTGCAACTCACGTACCCGTGACTCTAGGACCGAGGTAGGTTTTCCGTCCCATTTCCTCATGTCCTCTCCATGGTCACGCAGGTAAAACCATAGAGTGCCCCGTGGTGTGTACCCTCGATATTCTTTTTCTTGAGCAGAAGGGCGCTTACTTCTGATGGCTGAGATACTGGTCTGTACAGGAGGGGAGTAGGACATATGCTTTTCGAGTCGTTCAAACTTTTGGGACAGTTTCTCCACAGCCGAAACAAAGGGGGAAGAGATACTTTCTTCATATTCGCGGAGCTGGCCAGCCATTTCATCCACTGTTGGTCCCCGTCCAGTTTCCCAGCTCATCATTGCCCATGTGTTTGCAAATGATGTTGGTGCGCTACGTAACAACTTCCGCCACATGGGTCGTGTGCACTGGACACTATCTGGATCTTTGGGCAGCTGGTCATTGTCCAGGTCACTATAAATCACCTCCAGGACAGCCAATTCCCTCAGGTACTGGATGCCTTTCTCCACAGTGTTCCATTTACCTGGGCGACATACGACATCTTCCTTGAAGGGATATCTTTCCTTCATGGCTGACAGTAGACGCCTCCAGAGGCTGAGGATTTGTGTCCCTTTTCCAATTGCTTTGTCAATGCCCCCTTCCCTACAAAGGGATCCTAGTTGCTTGGCTTCCTTACCCTCCAGTTCCAGGCTGTTGGCCCCATTATCCCAGCATCGGAGTAGCCAGGTGACAATGAGCTCACCTGGACGACGGCTGAAATCTTTTTGGATATCTCGCAGCTCACTCAAGGATAGGGATCTGGTGGTTTCTGTCTCGTTTATGAGCTCTTCCTCCTCCCCTTGTGATGGCCCTGCTTTTTCATCCTCCCTTTCTAAACGAGTTGACTTTCGCTTCCAAGATTTCTTCTTTTGTATAGGGGCGACTATACTGGCACGGGTTGGTTGGGCTGCAGTGGCGTGGCCGGGGTTGGAGTAGCTGCAGTGGCTGTGGCCGGGGTTGGAGTAGCTGCAGTGGCTGTGGCCTTATCATCAGATCCAGAGACTTTCTGTTCCCTTTGGATGTGTTGAATCATGTTGAACAGGGTTCGGTAAGCATGGGCCAGGCCCCAGCACATTGCAGTGATTTGTGTTTGCTTAGAATTGCCAGGGTGACAGCATACCTTTTCCAAATACTCTACTAGTTTTTCAGGATTCTGCACTTGTTCAGGAGTGAATTTCCAAAACATTGGAGGTGCCCATCGTTCTAGGCATTTACCCATACTACCCCAAATACCCTTCCACTCATAACTATCCAGCCCTGGGGCAGACATCTGGATGGTATTATTAAGTTGCTTACAAACTTTGGACAAAACTGAAACAATATTCCAAATAGATATCAATAGATATACCTTAACTATCCAAGGATGTTCAAGATACTGAAAAGTTATTGTAGTGAAGGAGGAAACATCATCAAAGAAGGCAGAAAAAGTGCCATTCTGTATTTCCTCCAGAACAAACTTTTCAGAGTCCCATGTATAATTGCTAATATTCCCCGCAAGGTGGTACCCAAAGTGCAGTACAGACTTCGACATGAAACCCAAATACCAGATAAAGCTCAAGGTCATTGTTTTAATAACAAGTTTCCCAAGCAAAACATGTCTGGTCACCGCAGAGCATAACAAACTGCAAAAACCAACACCAACTTTTAACAAGTACAGCAAAGGAGGGAGCATGGTGCAGATTGGATAAGCTAAGATCAAGAACAAATGAATCAAATTGCAACCCACAACTATTTAACAGATATAAATTCCTTAATATACTCTGGTTACTCTGTCGTTATCTCAAGCCCTTCAGGCCCCACGTTGGGCGCCAAAAAAGGACTGTCGTGGTTTAACCCGGCTGGCAACTAAGCACCACGCAGCCGCTCGCTCACTCCCCCCCTCCCTCAGTGGGATGGGGGAGAGAATCGGGAAAGGGAAAAAAGGTTAGAGCCGAGGGCTGAGATAAGAGAAAATAATAATAATAGTAATAATGAGAATGATAACAAAATATACAGAATATACAAAACGAATGATGCACAATGCAATTGCTCACCACCCGCCGACCGATGCCCAGCCCGTCCCGAGCAGCGATCAGTACCCGAGCGACCGACCGACCCACCAACCCCCCCCCGAGCATGACGTTATATGGTATGGAATAGCTCTTTGGACAGTTTGGGTCCTAGCTGTGCTGTACTCCCAGCTTGTTATGCACCTGGCCGAGCAAGAGAAGCTCAAAAAGTCCTTGAGCAGTCTGAGCACTGCTTGGCAACAACTAAAAACATCAGCGTGTTATCAACATTCTTCTAGTACTAAATCCAAAGCACAGCACTATGCTAGCTTCTGTGAAGAAAATTAACTCTATCCCAGACGAAACCAGGACAATTACATAACTACCACCACACTTTCTTTACAGCTGATTACAGAAATTAGTTACTTCCTTTTCTGTTCTCTAAAGAGGTGTTTCCATCCCAGGCAGTGGCACAGGGTATTCCTGTTTCAGAATAGGAAGTCCTACCTAATCACACTGTCTAGACAGGATAAGAGAAGAGGGAAGCAATCCATCTTTGGAGGACTGTGTTGCTTAAGCTTGCTAACTATTTTCAGCTGGCAGTTAGTTTTATGTGACTGCTGGTCTGCTAGCATTACCTATGAATAATCTCTCTTCCTCTGTTCACAGTTAAACAGTTAAACCCAGTTAAACAGGTTGGAGAACTTACACCCAATCTTTATTCAAAGTCATGCTGGCTCAAAAGTGATATTTTAAAACTGACTTATTTAAAGTGGTGCAAAACCTTGAGTGGACGTCTTTAGTGCACTAGACACTCAACATACCTAATTTACAACTGAATTACCTGATTTAAGTTTCAGTGGTACAGCTCTGAATATAAATGTGCCCTAAGCTAACAAATTAAGTAGCAAAACACAGCAAAAAGTCTGAGCATTCTACTAGTTCTTTGGAGAGATGCCAAGATTTAATAACATGAGTAGAATGAATAAACTGCACAAACAAATCAATTTTTCAAAGGTAACATCTGTTTTGCACTGGCTCATGGTGTGAATAGATTCATCTGTGCCACACATTGAGTAGGATAATAGGGATTCTGTGTATTCAAATACCCATCAGCACCCTATGCCTTCATCAAAAACTCTAATGTGAACAGGACTCCAAAAGTTTCTTTCTGAACAAACTGGACAATTTATTACACCTGTTTTGCAAACTGTTTCATATGAATAGTTACATTGATTAAGTCCTTAGAATCAAAACCTATGAATATGCCTGTGTTTTCAGTAATATTTTTGCAGTCTTTCAATGCCTGTAAACAAAGCTACTTTATTAAATCTTTAATCATATAAATGAAGTTTAATTACTCAGATTGGGAAAGTTTTTAAAGGCTTCTGAGACCAGGTGACATTTGGTCATGTTGGTTGCAAATAATGAAGGAATTTAGGAAATTTTTTAAAAATACTTTAAAAAAACCACGATAAATATCAGTGCTCCAAAGGATGGAACAGAGTGAGCTCTGCCTGTAGCACTAAAATATTCTCCCTTCGTGGAGGCTGTTAGACAAGCGTTTACCAATAATCATCTTCTGTCTTTGGACCACGACAGACAGTTGCCAAGACCTTGTATTTGCTAGGCACCTCTCAGGTGCATCCAGCACCAGCCTACAGTCTCATGAGAACGTACTGCACTCAGCTGTGCTAATGTGTTATCACACTTTCATTAACACATAGAGGTTCTTTGCTTACTTATTTTCCCAAGATGTTTTATTTACTCAGAAATGCAAACAGGGAAGGGAATGTAAAATCTGTCCAAGGCAGACTATTTCCCCTGGTTACAATTTTTTAATCCTGCCTTTTTGCTAACTCCCTAAGACTTCCTAAACACCAAGTCTGTGCTGCACTAGAAGTTGTACAACTGCTTTGGCTTATGCTATGGTTCATTAATTTAAACTAAATTTTCCACAAAGTATGAGACACAACCTACTTATATCAAATATACAACAGAAGGTGCATGCACTGACTTGCAAAAAGGATATTTTATCTTTGTTTTATGAGTTCTCTGAAGAAGCAGAGATCAATACTTTAGTTGGACAGAAATTAAACTTAATATTATGCTATGCACAAACACGGAGGATTAAATAAAAAATGAATACTGCCTTTACTCAACTCTGTCATATAGATTATAAGGAAAATTGTGGGTTTAGTGTGTTGAGTTCTTTTTCCATACTTCACAATTACATTTGGTTTTAGTTTCTTTTCTACAAATTAATTTCCTACCATTACTTTATAAAACCTTCATGCTTTCTTTTGTTCTTTCCCAGTACAGTTTTCATTAAATTTTGCTCATGATTTAAAGTTATAGTGCCCTTGTAAACACAACCCTTGCTAACAAACAAAATTATGAATTATTAATAGTTGTTAGTTTGGGGACAGATATCTGAACATTATGTTATTCTAACATCTCCTGGGAGTTGGGCAGGTAGAAGGGAAGCAAGCAGTATCCTGCAAAACCTAGAAAAAGAGGCTGTGTGCACTGGGTCAGAATCTTCCTTCATGAATTATAGGGCAGCAACAGCTTCACCTTTCAGCAACGGCTGCACCAACAGTGTTACTGCAGTGCTTAAGAATAGCTGATGAACTCTGCTAGTTCCCAGTCTCAGCCAACACCTCCCTCCTACCACCACATCCCTCCCATTTCACAAGGTGAAAAGCACACAGGGATACACCCCAACATTTTGTATGAGATTATAACCACTGCAGTTGGTCATGGATGTAATGCATGCAGAGGGGCAAGAAGGAAGGGAACACGATTTGGCCCTCGTGAGAAAATACCCAAGCTCCAACATCACATTATTAAGGAATTTTCAATTTCAGGCCCAATAAAACTCAAATAAGCAGCTGTGATTGACAGGAATATTCTATAATTCATTGTAGCTAGATTCAGGATCAGATAATATTCAGTAGCAGAAAGAAAATCACTACATTAATGCCCAAAAGCCAAAGGGAAACTCATTTTGAAGAAATCACTCCTGCATTGGGTAAAAGGGTACTGAATAGGAGCAAGCTGAAAGACAACAAAATGAAAAGCGATAAGAATGTATTGTTTCTTTATTATTTCTTAGGGTTTGATTTTTTTTTTTTTTTACTTTTTCTAGGTTTAATTTTGATCTTTAACTGAACAATTTGAAGTCATACGAATGGGCACTATTTTAATTTTAAATCTCATCATATACCCAAAATTTGGCAGTGGGGTGTGAAGGAAAGTGTATATCACGATGTATAAACATCACGATAGAAAACTCCTGCACAATATAAATGCAAAATTATGTGTTTATATTTTTATTGTTATTTCTATACTTTTTTTTCTCAGAACCTTCAGTAACAAACTGGAGGCTCCACTGTGCTCAGCACTGCACAGAAACCAAATAGAAAGCTCCCCCACAGCCTACAGGACAACAACCTGCAAGATATAATACCATACAGAGATACAGAAAGATATAGAAGGAAATCAGCAGACGGTATATGACAGCAGAATAGACTGGGGTATTGAAACACTGATAATTAACAATCATCGCATCTTATTTGGGCATTTAGGGGTAAGATCTCTTTGATTTTGGAGGGAGTGTGGTGGAGATGGGTATCTGTGACATAACAGCAGAAGAGTTTTAAGAAAATATTTTAAGGAACTTTAACTATTTAATGTTTGTCTTGAATATTTTTCTAAGAAAACTCAATGGAAGTGTGAGGGGCAACAAAAAATAAAGAACATGCTTTCTGGAAAATTTAATACGTAGATAATGTGAGCTAGGATCCTGACAAACAGAAGTAGAACAACTCAATCCTGAGAGAGATGAATGATGGGGTGGGGCAAATCCTTAAAAATTATGTCAATCAAAAAATCTGGGGAAACAGAAAAGAAAGAGTCCAAAAGGAACAGGGAAAAAAAGGTAGAACAGACTATGTACATGAACGCCCCTGGGATTCAGCATGACTAATCATCACTAAGTCTGAAATCTATCCGATAAGTCAGCAACCTTGTAGCAGGATCTTGCTCTTAGCAGCAGCACACCAAAACATTTGCTCTTCTTTTAAAGCTGCAGTGTTACAGCTTCAAAGTTAGAAAATATCTCTACTATTGTCATTCAGCCTTTTGTGTATGCAGTGTGCACTATGATACAAACTAATGTTTTTCCACAAAACCTACTTTTTTCTCTCAAACCTCCTTTGTTCCTGTTTCAGTGGTCAGTGCATATGCTAGTCCTTTCTTCATCCACCTTCCCATTGCAGGACTTTGCTCACCTCCTGATTCTCCATCCAAACATCATGAGTGAGTGTAATACAACAGCTACATTGGTGAGCCTCCTCCTCCAACTCCTCTGTCTAGCTTGCCTGACAGACATCCAAATGCAAAATTTATCCAATTATGCTATTCCTCATCCTTTATTACTACCTCCCAATCTCTCCCAGCTCCCATTAATTTTTATGGTGTACACCCAAATAAATGCACATGTACAATAGTTTATCTTGGCATCTGAGAGACAAAGATAATTAGGGCAGGTCCAGAACTGGAGAAGAGAGGAAAGTGAATCACAAATCCATCCTAAAGCAAATCATCCCTTGGTCATTGAAAAAGTGTTCAAAATGGAAATGTTTATAAGAGTTCAAATAATTTAGCTACTTTCCTATTGTCAAAGGAGTACCATGAAGCATAACATACTAGCACTTGTAATGAGTACTACAGAGCTAATTTTTGACCATTGTGTAGTTTCCTTGAAATATGTTTCATTTGATCATGAAGTGGTTTATAACACATACTAATTAGATTACAAGATACTACCTAGCCTGAGCGTGGTGCTTTTGGGTAGCACTACACTGCCAATAATAAAATCAAAATAATATTAGTACTGGTATTGTGTATTTGAATTTTCCACCCCTTGTTAGGCCATCCCATAATGCTATCCCACATAAACACACCAAGGGACCTACTGCTACACCTTAACTGAAAGCAAACTCTGCAGGTAAAGATCATGCAATATAGAGTAAAACAGAATGACTTCATACAGCAGGGCCACAAATGCTACCTGCCAGCCCTACTTCCTCTAGGAAACTCAAGAGTATTTTCTGTACATTGTTGATGCTGGGGACGGAACATGAAGCTGATGTAGCTCGGCAGGTTATGGCTAAAGACTGAATGAGTTGTCTCAGCTTCCTCACTGATGGAACAGAGATGCAGGCAAATAAAACTGCCTGACATGCAGCATCTCAAAATGATGCTAGGTCTGTTTGAAGTTCTGTCTCATCCTTAAGCAAACACAAGAGCCTGAGTCACCAATTCAGACAATGTCGCTGCAGCCATAAAAGACAACCTGCTGTCATCTTTTCTTTCAGAAAAAAAGCCTTCTGCTTGCCTCTCAAGATAAGATAATGTAAGAGTTTTTGTCAAAACTGTGAGGTCAAGAAGAGCACTCTGCTACTAAACCTTTCTGTGTCTTAAATTCCTTCCACTTCATATGTCGCAGGCTCCTTTCAGTTTGCTCACCTGGCAAGGTTCACAAGAGAATACCTCAGTGGCCCAGAGTGACGGGAGTGGAAATGTGCACTGCTCGGGCACCTTTCTCACATTGTCAGAGTGCTTTACTGTAAGTGACAATCAGCCTGATACTATGAGAGAAATAACTAGAAATTTAAAAAATCAAGGAGGAAACTACACAGAGAGAGAGTGTAACATTCTTTTTATAGTAACTGTCATTCACACACACAGTGAAGGACAACCATACATTGTTACAGTACACCACCACTGCCTTCCTATGCTCAGCTCTGACTTGGAACAAGCCTGTTTGGCAGCAAGAGTAGCTGAAGTCCCCACCCCGAGTTCAGCCCTTGACCTCCTCCATGAATACCTTTCAAAAAAAGATACCTGTGAATCATATGTGACAAGATATTTACCCATAGATTTCAAAGCGCTTGATGAGATGTCTGTCTTTACTAATACCAAAAGACAAAAAAGGGAAGATAGGTAAAGTTAAGTGGCATGTCAAATATCAGAAACAAAGTCCGTAGAAAACTAGGGAGCATGTAGACATTTTCATTCTTGCGTCATACACTTTCCAACACACTTCACTGCCGTGTGAACAATATAAAAGTCAGATTGAGTTTTCATTTTTAATGTGGCAGACCTGTCATCTTGGAAATCATGTGAGCTCACCAAACTGTTAAACACAGGACACCAAAATATCATCATGTCTTGTAGTGTTAGCACAGGGTCGTATTACTCCAATAACTGCCTCCAATATTTTAACAGAACAATTTATTTCCATAGTTTCTAGTATCACTCCAGTATTGTTTTCATTACCTTACTAGCAAAAATGGTGAAAACCACCAACTTATAATTATTGAGCATAGTCTACACATTTTTAGGAAATCAATTTCTCTTCCTGCTAGACAGCATCACTGAACAGTAACTTAGGTAAAGGAAGTTTCAATTTTAAAGGCTCAGCCCTTTCATTTTAAGTTCTTTTTAAGCACACTTTTCTGAAATTTGTCATCTGGCAATTGCTGATCAATGATTAATTTTCCCTTTATCATCTTTGTCCTCATAGGAAAAGAGAAATCATTTTCAGTATATAAAGAAAATAACACATAACTGGTAAATCTTTGTTTGAGCATCCTGTAAAAGTATTTGCAAAGTAGATAAAGGTAAAATAAGTCAAGTAGTATAGCACTTCAGTAGTCTTAATTTGAGACAGCATTTGAAAGGAAAATACATTCACGACAGATTCATATGCTGTGTGTAATGATTTGTGTCTACTGATCTGCAATAATACCATTAACCTAAACAAACTTGCATTAATTAGTTCAGGAGTCAGCAAGTAAAGAGGATGAAGAATCAAATCAGGTATTTTACAACAACTCAGGACTTTGTTCCTTAGGACACAAAGAAAGTAACAAAAGTTGAGAAATCTCACAGAATTTCTTGTAGGTACAAAAAAGTATCTGGTACACAACCATACGAAGACTGATTAGAAAAGTTCAGACATTTGGAAGAAAGTCGCTGCATAAAAGCTAGGTGATATATACATAAACCCACATGAACTAAGATTAATGAATCTTTTCCACAATCCATAAAAATGTGGAAGCCTGTAAACTCCACAAACTGTGGATCCATTCTTACAGAAGAGAACAAAAATCAAAACCAGAAAAACCATTCTAAAGGATAACTTCTAAATTATATGTTGGACACCTGTCTAGCTGCTCATATTTTTATTGCTGTAAGGCACATGAAAGAGGCTTCTTTTTGTCCATGCCTAAGCACATGAATGCAAATACTAGGAAACAAAATACACCACAGACATTTGCAAACAGGCCAAAAGATTCAAAACTAAAGACATCTAGCTTTTACTGAAGGCTCAGATTAATTGTTTCCTAATTCCAAGGCAGATTATGTATCAAATACCCTTCCTCAGTGTGTACACACAACCTGTTGCCAACACTGGATGAAACATTAAAATAATAGCGTAGGTATCCAAGTACCATTTATATCACTTAAGAACAAGCAGGCTTGATGGTGACAATGGATGAATTCTTACAATAAAGAAGATGAAGTAAATAATTACGACCAACTGAAGTTTAAATTGCAGTGTGATTCCTTTCCCATTCTTCCCCTTTAGGTACCTATCTGCTACTGCTAATTTCAAACCTCTGGTATTGTTCCATTTCTTTTACACCATCACACAAACAAATACACAAGACCACACCATTCAAAAGGAGAGGGGATTTTAGTTTTTAGATGGCAACATGATCTTATGACATGCATCTTAATTTGCTGTCAGAGTTGACTTCATGAAAGGGATCTAATCAGATAACACTTGTGCCAATAATATTTTTAGATATTTTAATACAAAGTGCCTCTTACCATCTTCTCAATAGATTGGTTTATTATTAAGCTATTTGAGACCCATGGTTGCAAAAGTCAGATGAGTAAAGTGAATTTAAAGAGTTAAGTGAGATGAGTAAATTAAGTTTATTTAGGTCGATGGCTTTACTGCAGATAAAGACACAAATCATTATATTCTGCACATTAATCTTATTTAAACGCAGTTTCATTTCAAATGCTGTCTGTCCTGGTTTCGGCTGGGATAGAGTTAATTTTCTTCACAGAAGCTAGCATAGTGCTGTGCTTTGGATTCAGTGCTAGAAGAATGTTGATAACACGCTGATGTTTTTAGTTGTTGCCAAGTAGTGCTCAGACTGTTCAAGGACTTTTTGAGCTTCTCCTGCTCGGCCAGGTGCATAACAAGCTGGGAGTACAGCACAGCTAGGACCCAAACTGTCCAAAGAGCTATTCCATACCATATAACGTCATGCTCGGGGGGGTTGGTCGGTTTGGTCGGTCGGGTCGGTCGGGTCGGTCGGTCGGTCGCGGGCAGAGTGGTCGCAGCTCGGGCTGTGTGATCGCTGCTCGGGTACTGATCGCTGCTCGGGACGGGCTGGGCATCGGTCAGCGGGTGGTGAGCAATTGCATTGTGCATCACTTGTTTTATATATTCTGTATATTTTCTTACCATTATTATTATTATTATTATTATTATTGTTATTCTTCTCTCTTATTAAACTGTCTCTATCTCAACCCACGGGTCTTACTTTTTTTTTCTTTTCTCCGATTCTCTCCCCCATCCCACTGAGGGAGGGGGGGGAGTGAGCGAGCGGCTGCGTGGTGCTTAGTTGCCAGCCGGGTTAAACCACGACAGTCCTATTTTGGCGCCCAACGTGGGGCCCGAAGGGTTGAGATAACGACAGATCTGAACATTTTTAAAACGCATTTGTGATAAGCATTCGTTATATTAGTCTAATAGTCGCTGATCGCAATGTTGTTTTATTTGCTCTCAGAGTTGCTGTCCTTGTTCATGGAGTTCTTTTATATATCACCTTACCTGCTGTATGCACTCCCTGTGCTGCTGGTTGTCACTTTTCGCAAGTGGATTAAAGCTACTGTTCTGCTGTACTGTGTAATACTGGCTTATGCTATGATAAAACTATTGATCATCAGATTAAGCTCATATTTGTACTCAGTATTGCTGTCACCTCTGTATTTTGGGAACCATCTATTGGGAATTATGAATAATTATACATTTTACTTTTTATCCTCGGAGAGCCAGCCTGTGGGGGAGTCACCTTACTCCATCTTCCCCTTTTTCTCTGAGCTAATTACAACAGTTCTTGAGAATGTTGAATATCCTTGGGATGTTCCAACTAGCATGGCCCTATTGCTAGGTCTCCTGAATATAGTTCAGCTTTTACTCAGGGTTAGACTCCTACGTAAATTATATACCATCCAAAGACTGATTCCTGCAGCAGGCCCTGCAGCTACTCCAATCTCAGTGACACCCACTGTAGCTCCTCCAACTGCAGACACAGGCACTGCAGCTACTCCAACCCCTGCGACACCCACTGTAGCTACTCCAGCTGTGGGCACAGGCACTGCTGCTACTCCAGCCCCTGCAACACCCACTGTAACTCCTCCAACTGCAGACACAGGCACTGCAGCTACTTCAACCCCTGTGACACCCACTGTAGCTATTCCAGCTGTGGGCACAGGCACTGCAGCTACTCCAGCCCCTGCAACACCCGCTGTAACTACTCCAGCTGTGGACGTAGGCACTGCAGCTACTCCAACCCCAGTGACACCCACTGTAGCTCCTCCAGCCGTAGCCACAGGCACCGCTGCTACTCCAACCCCTGCGACAGGCACCGCTGCTACTCCAACCCCTGCAACCGGCACTGCAGCTACTCAAACCCCAGCAACAGGCATTGCAGCTAAGACAGGGAGCGAACCTGTGCCGGTATCAGTTGCCCCTATACACAAGAAGAAATCTTGGAAGCGAAAGTCAACTCGTTTAGAAAGGGAGGATGAATCAGGGCCATCACAAAAGGAGGAGGAAGAGGAAGAGCTCATAAATGAGACAGAAACGACACGGTCTCTATCCTTGGGTGAGCTGCGAGATATGAGAAAAGATTTCAGCCGTCGTGCAGGAGAGCATCTTGTCACCTGGTTGCTCCGATGCTGGGATAATGGGGCCAGTAGCCTGGAACTGGAGGGTAAGGAAGCCAAACAGCTGGGATCCCTTTCTAGGGAAGGGGCATTGACAAAGCGATTGGAAAAGGGACACAAGTCCTCAGCCTCTGGAGACGACTACTGTCAGCCATGAAGGAAAGATATCCCTTCAAGGAAGATGTCATACATCGCCCAGGCAAATGGACCACCGTGGAGAAAGGCATCCAGTACCTGAGGGAATTGGCTGTCCTGGAAGTGATTTATAGTGACCTGGACAATGACCAGTTGCCTAAAGATCCAGATAGTGTCCAGTGCACACGACCCATGTGGCGGAAGTTGTTACGGAGCGCACCAACATCATATGCCAACACATGGGCAATAATGAACTGGGAAGCTGGACGGGGACCAACAGTGGATGAAATGGCTAGCCAGCTCCGGGAATACGAAGAAAGTATCTCTTCTTCCCTCGTCTCTGCTGTGGAGAAACTGTCCCAAAAGGTTGAACGACTCGAAAAGCGTATACCCTACACCTCTCCTGTACAGACCAGTATCTCAGCCATTAGAAGTAAGCGCCCTTCTGCTCAAGGAAAAGAATATCGAGGGTACACACCACGGGGCACTCTATGGTTTTACCTGCGTGACCATGGAGAGGACATGAGGAAATGGGATGGAAAACCTACCTCAACCCTAGAGGCACGAGTACGCGAGTTGCAAAGGAAAACAAGCACAAAAGGGGGCTCTTCCAAGAAACTTGTTGCTCCAATTTCCAAAGACGGGGTAGATCGTCATTTTTTCAGACAGAATAGAAGAGCTGATCTTAATTCTGATTGTGATGAAGGAACTTCTGACTCATACACACAAACCATGAGCAACAGTGATCAGAATTAGAGGGGCCCTGCCTCCAGCCAGGTGGAGGAAAGGGACAACCGGGTCTACTGGACTGTGTGGATTCGATGGCCTGGCACGTCAGACCCACAGAAGTATAGAGCTCTAGTAGACACCGGTGCACAGTGTACTCTAATGCCATCAAGCCATATAGGGGCAGAATCCATTTGTATTTCTGGAGTGACAGGGGATCTCAAGAGCTGACTGTATTGGAGGCCGAAGTGAGCCTAACCGGGAACGAGTGGCAAAAGCACCGCATTGTGACTGGGCCAGATGCTCCGTGCATCCTTGGCATAGACTACCTCAGGAGAGGGTATTTCAAGGACCCAAAAGGGTACCGGTGGGCTTTTGGTATAGCTGCATTGGAGGCAGAAGAAATTAAGCAGCTGTCTACCTTGCCTGGTCTCTCAAAGGACCCTTCTGTTGTGGGGTTGCTGAGTGTTGAAGAACAACAAGTGCCGATTGCCACCACAACAGTGCACAGGCGGCAATATCGCACCAACCGAGACTCCCTGATTCCCATCCATAAGCTGATTCGTCGACTGGAGAGCCAAGGAGTGATCAGCAAGACTCACTCACCCTTTAACAGTCCCATATGGCCAGTGAGAAAGTCTGATGGAGAGTGGAGACTGACAGTAGACTATCGTGGCCTGAATGAAGTTACGCCACCGCTGAGTGCTGCCGTGCCGGACATGTTAGAACTTCAATACGAACTGGAGTCAAAGGCAGCCAAGTGGTATGCCACAATTGATATTGCAAATGCTTTCTTTTCAATCCCTTTGGCAGCAGACTGCAGGCCACAGTTTGCTTTCACTTGGAGGGGTATCCAGTATACCTGGAATCGACTGCCCCAGGGGTGGAAACACAGCCCTACCATTTGCCATGGACTGATCCAGACAGCACTGGAACAGGGTAAGGCTCCAGAGCACCTGCAATACATTGATGACATCATTGTGTGGGGCAATACAGCAGAAGAAGTTTTTGAGAAAGGGAAGAAAATAGTCCAAATCCTTCTGAAGGCCGGTTTTGCCATAAAACAAAGCAAGGTCAAGGGACCTGCACAGGAGATCCAGTTTTTAGGAATCAAATGGCAAGATGGACGTCGTCAGATTCCAATGGATGTGATCAATAAAATAACAGCCATGTCTCCACCAACTAGCAAAAAGGAAACACAAGCTTTCTTGGGCGTTGTGGGTTTTTGGAGAATGCATATTCCAAATTACAGCCAGATTGTAAGCCCTCTCTACCAAGTGACCCGGAAGAAGGATGATTTCAAATGGGGCCCTGAACAACGACAAGCCTTTGAACAAATTAAACGGGAGATAGTGCATGCAGTAGCCCTTGGGCCGGTCCGGTCCGGGCAAGATGTAAAGAATGTGCTCTACACCGCAGCCGGGGAGAATGGCCCTACCTGGAGCCTTTGGCAGAAAGCACCAGGGGAGACTCGAGGCCGACCCCTAGGCTTTTGGAGTCGGGGATACAGAGGATCTGAAGCCAACTATACTCCAACTGAAAAAGAGATATTGGCAGCATATGAAGGGGTTCGAGCTGCTTCAGAAGTGATTGGTACTGAAGCACAGCTCCTCCTGGCACCCCGACTGCCGGTGCTGGGCTGGATGTTCAAAGGGAAGGTCCCCTCTACACATCATGCAACTGATGCTACGTGGAGTAAGTGGGTCGCACTGATTACACAACGGGCTCGAATAGGAAACCTCAGTCGCCCAGGAATCTTGGAAGTGATCACAGACTGGCCAGAAGGCAAAGATTTTGGAATATCACCAGAGGAGGAGGTGGTGCGTGCTGAAGAAGCCCCGCTGTACAATAAATTGCCAGAAAACGAGAAGCAATATGCTCTGTTCACTGATGGATCCTGTCGTCTTGTGGGAAAGCATCGAAGGTGGAAGGCTGCTGTATGGAGTCCTACAAGACAAGTTGCAGAGACTGCTGAAGGAGAAGGTGAATCAAGTCAATTTGCAGAGGTGAAAGCCATCCAGCTGGCTTTAGATATTGCTGAAAGAGAAAAATGGCCAGTGCTCTATCTCTATACTGACTCATGGATGGTGGCAAATGCTTTGTGGGGATGGTTGCAGCAATGGAAGCAGAGCAACTGGCAGCGCAGAGGCAAACCCATCTGGGCAGACTCATTGTGGCAAGATATTGCTGCCCGGGAGAGAACCTGGTTGTAAAGGTACGTCACGTAGATGCTCATGTACCCAAGAGTCGGGCCTCTGAAGAACATCAAAACAACCAGCAGGCAGATCAGGCTGCTAAGATTGAAGTGGCTCAGATAGATCTGGACTGGCAACATAAGGGTGAATTATTTCTAGCTCGGTGGGCCCATGACACCTCAGGCCATCAAGGAAGAGATGCAACATACAGATGGGCTCGTGATCGAGGGGTGGACTTAACTATGGACGCTATCGCACAGGTTATCCATGAATGTGAAACGTGTGCTGCGATCAAACAAGCCAAGCGGTTAAAGCCTCTCTGGTATGGAGGACGGTGGCTGAAATACAAATATGGAGAGGCTTGGCAGATTGATTATATCACACTTCCACAAACCCGCCATGGCAAGCGCTATGTGCTCACCATGGTGGAAGCGACCACCGGATGGCTGGAAACATATCCCGTGCCCCATGCCACCGCCCGGAACACTATCCTAGGCCTTGAAAAACAAGTCCTGTGGCGACATGGCACCCCAGAAAGAATTGAGTCAGACAACGGAACTCACTTCCGAAACAGCCTCATAGACAAATGGGCCAAAGAGCATGGCATTGAGTGGGTCTATCACATCCCCTATCATGCACCAGCCTCTGGGAAAATTGAACGATACAATGGACTGTTAAAAACTACACTGAAAGCAATGGGTGGTGGAACATTCAAACATTGGGATACACATTTAGCAAAAGCTACCTGGTTAGTCAACACTAGAGGATCTTCCAACCGAGCTGGCCCTGCTCAATCAAACCTCTTACATACTGTAGAAGGGGATAAAGTCCCTGTAGTGCATGTAAAAAATATGCTGGGGAAGACAGTCTGGGTTTCTCCTGCCTCAGGTAAAGGCAAACCCATCCGTGGGATTGCTTTTGCTCAAGGACCTGGCTCTACTTGGTGGGTGATGCGGAAGGATGGGGAAGTCCGATGTGTACCTCAAAGGGATTTGATTTTGGGTGAAAATAGCCAATGAACTGAATTGTATAATGTTAATTGCTGTGTAATATAGTATGTCATCATTTTTACTATTGCTATATGTCATATCAATGGTATAACAGTAAGGATCGCCCAGATTAATGAAGAATGAATTTTGAAGAAACTGAGGAAGTGCAGCGAATGGAACCAGAACTGACTTCAGCAAGCAACAACCCAACACCAGACCCCATCTCTCCTGCCCTGAAAGACTGTTACGACAGATGGAGCCCAAAACCATGGACTAAATGAACCCAATGGACATTTTAGAGGGATGGTCCATAAACTAAGGGAATGATATCTGTGTATATATATATCAAACTGGTGGTGATTAATTGGAATGTATTGTAAGGGTAGGACCTAAGCATGACGTAAATGGTATAGAATAAGGGGTGGAATGTCCTGGTTTCGGCTGGGATAGAGTTAATTTTCTTCACAGAAGCTAGCATAGTGCTGTGCTTTGGATTCAGTGCTAGAAGAATGTTGATAACACGCTGATGTTTTTAGTTGTTGCCAAGTAGTGCTCAGACTGTTCAAGGACTTTTTGAGCTTCTCCTGCTCGGCCAGGTGCATAACAAGCTGGGAGTACAGCACAGCTAGGACCCAAACTGTCCAAAGAGCTATTCCATACCATATAACGTCATGCTCGGGGGGGTTGGTCGGTTTGGTCGGTCGGGTCGGTCGGGGGTCGGTCGGTCGCGGGCAGAGTGGTCGCAGCTCGGGCTGTGTGATCGCGGCCCGGGGGGAGTGATCGCTGCTCGGGACGGGCTGGGCATCGGTCAGCGGGTGGTGAGCAATTGCATTGTGCATCACTTGTTTTATATATTCTGTATATTTTCTTACCATTATTATTATTATTATTATTATTATTGTTATTCTTCTCTCTTATTAAACTGTCTCTATCTCAACCCACGGGTCTTACTTTTTTTTTCTTTTCTCCGATTCTCTCCCCCATCCCACTGAGGGAGGGGGGGGAGTGAGCGAGCGGCTGCGTGGTGCTTAGTTGCCAGCCGGGTTAAACCACGACACTGTCTCAGATTAAGACTGCCAGAATATTATACTACCTGCCTTATTTTACCTCTGCCTACTTTGTAAATCAGATTAACTGATTAAAAACTTGGCATTCAGACTGGAACTAAGTCACTCCAATGATAGGGTACCTTAGGGTTTTTATAAGTCGTCACCCTATTTTAATTCCTTTCATCTTCATTTCTTCCAATTTCAAGTCTCTTTCAGTCTCTAAACTAATACCAAGGTTTTAAAACACAACCCCTTAAAAAAAAAATATTTCATTTGTTGGACAATCACAGTGTGAATTAAAAATAGTTAACATTACAGGCGACAATAGTAAGAACTGTTGTGTTCTTTTGAAAATCTGTCTACTCAGCTAGAGTTTGAACTATGGATACAAAAGCCTCTGCTTTTTACATGGTAACTCTTTTTGAAGATATTTTACAGATACTTTAAATCAGAACAAGAGAGCGCAGCGTTAATAAATTCTCAGCAACAGAGCAGATTACAACATACCTGACAAGTAGCTCAAATATCACATTAGTAATCCTGTTTTATGGAATAATAAACTGGAAAATGCATTTACCAGGCAAATCATTGCCTGAGCTAGGATTCCCATCTCCTGAACTCAGAAGATGGTATATTTTGTGAAGTTCAAGTACTATTTGTGAAGCACTGATATATGGTGCCTGATAGAAGTGTGAAGTATGATTATACCTTATAAGTATGGTTTCTGGTGAAAAGTATGTAAAGAGCAGTTAGTAATTAACTGTCAAAATTGTCAGAATAAGATTAAAGCCAAACATTTAAGCAAGAATCAAACTTGAAGCATAGGAAAGCTTTGTTATCAAATGCTTTTAAGCAAACTGACACTTTTTTTACCTGCTTTTGCTTTTAAAAAATGTGTCACAAGTCTAATGCATCAAATGAATTCCATTTCTCCACTCTAATGTTTGATGGCCCCCACTGAAAAGAAGAAAATTTGAGAATATATTTGCATACACATCCACAGGGTTGCAAACAAACATAAGTCCATGTTTTTCAAGAGGCATCTTCACATAACCAAGTCTATAAATTACAAGAAACATCCTGAAAAGCTGTTCTTGAGGTATGACAGTTCTCCTTGTGCCTAAGTAGCTTAAGCAATTCTTGAGCAAATTGCATCCATTTACTGACACTCGAAGCCATGCTGCTTTTGCACTGCAACTATTAAGAAGCTCTCCTTGCCTTATATTGCCTTATAAGGTGATGTTATTGGTTTTATAAAAATAAAGACTTACCAGCTAAGGAAGAAAATGTATTAAACAATGTTTTGCGGCATGTTCTCATTTTACTAAGTCACTAGGTGCTTGACTGTATTTCGTACTATTACATTTCTTCCCTTTCTATTATTGCTGTCCTCAAGATTATCTCTTTGCTCAACTAATTTAATCTTCCTTGGTATTGGTGATACCATCCTGGTTTTGTTTTAGCACCCGTTCATGAAATCTGCTTATAAACACTACTTCATTCATCAACCTCACTTATGCTTAACAGGACTGTTCCCAAGATTCAGGCCTGAGGCACACCCCATACAGCCTCTCTCCATACTTAAATGCCCTTTGTAAGATAACCCAAGCTGGCTGAATGGGAAATTGGTTTCTTATCTTTCAATGCATACTGTTCCTTTTTGTCTCTCTCAAATAATATTTTTCCATGAGGCAATGAATCTTATATGCTTTACTTAGACCTACGTACATATTTGATCTGTTACTTCAACCTTGTCTAGCAAATCAGTTATCTTATCGAAGACAGATACTGGTCTAGTCTGACACAATTGGCTTTTGTTAAAAACACACTGCATTTTATCTAATTTTCCATGTAACTTCATGTCCTTGGATTACCCTTTTGCTTCAAAAGGTGTTCAAAGTCTTTGCTTAGTACTGAGGTCAGACTTAGGTAGCCATCCTTAACCCAAAATACATATAATCCTCTGTCCTTGACTCCTATCCTAGGTCAGACAAAGCTTTGTATATACGAAGTTGCATCTTAACTGTCCTGGTCAAGTATCTTCCCACAAAATTGTTTTCAACATAAAAAGCAGCTTTCAACTGAATGAAAATACCCTTGGAAAATCCTGACTTTTCACTAAAGTGTCGGCATCTAAACCCAGAAACATTTTCATCTGAGAAATCAAAGATATTTGTATTATAAGTGTTAATTTAGCATCTCACAGAAATTGTGGTTTGAGTCCCTCACTGATCAAAAAGCTTTCCTGGATGTGCAATAGTCAAGAAGTACTATGACAAAATCCAGAACAGCACCCACCATCATGCTCAGATACAGAATATCATAATTTAGGAAGGGGTAGACAGAGACCTCTTCTTCTGCAGTCTAGAGGTGTGTATGCCAAAACTAGCAGAGAGAACTGCTCCAGTGATGCTCTAGAAGAAAATTATTAGTTAGAAAGACAAAAAATATATTTAGTAAAAGTGTCATAATCCCTCATCTGGATCACGACAATGCCAATGATCCAAATGGATGAAAGGAAATTGTCCCCTCGGGGAATTCCTTTGGGCTGTTGAAGTGAAACTAAGGAGAGGCCAGGCAGAAAGGAGGGGAAAGAAGCCCTTCTCCAGGAGAAGCAGAGGCTGTGCAAAATGCTAGAATAGGAAATGGATAGCACAAGAGTGAAGACAGACAAAGCATGGAGAAAGGATGGCCCAGCTATCCAGGGTGATATAGGGCTATGTACAAAACTAGTGTTGTAGATACTGCCACAACCTGGTAATTTTACTACTGTTCACCAGTCAGACATTTGTCATCATGATGTTCGTGAGGATTGAGTCTAGTTAACACAGCTTTAAGTCAGCTTCTGTGACAGTACTGAAGGTATCTATTGCCTGGTATACCTATTGTGTGTGATACCTGTAACAAAGTAAACATTTGACCATCTGAAAGCTGTCTATCACTAATATCCTGGCTGGGATAGTGCTTTCCCTATGCACCATCAAATGCCTCGCCACAGCATACTAACAGCAGCAGCTCTGCAGAGATAGACAAATCTTTGAACTGGTGTCAGTTTCCACAAGATCTTTGATGTGGTTTGGAGATATTTTTCCAGAATAAGAGACAATAGTCCATTACTGTAATTGTATTCATATATGTTGGAGACAGTGGTTTAAAAAAGTTACTTTAAATCTAAATACCTTGCACATGGCTATTTCCTCAAGACACTAAATGAGTTGTGTCCTCTGCAGTCTGTTGTTGACAAACTTGAAGCTAATGAGTATAAGTGAGTACAAAGATAATACAGTATTGTAAAATACATTCAAGAGCTACAGGTTCACACGCAAAGATAATTAAAAACTTACTCAACTGGTAGAGAACAAAGAGGAGCTTAGATTATGTGCTTCCACAGAATGTTATAAAGCTAAATGAAGCAGAGCTAAATAACTAGAATGACAGGGTTTAGCAAATGTAGTCACATAGACATAACCCAGGACAACTAGGCACATAAGAAATAAAGAAAATACAAAAAAAAAAAAAAAAGATGCTTAAAGATTAAACATTTCTCAGATACTAAGCCAACTATCTTTCCAGAGGGAATTAACTTGAGTGAGCACTTCTGTGACTTTCCTAATGTCAAAGAGCTTCTGAGGTGTTAACTAATTAAATTTACAAAGCTTAAATTTTAGACTACACAGGGTTTACATTATCAAGTCTGAACTCCTGGACATCATAGACTCTTAAATTTCATCCTGCATTGATTTCAGAAACTTGTGCGAGCTAAAGGATACCAGGTATCAGGAAGGTATCCAATTCCTGATCAGAAAATATCAGCAATGGAGAGTTCATTACTTCCCTTAGGAATCTTTTCCACTGGTTAGTCACCGTTAAAATATCTGGTTTGTGTCTTTTAGCACAGATTTGGCTTAATGCCTGCATTTATTTTATATTTTTTTTTAAATAAACATTCCAGTATCATGTATTTTTTCATTAAAAGACACTTAAAGAGTTCATTAAGTCACTACTTTACCTTTTCCTTGAATATTTTAATTAATATTCCTTTTTAATATTTTGGGGGAAGAATGAAAGTGCTTGCTCTTTCTTACATCCTTCCCAACTTTTTGAAAACCATTTTAAAACATGGACCACCACATTAGGCATAGTATTGCAGCACTGGTCTCACTCGTATCTAATACAGAAGTATTGGCACACCAGTTTCATTCTCTACTCACTGTTTCCACACATTGCTTTCCTCAGAGCTCATGAAAAGTCTTGGCACTACAACCCACAAGTACTGCAGAAAAGTTTGGCCCTCCTTAGTTATTTGTTTTCAGGAATGGAATTAGAGGAAATATATTTGAACAAGACCAGCTTACCAGGCAGCCAAGGCACGTCTGTGTGCATATATTTACATATGACTGCTCTGTCCTTAGGATTCAGTCTGCATCATCCACATATTTTCTCATCAGCAACTTCATAGCGGTGAAATTATCGAATATCAAATTTTTTATTGGCCACTGAAACCTGCATTGAAACACTCACCAATTCATGAAAGTTCTCCACCAGCAATTACTATTTCAGGTCTATCAACCAGCCAATTCTTAATCAATTTAATGCATGTCTTATTGATTCTGTAGAGAGCTGGTTTTTTATCATAATGTCATTCCAAATGCCTTAACAAAGCTTATTCAATGGAAGTAATTTTTAATAAACTTGTCATTTCATCCAAGGATAAAGTTAGATTTGTCTGACAAGATTTGCTATAAAAACTATAAACATTTTCAATAAAAACTATTTGCTATAAAAACCATTCTCAACAGCCTTATATGTAGGTTAAATAAATGTTATTGCCACTGTGTTACGGCTCTCTTCCCTGAAAAAAGTTCCAAACGCAGCCTAAAAATGGTCTATCTCCACAGGCTACGTTACAGAGGTTGGAGAAGGTTTCTAGTACCAAACAGCAGAAAATCAGAGTTTATTTTTAAAATTTACATTCTGTGATTTAAAACTAATTATGATTCACTAATGCTGGGCAGGTCTTCTTTATATATAATTTTAACAATTTGCAATATTGAGCCTATTTGATACTTAGTCCCCAGATTCCACAGTAAACAGGGTAAAGATAAATGTAGTCTAGTTTAAAATAATTTCTTGAAAATTTAAATAGTGTCTAGTGCTAGATGGTAACACTTTCCAGTTTTCATGAAACCAGAACATTTATTTGACCCTTTTCTCTTCCCTATTTCTTTTTCATTTTTTCTAGAAGATTTTTACCTTAACCTTTCAGGCAGCTCATTTCCTGGTACAGCACTGCAAGCTCTGTACCTTCTAAGAGAGTACCTTGATGCCAGCCATTTCTATACTCCAGTGTTACATAAAATCCGTTAAGTACTCAGAAATATGACTGCTACTGCTAAGATACCCAGTGAGCTTAGCAATATGTTTTACATTTCCACAGTTTCTTGTTTCTTCAGTTACAGGTTTTTAGAGAGGTTGGGGTTACAGGACCTTACAAGACTCTTGCAATTCAGAGTCTGGTCCATTGCCTTAGCTCATATGGAAAGCAGGAGACATGTCATACCTGCTGCTGCCCAAAGCTCTTTCTCATTTTGAGAAACGCAGGTCCAGACAAGATTTCAGTTCTTTGCTTGTTCTTCTGTCCCCTACACTAGAGTGTTCTGGTTGTTGCTGAATTAGCTTTAGCCATGCCATTGCAGAAGATTAGTTATTTATAGGGCCAGGCTATCCATGCTCCTCTCACAGGCTTAGAACTCATTTTCATATGTGTCAGGTCTTAGTCATAGGCATTCCTGGAAACCAAAGCAAGCAAGGCTGCTAACATAAATCCTGAAAGCTGAAGTCCCAGAGAAAAAAGGACCATGCTTTGCCTCCCTTCCACAGAAAACTACAGAGCTATGTAAACATACTGGAGGGACTTAACTGCACTGCTGAAAACAGGTCCCCTCTACACGCAACAAAATTTTGGAAGAACTTTGAGAAGTCAAGTGCCTTCAAGTGACCAAATCCCTTCTTACACTCTCTCACAGGAGTAAAACAGATCAAAGGGCTTAATTATCCAAATGCTGTCACCCAACCAAGCTGTCATCAACAGCACAGCAATGATTTTAAAGTTCCCTGAATCAGAACAGGCCATAACTCTACAAAAAAAAAAGTGATTGAATCAGTTTTATGTGGGGAAAAAATACCTGTGAAAAAGGAAATAAGCAGCATAAATTCACAGAGTTAGGCTCCTGAATACAAGTCTAGGTCTAAATCAATTAAAATGTGAAGGTATTTTGAAACAAGCCATTAGAGTGAAACCAGAGTGGTAAACAGTTTTGAAATCAGATCTGGATTAGGAGTTGAGTGCAGGAGTTACCAGAGATGGGAAAGAAAAAGAGAAAACAGTGATCTCAATGAATGCATTTCTTAACCAAATCACATTCACGGAACAGCTGCGCTTGCTCATGCACAGTATAGCTGGCTTTTGTATCATGAGCAACTCATGACTGAAACCCCAATAGCTGACCTCTCCATCTGTAATGAAACACTGAGAATGAGAAAACCTCATGCTCATTCATGCTGCACTGTACTTTTCCCTACCTCTATTATTGCCTGTATTTGTGTCAGTGCCAGCATTGGTACATGTGCACAGTGTATTGCACCAATAAATAGAAGGGATTGATGCCAAATTAAAACAAAAATATCTTTCATAATCTGTTTCCAGAATCTTTCACTGGATACATAATGAAGTGTCAGACACTAGGTAGGCAAGCTTTAAGAGACTGGCTTAACTTCTCTGAAACTCGTGCCTGACTAATATCTGCAACATCTCAACACATCAAAATAATCCATTAAAAATAATTACAAAAGCATTTTATACTTTAGCCAAACACAGCAATGACAGCATTACAAGGGCACAGATTTCCTCATACTGTGGCAGATCCATTATTTACCATCATGCTGACGTTCCAGCAGCAGATGGAAGAAATAAAACCCTCCAAGTAACACTTTGTGGGTTCTACAGAAAAAAATTAGGGAATTCACTTGCCCCTCTTAGAAGCCTATGGTCTGGCACACCCCGTCACCTTGCCTTGTGCAGCTCTAAGTTGGTTACAATGTCAAACTGCACTTCCTTTTATCACAGGCTCCGTGATTTATTTAGGCAATAATTGCCACACCTTGAATACCTGCTGTTTGTCTGAAAGTGAGTGCCCTTTAATTTTATTAAGTTCCCACGTTCCTTTAAAAATGTAGTAAAACAGAAAAAAGGTTTAGAAATTCTCATTGCAGGTTCTCATCTGGAATACCACAGTTTTGCAAAACTATACCCCCTTCAAATCTTCACTCTAGCAAAAATAATCTTATTTTTCCACCCTTGCCCAACTATATTTCTAACCAAACCATAAAAGTCACTTGTCACACTTGCAAAAATCTATCTTGTTCTCACCTCCCGCCCCATGTGTCTCCAGCTTTCTCCATTCACAGCACACTGCCCCCACTCAACATACTTTTCTCTAGCATTCACAGGCTTGCAGGAAAGCCTTTAGTGCAAAGACAGATATTAAGAGTTCGGTTATCCTGCTCCAGACTAGTATAGCGGTAGGAGCAGAGAGATGAAATATCCCAACTGCAAACCTAGTGCTAGTTTCTCCTATTTCTATTTTATAGTTGATAAGCTTCTCTGCTGATCAAATGGCAGTTTGACCTCTTTTCATATGTATTCTCTGTACCGTTACTTTAATCTGCCACTGTTTCAAAACAAAATACCCTGTTTTACCTATTTAGAATTTTAAACTGTAATATTAGAATAAATTCCTCACATTTCTTTCACTCCTAGCAGTATAAAAGCTATTATCTTTGTTTATAAAAATCTTTTTTTTTTTTTTTTGTGGCTAGGATATCTGCCATAATTCATTATCCTCAATTGTTCTTTGCACTGAAATTTGCATATCTCTTAGGGAACATTATATCATGAGGGTTTTCTAACTGGTCTTTCTCAGGTTTAAAATATCTTTACAAGAAGATCTGGCTTGCCAGAAGGCTGCTTTCTTTGGATTACAGCAGAACCTATTCCTGTGCAATATATCTTCCCTTCCTCAACACTGAGCCCTCCTCTTCTTAATGTGCTTTCTTCACAAACCTATTAGAGACTTCCAACCTCATCCAGCTAGCTAATTGTGCATGTAACATGGGTTGCACATTGGAAAAAGCTGCTGGAGAATCTGAAGACAATCTTTGACCCAGTCTGCTCACAGGACTAGAGATTCTCAGAGGATATATTAAACTAAACAAGCTTTCTATTAACAAGGCTTTACAAAGGCTCTCAGCAGCTCAGCATAGGGAGATTAAAAGACCGGGTTTTTTTAAGTCACTCCCAGTGCCTCTTACTCATTACCTAACTGGCCAGCAGTACAACACATTACTGAGCAAAATAATCTCATACCGGGCCAAGAGAATATCTCTCTGGTCTAGCTTCACTACCGTACCAATCAGTCTTCAAAAAACTTTTTCATAGTGTTCATTTTCTTTAGAGCTACTGTTGTCTTCCCTTCTGGCATGACATCCACCTCCTTATTTACAGTCTTCTGATAGAGGAAGAGAGATGCTCGTTTTATACAGAGCACCTTTTTTTTTTTTTTCTCCTCTAAAAGATACAGCAAGTTATCACTTCTGTTTCTCTGGTTTTGTTAGCATCTTTACAAACACAAGCAAGCATCAGAACGTAAGACACATTGTTCCTCCAAGCATTCCTCCACGTTCATAGCTCATCCTTCAACAAAATTGTGCAAGAAAAGTTCTTTACTGTTTTTTCTCAGAGGGGATCATATTTCCCTTTCAAGTTGTACCCTTATAACTGTGAGTGCATCCTCTGAATCTTGGCAATGCAGAAGCTGGAGATTTGTCAAAAAACAGTCTCCACAGATCTGTGAGCCGTTTTAACTGTTATTGTGCAGCTATATATGTAGTGATGAAATATCTGACCTGACTTACTGAAAAAATGCCAAATAATTACTTTCCTATTTGAGTATAATTTTGGTACACCAGCATTAGCTCTCAATCCATGTCACCAGAGGGCCATAGCAAGAATATTACTCCAGCTGTTGCTTACAAGGTTCTAGCAGCCATGTTATTGCCTTGCTTCCACTGTAGTATTTTAGTTTGAGCAGAATTATGCCCGTCTTGTCTGGAAAGTCTTGTTCACATTACTCTCTTGCTACCCACTCCTTCCACCACCACCCTCCTGGTCCCCAAGTTCTCCCCTCACAAAGTAGAGGCACTACAACCATTGCTATCCTCAGTACCTGTCTTAGTAGGTGCAAGTTCATTGTATGTGATATAATTTATTGATGAGAGGTTATTTAAAATCTTTATAGCTTTCACTTTATTTGGATCAGATCTTTTCTCTCTTCTGCTATGATGTGATTGAAGTAATTCATTTGATCAAAACCATTTTTTACTTCACTGTGTTTAATTTTTAAGGTTTACTCTCCCTGTGTCTTGCAAACTTTTAGATTCATGGTGCCACTGGTATTAGATTGTCATTAGCAAGGTGCTGCCAGTCCTCATTCTTGACACATCTGTTTTCTGGAATAGTTCTTGGGCAGATGGTGATGCTGAGGACATTCTCATGAAAGAGTCTTCCACACGGAGCGCAGAAATCCCTGCTAACTTGCTTGCTGTTCTACACTCATTCCCTCTGCCAGTACCAGGGCTGAGGCATTTTATACAATGAATGCACTTCATGGGAAGAGCTTGAAAGTGATCTCATCTGAGGCAGCTGGCATCAGAGTATTTTTAAGGCCTTAAGGGTCTATGCACAGCCAGGTGACACCAGCATTCATCCTTTCCAATCCAACAGTTTAGCTTACTCATGCCAATTGTATCTCCAGTTTTGTAATCACGCTAAAGATGTACCACAGGCAGAAGTTCCTTTTCTGCAGGAAAAGAAACCCTACCACCAAGCCAGAGATAGACCAGTTTTGCAATGTCCTGAGAAAATTTTTATGTCTTCAGACGTGCCAGGAAATCTTTTTAAGTTTTCTCTGAGGTGAAATTTCTTTTTACAAATTCCATGGTCATTCAGGTTTTGACAAGCTTCATGATTTTGAAGGTTTTGTTTCTGCTGCTGCCATTGATGCCGTATTTATGACAGAAATTTATATTATTTTATCTTTTTGTCTTCTAAATGCATTTAATATAGTATTTCCTAATTATGAAAGCGGATGCCTTTCACAAACTTCTAGTTTCCTTGGTATGGAGGATGTTGTGTTTGGTTTCTTAGAGTTTGCCTCAGGGGTTCTATTTTCTTATGTCCTGAAGTGAAATTCATTTCACCAAGCTTAGATACTTAATTATTAGCCACCTAAGTCTAATCTAGTTATTCAGATTCTTTTATAGTCAATAAAGGGAAAGAAACTCATCCTAGTTTCAATTCATTCCAATTAACTCCAGCACTGCAGGATGAGACTAGTTGCTTTGGGATTTGGCCATTTCTCTATTGATAAGGTAAAACTGGTAGATTAGATTTCTTTCAGATAACCTACTATAAGGTGTCTGAAGATAGGAGAGATTAATCCTACCAATGATGTCGACTTTGAATCACACGCATTTTTCTGAAGTCACATGCATGTCATCGATGCCACTATCATTAGTGCAACGCAGTCTTATCTCTTCATCGTGTGTGTAGCTGACTCCTATGCATTTATGTTGGTGCATTTTTTTAGTTGGTTCTATTTTGGTTAAGTTTTTTTGTTAGATGGAAGGTCATTTCCTTGTTACGATACAACTGATGTCAGGGAGCTTTTTTCTTCTTCTCTTTAGCTGGCTCACATAGTCTGCATCTTCCAAAGCTCTTTCTAATGTTAATTTGTCTGATATTGTGCCTGTTCATATATTTTTTCTGAATCTTACATGAGTATTCTATCTTTTTTGCATGTCCTATCCTTCTATGTTCAAGAGTAGCTGCATTACCCACTCAATTATATAAGCAAGTCTCCATTTGTCTCAAATTTTTACTTTGCATGGAGGTGTTATATCCAGTATATATTAGGCTTCAAATAACTTGAGTAAGATGTCTCAGTTTTCATCTCTGTTTCAGTGAGCTTATAACTGAGCCACTTCTCAGTCTACAACTACTTATCCATAAAAAGACCTAAGATCTATTTTATTAACTCCCTCCATTTTTCCCAAATCTCTGCAACGCTTCCAGTTTCAAAGTTGAAAGCAGCAACTTTTTAGCTGTATTCTGCATTAAAAAAAAAATACAGAGTTAATTCTTTGGGTCTGCACTTATACCTGGCTCAAGAATCTGACAGTCGGACAGACATACATTCCTGTAAGGATGCACTGGACTAGTTTTTATTACCACTGATTTTCATCCACCCTCCCTGCTCTCAGACACAAGAGAGACAGACAGAAAGAATTAATCTAAAAAAAGAGACACCCCTGGTGATTTAACTTTGCAAATGATTCTATTTATCATAAGTTGTTTAGTATTTTAAATTACAACAGTAGTGGGATTTCCTTCTCTTTTTATGGAGTGGTTTAAGAAAGTCAAAGAACTAGGGCAGAATTTACTAGTAACAACTATAAGTTAAAATATCATTTATACCAGATTTAGTGATTCCTTCTCAGCTTTCTCCACAGTGCAGATTAGGTTATCTTTACATGTTAAATCACTGTAGATCTCATGGTCATTTCAAAGACATGCCTGTTATTCTAACAATTAAATCCAGTATAACCATGTCCTATACTTTTTAAAAAGTCTATAGTGATAACTCCTCATCCTCTGAAGAAAATTCTGTGGTACATAAGAAAACATCATCCTCTCTTGCAAGACTCAGGAGAGACCCCTCTAAAAAAGCCTCCCCTTCTGGTGATTTTAATCTGCTATGCATGCACTTAAGACCTGGAGATGTCTCTGTGCCTCACCAGCTCAGTCATGCACAGAAGCCACTGTATAAAGTAACCAAATAATCTCAATCAGCTGTTAGCAGGAGTCAGCCACGTGCAGAACTTAGCCAGATAAAGCTTCATAGCTTGCCTGCTCCCACTCAAACACTATCAAAATGGAAATGTTTGCTCTTTAGGTTATCACATAGCTAATATCAAAATAATTCTCTCTCTCAAAAACAAAGCCCTCTAACAAGGAACAAAACATCGTTTGTCCTTACCACAGAAAATATTAAATGAACAGAAGTGACATTTTTTTTTTATACCTTTCTTCTGCATGTTTTTTCATAAATACAATATAGAGTAAAATTGAACTCATTACATAGCTAATTTACAAACTTAAATAAAAATATTCACAAAAGGGACACCTTAAAATAAAAGCCTGCAAACCTCAACCTTAAAAACATTGCATAATGGATGGGTTCTGGGAGTAGTGCCATTTACCTCTAGAGACTTATGCCTACAGCAGAAACATAGCACCTAGCAATAGAATATTAAACACCACATTTAACAAACGTGTATTTATAGCACAGTTTGATATAGGAAAATAGTCTCTGGAAAAAAGCGCTATTAGTCAAAATTACATAGAGCAAAAGAATTCCTGTTCTTTGGGCCTTTTTAATAGTAACTATTATAGCATGACCATATTTACCTTTGGGGAGGGTGGGATTTCCTTGAGTTACAGAGCCCCCATTATGCAATGAGGCAAACGGCAAAACACCCTCTGGGCCAAAAGCACGGCTTTCCAGAGCTAAAGCAGAGCTGCCATATGTATTTCTAACTGCAGCCACATCTACTTTGTTGGGGAGTTGAGGGGAGTGTTTGGTCTTGGGGTTTTTTTTAGTTGTTGTGGTTGGTTTGTGGTTGTTGGGTTTTGTTCATGCCCCACCCCCTCCCCCCCAACCTACAAGTTATTTCTTTTACTATTATGCTTTTCAGCAGATCCACAGTTGGACTAGGACTCTGTTCCTCCAACAGGAGTGAACCGTCTCCAAGTCTGAGTCAAAACAGCCACAACATTTCTGCCAGAATATTTTTCCCTATTTGAACATGCTTATGCCATTTTACTAGAGAGATAAATAGCAATTTTTACTAACGTTCTCAAAATTTGGACAGAACATGCCAATTTAACATGATAATTTGATACTTATTGGCTGAAAGAACAGAAATTGAGATTCTGAATCTTTATCCTGATACAACACAAAATCTATTTTGAAATCTCAGAATTTGCTGGAAAACCTAAGTGTTCTACAATACGGGTAGTGGCAGTAGTGTTTCTCAAAGATTACCTGAGACTTCTCACTTGAAAAGTCTGGTGTGGGTTACCTGTATTTTTGTGAAACAATAGCTATATAGGAGGAAAATTTC
This sequence comes from Gorsachius magnificus, assembly GCA_034008185.1. NCBI lineage: Eukaryota > Metazoa > Chordata > Aves > Pelecaniformes > Ardeidae > Gorsachius > Gorsachius magnificus. The sequence continues at coordinate 32,112,109 of CM067087.1, read as the reverse complement.
CATAATACATGTTTGTTTCAGGCATAATATTTTTTTGGGGGTGGGGGAAGTGACACAGTTCCACAGGTTCATTCCTAATAAATTCTTGTGAGATTATTTTTAAGTGCACTGTACTTAAAGACCTCTTTTTCCATCCTGGAGATGCCTTTTGCCATTTCTTCAAAACTCCAGCCTAAAATAGATCACACACTTAAAAAAACCCGCTACACACACACACCCGTCTTCAATTTCAAGAGCTAAATTCTGACAGTCCTGTTGCTACTGAGCACCCTGTACTCTCCCACAGCCTCTGTTGGAGTTGCTCATCCTCATCAGCCCCAACAAACAACCTGCCTGTGGTTCAATTTTGTTCAGACACTTGCTGACTGTCTTGCTTCCAATGGCATTGCCTTCTTTGCTTATTGCTAGGCAATACAGAAGAGGACATCATACGAGTCAAGCTCAGAGAAGATAGAAGCTGAACCAGGAAGGAGTAAACAGATTTAGATGTTGAGCCTGGTGTCAGTGAGACAAGGAGGGGGAGGAACTTTGCCTAGCTAATGGTAAGGGAAGACTGGAACTTCCTGAGCAAAGGGATGTTCAAATAGCAAGAAGGGGACCCAGGAGAGTGGAAGCCTGGAGATGTGGGAAAATCAATGGAAAAATTGGTATTTGATTATGAAAGTAAGGCATGCTAACATGCCAACACTATATATGGATTAAAATTCTATACATGTGCATACATAGGCATCCTGAATTCAGCTTCCCAACTTAGAAGCTATGACCTTAACAATAATATCCTTTAACACAGTATATTTTATGGTGTAGAATCCAAGACATGCAGGTGGGCTGTTCTGCCCATGGAGGGCTGAAATGCAAATCTAGAAGTGTATTGATTGCTAGAATATTTTCCTGCAATCTTTTCCTTAACCCTGAATTAGACAGGCATGAATTTGGTTCAGCAGTAAATTCCAAGTTATGCAAAGAGGTTTACACTTAGTTTCTTCTAATTTTTAAAGCAGCCTTAGTGCAAAATCTACCTTTTTCTATTACACTATTTAAATTATTTCTCCCTGGAGGTGCTGGGAGATGCAACAAGAGCAGCTGGAGTGTGATAAGACTTCTTGCCAGCCTTAAAATGCTGTAGACCCATGTCTGATACACTTTTGAAATGACAGCACTGCCCATGGATTAGAATTCCTCTTTCATGCTGCACTGAACGATGTGATTATATCTGTAATATTACAGAGCAACTGTGTCAACAATAAAGAGGAAACATTTATGGCATAGGTTATTAAAACAATGAAAAATAGGCTAGCACAATTTAAATCCCTTCAGTGGGATGAATAATAACCAGTTAAGTAAGGAACAAAGAGATAAATAATTTATTATAGAATCAGAAGCATCACAAGAAGCACAAGAAAATTGTCTTCACTTTAAACTGCATCTCAAGAGGCTTCAAAGCAGAAGCATGGACAATACACAATGAAAGCATTAGAGCAAATGCAAAAGGAAGGGAACTTAGAATACCTGTTGCAGCCGAAAATGAAGCCACTCAAAAGCATCAGTGTACACACACAGCAACCAGTTAAACACACTAGACACAAAGTTTATGCTGCAGAGTGGTGGTGGCTCAAAGGACTGCAAGACTACTGTGGCAGCCAAGTAGATACCCTGTTTCAGTGTGCACCCCCTATTCCTATCTGATGTTGTGCTGGGCTTCATGCAAGCATGGGGGAAAACAGGACTCAAATTTTTACTGAGGTATAAAAAGTTCATTATAAAGTTATAAGGCTGCTTAGAAGTAATGCCTAGCTCAGAGATCATCAGATTAAGGAGGAAATGTAGAATAATATCCATCTTCAATTACTTACTCTGGAAGAGAATAAAAGAACAGGGTTGACAGAAGTCAATATAATCAAATGCAACTTCCATTACAAGCCTGTATCTTTCATACTAGGTCTGACAACTCAGTTCAAACAATTCAAGTTTTTTGTACTAACAAAGCCCATATTTCCAAAGATTAGGCTCCTACTTCTGTTTTTGGCCTTTTAATTAGGTTTTTCTGAAGTGCTGAAAACGAAACAACTCTAATGGATGGGTTTCATACACTGATTTTGATAATAGCTCTTAACTGCTTGGCACTGTGGAGGTTTCAAATAAGATCAGAAAGGATTGTTTGGTTTGATTTTACTCTTACAGAAGCAAGAGGATCGAAACTTTCCCTACACAATTTGATCGCATGAGATTCCCACCTTGATCATGGTTTTGGTAAGAATTTATATTAAAATCTTACAATCTTTTCTGAAGTTGACTCAATTTTTCACACTGACTCAGTATATGACCTTAGATGAAGGAATCACATGGTCTGACAGATGCAATTTAGTTTTTAAAAGATACAAATACACACACAAAAACCCCAGATACTATAGAACAACTTCCATGGCTGTAGCATAGAGGACAGCAGAGCCAGTTATTTAGCCTTTCAATCTGTAACTGAGATTAACCAAGATCATAAGGGTGATTTACATAACAGTTTCTTCAGGATACAGAATTTGTACTTTGTGTGTAAAGCAGCGATACCATAAACAATCAATAATGAAAGAAAAGGAATGGTTAGGTTTAAGACACACTGTTACTCAGTATTTCTACAGTATTGCTGCAGAGCTCAAATCACTACTCAGTTTTACATTTGTTCCTTTCTTTTTTAAGGAGGCAGAGAGAAAGAGTGAGGGAGAAAGCACAAGCAAGACAGAGAGGAGGGAGCAGGGGGGATAAAGCAGGATGACAATCAATAAAGCAAATTTTCCCTAGCAGAAAAAAAAATAGCTGACAGACCTGCTTCCCAAAGAACACTGAAAATTACTTTGCGAGTAGAAGTAGCAGAGAAGATAAGTCAACCTGAGGGACTCGTGGGAGAGCTGTTATTGACAGATACAAGGATGATATAATTGCTCAAGATGAGCAGGTTTTTCTTTTATCTCAATAAAGCACTTTTGGATGAAAAGATTGGAAAGACAGGTGTGTGACAATAGTATAAAGCCTGTTCCTAATTTATTCACATAATTTTATAGAAAGAAAAAAAAATGTGTTGTATGCTGAAAATAAAATATTACAGAGAACAACTTATGTACACTCCCAATGATAAAGAAACTTAATATTTGATGAAATATACTTTGCCTGTTGAAGAAATGCACTGGTTTTACAAGAGGCTGAGTATATGTGTTTAAGAAAATGTTCACTACTGTTCTTACATAAAGTAGAGGATACAGTTGCATCTTAAATTGTTTCCTGTTAAAATTGCATAAGATCATACAGCAAACCACAGATGAGAATAGTAAACAGGATAATTTAGTACACATTTCCTTTCTTCCAGCTCCTGCTGCATTTATGAATATCACAACATATCCCCTCCCCTTCAGCCATTCTGGTACCCTTCAAGACAGTTTTGAGCATCAAGTGGTTTGGGTTTTGGGGGGATGGTTATTGTTACTGAAAAACATTAGACAAGACTGAAGACAGGTGAACATATGCAGTAATGGGTGCAAAGATTGTTTTTTCTATGTTTCCATTCAGTTACACGATTCCCTTATGCTTTAAAATTAAATTTCGTTGTATAATAGAGAAGCACATTAGTATCAATATCTGTATGGGAAATATTCTTTAACAAACTCCACAGATATCTAAAGCCTATTTTAACCCACACCGGTCCACCTCTCACAACAACATTACCTGAATGGTGTAACCCTGTTGCCAGGCTTCTGACCAGCCCCAGTGCATACAGCGTAAGTACCTAGCTTGGTTAACTATATTTAAGGTGTAAGCCAAAACCTGCCATACTCAATGCAACACTTTGGTAAAGTCGCTTTTCCATAGCTTATTACTTTTAAGGCTAAGAATTATATAATTTCTTCAGGGACGTGGAGAAGGGGTCTCAGAAGGTGCAGTGCTACATTTTCAAGAATGGCCACTAATACTATGAGCTTCAAATACCAGTGACATGTTCTAAATAATTCAGCCAGATGCTGAAAGTATTGGCTACCCATCAATGATATTTAAACACTGGAATTACCTTAAAGAACTGAACGATAGGTGGTGTTTCTCAACACTGCTTGAGAGCAGAACATGGTAAGCAACTATTTGCTTTAATCAACATCAAGATAGTAAATTAACAGCCAAAAAAATAAGCAAATAATGAAATAAAGTGAAAGTGGAATTACGTCAGACTTGTTCTTCATTTAAGCTTTAAAAATACTCCTCAAGAGTCTCCCTTCTACTGATCATTTTCTTTGTCTGAATACAGGATCAACTGAAGGATGATGGCACAGATTATATCATAAATAATGATGAATTGACTGCAAACTATGAATCGTCTGCTCACATACCCATCTCAGCGCAGGACAGAACAGGCTCCACCCAGGCTCCAGGCAAGGAAGATATTAATGAAGGAGACCTGGGATTAGGAGGGTACAAACTCCAGCTTGAACACACTGCAGGTCAACCGCAGATGAATTCGCTGGCATGAACAGCATTATGTTAATAACAAGAAATAAGACTAAAACAAAGAAATAGAAGATACTATTATGTGAACAAGAGATTAGAAAGTGTACTAAGCATAAAAAAAATCAAAGAAAACTTAGGTTTTACCAATTAAGTGCTTGCTTCCCCAGGAAAGAGTTTACCACTGTCCATACACCTACAACAATATGCAGGTTTTCTGACTACAGCAGTTTTTAATAAAAAGATGTAGGGCACTGCCATAGCCCACTGTAAATCCATTAAGTCATGTGTTGTCTCAGCACTTGACTGTACCATGCCCCTCGCATGTACACAGGCCTTTGAATGTTGCTTACAATTGTTAGTCAGCTGGAATGGAGAGAAACAGCTTCCAAACATATTCATGCTCACATGATTACAGCACTTTCTATAAAGCTAGTCCTGAACAGATCCACAGATAGCTACTACTCCAGTAGTTATTACATTTATAAGGAAGCTGCAGAAGATTCTTTATCCAATGAGTATGTGATCTAAAAATACTCAAAACACACATTACAGCACCCCAGTCCTGATAGATCAAGCTCCTTCATGCTCACAGTATATATTTGCTTTCTAAATGCACCTTATAGCTTAGTCCATATAGGGTTGCACCAGGCTGCCACAAACTGAACGTTGCTAGTAGGAGGCATCAAAGTCTAGGAAATCAGCAACAGCCCCCATTTTATTGCTGCACTGAATGGGCACGACCACTATTTAAACAGCAGTTATCCCACAATGCATTTGTCATTTCAGCATCACAGCACACCAAGCTTATGTGCTGGGAAAAGCTTTGTTGTTTCGCAAGACCATTCTAAATGTATGCTTTGATTCAAGAAGTTGACTGTTTCGTTTTTTATTGTTCAAGGAGAGTGAGCTGTTTCTAATCAAATATTTCTGCAAAATAGCTGTATCCTAAGACTGGCTGCTCCAAGGATAAATTTGTCCATCTCTATTTATGCTGGGCACTCAATATCACACTAGCAATGAGGACAGTGGTGGTTAGCTGTTAAAAAAAAAAACCACCAAGAGGAGAGTTTAGGTATGAAAGTATTAACTGTATCTGCATAAAGACAGTAACTGGATAGGCAACTGGTCAAACATACATACAGCTAGCTGCTATCTACTATCACCAAGCATTAGCACAGATCAGCTTAGGGCAAATACAGGGATAGAGCCAGGCTTTTGTTGTTAGAGTACATGCCTCTTGTCAGCACAGAAGTTTCAACTAACCATGCACAATAATCTTCCTACTAAGTTAAACCATGAGGATTTTTTAAATAAGGTCATTCTGACTATACAAAGACAATGAGCAAGCAAGAAATTTGTGATCTATAAGAATAAAAATCAAGCCATCTCTATGAATGATCATAGAGCTGAATAGGTCTTGATTTCACCACAGATGAAAGCTGAAATACAAACTTAAATATAATCAAGTTTTAGTCATTTTAAGCTTAAATTTGAACACTGGCTTTCTATACACTATTAGGAAATATCAGAAGTTTAAACTGGTATTTTATTTTCCCCTAAACACTGATCAAGGAACTTCAAAGGATCTTAATCCCCGTGTGGTTTAAAACAAATGATATTCAGGCATGATAACAAGTTCTGAGAAGAACTAATGAATTTCCAACTCCCTGCTTTGCCTTGTTTAGCTGCATGAGGTGGGAAAAGACTAACAGCCCATTGCAAGAAGGGGTGGAGAATAGATGAAATAGTATGGTTTTATGGCCTACTACTGTGCACCCTACAGCACGCAGTGGGAGACAGCAAAGATAGCAGGAGGCAAGATAAGCAGGTAGAGACACACTGCAGTGAGGTGACCATGTGGCAACACAGCGAGAAGGTATTATCATGAATGGGTGCTAACAGTCCTGGTATCAGTAGCCAGAGTTTCCGATTTCAATCTTCAGAAGTATTGAGTGCATGTCACCAGGCTTCCTAAGCTCCTTAGGAAGCACAGATCCCAGTCCTTACACTGCTGCAGTATTATGAAGATGCAAAGCTGTTTTTCACAACTGCTAACGTGAACTGGAAATTACAAGCTCTTCACCAACAGTTCTGCTCTTAGATTCTACTCTGAAATGCATCCTGCAGCATACTCTGTGGGGTTTTTACTGATTTATTTATTGTGCCTATGTCCAAATTTCTCACACTTGTGCAGTGTGGTAAATGGAGAGCTCTGGGGTCTGAAATTCTCCGTTTATCGAAAAAGTCTGTAGTGAATACTCTCCACACTGTTCTGCCTGGATGCCTTAAAGGGCTACTTTACTCAGTAAAGAAAGTCATCTCTTGCAACAGAAGAGTGCATACTTCACATCTTCACAGGTCAGATTTTTATGCTAGGACTGTCAAGAAGCTGAATCAGTGGTCCCAGTAGGATGGGTATTTAGCCTCTGGGACCACAGTCAGCAAAGTATCATTGGCTTTTAGGAAAATTAGTAATTTGAGCTGCAAGCAAACCTGAAACTTCTGCTAAATGGCAGTAAGTCTCAATTATCCATTACACTATTCAGCCTTGCCATTTCCTAATTTTAAGATATTCTTTTCATGACATGCAAATCAAGAGAGTTAAAACAACATTAGAACAGATGATATTTTTGTATTCAATTGAGAAATTACTGGCAACTAGTAATTCTGTGCAACTGTTTAAACAGAGTAATGGATGTTAAGAGAGGCCTTTAATGTTCATTTACTGTTCATACACTGGAGATTTAAACTACTCAATATCACAGAGTGTTTGATGGAATGTGCAAGTCACTCATGATAAATGTGAGGCTATTTTTCCTATCTGAGTTAATCTAATAAAACACTGCTTGGAAAATGAAATGTAAAATACATTGTCAAAATGTAGTGACTGCATACTCAGTATGAAGGCCAAAATGTTAGGAAAGATGGAAATCTGCAATATTGCTAAACCTTTCAGGTTTCAGAAGTAATAACCGAAGTTTCATACTGAAATGCAGAGAGTGTTTGGCTAAGGTTGGAAGCAGCAGAGTGAATCCTTGCTATACAGCAGAGCCAGTCCAAAAAGACACTGTACTAAAAATATCAGGTCACTATGATAACTTTCATAGAGAAGTGCAACATCTGGTAACCTCACCAAAAGTGGGTCCATTGGAAGCAAACATTTATATTGCTGTGTTTAAAGCTCAAACTTTTCAATAGTAACCACTTTAGAACTATCCTCAGCAAACAGATTAACCCTGTGCATAATTTAAGCCACTAAACTAATTGCATTGAAGCCATGAGAGCAGTTCATACCCTTTCTACCTAGCAACTTATGTGCCTTGCTAGGATGAGGATAGTCTGTGCAATATGTCTTTCTTTCCTTTTGAAAGTTGGTCTGTATTTTGCTATCAGCCATCAAGTAATGCCGAGTCTGTAACACCCCGATTGCTCTGTACATTTGGGTATGATATAAATGCAGCAATATACATAACTATTTCAGATGTACATGGGCATTACATATGTGCTTTCAAATTCTTTTTTTCAGAGATTGAGAATTCTTGGGATTCAAATATTAATTATGGACTTCAGAGAACAATGAAAATATCCTGAATACCCACTTTAGAGACTGGAAACAACTACTACTAAAGACAAAGTTGTTTTTCCCTACTTCCTTCTAGCGAAACAGAAAATAGCCCTTTTCAACATCTTAAAGCAAACCTTCTGCTAAGTTCTGAGCATTTTAAGTAACTTAAAAGCAGGCTCATCTCTGGCAATGTAATCCCAACAGACATGAGTCCTGCTCAGTGAACCATAAAAGACTTGTCAACATTTTTATTTTATAAACAGTCTTTCAGAACCTGAAAATTCTCCAGCTGATCCAAATTTCCTCAGCAAACATTAGTTTAACCTACAGCCTTGGTCCCAATACCAGTCAGTTTTCAGATAATGAAATCCCCTCCTTCCTTTACCTCAACAATTAGGTTTTATGGTAGATATTACTGTTCAGGAGAGTTTGACAAAACACGCGGGTTTGTCTTTCCCATATGAAAAGCACAGGGACTTTCCTACAGTTAACCCAAGGTGTGTCAAGTCTCAGTCTCCAACTTTGGCTGTTCCTAACAGTGCCTTGGCATCATCAGCATAGGCCCACTGCAACTGCACTTCTAGAAAAGCCACCAGCCAAGCCTGTCTCATACTTCCATGGAATTCAACAGGAAAAAAACCTACATCCTTCATGTTTCCAATCACACCCTTCCAGCTTTCCTGCAGTTAACTACGTTGGCTTCCTCCCACACGGACCCACCCTGGCTCTGAGCAGTCTTCCCTCTGCAAACCAGAGGAGGCAGCGAGTGCTGCATGATACCTATAACAGGAATGATTCTGCTCACAAATAAACCTTTTTTTCACCAGTGTCAGAGCAGAGGAAACATTTCCCCCACCTAATTCAGTGTCACTGGTCAACAATATTCCCCTACAAAAATCAGATCTGAGGTACGGAAGAACAAATACCCTTTCAGGCCTCAGAGAATCCCAAATCTGAGCAAGTCAAATTAACATCATCCTTCTGAGGACCTGGCAGGGCTTGAAGTTCTGGTGCCAGAAGCAGCAGAGAATACCCAGGAGTGCTTTCCAGCTACTGTTCTACATCATTCTTTACCACATAGCTGTCTGCTTCTGTGTGTGCTACAGCAAAGGCAGATGGACATAAATAAAACACTGGTACTTTATTCAGTAAGGATTTGAAATGAGAGCGCACTACGCCTAACAATCTAAACACTGAAAGAAATAACCTTATGCCATGATATTAGGCATTATGCAGGCCTAGGACAAGTTATACACAAGTGAGTTGAAATAGGATAATATCCCATAAGCATAATGAGATTTCTTATTCCAGAGGTACAGTACCTTCTAAATATACCCAGTACTTTAAAATACATGCCTGACTGGAAATGAAAATAAAGAGAGAAAAGGAAATGAATAAATGAATGATGGAGGAAGCAAAGGGTGAGCAAGGGCGGGGGGGGGAGGGAAGCATCAGTGCCAAAGAAGAATATATTCAAATTGAAAATGATCAGGAAGATATTCACAGCAACTGCAGACTATAACCCACATTACATATTTGCCAGTAGCGTGAGAAACTAAGGATTAGCTTGAAGAATGCTCTTAAACTTTGCTAGAGCCATATCCCTGACACTACTACTGCACTGTAAAAACTTGGGCATCCCACAGGCCTAAGGGGAGCCACCACTGCCAGCTGAAGGTTGATCAAATTTGAAGAAAATGAAGAAAAAGGACCCAAGGTGAAAGGCTAATCCTTCAATAGCACTGTTAGCAAAGCAATAAAAGCAACACAAGCTTGATATTTGCAGAAGTGTGGAAAAACAACTGAAGATGTAAGTCCTTCAGTCTTACTTGTTTCATCTCTCCCTCCTTCACCAGCTATTCATTTTTTTCACCAAGTTGTCTCTTTCACCTTCTCCGATTTACCTGTATTTTAAAGACAAAAACTTTACTCTCCCCACCCCTTGGGCTAGAAAAATTTTATTAAGTCCTTTTCCCACTTTGCATGACATCCACACCCAACGCAATTTTAATAGTTCTTCAAAAAGAAACCAATATGATGCAAGACTGCATGAACTTCTACCCCAAGCACAGATCACTCCCAAAGACAGGTAGGTCAAACACATTGCAATATCCTTTAGGTACTTCAGTATGGCTAGCAAAGTTAAGAGCAAGTGCTTATATATTTTAACTACAGGAATCAACAGGAACAAAAACCCTTAAGAAAGGCTGCATAAACAATTCTCATCAAGGCTGACATGACATGGTTTCAGAGCCAACCAGCAACATCATACGAGCAATCTGTCTGCATGTTCTTTACTTATAGTAAGGACGAGGCAGCTTAGCCTTCAAAACCTAGGGCAGACTCACTTACACCCACTGCTGGGGGGTGCCAGCACACAGGCAATAGCTGCAGAGCACCAATACTCACCCTAAATCCAATCCACTCTCTTTTCCCCCCCACTTTGTGCACATGCCCACAGCCTGGGGCAGCTCCTGGAGGGAAAGCTCCCCCAACCATAGGAGAGCTCACATTTATCTGCAAGACACCAAGCATAGGCTTCCAGTGGCAGAGTAGGGAAAGTGATGTTGCCATCTTACCATTTTGTGGTCCAAGCACGTTTGCCTCCTGGTACTCTTACAGCTCTGCTGCTGCTGTTAATTTGAGAAGTGACTGGCACACCTTTTCTGATGGAAGCTAAAATGAAGTAGGTGCTTGAGACAAGTACTCTAGTTTCTGCTGAATGAACCATCAGGACTATGCCAAAAAAAAAAATATCACTGTTCTGTTTAACTGTTTTGTTTACTGCAGGGATCTGTCTGCAAACCCTGAGACACTGATATTTGCAAGCCTGAATGCTAGTAAAGGAGAATGTCATGGACCCACAAACTCCCTAAATTTGGCTCAGGATAAACATCCTCTCCCTCTGCACAAGCCCCCATATGCCAGCATCTTCACACTGACCTGGTTCATTGGAGAATGCAATGATCTATCCCTAAACTGAAGTATTAAAGTGCTGGAAGATGATTTCAGTATACAGGCAGGAACATGGAGGCAGTTTCCCTGACTCTTAGTGTAGTTCAGGTGGTCTGGGACAGTAACTGTAAACCGCCTTTGCCAAAAATTAACTTTCACTCCAAAAAAACCACAAAGAGCACTTATCTGCAGCAAGGTGGGGGAGAGAATCAAAACGGCAAAAGTGAGAAAACTCGTGCGTTGAGATAAAGACAGTTTAAGAGGTAAAGCAAAGGCTGCATGTGCAAGCAAAGCAAACCAAGGAATTCATTCACTGCTTCCCACCAGCAGGCAGGTGCTCAGCCATCCCCAGGACAGCAGGGCTCCAATCATGCATAACGGTGACTTGAGAAGACAAATGTCATTGCTCCAAACACTCACCACCACCACCTTCTTCCCACAGCTTTATACAGTGAACATGATGTCATATGGTGTGGGATATCCCTGGGGTCATCTGTCCCGGCTGTGCCCCCTCCCAGCTCCTTGTGCCCCCCGCAGCCTCCTCGCTGGTGGGGTGGGGCGAGAGGCAGAAAAGGCCTTGGCTCTGTGTCAGCACTGCTCAGCAGGAACAAAAACATCCCTTGGTTGGCAACGCTGTTTCCAGCACAAATCCAGAATATAGCCCCATACCCGCTACTGTGAAGAAAATTAACCCTGTCCCAGCAAAAACCAGCACACACTTCAATGGCCAGTTTATGGAAGTTTTCACCTTCTGTACACACAACTATAAAGTCATTTGGAATATTCCTTTATGCTCATGCAACATCCACAGCAAACAAATAGCGACACACTTAGCGTGTACCATTAATATACACTCCAAAACACCGTTTTAATGCATTTGCATGAAGAAAGTAGTAATAGTATACTTTTAAAATTGGTTTTATATCCCACCTTAATAAGAATTTGGAGGAAAACTGGTTTTTCCACGAACACTTGGCACCATTTTCTCAAACCGTTTAAACCCTGGTTAACAACGTTTATTAAAAAAAAAACCACACAGAAACAGATTCATTGTTGCCCTTAAAAATAGCCATGGATCATCACTGATTTAATGTGGCTCTTCAAGAAATTTAGAAATGGTCATATCATGAGTATTATTTAAATGACCTCAAAGACTTTCATTTAGGTGCTTTTTTAAAGAAAAAAAAAAATTTCAACACAGGATGCAATGGGAGCAAGGAAGACCACTACAGAAATCTATTCTGTCCTTAGGGCTTTTCCAGATGATTTCCAGACCCGACAATGACTTGTGGTTATCCAGCAGTTATTTCAGTATCCCTCAAATCTGCTGCACTAACCACCATGCTATGTGGGTGACCTGAGCCAGCAAACAGTCTGCATAATCACACTGCTCCAGCCTCGATGATTGGGGTAGGGGAGATCCAGATGCTGTCAGCAGTGCACAGCCTCCCCTTCACCACCCTCCCCGTCATTTCCTACAGGAACCTGATTTAGGATAGGTTGGAGCAGCATACAACCCCCACTTCTTCACTACACAACTAATTTTTTTAAAAGTCCAAGGGTGTCCAAAAATTTGCTTCTATTAAAACAAGCTGAGATTTTTTTTTAAAAGTGAGTCTAAACTTATGCTCCTAAAATTCATGGGCTCCTAATTGATCTAATTTTTGGAAGTAATGAATACCCAGCAGTTCACACTGAAACCTACTGCAGCCTTAAAGTTGCACTGAAATTAGCCCATAGGAAGTGCCAAAATGCTCATTGCTCCCAGCGGGGCTTGTAAGACAAAAGCGCAGCATAAAGTGCACCTTACTCTGATCAGCACAATAAGCTCCCTACTCTAAGAATGAAACTGATTTCCATCACAGCATGACTCCTCTACTGTGTAAGGAATAATTTGGAGACCTAAACAGTACTGACCTCCTTCAGGCCATTGCTGCTGGGTTTTTTGTTGGGTTTTTTTTTTCTTCCCCTTTTTCCTTTTTGAAGTTGAGTCTACCCAGGGAGGACCAGGCTAAGACCTGGGCAAGCGTGAGGAGTGGTGACCTCATCTTTTGTTCAGCGCCTCAGCCTCCCAGCCAAGGCAATGTGGAGCAGTCTGCATGATGTCTCAGGAGAGCCAGGATTTGTGTGAAAGCCCAGTGTGTGTCACAGCATATTTTTCCATGGCTGCCCCAGCATATGCCTTCTGTACTATTTGGTCTCTTGCCCCTAACAGCCTTAGCTGATGGGGATTTTCTCAGAAACTTCCTGTAGAGAAAGGTATCACTTCAGGACACAGTAGTGCAAGGCTAGAGATGTGGTTGTTAGAGCTAAGCAATGCCTGAAGCTCTTTGATTCTTTGTGGGTTTAACATCCAGGATTTACTCATGTTGAGAGCCCTGGTTGGGACTCAGTTTATTTAGACTAAGCTTTCACCATCTGTTCTTCCAAATTCTGAAAACATGAAGAGAATATGCTCCACAAGCAGCTACAAACAGATGAGCTCTGCAATTTATATTGGGATATACTGCATACAGGGAAAACAGTCCATAATATCTATGAAGTTTCTCCTTCATGTGTAAATTGAGGATTGAAGCTCTAATGCTTTAATTCTGCACCACGGTGAAACAATTCTCTCATTTACGTGACTTTGCTGTCACACAGCTCTGCAGCATTAAGTGGAGGCCCAAACTCTTTGAAACTGAGAAAGCTTATAAGATTTTCTAATTAAAGATAAACCAGCCAACTTCACTAATACATCACCTACCTTCACACAGTCATTACAAAGATTTTGTATTATCTAGAAATTAATATCTCCAAATAATTAACAAGTTGAGCTACAATACAATTTAAACTGTTTCAAGCCATAGCCACAGGAAAAAAAAATGCGTGAATATTTACCTCCCTGAAAGTACAGCTCCCAGCCCTTATTCCTGACTTTTTGGCCCATTTCCATCTACTTGACAAATCACACTTCAACAAATCTGCCCCAGTTTCCCAGGCATTGCTGGTAACTGTGGTGGGGATAAAACATTAGAGCTTCCCCAGAGCAGGCTTCTGCGAAGGCCTCTCCAAAGGATGACCTGCTCCACCAGCTCCCAAGGGTGTGAGAGCCTGGCCAGACCGTGCCCACACCTGCATGGACAACAGCCATCCCAGGCAAACAAGAAACACACCCTTCCTGCTCTTCTCCTGCAGGCACTCGTATTTCCACATTTTCCTCTAAGGCAAACTGGTTTGACAAGAAGTCACCACCACTGAGGACAACTGGAGGAACAAATCACTTATTCCCAGCATTTATCACTTATTCCCAGCACTTATCCCCCGTGCCTGTCACAGTGTTATGCTGACACTTCCCTGCAGATGGCAAACTGTCCTCCTGCACTGGCCCACTCTCCTTCCTGGTGTCTTCAGAAGGGGCAGATCTGCCTCAAAACCTTTAAAAAATGCTGTATGCATATGAAGGCGAAGGTCAGCAAGTATCACTCCTTTGAAGGTAGCCATAAACCCTCTTGCCCTCAGAATCAGTCATGTCCTTTTTCCCCCCGTATATATAAAATATTCTTTCTTGTCTCAACAATGCAGACAACTGGCAAAGCCAGTGCAAGAGTTCACAGGACAAAGTCAGAGTCCTCTAGTCTGACATTCATTGATGGTCCATTTTCTGCACCTTATTATTTCATTTCCCCTTGGACGGTCTTTACCTTTGCTGTTCCACTGCAGTGCTGTCCATAAGCTACTGAATTCAGAGCAACTCAGGCATAGTTAGATTTGCTCTCATTCTTGCAGGGCGCTTGCTGTAGAACTGATCAAAAATACTGCTCAGATGTTTTGCAATAAAAAAAGCACCTTTACATCAAAATCAAACATTGCACAATACTGTGCTGATTTCACTAAAAGCTCCACAAAACAGAATTCAATATTAATCGTTCTGATTGTTGCTTTGTTTTGGTTAATTTTGCATATTTACATCCTTACTGCATTAAATATTAGTATAGAGGGACATTACTTGACATTGACTATACCCAAATTCAAAAGTAAAATTTAAAAGATGAAACAATACTGGTTCAGGTCCTCATAAGAAATTTCAGGTTTTCATTCTAGTTCAGAAGGGGGGGGAAAATATTTCAGATATAAGGATTTTCTCTGTCGCCGTTTCCTCCCCTCACCCCCCCAAGTATCAGCCATTATAAAAACACCAATGAGTCTCCTTGAACCTTGGCTAACAGTCTTTTTAGGCTGCTTCCAGGCCTAGAGCCCAACCCCTACAGCCAATATCCCCACCAGGGACACAGGACTTGCACAGGGCTTCCTAGATAAGAAAGGAGAAGTATCTCTCTGCTCCAGCAGTGACAGGGTAGTAAAGAAAGTCAACA
The DNA here is from genome assembly GCA_034008185.1 of Gorsachius magnificus. Taxonomy (NCBI): domain Eukaryota; kingdom Metazoa; phylum Chordata; class Aves; order Pelecaniformes; family Ardeidae; genus Gorsachius; species Gorsachius magnificus. Next base: position 32,096,752 of record CM067087.1, on the reverse strand, counting down.
TTCACATGAACTCCAGCACCCTCAAACCAGCTCACTTCCTCGCTTTGCTGGCTCCCTGTATGCTTCACCCAAATAAGCTCGGTCCCATAACAATAATCTTTTTCCATCACAAGGCTTCAAAACCCCCAGAGGTTTAAATGGGAACATGACGACAAAGCCAGGAAACTCACATTAGTCAAAGGAAGGACAACTGTCTATTAATATGTTCATGGGCAAAAGCATCTGTTAAACTGGAGTTAAGCCTGAAATTAAGATTGTTAAAAAAAAGTTTGCGAATACAAAAAAAGAAATTTCTTGCATAAGTTATTCAGTATGAATTAAACACCCAGCTGCACATAGCTGGCAGATTTCTGTTAAAAAATAAAATCATAAGTCATTCATATAAGCAGTCTATTTGGCAAACACATTCATTTTATTCACTTACAGAGAAAATGGAAACATTTTCAAGTATCACATCTCTTTATGTCAAAAGGAAACTTATACAATAGGAATCATACATTTGAGAGAACTTGGCAAGTTGTCCAGGCTTGCAAAGTTTGGGTTTTGGGGTTGGTTTTTTTTGTTTTGGTGCTTTATTTAAGAAAAGTTCCAGGAAAAAAGAAATGCATAAGAAAGTTTATACAGAAAAGAAAACAAACTTTTTTGAAGAAACAAAGTATAAGAGTCCTTTCCCCCCCCCCCCCCCCCAAAAAAAAAAAAATCTCTTTTCCTAGTATAAAATCTGGACTTTTACAAGAAAATGCTTTGGTCTTCTTCAAAGTTTTCCCCTTGGACTTTCCTCAATTTGATAACATGATTTCAAACTAAAAATTTAGTTTCAAACCAGCCAGTGGAATAATTGCCTTTTTCCATAAAATCTAATTCTGTTATCACCCTGGAAAAAGCTGAGATTAAAAGTAACTAAGCACCAATTTTCCATTTTTCTGCAATTTTTTTCCCATTTTAAATGAATTAAGATATATTAGAAAATTTTAAAACTTGAAACGGCATTAATTTTCAGGGAGGCAAGAGGAGCTAACACAGACATTTCAACACTTATAGGAGAAGAGGCTCTAGTCATGGAGGGGCTCCCACCAGCACCGGGTCCTGAGTGCTGGAGGAGGGGAAGGAGCAGCAACGTTTGCAGACTGCAGCTCTGCCTGCCCAGCACATCAGCAGCAGGAAACCCACCCGTCTGCCACCAGAGCTGGGCCACCCAGGACCTAGTTGGCTATCTCCCACAGGCCTCCCACCTTTGTTTCCAGTGTTGAGGAGACAGATGTTGCTGACAATGTTCACAATAGCCCTGTGACACATAAGGTTTAATTGCCCTGTTTCTCAGACGCAAGCAAAGTGAGTATGGTTCCCTTAGGAGAGGGGAAGGTTATAGGGGACCCAGTGTGATCTAAATTTCAGATCTACCTGATGAAATCTTGATCTGAGCACAAGCCCAGCTGCAGATTTATCATTATGTGCAAAAAAGCTTAATCCTAACTGATAAATTAGTCCCAGCAGACTGTGTTCTTGTGCTAAGAAAGGGGCTCATCAACTCGCAGTAGCAATTACCCTGTAAATGCTTCCCTTTCTGTGGGGCTGCTTTTCCCTGTTTTGCATCAGTGGCTTGAATCCAAATACCTAAAGTAGGTTTTACAGCAATCTGAAGAGCTGAGTGGTGCATATGCCTGGACAGTGCAGGCAATTTTTCTAATGCACTGCCAGGACTACTGTTTTTTCCAAGAGAATAAATCCTTCTGACTAGGAACCCAGTTTGCATTTTTATTTTACTTTTCTTTTTGAAGGAGGGGGACCAGTTTGACTTCAGGAATTTAAAAACTCAGAAGGCAAGTATCAGATAATTTTTCTGATCTTTGAACTTAAAGGGGATACTATCAAAAATATCTTGTCTGCCTTTCACCTTATAGCACCACCTCCCTTTGCATCTGGGGAGCAGATGAATAAACAGAGCCTCTTCTTCACCTTATTTTGGGGAACGTAGCTTAGAAAGTTTATCAGGACAGGCATCCCCAACCACATGCCACTGTGCCGGTGCTGCCAAGCAACCTAGCCATGGTGTCACCAAAATTGGGAATAATCCTTGTAACACCAATATAGTGTTAAAAGGCAGGCATTCTTTATTCACGGCACCGGGTGCACAGGGGATCACTTCGCCTAGCGTGCATACCACAGGTTACATCAACTAAACTTTATATCACGTGGTTACATACATATATATCGAATTTCCCAGAACTAATTATCATATTTACATAGTCATTACGCATGCATCCTTAAAAGCTGAGGGGCATCCCCGGCGGTCTCTGGGGGTCGTAGCGCGTGTCCTTTGATTGACCCCTCCTTGTGAGTGTGTGCATTATTAATATACCTTGTTTCTTTCTCCATAGCACCCAGTTTCTAAAACACACCACAAACCTGTTACTTTGGTTACATTCAAACACTCCTTAATGTATTATTAGAATGGATAGGGTCTTCGGGTAGCAGCTTAGCAATAATGTTAGCGTTTTAACTGTCCCATCACCTTGGTGCTAAAGACTAAGATACATAACAAAACCACTATCATCTTGATTACAGTGGGAAAGGCTATGCTTGCCCTTAACTGAACTGCAGTACAGTGAGACAAAGATGGGAGAGAGCCTTTGGAGTCATCTTTTCCGCTGAACAGAAGATGGACCCAAAGTCAGTAGCCCAAGCAGTAGGAGGACAAGGGACTTGAAGGCACTGTTGTTACACAGCTGAGAAGTTAGTAAGAGCAGTTAAAGGAGAACATTTCTGAGACAGGGTTTATTCACTGATATTTTCTTGCCCACTGAACCATTATTACTGAGAATATGCAGTTTAGTGCATTCCTGCTCCATTTCCTGCCCTTTGGGGAGAGGGGGAATGAGGAGCAGGTCACTAATGGTCTTGAATTGCCTCCTGAAGGGGATAATATCCACTGTTGGGGGGGGGGCTGGGGTGGGGTGTGGGGGGGGTGTGTGTGTTTGGTTTTGCTTGGGTGTTGTTGGTTTTGGGGTTTTTTTATATTTTTTTATTTTTTTACTTCCCTCCTATCCTCTCTCTCCCCCCCCCTTAAAATATTAATGAGGGAAATACACAACTTGAATTCATCCAGTCCTATTGCAACAAAGCATCAAATTGTGTTTGCTGGAAGCAATTATGTGCAAATTGACAACCATTAGATAACTGAGAGGTCCCATTTACTCCAACAAAAATGTGTTGCTTTGCCCCCATTGTATGACAAGCTGCAGATGGGGTGGGGACTCTGTGTTGAGACAGATAGGCATTATGGCGGGTTTACATTAGGACTAGCAGAGAGCTGAGACTGAACACTGCAAATAAAAGCTGACCCATCTGGTGGGAGCAGATTGCATCAGAGCTGCTTCCTACTGCTCTCGCAGAATCCCTGCACACAAGATTACAGTCACACTTTGGGCAGAACAGGCCCTGCACTACCAGTCCTGGGAGGGGCCAGTCCCTTCCCCAGGAACCAAGACCTAAAATAGTCTCTACCTCAAGTTTTAAGAGGTTGGGACTCGCAGACCGAGTCTCCTAATGCAACTCTGGTTTTGCCCATTTCCCTCATCTCTGTAGCCTTGTTTCTGCCACATGGCAATGCACCAAACCACCAGTCTAAGACTCCAGATCTCTTCTGGGTACTTCAGCTCTCCATTGACAAAGCGGAATATACTGACATTGAAAATAAAAATAAATTATTTCATAACTAGTCAAAAGCTTTAACAGGATATTTCTTAAAACTGAAGCCAGATGCCTACGTATGCCTGTAGCTTGGAAAACACTGCATCACTCATGCTGGGGAGCACTGTGATGACCCAAGTCTCTCATGCCAGCACTGAGCACAAGGCACATAAATTAAATGACAACTTCAGTCTCACTGAACATGCAGGTCTCAGACATTCAGGCCATCACCAGCTATCTCCCAGCTACTGCCAGGACCAGTGGCTACACAGCTCAGCATTTCAGCTTTTCCACTTTTAAAAGAGCCAGTTGCTGGCATGCTCTGCCTCTTCCTCAGAATGTGCCAATGGCACATAGGCTCCATTGAAACACAGTGTTTCATGATATAAAGCCCTTAATTTCAATCTGTTACTCCCAGCATGTTGCTCATCATTATGAAAATGAAGCCTCTTTCTTCTGGGCATTTACACCCTTCAGAAACTTGAAGACTTTAGTGTTCTCACAGAAAATGAGTTTACTTTTTCTGCTTTTTTAAACAGCCTAAGCCAAGTTCACTTAAGCTGGGAAAGAGACTGGAACATAAACCAAAGAATGCCTTTCTCTTTACTTCCACTTTTAAAAGTTTAATCAGAGAATCAGTACTTTCAGACCTTACACGTTCAGTCTTGGATAAAGCAATGGGCATAAGTCTCATTTAGAACAACCTACATTTTTGTTGCTGAACAAGCTGACCCTCTGCATTTCTTACCTTTTTTTTCAGAAAGAGGGACAGGCATTTTTTTCTGTCACAAGTAACCAAGGATTCATGATTACTGCTGATCTAAATGCCAGACAGCACAGTGTCCCCTGCCTCCCAGTGCTGCAGGATTGAGTCAGGGAGAACAGTGCCACTTACTGAATCAACAGAATCACTCCACACAGTCATTTTTGTGGAAGGTTTTTTTGTCTGGGGAAGTCTAGTACTGCTTAGCTTTAGCTGTTGCCAAAGAACCCAGAGTTGAAAGTGCTGTGAACTGTAAATAAAACAGGGAATAGCACTACTATATGAGCATTGCACTGTCTTTCCAACTGCTTCCCTTTCCTGCCCCAGCACAGAGATGCACATAGCCTGACTGAACATTTTCATTTGTTCAGCAAGGCTGCTGGCTGTTCCCACACACCTCCCCCCAGACAAAGGGCTGATTATTTCCTCTCATGTTAATGACTACTCCTATAGGCAGGTAGGCTGTCATCTCGCTCTCATCACTGCCTTTCCCTTTCACAAAAAGAAAGATCCCTCCCCATGGCACTGTGGGGAACACAGAGCCCTTTGCACCATCTGCAGTACATGCCTGGCAAAAAAGGCCAGGGCTTTTACTGCTCTGAATATCCCCTCCCGAGACCCACTATAGTCAATTCATTTTGCCAGCCTCAATAACATCCCCTTTGTGAAGGTCTGAAAGACAAATCCATCCTTGGTGTAACACTACTGCCCTCGGTGGCGTTATAGCAGAGTTGAATTTGGACCAAACTCTTCACTTTGATTTGCTTTAAAAGCTGCTTTGCCCATGTGTATAATTATTAGAGGCAGATTCCTTCTTTCCCAATATCAAACCACTATGGTGTATTGGCTGTTTCATCTTAACACAGCCATCTGAGTTATAGACATGCCTATGCGAAGCAGATCAATAGATGCTCTCCTGCCCCTGCCAGTATTAATTCAACATTAAACACATCTTTGCCACTTGTCTTTTTAATGTTTTTGTGTAGGAGGTAAGGGGGTGAGCAAGTATTTTCATTAGTTTGGTGTCTTTGTTTATGATAGATTGAAAGCTTGCCAACAACACACCAAATGCTCTCAAATTAAAGTCAGTTCAGTGGCTGTGATTAGATGAATTGTGACTGACTTCTAAACCCTTCACTTCTCAGCCATAAATCCCTCCTGTTCCCCAATCACCTGAAGTAATGACTAATGCCAGGTTCCCCTAGTTACACTGAAAAAGGGTAAAGTGCTTGGGGATTAGACAAGGAAGTCTGCTGCCTCCAGCTTATTTTCAGGCTTTCATCCCCATCAAAAAATTAAATATAATGAGAGAAGCCATATTAACTACATTGCTCCTCTCCTTTTCATCTCTTGCCGTGTAAGTGCTGTATACAGCTCATTTTCCTTTCAGTTGATATTAACTGCCATTTCCTTACTCTTTCCCTGACATGTTCTCCATTCATTTCCTGATTCATTTGTCATAATCATTCACACATGCAGACTTCCACTGCAATAGCCAGTATCCCCATTAAAAAAACAAACTTAAGAGTCCAGTCTCTTTCTCTTTCACCATAACCATGCCAGCATATCTATGGATTTTTTACTCCTGATTTAGATCAGCAAAAGACAACCAAAAGGTTTCATCCTGTCCAGTACTGGGCATCCCCAGATCTCACTGAGGCACAATTAGATAGGCAAGACAAGAGACAGATTAAGCCTTCCCCACATCTTGAAGTGTAGTTAGCAAGATAAAGTAATACTTACATTGACTGCAATACTAAGAAGCTTGTCTTTTCTCATAAAGATGAAGCCCAGTTCCCTTATGAACTGAAGAGCACTCATCCGTCTTCTTTTTTTTTTTTACTAGCTGTAAGGGAGTCGCCACCTTCTCCCCACATTTCCTCTGCAAATGGCTCAGTGGCACAGGTAGCCTTCATTACACACAATTACTTCTCCTGAAGCTGGGCAGCTTTAAAGAGCAAGACTACAAAAGTTAAGAAACTTCCCATGGAAGTTGCACAGCATGTGTTTTATAGCACAATTTTCTCAGGGAATTCCCATTCCTATCATCCACCCCTCTGTTTCACTACCAGCACCTACAAAGGTAAAGCAGTTGCAGTCTTTCAGCAGGCCAGGGATAACAGCAAATGGTTCGCCTACGAAATACATCCACAGTTCTCAGCCTCAGCCAGAGTTCTCAGAAACCAAGAACTCATTAAGCACAGCACATAGTTAACTCTTTGCACACTATAAATAGGGCTTATTAACAGAAAACCTTCCCTAAGAAAAAGCAAGGAACAATCTCTTATCCAAGTGACGTTGCACAGAAAGGTTGGGGCTACTGTTTGCAACAGAACACCTTAAGTTCTTGAGCATCACTAATCACAGAAGGCTTCATTATTTTCTCTATTTTCATTATTAAAATAAGATTAAGGGCAGTTTTGTCCCTTACAGTGTTTCCTTAAAGTAAAATGATCCTAGATATGAAACTGCAGGGGTTGTGTCGTCTTTTTGCAGCTGCTGTATGACAGATTATTCTAATCACAAACTCCTCTTCATAAAGAAAGAGAAAAGAAATCCTTGCAGTCTCTAGTTTATTCTTGTCCCCAGTATCAAGAATAGCGTTTCTTGTAGGAATCTTTAACCAGTGTGATACATTATGGACAATACCCATCACAAACACTGGCTAATATCTGCCACAAAGTGTTTCACCCTGGAGAGCACTATAGCTCTAGAAACCAAGGCACACAGAAGCAGTTTTTCAGTGTGCCTGTCATTTGCAGGATAGCTGCTATCCAGTTGTTCAGGCACACAGTCCTGATTGGAGTTGGGCCATTTTCTTCCTCCAGCCCTTGGCAGTGTGCAAAGGGCAGCATTTCGAGGCAGGAAGACAGCATCCCTGCAACCGCACCCCACCTGCCAGCCACGGTTGCTAGGGAACTTTGTCATGGCAAAAGTGTCAAACAGAGCTGTTGCCATGGGGCTGCTGCTACCACGCTTCCAACCCAAAAGCCAAACTACTGCCCATATTGTGTGACAACCCCCACTAGCCTTGACATCCTTCAAATTACATCAGGACCTCTCTATCCCCCATGGAGAAAGAGCCACTGCATTACAATGCAGATTCTGTCATCTGCAAATTAGTAGCTAACAACACAGTAGAGCATCTTCATATATGAGAGCACTGCATTGTTTGTTGGGTGTCGGTTTGTGGTGTGTTGCGTTTTAAAAAAAGTAAATTGTATCTTCAGACAACAGTGAAATCACACTGTTTTACAACTTTAAAAAACCTACATCATATGTTAAATGAGAATGTTATAAAGGATTAAAAATAACTAAAGAATAACTGTGCACTGCACTCTAAATGCTGTATTATACCTTTTGATAAAAGCATACAACATGGATTTGCTGCTATCTTAGTGAAGGGGGGAGGCAGGTGTGGGTAACAGCAGAAAAATCCTATTCTGTCTTTGGCAGCTGCTGGAGAAAGAACTATTGGATCCAGTGGAGCCTATGATCAAGCAGAAATCCGCAGTTGACAATATGGTTATTAATTTTCCTTGCAAATGCAGCAGGTAACCATTTGGGGGAGGGGGGAAGAGCAAGGTGGAAGTAGTAAAACAAACACTGCAACCGTTCTACCTCCTCACCTATGGTTTCCATCGCTTTAGCTGCAAATTGTACCAAATGCTGAATCAATTGTTCCATGACCTTGCACTAAGTGAAAGGGCAAACCAAGAATCTCTTAAAATGGTAAAGGTAAGCTATCACAGCTTGTGAAAATAGTAATCAATAAACCACTTCCCATATAACAACCCTCCTTCTAACCAGATCGGGATTGAATGCACTCTGCCTACACTATTCATTTAGGAAAAAAAGAAAAAACCACACACCACCCACATACCACAAAACACATTTGGGCCAGCTAAATGCATGCAGGACACTGAATAATCCTTTTAACACCATGATTCCAAATCACAAAATTAACAGTACACGTCTTATCTAGCCACAGAAGTTACAGACTAAGAATTTACAACCACCTCTATCCTCACAGCAAGAGCAGCATAATCCATTCTAATTCTGTGCCCCCTTCTCCTAAGTATCCCAAGGCTTATTTATTTTCAATCTTTATCTGCACTGAAGGGTCAGGAAAGACACTATTCTCAGTTCTGCCAGATACTGGGAAATCTGTTCCCACTATTTTCTGTCTATGACTAAGAACTACTACTCTGGGAGCTTAATTTATTTGATTCTTGCTATTTCACAGTTATTCTTCACTTCCCACCTATGTCCTCCTTTTTAAGCCATAACATATTGCTGGGACTCTTACAAAAACAGCTTCCCTGGTGATATATAAATACACTTAAATCGCAGATTAATTATTTTTAAAGCTGTCTGGGCTCTTCTGCTGTTTACAACACTTGTTATACCAAGACTCAGACCTTGACTGGGGTCTCTGGGCCTTCGCACACAAAAATAACTGGTGCACACACCCAAAATTAAATTGGAGTGTTAGTGCCCCCATTCTACACAGGGGAGAAACTTATGGCACAGAGGAATGTAATTTTTTTTTTAATGGTTGTCAGGGTCATTTGTAGTAGGAAGCAGCTCCCACAAGCATACTTTTTGGTCACAAGACACTTTCAGCCTCCAAATCCCTTTTGCCCACTATGCTGGAATATTCCAATTTCTCCATTTTCCTCTCCATGGTCCATTCTTCCCCTTTCGCTTGAGAGTACATCACATTGGACATTAACAGCCTTCCCGACTTCCTCCCTGCTTTTGTTTTCATGGTCTTTTCCTTGTGGATGTATTTACCATTACACACATCTAGACTGCCCTATGGCAAATCAAGCACAGTATTACTCTGCTGCACTGTCCCCACATACCCACAGAGCAGCCTCCTCTGCCCGATGCCCACCCAGTTTCTCTCTCTGGGTATGGGGTGTCTCTTTTCAGGTGGGCACCCCATGCTGCCACAGTCCTGCCCTTCCCACAGGGTCTCTGATGGAGCCTGGGAACCTCTCCCCAGGCTGCTCCATGTTGCTTCCTTAGTTGCTGACCTCCAACTGCCCTGGTGCTTCAGAAGGTCTCTCACAGCGCCTACCATCGTGGCAATACTATGTGCTGAAGTTGTTCAACCAGGCTGCTATTTGAATCAGCTCAGGATTTCTAAAATAACATTTTCTGTTACAGCTGTAGGCTTGGCCTTATGCACCACTGCATCCCAATACTTTGCTCCTCCTCCCTGAGCAGCTGCCATTCCCTCTGGAGCCCCGGCAAGCTGCTTTCCTTAGACAGACCATCAGCTCCCCTGCTGCACTCAGTAAGTGCCTCTCATCATCAGGAATGGGAAGCAGGACTTAAATCCCAACCAGTTTCCCTCAGTTGCTGGTCTCCTGGAGTGAACAGCAGCAGTTTGCGCTCCCTGGGTGCTGGCCAGCTAGGCAAAAAGCCCAAAGAGAGACAAGCAGAGCAGCACAAATGATTCCTTGTCTGGTGCATCATCCTGATTTTAATTCAGTATTCTGTTTATTATCCAGAATATTAAACTCACGCCCCACTTCTCTATGGCCAAGAGAAATTTAGACTCTGAGGGTGGGTCGTTTCTTTGGGAGTGAGCCAAGCCAGGAGCGCCAGGCTACTTGTACTCCTGCTCTAATTTGTTGACACGTATGTATATACTTTGAGAAGATCAGGCTTGGCAATAGCAATTTACAGCTTATAACTCACAGATGCAGAACTGCTCTGAATAGCGGCTCTGTTTTGCAGCATCAGTCAGACTGCTTCTCCAGCTCTGTTGCTTCCAAACACTACGTGCAGCTTCATGAAACCCCACAGACCTAATCCACAAGGTCTGCTTTTGTCCAAGGCCTGAGCTTGCCTTGTTACGTTAAAGAATAACTGAATACACGAGTCTGCGCAGTGTCCCCTCTCAAACACTGGAGACATGGAGAGCATGATTTGCCTACAGTCAATTAACAAGTCGTAACAGAGGATTTGCTCTCCATCCATTACCAAACAGAGAAATGGAGTTCTGAGGGAACAAAAATGTTCACAAATCCACGTCAAATTCAGCAAACAGGGTTTAAACAAAAGCATAGATGAGGATTCTTGAAGAGGTTTAAATACTTAACTTTGACATTTTAAGATTAAGTTTCTCTTGAGAAATACCAAGTTGTGGTTTGTTTTTTTTTTTTTTTTTTTACATTTTTACATTTTCAAGATGAGTCTTCAATTTGTCTGAAATCATATTTCTAAGTATCAATTCAGGGGGTGGGGTGGTGAAATAATCCAAAAATCTATTTTGCTTCATGTCAAAAAAAAAAAAAGGATCAGTTACCACCAGAGTGTTTACTTGTTCCCCATTTTGTTGAAAAGTACACACACAAAGTTTGTTTGATCTAAACAGTGGTAGGTTGGCCCTCCAATTTTTCTATTTGGTTTTTATACCAGAAATACAGTTTTTGAGCAGCTCTGTCTATCAGTCTATAAACCACTCTGCTCTCTTTTAATCATACAGACTCTTTGTAACTGTAGAACTACTAAGCAAGTAAACACATTTTTCCAAAAGCTGAGCCTAAAACAGCAGTAGATTCAAATTCTTCAAGCTCAAATCATCTCATAAACTTATGGATACATCTGAAAAATTGGATTAATTGCTGAAACAGCTGGATGAAATTGCATAGGGCAGCTTGGGAGGTGACACAACAGAAATCTTACCATTTTCTGTGGACAAGTATTACCTCTCCCATCTCTACCCCACATGACCCTGTTTAAAAAAGGTGTGATTGTTCCTGTATTTTCAAACGTATATAGCAGCCAACTGCATTTCTTCCAGACTGTTTGAAGCCACTAGAGCATTTGAAATGCAGTTCAATTCCCAAGAAAATATTATATATTTGAGTTTGGATAATGCCTCAGCAAACAAAGGGATGCACATGCATTTCCAAAGGAAGAAGCCTTACATCTACACAGCTGGATGCCTATGGCACATCATTTATAACAGCGTCAGCCATGCTGCTCCTAGAGTTGCTTTTTGCATACACTACAGGGTTAGATATATAGGACTTTCTTGTTTATTTTTTCTACTGCTTTGACAGCAGTCATTCTGAAGCAGTATCTAAGTTTAAAGGGCTCTTTTGCAAGTCAGCCAATTTGAAATCAGATCCAAGATCAACAGAGCTTAGTCCCTGAAGGCACGTTTTTCCAGCTGACACACACAAATACACCTTCTTTTCTCAGTCACTAATTAGAGCCATGTCGAACTTTAAGTCTGGCTCTGCAGTACGCTCATAGAAACTTCAAAAAGAGAGGAAGAGGCACAAGATTATTTGCTCTGAACATTTGGTTAAATTGCTGTTTCCCCCTCCTTCCCATGATTGCTGGGAGTGCACATAGCTGGGTTTTGTTGCAGATTACTGTATTGTTTATGGCACTCTGCATATTACTAGTTTCACATACTTGAACACTTCATTGAAAATAAATAGAAATTGTAGTTACACCCTCAAAGAGCTAAAGAAGGCCATAATAAAGGAAGCCTTTTTAAAAAAAATTTAAGGTCATTGACGGTTTGGGCATAGACCACACTGTACAATATTTACTCATTACCCGAGGTGAATCTAGTTTCACCCCACATTAACCAATGTGAGAAATACACACACACTATATCACACACTATATTGGTATCACAGGACACAAAGAAGGGCAAGTCACAGACAGGTTCCTCAACTATTTTTGCAGTGCATAAGCATGTACTCATTTTCCAGATGATGCAAGTTGATGTCAGAACTGCAAGATATCCTACTAAGCAGTTGGAAAATGTTATTGGTTTGAGGCAAATAAGGTACAGCTCTTCCCTGGAAATCAGCTTATTACTATCAGAAGACTTTGTACAGTAGGGATAATGCTGCATACTGTCTTCGTGTTTCTCTGTTTCAGGGTGAGTAAACATGTACATACATAAATCAAGTTATATATACAGTTTATCTGCAATGCAGTCAAGAACTGTATCTGCAGTACACAAGAAAACACTCAAACCAGCTTTAAGCTAGACAGCTCTGTTATCCATAGCAGTGAGACTGCAGATTCCTGGTATCCATAGGGCCTGCGCAAGCCCATTCAGGATCCCAGGTGTGCACTCAGTAGCTCAGACCATGCCCCCAGAGTGTGGCTGCTTTCAGAGAAGAGCTTTACCACAGCTGTCATCCTTGAGTCTTTACACAGATCAGTTCTACCTTGGACTACATTAAAGGTATATTCCTACTAGTCCCTTAAAGTCTGCGTATGGCTTTTCCTCAAAGAAGCTGAGCTGCTGACCCTGGACACATTGCCACAACTTCCCACATGATACTGATGCCACAGTTGATCACTTGACTGGAAGAACAAGAAACAATTTAATAACTGTGCCTGAAAACTAGTAGAAGACTTTTGCACTCTTGTTCCTTACAAACACGCAGTCTTGCAAAATTATGTACATTCCTGTGAAACTGCTCAAAAACCTCCCACAAATGCTATAACGCTACTGAAAACCTCACCTGAAAGCACAGTGCCTCACACAACTGGATATTCACTGGGGAGAAATTCTTGAATATTATGCATAATTGAAAGTCATGCTTATAAATTAAAAAAACAGATAAAACAGGAGAATTGACTTCTATGTCTGACTACTTTTTCTTACATGACCTTATGTAGTTTTTTTCTCCATGTATTCTTCCATGAAATACATTTACTAGCAGACAAAATTAATATACAGAACTATTGTAAGACATTTTATTCAAGGGGATCAATGTAATAGATGCAAAACAAATTATTTGCTGTATTTAACAGGAGGGGGATCATCAGCAGGTTGGACAGGATTTTTGGTGGATGATCAACAGTCTATTTGTCAGATCATAATTACAGAATCCTACTGCCTTACTGGCAGAGCCTGGGCAGAAGCCACACATGGTTTCTGCCTGAAAGAGTAACTCCACAGACCACTACTGACCAGAGATGACCATGCTCCAGTTGTTCCAGGACCTTAGCCAGGGCTAAGAACTTCAAGTCTTTCTAATTGCTTAAACATAAACCTTAAATTAGCACATGCTCTGAAGAGCTGGAACTCTTTATGTTCAACCTTCTCAGATGCCTCAAGCTTCACATAGAAGTTACCAAGATTTTAAAGAATGCCAAAGCAATGTACAACTTATATAATTCTTCTAAGAAAACCCTTGTGTCAATATTCGTTTCCATCATCAATAGAAGTGTCACCTTCTCAGTCACTGTCAGTGTTCACCCCTTCTCTTAATTCCATTATTATTTTGACCTCCTAACTCTTTCTGATATTCACCATATACAGCTAAAGTATGATCCCATCAAGATCAAACTTGAAACAGTCAAGCACATTTTGACAGTGCCTTTCAGCTATACTGAAGAAAGATTTATTTGCAAAAGCAAACCTGTTTTCAGGAAAATATTTTCTAGCGTAGCTGCATCATTATCTTTTGTTGTGTTCAAACAAACAGATATTTCAGTAAAATTTAGTTTCATAAGTACCTTAAAAAAAACTTGACTCAGTAAGTCGTGCGAAATTGAAATCATAGTCAAGTTAATAGAAGTTTTGCATTCATGGAAAGAGCAGATGAGGATTGTGCATATGACAAACAACTACACTAAAAACTACACAGCAACACAGGTCATGTCCATCAACCCACTAGTTAAATATATTAGATTATAGCCAGCAACAAAACCCTTATAACTCATATATGTTCAGTATCACCCAACTTGATAAGGTCTTTTATGGGTTGCAGAATTTTTTCTTCTATTTAAGCAAGCACCATGTTTCTACAAATAATCAAATTCCAAAGATCCAAGAACTCCAATAGCCAAGCCAATTATGAAGACTTCTACAACAAACAGGAGCTTTCTGCTCAGGTTTACTGCTATATCCATTTCATTATCATCAGTAATTAATACCATAAGTTAAATTTTTTTTATAAAGGAAGCAAACATGACTTCTCACATGCTGACAAAATCAAGAGCAACCTTCCTGAATTACTCTGGCATGAGATGGCAGCCAGACTCCCCATGAATAAAAGGATACAGTTTACAACAGAACACAATACCCAGTGATGAAAAGCAGTATGTGGAGAATAAGTTATCAGAAATTAGGGACAACCATATCTTTAGGTGAATTCAAGACAGCCTTAGTTTTAATTTGAATTAGAATTATTTTAATACCACTGAATATAGAATCACCCCCAGAAGATGAAGAGGCAGGGCAGATTATTGTTCAGGGGCATTAATGCACAGTGGCTCTCTTCCTTCAAGAAAAGAAAAAGCCTGTACAGTTTTTAATAAATTATTATACTGCCTGCTTTAGTTCTTGTCGCTTTTCACAGCATACATGTGGTTTTATATTGTTTAGGCTTGCTGCTTCCCCCTTCACCACTTTCTCTTCCTCAGTGTATAATTAAGTGTTTCCCCCAGGCTATGTTGTAAATTAGATTTTTAGTTGAGCCATTCTTAGCTATAAAACGAGAATGAATCTTAGGTTGTACAAACACAGCTAATTTACATTTTACCATCTTCAGAAGAGATGCAGCCCAAAGGAGGCCACTGCATTGCTCGCAATACTTTTCTCAGTGCTCATCTAAAGGGCTCAGACAGCAGTAGCCTCCACAAAAGAATTAGCAGGGGTACCAGGGTGTGGGCGGAAGAGAAAGGAAGGAAAGCAAAGGAGAGGAACTTTAGATAATAAATTAACACATGGTGGGCATGACAGAGCATGGTCTTATGAACAATTGGTTTTATAGTAGAGCTATAATAAGCATATCCAATTTTGACATAACACAGTAAAGAGCAGAAGGCAAAAAAGGCAAGTTCTGAGAAACATACACAGTCAGGTAAATAATTGTTTTCCATGGTATATTTGGTGTTCTACATGCAAATAATCCCAAGAGAATCTCCAGAAAACAGTCTATTCCTCATGCTGCATCTTTACTATATGAAAAACGTTCTTGTGGCCCATTCTTCTCAGTGCCAAGAGTTATCTGTTAGCAGGGCAATTTATTCTTTTGGGGAGAGAAAAAGAAAAGCAGCACTTCCCCTGTTGTGCATTACTAATTAGCTCCAAGTTGGGGAGGGTGGGGGTCAGCATAGAAGATTCGCAATACAAAAAACATTCTGACAAAATATTCATTGAGGCAAGCTGTGCAAATGACTGCTGCCAGCCTAGGGACAATGGCTCCATTGTTTTGCAGAGTGAATTGATTTGGAAGCAATCTCAGAGGGTCGAGCAAGGAATACAAGGTAAGATTTTTGCAAAATCAGCTCACTTTCTCTGGTTCAAGAGTGGGTTTTCTTTTTAGGAAAGGATGTTGAGCAGTGCTCAGGCTCTGTTATTGTAAGCAATAACTGTTTAGCCACTTTATTGTATGCCAATTTTAATCTAACTACCTAATTCAATTATATAAAGCAAAGAAACATGCCCTTCATCATGTTTAAAAAAAAAGACTCAAAGAATGAAAGTGAGAAAGGAGCATGTGATGTTGGGTTGTGGTAATAAGTACTCAGACATTCTTGTAGAGGCCTCTTCCCTCCCACGCCCTTAATTCCAGTACTTTTAACAGTGGCCATGAGGCCAGGTCATCTTTAAGGCAGAGCAAACTCTCTGTAGCATTGCAGGGAGGTAGGACTGATGCAGATACTGAACTGAGGCATAACACCAAGATTCTGTCAGCAACATTAGAGGACAGGAATGTCTGTTTTCTTCCTGCATCGCATTCTCCTTCTCATGGTTGACTGGTATGAATGACACAGTGATGCTAATTGTGTCTATGTGGTCTGCACCAAAACACATCCAAGACCATTAATTCTGGGGAATATTTCACATCCATAACCCGGAAGAAATGCCTATCTGTATCATAAAGAGATCATTTGCAACTCTTGTGTTTTGAACCCCAATGGGCAGAAAAAGCCCACATTATTTCTTCAGTTGCCTCCCATCAATAAGTTATTGGCATAGTAAAATCACACTGTCCTTATCCAAACATCTTTATTCTACTGAAAGGGAACACTGTAGACTTATCTCAAAAAATAATAAATTAGACTTAAAAATTCATCCAGAGTAACACAAGTTCATCTGTTCAACTCAGCAGTACAGTATCTGCTTTTATGCAGGACCCTAAAGTGATCCAGAATGAGCTGCAAAGCAAAGAATTTAACCCTAGCAGGGCCACGAGCAGTGTTCATTGAGAGAAGGGAGGAAAACGGAAGAGAGTGCATATCAGTGCATTGCAAACTACAACAGTGTATGTGGAGTAAAGGTCTGTTGTTCACAAGACTTCATGGTCAGTCAGTAATTCCCTTTCTATTAATACCCCAGCCCTCAGCCTCTTCCTCCCTTTGTTGACATCACTTCCACTGTTCCTTTCCCCTTATCCATCTTTTCTCCACCTGTCCTTCTAAGCTTCCCTTCTTGCTTTACATGTTTCTACATTAAAACACACATATGCAAAACAGAAGTTCAAATACAGACATTTCCCTGTGACTCTTCACAATGGGTAAATAACTTCTTGCTAACAATTTTATGGTTTTGAGTGACTGGGTCTGGATTCCAAAGTTCAGATGCATTGGATGTCAGGTTCATGTTCCCAGGTGTCTCCAGACACATGGCTGCTGGAACAGGCAATCCTACACAGGAGGATCTGCAGAGAGTCTGATCCAGCTCCCAGAGGGAATTGTCTCATACAGCTGCTGCAGGGGCTGCCCCAGCCTCCTCAAGTACCAGTTTCTTAGAGGGACTTTTCTATTGTGATTCCTTATGGAGCACAGAATAGTCTTCAGTGAGCTGAGCACTAATGATTTTTGTGATGTACAGCAGGGTGGAAAGATATATAAAGACATAGCTTGAATCAACTACATACACAGAAATATACATAGGTTTAGGTTTGGACCAAGCATCCTACCTATTTCACCCAGCACCAACTGATTGTTTCCATTAATAATTATCACTAACACTGGTGTCAGGCTACTGTGATTTATTGGTTTGGGGGTGGGGTGTTTGTATTTAATCTGGCAACAGTATTTTAAGTTTTGTAATTTATTTTTAGCTGACAGACTAAATACTTGAGCATTTTTTCCTCATGCTTTTAAACAGACTCACACAGGAAACAGAACCAGGTACTGTTCTGACTTCATTATGTGTCTAGCATAAGTCATAATGGTGATTTTTTTTCTTTAAACTTCTATCTCTGGTGTCCTCAGCCTTCGTATTAAACAGCATGTGCTTAGAAGAAGAGTTTTCACTTGAGTGGTAAGGAAATAACTACAAAGGCAGAAGCCCCTGATAATGAGCAGGCCCCCCAAGCACATGCTGAAAGAAATTATTTCCATCTCCAAATTCTCTTCTTGTGAGTGGAATTAACAGATCAGACCCCGAGGTTTATACCCACCATACATCCTATTGTACAACAAAATGCTTTCCCCTTTGGAATCAGCCCCATGTTCCAACACTCCACAGCTTAAACCATTGGGGGGAAAAAAAAAGAGACACATTGACTATGACTGACAATTTAATGTGGGATTATGACTTGCAGTGCTTATCCTGCTGTTATTCACAGGCTCAGATTTGGCTGCAAAGCAATTTTCCCAGAAGGTACAAAACAGAGGTCTCTTCAAGAGCCCTCTGAGCCACAGCAAATTAAACATGGACATTTCACAGTGAATCCCAGTTTTGGCCAACAAGTTATTTTGTTGAACTATCCTGAAGCAGTCTTATCCTCAAAGCAGCTGATGGTCCTACAAAAACAAGCTGAAAATCCATTTACCTGAAGGTTTTTTCCCAGTAATTATGCCTGCCTCCAAAATACATTCACAGCCCTTCAAAACAGTCACATGAATAGTTTTTCAGAAAACACTTTAACACACCCACAATTACCCATACTTTTCTCTGAAATTATTCAGTTGATTAATACAGGGAGGTTACGTGAAATGCAACAGCTCTTCAGCTAATGGCTTTATCTTGGAGTTCACACTAATTTTGTCACACCTAATGTAGGGACCTCGTGCAAAAAGTTTTCTGACTTTTTCCAACTGCATCAGCCATTCCAATAAAATACATCATTTCAACCTACAAATTTTCTATCTTGCATCTGAATGACTGCAGGATGCCAGACCTACCAGTATTGCTACTTAAGTATTACCCAATCTATACTTTAAAATATGAAAATCAATACATTAAGGATGCCAGATATTCAAGTCAGAAGCATAATGATTTTTAAAAGTAATTGAACAAAAAAAAAGAATTTAAGATTGTATTACCATCCTTATTTTGACAGACTCCTACCAAACCAGGAACTTCAAAATATTTGTCCTTAAATTGTGAGGTACAGCTTACTAAAAACCTATGCTCCCACTTAAAAGGTTGGTAACAAAAATATTTTCACCATGTTAAGTAATTATTTTAAAGCAAGAAGATCTTAGAAACATGCTCATCTCTCAGGTATTTAATGCAGTTTTTCTCCCCCTCAATCGCCTTCTTTTTTGCTCCCAAAATCTCACTCTGACAGCAGAAATGCTAATGGATGCAAGATGTAGCAGGCATGCTGTTCCAAGACTGTCAGAAGAAAGCTTTGGTGTGAATAATGCTGAGGGCACCCAGGTTATGACATACTCTGTCTGGCAACATGTGTTAAAGACAGGGAAAAACTAATAGCTGAAAATCTCAAAATAGATCCACATAGTCTACAGTACAAGAAAGCCAAATCACAAAATGGTTTGGGTTGGAAGGGACCTTAAAGATCATCTCATTCCACCCCCCCGTCAAGGTCAGGGACACCTTCCACTAGACCAGGGTGCTCAAAGTCCCATCCAACCCAGTCTTGAACACTTCCAAGGATAGGGCATTCTACAACTTCTCTGAGCAGCCTGTTCCAGTGCCTCACCACCCACACAGTGAAGAATTTCTTCCTTCTGTCTAATCTAAATCTACCCTCTTTCAGTTAAAGCCATTATCCCTTCTATCACTACATGCCCTCGTAAAAAGTCCCTCTCCAGCTTTCTTATGGGCCCCCTTCAGGTACTGGAAGGCTGGTATAAGGTCTCCCCAGAGCCTTCTCTTCTCCAGGCTGAACAGCCCCAACTGTCTCAGCCTGTCTTCATAGAGATATCCCAATTCTTGGCATCTGCTTGTCAGCATAACCTCCGTTACACTTACCAGTAATTCACCAGTACAGGGACCTTCAAGATAAAAATTCACAATTAAGCAATATTAAACAGACTGCTTATTTTGTAGTGTCTGTAATGTCACACTATTAGTTATACAGTTCCTGGGTGAACCAAGCCAGCCTTGAGGCCAAGGCAGCAGTTTTACATACAGCTTACCAGTGTTCTGAAGTTACCCCTCCAGCCTTCTGTACTGCAACCTGTCCTCTACCAGATTAAAGAGAACTAAACTTTCACCCGAGACTGCACTTATTTAAATACATGTCTCCAGATATAGGCAGCATGCATCTGATATGATGTTATTACACTCTACATTGCATCAACAACCCCTTCATCTTCACACCTTTATTGCAAAGAGGCCTTCTGGTACAATGGTAAGAAGGTCCAGTCAAATGAGCCAATACTGATGAGGCAAGATGGCAACATAGAAAAATTTTTAACCCCTTATATTTAATAATAGTTCCTGAAAAGCACTTTCCAGCTCTCGGGGTGATAGTTGAGAGAGGGGAGGAGAATAGACTAATGAAAAGCATTTCCTTTTCATGATTAGACAAAAGCCACTAGAACCTGAGAACCTGAACAGGAGGAAAATCACAGTTTTACAGGTTAGTCATTCCTATACTTGGTCAACTGACCAAATGAAGCATAACATACCACAGATACTGAAGTTGTGCTGCAGGCTAGAACCCATAAGCTCCAGAAACAGCCCTCTTTGACAGGCATCCAGCAAGTTATGAGCACAATCTTTAACAGGACAGCCTGTAGGAAGAACTAGCACAAAGCTTTTGCATTTATGTTTTCACTGTGCATTTTGCTTCCCCAACAGCTTGCTGTTTCACAAGAGCTGGTGGACTTCTCAGCCTTGGCCAGGAGGTGTGAACTCCAGTATGTATTGTGAAGTATTACTATTGTAAAAGACTGCTAAGCTTTGAAGAGAAGCAGCAGGCAAAGCTGTTAAAATACAAGCTTAATCCACAGCAATGATTGCATTCCAACACTACAGACTAAGGGAAGCCAGCAGGAGAGGGAACCCCTACACCTAGATATTTCCAGAAGCATTTTGAAAAGTTTGGTTCCATGTATTGCTTTGGACAATACAGAGATGCTTAATTTTAATTACCATCAGGGTGCCGAGAGCACAGATGGATGGCTGTTAATTGAAGCTACCAGTTTCATGTAAATTAAAAGAATAAATCAAATAAATAAATATCATCATCCTAAGAACATAAAGTAAAGAGTGTAATGAGTTTTGGAAGCAAAGGAGGAAATTGTTGTCAGTGAAAAACAGCCAGCAGAGATAACAGACCTCTGCCAGCAGACAACCATCAGTAACAACTCTGTCTTATCAGGAAGCACCTTGTCAGCTGAGTCTGTAGATTAGAGGAACAGCCAGAAGCCAGGCAGATATACTGTAGGGATAGATCAATTCAGTCAGGTGTTGTCTTAAATCCAGTGGCAACAGAAATAGTAATACAAGTTACCTCTCCTGAGGCAGGCACAGGAAAGAAAAGACTAGTCAACATGCACGAAACCAGAATAAGCAACTAAAGATCACTGCTATGTCTTCAGTAACAAGGCATGAAGTGGGAATGTGAGGACAATGAAACGTGGACAGCTAGATAACTCTCCATTAACAATAATCTCTTCTAGATACAGAGATATTTAACCAAGATATTAAAATCTTTTTTATAGTTAATTTAGGACTCCAGAGAAGTGACAGGTTCACAGCCCTGAATAGTTATGTGTCTCAGTAATATGAAATAGGGAATATTAAAGAGGGACAATTTTTGCAGACACTGCCACATGATTTCTCTTTGACACTGAAAAGGAGGACATGAACTGTAAGGGTGGATTCTTGCCAGAGTCAGTATCTGCAGCCATTGGCATCTTGCTTGAAGGAGGCTGCTGAATAGCCTCAGCCCATAGCTATTTTCAATAAACACAAGCTTGAGATGAACCAAAATCACCGCAATATCACACCTCATACTTGGCAGACTCAAGAAGCGACTCCACTAACAGCTCTGGGACATACTGTGTCAGCAGAGTCCCACAACAGCCCTGAGGTTTTGTATCTTTTGGTAGGTTTGATAAGAAAGGAGCAGTGCTGTTCACAATACACCACAAAGCAAAACTTTCCCTTCAAGGCTGTCTTATTCCAAGCACAGGTGTGACAACTGCAGCCAAGAGGTGTTATGGGATCTGCATCTGAAGAGAAATAAGCCAAAGACAAACTGAATATACAGAAATGGATTCATGAATGAAACAAGCTTCCATAAAAAGCCAACAGCAACAGACCTACCTTGACAAGGAGTATTAATCACTTCCTTAAAATCCAACATCTGGGTAAACTGCAATACAGGCAGCATGAGAAGAAAAGGTGGAGTCACAAATAACATGGATAAGCATTGTACATAAAAATCAGTCTACAGATTCTATCAAACTATTTCACAATAAGGAAAGATCTCATCCTGTTCATAAAACACATGCATGGTTTTCTTCTGGGATGGCAGTGATAGGTTAATGGTTGGACTTTATGAACTTAAAGGTCTTTTCCAACCTAAACAATTCTGCAATTCTACAAGAGGAATATGGAAGAGTTTTCAGAGGAAAGTTTTCTACAGGTAAGGCTCATATCAGCTATGGTAGGACTTAGATGTAATATCATGCCAGGTCTTCAAGAAGCATAAAAACACCAAAATATGAACTGCAGCATCTTGCAGTCTTGCCAGAACAGAACAGCTATGCAAAACTAAGCTTAAATATGTCTATTTTAATAGTACAGAAAGTCTTGAGCTATAAAAACAAGACTGAGTAATCACATTTACAAAGTATCCTTTAAAAGAGAATCAGCATTGGTACATAAATCTTTAATTTATACCAATAGCTTAAACAGCCTAGGGAGACTTTCAAAACCAGCATTGTTCCTACTGACATTACCCACAAACATCCTCTCCAGCTTGTATTAAAACTTGTCAAGTGGAGAAAGTGAGGAAGATACCAGTAGCAGAAAGTATGAGGCACTGCAGATGGGAAAGTTAATTTTAAAGAGAGACTCAATGAAAAAATGGCTAGGTTTATACTGAAAAATGTAGTCAGACCTCCCCAATCCTAGAAACAGGATAAACACATCATTGCAGCCTTCTATTTAGGCTAATTAGCTCTGCCAAGGAGGAGGGTATGTTTGCAGAGGCAGAGCACAGTGTTAATGCAGTTATGCTGTTTCTAGGACCTACCTCGTTAAGCACTGCACTGTGTAGACACATGCTAAATTATTCTGGATAACAGCCATTATTCTTCTTACATGTGCCTCTGAACACAGCTGAACTTTTGCATTTGATTTTAACATCACATTTTTAAAACCTGAACAAATAAAAGCAGCCAAATATAACTCACAAAAGGTCAAAACCCAGGAAGACTGAAAGCCTACTAATTTCTGCAGTATTAAAGGGCAAGTTAAGATATTTCCAAACACAGCATCTGTAGATTGGTTTCTTTCATTGGTTTTCAATAATGTACATACTGCCTTTCCACAGTAAGTAGATTACCACTACACAGTATTTGCCAGTCAGAAATTAAATATTCCATACTCTATATATGGTTCTTATAGAAATATTTTACAACTACTTCACCTATGACACTCTGCAGAGCTGTATATGTCATAGTTTCAGCTGCATCTGTATGTCCAGCTACATGATTGTGCCCACAAGTCCCAGGACTAAATGCTCCAATCAGCACCTTAATTGTTCTTGCCTTTGGCTCAATCTGAAGCCCTGTTTCAGATGACTTCCAAATTTCAACTATTAACAGAGAAAAGCCTTTTATTAACCAATTAGCCTGCCTTGACAGCCTCTCCGTGATCCATTAGCCCCCTACAAGCTGCAGAGCACTGACAAACTCAGCAATGTTACAGATGCTGGGGCAAGAACACCTTTGGGAAAAGCAATCTGGAAGATGTGTCTGCTTCACTCCTGGGAGGATGATTCCATTTTACTGAGTGCCTAACACAGTCCTTGAAGTAGGAGCCAATGGCCACTTCAATCTGAATGCTTTAACTAGTGGACTACAAAGCCAAGGTCTTTCTTTGACCTCCCCCTGGTGTCACTCTTTTCTGAGCCATGTCACAGCTCCAATAAATACATTTGACATGCAGGAGGCCAGGACAGTGCCCCTCCAAAGTCTGCTTTAGACTGATGGCTAGGAAAACTTACAACCAAGAAAGGAATCAACCTGCATCTCCTTACTATCTCCATGGGTGCTCCAACAGTTTGGCTATCTTTTCAGATACAGACTGTAAACACCACTCAGTATCCCTGGGAATAAATCTCACATCTACCCAACATGCACACCTGACCTAGCTTCCAGGAGAGGCAGGGAGGTGAGGCACAGCTCATTTCCAGAGGTAGTGGTGGCACCTCACCACCCAGCCTGCCAGAGCACCACATCTTGCACAGCCCTTGTTGTGGTTTAACCCCAGCAGGCAACTGAGCCCCACACAGCTGCTCACTCACTCCCCCCACAGCAGGGTAGGGGAAGAGAATCAGAATGGTAAGAGTGAGAAAACTCATGGGTTGAGATAAAGACAGTTTAAGAGGTAAAGCAAAGGCTGCCCATACAAGCAAAGCAAAACAAGGAATTCATTCACTGCTTCCCACCAGCAGGCAGGTGCTCAACCATCCCCAGGACAGCAGGGCTCCATCACACATAATGGTTACTTGGCAAGACAAACGCCATCGCTCCAAACATCCTCCCTTCCTCCTTCTTCCCTTCTTCCCCCAGCTTCATATGCTGGGCATGACATCATATGGTGTGGAATAACCCTTTGTTCAGTTGGGGTCAGCTGTCCCAGCTGTGTCCCCTCACTGATTCTTGTGTCCTCCCCCCCTAGCCTACTTGCTGGTGGGGTGAGAAGCAGAAAAGGCCTTGGCTCTGTAAGCACAGCATCCCTGTATTAACACCATTTCCAGCACAAATCCAAAACATAGGCCCATACTAGTGGCTGTGAAGAAAATTAACTGTATCCCAGCCAAAACCAAAACATTCTCCACCCCTTATTCCAGACCATTTACACCATGCTCAGGTCCCATGCTGTCCAATACATCCTCATTACCCACCAACCCCCTTCCCATCCTTTGGGAGAATACAGAGATCTCATTCCCTTAGTCCTGCTGCAACATGGCCTTACTCATGACTGCAATACCTCTGGGAGTGCTCATGCTGTCATGGGCTTATCCATGGCCACACACTTTGAGGTGCTCCAGCACAGTCTCTGCACAGCCACTGATGCTTGAAGGTATACCTATTGCAGCATGGACTATGCTCGGTCCACAACACCTACAGAGGTATCCCTGCTGCAGCACAGACATAACCATAGTCACAGACACTGAGATGTGCCTGCTCTGGTGCAGACTTATCCACGGCCACAAACACTTTGGGGTGTCCTGTTCCCACGTGGACTTACCCACAGGTCACAGTCCCTTCGACTCAAGTTCACACTGGAGTTCCAGCCTGTCCAGTACAGCAGCACAGAAACAGCAGCGATGCCCTGGCCATCTGCCAGCCCAGGCAAATCTCCATGGTTGTTATCAAAATGTTCCCAGGCACAGCAAAGTAAGATAAGCACTACAGTAGTACAGCAAGCAGTGAAAGCAAAAAAGCAGCCACTAACAAATTCT
The DNA here is from genome assembly GCA_034008185.1 of Gorsachius magnificus. NCBI lineage: Eukaryota > Metazoa > Chordata > Aves > Pelecaniformes > Ardeidae > Gorsachius > Gorsachius magnificus. Next base: position 32,071,441 of record CM067087.1, on the reverse strand, counting down.
AGACTCTGATGTACAGTAAGGCAAGCAAGCCTTATGGCAAGCACAGGAGCCTGCCAATTAATAGCTAAACAGCAATAACAGCTATAAATTTGATCTGGCACATTCCAATCAAACCTGTAGTTACCTCCAACCCCTCAAGCCCCACATTTAGCACCAAAAAGTACTGTTATGGTCTAACCCCAGCTGGCAACTAAGCACCACACAGCTCACTCACTCCCTGTGGGATGGGGGAGGGAATCAGAAGGGTAAAAGTCAGAAAACCTGTGGATTGAGATAAAGACATTTTAATAGTTAAAGTAAAGCCACACATACAAGCAAAACCTTCTGTGGAGTAGTTACATACATTCACATATAACTTGGGCACTGCATAGCCCCATTTCAGGGCAAGCCATCCATCTTCAAGTGCTACACCACCTACGCTGCATGCCTGATACAGGGGATCTAAACACAGTCCTGTAGCAGCCCACATTTGAAACGTGCAGCATCTTAACTTCTTATTTTACAGTACAGGGTTTCAGGATCAAGCCTGCTCGACATGTGGCCACCCTGCCTCTGCCCCCCAGGTACTCTGTCCCTTCCTCCCTACACCCACACCTCAGAGGTGCAGGTTCCTGTCTGCTGGCCATGTGATTGATGCTCACAAGACTTGTGACATAATCTAGGTTAAAAGCAGATTATATTTAACCCAGCCCCCCCTTCACTGATCCAGTTCATAGCACAACATCCCAACAGTCCTATTGCAGCTAGTGGGGCAGGGAGCCACAGCCAGGCACAAGCAGGGAGGAGGAACAGCTGGAACTGTGGGAAATGTAGGGTCACTGCAGAAGCTGTGAACTGTGGCTTCAGAGGTGACATAGTGCCATGCTACATATAGTTGCCCCCCCATCCCCAGTATGTTTCTGCATTCCCAAGGAAGTCACAATGATGCGGGTGTAAAATACTGCATTATTTCAAAAATGTTGTGATGAGACTACATGTCAGGTTGCTAAAAGCCTCACGTCCCTGCAAAATGCCCGTATAGTCCATTTCTTTCCAAATGCAGCACTGCAGAGCTCATTGGAATAACACCAGCCTGACCCAGGAATTACACCAACCCCTTCAGCTTAACACCATCACTGTTTTTCAGGTGACAATGGAGAGAGCTTCACAGACCAAGATCCTGATGCTACCGCATCTTCACTGCAGGATTCAGGTCCCTGCCTCCCATCAAAGCAGGATTTCACACACCATTTTTCTCTTACAGAGGGAAGTGCTGGAATAAGACAGAAATTAGATTTTAGGAAACGTGCAAGGAACTGCTGTGACACATTTAACCCACAACAGCTCCAAGTACCTTAGGAACACCAGCCCTGGTCTCTGCATCAGTGTAATTTACCTGCTTCACCATTTTCCTCCCCAAGACATATGAGTTTCTTCTAATGAACCAGCTGTCAGAAATTAAAATTTGCATCTCTGTTTCCACCAAGTTGTCTTGCAAGCCAGCAATTCTCCCAACATGAAGTAATTCACTACTACTAAGTAGTGAACTCCTGAAGGTCCAGAGACTGCTTCTAAGGACTCCAACAGAAGAAACTAAGATCCTGCATTTTAGACATAGCCGGTAGCAATAAATTTACTGTTGGAGGTCCATATGTCCACTGAAAAAATGTTTTGGGATCCACAAAAAGAGCATTTAAAACTGCTGTTAAGTGAACAAATCCAAGAGCTATGCTAGTGGTAGGCTGGGTTGCAGATTTACTTCAACATGTGCAGACATACCTAGTTTTCTAGAGTGCAGTCTTTATTGCTTAAACTTTTAAGCAAATATTTCCTCTTTACCTGTCCACACTACAACTTCATTTTCTTCATACAACTTTTACCCTAACATTCTTGCTGATTCAGTGCTGCAGAGAGCAGTGCCCAGGCAGCTCACAAACTGGATGAATATAAATACTGCAGATCATATCAGTGACCCTAGCATCACTTCTAATTTAGCCATTTGATACATTTGGCCAACCAATCTAAAAGTAGCAATTCAGAGAACTTGAACTCCCCCTGCACAACACCATCATAGAAAAGTAGTTTGGATTTTGGCCATTCAACCCTGTAAATCAGGCAGGAGACATGAATCTCCATGCTAGTTAAACACAGTAATCAGGTTACTCAGTCTCACACTTAGAGCCTCTTCCTATGCTCCTTGAACATAGTAGTATCACACCAAGGCAGGCAGTGGCTTGAACTTCCTACTTTCCTTGGATCCTAAATGAGCCACAACCAGAGGCTGATGGCAAATAGCCAACTTGCTCACATCCCAGCTTTTCTTTCCTCCACCCTTGCAGCCCAGTTTCACAGCTACACCAACCACTTGTCCTCATGCATGGATTTTCAGAAGGACAAAAAGACTACAGCCACTGCATATGGTCAGAGCAATATTTGGTGTTACATTAAGGTGAGGCCAAGCTCAGAGCAATTCCTTAAATAGTGCATCTCTAACCTATGAGGCAATCCCTCTGCACAGGAGCACAGGTTACTTTTCTGCTCTGCAGCTCTCAGGCAGCCCCTTGCCAGGGGCAAGACACCCTAGAAAAAGGGCACACTGGCAAAGTTTTCCCATGAAAAGAAAGGCTGCTGCAGCACAAGACAGACCCAAAATTAGTAGGGAAAAACTGGCCAGAGAAGGGATAGTACCCAACCCTAATACAGATCAACTGAAATCAGGTACTGAAAGCTAGTGCTCAGTGCTCAAAGTTTCAACCAAAATTACTAATCTAGTGCTAGTAGTTTGAAAAAAGCACAGATGCCCATTGCTGTGTACCAGCCTGTGGACACTGTTTGCACAAGCAAAAGTTTAATGTCAAAAACCAAATATGGGCAAAGAGAAAAAATCCTGTTTACCAATTAAAAGATCATTTGCATAACCACCATCTGGAATTAAAGTACTTTCCCCCCCCAATTAAAATGTATTAAGAGACTTCTTCCCTCTGTGCACAATGGACATGCCTTCAACGGCTTTCATCTTGTTTTAAGTAAGATACTGAGTGATCTTTACTTACTGCTTTAAATCAACTCTGAATATACTCTTTGATAGGGCTGTTCTTTCCCAATTGCTTTCATTACTGTTAGTAATCTGCTTCTGTCACATACTCTGGATCTTGTCTTGTGCTCTTAAACATAAATGGAGTTTTGTCATTGATTTCAGTAACAATAAAGTGGGAAAAAGCATTAATCACAACACAGCTTCATCTGACAGCACCAAGTCATAAGGCCCAACAGAAATGCTCCTTGCATCCAATTTATTTCTTTTTACAGTGATGAAACCCAAAACTCAAGCCCTTCCTCTTCCCCCCCCTTACCCCCAAGTAACTCTGTGCAATGAGAATCTGAACTCTGCATAAGGTCTATCACAAAAGGGCTGAAGGATTATTTGAGGGGATATTGCAGAAGAGGTATTTGCTGTAGGAAAGCGGTGAACACTACCTCTCCAGAGCACCCATGCCAGGCACTGTGAAAGCTTTCTGCTCTAGCTCTACTCTAACACACTCATTCACTTTTCCCTGCTGAAAACCAAACTGTTCTAAATTTTTTGACTTTCAAATGTCTAAAATTAGAAAGCCCATGTTTTCTGACTTCAGATCTCTTTTTTTAGAATTACAGCCAAAAGACTTAAACTTGGCCAGGTACATGTAGATTAAGCAGGATTTAATAAGCTATTGCTATATAATGCGTAAGTTCATACATTGCACACTACTTTTGTGGGATAAATTGTTGTAGAGAGCACTTCCAAAAGTCAAGCCAGCTGTGTAGTTATTACTCAATAGCTTTAAGAGCAGAATTCAGTAGTACAAGTCCTATTCAAACACCTAGGCATATATTGTTCTTTTTCAATAAAATGGAGATGACTAAATTATTTCAATAACTAAAAATACTTGGGCCTTCTGGAGACATGCATTCAATCCAGCAAGTCTTTTCCTCCTCCAGTTTTAACAAAGTATTTCAGCAAAAATACTTTAATTATATATCTGCTTTGAATAGATGTTAAGCATCTCATGGGCCTATTACAAAGAAGTCAGGTTGTGACAGTAGTTGACAGAGTACCTAGTCCATTGCAAGTCAAATATCATCAATGAAACCTTTGCCTGAAGATTAATTTTCATAGCTGGTACATCAGTACATGGTTATCTAGTTGTTGATCAAAACAATCTTTCTGATCAAGGAAGTTACTGACAATTTCTTAAGTCCTGCAGAAAGACTGGTGCTGCCCCACTGAGATATCCTGACTCTTGAAGTGACAGGTATTACTTAAATGATAGTTATTCACATTGCTTTTTATTCACAAATATATATGGCATGACTAAGAGTGACTATATTTGCAAAATATGTACAGGCTCTTTTACTCAACAATCCCAAGAGTACATAAAGAAGTCTTACATCATTTGGTTTTACAAATGAAGACGACAAAGTTACTGAAGTTCAGAGGACTTTGCCTAAAAGTCTTGTGGTACAAAAAGCAGCAGAATCAAGTCTCAAAGCAGATAAATAGGATAAAATAAAATCTAGGGACAGAACTAAGAACTGGACCACCTGAAATACTGCTATCCTTACCACTAGATTTAGAAAATGAAAATACACAAAGTTTAAAATTTTATATTGACCTTCAAATTAACATTGGTTTTCATATTTTTCAGTATGCAAAGGAATTGTGATGCTCAGTATGTGTATTGTAAGCTATCTAAATAATGCATCCTGATTTGATCTGCAGCTTAATTCTGAAACATATGTTAGATTTGATTTAGTGCACATTGACTAGATTACTGATATGTTATTTACAATTCGGAGAGCCTGATGATAAGTAGAAAACAAATTATACAAGTTTATTACACCCTCCCTCTCACTTACACCAATGAGTGATTATAATGAGAGTTATAATCATGGAAGATTTAGAGAGATGGACAGCCAACTGTGTTGCTGGTTTGGCATCCAGAAACACAACATATGCCCCACATACTGATGAGGGTACATTATGCATAGACACAGTTGTCTGCAAAGCACTGGCATAACACTATACTGGGCTTCCCTCTCTTGAAACTGATCTACATATTTGACTACATAACTTGTTTGCTCTCTATCACCAAACGCTTTTGGTGGGGGTGGTGTATCACACAGAGAGCATGAACTGAGCAGATGGTTGCCGATTCTTAGAAGACGACATGTGTTCCTGTAGCTTGCACTCAAGATGCATTAAAGATCATTTGATTTCACAGAAATTTGGTCTTGCAGTGTTCATTAGGCTGCCATAGATGTTTAGTGCCTCAGTCAGAAACAGCTTTATCCCATAGCTGTGTTCCATAATCTCACTTCTCCTTTCCCTTATTCTCTTCCAAATCAATCCACATAATCTCTGCTGTCTGTAACACAGGACCTTGGGGGTGTAGAACTATTGCATGGCTACTTTGAACCCTGCACATTCAAATTAATTTGGAAGTACTACCCATTTTGGAAAATGTTCACACTAGAAAGCTCTAAGCCACAGAATCCATAAGCCAGTGCTTCTCTAAGAAGGGAAGTGATTAGACAATATATGAACTTCATTATCCATATGAAAATTCTTAATTTAAAGATTTGCACATGACCAGATTCAATTTACATTCTTTTAAAATGAGAGGAAACCAATTAAGATATATTAATACAACCTATAAATTGGTATCTATTCTCTTAGATATTCACTATTGTAAAGTTCTAACTTCAGGAACCTTCTGTTGAAGAATTTAACCTTTGGGACAGTATCTGTGAAAAACTGCATTCCCAGAGAGTAGAGTTTTCCCTGTGGAAATTTGCTAATCCTAAGAGCTTTTAAAAGAATGTATATGTTTAAATGCACTCTACTAACACATTTGATCAGCACCTTTGTACTAAAACGAGGTACCATATCTGAGGTTCAGAGCCAGCACATCTGGAGTTTTCTAGAAAATCCAGTAATGCTTTTCAGAAAAAAATTCCCAGCTAGCTAGCCTTGGATTTGGCATGGTTATGAATCTGATGAGCTTCATTCAAAAATATTCTTCCTTCACTGAACTAAGGCAGCCATTCATTTCTCAGCCCCATCAAATAACAGCTGATTTTGTTATATTACCTACTGAACATTTCTGCTTCCCATCAGAAGAACTAACCTTGCCATTGAAATAGATGCACTGAATAAAAATCAAATGCATTGTCTAAATGAGTCAGTTCATGGCCCATTACAGCTGATGCCCTACCTATCATTTCATATACTGAAATGCAAGGCATTTTGTGCTGAATATATTTAAGAATATAATATACAATCAAATCCGAGTCCTGATTCATGGTGATAATGGAAGTACCTTTTTTAGTCATTTCAATCAATCTGCATATTAAAGGCTTTTTTCAAGTTTTTAACAGTGAAAAACCAGGGTTAAGATACTTGGCCCCTCAGAGTAGCAATTCAGTAAGCACATTGGGATACCAAAAACCAATCCCACCCACGTATCAGGCATTTGAACAGTCAAAGGGGTATGGAGGGAATAAGGGCTGGACTGCACCTCCCCTGCCTGAAGCTTGACTTTCTGGTTTTTCTTCAGGGACTTCAGCAGAAGTATTTTTTCTCTTGTCTGAGGAGATTTTTCTAGCACCAACTACCAGAGCCAGCACCAAGGTGACTGCCAAGGCCATCACTTAACTGGATTACAGACTGCAATCCATTACTGAAACAAATATTGCAAGTGAACTTGATAGATCAACTGTTTAGCTTGATGCATCCACTTCCCAAGCAGTTGTAGCTCTCCCCAAATTCACTGTATTGACTTTCTGACAACAGATGTCACTAGAGTGAAATCATGATGAAGCAGCAGATAAGAAAGCAAGAGTGCCACATCAGCAACACCAATTCCTACAGTACCTTAGAAATAATAGGAATGTTCAGGAAACTAACTGCTTTTATAAAGAGAAAAATTAAAACATTGCTGGGAATACAGGGCAAAATGTCTCCTTACTTTCATGTACAGCAGCCTAGTTTCAGTGCATGAGACCATATTAAATTCCTGCTAGGACCAGAAGTGTTCCTCTGGCCCCAAAAGCTCCATTTTGGGGAAATTTGCAAACACTACCATTACTGCATGGGCATAGACTGCTATGAAACTCAGCATGAGAGAGATTGTGAAACAATTGCCCACCAGAGGTGTTGCTAGAACGTAGCATAATTCCAGACTAGGGCAAGTGCTGGGGCACGTTACTGCTCTATACTAGGCTGCAGAGCAAAGCAACCCACAAGGGCATCTAGGGCACGATAAAGTGCCAATGACTGAAGAAAGCCAAACCCAAGAAGGAAGGCAAGGCTAAATGAGAAATCAAATACATCTAAAAACAATTATTAGGGATTTCAATTTCACTTTAGGGATGGGGGGCGTATATACTTCAAAGACTGCTCAGCTCAACAGAAGGGCAGAATTGTTGTTACTATACAACAAGCTTCATTAAAACAAGAAGGGACATCTGTACAAAAAGCATATTTGCACCTCTTTACCCAGCCTCTACTGTAAATCCAAACTGAGTCCTGCCAATACCTCAACTCCCAGTCCTAGCCTTCAGAAATTTACTTTTATTCTGCCTGATAAACTCTTGCCACTACATGCATAGGTAAAAGTGCTCTTCATTTCTGTTCCTCAGACACCATGTCTTGTGTGGCCTGCTCATGCACCACTTGTTCCCTAATATCTTACATCAGCATAGAAAAGGCTTCCTTGCTTCCTAAATTACCTTAAATAGTTACTCTTTTTACTTAAGAGGGGGTTATGTGAGAATTAAACATCTATGAGTTAAGACCATATTCTAATCTTAAAGCAATAATATTTTTTACTAAGCATAGATTTTAAATTAAGAGTGTGTTAAATCAATGAGCTAAATTGCCCCCTGTGCCTAACTATCTCCTGCTCCTCCAGCCAATTAACAACCTCTTGTACCACAGCACCTGCCCCTCCATGTGTTTATCACATAGGCCAGGCCTGCATAGTTGGAATGGAACGTATATGCACTTCGCAATATTGCTGGACCATTTTTAAAAACCTTCTGAAAATACATTAAGTGATTCACTGTGTTTCTAGGGATTCTGCCCCACAGCCATTGGCTCAAAAGCCTTGGTTATTCTCAGGGCAGTAGGACAGAAATCAAGAGCTCTTGGGCACAGGCCCCTACCACATACAATGCCCTGTAGGCTGCTCATGGCTGCTTCCAGGTCCTACCTACCACCACCTGGGGTTGTCACAACTCCCCAGGGTTGTCTAGGAGCAACCCTCACCACCACCACCTCCCTCTGCAGAGGAACCTCACTTAGGTTAGTAAGGGATGTCACCCACAAGCACCGAGGTCCCTTTCCCAGGTCACACCACCACTAGAAGAGTTAACAAGGTTTTATGGCTAAGTACATGGACAGTGGAGTGAAGTAGGTCTGCAACAGTGATGCACCCAGTGGCCTGGAAAAATAAAGTGTTCCGCACATCCATAAGGATGTCAGTGTGCTGTATTTTGTCACTATTACCATCCAATAAATGCAAAAGACACATTGCTTTCACTGAAGTACCAGAAAGCTGAGTTAGAAACAGTAATAGTTTTGTATAATGAGGTATTCACTGTTCATGTTAGAATAACCATAAGTCAAACTAACTTTTTAGACAATAACATCATCTATTCTGTCAGACACATCATCATCTCCTCACTGCCCCATTTGTTCATCAATTCCCAGAGCACCCAACATGGCCTTGTACAGCAGAATGCTGGTACAGTGGGTACAGGGAGTTATTCACCACTTGGATATCATGGAATACCCCCCTCCTCCCTCCATAATATGGAAATGTAATGCCCAGGCACTAACAGCCTCCAAAGATAGAGTTAGGGAGCCCTTTGGTCTCCTCCAAGCCCTTTACAGATGAGTTGGAGAAGAAATAAGAAGAGTGGGCATCTTGATTTAGCTTCAGCAACCTAATGCAGAAGTACTGCTGGGAACACTTGAGATAATGGTCTTAATCATAGAAGAGAAGTGCTAACTAAATAGTTATGAGGAATTTTTTTTTTTAAACACAAACCATTTTAAATGCATCATCTGCCTGTGCAGTTAGCTCCTCTCTCTCTAAAATTATGTTTAGATTTTTCATTTTTTCCACTTCACCTTCCCACAGGGATAAATTCAGCAGCTACCCAGAAGGCTGTTATGTGTTGCCAGTACACTTAAGAAAATCCAAGGTTTACATGTGAGAATAATTTATGCCTAATTTATTGTTTCAGCCAAAAGTTACAGATTATAGGGACACATTTGTGGTGGTCAGAGCAGTCATTAGGACTTCAGCTGTGAGACCACACATGTATTTTCTCAGCATCTCCTATGTAGAGACTCATAAGAGAAAATGAGGAGTCATTACTACACACTGCACCAAGGTCTGAAGCCTGCAGTGAGAAAAAAGCCCATCAATTTCTTTATATTATTTAAGGAATCTGTCTAAGTACAGTTTACAGGCTCTGCCACAGTGAAAGCCAGCAATTGTGATTTGTTAAACTTCAAAATAATTCTTTACTCAGATAGAAGTGACAAAGATAAATGGCTGGTTACCACTCAGAGCAAAGCACTTACCCAAATTATTCATTATGGAAGCACTAATTAAGCAACAGGGAGCCTGATCACCTACAGGTTCTGAATGAGACAGAAATGAGGAGATGAGAGCTCACCTGTGCAAGAGGGATGAGGGGACAGGGCAGCCATAGCCATTTCAGGGAGAAGGGAGAGACACACAGACACTTTCTGTAATTCATCTGCAACTCCAGGCATGGGACAGGACTCCACATTGAGCCCCAACAAGACTTAAAAATAGCAAGGAAACACATACAGATTTTTCTTCAGTCAGTCCGTACATATATGCATGAAGAACAATCAACAACAAAGCCTCTCCTTACCTGTAGGAGATTCACTTGAACTGTAACATGTCCCTGAGTCAGGCATCCAGAGCCCAGCAGCAGAGCATGCCCATGGTGCCAGGCAGGACATGGTGGTACCACACAGCCCACAGCAGTGTGCCAGCCTGCCATGGCACAGACACAAGCCAAACACCCTCACAGCAGCAGAGCACCCACAGGGCCCAAACTCCAGACAAACAACACCCTCCTGCCATTTGGCTGCAGCCAACAGCCCATGGGCATCAATACCCCACAGAGGCCCCTCACAGGTTCCAAGCCATTCCCCAAAATATACCTGGGGCTTCTCAGCAGCAGGAACTGCTCAGCTGCCTGCCCCCACCACCAGACTGCCAGGCAGAGAGCTCGCCCCACATCACCAGTAGGCTGCCCCAGCACCACTCAACTGCCCTGGACTCCCAGTGGGCAGAGCTCTTCCCTACACATATCATTCCCCTTTCAGAGCCCACTTTTGGGTTTTGTACCATATTAACTCATTTTTAACACCTCCCCAGGCAAGTTTTCTTCAGGCTTCAGCCCCTCCAGTTACCAGCCCAAAACAATGTTCCCAAAGCCCTGTTGCCACCAAGCCAAGCAGACCACTAGCACTCATCTCCTCAGCACAGTTTAACAGACAGCACTCCCAAACACACTCCACCTTCACCCACAAACCTCCCCAAAGCAGTGTCCCAACACTGCAGCCACCCCCACCCCAGCTGCCCTCCCCACCACAGCAGCACAGCCACCCCACAACAGCTCACCTTCATCAGTCCTGAGGTGCCTCATGAGATGCTCCTCACACAGCTACCTCTCCCGCACATTGCACAGCCACCTGCTTTCCTCTCAAGTCCCATTTCTTGCTTCATTGCACTCAGGAGCCTCCTTGGCCCTAGCCAACACTCTTCAATGTGCTTCATGAACTTTTTACACTGAAGCACATCTGAACATGGTGGCCTCACAACCTCTCTCCCATAGTCAGGGCACTGCAAGGCCTCAGGACTGAAAAATGCTTTTGCTCAGTCTTCTTCCTGCAGACTTTCAGCAGTCCTGAGACTACAGCAAAGCAGCCACAAGCACCTAGGGCCCACAGCAGTCATCCCCTCAGAGATACCTCAGGCAAACACAAAACCACCCTACAAAATAACCCTCTCCCTTCAGAAGGGAAAGGGCCCATCCTGCATTTATCCTCCCTGATGCCTGCCCTCAGTGAGCGCCTGCCCTCAGTGCCCGCCTCAGCCAGCTGCTGCCCCTGCGGCTGATTGCGCATGGCCAGCCCTGAAACAAGCAGCACCTGAGAGCCCACCAGCCCAGGCCTCCACCCACAGCCAGCAAGACACAGGTACAAATACAGATAGAAATAAAGGGTGGGGGGCAGCTTGACTTACTGCAACTTGGGAGGGCAGGGAAGATGTCTGGTTTTATCCCATTTCCCCAGAAACTGTTACCTGCCTGGGATGCAAAAGGATTTAGCAGCATATCCCCTCAACCACTTTCAAGAGCCCCTTTTCTATGTCAGGTATTAGCATTCCTAATTAGTACCTGCAGCACACTGCCTCACAAAAGTCAGTGGTTACATCTCTGGTGTGGCATCAGATACAACATTTTCTATTTAAAGCAAAATAAAATGGAGGGAGCTCATGAGTACCTGAGTTGTGCCCTGTGGTGGGGTCTCCTGGGTTAAAACAACACAGCAGGTATCCTCTGGGCAGTAGTCACATCATTACAGTTTTATACTGTATATTTTTACCCCTGCTCAGCATGAAAGAACTTGCAGTTAGGGATCAGGTGTTTAACTCTTACAAAATCAAAGTGTTACTGTCAGCACTGGCTGCTTCGTGCTCATTCCCATAGCGGAGCAGAGAACACAAATAAATGTTTCCCACCATTGATTCTTTACCATTGTACCAAAACCTCTTTGAAACAGATATCCTTTACCGCTGCCAGCTCTGATGCTTTGAGCTGGACCTATAGCCAGCAAAGCAGGTGAAAAGCATGTAACACCATGGAGGGCAGCATGCTTCAACCCCTAGCTCTGCTCTGGCAGTCAGACCTTTTTCACTGCTCTGTGGGTTGAAAGACCCCAGCTGTCCCCAACCACCCCAGTATGGCATTGGCAGGGTCTGATGTAGCCATCACATCACAGAATCATAGAATCACTTAGGTTGGAAAAGACCTTCAAGCTCATAGAGTCCAACCGTAAACCTACCACTGCCATGTCCCTAAGTGCCACATCAACACACCTTTTAAATATCTCCAGGGATGGGGATTCAACCACTTCCCTGGGCAGCCCGTTCCTGTGTTTGACAACCATTTCTGTGAAAAAAAAATTCCTAATATCCAGTCTAAATCTCCCCTGCTGCAACTTGAGGCCATTTCTCTTTGTCCTATTGCTTGTTACTTGGGAGAAGAGAGAGCAAGCAGATATAAAGGTGCCCTGAAGAACAAAACAGGTCACCACTCAACCAAGTTAGTACACCCAAGAACACCTGCTCACTGAGTGTGTAAAGTGTCTGATTTTAGTAAATGGACCAAATAATGTGAGATCTGAAGGGCTGATCCCAGACCAGTACAGCAAGTGTCCACAGGAACCACCAGTGGCAAATAAGCAAATTCTGAAAGCTGCCAGAAGTGATTCTGGAAGTTATATAAACACTAAGTATGCCCCTTTTCCATTTTATGTCTCCCATGATAAACTGTTATGAGACATGCACATGGCTTGAAACAGATAATTACTGATAATCCTGACTGGTGGGAGAAGGAGCCATCTGGCAGATGGAAAACACGAAGGCGCCAAGAATTTAGCAGGCTAGGGGGCTTCTTGAGAATTTATGCATAGAGGTCTGAAGAAAGGAATATTTAGAGAAAAGGTCAGCTATTCTATCTATACCCAAAACAAATTGGAACAACAAAAGTATCCAAATAATTATGAAAATGATTACTGTTTGAAATTCGTCTTGAAATTATAAGCAAAACCAGTGAATCTAAAACTGTGTTAGAAGTAAGGAATTGTTTCCACATATCATGATTAATCACAAATAGTTACAGTACACAGCATCAGCACATTTTATCTGCTATCCTTCAGGTTTCTATCTGCTCTGCTTTTAACATGCAAATGCCTTTATTCATCCTCTTGTGACCTTGCTGCACGGTATCATTTTTTTCTTTCAATTTTCCTTAACAGTATTTTGACCTATAGCAGAGAAAGAGCAACTTCTGATAGACTCCACTTTGTATTCCTTTCCTTTCTTCTAAGTGAATTTCTTTTCCCTCTGCTCTCTTTATCACTCCTGGGTAAAACAAGGGACATTGCTGGATGCAGCATTCTGATCGTGAATCCACATTTTTCCACTGAGATCACTACTCATTAACCCTTTTGCTGCTGACCCTTCGCAACAGCTGAGCTTCAGCCCACATCTATTGCAGTTAAGGGAAAGTGAGGACATGACCCACATCAGTAGTCATAGGCAAAACACAAAATTAAGGGACAAGGAATTTATGTAGCATAATTAGCGATTTGGGGCCAGTTTTGCTGAAGCATCAAGGTTCACCACAAGGACCATCAAACACTGTGACAGGTTGTTCAGGGAGATTGTGCAGTCTGTCCTCGGAGGTTTCCAAGATCCACCAGGGTAAAGCCTGGAGCAACCAAGTTTGATCTCGTAAGCTGACCCTGCTTTGAGCAGGAGGTTGGACCACAAACCTCCTCAGGCCCTTTCCAGTATGAATTTATGAGGCCATGATTTTCAGAGGCACCCTGAAATATATCTCCCACTGACTCCTGCATAATATTCCCATTCCAGTGAAAATGACCATGAGGTATTCTTAAAAGTCCCACTTAAAGCTTACCGGTATCTTCAGAGTCCTTAAAATTGTAGCTGCAGGGCCCCTTCCAGTTAGCAACTTCAGCTTCTACTAATGCAGTTAGAAACAGGTTGCTCAGCAGCTCCTACCAGCCTTCCTTGTTCAGATTGCTTTGTTAATAATTTTTCATTTGGGGAGTTCCTCCAATCTGGTTTTCATCTTGTTTTCAGCAGGAAAGTCTTATTTTCATTCAAACCCCATCAGAATAATGCCATAGGATCCAGACACAAGTTTGTGGTACCTCATACTAAAAGACCCACAGGCTGCCCTGGCTACTCACCAACTTCTCTGATAGGAACAAAGAGATAGTAACCTACTGCTCGACCTCAATTCCCTTCTCACCACCCTGTTTATAAGAAGCATATTGCTATATCAGCCATTGAAGTGGATGCCAGAGACCTCACCCACATCAGTGGGTATAAATGGATCCCTTACACACAGAATTTTCTTCTGCAAAGGAATACGCCATATATTTTTATATTTATATTACAGCTTTATGTTTCATTCACTGCAGCTGCAGATGATTCTTTAATCCTAGTTCTCCCATTTGCAATGCCATTTATGTTACGAATTATTTCTTTTCATAGCTTTCATGGTATTGATGGGTCTGAGGAACATTGGCTCTTCATGCATCAAGGGAAGACAGGAGACCTTATGCTTCACACTGGTCTTCATTGAATTTGCATTGAGCTGAATACTAAACACTCAATGATGCAGGCCCATTCTTGCGATCCCTTCACAATCTCATGATGCAGGGAACCCCAAGCCCCAAAGAAAAATAAATACAAGGCGATTTTCCAACTTGCAAAGGTAAAACAATGTGTTGTACAGAATCTATGCATTTGCTTTGCAGAATTGATAACTTATGTGAAGAATCATGGATGTCATTAGATGACATGGATGACAGCCAAGAGCTCTTATTTAAACACATTAACAGAACTCATTTGATACCAGTGTATCCAAATAAACCAGATAAACCTTATTTTTTACTTTACATGTGTGCAATATAATGAATATCACTGAAATGTTATTCCATGTATTTTTTTTATTTTAGAACACGCGCACATTTTCATAAGATCTTGCTCAGGACCTCTGACACAAAATGTAAACCGCATCCAATGACTGCCAGGATAACTAGCAGAAAGCACTGGCCATCAAAGTTGGATACATCAATGGCAAGCAGTCTCATGCTCACTTAGAGCCTCCAAATTAAATCTGCTTCCCTTATTCATATCCATAATTGCAGCAGAGTAGTATTTATCCTGGTACAACACCCTTAATTGAAATGGCACTAGAAAAATAACATTTTTGATCCACTTGATTAAGTTACACAAGCAGCATTTCCCTGATGTTCAGTCTGTTCACAGTAAGCAGCCCCACACAATTTGAAACAATGGGCATTCACTGCTCCAAAGAGACCCACTCCCGCACTTAGAGGGATGCTCAGGAGCAAAACTGAAACACAGACTCTTAAGACCACCCCTTGTGGTGTGCAAAAGCTCATGTTAAACACCCTTCACTTTCAAGGACACTTAAAACACACCACAGCAATTAGAAATGAAGAGGGAAATAAAGAATAATCCCACTCTTCTTCTCATGGCCTACAGAATGAAAAACACTTGTTTCAGAATTGATTATAACCACCAGTTATTTCATCTCTAGAGACCTGAGTTCAAATCGTAACTGAAAAACAAGGTTTGTGGTTTTAAATTAAGTCAGTCATGTTCCTCTTTCCAGTCAGGGCATGAAGCTTAACACCTGACAAATTATGAAGTGATCGGAAAAATGAAGAACTTCCTCCTTTTGTTAGAAAGACTGAAAGATACTTTATCTGACTTTATGTGATTTTTTTCATTATCAGCATTTAGGTAAGCTGCAGCAACTTGCACGCTTTTATACATCTTGAGTTTTAAGTTGATTCAGTGAAGGACAGAGGGTTTTCCTGTGTTTTCATGCACTGAGAGATGATTGCCATTTACAATACTTGTACAACTTTCTGCTTTTGTTCACAGCAGAAAACAAGACGTAGTTGTGCACTGGCCTTTCTGTTCCATCAAAACAACGTGCCAAGTCTTGGAAATAGTCTCCCTCCCAGTTCAGTACAGCTTAGTGCACCCTGTACCTTGTGTATGCTATTGATTCTTCACTAATACAAGCATTAGCTTCAGTTGAAGAAGTACACTGTAATTACTAAATCAGACAGAAAGCAAACCCAGGCACTATTTTTAAATGTAAGAGTCAAGTATCATTTAAGTATTCTGACCTCAGCTAGATGTCCCTCCTCACAACAGGCAGAGGTCTTTTGTAACAATATTCATCATCTTTCCAATATCCTATTTTTCTCTATAATTTTCCACATTTAAAACTTTTTCTTTTTTTTTTTTCAACTGTTTGGCTTTTTAAAATTCCTCTAATCCTCTTTTCTGAATATAAAAAAGGACTAAAAATGGCCTCTTTTAACTGCCAGTGGTTCACATACTTTTTTTTTTAATGGAGCAGCATTAAACATAGGGCTTAGCCCACCAGCATTTTACACAAGCGGAGTCCCATTCACTTCTCCTGCAGCTTTACCCGAACAAAATTGCAGTCCTTTATCTTCACGAAATGAGCTTTGCATTACTTCTTCTGTTCAACAAAACATGCTTAGGTACAATTGTACAGTATATTGGGTAATTCCTTGCTGCAATGTGGTAGGTGGAGTTCAAATTATGGCCCAGATTCAGATGCTGCAACTCTGCTGGCACACCGTTCATATCAGTAAAGGGAAGCAGATGTTTGCAATGCACCAGCATTAGAAGAGCAGCAAGCACTCTCTCAGAATGATAGGATGAGCTTTTTAATTGAACTCAAATCCAAAGGAGTTTTTTGGAAGCTAAGTCAATCGGGCTCATCTATTTCACACTCCCAGAGGCAATTAATTCCTGTTCACTTTACTCACCCGGAAAACTTTCCCAGAAGAGACCAAGGAATTCCACCCACATAAACGACCATGCTTCAGCCCCCAAAATCAAAAAACCTTATGCTGTAACACGCTGTCATGAGAAAGCCCGATTTAGAAACCACAGCAAAGTTTCATACTTAAGACAGCGGGAGCCGAAATTGCGGCGCAGCGTTCCAGCCCAGAGGTGAAGCTGGGCTCGCGTCCCTGTGGGCAGCACACCACTCCGCAAAGCGGCTCCGCAGCTCCCCAGGGCCCGCTCGCCCTGCCGATGGCAGTGCTGGCAAATGCGCACGGCTGTTACGAGGCAGGCAGACGGGACTGTGCGGTCGGTAGCAGTGGTGCTTCGTAAAGCAGTGGATGGATAAAAAGCAAGCAACAGGCTCTACAAGCTGATCAGATTTTCGAGCACTGCCCCAGGACACGACGACTGAAAAAAAAGAAAAAAAAGGAAAAAAACACGGGGCACAGCCCAAACCTAGATGTCCAAAATCCATTCAGAATACAAACAGTAATAACACAAAACCACCACGACTACCCTACTATGTATTTTAAATACCAAATTAACTATCCCTCCCATTTTTAGCACTGCGATCTGCAGTTTGGGAACACATCCTAACAGGTCAGTTATAAGATCTCCCAGTGCTAGATATTATTAATGTTGTTTGTGCTGATAGCGATGATGAACTGAGGGAATGGACACGTGTAACGTAGCTGTTCAGCGAGTGTATAGGCAACCTTATGCAATAATATTTTAACTAGTTTATTAAATGTGTTTCCTTTTCAGAGTAAGTTCAACATCTACTGCCAAAATTTCATCAAGAACTCAAATAGCTTAGTAGCCAGTTATCACCTGTTTAACTTAAAAGCACTAATACAAGAAATAAGACGTATTACACATCACTAAAATTTTCACACATACACACACACACACTTATCAGCATCCTGTTTATATCAATTTATTTTCACAAATCAATTTCCTTTTTCCTACTCATACTCTTTACATTTGCTGAAGGCACAACACCCACATAGGCAATGTAAAATGTACTTTCTGTAGAAAAGTCTATAGTCTCCTAAGAGAACAGTTTGGCAAAACCACTTTTGTTTAAAAACTCAAGTTCCAAAATGAGCCTTCAAAGAGCATCAGAGAACACCACCAAGATTAAAAACTGCTGGAGGTGTCTGCACTTCTCATACGCAACACACCACTTAACCTTTAATAAACCGCGACTTTTTTGGGAAATTATAAAAGCAGTAGTAGTAAAATCTCATCTTTTTTAAATCAAGTTTTAACGATGGGACAGAGTCTCTAGGCAAAGCTCCCAGAAAGAGCCAGACCACCATCTGGCTCCATCGTAGAGCAATGACAATTCACAAGAAATGAGTATCTAACCAGCGCTCTGAAATCAAACGCTAGGTTGACTCTGTAAAAGCTCCATTATAGCTATGAACACACAGCTGTACGCTTCCTCCCTCCTCGTACATAAATATACCCTCGGACACTTAGACAAAAGGGAAAAATAAATCATTTTATGCATTTTTCTATGCTTCTCTGCTATGCCTGTTACCAATCAACGTCAAGAAATATCTTAAATAGCTTACTGTAGTTAGCACTATATAGTATATATAATATATATAATTTTACTTTTGTTTTCACACATGCTAATGTTTCCAGTATGATAAATGTCTTTTTAAACCCTGCACTTCTTGTCACACTGTAGATCCACTGCTATTTGACAGTGAGTCCTGCACGTACATGTCAAGACAAAAATAAATACTGCTGTGATGGCAAACATTTTAAAACTCTGAGGACACTAATACAGTGGCACTTGAAAGACTTTTTAAATACAACAAAAAAGACAATAGTTAAATAGAAACCTGCTTTGACATAGCCGTAAAACCTGCACTACGTTTGTGAGATCTGTACTTGTTTCTGTGAGAGCAGCTCCTAACCTTTGATCACATCAAATGTCGCACTCCAGCCCTCCACCCATAACCTTAAAAAAGTCCACGTTGCTATTTTAAGCAAGCATCCCCTCCAGCTGTACATAAGCAACACTGTAATTCCCAAACAATTGAGGTAATTATAAAAATGAATATCATTTATTGGTTTTTTTTTATTACTATCATGCCTGAACATTTGCTTTCATACAAAAGTCTGATTTTCAGCATTAAGCTTTCCAAGGGCATCCCCTCCGCACCAAGATAAAGATGTGGTAGGAATTGTGCAAGAGTTTTTATTACCATCTTCAAACCCACAAGAACTCCATAAGCAAGATTTTGGTACAGAATCACTTCCCAGCACTTTAGAGAAGGAGAAAGGGGCTTTACACATATTTTCAGTTCCACTTTATTTTTTTTTTTAAATCGCATCTAACTCAATGCGGGGTGGGGGGGGGATTTTAAAAAAAAAAAAAGAACAAAACAGAAATAAATCATCACATTACTGTATGTTACCCTTCAGCAGTCTTTGGAGGAAACTGGAAACCAGGTTCCTTTTCCTGGCTCCCTCCCTCACTCAAGCCAGCTGGAGTGGCTCCTCTCCCCAACAGGGCTCAGCCATCCCCGAGGGTGGTCAGTGGGTGCCCGCTGCCCCATCACAGCCGTGGCTTCCTGAGCAACGTTCTGCTGAGGTCCTTCACCTCTTCGGGGCTGCCGACCCTCTCGTAGCCCAGCAGGGCCATGGGCTGGTGGCAATACTCCTCAACCTGCTTGATCTGCTGGTAGCTGAGCGCAGTTCTCCAGGCGCTCAGCGCCTGGGTGGCATTCCTGGCTGACACCACGAAGGGCTTGGAGGAGTAGCCAGGGCCGCTGGTCATGTTAAGGGCGAACTTCTCCATCTCTGGGCTGACCGCCAGGTTGACAAAGCCGTACACCTGCCGCAGGGTCTTGATGGGCTCGACCACCAGGTCCTCGTAGCGCACAGCCATGTAGTTGCCCTGCAGCCAGTCAGGGGGGTGCAGGGCAGTCTGCAGGGTCTTGGCCATGCTGCTGCAGATGACCTCCATGGCACCCAGGGCATGGTAGTCCGAGCCACCCCCCCCCTCCTTCTTTCCACCCAGCTTGTGGCCGGCATCAAGGAAGGGCATGCGATGGATGCGGGGGTCCCTGCTCCTCACCACCTGCAGGCTCTCCCGGATGAGACCGTGCCGGGACTTGATGCGGGAGCTGGCAACGGCCCGGGGGTCCCGCACCAGGTGGATGACTTTGAGGTCCAGGGTCGGGTCCCGCATGAGCGGGGCGAGGACAGCCAGGTCAAAGACACGGACACCCTTGATGACCAGCGTGCGATACTTGTGGCACTCCTCCTGGAAGCGGCTGAGGCGCTGAGGGGGGCACTTCTTGCACACCCGGTCGTCCACCATGCCCACCACCTCCTTGCGGTAGGCCGGGCAGAGAGGCGAGGAGCAGATGACCTTGTTGGTGGCCGCCCCGAAGATGCCCAGCGTGGTGAGGTTCTTGCCGGCACCCGCCGTGCTGTAGAGCTGGAAGACGGAGAGGTCGCAGCGGTACAGGGAGCTGAGCATGTCGCGGGCCGCCCCTTGCAGCGAGACGGCGTCCCCGGGGTACAGCTTCTGCCAGACGTGCCACACCGGCTCGTAGAGGAAGAAGACCTCGGGGTTCTGGTTGAAGAGCTCCCCGAAGAAGGACGACCCCGAGCGCCAGGTCGTGAAGACATAGACCAGCTGCCGCCGGGCGCCCACCGGACCCCGGCTCCCGGACGGCGGCGGCGGGGGCGGCGGTGGGGGGCGATGGCGGGGGGCGGCCGGGGGCTCCCCGCAGCGCCGGGGCTCCCGCCGCCACTTGTACTCCAGCAGGTTGAGGGCGGCGAGGAGCAGCAGGAGCGCGTAGCCCAGGCACAGCGCCAGCGCCTTCCGCCGGCACACTTTCATGCTGGGCGGCGGCGGGGCCAACTGTTGCTCAGCGCCCCGGCGCCCCGGGGCCCGCGGCGGGCAGCAGGGCGCGCCGCCCCCGGCGCCGTCTCCCGGCCGGCCCCCCTCGCCCGGTCCGCATGGCGCAGCCGCCGCGACGGCCCCGCCGCCGCCGCCGCCGCCGCCGCCGCCCCCGCCCCGCCGCTGCCCTACTTAGGAGCCGCGCGGCCACCCGCGCTTCCTCCGCGCCTCCATCGCCGAGCGGCCGCGGGCGCCGCCGCAGCCCAGCACACGGCGGCCGCCGGGGTGAGGCGGCGCCGCGCTCCGCTCCGCCCCGCAGCGCGGCCGCGGGGGCGGGAGCAGGGAGCGGCGGGCGGGCCCCTGCGCCGCGCCGGCAGCGCGCATGGCGCCCCCGCCCCGCGCCGCAGCGGGGAGCGCCCCGGCAGCCGCCGCCGCGCACCGAGTGGCCGCCGGGCGGCCGCGGGGGAGCGCCCCGAAATGGCGGCGCCCCGCCCCGTGCCCCCCATTGGCGGCCGCCGCCGTCACTCTGGGGGCCGCCCCGCGCCCGCTGCAGTGCCCCGCCGGGCCCCCTGCGCCCCGCGGCGACGGAGGTGGCGGCCGCGGCCCCGGCGCCCGGCCTGGGTGCGGCGCTCCCCCGCCCTGTCCCTCCCCGGCCCGCTCGGTAACGGCCCGGTTACGGCACCCGGCCCCGGCCCCGGCCCGCCCGGGTCTGAAGCGGCGGCGGGCGCCGGGCGCTGTTAGAAGTTATTGCCGTGTCGCGGTGGGTTTCCGTCGGCCCTGGCCGGGGGCGCAGGCTCCGTCACGGTGAGGGCTGGGACAGCGAAGCTGCGCCGGTAACAGGAAACGGGAAAATCGAAGGGGGGGGGGGGGAAGCCCATAAAAGGCCTGAAACGGGTAAGGTCCCGGCTCTGGGCCCGGCCTTAACTGGGTATTTGCATAAATTCGGATTTCTGAAAGATGCTCCAAATAACTACTCCAAACGCATTAAAAAAAAAAAAATCAAACCCAAAAAAAGTGGATCTTCCTGATACAGCTCAGACAGAAATCGATCTTCCTTCAGTTCTTAAAAATATTTTTAGGGCTGCCACGAGTACCAGCCATTTTGCAGTCATTGGGTGCCTGTTCAGCCCCCGTGAGCTGGCACCGTTGGGTGGATGAAGCAGCTTGCGGAGCGCGTGGTGCTGCCTCGGGCAGAGCTGTGCCAGCACCGCTGCTGCAGCCGGTGCCAGGGCCGCTGGTTGCTGGCAGTGAGCCTGAGCAGCCAGTTAACATGCCACGAAGGTGAGTTTTCCGCTAGGGATGAGAAAGGAGAGGGTCGATCCCACCCCACAGCCATGCTCACCCTCCCCACCCCACGTTTGCTCAGCAAGAGCCAAGCGCAGATGCCCAGCTGCAGCCACGTTCCCATGCCAGACACCTGATGTGGCAGCTGGCCGGCAGTGTACCCAGAAACTCGCTGTGCCACAGCAGTTTTATCACATAACTTGAAGGACTTTTTTGTAACTTCTATGGTTTATGGCCACAGCATTGCATGAAGTGTAATGGAAACAGTGGTGGAACTCCAGGCAGCATGGGTGCTTTAAAGAAAACAACATGGCCCCAGAAGGCACCTGAGAACAGCACCGAGTGCGTCCCAGGGCTTCAGACAATGCCCAGTGACTCCATCGTGTCAAGGCCTTCTCTCAGGGAGATCAGAGCGGGCAGAGGGGCAACTATGAGTTACAGAAACATTTGACGGCTCTCTTCTTTCCATTGCTTTCTTTACCTGGCAGTTCTCACATCCTCGTAGCCTTTCCCATCATCCATAGGATATATATGGCCCACCTCTATAGGGCAGGTGGAAGGTTTGAGCTGCTGGAGGGCTGCACCCCACCCAGACACAGACTGATCTCTCCACGATGGACAACACTGACAAAAGTTTGTGCTGGAACATTTCTGTACTGAATGGCATGGATCTGACACTACAGGACATGCTTTTATGCTCAGAGTAGATAAAGCACAAATTCATCCGGTGTGTCTCTTGTCTGGTAGCACTCTATTTAAAAAAAGGGAACAAAACAGTACAATATGGTGAAGGAGCTAACTGTGTGAGCAATCTTTATATCCCTTATCAGAAGGATTTCTATACTCCTCCCACATTTTCTACAGGCATATTAACAGCCAAGCTGCCTCTACGGAAGAGCTTATAAGCCCCTTCCAGCCCCAGCGTGAAGGGTAACAACCATAGCAGGAGGGCTCCACTCTCCCCTGCTCACTCCTCCGAGCCGCCGGGCTTCGCAGTGCTGGGTGGCAGGGCGAGGGGGCAAGCCCCGGTCCGAGGCACTACTGCCACCCACACCCCACTCTCCCACATGAGATGCAGCAATGCACACGAGCTGCCAGCAGCTCTGGTAACCGCACAAAAATGTTACTGTGAATTTTCATACAGAAGTAGCTTGTTAATAGCAGAATTAAAACCACCACCAGATATTTGAGAGAAGTCCGAATTTCAGCACTGAGGGGAAAGGGGAAGTAATTTTTTACCTACAGCGCACCAGAGGAAGCATTTAAAGCCACATTCTGCAAAAGTCATTTGTATCTAGTTGCCAAAATAAATGCAAAGTTTAAACCCGATGAGCGTGAAACAATTGACTTGCAACTGTTGAAACACAGTATGTAATGAGAAAGGATCTATCTCTGAAGCACCTTGCAGCATAAAACTCTTCCCCTTATGTTATCCTTTAGTGCTAATCCTCAAGTTCTTCACATACAAAAGGACTCCTGCTTGTATCCCTTTTATAAAGGTATGGATCAAATATTTATTTGGCTTTCCATGCTCACTAAATATGAAGTGACCTTCACCCAGCTAAAGCAGAAATATTTATTTTTAATTTTGGAAGGGTCCATAATAGCATCAATTAGGCTGTATTAAATGATGAATAACAGCAGGACTGAGACACCATAGTTCATAAAACAGTATCCCCCGCCAGTATTGTACTGCGGCACTAATGCAATAAAGGACAGACTACAGGGAGCAAAAACAATTCATAGCAGTGAAAAATCATTAAAATACCATGAAGTCCAAATTAATCCCCTCTTTCCATTTCACTTGGTTGAAGACAGGTATGAAATTTTGTTAAAAAAAGCTACAAAGCCATCTCTGGTTCTTACACAATTTAAAATTTAGTAAGTAACAAATAAAGATAAGCAAACACAAACTGCAAGTACAACATCTGAAATGGCAAAACTAATCAGTAAACCTGAACATTAAAAGCTGGAACTGGATTCCGCACCTCCCCTGCTGTCACACAGCAGCTACATCTCCCTGAATTCAGTGTGTACGAGCACATGGCCTTCATTAGGCTGCTCCACCTCTGCCTGGGAAAGCACGGGCCTGAGCAGCTCTTTAATTTGACCTACATGCTGCAAAATAGAATATTGTTTTTCAAAACTGGAGTTATATATGTATTTATTCTGTGCAGGTGGGCTCAAGCACCCACACAGAACCCAACTGAAATCAATCAGGTTCAGTGCAGCTGCGATATTCAATCCTCCGGTACAAGTTTCAGACCTGGTAGTCAAGTTGTCACTTTAAGCAACTCGATATCAATGAATATTTAATAAGTTTATATAGAAAATATTTATGCAGCCAACTTTCAATTCACACAAAGTTTTTTTGGTTTGGGTTTTTTGGTTTTTTTAATCTTCTACACATCTGATGCGAAGTATTACATAGACAGCATAGAACCAGATCACTCACTCTGCGGATCTGTTGATGGAGCTGAGGCACACTGTTTTGGGCCATGGTCACTGTATACAAAGAACTCTCCTTAAATGGAATCTGAATTTTTCTTTTTTTTTTTTTTTCCCTTCCCCCCGCAGTCTGGGATTTAAAATATTTGCTGGCCTTCAAGAAGAGCGGAGGCAGGCAAGCGGGCAGCAGTCATCAAGAGCTGCAACAGCGAGTTCTTGGCTGGGCTGCAGGCTGGAAGGTATCAGCTACTTGGTAAGGCACGGCAGCACGCGCAACCAAAGCAATAGACTGTAACAGTAATTTTAATTCCCACAAGTAGCTGGAAAGTTCACACACACGCAAGTTTAAAAGACAGACTTGTAAAAGCGTACAGAGATTGTACCAATGAATAATTTGTCTGTTTCCAAGTGCTAACAGAAATCATTGCCACGTAACTGGCAGTTAAGAACTTCTCTTGGGTTTTGCACTGCAGTAAAGATATATAGACAATCATAAATAAAAAATACAAAAGAAAGTGATGGGGCAGGGGTTTGTAACAATGAGCCCAGGGACAAGACCTTCACCAAAGAGGACCCTGGTAACAGCCCATTTGCAGAGCTACCTCCTTGATTTTTACAGCTGCCCCAAGAATTAAAAAAACTACCATGAAATAGAGGCCCAAGTCAGTGAAACGCTTAAGTAATTGCTTGGTTTTAATCATGGTCTTAAATATTACTGTAGCCAACTGAAAACTGAATTAAAATCAGCACTGTAGTGAAAAAGTTATTTTATGTCTTTTCAAATAATATCTAGGGTAAAGTGTTTTGCTTAGTCTCTCGAACCTGGTTTTGGGAGTGGGTCAGCCGGTGGTTCAGGCTCTGCGTGGTCTCATGGTCTTGCCTATGTGCAAAACCAATAGAGTAAAAACTTAAGTGATAAGAGCCACAGGAAGCATGTGAAAGAGGAATGTTCTACAGCTGAACAGATAACAGCCCTTCACAAATTTGTTCAGACACTTCAGTGTACGCTTTCCACCCTCTACGTTATTTCACGCCAGTTTAATTTAGGCTCATTAGTTTCAGTATACCAGACCAATCATGTCAAATAATGAAACTTTCCTCAGCAAGATAAATTCACCGTTAAAAATATAAAACTTTCAAAACCTAAAAAATAAAATTTAAAAAAAAAACAGCAGTAGGCCAGCTTCACATGTTAAACATTACATCTTGTTTGCTTTGATAGAGCAGAAAAAAAAAAAAAGCATCTTTTCCTGTGCAGGTAGTTGCACATTACAACTCAGTCATCCCTCCGAGATGAAGAAGGTGGCTGTATTTATCTCAAACTCCAAGCAATGTATAAAGTGAGGGGTAAGTAACTGCAATCAAACTCCCCAATTTAAACTACAAGGGAAAAAACCCACCTCATTATTTGCATTTAGTCCTTAAATATTTTATGTCACAGTTCAATATTTTATTTTTCATAATTAATTATTTTTCCATGTAGTATTTAGACAACCCAAACCCCAGCTACCTGAATGATTTCTCATCCCCCCAAAGTGATACCACCGCAGCCAGACTTCTCCAAGATTCCCCCGCTAACATCCCTTCACTTAAATGATGGGCTGTGAAAGGTTTGATCCTACTGGAACACTTCCTGACTTGATTTTTTACACTTTAAGACTTGCCTCTCTCATGCTCACAAGGATGGAGCAAGCACAAAGTGAAGGAGTTTTTCCTGAAGCTTCAGCAAGACTTTATCTTTTAAACCAAATTATTTTTGGATGAAAGATGGAGGCTTATGCTGTTATACCCCCAGTGTGTGATGAGTTCTAGGTGCTGATTAAAAACTCAGTATCTAGCCTAATCTATTCAGGAGGAATATAGATGCCAAATTCCTCAAACACTGCTCAAAAGTGAAATTCTTAAAACTAAAGCGCAAGTTACAGATCGCAAAGTGTGAACAAAATTTGTATAAAATTGAGTAGCTGCCCAAACTTGGAGATCTATGAATTTGTTTAACATTATATTGTGGCATCAGTAGTAGAAACGGGTGAAAAAAACCTGCACAACAGCCTTTAAAATTGGAGATGTTTATATTTTGCAGCCTTCCTACTCTGCATAACTTCTAACAGCTTATTCAGTCTCATGCAGTAGCAGCAACTGATTTCCCTCCAAACACACTTATTTCCAGTAATGCTGAAGTCTTCAGCAGACGTTCAATTAAGTGATGGGTGCAGCAATCTGCCTTCTGAAGTACTCATTTTCTCTTCGATGTTCCTTCTGAACTGTGTGTGCAGAAACTGTGCTGCAGAAGCAGCTGGCATGGACCAAAATTAAACCAGCTAGTCATAACCCAGAAATATATAGCAAAGCGGACAACCTGTTTGTAGCAAGCTGTTCTGCTACCCCCCCACACCCCATTTCTTCTTTACATTCACCTCCAGCTGCACAGGTGACATTTTCAATAAAGTTAATGTCAATAAATATTTATAAATTCCTGTTTGTGCAGCTGAAGGAATTCCAGAACTTTATGAATGTCCTGAGGACATTGCAGTGTAGTTAAGCCTCTATTTGACTTTTATTAAAATTAGAAATCTTTTCTTAGCTATTCTGGAACTGGTTTATGTTTTAAAGGAAATTAAGAGATTCTCCTTTTATAACTGCACACCTTAAAACAACGGGCAACGTACTGTTTCACATCAAGAACTTCCAAAACCTTTGTCAGGTCACACATTAGAGCTACCTCAGCCACACACATTAGGGTATCTCTAAACTCCCTAAGATCAAAACCACGAACCTGGGTTAATTAATGCCTTAAATCCTCCACTCCCATGCCCAGGAACCCCTAAATCTCTTCAGCTGGTCAGTGCACCTCTCCCCCTTGTTAGCATCCGCGCACCAGGGGGCCTTGCCCAGGCACCAGTGCCATGCAGGGCATCACCCCACGCCTCCTACTGTGCTGCAGGGTGCTGGGGGCCTCACTTGCCTCCCCGAGGACAGCAGGCAGCAGAAGCCACACAACAACATCCCCTTGGGTCTAAACATTCAGATGATGGAGTAAAATAGCTGGTCCTCACTTGACTAAGATTGGACAAATTCAAATCCCAGGGAAGAGTCCCCAGTCCATGTCTTAGAATTCAAATACAGAGCTCAGGACAAAAGAGAGTGAGAATTCAGTGTTTCTCATGTAACTAACATGCAACATGCTGGTCTAGGAAAGATCTTGAAATTAATCCATTGCATCTCTTGAAAACTCAGTGAGTAACATAAATAATTTGCTATTAACTCTTGAAAATCTTCAGGATTTGAGAAAAAGGGACTCTCTTATCAAATCTTTACTTTGTATCACAGAGGACTTCCTACAGGCTGGCATGAAAGATGAGCACCCCTGGTGAAACATAACTGCCTAGAAATCAGCCTTTATTGTAAACTTTTCTCTTTTTTTTAATTATCTAGTATAGTTACCCTCTGTAACAACAGAGGACAAGAATCCCCAGCCTCTCAATTCACACAACAGCCAGAATTCAATTCCAGTCTTAAATTTTATAGCCAATTCTTTTCCAGTTTGCCCAAGGCAATATTCCCCATTCAGCTGATCAGCAGACAGTTCTTTTCCCATAGTGCAGGGAAAGCAAACTAAAATGCTAGGAAAAAATTACGTCACCAGCATCCCAAGAGATGCAGATTTTATAATGAAAATGACCAGTACCAGCAGTAATAAAAAATCTCTATACTGTAGTAAGTTCAGAAGGTTCATCTCCAGTCTCTGAGCTTCTCTGTTTGCAGCAGTGCGGTGTTATATCTCACAGTATCTAGCCAGTGAAAACATCTGGCTAAATCATTCCTGCAACATCAAAGGTGTACTTTTTTAGCGTGGCTAAAAAGATGAAAACTGCTTTCCACCTTCAATGATGACTTCGGTGGTGATCTTGATTGCTGGTAATGATCTTGGAAGTTGAATCCTGAGCACAGGCTAATTCCCTGCTCCATCTTCCACAAATCCAAACTGCATGCATGAATTCCATCCTCCTCTTCCCATGCCAGCTAAATTTTATACCCAGAACAGTCTGTCACACAGAATTAACCTATTCTGCTAGGTTAAATCTTTTCATGAAAGATTTCTGAGACCTGTTACATAGACCTTATGCTTACCTTCCTCCATGCTCACCTTTCTACAGGCACACTTACCATACACAAGTTTGGCTGACCATAGCCTCAGACCTAGGTCCAGCCTCAGAAGCCCAAGAACCAGAATCAGGAAACAGATTCCACACTTGCTTGCAGGTAACCTCTTAACAAGGTCTGTAAGAGTAAACCTGATGGTCTGTATTTAAAGCAAGCAGCTACAGGAAGTTTTCCAGTCTACACAAGAGTTAAAATAAAAGTAGAGCAAGTAGGTCCAGGGATATCACAGCATACCATGTTTCTTGACTGTGAGCTCTAAGTGAAGACTGTTAGTAATTGGGACTTGTCATCTCTCCCAAATGAATGCTCTGGGCTCTAACATCAGGAATTCTTATTCCAGCTTTTCCCATCTCATGGGGGCATCCGAGGTCTCTTTTCTCTTTTCGGTCTTTCACAGATCTTGCAGAAACTAAATTATTTTGGAGGCATTTGCTCCTCTCAGATCTGACCAATGGGTTCAAGCATCATTGGAGAAAAGGGGAGAGAGGGAGGCACAGCCAGTGTAAAAGCTCACTGCTATGAGATGGCCCCAGTTCTGCATTTCCTTCCTCCCATGCACCTCACCACATAAACGTGCCTACCCCATGCTTGTCCTGCCTTTCCACAAGGGAAGTGCTTAAACAAGTGCTAGAGCTGGTGGTGGGAAAGCGATGGGAGTACACGACCAGAGCAGAAGCGAGCAGGATGCAGAGTGCAGCCCTGATTCAGCCCATCTGATCAAAACACACGCTCCAAATGAAATACCGTCACCGAAATTGCACATTACAAGTGAACTGTTACCAAAAATGAGGATCATCCTGCTCACTGTCTGCCCCTGTTCCCTGCACTGAGCCAGTTCAACTCAACTAAGGGAAAACAAGCACACCAGAAAAAAAGAAAAAAAAAAGTGTTTTCCCTTAATGAATTGCACTGGCTGCTCACAGGGCACAAAAGGCAGAGAGGACAGAAGAGAACAGGAGGCACAGGGAAGGCAGGAACAGGACCTGCACCCCACAGTAGCCACGATCTGCGACACAGTCCCAGCCGCAACACACGACCTCACACTATGGCATGACATGGGCTCCGCTTCCTTCGCCTGTTGTTCCTGCAAACAGCTTTAGCTATTGAGAAGCAGCTCATCATCTCAGTATCTGAGCAGCAGTTCCAAGTGGGAGGTTTTCTTTGTTTAAGAGAGGATTATACAAGCGACTACGCCATGAGCAGCCCAGGCCTCGTTAATGAGTTTCTGAGAAGCAGAGGTCACTGTTGACAGTAGAACAGCAGCAGCAATTACAATTTGACAACACAGGCAGAATCAGTGCCTACTGGCAGAAGAGCTGTCGAGGCCAAGAAACTGCCCTTAGCATAACACGCACGAACATCGCTCTTTTCCAGGTTAAAAATAAAACCATTTCTGGATATCAGCAAACTGACAACTTTATTGTCGCCATGTAATTTGGAAAATTTTCTGCATAAAATACAAAATCAAAAGCAAGTAAGACAAAAAAATTCATGTGAAACTACCATTTCCTCTTTAAATAACCACAAACAGAAAACTTTCCAGCTTATGACAGAGTTACACAGTAAACATCCCTGCACAAGATTAGACATCAGAAGTGACAAATGGAACAGCCTTACCCATGAAAACTGATGGTGCTGACAGAAGCAGGTGGGGGAAAAAAGTAGTATGCGATTGTTTAAGAATTCTGCATCCCACATGGCAAACACACATGGGGACAAAATTAAATTAGTGTTTTAGTTATGACTCTTAGACAAGCAGCTTACACACCGAGGAGCAGCAGTTACAGCAGCAGCATGAACTGGCGGTACACTGAAAGTCTTGCAATAGCTCATGCAGCGATGAGTAGTTTTCAAATACTACTATGAGCTATTTTAATAAAGTGTAAGTTTATGAACTCAACAGCCTTATTCAGAAAAGTAAACTCTGAGATAGTTTTTGGGGTTTGACTGCTAATGTCAGGTTATCAGGTCTGTAATTTCATAAGTCTCATGATACTGAACAGTGGACTGTAAAAGGACTGTAAAATTCTCATCTAGGTTATTCCACTGCTGCTGTCTTCAGCTACAGGTAATTCAATTCTCTTGTTGGACCTTCATAACTGCCCCACAAATCTAGATTTCATCAAAGAACATGCATAGAAAGTAGACGAATCTTTACTAAAAAGGCAGCAATTCAAATCCTTCAAAACTACCTTTACCTTAATGCAGCCAAATATATGTGTCCTTATAGAAGTATTCAGTGTAGACCCCCAATAGTTGGGAAACATTGAGCCCCAAATTCCTCAAGTGGCTGTATGGAAGTACAGCAAGCCAGCAGTCTAAAACTAGGTACACAGTTCAGCCCTTAATCCATCTGCAGAAATACAACAACACTTCTAATTTTTATTTATTAAAAGCATTAATTCCACCAAAGAACTGTAAATGCACGTGGAGGGAAAACCCACAAGCGAGCTGCCTGAAGTCAAAGACGCTCAGAGCAGACGTGCCATTTTTGGCCAATCTTGCTTTTCTCATGACAAGATTTGAGTTTTTAAGTCATGTTGCATGAATGCCTCCAAGCTACCTCCCTCTTACAGGCACACTTCAGAGACAGAACTGTTTTCTTTTCAATGTGCGAAGAACATGCCTCAAACAGTGGTTGATCCGCAAGAACCTCCTAAGGATAAAACTGGATTTCCCATTTTAGTGCTGAGTAACTTAGGCGTCTCAGGCAGTAATCATGCCAGACGGGAAGCCCGATACAATTTTTACACAGTTTCAGCTATAAAATCTGCCTCAGAAATTTAATTAATAAGACTGGTACAAGTTTGAAAGCTATCCCAATGGTGGGGATAATCCTGAATTCGTAATTGAAAAAGCGTGGGAGCAGTTTTACACACAGAAAACCATAACAAATACAATAATCCTGCAACTTTAAAGGGTTCACATGTGCTTAGGTAGTGCTGCTGTGTAAGTACAGAAGGTGATTTGCAAATGCAGAAAGCAGGAGCACATTCAGTGTCACTGGGAGAGATGAACTCACGATAGTGATCATTGCAATTCTAAATATATGCTTTGGAAAACATAATTTGTTACCCTTGTTCATAAGTGGTTTATTCTTATGCTTCAAAACCTCCAGGGGGGAGGCGGGGGGAAAAGACATGCACAGCCCCTAGTGCCCTAGTAATAACCTGACATTGACTTTCAGAAACCCATTCTTCCTCAAATAGTATTACAAAAGGTATGTGCAGCTGGTGTGCAGAGAAGTCAAAGGAAGTCGGAGCTTAAAAAAGACAGTTCAAATATAAACACTTACGTAATACTAGTAAGGAAAGGTTTTAATTGTCAGAAGGAGACTCTATGCAACCAAGTAGCTTTTCTCCACCGAGACAAGGGCCCATGTGCTCAGAGCAGGAGAACATCCGTCTTACAGAGACATCTGCTCACAGAGGCCAGGACTGGTTCAGAAAAAACAGAGATCAACTTGCAACGCCGTACCTAGTACCGGCACGGCAGTCTCTAATGCCGACCTGGGAATATACCATACGCATTCCAACATGGGCCTCACCAGCTGCTATCTAGAACTTGGCTGTAGCAAGCTACACTCCGTTTCCCTGCTCTGGATAAACCTAAACACTAAAGCATGAATGTTTACCTCAGATATCATCTGTAAGGCAGGGCCGGAGAGGACGGAGAAGCCCCTTACCCACTCATTGCCTCCGCCCCCTCCCAAAGCGAAGGGTGGGATGCCCACTGGCCAGGGCCATTAGAGGTTATAGCGAGCTCTCCTCTTCCTCTACAGTCACAAAAAACATTTGGAAACACTGGACCACACTTCCTCGGGTCAGAGCTTTTGTTCACAAGGATTCATCTCAATGCTACTTTCTGAATCCCAGGATCAGTATTTAAATTACCCCATCCTACATCAACTAGATGATTTTTCACCATTTCACCCCAAAAAACCTGCAGAAACACAGGTCGCACAGTAATGGCACACTGTGACTGTACCTGGTCACTGCAACATGATTTAAGGAAAAATAAATTTCACAGGCAGCCTAATTTTCAGTCTTCATTATTAATTTGCATCTTTTACAAAAGATTTGTTATCAGATGCTCTCCCCCCCCTCTTTCTTTGAAGAAAAGCCAAACTATAAACAAAACTATTTCTACAAGAAGGGAAGAAAATGAAGAGATAAGTAGGATCAAAAGGTGTTCTTTTCACCAGGAGAAAAAAAAACAGGCATCCAGTTAAGTATACAGATTCTTAATTGCTCTTAAAAGACTATTAGGCACAAAACAGCTTTTCTAAAGCCCAGGATGTGAAGCAAAGAACAAGAGGTATGAAGCAAAGAACAAGAGGTATGAAGCAAAGAACAAGAGGTATGAGAATGATATGTAGAGAATAAAGATACTGAAAAAAAGGTATTGCATAATAAAGCTGTTACAAAATAAAGTCTAATGGGTATGCTCCTTTAGCTCTCCAGCTACTTGGCTTGAGCCTTTTATAATCACTGATGAGAATTTTACAAGAGCTGAAATCAAAATTAATTATTGAAAAGTAGAGCTAACCTATAATGCTAAGTGATTTTCTACCCTGAGGATTTTTAGCTATTAAATGAAATACACAATTGATTCTGCAGATGAAATATTCCTGTGGCAAACTATCTTTAGTCTCACTTCACTTAAAACGTTGTCATTTATCACTCCTCCACTTATAAACAACTACAAGATAAAAGTAATAGTTTTAAAGAAGTTAATTGGCTCTGAAGTGATCTTCTTCCTACTGTAAGGTTAGGATTCTCCCTGTCCCAAACTTATTTTAGTACCTACTTTTTGCTCCAGAAGACCTTATCCAGTCTGTGCCAGGTGTGAATACACAGCATTTAAGAAGAAAATAACTTTGTTTCTAATAGTTTAGCTACCAAAATCTGTACATCTGAAACACCTTATGTTACAGGGAGAAAGAAAAAAAATATAAAAAATAAACTCTGCATACTGCTAAACCAGATTCTTTATAATGTAGTATAAACAGATATACAGTGTATTCTTTTCTCCCTGTTAATGCATCTATTCAATACTCATTCTAAGAAAGTTTTTACAGTACACATGCATTCTCCGTATTTTCAGTGTTCCAGATCACCTCTCAGTTCTCATTAGCAAAGAAAATTCTCCACTTAATTCTCACATTTGCAACAATTCATATAATCTTACAACAAAGTCTCCCATCAGGAATAAAACGGAGGAAATACATGTCTCTTTTGGTAATTAAATACACGCTTTTTTCAAAAGACCTTTTATATCCTGCTTCTGAAAGCGCTGCCCCTTAGGCTATATACATGTAAAACATAAGCTTTTCCCTGGCACATTTACAACATTCTAAGAGTGTAAAGCCCATAGATACACAAATACAATAGCAGGCCATCATCCAGCACTCTGTCCCTGTAGTTAAGTACAGCTTTTGCTTTTAGAAACAGTTCACAGGAGGCCAGATCCCTTTTAATTTTATGTTTTTATTACAAACTGCCCACACCTCTGAGTATAAACACTGAACCCTCCCCATTTCTCATCCCTCCCCCCCTCCCACCCACAGAAAGGTTGCATGATAAGAGACCAAGGTGAAGCGATTTAAAGCCACATCAATGCCTAAGACACAGAACAGGTTTGGAGAAGGGAAAGCCTAACATTAAAAAAAGTTAAACAGCCTCTTGATTCCAAAATATTAATAAATAAAATATGTAATTAAAAAATTTATTTTTTTCCCATTTTTAAGCATTTCCACAACAGAGAAATAAATTCAATAAAATAATGTAAAAGCTGTCCTTTTGGAGTAAAAATCAGTTTTAGAAAACACCACTGTACTATAGGTTGCAATTATTGTACCTATACTTAAGGAAGAAGTCATAAAGACTCAGGCTTACTGTCCTTTTATTGTTCCCCATACATGCCATAAATATGGCTTGTTATTGATACATCATATATATATGATATATGCACACATACATATGATGCATCTCTGCAGAGGCCCTTTTTAAAAAGCAAACAAAAATATTACTCCGGTGTCACAAATATTCCCTGCAATTAAAATGGAGAAATACGAAGCAAAGATTTACTTTTAAAGCTTATCATGGTAGGTACCAGACTGTTCAACTGCTCTTACAGTAAAGTATCTTGGTAGGAAAGAAAACCCGTCCACTGGATTCAAAGGTGCTTTTATCTGAATAGTCAAACTAGTGAAACAGGAACAGAGCTACCACTACACTGAACGATCTAAGCACCATAGTGTGTCTGAAATACACAGTACTTCCAAACAAACTATGAATTCCTTTAGAGATCTGGTATCACCAGTGGGGCAAGAAAACAACATCTTAATTTTCTGTTCAGATTTTATTTGAAATCTAATTCAAATTGTCAAAGCTACAAAAAGGGGGAACATTTGAGTTATTTCTGCTATGTCACAACATTCTAAAACAAAGTATCACTACTGCCAGCAGATCAGTTACACGCATTTCTGATGAAACTTCTAAACACAAAAATGTTTCTTTTGGGAAATAGTCACAATGAAGATATTTTGTACAATATAAAACAATGACAGGTCTACAGATGCCGATACTCATGAGTATACACGTGCATTCACAAAAAAAAAAAATCAGGAATGCTTTTTTGTTTTTTAACAGACTGTTCAGGCACAAAAACAAAACCGCATTTCCAGTAAGTGACAGCATCATAAAAAATATTAACATTGTCAGTGTTTGCTTTTCTTTGACTTCTTGTGAGATCTGTGAGGAGAACGGGACTGAGACCTGGATTTTTTCCCTGACTTTTTAGGGGATCTGGATCGGGATCTTCTTGATCTTTTGGGTGTCCTGGAGCCAGATGGCGACCTGCAAAAAATGAAGTTTTACATCAAATACTAATTGATAATACCAACTTTTTCTGCAGTTATTTGGCATTCGTTTATTGAGCTAAACAAGGTAAAAAGTATTTTCCTCTAGTAAGGGGAAGTAACAGAACAACATCTTGCTTCTGAGAAAAAAGACAATTTCTGCATTACAAGGTTTTCAATGTATTTTGATCTAAACTTCAGTGCTCAGAACCCACAAGAAAAATAACACCAACTCATGTCCTTCTTAAACCAACATAAGGAATTCA
This sequence comes from Gorsachius magnificus, assembly GCA_034008185.1. Taxonomy (NCBI): domain Eukaryota; kingdom Metazoa; phylum Chordata; class Aves; order Pelecaniformes; family Ardeidae; genus Gorsachius; species Gorsachius magnificus. The sequence goes on along the minus strand of CM067087.1, from coordinate 32,035,795 downwards.
CAAATTCTGCATATGCCTCAACCACCCTGACTCTTGTATAAATGTCAGCCTATATCCACACAGAAGAGAACAGAAATGAAAAATCATGTTGAATTGTTTCATGCTGAAATACTTTTGACTCTCATCTAACATGTTCAGCTTGTGATGTTACCCCACAGAAAGAGAATGGACACTGAATAAATTTACTGTCATCTACCCCACACGTAATGCATTAATCTGATATAACCCAAAGACCATCATATTAAACAAAAAACTCAAATACTTTTCTACTTCTACTTGAATTCCTAAATTATAGCACAAGAATCTGATTACTGTAAATATGTACTATGATTGTCTCAACAGCATCAAAGGAATTTTCCTCAGCACGTTGGAGTAATCTTATACCAAGAAGATATTCTACACCTCTAAAAGAAGTAGAAGCTGAACTTTCAAGTTTTGAGCTACAAAAGCATCAATACAATAGTAAAATCTCACCCCAAGTTTAACATTAACTAGAGATAAATATTTGTGTTAGCCTGGAGATTAGGAAATACCTAGTTCGGAAACAAAAACCCATAAGCAGTACCTAATCTAGATTTTTTTTTTTCATTAAAAAAACAAACCATGGGAGAGGAGCCTCATGTAAACAAATATGAAAGACTACATGCTCACTATAATTCGAGAAGTTTTATGGGCTACAGAAGATTTGTCCTTTGAAAATAAAAAGCTAATAAAGCAGCAAGGTGCTTTGGTTAACAGAAGCGAAAAGTCTTGAGATATCAAGGCAGGAGACTGTATACATTTCAGACACCAAGTGACCAGGAATACAAGAGAAAATACTTGTGTATCAAGTGTGCTCTTCTAAAGCATACACAAACAAAAAAACCAACCAAAACACACCTATGTATTTAACTTTCCTTCAACCTGAAAGAGAGAAGATACCAGCTTACCTTTTGGCTTTTTTACTAACATCTCTGGGAGAATCTTTATGTGATGACCGAGAACGTGAACTCTCTTTGTGGGACCGTTCAGAGCGCTCCGAGCGTTCGGATTTTGGTGACGGAGACTTTGCTCGTCTACTGCCACTGCTGCGAGATGGGCTAGGTGAAGCACTGTGTCGTCTTTTCCTTTGTAAAGAAAGCAAACACAGTTATGTACATACACAAAGAGAAGTGAAAATGTCTATTAAGAAAACTGATTCCTTTCTGTAGATATTTTCTTTAGCCAATATAACGTTAGATCCTTTTAAGTAACTAAAAATTAGTAGGGTTTTTTTATTATTTGACCAAAAAAAGAAAGTTTAACATGTGCACCAGATTTTCTCTGGTTGAAAAAAAAAACAAACTAAAGCCTGTGACTCATCTTTGTTTATTACAGTATAATAACATTCTGTCACAGTTTCCTGAAAAGCAAGGCATTTTACCATATCTACACTTAATACCATGAAATAGTTTGGCTATACAAGTATTAGAAGATCAGAGTGTACAAACAAGTACCCTAAAATTAGCTGCTTTGAAGAATTTTCACTATGAGATGAATAACATTTAAACCATGGCAAATAATTTGTGGTATGACTTCAGTACAGTTTTCTGACTAATTCACTGCAGTCAATTTACTTCTAAGAGAGTGCTGAATATACCCTGTTTTCAACTGGTCATTATTTTACCACATTTCCTCAGGGTGTAAATGAGCTAAAAGGGGATTCTATTCAAAAGGGTACGTCACTTGGGGCAGGATAAAAATGACAAATTTTGAAGCATGTTTTAATGTCCAAAGCGCCTTTCTGTTGTTGTTGAGTGGTTTGGTTTTTTTTAATTTGAGTGGGTTTGTGGCTTTGTTTTAAAATAAGATGCATGATACAATATAATTTCAAGGCTGCTACTGTATCAAAAGATACTAACTGTGAGGTTTTTCCTCCCATCCACTTTACTCCAAGGAAAGCCATACCTCTCTTTCCTTGTTGGTGTACATTCCTCCTTTTCCTTCTTATCTTTGGACCTGGATTCAGATTTTTCCTTGTCCTTTTTGTCTCTGTCCCGTTCTCTTTCCAACTCTTTTTCTTTTTCCTAAATTATTAGAAACATTCATGATTTCAGATGAAGTGTGACTAATTGTTAAGTAAAGACAATCAAGCTAATCACAAACAGCATAAAAGCACTGAGCACCAAGGAACACAGCACATCACCTGGGAAGGAACTAATGGTCACACCATACCTACCCTCCAAGTCTTTACTATTGCTTTGTACACAGCAGAAATATTTATTGTAATACAAACACTGACAAAAACATAAAAGATGTCACCCTATGTGAGAAAGTCTTGAGTATTAATTGGAAAAAATTTTAATTTTAAAAAACAATTAATTTTAAACCAAATACGAAACAATACCAGGAACCTCTTTCTACGTAAAAGACATGCATTCATCTTCATTAATCCAGACTGAAAATTGAGATAATCTCATAACTACAAGACATGTAAAGACAAAACAAAGATACAAACAAGATTCTGCAGTAACATCTACTCTGTCAACCCCCCCTCAAATGTAGTCCATTTCTATATACCAACAGGACCATTTTGAAAGAAAATATACCCTGACTACACCCCATTTGTCTGTCAAATAGTTGGAAAATTAGTTATATATACAAAAATAAACCTAAACCATCAGCAAGTCTGAACAGAGATCAAGAGATGTGCTTCCTTCAGTACTGGCATAAAAAAAATTCCTTCCATGGCAAAAAATAGACAGATAATCCCTGCATACCCCATAAAGAAGACAAAGAAGAGGTGATCTAGCTAAATGAAAAAAGGGGGGAACGGGGGGAAATTTAAAATAAAAAAAAAAAAGGAGGGAGGGGAGATTATAACACAAGTGCAGGAAATACCAGGACAGCTATACTAATCTACTCTCACATTTCCTTTCATGGAAGACTTCGCAGTAGCATTTTAAACTGTCCCTTATCATTATACCTACTATTGCAAACTGTTGTTAGATTCTGCTAAGATCAATGGGCTCTCAAAATGTGCCTAGCTTATTTGATAGCATAACTAATTATTTAATCTTGCTAAATAGGAATAAACAATATTTGAAATAGCTTTAAGTTCCTATTCTCTTAACAATATAAAATACTACTAGGAAATTTACTCTTGGAAAGCTTATTCTATAGAATAAGTTAGATAAAAACCGATGACCAACCACCAAGTTCATGGGACATGCAATCAGAACCAGCATTATATTATTATTATACAAACTAACTTTATTACGGCATTAAAGCAAAAGATAAAGTTATTCCCTTAACAACAGGGTTACTTTTGTTTTAAAGAACACCTGTTATAATTACAATTAAATATTTCTTGACTAAATATTACCTTCATAATTGAAAGCGAGATAAATATTAAAAATCTAAAATATTGCAAGCTGGTTGAACTAATTTAACACAAGGCATCTAACAAAGTTATCAGGATTACAATTTCTATTTTTTTACACTACTGTCTCACTAAACATTCTGTGCTTACTGTACAAATTGCTTCTTTCTCCAATTACAGAAAACACTAAAGAAGTGGGAAGTTTTAGGATACAACTACATTTAAAAGGAAACTTACTTATAAAAATTAAAGTCTTAACTGCTAACATCAACCTCCAAATGTGTAAGTCTCCTTCAGGGATCACCTTTCTTAATTTTTACAAGTCTCTTTCTTCAAGGTACTGTGCAAAATTACTTTCATGAATTAGTCAGATATTGAGCACCAAATAATGCAAAGAACAATTGACAGATAAACACCTGGTACAAACTGCCTATTTGTAGTTAGCTTCCAAGAAACTGCATGGGCACCTAATTTCATCATTGATCTGTCAAGGCTGTGAAACCAGATTAGAGAAGCAACTGCCACTTACTCTCTCACTAAACGCATTGTCCAAACAGGTTACGTGTTCTTTCATTATGTTTCAAAGATTCAAGATCACATATATGATGCTAATTTTTACAGCTGCTCTGACTTCATAGTCCAGAGAGGACTACTAAAAAAGATTAATGGTACAAAATTATTCACTTCTGGGTGACAGTACGAGCTGGAATTAAAGTCTTAGACACTGGAGAATCAGAAGCACATATGCTGCTTAATACTATTCTTTCTCTTCCTTTGGAAGCCTTTAGCACAACGGATCAATTACTAAAAGCAAAATGAAAAGCCTGATGAACATCTTCAGTTGACAGCTCTCCCTTTTCTTTCCCACACCTAACAGTTTGCTTTATGTAGTAGAACCAGAAGTGACCCCTTTAGGGTTTCAACACATTCTAATGATACCAATCCATAGAGTGTGAAATACTAGATTATTTTGATTAAAAAGAGAAGTTGTATCTACTCTGCAGAAAGCACTTGGACTTAAGACATGCAGTTTGACATTACAGTAGAACTTTAACGAGAACCATGTGTTGTTATACTTAATGCCACCTCATATTTGATAAATTCAATAAAAGCCTATCACAGAATCAGAGCCAAACATAAAGAACATTTCTTACCCTCTGGAGCAGCTTGTCTCTATAGTGTTCAACCTGTTCCTGAAAACTCTGGCCTGGTTTCTTGGGTCTTTTCCCAGACTCTAACTCATCCTGAAACTTCATCACCTTAAGCTGTGAAAATAATACTGACCATTAGGTTATTGGGCTTATTATTATCCAGTTAGGCAGGTGGCTGAAAATGAAATTTCCACGATTTATAATCTGTGTTCTTCATTCTTTCTATACAAGTTTGTGCACAAAAAGATACTAACTTTGTTTAAACTGGATCAAAGCAACAAAACCGCATACTCATCTGCAGGCACCTGCAGTTGTTTACAGACATGTTAAGAACTAAAAATAAAGGGATTTTTTTTTCTGTTATTCTACTAAATTCTGTTCCCATCATTAGAACACTGCACCCTTATATTTCTTAGATCATTATTTTTTTGCTTTCAAAATGAGATCATTTACTGCAGGTGTCTTAATATATTGTTTCAATTTCTCTTGTCTACTCCAAGTTTTCCTTTGGAAACTGCCTTTTTTCCATTTGACCCTAAATATTAAAGTCAAATGACTGACATAATTAGGACATAAAACAAATGCATCTCTTCCTCAGGGCTGTTTGCACAGAACGGCTGATTTGAAAGAAGTGATTTTTACTAACATAATACTCTTTCATGTGCTATCAAGCTTAGCAACAAAATTCAGTTCAGTAGTGCTGCTAAATGTAACACTGAATTTACTGCGATAATAGCCCCAACCAAGTCACAAAGTTAAGCAAATGTCAGAATTTTTCCATGTGCATTTTTTTTTTGTCTAGATACACTAAAAACCTTTCTCCAATTTGATTCACATCATAAAACTTCATTCATCTATTATCATTTGTCAAGTCTTTATTCTTACTGACATGGCCTTTTACAAACAAGCGTTCCATTTTTTTGGATGAGGAGGTGTCTGTCTTTTGGGGGCGTGGGGAGGAGCTTGGTAATGTATCTGTCAGCCCTCTTCCAAATGTTTATGCTCTGACCCTCCTGTATTTCCTGTCTCAGTACTGACCTGCAGAGTCATATACATGAGTAGATTTTTCCAGTGCTTAAGGTTTCATTTTTAGCAAACACACAAGATATTTTTCTCTTTAGAAATATTTAACTCTTCCACACTGAAAACACACAAAGGAAAAGATTTGGCAACTGTGTCCATTTTAATTATCTGAAAGGATTCTTGTTTTCCACATCTTCAATGCCCTAATACAAAGTAGGCATAAAATCAAATCCTAAAGGTTTTTTTCTTCCCTCTCAAAAACAGCAGGCCAGACTGGATATGAAGATACCATATATTCTAATCAGCCCTTCCACTATACATTGTAATCAGCCCTTCCAATCACTGGCTGAGCAGAAAGGAAAGGTATCACAAAAACAAACTAACCACAAGAACAAATACCTTAAGAAACATGAAATTCAGGCAAGGATAGCATCACTTTGAACAGGATCCCCTTCAGTTAGAGGGGTTATGGCAACACCACATTTTTCATTTTAGTCCCAGACACAATGGAGCAACACGTTTTGGGGAGCCGGGGGGAAAGGCATTGCTATCTTGGTACCACGGTAAATTTCTGACAGATGTTCTGCTTACCTCCCTCACTTACAGACTATGCTCTATTTGTGGTTGAGCATTTTTCATTTTTGCTTACAATTCAGGCAATTAAATAGCAGCCAATAGAAAACTGACATCGTCATTTGTCACATACCACTCCAACTTCCACAAAGGCATTTTTTTTTTCTTTTCCCCTCTTTAAAAGCAGAGGTTTCCAAAGCAGGAATACCTCTTGGAACCACGTATTCAGTGTCACCCTGTACCACCTGTTCTGGTAAGAAATCAAGATTGCATTCTTTACCATCATGTAAACTCCAAGGCCTTTAGTTGCTGAGCACATTCAGTACTGAACAGGAGTACAGAGGAGGCTTAGCTGACCCAGAAGGCCTCTTGGGCTGTCACTGTATGAACATGCCCATAAGATTTCTACTTTACTTTCCCAATTACTTTATATTTTTAGCCAACAAAGCTGTGACATTCTCTGTTTAACCATATTTTGAAAGCAAGGAAGCATAAGTCTGTAGCCCAAACTAACCCAAAATGAAGGAAAACTAGGACTCTGATCAACAGGTTTTACTTGATTTAATAAGCTAATCTGGACGCAAAGAAGTGCTGAACTTCTAGCAGCCTGTCTTACACATGTGTCACACAACCCATTGCTGGCATGAAATTTAAAATGCCAAGAGGAACTATTTGCATGTAACTCTTCCAATAACTGTAGGCAGGAGGTGGTGGTGGTGTGGTGTAGGTGGTCATTAGCAGGTACCTAGAGAAAGCGAGGAAAAATAGGAAAAGCCTATACAATAACCACTGACTCAACACCTCCCCAGACTCCAACTCTGTTAAGATCGTGGGGTTTCCCAAGACAGCTATGGTCTTTCACAGACTAATTATCAAGAGATCTCTCTTCCGCATTATTTGCTGTATCTCCCTTTGAACCCACGTAAACTGACTCCTTTCAGAAAGATGCTGTGAGTAGAGGAAATCAGTTCTAGTACATGGCCTGGAAAAGGAAACTGCTACAAAATGCTGAGATGGTATCAACAGCTCACTACAGAAGGATCATTCTCTTCCACCTTCTGTCTCCACTCCTGCACTCCAAGCAAAGGGTTCCTCCTCCACCCTGCCCTCACAGCAGCTGCAGAGCTTGGCTGAGCCTTCCATAAACCGGATCAATTCACTAATCCAGCAGTAGCCTAACCCCCTACCCACCTACCACCCCCACAATTTTTTTTGCCTCTGCGTTAGTGAGATGTATTGGCTCAGGGAAAGAATGAGCAAGTGCCAGAGCTCACAGGTAGAATCAGGATATTCCCTTTCAGCAGAGGTGAGCTGTTAGATCAGATCAGCTCATCCTACACTTTCATGAATTGCAGCTTTTGCTACTTGCTCTAAAACACCACCACTGTTACTATGTTTTAAAAGGAAAGGAATTACTTAGGTCTCAAAGTCCAGAAAAGAACTCTCTAAAGAATTCTTCCACTCAGAATTACTAAATAAACTTAGATGTTTGGTTATCTCCCTTCACCATTTCGCTATTCATAGCATATTGGCCACAGTGAACACTCTTCTTATTGATCTCTTTATGTAGAATATATGAGGCTTATATTCCTATCATACAGTTCCAAACACCCCCCTCAAGGAGAAAGAGATCCTTAAAACTTAGGCTTAAATCTGCTTAAGTATCTCCTCAATGAATTTTGTAAGCATTCCACTTTGTAAAGTTTTATTTACGAAGAATTAGTATATTCTCATTTAATTGGTTATTCTTTAACTATTCTCGTTCAAGAGACAAAAAAAACTATTAAGCCTACTCATCCTTAGGAGCAGATACACTGACTTTTGTCTAGACTACCTCTGGAGTCAGTGATATGCATGGTGATATGGAAGGCGGAAATTTTTCAAAACCCTGTGCCAAAACTTTGTAATACTAATTTCTTGGACACAGCAGCCTCCCATGGCAGACAGAGTTTAGAGGTTTTCAGAGACTGCAATGCAGAAGTGTTGTGTATCATTGGAGTTCCTATGAGCAATCTCTACTACATGCTCCAATGCGGGGATTGTATTTCCCACTAACCATAAGGAGGCATCTCTCATAACCTCAAGATAAACAGCTTCACAAGATGCCTCTTGTCTATTGGTTCTCATCTTGAAATCTTCCCCTTCTCTCCTCAAACTCATTTGAGGAGAATTTAAAAGATTCAGCCTTTCCTAGAAGTTGAGGCCTTGATTACAGACTAACCAGTAAGCTAGCAAGTTACAGAAAAGGGTAACATCTTGCTACCACGGTTCACGGAAACCACAGACTGAAGCAAACCGATGCATTTTGACACAAACAGGTGTGCTGTGGGTAGCCTCCCTTGCTTAAAATGCATCTATTTTCAAAAACTGTTCTTGGTTTTCTAATCTGCTGATACTGTCTAAAACCATACATTGTGGTCTTCAGGGGGAAAAAAAAAAAAAAAAAAAAACAACACTTTTTCACAAGAGGTTATTCCACAGTTACACAGCCTCAGAACTTAAGCAGCCAGGTTCAAATACAACTTATTTTAGGTAAATTAGCTGCATACCAGGATTAACTAGGAAGTTAATCACCTGATGCTTGATAGGAATTTCTGCTTGATATATAATGCCATGTGTCTTGGAGCTAAGCAATTCCTAACTTTTCTCTTTGTGCAAAACAGAAGTAGATTCAAAGATTCAAGATAGATTTTAAATAGACCAGAATCTGCTGAATTAAGATAGTCATTATCGTCTAAGGAACAACTGCTATAAATAGGGAAATATTGGTCAAGCAAAAGCCAATTTGTCTCATGTTATTAAGCCGCAATGAATAAAATATTTAACTGGATACCTTTTTGCCATTTTGCAGTGGCCTCAGATGAGCTAGGTACAGAAACCTCCAAAGACTGTAAAGACCAAAGAGTTATATTGTTCTAGTGATGATTACAAGCCTCAGATAGCTCCTATAACTTGATGAACAAATACACAAAAGTGAGTATTCTGCATATTAAGCACCATAATCCAGAGAAATAAATAATGGAAACTGTATGGTACTTGAGTTTCTTAACAAAGGTATACAGGGCCTTGAAATTCAGAACAGGCCTCGGATACAATCGGCTCTCGAAGACTATGCTTAATCTATTCTTATCTTGTGATCTAGTCACTCTATGTTGAAGACTGACTATTACACTAAAGGAACTTTGATCTTATCTGGTACAGTAATTCACATCAAGAAAGCAGGGAGAGTAGCCTCCTTTCCTTTGTGACATGCAGGAAAAAATTCTTTGGCTCTTGGTTGAAAAATAAATTGCACCTCAAATACCATGACAATTTTTTTTGGAAAAAAAAATAAGTCTCTGTTTACACACTGGGCAGGGGGGCACCGACAGCACACAGAACAGTGTAACAGAATCCAGTCCTGCATCTCTTGGAGCTCAGTGGTACGTAGCAGAAAGGCTGAACAGGAAGATTGAAGACCATTAGTATTCTACCTCTGATTAAGCAATCAAACACCACTTTGAGGTCTCAGGTGGCTAACACAAAGGTGAGTCAAGGCAGCTACTAAAGAGAACAAATCTCCTGTTTGACCCTTTTGGAAGCACTGATACATCTGGGTTCATGAAGAGCCTGCCTTCTGCTGCAGGTGAAGCCTGGGCTGTGCTTTTTTGGGGTAGGATTATAAATCTTGTGCAGCAAGATGGAGACAGAAGTAAGGCACCTTAGAGAAAGACCCAAGGAGGACAATACTGCTTCATTTTGTCTATAAGTTTTTGTACACTCTGAGGCAACAAGCTTAACAAACAATTTAAGCAATGTAAAATTCCCATTTTTCTAACACCACAAAGAGACCTCAGTGCTGTGAAAAGAGGAATACACCTTTCTTTTATATTTCCCTGGGGTGGGGAGAGACAGACACACATGCGCACAGCACCATAAAGACCATTCTGACTGAGTTATAATGCAAAGCAAAGTACCAATCTTTCCACACACACGCACAAAAAAAAAAAAAAAAAAAATCAGTAAAGAAATGACTGTTCTTTGATGTTACAAAAAAGCCTCTGCTCTTGCTAAGTTCTGGAAAGAATTCACACTTCAGCAAGATTAACAGGGATATCAGAAAGGCAAACAAAGGGTTAATAACTTGTTTTCTCTGATGGCACTGGTCTGATGGCTGTGGCCAAAGTTTGTTTCTTACTGCACTTCCCCTCCCAGCTGACAAACTTCATTTACTAAGTAAGCCAAGAGAAAGAATTGTTGTTTGTATTCATGAATTTCCAAAAAATGCATGAAAAACTGTTTCAGCTTCCCTGGCAGTCACTGTGTAAAGTGCTAGAGAATCAGACTTTTTTCCCTAAAGATGCTACACAACATTTTTAACAATGTATATTAAATGGCATAATTATTAAAGCTGGTAATTGGGGTGTTTTTTTTTTTTTCCTCAGTTCCTCCCCTCAAATGTAATAATGGATGTGTTCTTTGGCAAGGACTGGGTGCATACTAAGAAGAAACTTTGAGCCTGAATGCTTTTAAGTAGTACAGGGAGTACTTCCCTGTCAATGACAAACTTGAGGATAAATTTTTAAGTTTAAGGACTTCTACACAGTTTCTGAAATGTTGTGAAAAATGAAAAAAATTACAATCCTTTTCTGATGATTCCAAAAGTCTGAAACTGAAACGGTAATTTACTTGCCACAAAGAATAAAGATAGCAACATGCACTTGAAAACCTCGAATATTTACCACCCAGAACAGTTACAGATGGGATACACTGATGAAAGAGCTTACACTTGTGCAGTGTAAAATTGACAATGGTAAAAGTAAATCACTTCCTAATCTGCCTCCACAACTGCCAGGATAATATCTATAAAAGAGATATTCAATCTGAAAGAAGCCTCTCCATAACCACTACAATCATTATTACAGCAAAATGAGTATAGTTTCACTTGTACTTTTGTTAGTCGAACTTCATATATTTTCTACAGAACTACTGCCACCGTGAGTCAAGTCAGACATAAATCCCATTTAGCTTTTCTCAAATTCAGAACTTACTCACTTCAAATGGTGATGCATCATGAACTTTCAAACTGCTATGCAAAGCAAGAGGTTTCTAAGTGCTTAGTTACAGTCCATTAATTTTAATAATCTGAATTATTAAACAGAAACGTATTTGGGAGAAACAACAGTTGTGACTTTTTAAAATATTACTGGTTGTACATCTTAAAAGAATATTATGGGGCTTTGCTAATGTCCAATTTTAGCCAACTAGTCCATTATAGCATAAATAGGTAGGCAGCCACAGTTCCACCTTCAAAATATTACCTGAATTATGTCACTTGGAGATGCTACAACTGCAACAATTCGTTTAGCAGCTTCTCAATATCATTTTAATGCACTGAACAGAAGGTACAAGAATTTCAGTATTCAATGTATCATGGGCTTTAATGCTGAATACAAGCGGGAAAGTCGCATGCAATATTAAACCTGGTTTTGCATGGCACTGTGTGACAGAAAGGCTGCACTGCTAGACAAAGCTCATGCTAAATTCGAGTTCTAGTTACCTTCTCAACCACAAGCTCGGAATCATGGATGAGACAGATAAGAATCTGTGCTCATCAACCTTAATAGCTCTACTAACGCCTATACTTGGAGAAAGGATAAAAGAACAAGTGATCCCTACAAACTGCATGTAGGTCTTCAATTAAAATGCCCAATTTCCAGGACCACCTGGTTTACTTGCATCTACTTCTTTGTTTGATGGCTGACACAGTGAAAAGAGCGACTTATAATTGCAATAAAATACACTTCAAGGCAAGAGACAGAGAGAACAAGGCAGGCATAGGACTAAAGCCACATCCAAAAATCACTCCCCTTTGACAAGAGGAGGAAAGTGTAGAGGAACCCAAGCAAGCTACTGCTACCAGTGGTACTGAAAAAGGACGCTGAAAAAGAAGATTAATTCTCAACATGCAATATCCCTGATGCAATTTTTCATTTTTCCCTGCATTATTTTGAAAGGCACAACAAGGCAAGGCAAGGTTGTCAACAAACATACCTTTATAAAAATACACCGGACTGAAAAAACCTACTATATAGTAGTGCTGTAATTATTTCAGTAAAAATAACTCCCTATCATATGTAGAGAACTTGGGGCAGGGGGAAGGATTGGAAAGGACAGAAGGGTGGCACAAAACACCGCATGCTGACCTCTATCTCTCGGAGTTTGGCACGCTTTTCTTCACTCATTTCTGAATATTTGACTGAAGACTTGGATTCAGGCATTTCTTCTTTAATAGGATTGGAATACATGTGTTGCTCTTCCGACTTAGAACTCTGAGTGTCTTCCTCATCTTCACTTTCTTCTTCTTGACTTTACAAAAAACATGCAGAATTAACTGATAAATATATATTTAAGACAATTATCTGTTACAAAATTTACCATCTCTCCAACTTAGTCTGTATGATTAGTTACTAGTTTTTAATTCTGTTAACGTTAGGTTATGTAAAAGTCTGCAGCTACAAAACAGTCTCCATCTGTGAGATAGATATCTTAGTATTTTCATTTAATTAAATTGTTAGGTTTTATTACTCAGATAATTTACACTTTTCATATAAACAGAGCGCAGAAGAATTCTTGAAACTTACAGTCACCATATCCATATCTAACTTCGCTACAAAAAAAGTCCACTACCTCAACAAAATCTTTAAGTGCTGTAATAGGACTTTTCAGATATAGTAAGTTTTATAAAAGAACATTTACTACACTTTTCCATTTTCAAGACAAACCTGAGACATGGCAGATATTCAAAATTATATTCCCAGACTGGCCACTAGAGTGCTGCAGGACTACATCCAACACAGCAAGATATTTAAAGTATTAGTAACAAATGCCCTCAATTGCCTAAAGAACAAGTAAAAGACTGCTCAAAAACAATAAATGGCATGGAATCTATTACCATCCAAAGAAACATGTACATCAGAACATTAATCACTGTGTTTGTCTCAAAAACAGAAGGCAGAGGTTTAGATACATTCATACATATCGGACATCAAGATTTCCAAACTGTAAAATACAGGATAGTATTCTTAGTTCTTGCTATTCAACATTAAGTTATCAAATCCACATCAATTTAAAGATTATGGTTAACAACACCACCAAAAGGTCTAATTTATCGTGTTAGAAAAAAAAGCACTAGAATCCTGATTTTTTTTTCCATTTTCATATTCTCCTACTTTCAAAATTTAATTTTTGTACTGATCTTGTAATACATATCTATCTTACAGGGAGTTCCAAAGACACTCAGCCTTAGAGGCAGAAAATGAATATGTTTTCATCAGAATGAAAAAGTATTTACTTTTGAATTTCCTCCTCTTCAGACTCTTCGTGTTGGTCAAAAAGCTCCCACTTAGAAGTGGTAACAGCTAGAAGAGACAGCAAGATAATTTTAACAACAGAAAAAGCTATCACTGAATCAGAAAATTAGTATTTATAGATATAAAAAAAATTACAATGTGGTAAAATTTACCAGCATCTAGCACTTAATACAGACTGTCTATTTCACAGAAATACTCAAAACTAGAAGTTATCAGAATATTTACTATTTACAGAACTATTCAATACATTGCATATCATGTTTCAGTAAATCCTTCAAAAGCAGCCCAGTATTTGTCAGTTCGTAAGATCTTATCTTCCAAACAAACATTTAGAAAGACTGCCAAGCACATACCCAGATTCTTTTCAATACTTATTCTTAATGAACTGGAAATTATTTTTAAAGGTTGGTAGGTTATTGAAGTAGAATAACAAAAACAGAATACACTCTTTCTTCACTGAAGTTATAATCAGAAAAAGAAGTTACAATTGGAAATCCTACTGTATTACTATAGAAATCGTATTAGCACTTTTAAACAAATCAGTTGAAAATAATCATGAAATAGTTAAGAGACATTAAGCTTTCAGTTTACTTAGGGAAGTGTTTTAGTTTAATATATACTTTGAAAACTAACCTTGAGCTTCAAGTTCTGATTCATCCACTGCTTCCCACTTCGAAGGGGCAACTTTAAATATAGGCTCATTCTTTTTTGAGTCTTCAGCCGTATCCACTGTTGGAGAAAGAAACACAGACAAATAATTTCCAAAGCTCTTCAAAAGTTCAAGTGGAAAAATCCTAATATAATAATCAGATCCAAATACTGAAGCATATTATACCATTTTATTATTTACAAAGAAAAAGAATTAGGATTTCGAACCTGATGTGCATAACATCAGAAGACACCTACTGTGTCTCTGAAGCCATTACAATCTAAAAGCAGTTTTTAAACTAATTCTTCCTAGAACAAATTGAAATTAATCAATTCAACATTTTACAAAGCTACGTGTCATGTTAACTCTTGGCCATACTTGTAAAAACTACTCGGGGGGAAAAAAAAAGATCATCAAAAATTGAAGATTCAAATTGAAAGTAAAGTTGAAACATTTCATACAAGGAACTCCATCAAGATCGTCATCCAATGATTTAATTGGGACTCCATCCAGATCATCAATAGGAGCAGCATCAATAGGAATTCCATCCACATCTTCTAGTGGAGCACCATCAAGCTCTTCCTCAATGGGAGCACCATCAAGATCATCTGGTACTTCCTGAAAGCAAATAACAATGAATTATTTTAAGAACAAATCTACATTACTTTTCTTTACTTCTCCAATTATTAATTCATTTCTATTTAAAGGAGTAGCTTTAAAAATACCTAAAACCCCAAAATCTCAACTGTAACAGTTTTTGCTACTAAGTACAGTTGCTTATTGCAGATAAATAATATGACAATATACTCCTATAAAAAATTATAAGCAAGAAATTGGAATTTGTCCACAATGTACTGGAAGCTTTGCAACACCTATATTCAAAAGAAGAGATATTAAGCTGAGATTTAGCTCAAAATGAGCCAGATAGTCAGATAAGTTATACGTTTTACATATGAAAGATTCCCTGAGAACCAGTAATCTGAACAACTGACAGAAATCAACTATTTAGTAGAAACACACATAAGTGATAAATACACCTACATTTTCTAACTTGTTAGGTACAGGCACTGTCCTTTATACGTGCACGTTCACCCAGCTCTGCTGCTAAGAGAAATAAGCTAACCTTCCAATTATACCGTAGGTCTCCCTCCCACTGTTCTGAAAGGCATGTTTCCACAGTTACGAAGAGAACCTATCCTAACATACATCAATTTAATAGTGTCCACTGTCTTGATTCTCTTAACTAGTACTTATACGTAACTGTAAACAGATCAGTACACATTCACTCAGTGCTAATGATATTCTAGAAATTTTAAGCACAGAGCTTCAAAATATTGAATAATTTATACATCACTATGCAGTAACTAAAATTCAGTACAGATCCTGTTTAAAATAACCTCTAAAAAAAAAAGCTGTAGCATAATCAGAAAGTTAGCAACGTACTGCTCTAATAAAACACAGCAAAGATCAAAGTAGAGTATCGCCAGTATCAATGATCACAACCTTCCTCTCAAACTAAGAAAGCTCAGATGGCCCTATTGCATCCAAGCGTGACACTCACACAAAAAGAAAGTGGATGATACAGGTAGCCAGATGCCTATTTACAACTCTCAGAAATTAGAACTAATGCCTGAAATTCTAACTCAAAATTCACAGACAGATACTGCAGTATTTCCAATACAAAGGAAATACCTGTCATTGTGCACTAGTCTTTGCTCTGAAATGGTTTCACAATGTAACTCCATCACAGCACCTAATCTACAAGCAACAAATGCATAACAGATTAAACAGGATTTGCATCTGAAAGTATCTGCACACCTGTATTTAAGAGCAAGAATTCAGGAGGAAAAAAGGTTTATTCGCCCTAACAGACATATAAAAACAATCCTTGCCAGCCCTATTTTATATTTACACATTTTGCCTCACCACCTGATAGCGTCACTTACCTCTGTTTCTTTATCTTCCATGATATTTACAAGCCCCAAGAAAATGTTCTGTAGTTTGATCAAAAATGGTTCTGGATAGATCGCCCAGTCTTCCCATGCTCGGAAGCATGTCATTACCCGTTGCTAGAAACAATAGGAAAAGAAATGCTAATAAATTTGTATCAAGAAATCTTAAGTGAATTGGAAAAACACCACAGAGAACTATTACTGTAGACAGCTACTACTAAGTAGTTCCATAGTGGGGTATATTACAATGACACCATGCTGGGCAAGACTAGTAATTTTACAAAAACATATATATTCGAACTACTTTTTTAAAAATCTCCCTTGGGTTTCATTTTCCCTTTAAATTCCTGTTACATTACCTATTTCAGCTGTTCACAGTTCCTACCCTGATAGCAAATTTCATTCTGCCCAGGTGCTCAAAACAGGCACCTCTACTAAATGTAACAGAAAAACTTTTTTCCCTTTGTAAAATAAAACAAATAAAATTAACACTGGTTTATTCATATTATTGACCTGAAATGATGTTCCTGCTTTTATTTTTTTTGTAGAAGTGAAGTATATTTGAAATGATGGGCTTCAGCTCAAGCTTGACACATTCAATGTAGCTGAAGATGTAGATATATAAAAAAAAAGTCTACTGCCTGTCATTACCACATAATTTAATGGACAGTTTTAAAATAGCAGATAACTAGAATTGATTCTCAATCTAGAGCAACTGGGAGCAGAGAAGGTAGGACAACTAGGAGAACCAACTACACCATAAGCTTTGCATTTAAAGCTTCTGACTGAAAAAAAGAAAAGAAAAAAAAAGGAACTTTAGAGGCATCTTTAAAACAGGAGAAGGAAAAGCTAGGCTGAGCATGAGAATGGTGAGAAGCAGAGCACTATCTCAAAAATCACTCTCAACTACCCATGGTCAGACTGCTTATCAGACCTCAAAAAATAAAGCCTAAGTATCACAAAAATGTTAAAAAGTAACTTTATGCCATTACGTCCAGCAGTTTCTTTCTCCACTGAGCAGCCCGAATTTATTTTGAAACTGAAATATAAATGGTCCAAAAATAATCAGAAAGCTAGAAGGCCTTGTTTACAATTCAAGTACTAGATAGATACCTCTCAACTCCACAACTATACATCTACCGGTACACTTCAGCTGTTAAATTCTAATTTTCTTCCTTAATTTCAAGGCTACCTTTGCAAGACAGAATATTTAAAAAAAAAAAAAACACCCACAAAAAAACCCCAACAAAACTTAATTAGGAAGCTTGAGGTCTAAGCCACCTAGCATAGTTTGCAAGTCTGTTGTGCAGGACCATCTATTTATTTGAGTTCTATGTCATGTAAATAACAATGAAATACATACCTTGAAATTTTCAGACTGTAAATGGCCTTGTATTGTACGGTAAGTAGCATTGAGATCAGAGAATATCTGACATAATTTTGTTTCAAAACTAGAATTAAACATATACATTTCTTTAGTTAAACTTTATAATATATGTTTTCTGGACATATATAATTCACGAAAATACCTGGGATACAGGACGCAAAAGCATAAGGTTCTGATCCCTATAGTAGCCATGAACTGAACTATAAAGCAAATATGATTACTATATATTAAATCACCTTGGACAACAACAGAACTGTGAAGGGAGATCTTCACATCTGCTGCAGTCTCTTTATACACCCTGGAAAGATTGGAGGAGGATAAAAGGAGTTTTACAACCTTATATACAATGAAAGAGTTGTCTCAAAATTCAATTTGTATTTTTAAAAAAATTCTTAGTTCTGTTTCCATTCTAAGTTACTCAGTGAGGCCCTCAATGAAAGCACAGTGAGTAACAGCTGCCTAGCTTCCCTTGAGCTTCTCTCAATGTGCAAAAACTGGCACAGCAAAACCACACTGCAACAAGAACCATCATTTGCAATCGCTAGAGTTTTGTAACATGCTGAATATTCTCCATCATGCTACCATAACATTAGAGAGACTCCAGGAAGTAGACACAATCAAATATCTAAATAGGACAAAGGTAGTCTCCCTTGGACATTTTTCCTGAATTCTGCTCAGCACCTTAGAAGCAAAGTACATTATCACCTTGTAAGTTCTCCAAACTTCATGGAGAATTAAAAAACCACCTTTAAATGAAAAAAATTCTATTTCAAAAACTGTCTTCTTCGCATGGAATATTTGCTATACCATATCTCGAATATTATCTACAGGCTCTCTTTCTGTAAAAAGGCACGTGAGTTATTCTCACCTCTATGAGGTTCCATGCAAGTGGTCCCTTGCATAGGACATACACACTTTTTGCATGACAAAGGAATCCTATGTATCAACATGCTACACCTTAAACACTTTCATGCAAAGAGATACAAATATCATCAGTGTTTTAACAGTATCCTCATAGAAAAGTGTGAATTTCTCTACAACCACATTTATCCAGAGATGTACAAAACGGAATACAAGGATATTTTTTTTGTATCAATCACCTAAAATATTATACTTACAATTTTCTATAGTAGGAAGCATTGGCAACTTTAGCTGAAGAGTTGTATAACACATCCGACACCAGATATAATCTTGCAATCTACAATAAAGAATGTTCACATTAAGGTAACTCTAGAGTTTAAATTACCCTGAACATGTATGCATTTTTCCAGAAAGAATACAGGATAGTTTAAACTATCTAGAAGTATCAAATTAGAACCAAGTGTAACACAGCCATATTATTAATAAACATGCAAAGAGGCAGTTAGCCCCGTTATGCTACAAGGTACTAGCCACTGTAATATGATATTACATAGTATTACAAAGAACAGATGATGGCATTCCAATTTTTATTTCCTTGTTTGAACAGACTATTCTGCTGTTTTCAATTTCGCAGTTAGGTAGCACATTATTTACAAGCAGGTTCAGAAAGAATAAAAATATTTAACTAAATCCCACAGGAAAAACACATACTTAAATTCAAGCCCAAGTTTTAATGCAAAACCTCAATGCTACCTGAAACTTATGAAACAGTGCTTGTAAATTATATGCACGTACTGTTAACTGAGCTCTTTCCCCAAAATACAAGATTATATAAGATCTCCACACCTTCTTAGGAAGAGGAGTCTTCAGAATGGACAGTGATTCTGTAATGCAGTCTACAATTTCTTCAGCAGCTTCCGCATTATTCAGACAGAAAACCATTGCATCACCAATATCATTCTTCCGAGGTGTTAATCCACGCAGAATTTCCTCTAATTTGTCCCTCTGTCTGAAATATCAGGAATTTTAATACTTTCAATATAAAATTAACAGTACTTTGGAGAATTTCCATGTAATGATGTTTTTGATTTTTCCATCTTTAGGATAAAAGCAATTTTAAATATTTTTATATCCTGTTGCCTGGATTTTTTTTCAGTGACTCGTGAACATATGCATCCACGTTACATAAATAAAGTGCAAAAAAATTCTGACTCAAGTCTTGACTACATACAGAAATCAAGGAAAAATAACCTAAGGCAGCAGATCAGTATCTCTAATAAAGTAATTATCTTTTTGGATTTAGTTTAAGCCTAAATCAAAAAGGATAAGTCTATATCATGCAAGTAATTTCTGCTGCAGAAAAAGAAACATTAGATTCAGAAAGCTAGTAAGAAGCAATTATTTCAGGTTTTCCCTGACCTCCATATATAGAGAACGCTCTCAAAAGAGTATCTTTTTGAGCCTTTCAAAAAGAAGATACAATAAATTCTGTATTAAAACGTCCAGAACCATGACTGGTATCATAACTATGATGAAAAGATTCTACATGCTAAGAACACAGTCACAACAATAGCAAAATTAAGAAAATCATGGCTATATTTCCACTGCCACATCCATCCCCACCACACTTAGAATTCACAGCAAAGAACTCTGATGATCTGTCCCTTCCTGCTTATTAACAACTTCTCCCCATTTTAATTTCTGATGAACAGCATCAATAAGTTTAAGATTATAATAACTGTTTAGTTATGATGTTGAGGAAGGTCCTATATACCCCCAACAGATAGGAACAGAAAACAGGGAAAAACTCTCATCTTCCCAATTCCCTTCAAATAATAAAAATTGCATTGAAAGGGCTCATTGTTCAATGATGACAAATCTAACCAAATCCAGAATGTATTTAGCGACAAGTATCATCAAAAAAGCCTAACTGAAAAGCACTGGGGTAACAGAGTTTCTAAGCAATATTATACCAAGCATGATGGTTTAGGGATGCTGTAATGTAACTACAAAAACACAACGGGAAAAAAACAAGCAGAAGAGCAGTTAAAACAGCGCTAAAAACTGATGGAAGTTCATACTCTTCCTTAAGTGCGCCCTTCTTGTTCGGTTCCTCTACAAACGCTTCCGTTTCTTGTTCTTCTGACATCCCATGCAAGTATGGATTCAATGGTGGTGGCCTCCAAAATGATCCATTTTTGAACATGCGGAAATCTTCTGTCCTCCACTTGGTTGGAGCATCTCCCTAAAACAAACAGAAGTATTTTTATTTTGGCACTCTCATTTCATTGTGCTTGAAGTTATGAATTATCACTAAAATTCTACTTGCCTGAAGAATTGAATAAAGCTTCCATCTATAATATACATGGGCTGGGGTCTGGTTTTCAAATAAAAACCTAAACCAAAGAGCAAAGAAAAGACACAAAACATTATGAACTATTTAACTGAAGCAAATTCAAAGGAAGTAATAAAAAAATATAACCAAACCCTGATCAGACTCCCACCTCAGCTACCGACTGAACTCAAGATAGCTAAAATCATGTACACCTACAGGACAGCTGTACAGAACAAGGGCAACCATTCCATGCACATATGCAGAGTGCAGAATTCCAGAAAGGCACAGCATTTCTCAGAAGTTAAAATCAGAACAAACAGGGTCAGAAGAAACGACAGTGCAGCCCCACAGTAAAGCAGAACCACCATCAGTGCAAAGAGCCACTAAGGGAGCAACTGCAACCTCAGCACAAGTGGTACACGAACTCATAGTTATAGTTAGGTTGCTCAGATCAAATACTAAATGACTTGAAGTTTTCCACCAATAAATTGTCTGTCAGAAGACTGACAAGATCAGGGAAAAAAAAAGGCAGCCCATACTTAACGGCCAGGATATTTTGCCTTCCGTATTTTCTCAATTTGTATGGAAAAATCATAAAGAAGCACTTCAACCTTACTGGCAAACAAAGTATTTTAAATGGTCATTTAGTATTTCCCTGAAAAAGTTTTCCACAGACTGCATTTCACAAAAAATTTGGAAATTGTTCCTTTTTTATTCCATTAACAACAAGAGCTGGAAATTCTGACAACTTCACTACGTCAGCTGAAGTTTAATCTTACTCGCACTGACATCAAAAAGTGATTCCCAGCTCTTACTAAAGGTTAGAAATTAGGCTCCAGGACTGGATTTTGCATTGAGTTAGCCTGTCTGTTTTGGGGGGAATTTGTTTCTTTTTTTAAAATGTATGCTACTGCTTCCACTGATTACTTCGAATTCCTCAGAAAAGTATGCGTTAAATGTATTTTTATTTATTATATATATTTTATGTATGCACAAATGTATTTTATAGAGTGCATACAGTATTCTATTTATATGTGCGCATTAGTAACAATTGGAGTAAAAGTGCATTCTTCATAAAAAGATATCATAAGCATCTGTATACTATTGTAAAATTTAAAATCTCTACATAAGACTTCGTAAAAACAATTCTTCCTAGTATTTCAGAACTGCAAAATATTAGCAACAGTGAAAACAGTGCTATTTCAAATTGAAGCAATGTAATAAGCACCTGAACATTGGATTGTTGATTTCTCGGTTCATGATCATGGCTTCAAACATAGGCCCTTCCCGTACCACAAACTCTATCATTCGATGTATCAAAGCGAGCAAATTCCTACAACAACAACACAGTTAAAGAAAAATTGATTCAGACCTAACACTATATAAAACTACACTCCACCTAAGATACTACAACTGTGCAGGAGATTATTTTGCTGTATTGTTAAGAAAACTGTATAAAAGATAAGGTAACACAGAACATATTATAGCCTTGCATCATAGACACGGGCATTCTAAAATAAAAACATTCCTAGGAGTGGTGGAATAAGAATTTAAGAGGACACCTCTTTCCTGAATTTCCACAGCTTAGCCTACAACCATCTCTTGCTTAGCAGAAGCTTAACAGTCCTTATGCATAAAAATGGGCAACTGAACACCAAAGTACAACTAACTATCAAAAACTAAGCCCTCATCTAAATTGTCTAGAACTAAGACCAAAGTGTTAGCTAAGTTCTCCAGAGGAACAAGTGGCTGAATATTATGCTCAAAATGAAATACACATACTTTTGAATATTCAGTAGAAACTGCACTCAGCTTTCAAACTATTCAAGTATGAAAGGAAAAACAAATAGACTTCTTGACGCCAAATAGGAAAATAGTTTTATGAAATTTAGATCTTTTTTTGATCAAGACTGAACTATAGGCATAGAACAAAACTGTCCACTATTTCATGTCATACCATCCAATGTTTCCTCCCTCATACACTCAAGTGAACCAAATCACAACTTAAAAAAAAAAAATCTGTACTTGTTTCATTCAGCACTACATCCTGAGACAGGCAAGAAGCAGATGTGAAGTGCACATTTTTCAAGCCACATCTGAAAATGCAGAGCCACTTATCAGCATGCTAACAGGAGACAGTCATATAAGCTTTATACAGAATAGTGATCATCAGTTTCCAACCTTTTGGGGTTTTTTGGAAACAGGATCCCCAATTTTTAAATATAGGTTATCTACATATATCAAAAGCTTCACAGCATGTGTCATTTGAATGTGATGCAAACAAAAAAATATACAGATTTTTACATTTTTTAATTTATTTTCTTAGATGTAACAAATTGATATTGGTTCTTTACATGTATCTCATTAGATTTTCTTTTAGCAGTTTTTTAATTATTAAAATTCAAAAATTGTTACATTGAAAAGCTGCAGATTTTTCTACTACTTCTTAGTAATGAGGTGATTATTTTCTACCATAAGTATTCAAAGTTCTGCCACAGATATAATGCACTAGATCAAAAAAATTTTTCAACTTAAAAACATAGTAATAATAACCTGCCCCTGCCATCTGCAAGCTTAGCGAATGTTGTTTTATACCAGCTAGCATTAAATCTGCATTTGCCCCAAATATTACACAAAAACCCTAAACAGCTACCTACAGCTCAATTTTCCTGTTTGCTTTTTATAATCCCAGAAACATTGTAAAGAAGACGCAGTCTCAATAATTCTGTGGCCATTTTATTTAAAGCAGTGTTCTGAAAGTCTAAATAGCAAGACTGCTCTTGTTATATGAAGTGTATTTGAAAACATCAGTAAGAAAAAAAAAAAAATAAAATTAGCTTTCAAGCCTCCGAGCTATTACACCACTCATTTATTTTAAGGCAAGTTCCATGTGATCATTTCTGACTTCCTGCAGAACCACGCCATTGGTCTTCATCTAATTTTTCTTTCATCGAGTACAATAAAGTTGCATAAGAGCAGCTTGCGCTTGAACAAGAACATCTGCTTTGGAAAGACTTCAGATGTATGAAAAAAAGATTCAGTACATCCCACATCTGAAAGAGGGTGTTACATGCATTTTGGTGTATAAGACATGACTACATGAAAGAGAACTTCTCAGAAAAAACTTGATTGTGTATACTCACGGTTTTCTGTTCAGTAAATATTAAGAAGTAAGAGATATTAGAAACTGGTATTGAAAATTCTCAAAGGAGAATAATTAAACATATTATCCCAATGAAGTCAGGCAAAATTTCTGCATGCTGCAATGCACTGTGTAATAGTCTTAGCAGTTGTCATTACCATCTTTGAAAGTCATCAGGGGAAAAAAATTAAGTATTTTCAAATACAATTCAATTAACATGAGCTTTTCTTATCATATGAGCTTTCAAAATGCTACAGTAAATAAAATGGAATCATATTTTTCTCTGAAAGCTAATTACTCTGTAAGCACTGTACAGTTTTACAAGTACTTGTTCTACTACTCATGTTTCTCAAATCAAGACTCCTCCTGGTTGCCCTAATTATTCATGTCTCTACCCAACAAAAATTGTACTGTCCTAAAATCTTATCAAAAATACTAGTGCATATGAGCATCTATTGACAAATACGTTAATACACTACTATAACTAGTTTCACAAATCTCTTTCTTTCCCCCCCCACACACACGAAAAAAAGAAAAAAGGGACTTTGTGACAATTAAAACACTGTGGCAAAAAAAGTTGATAGTTTTAAGTGCATTATTTTAAACTGTCATTTAGCTTAAGTTGGCCAACAAAAATGTTTTTCAGTTATAATAAAACCACATTTATTGGAGCCGATCGTACCAATGTCTGGTCAAAAACTGTATACTTTCCCAATCCATCCCATGATGTTTTCCTGGTCCCCCGCTGCCGCAGACAGTTCAGCTGGTGTTGCTCACCAAGGCCAATGTCAAAGAGAATTTGGTAATCTTTTGTGCTTATTTACTTTCAAAACAGTGTTGTGTTCCTATGTTTGGGAAAAGGTTTTAGCTTAACTGAGCAAGAGTATACCTAGACTAGCATGAAGGTAGGAGCACTGATGGGGACCAAAATGTAAAAATACCATTGCAGTAATGAACTACCTTTTTCAGAGACCAAAATTATTAAGTGTTGCACATTAAAAAAAAAAATTAGAGAAATCAAGCATGACTTTGAATTGAATTGGTTACAAATCTACAAGTCAAAGAAAAAAAAAAAAAAAAAAGAAAAGGAAAAGAACACACACACCCCACCCCAGAACCACATGGGAGAGAAGTGTAACCTAGCTATGAGGTACTCAGAGGTTTATGTCAGGTCTTACACGGCAGCACTCAGAAGAGCTATTTCACCCTAGTGTTCTCTCACAAAGTTACCCTGCGACTATTTCTAGTGTTCAAATTAAATGCTCCTCACTAAAAAAAGAGTTAAGATAAGTACAGTAAGACTGTAGAACACACATTTCTCTTAAGTGTCATGAAAGAACCATTGCTCAGTCAAGCCATTACCATTTCCTCAACATCACCATTTTTCTTTAAAATTCCGAAGGGGAAATTTTCTATATTTAGATCAGTAATAATAAAGAAAAACATGTACCTTTCTGTTGGGATAACCACTTTGACTATGGCTTGCGACAGAGTCTGTATATGAAGTCACATCAGATAATAAACATAGAATATGTGAGTATTGTTAACAAATAACAAGCAAAAATATACATATGCAATGAAAATACTACACATCTATCACAAGTTTTGCAGGCAATCACTGCTGTGAAGTTATAACTAAGCAATTACACAAAATGCAAATGGTTGTGTCAGTGAACCATAAAGGTTCACTAATTGCAAAGTATCAGAACATTCCTGTCAGAATGTACATTGATGCACTGAATAGGTACTATGCTGAATATAATTAAGAAAGGAGTTCTTAAGTTTATTAAAAGGTTCTAAACTATTTGACTTGGATCATGTTGGTATTACTTTATTCCCAAGTCTTACAAAAAACAGCCCTAACATTTAAGTGTCATTCAGAGAATCAACAAATTCTTACAAATGTAAATCAAGTTGCTTTGTGATTATAAGATACTTACCCTTTTATCAGCTAATATTCCAGAAAAAAAAAAGTTTGAAAACTGACTCCACAAGTAGCACAAAATACTTACTCAACGTCCAGATTAATTACCTTCTACACAAAATACATCAACTCCTCTAGTGTAAAAAAAATGCTACCCAAATTAAAACGTAGTATTTTCTCTAAAGGAAACAATTTAGATACTGCAATTTGGCAGCCAACAAAAGGGGGGGACGTAGGAGAAAAAAATCCAGGGAGCCTGGAGGGGGAAAATGATAGCCAGATTTAAAGCAGCACTAAAATAAGTCAAGACCCAATACACTGTACCCTAACACAGACATGAAACAGAGCTTCAGGAATTAAGTAGGCTCCCTCGGGCTACAGCAGGGAGCCAGTGAGTTTGTACACTAAGGGCCGCCAAAGTCAGCCTGAACAATGCAAATCTATGAAGCCACTGAAATACTGTCACAGATGTAGTATTTAACAATGAGATATGGCCCAGGGTACTGTAAGTTACCTTCTCAAAATCTTCCTTGTTTTTTGGTGGTGGTAACATTGGAGCATTAGGATTCTTCAATCTCTCCCTAGGCTGGGCATTAAAAGGCAGTCCTGATGGAGGAGGCGGGAGGGTATGCTCCATCATAGAAGGCGGAATGTATATTGGATGTGGTGGGATAGGTACAGCTTTGCCCCAACCTAACTTCATTTCAAATGACATGATCATCTTGCCTGAAAAAGCAAAAGTAAATAAAACAAAACAAAAAATCATTATGTTATAAATTGGTTCTGCATCGCTCAAGATTTCTCCATACAAATGCAGGTTTGCCTGCCCTGCCATGCTTTACTTTTTGCTTACATTGCTGATTAGTGTATCACATCATGCGCAAATGAAAGCTTATTACATGAAATATTTTACTAATCTTCCCCCAATGTATGTTTTCAGGACACTACAGTACACAATTACTTGACTTGATGGGGGAAAAAAATTTAAAAATTTGATATTCAGCATATCAGAATGGACAGAGTAATTTTTTTTATTTTTTCTGCACTTCAATTCTTCAAGATGTTTTGTTCATAATAACAAATTTTAAATTATGTTACCCAAAACCAAATGTAATAACCAATTAGGACTCCTACATAGTGTAAGCCTACTTACTAATGGTTGTAGTGAAGGACCACTTTGAGTAAGCTATGCAAGGACAACCTTACACTTCTTATTCTTTTTGTCTAGCATGCTGATTTTGATTTTCAGGCTCTTCCTGAATTTTAAAGGACATAGCTTTCTTCATCACATAAGATATTTTTTTTCCCTTTTTTTCAAATAAAATACAGACAAGAGAGTCCATATGCAAAATTACACATTTGGTGTAATACAGTTACCTCTTCAGTATTAGGAATTTAGCCACCAATTCAAAAGAACATAACATATTTATCACCAATTACGGATTATGTCCTGTGTACTAGTTAAATTTATTTAAAAAAAATATTGTTGGTAAACAACTGCAAGTAATAGATTCCTTCTTAGAATAGTCTATTTACAGAGGAGATATTATCAAAACATTACCTACCTCCCGCTCACATCTTCAGTCAGAAATTTTACATTTTTACCCACTGCAAAAGCCACCAGTATTCCCAGCCTTTGTGTATGCTATAGTTCGATGACATTCAGCTGCCAGTAGAACAGTCAGCGTAAGTTATAATCACTGCCAGTGTGGTATCTACTGGAGCTACAGCATACCTATCACTAGTCTGGTAAGACAACCTGAAGGCATACTTACAGTTATTCCTCAATATTCCTGCAAAAAGATAATTACAATTTCAAACTGAGAAATCTGCTTACCATTTAAATTCTTTAATGCTCTTTCAGCATCTCTCCTGTTCATAAAGGCAACAAAGCCACAATTTCTTTCTCTTGCTCTTTCTTCATCAGTTCTTGGCCACATAATTTTAACACTCGCTAATGGTCCAAAGCGTCCAAATTCTTGGCATAACATCTCTTCATTCATCTACATGAAAAAAGTTAGAAATACAGTAGCAAGATGCTAATTTTTAAGATACTTGTTCATATTGTTGTCCAAATGTCAAGATTTTAATTTTCTGAGTTTCTTGAAAAACAACACTTCATTGATACCTTGCCAACAAGACCTACTGCAAAAATAATAATTTTTAAAAATTGCATTTGAAACTGAAGCACACTCAAATTTTTGAGATATGATCCACTTTGCACAGAGATATCCATGGAAAAATAATTTTAACTGAATATTTTTGCATGTAGTAACTGATAGTCTAAACCTTCAGCTTCTGTGGCATCATGCGCAGAGCATTTATTCAAATGAATGCTGCCTGTACAGTCACCAATTGTACCTAGTATATGGCTTTAAACATATATGTATGGTTTAAAATAGAAAGGGGTGAAGATTGCCACTGTAAAAAAATTAAGCTGGACCCAAACAAGCCAATGCTACACTTCACTCTTGGCTCCACACTTACTTGAGGATTAATGTTTCCAAGATACAAATTTGTTGTGCTTGGATCTCCAACATCATGTGACCCTGGTGCATAATCGTCCAGTACTACAATGATGGAGGAAAAAACAGAAAAGAAGTCATAATCCTTGCTATGCATTTAAGTGACAACATTATATTGAATAAGAAAAGAATCTATATTACCACCAGATGATCTGTTTCTTCTTGAAGGAGCATCCACTGAACAAATAGAAAAATATATATAATTTAGTCTACAAATCTGGTAGCCCAAACAAACATAAAAAATAACATCTACTTACTTGAACGACGCTGGCCATCTGAATCTGACTGAGGTGGTTCAAAACGACTCAATCTACCTTTTGTTTTATGTCTTTCATCACGTTCCTCTTGTATTCTACAAAACAAGTTTAACGTAAGTAACAAAGTAATACCATTTTGAGGTTCTTGTTCTAAAATTTTCAATTATCTTTAGAATCATGAGAACTGTTATTATTAAATAATGGGCTTGTTAAATATTTCAAATTGCCAGTATGTTCGAATTTCTGTTTAATCAACTGGAATGTATCTACCAGAATGATCCAGCTGCATGCTTCTTCATACATACTGCCAGGGTGTTTTAAACTTCAAACAAAATTGACTTGGTTTGAGAAGCAGTTTACAAGACCAGAAATAAGAATTGTACTCTGAAAAAGTGACTTGAATTCCACATCCAACTGCCAGAGATCCACTGACCCTTCAGGCA
The DNA here is from genome assembly GCA_034008185.1 of Gorsachius magnificus. NCBI lineage: Eukaryota > Metazoa > Chordata > Aves > Pelecaniformes > Ardeidae > Gorsachius > Gorsachius magnificus. Next base: position 32,006,881 of record CM067087.1, on the reverse strand, counting down.
ACTTTTCAAGATACACACAACTCCTAAGTGTCTATTTCTCTTCCTACCTTTTCTAAGCTTTATTCATGTATGCTGTCACCTCGTAGGGTGACAGACACACCCCCATATGACTAATTCCAGATCTCGTCTCAGTTTATACCTCTGATGATAGTACTCACACAAGTAACTATTTGGTTCTTTGTAGTTTGGCCTTAAATCCTGGTATGAAGATACTGTGTACCATGAACACAAGGCTGTCGATTATTCAATAATAAAATCAACCTGCTGTTTTCTAATATATGGCACTCAGTTACACTAATACACATACAGCTCTTTCTGTTGTATTACACATTCAAAACTGAAAGAATCTTCTTTTCGAAGCATTATTTAGCTTCTTTTTAAAATTATGCAAGCTGAAGTACATCTCTACATTTTAATTACAAGTCTTATTTCTGCATTAATACAAAAGCTCAACCTTATACTACAATACCTCTGGATATAGTTTGAGACACTGACAAAACTTAATTCTTCCCGAGTCTGACACACATTTAATTTGCTACTAATCTCTTTGCTGCATCCCCCCATCAAGAGGAAAGTCAACACCAGAAACCTGAACATCCTCATCCATTACAGTTCCTACTTGTCTTGCTGTATCTTCACTAACTTTAACAAAGCATGAGACCATGTTAACAAGTGTTCTCATTTACAGGCTCACACTTGCTATGTTATAACAGAATTGCATCCCAAGTTCCACTTGTAAGTAACACACTGACAGCAGCTGTCAAAGAAAGAAACCTAGGTTTCCATTTTTTATCCTGGTAGATGGCTGGTTGATTCAATCATCAAAGCTTCTATTCACACCTAACTGATCCAAAAATCATCTTTGGTAGCTTTGGAAACACAGCCAGTCATTCACTTACTGGGATCTTTGAAATACTTGATGCATTTATATGTAATTTTTTTGGTTAATTGCTCTGTATATTCTTCTGCTTAGGAAAGCAGTACCGAACTGTTTCAAAGGTCACAATCAAACATCTCTGATGTGCAAAGAAATCCATTCATTTCAACAGACAAAGATTTAAGCCAGCATACCAGGCTTTTTTTGTTTGTTTTTTGATCATTTTATAGCCTCTGGTTGACACTAGATTTCAAAACGTAAGTCCTTTTCAGCAATACTGGTAAACACTTCCTACCACCAATCAGCGTAAGAAAGGGCAGAAGTATCGAGGAACACCAGAGAAGTAATTAGATGGCAACTGATTATCCAGACAAATCACAGACACCTATACTAAGCAGCTACCAGCATGGGTTCGTACTCTGTTTAATTATCATTGCCACTGTAATTAAGTTATACCACTCTACAAGCATATTGGAAAAAAACAAAACAAAAACCTACTTTGGGAAACAGCTTAGCAAGAATGATCCTAAATATTGCCTGTAAAAACCTTACATCTTCTTTATTTATAGTAAAAGCTAGTCAAACTTACTGCTTTAATTCTTCTTTAAAAAGTTCCAAATTACTCTTTTTCTTTTCCTTCTCTCCTTTCTTCAAAGGCTAAAATTAAAGACATATCAGCCAACATTTCAGCAGATAAAATGGAACAAAAATAAAAATTATACGTACATAACAAAATTTTAGATAATTTCCATGCATATTTTACCTACAGCTTTCAAACCAAGTAAACTACAGGAGGAAAAAAAAAAAAACAAAAACACAACAGACTTGAAAACATTAAGACTGAGCGCTATCAAACACAAAGCTAGAAAATATAACATTAAGGATAGCTTAAACTAAGCTTTGTTACTTCTCATTATTACAATGCAGCATGTGTGATCAAACACTTTCTCTACAACATACATCACAGATACTTTAAATTTGTATTTTGTCTGTTTGTTCCACTTAGAAACTCAGAAGCTGACTACACCCTTACCAAACCATCATGCTGTAATTAAACTGATATATGTATGTACATATATATGTAAGTTATTTTACATATATATATAAAATTATTTTATCCACAGACAAACATTCTATGTGAAAAGAATTTCCTTCTCTTGCTTCCTTTCAGATATAATACAGGTCTGAAGAAACAGTTATTCTAAATAGTTCAAGATCCTCAGAAAAAACACTCTTGAATGACAAAGAATATAGATATTGTAATACTTTTTTTTTTTACTGTAATATATGTACCTTAACTAACTCATGTGAACTCTTATCTTCAACAACATTGCTTTTATATAACCAAATTTAAATGAAAACGTTTCCAGTAGGCAGACATACAAAATATTTATTGTGTTACACACTACAGCTTTGGAAAAACTGGACTTCCTACTCACCCCAGGCAAAGTTGTTTGTTTGTTTTTGTTTTTGGGGAGGGTCTGCCAAATAAATAAAATCATTTTTACCTCATTATCTTCAATCACCATTGGACAGGGCAAGTGAGTAAATTGATTGCATTACTTGATAAATATTTATGACATTCGAAAAGCAGTGATATTCTTACAGTACAAACACTTGCATATGACAGAATAGAGCTCAGCATAATAAAAAAATGCTACAATTCATTTCTGTAACTGTAGAATTTTACATACAATGAAAATCAAAACTGCCATCCAGTATTACCCCACTAGTCTAAATTTGAGTTTTGTTTAAAGCTAGGAGGCGGCTAGGATGGGATTACACACAATTATCACATTACATATCATTACCCATCCTAACAGGCAGTATCATATATGTTTCACTTACACTTAAAAATTGTAGTAAACTCTATTAAAAGACTTTTTAAAAGACATCCAAGACATTCATTACACATTGCACATATATAGCAGTAACAGTAATCATACGTAACTATCATTTAACTTAAAGACTAAATTTGTTCATAATATTTCCCTTACTTCTTATGATGAAATCTCAGTTTAACAAAAAAATTATCAAACCATGCAGAAGTGAAAACAAGTTAAATAAAAACAAGGTGTTCAACTTCAAAAATGTGCAAGTTCTACAAGTTATTTGGTACAACCCAAAGAGCTAAAGGGATTTCTCAAACATCCTCACAAAAAAATTTCAAAAAACCTCACCAAAAAAAACTTGGATCAATGCAAAGGTCATTTTTTTTTTTTTTAAGTTATAAAATCCTAAAAACAGATGGAAGCTAGAAGAATTGCTTCTAAAACTTGTCAAAATTCTCGGGACTGGAGATACTGTTACTTTGCAACAGTCACTAAATCTGTATTCCCGAGAAGTCTGTCTCAATTAGCAGGAACACAGTAAAAACAGCAGCCAAATCAAAGTGCAGTATTAGGCATATCAAGCTAAATACAGGGTTACTGGACCTCTGCTTTTCATCATCATCTTATCTGCTACGGGATTAAGCAAATAAAAATTTCCATCTTTTTTTAATATGTGACAAATCAGATAAAACTACTCTGCAAGATCACGCAGTCCTTTTTTCTAAGCACTTTTAAATAATTCTTAAGTATGGAGTTAAAATTCAAATAAGAAACTTACAGGCTTTTTTGTTTCTATCATTAAGAGGGATGGAGGCTTCTCATTAGATGGCTGGCTTGGTTGATTTTTTTGATCTGAAAATCGTGATGAAGGCTTATAAATTTTACCCCGTTTTTCATCTGTTTCATGCTCCTCTGAAATTAAAGGCAAATTAAAAACAAATTGTATTAACCAATACTATGTAACTGTTTATTAGAAAGAATGCTATTGTTCTTTAGTCTTGTTCATTCAATTCAATACATTATTTCATTTAAAAAAGTGACAATACAAGCTTTCCATAATTTAGCATCTTCTAATATGAAGAAAAAGAACAAAGATTAGGTATTTTCAAACAAAGCATTTTTTCCTCTGAAGTTTAAAAGACAAATCATGCCACTAACTACCTAGTGAGTCAAAGTATAAAGTAGATTTTAGCATCAAGTTTCCTTTGCTGCTTCTAACGCAACACATTAATTTTAAAATGCAATTCAAAGCCAACCTTCATCTTTACTCAAAGCCAAATGACCCACCACCCCCAAAAAAAGATTACTTGTACCTTTAGATGCATTAACGATTCCTCCTCTTACAAATGTTTTCACTTTATTACCATCACTTCCTTCAAAGGCAGCAAGGAATTCTTCATAAATTTCTGCAGCAGCCTTCTCATCCTCCTACACAGCAAATGTTAAATCTATTTACTATCATCACAGAATAACCTTCACTAAACAGCTATTCTTAAATTAGCGATATGACATTCCTTTTTATTTTCTAGAGTTCATGCTACAAACTGCATCAAATTAGTTTCAATTTTAGACAGAATTCAAAATTCTGAGAAGTGTGGGAAGAACACAGCACATAATACATAAAGCAAATAAGGCCTGTATGCTTGAATATGACTGTTCATTTACAAGAGTTTACATGGCAATTTAACATTCAAAGGATGTCCAACAGAAAAGATTGTATGAAAGACCAGCATCATGAGACTGAAGCTTTGTTGTCCTAAGTATCAGAGAACAGTGCATGTTCCATCTTACCCATTATGATCAACCCATGTGACTGAAGGAAATTAACAACAGGATCACCTTTATGTATTTCCCAGAGAAGCTGTTAATTCAATGAGTGAATAAAGTTGAGTGAGACACTAAATTTAGCACTAGTGTTTCTTTAGGCTAGTATTTCCAACAACCTAGCAGGAGATATCCCACTGAAATACAGTGACAGTTGCGTGTGTAAAGTTCAAAGCCCAAAATTTTCAAAACTTCCACCTTACCACTATAAGCTACCTATTCCTAAAGTTTGGACGCTCCCGAGTATCCTAAAATTCAGTATCGAATTTTAACATTTTTATTAATTCCAAAAGAAGTCATTAGACAAAAATATATTTTACAGAACAACAAGGATGTGTATTGGAACAATTTTAGAGATGACAGGTACTCTTTCTAATTACTGAAATCCAATGATAGATAGCAAACAAAGAACAGACAGTAACCTAAGGTGATGGCTGTCTTTATTTTGAGCAATACAACAATCAATAGATTGCTGTAATTCAGTATTTCAGGAAGCCAGAGACCTTGATTTCTCACACAGAATGAAAGAGAAACAAGCTTCTCTCTCTATCTTAAAGCCATGAATGCCAAGAACAAATTAAACATGCAAAATACAATTCACTTTTGTTCTTAGAAAGCTGCAATTATAAAAATAAAGATATTTGGTGGTAAAGCTGGTTTTAATCTAAAAGCAAACTTATTTCAGCTCTGTATACAAAATAAAATTTTCATTGTATACTATTACCTTCTTTTTTAATTCTTCTTGCTCCTTCTTGCTCAGAGTCCGTTTTGCAGCACTCATTTTGCCAATACTGAATGCTTTAAGTTTGCTTTCCATTAGAGGCTGCGAAAGGAGTAAGAAAACAAACATTAAGTGTTCACAGAACAATTAAAATAATGTTACTCTCTACCTTGGTCTAGACCAGGAACCTTCTACCTGAAGTGACTTAACCTAAACAAAACAAAGAAAAGGCTTCCTGTACTTCTCTCTGGACTTGCTATTATCTAATAAAACCAAACAATTTAAATCTATTTTTTTTTAAAAACAAACCATCCCTGGTTTAATGAGAAAGATTTTAATACACCATTCAAACACAGCTGAAATCTGAAGGGCACTTGCTGTAAGAGCCTGGAGATCTCACCACTACAAAGGTTTCTAAACCTTTGGAAATATATGCTTTGCACTACAGTTCCTTTTTGATCATTGCAATTTCCAGGAAAAAACCCCAAACCAAAACAAAGAAACATTCTAAAAGCTTTTCTGACTGTTTTGGCCAGAAAAATATTTACACAAGGTTGTACAGTCATAACTGAAGAACAAAATGGATGCTAAATTCCAGTTGTACTTCAAGGTTAAGCATAATATTTTTGCTTGAAGAAAATGCGTTCTTGAGGTTTTCAGCTACTAGCTAAAGAAAACAAAACACCTCATATTTAGCTCCTAGATTCTTTCTATTCTAGGTAATTTAACCTCCATTCCTCCCTTCTTGAAAGCCTGATGAAGGAAGGACTCCACGTAATAGTAGTTTCTGGAGAGTACAGAATTAAAATTCTTAAGATTCTAGTTAGGTAGTTAACAGTAAAGCATCAAGAGACGAAAGACAACAGGAAAAAGGCCACGTTCAAAAGACACAGACGATGGGAAGGAAAGGACAGAAAAGGTAAGAAACTTATCTGGAAAATCCTAGGTTAACACACTAATTCATAAAAAAATCAGCACAAGAACAAGAAAAAAGACTCAGAAGCACAAAACACAAGCTATTAGCCTTTTCTCCAAAATATTTTTGATGCTCTTACACAGTGCACACTGATGTTTAAAACTACCACTTTTGCAATGACAGCTCTTTAAAAAAAAAAAAAAAAAACCAGCTCAATTTAATAAATCAAGACAAATAAGGCGAACAACTTAACTGTCATATTACCAAAAAATTTCAGATGCCAACTGCAAAAAAGAGTTTCCTCTAGGAATAATTTTCTTTGCAAAAAGAGTCTTATTTCTAGTATCAGCTTCCTACTCAGAATTTTTTACATGCAAAAAAGCACTGTGAAAAACAGCTGTTTGAAATACCTTCAGTTTATAATCCTTGTTTAGTATCACAAACATCTCTTAGATCTGTGCCAAGCATATGACCAAAATAGCTCATATTTCTTTGAAAAATGTTCCTTACTTCATCATTAAAAGGAAAACTATCAGTTACAAATTAATGCAGTGTTGTCTGTGGAGTTATCTGGTTTATGACACTATGCTTGTCAACATGAGCTGCTACGACAGGTTTATCAGGAGCTTTTCATGCATTTGTGTGTTTCAAAGTTAATAAAAAGCAGTTTTCCTGTTGTCTGAAAGACAGCTTATATGTCAGTATGACAAACAATACATAACCTTCGCAAAACATGGGCATATTGCTATGGCTCAGCAATGCAGACAAAACAAATACCACGCTCCTACCCAAGGATTATCCTGTCATCAGGAAATAATCTCTCACCGTACTGTTACAGGATACCTGCAGATCAGCCACGTGAATACATTTTCTACTGATATAAGGGAGACTGCTATAAGATAACAAGAGTTCTGGTGCTAAAATCTCGGTTTAGAAAGGGTCTCACAAAAAAACCCAAAACAAAACACCCCCCAAAATCCCAACACCTTCAAAGTGGCTGGAACAATATAAAGTTAATAGGATTGAACTAATTTATGCCTGCTAGTTACATTCCAGTAGTAAAGTATAACATTATTATTAACCATATGCAGCTTCACAGAACTCCTAAAAACAGAGCTACACAAAACTTGAAGGCCTCCCTTCTACAGAAAATGGAAAATAATACAGTGAAAAGCGTAAAGCAAATGATGGAAGCAAAAAGAAAACTCCCATAAACATAATGCTGCATTGACTATAAGAAGGCACCAAGTACTAAAGTCCCAGTTCCACTGACCACACAAAATATGCAAAATATTTAATTTTCCAATTTATAGCAAGTAAAGCAAATCAATAAAAGGACCTACTTTTATGAAAAGTTTCTGCTATCACAACTTGAATGTTATCTTACAAGCAATTTAACAGCTGGTAATTGACTTTTTCATATACAAAGTCAAATTGAAATCTTGAAAAAAATCCAAACCACAGAATGAATTGTCCGGTATTAATGCCCTGTTTGGCTCTTGCTGCCCGTTTTCATTTTGGTTTAGAAATAGGTAGGCCTTCAAGCAACATACCAACCACATAACCAGGCAAAGGTCTCTTGAGTGAGATGGAAGACTAGGTAATTATTCCTACCTTTTGTGTTAAATATATTCTATTAGAAAGAAAAATAAAAGGATGAAATTAGGGACACACTATCTCATTTTTGAGAAGCCAACTGTATACAAAAAGACACTTTAATACACAGTGACTCTTATGATGATTCACCTCATATTTTGAACTATTCCTCAGTATAAAAGATAAACATATAGAGTACAGCTTCTTCCCATTCAACTATCTATTATGAATGCAACATCATGCAGCAGAGCTTCCTACACTAGTGGTTGTTGGAAAGTTTCAAGGAATATTTTTGAACATGAAAATCAATGGTTAATTTACAAACACCTACAGATTTGATACCTGATGCACCAGAGTCTGCCTGCAGCAAGTAGTTTTCTTTAGGGAACAGGCCTATTTTGACTTTGTGGGTTTGGCTGGGTATTTTTTTTTGGGGGGGGAGGGGGGGGGCGGGGGGGGTGGTTTTTAAGTATTTTGGACTTACATGTGTATCAGCAGATCCAGTGGTGTGCACTGCATCTGGCGCTCTGACCTGAAGAGAGAATGAAGAGGAGGTGAGGCACGGAAAAAGAAACAGACAACGAACCTGGTTTTTTTATTCAGTTCTTTGAATCCGATTTTCATTTCAACTTCAACGCCCAAATACACAATGAAGATATACAAAGATATATCTGAACAGGATCACAGCATGAACAATGTCAATATAAGGCAAATAAGAGATTAAAGATGGACTGTTCTTGCTACCATTAAAAACACCTAAATTTCCACAGCTGAATTTTATAAACATGCCACTAACACCACTGCAAGGAAAAAAAATTGTTTGTGACACTGATTCTGCAAGAGTTGTCATTAAAGGCTGTTAAAGATTACATAAAGTGCTTGATTATATTTGCCTTACTAAAAAATCATTTCCAAAACTGCTCTTAGTATGTTGGGCATAGATGGAAGCTGGCCACCTCAAGAACACTAATTTAAGTCTAATTTGTATGTACTAACTAACATTATTAATTCAAACTGTAACTGAACTTTAACATGTAAACAAGCATACATACAAAAATTGCGTAGGCTTTTTTTAAAATCAGTTTTTTAAAGGAGCTTAAGTGATGGAAAATACTCCAACAAACAGGACGGAACACATTTTAAAATTGTATAATGCCCAAATTCCAGAAAACCTCACTGACCTAACATCCACTCTTAAGACATAACTGCCTGATGCACAACTCATATCTAAATTGAAATTTAAGTCAAAATAAAACATTTCCATTAGCTGAAAACTGTCCATTAGTTTCAGAACATTAGCACTTCTCCTTATTACCAGGAATTTATAGTTTCTACCAGAAATAGTAATATACGGTGCTCACCTCCAGTCTTCCAAAACAGACAATCACCAAATGCTACCCTAGAAGATAATTTACTAGACCTCATTTTCATTTTGCATCATGCTTTTTCATCAACTAAGAGACATTTCTCTTTGGACAAGTATATTCCTATGTTTTATAGTCAAATTAATTCAGAAAAAATGGCAGACAGCACCTCAAGAACCAGAACTAAGTCCACAAAGGTGAAGAGAGACACAAAGATACAACCCTGAAAAGGGAGAAGCAAAAGGCTCCTAGGAATATATGTTTGGGGTATTTTAAGAAAGAGAATGGGGGAAACAAACAGAAAAACCCAATTATGTCTCACTCTCAAAGACCTCCCAAACCTACTTACCTGCAACACTATACTTCACTCACAAGGCACATCTTACACAGAAGTTAATAAAAAGTTTAGTTCGCGTGTACCAGCAGCAGTTCATTAAAATACACATGGAAGCAAATATCAGTTACTAATACCACTTCGTGCAAATTTTTTCTCTCTATTTGGCGCTGGATTTTTTGGCGATTCACAACTGCCTATGGCACTCAGATCAGTAAGCTGTTATCCACAGTTCTACGTACTGCAAAAATGTAGCTTAAGGAAAGCTGTCCTCCCCCAGAGAGGGGGGAATGTATAGCACAACATCACACAGATAAAAGAAAGACACGTACAGAAGAATTTCAGAGCTTGAAAACTGCATTCTTCCTGCTGCCAGCTGCCACCCTGCGGCAACGAACGCATCAGTTACAATTCCATCCTTAAAAAAAAAAAATTCAGACCTGCAGTTAAAAAGATCAGCCTCAAAGGTGGACTGATAAAATGCCGTCTGCTTCAGTGTACTGACAGAGTTGAGACCGAGCATTGCTTGGGGGAAGCAGGTTGGTTGGCAACAGCAGAATGAAATGACTATTTCTCAATTCTCCACACCTGTTTCATTTACAGAAGTTTTGGAAAGCAACACCTTCCAACACAGATGGGTGCTGAAGCTGCTTACAGGAAGAACAACATACAAGGCATCACACAGCAAACAGTACCAATGCCAGTACAGTGACGCTTAAGACACAATATCCTGAGGAAAAACATAAGAAAAGCAAGACACTAAACCTGTTTCTCGAGCAACGGAGCAGCTGATATTGCTTGGAAATACTTTCAATGCATGATAGCACGCACAGATTCTGCAGGCTAACAGCAGGAAAGCAGGCCCAATGATCAAAAAAGTCTGGAAGCTGCTGAGCTGGAAGTACAGCGGCGCTCCCCAACCCACCAACAGGCACCCCAGCATTGTGGAGCAAGCCACCCCGCACGTCAGCTAAGCAACACAATTTCTACTAAGGTGCACTCTGAAAACTTCTAAAAGCAGTTTTAGCTTTTAGACTCCTTAAAAGGTTCTTATTTTTAAGGTCTTCTCTTCCCACCTATAAATTTAGTTCATACCTTTGGTACTGCTTCTGTCCATCCAAGCAACTGTACCTGGGAAGCTCAAGATGAAATAATTCTTGACAAGATTATGCATTGCTATCTGTCAGTTTCTAAATAGCAGTTATTTAAAAAAACTAATTCTCACAGCACTGCACTTTGCATCCATCTACACCGCCTTGACAAAATGGGTGATTCTGTTTCCCCAAGAGTTACACCAGCTGAGCTGACTCAGCAGAATCACGGTGTCTTTCTAACATTCACAGAGAGGAGCATTTCAGAAGATGTTGCCCACCTGTGTTGAAACCTGGAACAGGATTAGTTTTTCCTCCTCTCATCATGCTAAGTAGCTCAACTGAACTAACTGTTGAAAGAAATGTACCCAAAGCTCTGTCCTGCACTTGATGGTGTCTGAGATTTGAGGATAGCTCCTTGATGTTCAACAGACAGAAAAAGTGCCATCTTTCAGTCATCGCCAGCATAAACAATCTACAAATGTCCTCTTACTCCCAATTCACTGCCTCTACCACTCTGCATAAAAACTACCTTTTCTTTTTTTTTTTCCTAAACCAGATTGTTTTCCAGCTGGATCACTTTCTCAATCACTTTCACTGCACAGGTCCCTCAAAGAATTGTGCCAGCATAACTGAAGTAGCAATGCAGGCTGCTGAAATGGCATTCCAGTAAAATACAGCCCTGTCAAACCACAGTCTTGGAGGTCAGGTCACTCAAAGCTCCATTACAGAGTCTAGCCAAGTTTATTCAACCTTCAAAAGGAGAAAAAAAAAAATTAATCTTCAAAGGACCATACAAATGAGATTTATGACAAATTCCTATCAGAAAGCCAAGCAGAGAGCCCTCTCAGATTCTGATGTTTAAATTTTCTTCCAGCCTCATGGCAGCTTCCAAAGAAAGCAGAGATGACTGCTCTCCCAAATCTTCCTTCCTGTCAGCAGTGGAAGTGCCCACAAATCCAGCTCTTCATCATTTCTCCAAATTTAACAATCTCTGTGTGAAACTGGCAGGATCATGTTATTTCACAAATATTTACAATATGCTGTATAACATAAGCAAGCATTTTTTTTAATTAATACTGATGCCATTTAGTAAAACAACAAAGAGCAATGAAAGTAGAAGCTGCCAATAAAACCCAGGAGACAATCCATGGCCTTCCAAATCCTGAATGTTATTTTTACAACTGTAATGGCTACAACTTAAACATAAATAAGAGTCCTGCCCTTGCAAAACTAATAGCTTTGGGGTAAAGTGTTTACAACAGACTCTGGTGTGAGACACTTGCCATGTTTCAACACCTTCCCTTAATTCTGCCCCCATACTGGGCAGCTGGTCACACTGAACTAGATCACTTTTCCCAATCTAACTGATGACCTAGGAAAGAAAGAGCTGGGGAGATTCAGCCAAACCAGGTTCCAATTCATAGCAAGCTCCTCCCACCCCCCAAATCATGTCAAATCAACTGAAGAGGACAATGTTTGGGAGAGAAAAAGTAGCTAAGGCTGGGACTGGTTTGTGTCAGCACTGATACCGAGGCAAATAAATAAAACCATAGCTTAAATTAAGATGTTAAAATCCAGCAAAGACAGGAAGGTTCCCAGATAAGTTTGTCTTTTTTATTCTTTCTTCATCTAGCAAGCTGTCTAGAAAACAAATGTTTGCAAACACATGCAAACTATTTTATAGCTGATCTACTTACTGTTTACATTTACTGGAACAGTGCATATTAAATTTATTCACTATTTAAATAGACATCACTTGCAGAGACAAAAGTAAATGGAAAATGTTTTTTTCCCAAAGCACTCACAAGGAATGCTATTCCATTATAATCTTCAACTCAGATGAACAGGAGCTGCCAGCATTTAACTTTCTACTGGTAGAGAGGAAATGAGAAGGACACCTACTTTTACATTTCCATCAACAGAGGAACACACTTATGCCTCTCCTCCTCCTAGTCACCAGCTGAACAACAATACACGGAAAGTTAAAGATCATGTGTTTCACTGTCCTGCAGAATGCTATATCTAGCTGGAATTCACCACACTTACAGATTTTACATCACCGCTCTTCATACACTTCAACTTACCAAGGAAAGCTGTCCATTCACAAGCAAGTAATCACTGGTTTTCAACATTTAATTAACACATAACTTACTCAAAAGCCTGAGAAAAGCATTTAAGATTAAGGAATGTTGTTAAATTATTTTCTTAGAATGAAAACAGGAAACATACAGCTTGGTCCAAGCGGATAATATCTTCTGCCGATTTGCACAGGATTATATGTAAGAGCTGGTCATGCAATATAGTCACTATTCTCAGAAGATAAAATAAGAAAATGGCAGAGTCATTGAGCAGCTAATATTTCATTACATCAATATAATCAGTATCTGCCATTTCAGAATCATATCCTACACTGACCTCCTGTGCAGTCTTGGGCAATCTATCTTCTGTTCCTTAATTCTGCCCTTCTTTCCTCTTTAGATCTCTAGAAATCTCGAGCACATATCTTACTATGCTAATCTCAAAGTGACAATGATGCTTTTGCAACATGTTTCACAGTGGAGACTCTCAAATTTATTTAGAAGCTAACAGTAACATAAAAAGCAGCTACTACCACAGCAACCCAGGCAATGGGTGCTCCTAGACCTGTACCATCTCCAGCAACAGTTTTCAAATAGTGAATCAAACAGATAATGCCCGACTGAAATAAGCTTGATTTTACAATACAAAACAACTGGCTAGACGTTTAAAATCAGTACTTGGACATTTAGACCAAGGAACAAACACCATCCATTCTGAAGGGGAGAAACCGTATCTTACTGCACATGTTAAAGCCTTCAACCGTTAGGTCACCGCTCTTCACAGAACACAGAAAATAAAATGCCACTGTGTCCTCCCAGGAGGTAGGCTAGAAGCCAGCAAACGCACATCTTGGAAGTGCCACTGAAACATATCCTATGGAGTCTGCAAGACATATTTGTTTTGCAACTATAATTATGCTTATAACTTGCAAACACAATGCACCAAAAGAAATGGACCCTAAAACTTCAATTTTGATTTGTAAGTAAACAAATTGTACGATGATTAAAAAATAAAAATGTTTGATAAATAATTACTTTAAGAAGTTGAGCAAAATTATTATTTGCCTAGACTGTTAAACCATTAACATTTTCACACAGGCTCAACTAAAAATAGTTTTATCCTTGCGTGAATAAACTAATTACAAAAATTAAGAATATTTATAATTTCAGTACGTTATGTCATACTTCTTTCTGCAGACATGTGAAAAGTATCTCTATGGATTAAAAAAAAAGATGCCACATACACCCCACCCCCGTCCCCTCAAGAGCTGAGGCTGAAGGAAACAAATCCAAAGAGCTAGGCACGTCTTATTTTATTTCACTTTTCAACAAAAACATTCTCATGGACCCAGGTATGTACTACTACTATTTTCTTTGGCACATAAAATAATATGCTCAATAAAAAACAAGTAAGATCTAGAATGTAAAGCATGGGAAGGAGACTACTGGAAACGCAGCATATGTGTCTAGAGTAATGGGAAATTGAGGGGTGAGGGGGAACTGGACGAAGATGACAAAGATACAGGACCTCCTGAACAGGCCTTGACAGGCTAACGCACGTGCTCGACTTTACACTCTCTAGAAGTCCTGCTGACTTCAATGGAATGGATGACTTAGCATGAAGAGTTAAGTGTCTGCACATACCTCTGCAGAACTGAGATCTAGGACAGAAAACAATTCTTATAAATTAGTTATTTTTGTATATTAAAAAATATTATCAGTACAGAAATAGTAAATGACAAAAGAGTCTATGATGTAACTGTGAAAAGAAAGGAATCACATCTGGGTTGATTTTGAGTACCATGTTATCAGTTGTAGTAATCAATAATTAGTCTACATCTAATTATACTCGAAATCCCAAAATGTCTTATTCCCTGGAAGCCATTCTCTGCAAATTAAGACCTGCTTTACTACTGAAGTTTTCTGTCCAGCAGTTCCAAGCCAAAGGCAAGATCCAAAAAAATGTTTCCTGGCAATATTTGGCATAGATCATAAAAGGGAAACAAAAATAAAACTCTCCTACTCTAACAACACCAACTGGGTAAACATGCAAAGGCTCTCAGCAACTACATTTCAGCTAGTTTCCTAGCAGCAAAATAAAAAATCCTGGTTTAGTTGAATATAAAAATGGGTAAAAATTATTCATTTATGTAACACTGGAAATTCCTGAGCCAAAATGTGGCTTCTCCCTTGACTGATTTACACACTCACACAAAAAAATCACCACCCAAAAACCTGGAAGATTTATATACTTCTGGCCTAAAACCTGCAACGAAGCCGAGTGAAGGGGATTGTCACTAATCACTAATCCTCAAGCGATCAGCTACCAGTGCGTCCCCCAAAACATACCTTACCCTCTACTCTCTTGGCAGGAGGGGATGCTCAGAGAGCGGGCAGTGCCGCGCTGTTACTACGGCAGCCAGCCGGGCGCTGGCTTCAGCGCACCGCTCGGGACAGGCTGGCCAGAACTCCCGCACTACCTGGATTTCTGGTCTGCAAAGCCAACAGCCGGTAATTACAGGAAGTAGAGCGGGTAGAGTGAAAAAAGAGGGCAATGCCGCGGTGGTCTTGTGAAATGGGTAATTTCACCGCAAATCAGCAGGAGACTCCATCGCAAATTACGGCTTTCCTTCACGCGGGCAAGTTGGAAACTAACCCCGCGCGGGCTTCAGCCTTCGGGACTCCCAGCGAAATTAAGGACGGGCACAGGCAAGCCTCGGGCATTAATTAACCGCCCGCACCCGAAATATCTGCCGCGCCGAACAGGACGACCCGCGCCTGCAGTTACAGCGCGGTCCGCCGGGCCCCCGCTCCCCTCCGCCGGGGACACGGGGACGCCAGGAGGCCGCTGCCGCCGGGCCGGGATAGAGACGTGCCCAGGGCGGTCCCGGGGAGCGGGGATGCCCCGCCAGAGGCCCAGGCCTCCCGGCCCCGCCGCACCGCCCCCTTCCCGCCTCCCCACCCCCTCCTGGGGCCCGCAGTCACCCCGGGCAGAGAGCGGGGACGGAGCAGGCCGCACCGCCCGCGCCGCGGCGCCCCGCCTCTCCCGGGCCCCGCCGCCGCGCCAGCAGGCGGCGGCCGTGCCCCCCGGCGGCGGAAGGGGCCGGCGGGCCGCAGGCCGCCCCGCGGAACGGCCTCACCTTCCCACTGGCTTTCTGCGAGCCGCTGGGCGCCTTGTCCGCCATCTTGCCTCTCCCCTCGCTCAGCCCTGGCGGCGAGGAAGCGAGCGCCGATCCCACCGAGCCCGCGAGCGGAGGACGGGAAGCCGATGGCCGAGCCACCGATGGGGCAGCTTCCGGCGAGGCGGGGCCTGTGCCCGGTCATCCCCGCGGCGGGGGGGCGGGGTACCGGCAGCGCGGCCGCCTGCCTCGCGCGGGGCCGTGTCCCGCCCGCGCCCCTTGCTCGCACGTTAGCAGTGGAAAGCCCAAACGAAGTCGCTAGGCGGCCCAAGTCTGCCCGACAACCAGCTGCGGTAAGGCGGGCAGCGACAGGCCGCCAGCGGCGGGAGCCCGCGCCCGCCCGGCCCGGGGCCCCGGCGCGGCCCGGGCGCGGCGGCCGCGCGCTGCGCTGTGAGGAGGCCCCGGCGCTTCTCCCGGCCCTGCGAAGGACAGGCGGTCCCGCCGGAGAAACCCTGCGGCGGGGGGTTCCCGCCGCCCCGCGTCGCCTCGGGGGGAGGGGCCGTACGGACCGCGCGGGGGCCGTGTCATCGGCGGGAGCTCCCCTGCCGGGCGTGAGCAGGGACCGCTGGGGACGGCGCGGGCGGGACGGGCGGAGCAGCAGCAGGACTCGGCGGCGGAAAGGCCCGCGGGGTCGGGGTGGTGGTGGTGGTGTGTGAGCCCGCTGGGTGGAGATGCTCGGAGCGCTCTTGGTGCGCACCAGGGGCCCAAAATGTGTTTTAGGCGGGAAGGCCCCGGGGGGATCAGGCTAGGCGGGACGGACGGTGCTGTGCACCCGCAGAGCCCCGTGCTGCAGTCATTCTGCACAGCCCTCCTCATCTGTGGCCCCGGACCCTGAGCAGTGCGTGGTCATACAGTTTGGAGGCAGGGCTCACCCCTAAACATCCAACAAAGTGAAATAGAATACTGAGCTGAACAACATCAAAATGTTATATCAAATCAAAAAAAGCCCAGGAACAAATAGTGAAAAGGATAGCACAGCAAATCTTCCATTACTGGGTTTGACAGCACACCACCACAGCAACTTTCTTTATTGAACATGGCTTAACCAGGGATTATAACCAGAGGTCACATTACATTTATCATGAGTCTTGCGTTCCTCTGCTTTTATGAATTTTCACCATAATGTGGAAGATGCTGGGGTTGAGATAATACTTAAGGAAAAGACAGTCGGTATGCAGAAATGAATGAAAGCTTTAAATCCACCAACTCCTGACACCTACTGCCCTGTGAGCAACAGGAGAGAGCAGGGCCTAAACTAATAAGCACATTTGTCAGCAGAGGATGAAGCAGGAGCTTCCAGAAGAGGCAAAAAGAAAGCAAAAGAAAAGGGAGGGTGAGAAGGGCAGGGGCGACTGGAGAAGACTGGAAGTTTAGAGAGGAGGCCAGAACCCTCAGGAAACCTCGCCTGCAGGGGGAGATGGTCTGACGAGTGCATGTTGCTCTGCCAGAAGCTATCTTTGGGGTGAAGGTTTAGCTGTGAGTCTCTTCACGGCTACTGTCGTAGTACAGGTCCTGACACTGGCTATCAAGTAGGTTGGTTAGCAGAAGTAACGCTACAGTGTTATGAAAACAGTCACTCGGGAGCTGGAGAAAATTCTCCCTCGAAGCTGGATCAATACATGACACCAGCAGTGCGGAAAAAGTGAAAACTACAACCGTTTCTCATTCCTCCTGTGAAGAGCCGTTTCACAAGGGATAGTGGGGAGCTGCCCTCTGAGGCCGTGTGTGCATACCCCGGCAGGGCACAGGGCCAGCCAGGCACGGGGCACCGCTCGCCCCCGCTGCTGCCCTGCTCAGGCGGCTGCTCCTCAGATCTACCCCTCAGCATGCCTTATGTTAAACTTCTTACATTACAGGATTTCTACTTCCTAAGTCACACGATAAATAGCAAAATAATTAATAAAAATAATTCTGTACAGGCCAATTGCTTTACGCTGTGATCAAGTCAGTGGTTGGCCAGACAGTGCTGCTGCAACTAAGAAAAAGGTGAGGTAGACAGAGCAGGGTCACGTGGCAGAAATGCTGCATTTCTCCCTGCTTTTCAAGCCACCTTCCACAGTTTGCAAAACAACCATGCAAAAATGTTCTGGTCATGGATTTGCAGCTAAGGATCAAGAGATAACAGATGTTTATTGAGCTCCCTTCAACAATAAGCAATTACAACAATAAGCATTTGCCATATCTACAGCTGACACAGAACCTTACCATCTACGATGTCACCTTCTTCTCTGGGGGATGGCTCTCCATTTCTGCAACCACCTGCACAGCTTTCTGTGGGCACCCCAAGGCTTTGCACAGATTTGAAGTGGAATCACTGCTGACTTGAAGGGAAGGAGGAAGAAATAAAACCCACCCTTCAACAGCAGGATTTGGGGACAATTCCATCAGTCTTTCTAGGATTTGTTGAGCTCCAGACTTGCCTATAGAGGAGCCCTTCCACGGATTGGTGTTGGCCAAGGAGCTTTAGAGATGGATTACGCAGGATCTTACTGCTTCAGAATCCAAGTCCTTCTTTTCCCCCATCTTTACACTGTTTTCTTGAGAACCACTTCACCAGCTTGCAGAGGCACAGGATTAGTGTCATCTTTGGATTTTTTTAACATGGTAGTGGAAACAGGTGCAGCAATGGCTTGGAAGCAAACCAGTTGGGGAACATGTACTAGATAGAAGGGGCACTTAGGGCCACAGGAGGAGACAGTAGATGCTGCTCAGCTTTCCTGGGACTGCATTGATAAACCTTGTATGAAAGAAAGACTGACACTTCTGGATAAAAAGCAAATATCTAAGTGGAAAGAGGGACATGCCCTTGGATGCTAGTTTTGGGGCTACTGATGTTTAGAAAATTTGTGCTCCATTTGGCCTCAATCCCTTTATTTAATCCACCTCATTAATCCTTTTAAATTATCCACCTCATTGTTTAAATCCTCTGCTTACTGCTCAGCCTCTACGCTCTTTTGCAATTAATAAACTGCACCAAATTAAGGGCATCATGATCCAGAGCATGCTGTGAAAAACAGGAAAGATGGAGTTTCAAAGGTCATCGCTAAAGATAATTTTTCAGAATGAACTGTACTCTTGAATCTGTGCTATTTATAACACATTGCAATAGTACAGTAGCACTCGTGTACAGTTGGTGAATGACAACACACGTCAGTGTCTTGGGCTTAATGGGAGAGAAGGGAGGGAGGAGCGAGGGAAGGGAAGGAAGCAGCGAGGTGCAGAAATCTATGGAGAATAAATACTGGAAAGGGTAGGCTAATAATAATACTAAAAAGGAAATATTAGACATTTTTCATTATAATGCAGTAGATCTGGTTGCATGCAGACCTGGGAGTTGTTTATTAACTGTTGTTACAATGACAGATATCATTAGGCAATATACTAGGGAAGATCATGAATTATCATAAATAATTAACACTCAGCTACATTAAGTAAACCACATGCTGCGGTGCATTACCCTTGCCTTTCTGTCTGTTTTTTCCCCACTTTCAAAGGAGAGATCTCCCTTGCTCTCACCCCAGGCCAGAGCGCAGCTGAACTGCTGCAGTCCTTTTGCAAAGGTGGGCGTGAGGGAAGGAGAGAGGAAGGATTTAAAGTGCTGTGGAAGTTCCCTACCCTGTAGCAAAAGACACATTTGAGGGCACTAGGTGGGCAGAACTCAGTAGGACAGAAGTGTAGCTGCTGGGTGTATGGGTTTGTAACTCTGTGAGTCATCTCATGCTCTCGGTAGTGGCTCATGGATCCCTAAAGGCACCGGCTGTGTGTGCTGTTGATTAGGCAGCCATCTTCCAGCTCCTTTTCCCTCCTTCCACCTCCCATCTCCTCCCACCCCTGAGACTGAAAACCGCTAGGCAAGGATTCTCAAAATAGGTAGATGCACGCTCCCCCATGGACTCAGGTGTTGCTAGGAAGCTAAGGGTGTGCAGCACGGTAGGAGAGCGGGGCAGACATGAGATGAAAGGCAGCAGGCGCAGCCTGGGCTTTGGGGAGCCACTGGGCTGAATTGAGATGCTTTAGCAGGGACCCCCAGAATAACAAAAAAGAGCCAGAGAGGGTGGCTGGGAGAGGGCTATTTGGCTCCGAGGTTCCCAGCAGCCTGGACTTGTTGCGGCTGCTGTCTGCTCTCTGTCCCCTGGCTGGAGCTGGCTCTGTGTTGCTCCCTCTCTCAGTGCTGGTGCCCTACCTTCTCTCAGCTGCAAGTCCTGCTCTAGTCCTGCCATTCAGCAGCCGCTTTCCCTTCCAGGACCCCACTGCTCTCCTGGGACACGTGTGCCTTATCAGGGAACCAGGGTTCTTTCTCCTCCTGGGACTCCCCAGGTGGTGAGACACATTACGCAAACTGGTCACAGGGGCAACATCTGACTTGTAGTCTGGCTGAGAAAGGCCGGTAATTTGCAGTGTATTTTCCAAGCATTAGTGCGAGTATCAAATGAAGGCTTGATTCCAAAAGTTCTCCTGCAGCTTCTTGTCAGAGAAAATTAGCCTACGTGGCTGGAATCCAGACACGAAAATGTATCAGCTGTTTAAAAGCATGGAAGTTCAACATGAGTGCAACAGCAATCTTTCCTTTGTCCATGCCAAGCATCCCTCCTTTCAGCTTACTAACAGTGAGTACCAATTTGTGCTCTGGAAAACACTCGGCACACACAGACGAAACAATTTCTTTAGCAGTTTGTGGCGGTTCAGTCCTGCAACCCTTGCAAAGGACAAGTTGTCCTTTCCTCTTGCTGTGAGCCCCAGGTAGGTGGGAAAGTGGTAGATTCTGACCATGGAAAACATACAGGAAATATGCATGCACCCAGTATGCTATTCTTCATCACAGTGAAACTGATTTCACTGCAATACTTATGTTCAGATTTACTGCTGTCCAGAAAAACACATTCTACCTCTAATCCTTCAAAAACAAGAACTTAAAAAAACCCAACCAAATATTCAGAGAAATTTTCTTAAAATGTGTTTTTTCCCAGTTTGCTGTCTTTAGAGTTTTTTCAGAGTATTTCAGATTGGTTTTATTACTGGTTTGTAAAGCATAAAGAGCACAAACCTGAAAATATTCAACTTGAAGGTAAAGAGGGCAAAAAATCAGAAGCTCCTGGTGAAAGAGAGGTTAAAATGAACATTGCTATGCAACCGTGATGGTGTCAGTTACTGTGATTCCCTTTACCACATCTAGCTTTTCTCACCTCCAAGTGAGGCTTTAAAATACAAGTATCACTTTCGCTTTTCTTTATCTATTAAGGAATTATGTTTATAAAGTATAATTGTCCTTAATTAGTTACTCAAGAAAGAGAAAATGATGCAAGGATTCCTGTTTATCCAGTCTGAAAAAGATAGTGGGGTAGAATCTCTAAAGGCAAGTTAATCTCTTCAATATTAGATCAAAGTACTATGCCTGCCCAATTATTACAAAAGAACATAATGGCTGCAGTAGAAACTCTTACCCATCAAGACATTATTTTCACAAGACTGATACTTGAGAAAGGATTCAAAAAAAAAATCACGTAAAGGGACCATGCTTGTATGTCTGTGTATCTGTGAAGATGTTCTCCCAGAGAAACTGCAAGCATGAGCTACATTAGACAAAGTTAGGTGAGGCTAAAGCCTCTCTTTCTTTAACGCCTACTCTTCTTAAATAGAGCCAAATTCTACCCTCACTCATGGCCAGTGGGGTTCCACGGAAGATGTCAGAACAGAATCAGATTTACTAAAGAGATTTTAGTGAAGGATAAAAATCCAGAGCAAACAAAGAGGTTAAATGTTTTTACTCAGATAAAACTTCTTATTAAGACAGAAATCATTAAAATCTGTCTTGAAGGTGAAAATACAGAAAGGAAAAATAAATGAGAGACGGAGCTGTACGGTAAAGGATTATGTCGAGCAAGAGCTCTGAAGACTGATGTTTGCCAGTGTGAGTGGGTTGAGCTGGGTGAGGCTGAAGGTATATCTTCAAAAGCATCTCAAATCTTCCAAACACCACCATTGCTTATTCACAAGAGGACTTTCCCTCCAGTGGTAGATTGAAGTTAATTTCTTTACTCGTGCAGGAAGGCAATGGCTAGTAGGAGGGCTAAGTATCACCTCTTCCCTACAAAGCTGAGTACGTTAGAGCGCAAAAGACGAAATTAGCTTTTTTTCCCTACCTAAAAGTCATAATTTCATTGGGGACGGTTAAAGTAATTCAGAATATCTTATAGGGCTTTTGATATTTCAGGTAAAATGATACCTCATGAAAGGACTGCAACAATGAATAAAACAAAAGTATAATATAGAAACAAACCCACATTTGGTGTTTTGGCACATCTTTTTCTCCGAGTCTTAAGCCAGCACTGATTAACATTATCTTCTGTTACTCACCTCATTAGGCAGCACCTTCATCAGTGTTTTAAGAGCCTTCTCAAAGGTTATTTGGAGAGAAAGCCTGCAGAAAATTCTACACATGCTAGAAGAAACTCTGGTGTATGCTGACCGTGCCCTTCTAAATATAAACTCTGGTTTAGAGAAATGCACTGTGGCCTCTTCATGCACTGCATTACGTGGACTCCTCTCTGTGACCTCCAAATGCCCTGATTTTCCCTTGCCTACCACATAATAGTCATGTAATACTATCCTTGATGGACTACATATGAATAAGAGGCTATTTTGAGGTTGTAAGTGCTTTAAATTGTAAGGTTCCCAGTACACTACTCCACAGCTGGTTTAGGAACAGAATAATTAACTCAATGTAAGATGTATGCAGTTGCCTTTATGAAAGCCCAATCTGTCCTCAGAGACCATTCTCCCCCAGGAGGAGGCAGCCCTGGAAAAAAAGCAAAAGAACCAGATCATTAGTAATGGGTCTCATTAATGTGGCTGCTAAAGCTACATTGCTGTTACTTGGCAATGATGTGAACTGTGATCTTCAGAAGCCCTGAGACCTCTGTGGCACTTTTCTGGCCGAAGAGACCCAGTTTATGCATGTGTGATACCAGCAGAGCCAAAGCTGGATCCCTGCACAGCGGCAAAGAAAAGAAAAGGTATATTTATTTCACACCGCTTGTATTTATCTGTAGCACAATGTTATCAGGTAAACCCACCAGTGACAGAGCAAACAAAACTAGATCGGCACCCTGGGCTTGTGCTTCCTCCAGAGGAGCTGGTATGTACAAGTGTCTCAAGTGATTCTTGGCTCTGCGGACCAGAAAGCCCTCATCCCCCTAAATATTACCTAAAGATGTCTTAAAATATTACAGGAAGACCTCAGTAGTAGGGAGAACTTCCCAGGCGTTTATCTTCTCTGCAGCGTTAGTGTGTATCTATCTGCCCCAATACCCAGACAGTCCAGTGGCCACCGGCACTGTGTCAGTCTTGAACCACAAGCAAACCCCACCTGCTCCTCCCCACCCAGGCTGCCCCCCATGAAAACACAAACCCGGTGGGTGTTTCTCCCAGGAAGCCGGGTGATACCCCAGCACCCCCTGAGGCAAGAGGGCTGAATGCCTCCCACATCCCTGAAAGTCTGGAGGTTGTAGGAAAGTCAGAACATGTTGAACGAGCCCTGCTGCCGCAGCAGGGCCAGCAGTTCCTAATCAGCGGTGGGTGCTGTTGTTCTTTAGACACCATCTGTTGCAACAGCTGCTGGTGGCTTTCCAACAGGCTCTTCAGCGCAGGTCTGAAACCAGATTGCTCCCAGTCAACCAGTTCTCCTTATCTAACCTTGAGAAGGGAGGTTGAAGATCACGGTCACTTTGGTCCTCTTCCCTAGGGCCTGCAATGGCACTCACCACTGTACATGGAAGTGTCACTTAGGGACAGTGAGAAACGATCGCCATAGCCCTACTGCGGAGCACCGGCATGGGTGGGGTGGGGTGGTGGGAGCAGGGCAGGGGAGGAGATATCTCCAACAGCCCCCTCACCACCGGGTGTATCTACAGTGGTGCAGCATGCAGCCTATCTCTCCTTCAGGACAGCCTCTCTAGTGCAGAGCAGCCCCATTGGAATCCCGACCTCTACCAGAGGCTGAATGGTTTTCATTCAATCCCAGAGAGCCTGTCCTCTCCCTGCGTCACACTCTGCAGAGCCCGCCGCGAGGGGGGCCCGGCTCCCCCCTGGTGCAGCCGGGGTATGCAGAGCCCTTGCTCTGCCGTTCCACGAGGAGCACCTGGTCGGTGTGTCCCTGCACGATGCCGGGCACCCCCACCCACCCTCTCGCCCTCTAAAACACATGGGCACCAGTGCACGTTAGGCCTGTTTTCTAAAAAATCGGTCTCAGTTTAATATTTTACTCTTCCCCTTGGCTTTTCAGCACTGTTCAGTTGTGTTTGTTTTCCTAGCAGGACTCCTGTGTAATTTTTAGAAAGATTATAGACAGTGTCACCAGTCTGCCCTACTTTTGACAGTTCTGTAAAATGGGTATTTTTACTGTAATGAAAAATGCACTGAAAATCACTTTCAGCAACACGTCTTTACTACTTTTTTTTGTGCTGATTTTTAAAATTGTATTTCTGATTACCTCCTTGTCCAGAAGATTTTGCATGTTGCCATGATACACTGTTGAATAGAAGATTTTTATAAAAACCTTTGGAATTTTTTTTTGAGTGTCCTAATTCCACTGGACCTTGGTTTATACCATATGACCACACATATATATCTCAATATCACGGTGTAATACAGGCATTTGGAAAACCAGAGCTATCAGACATTTAAGACCATCTGAAAACAAACAAAGAGGAAGCACAAGTTGAAACAGCAGAGAGCAATTTCTTACTCTGGTTCCCACCTGCGCCTGCAACAGTTACCTTTCCGCGCTGCCTTCTGTTTACTTCAGAGGCATTAAGGTGCAGTTACACGTGTACAGGGCTTTTCCCTGTATTTTTAGATTCCGATTATGTAACTGTGCTGCTTGCATAACCGTGCCAACAATAAATGTGGGATTTGTCTAAGGATCAACACAGAGCAGCTACTGACAGCCCCTTACCGAGTCCCCCTCCCAGCCGCCCCGCGTGGAGCGCGGAGATAAGGTGGGTGTCCTATGTGTCAGTGCGGCGCACGCCCTTGCCCGCCTGGCCGGGAGAGTTAAGCCTAAAATAACGTTTGCATTCATTGCATGAGGTCCTGTCACAGAAGAACCCAGGTCTCCGGCGGCCTCACTGAAGCACACACGGCAGAAATCCGCCCAGCTGCCAGATGTCCCCTGTCTGGGGGTAGTTCCCAGGTCTGTCCCGCCCGCTGGGCCTCTCCCGGCCCCGCGGGGTCACCCGCCCCTTTCCCGGGGCTGCGGCCACCCGCGGCGCACGGCCGGGCTGCAGCGCCGCAGCCCCGCCGGTGCCGATGCCCCCTTCGTGCCTTTTGCACCGGAACGCCCTTGTGGGAAGGGCCCCCTGCAGAGCGGGTGGGTCTGCCGGCGTGGCCCCGGGCCAGCGGCCTCCGCCCCGGCCCCGGGATTGCTGCCGGCGAAGGGGCCCCGGGCCGCACACCTCGCCGCCGGGAGCCTCGGCCGGAGCAGCCGCGGGGCTCTCCCGGGCCCGGCCCCCCCCGCGCTGCGGCCGCATCAATCATTAACGGCGGCTCGGGTGTCCAGCGCCTCCCTCCCCGGGAAACCCTACCCGGGGTGGCGGGGGCGTCTCTCCCCGCTCCCCGGGAGCGCTGGATGCGCCGCCGGTTTCCAGTTACCGCGATGCCGGGCGGCGGGGCGGGAGGAGCCGCGGCGGTGCCGCCACTGCCCCTGCTGCAATGAGTGATGCTGCCGGGGGCGGCGGCGGCGGCGAAGCGCAGAACCACCGCGGATCCTCCGCCGGCGGCTGCGGGAGCAGCGGCTCTACCTCGCCCGGGCGGCGGGGCGCGGCTGCGGGCGGCGGGCCGGGGGCGGCCGGGGGGCCTGGGGCCGGCGGGGGCAGCAGCATGCCGGCGGGCGAGGGGGACAAGGAGGAGGCGGCGCCGGCCCCTCGCCCTGCCGCCCTGCTGCGGTGGGACGAGGTGCCCGAGGACTTGTGGAGTGTTACCCTGGGCCGGGGGCTCGGCGCAGGAGTGCCTGGCCTCGGTGCTGCAGCCCCCCTCAACTTCTGGACCCACTTCATCCCGCTGCTGCTCTTCCTCAGCCGCTTCGGGCGGCTGCTGCTGCTGCGGGGCGCCGGGGATGTGCCCTTCCACCACCCGGCCCTGCTGCCCCTCTGGTGCTATGCCTCGGGGGTGCTGCTCACCTTTGCCATGAGCTGCACGGCCCACCTCTTCAGCTGCCTCTCCCCGCGCCTCCGCGCCGCCTTCTTCTACCTGGACTACGCCTCCATCAGCTACTACGGCTTTGCCAGCACCGTGGCCTACTCCTACTACCTGCTGCCAGGGCTGAGCCTGCTGGACGCCAGCGCCATGAGCCGCTACGTGCAGCAGCGGCTGGGCTGGCAGCTGGACTGCAGCCTGCCCATCGCGGCCTACCGCGCCCTGGTGCTGCCCGTGGCCCTGGCGCTGGCCGTGGGCTGCACGGCTGCCTGCTGCCGCAGCCGCGCCGCCTGCTGCGCCTACCCCTTTGCCGTGCGCACCTTCGTCTTCGCCATGCCGCTGAGCATGGCCTGCCCCATCATGCTGGAGAGCCTTCTCTTTGACCTCCGTACCCGCAACCCCACACTCTTCGTCTACTTCTACCGGCGCTACTGCTGGCTGCTGGTGGCCGCCTTCTTCAACGTCAGCAAAATCCCTGAGCGGATCCAGCCGGGGCTCTTCGACATCGTGGGGCACAGCCACCAGCTTTTCCACATCTTCACCTTCCTCAGCATCTACGACCAGGTGCACTATGTGGAGGAGGGGCTGGCCGAGTTCCTCAAGGCACCCTTGGCCGCCCCCACCTACCTGGGCACTGTGGGGTATATGCTGCTCCTGACGCTCTGCCTGGCTGTGGTCGTCAGGAGGTTCCTCAACGTCGCAGACCTCTGCAAGCAGGACTAGCTGGGCCGGCAATCCTTGGGACAGCAACCACCGTACCAGTGACCCTGGGGCTGGAGACCCTTGAGCTGATGACCTTCAGACTAGCGACCCTCAGACCGGCCCCACCATGTCCCGAAGATGCTGTGAAACCTGGGGGAAACACACCTGTGGAAGAGCCGGGTCCCTTTCGCAGAGGGCTGCCAGAGAAAACGACCATGGCGGAACTGCTTGTGCTCCTTAAACTACTAGGTTACCAGGGGAAGCAAGCAAAAGCTTACTGGTATGTTGCTGCTTAGAGTATAAGCTGAAATAATTTAGCTCTGCTACTAGGAAGAATGCATGAACTGTGAATGCCACTTACTAATTTCATAACAATTAGGTTTAAACTGGCTCTGTATATACATATATATTTATATATCTAGCTATATTTATTAGCTACATATATATCTGTGTATATATATACACCAGAAGACACTTGTGCAATGATTACTCTTAGACTTCTAATCAAGTCCTGTGTGAAATTTCCTAGCAGATTATGCACTGACATTTATCTTCCTCTGTGATACCGTAACAGGCCTTTGCAGCCACATACTGGATTTTAAATGCAAACAAATCAATAGCTATCTATAGTTTTTAAGGTCTTACAGCCTTTCCAGCCAGGGAACAATAGATGTAACAGAGAGAGGAAAAACAGCTGTGAATTATTACAGAATTACCAGTTGATGGATAGACTTTAATTAGACAGGCCAGTGAGTGGTTGGTGTAGCCACTTAAATACTAAAATAAAACAGAGGGATATGTAAAATAACTGAACCAGAAAGAGGTCAAACTAATTTGGAGCGGGGCCAGGGGGAGAAGACGGGCACTGCACAATGGCATGGCTCTTCCCCCAGCACGTCAGGAACATCTGTTGTGTTAAGGGGGTTGCTAAGGGGCCCCTTTATCTTCCTAGGTAAATCACCCCCAAATCAGCCCTTCAGAGCCTATAAAGTCAGATGCCAGACTTTCTATAAGCCCCTGCCAAGCTTGGTGGGAGCCCTCTGGATGTAAAGCGAGTAACTGATGCATGAGATCTCATTCTGGATCTTTTAAAGAATTACACGGAACTGGTTTCTTCTGCTCTTTAATTAGAGCACTCTGTTAGATTTACCAGCCTGAAATCAGTTGCAGAATAAGGTACTGATGAATCTGAGTTCAGGACCTAAAATCTGCCTCTACAAGTACTGGATGCCGACTCTTTCTCATCGTTCCCCACCTTTTCCTATTTTGATTAGTTGTGGCTGCAGCTGGGTATTTTGAAGTCCTCTTTCAGAAGCTTTGGGGGAGTTCAAAGACAAGAATGCTGAGGTATTTTCCAAAGCAGTAGCTTTTCACAGCAACCCAGGTATTATCCTTCTCACACGACAAACAGCTAACTACAGATTGAACTTACTCTCTATATAAAGAGACATTATTGTAAACTATGTGCAGATTTTAAACAGATGCATTTCGATTCTGTCTAACAGAACAAGTAACAAGTATGCAATAATATTACACAAGGGGGTTACAACTTGAAGTTCAGGTGAGAAACTGCTTGTATAGCCCATTTGCAAAAAGAAGGGTGGTACTTCCTTAGGAAACCCTGGTGTCCTGCTGCACAATAGTGTAGTGGCTCTTTAACTCCGCCTCTTTGCCCCTAGGGTGGAAATACATTTCTGCTTGGGTCTCTCCCATTTTTATGGACATAGCATCCGAACCCCAAGAAAATATTTTGAGACCAGTCCCATAGTCTTTGGTAAGACAAAGCCCCCTTTGTTTATAACGGGAATATAGGAAGTACTATAGCTAGAGATTATGAGGTCAAATCCCTAATATGGGTCAGAATCATCACAGAGACCAGTAGTTGGTACGTCCTGTACCAGTATCAGCTTTGTGAAAATTTCCTTATGGAAGTGCATAAGCTAAAAGAAAATTGCACCCACTTTATCTCTTATCTTAAGCCATTTTAACTATAATGGTTCGGATCTTTTAGATTCTCAGTGAGTTATGAGAATGGCTAAACAAAAATATGTATTCTTCGCCAGCCACAATTGTGGTAGTATATAATTTGTGGTAGGGTCACATGTGGTCTCCTAAAGAGATTGGCTGGAATTTTCTGAAACAGCAGTTCCCAAACTATGGCCTCTTGAGCTATCACTGATGGGCCATAAAAACCAGCATGGCCCTGTGTGGCTGTCTGTGTTCTGTTTTCATCTGCCAACCTGCATTAAAAGAAAATGAAAACTATGTGAAGTATTTTTAATTTTATATATTTTTGTTAACTTTTGTCATAAATACGGCATTGCTCTATTCAGCTGCCAATAAAGCAGGAAATGGTCTGCACCACTGGGAGAGGAGGCTGGTTCACAACAGTATTATGCTTTGAAATGTGGTTTATATCGTTAAAAAACCCTGGAAACTCACAATAGAAAGCAAATGGATCAAGACCTGCAACAATGTCATCCTATGAATTTCCACAACTGCAAAAAGAAGCCAAAATCTTTGAGATGTGCTGTATTCAAGTTAAAATAATAGAGGCATAGTAGTTAGAGCCCAATGACTCATCCAAGTTTCAAAACTAATTATGTAGAAAGGGTTTGCCTGGGAGATGCCACTAGCATGTCCGACCAGCAATTAAAAACTAAGAAAGAAATCAAAAAGGCCGGGGACAGCAAATCTCAGCACTAGAAGACAGCTCCGAAACAAGCAACAGTAAAAGCCAAATGTAAAAAAAAGGCCTTTAAAGCATACTGTATAATGAATTATATTTGTGCTTGTCAGTCACAATGTAGAGGACATCTCAAGAGGCAGTGTCAAAAAAGGCTGTAGCTAACTTGTAAAAATACATTTGATATTTGCAGTTAGGCCGCACAGGGTCGTCTATATATATCCTAACGACAGATAACAGTATAAAGGTTGGATTGCAACCAACTGCAATTTTACTGGAATCTTACTGCTGTTTTAAGAGTTGCCCATG
This sequence comes from Gorsachius magnificus, assembly GCA_034008185.1. Taxonomy (NCBI): domain Eukaryota; kingdom Metazoa; phylum Chordata; class Aves; order Pelecaniformes; family Ardeidae; genus Gorsachius; species Gorsachius magnificus. The sequence goes on along the minus strand of CM067087.1, from coordinate 31,977,178 downwards.
AGCCCCAGTCACACTGCAGATTTGATACCTGGCTCTGATATTAAGAATATTGCTTCATTTATAAGTTTCCATTGGCAAAATGCTGAGGTACCTGTATGGGCCTGAGCACTTCGTAGAATTATTTGTAAATGCTGGCTGCAAGTACTGCTCTCTGAGCCACTGTAAGCAGGCTGTATGAATCAGGAGTGAATGGGTACAGGGAGATGTGGTTAGATTTTAAGAGTTCTAATTAATGTATGTTTGTTCATTTGTTTGTTTAAAATGTGGCTACAAATTAAAAAGTTACAGTAAGCATGGAGAATATCTAGGGAAATGCTACCTGAGTGTCTATGTTTATTCAGTGACGGGCATGTTCTATTTGCCATGTCTGATAGCTAGTCTCTGTAAATACGGACAGAACAAAACTGAGTTAAAGAGGTTAAAAGTGGAACAAGATACCTGTAATTATAGTGCTTGAATTTGCTTGTGTGGAAGTGAATGTCAGCAATTGTGTGGCTTGTAAGGGAGCAGGATCTCTTTTTGGTGTGAAAGCAGACATGGCTGAACATCCGCAAGCATGTCCAGAGCTTAGACAGGAGGTCTGACCTGCAGACTAGATGCATAAACACATCCTAGAAAGCGAACTTTTTTGCATAAGTACCTGTCAGAATGTTTCTATTGTCTGGGCACCTGCCATAAGCTCTACACTGTGGACTCCACAGCTGATCTTTAAAACCAAAAGGGCTTTTCAGGGCTTTTGTGGTAGAATCTGTGTGGGGATGGGGGACGAGGTGGGGACTGGAGCACATGAGGGTGGCTTGAAAATGCCTGTGTGTCTTTCCATCTTTGGCCAACACAGACCTTCAGGCTGACGTACCTGTCTCAGTGTGAACTGACTGTTGATGGGACCTGTTCCCAGAGTGTTGGTGGCATGGACACCCCCCCTTGCAATCAGCATGTGCCTAGAACGGCAGTTTAGACATTGCCATATATTCAATAAGCCTAGCTTCTGGGCACTTGCGAGTAACCTGTAAGCTTCAAGCTCATCTTTGTGCAAGATTGACATACCTGGTCTCTAGTAATTATCCTGTATTCTGTGGAGATACGCTATTCCTTCTTCTGCAGTGTATTCATTTAAATGTCACTATCCAGGTTATCTGTGCAACTCCGAGCTGCTTCATTAGCAGGACTGGAGTCTGCAGTCTGGAAACAAAGGGAAAGGTTTCATGTGCATGCTGCAGTTGCAGAAATTTAGCAGTTAAAAGTAGAAACACATTGTTTTTTGCTAAAACGATAGTTTTGCTTAGTTGTCCAAGTGTTGTGCTTATTATTTATTTGCTGAATCCAGCTACTATGTTGGGTTTTTGTCAACAGTGCACCTGCAGAAAATGACAGTATGAAAGTTTTACTTCATGTTTAATTGAACTCTCTGAGGCAGCACATTCATAAAGTATTATTGCACTTAACTCATTTGATTACCATCCACATGCCTTACAGAAGCAAATCATACCTGTAGTAATTGCCCAGATTATACTGTTTTTCATTGCCTATGAGAGTAAAAATGACCAAGTGGCCAGTAGCAAGCTGAGGAGTCAGGCACTCCTGGGTTCTTGGCCCTGCTTTGCCACTACCTGTTCTGTAATCTAGGGCAAGTTGTTTAAACTGTGTTCATTTTGAATGAATTTAATTAATGTAAAACACTGGAATTGTACCAGGGTTGAATTTGACCCTCTGCGTCTCAGTTTCCACATCTGTAAGATGGGGAGAATATACCTTACCTACCTCGCAGGGTTGCTCTGAAGACTAGCTAATGTTTGTAAAGCACTTAAAAATGCAAAGACCCTCCTAGGTGCTAAGAAGAAATATTACTGAACTCCAGCAGAGAGAATGTTACATTTTTCCGTAGCTCCTTATCTCACAGGGAGAGGAACGTGAACATTTCTAGAGCATGAACTCTTGGGACAAACCCTCCTCATTGCCATACTCCTAGGAGGTTCACATCCTTTGTCCTTCGGAGCTGATGGCAAAATTTCCACTGGCTTCAGGTGGGGAGCAATCAAGACCTAAGCAGTAGTAAAGAGGCTGACTAAATGTTTAAGGGTCAGGAGTAAAGAGAAAACATAGATGAGTTAAGTACTCTTCAGAAGTTCTCATTGGTGACTTGTATCAAGGGGCATTGTAATGCTGACATGAGGCCTCCTTGCTCATTTAGCCATGGATTGTATTCTAGTTACCGTGAAACAATGGAGCAAGACTTCCCATCAGTGTCTGTAAGACTATGATCATGTCTCAATTGCCATTGGAAATTTCAACCTACTTCAAACTACTTCTTATCAGAGTAAAAAGACCTTAAATAAATGAAGCTTTTAAATAAACGTGTGTAATCATTTGGGAACATAAAATTATATTGATCAGACAAACAACTTTCTCTTTTCCCCTCCTGTTACCAAAACCAACACCACGGAGCCAATCCTATTCTTGAGCAAAAACTGAACTTGTATCTTCTTATCATGTATGTGTACTCTTTCTTTGCTGTGGAGCCCTGACTAATCATCCTGCTAACCCACTCTGCCATTCTTCTGGGAGGACTGATATCAACAGCACCACTGAGCAGAGGACAATGTTTTTAAGAGCTTTTCCAACTGGCAGCAGCAGTGGAGACAAAAAAAAAAAAAAGACAACAAAGACATCAAGGGGTTTGAGTGGTTCATTAAGTCAAAGCCTCTACCATTAGAAATTCATCCCATCCAAGTATATTCCTAGCTTCTGTTAGACACCTGTAAGTCAGGGCTACACAACCAACACGAACACCCAAGTTACAGCTGAGACTTTACCCTCTTCTCAGATGAGATGCAAGATGCTGAGGAAGTGTCACATACACTGCAAGACACAGACCTCCATTCAAGACATTTAGTGTCTTGGTGCTGGGTGTGGAAAAAGTTAAATTATTTTAACAATTTGCTTAGACAGATGCTGCTTCATTCCACTGAATTCAGTAATTAATTAATGACCAAGACAAAGGAAGCAGGCTTTTGCTCAAAGTTCCGTGTAAGGAAACACCACCAGCAGACTTCTGCTTTCAGGGCAATTGCTTCCTGGGCCATACTCAGAACATGGAGTATTCTGAAGTAGGGCTTCCCTGTTTCATGTGAACGCCTTAGGATTTGTGGTTGTAGCTGGGTGTTAATAGTATGGAGAAACAGTTTATAGCAAGTCAATTCTGTCTGCTAGAGATTCAAGCACGCTTTAGTAAGAGGTATCACATTTAAAGGATCTGTGCATGCAATGAACAAAAAGTGTGAATTTTGTTTGGTTCTGTTGGGAGGGTTTGAAATCTTACTCTTTGTACACTTTTGAATGCTGAATACTGTATATGTAATGACTATGCATTTTTAGCAAAAAAGATGTGAGCTGTAAATAAAGTTGATTCTGAGTACATTTTTGCAGAAATGCATTTATAAAGTTTTCTTATTTCTTAATATAAATTCCTGTGACACCTGTAGGATCAGAAAAGTGCCGAATGCAGTTACCTTCAAACACAAATGTTGTTAGCAGAAGTACAGGAACTTCCAATTCTTGTATAGTGGTGTTGGTGTTTCTGTAAACACTATACCACAGCAAAAGTATTGTTGCCATTTTATTGCCTTTTATATTTTAAAGCAATAAAATAGCATCATTGTCTTTTTAGTTCTCCAATGTCTACAATAACTAATTAATGATAGGCATCCCTGTTATATCAAAATTCATTAATATGTATAAGGAGATCAATGTTCTGCCTACAGAGCTCACTGAAAAATCACAAAATTGGTAGCAACAGCTATGTCAAGAATCACAGCAAAATATCGACTGCAGAATGCAGAGGTCTATTTGGCATCAAATAAAGTCTCCCATTTGGCAGACTAGGAATGTTCCAAGTGGCAGAATATTTTCAGTCCAAGTCAGGCACAAAACAGCACTCAATGAACTGCAATTACATAAAGTATCTGCTTTAGGTATTCTGTGTCAAAATTCAGCAGGACATGATGTAGCCCAACGTAATTGCTGGCACCCCCTGATACTGTTAAAAGGCTGAACACACAGAAAACTGGGATCTTCTAGTTGAGGTTTGTAGAATTCCTTCAAGAGTTCTAAAATTCTTGACAGTTCTTATTTGCAGAATTTGTACATTCTATTTGAAATATGGTAATGACTTCAAGTATTCGATGAGTCCAGCAAAAACATTCATTACCATCTCACAGACAGATCTACAAATACATCTTACAAATAAACAAATGCTTCAAAAGACTGCATCGTACCATTAACATTTAAGGCCTTTCGTAATGTTATCAGTGGGCTCTGGATCTGACTGCTGGACATGAACATGCTGGAGGAAAATGTCACAAAACTGATGGAGCCAGTGAGGGTGGCAAAATACTGAGCAGAAGGGAAAGCCACAAAAGTCACTGCTAGGACAGGTAATTTACTGAGGTCACTACCTCAGCGTTCAGCTGAGATGGCTCCATAGTAGTTCTGATAACCAACTGCAAATCTGAAGGCAATCTACATTTTGTTACCATGACATCACTTCGCTGACAAATGGCCCTAAAAGTCAGGACAGTGTATTTGCAGAGGAACAAAGGGACATCTGATACACAGCTTTAACCTTCAGATTTTATTCTCTCATCGTAGGACAATGTATGGTTAGTAGAATCTGTGAGTGGAGATGAAACTTATTACAAATTAAAAAGCTGGTAAAAATGAAAAGCAAATCAGTATTAATGCTAAGGCTAAATTTTGGTTTCAGTAACGAGAGCGTCTGGGGCAGACACTACAGATGCACTCTTCTGCATCAGAAAGCCTTCTATTACAAGGCAGATTTCTTATCAAGAGTGGCAGTAGACTTATGTTAGCGGGGAGCCAGAAATACTTCTCTTGCCAGGGAGCACAGCCTTTGGGCATATGATACATGCTTTACAGGGGAATGACAACAACAATATCACACAATCTTTTTGGAGAGTGAACAATTTATAGAGTTCTCTAATTAGAGTCTCTCCTGCCTCCAAAATCTAACCCTGTTGTGTCCCTCCCAACTGACAAAATATGAAAATACAGTTTTCCTCCATTTTTGGTGTTAAGCATACTTCTCATCCATTATCCTCTGTTTGCTAGGAAACATCTATTCTCTGTCATGCTCCTCTGATGTCCTGAGGAATTGGGCAATGCCATTTGTACAAGAAGAAAAACCTTGATTTTTCCCTCTTTATATGCTGGGCTCTCTGCATCCGCAGTCCTGGGGCTATGGAATTCAATCACTGGCACACAATAGTGTCCCAAAAATCTCAGCTTTTCTTTTTAGCAGCACTTGGAAAGACAACTATGAAATGTCAACGGGGCGGATAACAAACAGCAATATCTGAAGCACTCAGAAATAATACAAATAATGACTGAAAGGTAAACAGGTCCCTGGGACAGCTTCTCTGATACCTTTGTACACACAGGCATTCTCTCTCTTATTATCCCAAATTTAGCAAAGCTCATAAGAACACACAACTTAAATATGAATATATGTTTATCTTTGTTCATTCACAGGGGTGAACTTTTCCTCGTGTTTAAGCATGCTATAGAAGCAGAGCCCTAATGAGCAGACAGTGCCAGGGAAATGCTGCCAGCAAGAGTCTGGCACAGCAAATTCTGCCATTCAGCCCAAAGGCAGCATCCTACCCTCTGGCACCCAAGACTCACATTCCCTCCTTTGCCTTAGTCCTTTAAAGCATTCTCCTTTCAGACCATTGTCTGAAAGATTTTAATACAAAATACAGAGCAAAAAAAAATATATATATAAAAAAGCTAGAAATGTACCAACTTAGTAATGAAATAAAACTGGAAATTTTCCAACTGTAGCAATTACAGTAACAAAACATTGTTTCTTATAGTCTGGTAGAAAACCATATTTTGGAGTAAACGAGTTTGGAACAGTAATCAGACTCACTAAGCACTATAAAATACATTCACTAGCCAACCTGGTTAAAAAGAATGTTTAATTCTATATTATATAGACTCAAAGATTAAACACAGAAGCCAAATATTCTGTGCAGAATACCTTTGTCCCCAGCAATAGAGTATGTTCCTTCAAACTGTAAGTATTCCACTCCAACAGAAGCATGCCATATCCTTTATTTTAAACTTCACATGTACTTTGGACAATAAAAAAATAATTTGACTTAACTGATTTCAGCACAACATAGAGAATTCAGGGTATAAAAGAGTGGAAAACCTGCTCAACTGTAATATCAAGTTGTATAATTAAGATCACATAAAGTCACAGCTAACTCAGCACTCAGCAGCCCTAGCACCTCAGAGGGAGTATACAGCCAGTTTATGTTAGGATCTGCTTCTACTGAGACGATCAGTAATTCAAAGGATGTAGTTAATTGATATAATGAATGGAAAATAGTACATACCTGCATTACAGTTAAGCTGCGATAAGTATATTCCTGTATTCAGACATAAGGCTGAATTATTTACATGGTAAATGTGTTCAAGCAGCAATATTTATAAAAAAGTTGGTAGTGCCCTACATACTTTGTTTGAGGTCTCCAGCTGTTGCCAACAAGACGTTTTAGAAGTCTTCCTTATTAAAGGAAAAAAAGGGAAAAATTAATCTCATAGAGTTGAAAAGATTTGTTAATTTTGACTTTGCTGGCAGACTTGTTACAAAGATTTGCACAAAGCAAGTGAACTGGTGGACTTACAAATATTACCAAGTGAAGTAACCACTGCTTTCTCTTCTGAAAGTCAGTGACTTTTTCCAAGCAGAGTTACTGAAGGCCGACAGTGATTCTGGCCACCTCACCTTTACAGCAGTTGTGGCTCGGAGTGCAAATCCTCTGTGGAAAGTACTGGATGTTCACCTAGCAGTATCAAATACAGTTTATTGACACTTTTATATAATGCCAAGGAATGTTATTCATTAGCTAAATATGCACATATAGTTAACAAATATTTATGATTTTCAGGCTCTAGAAGTACTGTGATTTCTAGCTTCAGTGTCGGGGCAGAACTGCCAGATACGTCCCAGACATGAGTGACTTCCAGCTTATTACTCAACATTAAGCACTCTTTGTTTTTAAAGCCATTTCAGTCACCCAATATCTCATTAATGAAACAATCTGCAACAAACAGGCTGGTAAATGAAGCCTCTAAGGTGAAAACTTCCCACGTGTACTGTAATAGATTAGTGGTAGTGAGGTTCCCTTCACGAGTGATTCATGAGCTAAATTCACAAACAAGCATCAGACTCAATTCTCTTCCCTTTGCATTTTGCCTGGAAGGCACATACAGGCTGGAGAATAATTCTGACTGGTAAAAAGCCCTCTGACACCTACTTCTTCCCTAATCACATTGCTCCAGTACTGGCACAGAGGATGCAACAGGAATGCAGAGTGGCACAGAACATCTCCTCTATGCTGCAGCAGCCCATATGTGGTACATAGCCCCCGCTGATCCCACCAGGACTGGCCCCCCCACCATGAGTCAAAGCAGCCTGAGAACCAGGCATTTACAGCCCTGCCTGCCTGCTGTGCCAAGTGAACCTCAGAGTAAAGAGATTCAGGCCCGCTGTTCAGAAGAAAGTTTTGCAATGTTAGTCTGTGCCCAGCAGACCTGTGGAGGACACAGAGGTCAACCAGCAGGAGTTTCCTAGACAAGGTTTGGTCTTACTCAGTTTTAAGAAAACAAACCTCTGTTTTCAAACTCAGCCATTGGCGCTCTGAAATCTCACAGTCTGATTGAATCCTCATATTTCAGCAGCCTGAAACGAAAAAAAAGACAAAATAAATTATTCACATATATTGAAAAATGTCAGCTAATTCAGATTTTTTTTTTTTTATCTGCCCCAGTCAATGCACAGACCTGAGCAGTAGCATAGCACTGTGTGTGAAGATCAAATGAAGTGTAGTGTAGCACAGTGTCTATTTAAAAACAAACTGGCTGCAATGATTTTTGGAAGGCAGCCGGCACGGTGGCAGGTCTGGCGGGCTGGCCTGGCAGTGAGGCTGGAGGCTCGGCAGTAGAGCCGCCAGGAGGAGCGCGCAAACCGCTCCCAGGGTGCAGGGGTGTCCCTCCAGCAAGGCTGGCGAGAAGCTGTATGCTGTACATCCAGCAAGGACACATTTTTTCCATGGTAGCTAGCCACTGTATTTCTCAACTGCAGCACACAGAAGGGAGCAGAGGAGAATTCACCAGGTGCCTCCACCCACCACCCTGTTTTCCCTGGACACTGCACAGTGGTGGAAGCACTGCCCTTTGCGGCTCCCCTCCACTGGGCACCTCTACTGCCCCATCCATATAATGCTTTAAGGGAGAAGCTGGCACAGAGAGCCTGACAGTCTGGCAAAAATAATGCCTTAGAGGCAGCTGCTTGCTGATATAATCCCATATGAAAAGAAAAACTGTTTTGGAGGGGATGACGCTGCCCTCTTAGGCATTCCTGGAACTTAAACTGAGTGTGAGTCAGTCAGAGCAAGAGTATGCGTCTTGCCATGTTGACTTTTTATTTAAACATATTGGCTAAAATAAGTTCATTTGTTCTGTTTCCTTTACCATATACATACCACAGCAGATACAGATCAACATACCTATTAGACTTACATATCAGTTTAAAACTAACGTGTGCTAAACAAGCAAAGAAACAAGACAGGCATTAGGTCAAAAAAATTTCTGAAAGTATCCCCTTATTCAGGATTTCATCCTCCAGTACCTGGAAGGCTGCAAAGTCGAACATTTGAAAGTCATCAATTCAGAAATAGCTCCTTCCTGGCCCAGAACTTTCTGTGAGGATTTCTCAGGACAAATTCAGGGCAAGTGAGTGGAACCTGCCCTGGTAAAGCCTGAGTCAGCCATGAGGCACACACCTGGCTGGCACGACAGCACGTCCACCCTGCCACAGCCGGCCTGTCACCTACTGGATCTGAAGGGCTTTTTTTATACTGCCATTCAGTTTTCAGACTGGTCCACATTAGTACAGCCTACCTACCATATTCCCAGCTAATGTCAAACAGTGCACATATATTTCATGCTACAGTTTTCAACACCTAAAGCATTAAAAGGACTTCCTGAAATACTGCAGCCCTCTTTTTGGCTCTAACATTGAAATGCCAATTAAAGTATTACAATAGTGCTATGATTCAATCCCTGCTTGCTAGTTAACTAGCCTTTTCCCCCTCCTTCAGCTCCAGAGAACACATACTGTCCCCTGCTCATAGTTTGCCACCTGAGCGGGAGCTGTTGGACTAGCTATGCTGTTTGTAAAGCAGAGCTGACACTCATCGCTCCTGCTCAGTGACAGCCACAGATACTAGCTCTTGGCTTGCCATAACCTTCGAGCTCTCCTGGGGAGCTCCGATTAATTTTGGCCAGCAACACTTCACTCCCAACCTGCAGCCAAAGATCACACGGCACCTCTGAGACAGCCGTGCTTTCCTGTCCACTATTCATCCTTCCGATAAGCCTGTTCTGGGCACAGGCACAAGCCAGAGCTGCCCTGAGGCTGTCAGATGATCTCCACAGTCCTTGTCGAAGCTGGGATATGAGCAAGCCTGGTCCACTCCTCTCTCATTTAACACCGACAACTGGGAAAGTGTTTAACAGTCTGAGCTCCTGTGCAAGCTGCCCAATGACCCCTACATCTTGTGCTGGCACAAGCTGTGCAAGTCAGCAGCCTCACTGCATGGATTCAGATCTAGCATCTCATCAAAGTGTTTCCTAATTTCTTTACTATGCTGTTTTCCTTCTTTCAAAAATCTTTTCCCCAGCCTTTTATTTCTTCACACTTTCTAACCCAACTTCACCATCTCATCACCTTCTCTTTACAAATTTGAAGCCTCAAGCCATATTTCTTTAGTTCTGACTCCTTCAGGGCAAACTGAGCTCTTACAACTGCTTCAAATGTGGGTGGAAGTTATCCAAGAAAAACCAAGGTGGAGCAGATAGTAGGACTGTCAGTGCTGTATGCGGGGCACTTCTCCTTGTGTCAGTATCATACCAATGCCCTGGTGAGTCTTATGAACATTGTGTAGCTACGTGCACTGCTATCACGCAGACAGGACATACAACTGACTTCCTAGCTACCTGTGGCCTTTTGGTAGTCTTCTCTTCCTATCTTACACCATTGGTTGTAGTAGCACCAAAGAAGAGTAAATAACTTTACATCCCACCCGAGGTATGGTCAAAATGCAGCAACATGCAATCATGCCTGTACATTCAGTTGAATCCAATAATAGCATAATGATCAATTTATTCTGACATACTCTTGAAAACTGAATGTACTTATTTCCTCACACAGCCTATCTATAGGTAAAGCTTTTCTGGGTGTTTCAGACATGTTATATAAACTAAGTCTACAAACAACCTACCTACATACAAAATATCCTTGGGAGTGAAATTCTAGACTTGCTTTGGTAATAGCAAGATTTATTGTCTTTTCTCATCAGATTTTGTTCTTAGGATATCAGTCATCATTTCTTTGTCAACAGATTTTGTGTATTTCAACATAATTGATTGACCTGCAAGTCTGATCAATGAGAATCCGGAGGCCTGACCGTATTTTCCGATAACAACTGCAGGGATTTACTCTCAACTAAGAATGTGAGAAATGTTCTGCAGTACTAGCCCCATCTTTTATGCTCAATGTCAAACATAACAGGCTTCTAATAATAGAACCACCACAATCTGTCCAGCTATTCCAGCTCTGGATCTGCCACAGGAAGCATCTCATTAGATTAGAGCTAATGCAGTAAACAGTGACTTAATGCAGTAAACAGTGACCCTTTCTAGTGACATGGTAAGAACAGAAAGGTTTCACATGCTGGGGAGTTTTCTCATCTACAACACATCTCTAGAGGATTCAGTAGGGTGAGTTTCAGTGAAATATTTACAATTCCTCTTATACAAATTACCACAGCATGCACTGAACCATGGGGTTTTCATAAGGCCCTTTATAAGTAGGAAGGACAACCATCTACAGGGTATGCTGATGGTAAGTCTTGGATTTCAGACCTCACTTATAATTGTGGATTCAAAGATTTTTATTTTATGATGGGAACATAATGGAAGAAATAGTAATATAATGGGGAAATAGAACTTTCCCCACATTATCCCTTAACTCAAAGAATTTTCTTGAAAATTCCCACGTTCCCTCAAATTACTTTCATGCAGAGATCAAGTCTCAGAAGCGTCAGTTGCTTTGGGACTAGCTTTGGGACAAAATAAAATAAAATAGTTTTAAGCTGTTGCTCAGCTTTGACTACTGCAGGCAATATTCCAGACTAATTCTCTGGTTCAGCTGGCATTATGGTGCAATGTTCTCACAATGCTCATTCAAACAATTATCTTAAGCCTACACAGAATTTGTGTGACACCACAGACTTATGGGAGGAAAAAAAAAATCGATGCAGAGGTGCCAGGCTTCATGGCTCCCCGAGCTAAATGCAAAACCTTCATCCCCCCATATCCTGCAGCTGCACAGCCACAGCTCGCAAAGGATCCCAGCTTTCTGCTGTGCAGCCCCACCACCCCAGCCTTATATCCTCTACACCAGGAGAGCAAGCTGAGGCAATGAGACAAGTTAAGCCCAGCATCCCGCAGCCACAGCCCACAATCAGGAGCAGAGCTGGACAGAGTTAGGAAGGGATGGTTGAAAACCCAGATCAGAAACCCAAAGACAAACAGCTACAAATCAAACCTGCAAAACTGCAGAGCATTTTACGTCTGCGCTACCTGCCCATCAGAGACCTGGGCCAGGAGAGGAGTTTGTCTCCTGTGAGCACTTGGCCAGTGACAGCCAGTCTGAAGGATGCCTTAACCTCAGCTGGGCAGTGGCTCACTACACTCATTTTCCAAGGCCAGGTGCCCTCATCCCATTATCCCAAAGTCCATTTTCTGGGCTGGGTTTTGTGGAAGATGCTATGGTGCACACAGCAGAGCAGCAAGAGGAACAGAGAAATGCTGCTTCCTCCAAAAGTACATGCATCCACTACACTTGCTCACTTCATTTCTGTATGTATTGTATGTCTGCAATTAGCTTTTTCCACATTCCAAACTGCAAAAGTAAAATACACTATATTCAGAATATATGTATACAGTTGTGCCTCCATTTCTTCTCTGTAACACTTGGTAAATTGCACATCCCTGCCTCAAGGAATTTAGTAAGGTAGTGGAGAGGCATTGGAGCATACTTGAAAGACACCAGTTAGAGTTGTGTGCCAGTTTCACGCTGGATTTCAATAGGAATGTGGTGCTGGAAATTCACTGACCACTGTGAATTGCCTCAGTCTCTCTTTGACAGAATTTGTGACTTCTTCCTAAAGAAAAGGGCCTGAGATGCTGACCTGTCCCACACAGGAAATATGCCAACAGATTCAGTAATTCTGCATTTCCTTGCTATGGCTTTAGAAGTATTAACACTTGTTAATTTGTTGTAATAATCTAAGTTTTGTTCATCTTTAGCTTAGAATCTGGATAGACATATTGCTATACTCTCCAAGCTGTTTTTTCTGGTTGATATATTTCCACCACACATCTCCTTTTGTTTAAATCTTAATACAGATTCTGTACCAATTTTTACTTGCTCACCTGTTGTATCAGCTACATACACCACGTTCAATGCAGTTCTTGCTGCTCAGTCATTCCCTTCCATCTGCCAGAGCCTATGTAATATTTAACTCCTTAACTTTTGAGTATTCATCACAATACCACTTGGTGGATTCTTTTATCTTGCTGACAGCTGCTTGTTCTTTCATAGTTTTTACATAAGACACATAGATGCAGAAATCTGCTGTGTCCCTTCCATCTCCAAGTTTCAAGACAGACACTTCTCTGCTTTTAGAGCATCTTTCCTTCAAAATTTTCTTTGAAAATCTTTTAGCTGAAAATATATGTTTTAAAGGTTAAAGGTCATGTATTGTTCTGCAGTCAAGAATTTCTTTAATTACACAGTCCCCTGAAAGACCTTCCTCACTCTATGAAGTTTTTTTTTTGTCCTATGAGAGTTATTCTATTGGTAAATCATATGACTAACAAAAGGGATATGACTCTATGGTTACTGCAATATGAATTATTACACTGTTTACAGCTGAGCGTTAAAAACAATTTTTGGACAGCTCTGGGTTTGGTGACTAAAGCTTTAAACCTCCCTTCTTAAAGCCAGAGGTGGTGAATTTCTAATTCCTGATGCCATTGTTTGTCAGGCTAGGCGTAGGGATCAGACATATAAGGTGAAACTCATTGCTTCGTAGCCCTGAGAAAAGCTCCTATTTCAAGTTCCTTGTTTTGATGCCTTAAGTAATTAGCTTCAATCAGACTTGAATAGCTGATTGCAGTAACAGTGGCTCTCTTTGCCCAGGGTAAATTTACCACGGAGCCAAACGTCACCCACCACAGGCCTCCAAATGTTTTTGGTAATGATCCACTTGTGCAGTTGGGAGAGGGTGGACAGAGGGGGACCAGAGACAGAATTTGTGCTATACCCTCCATTGCCTGCATCCAGTGTCCAACTGTGCAGAACCAGCACATGGACCCTGACAGCCCAACTGGAAGCAAGCAGAGATTTGGGGGAGATTAAAGGCAGGGTGATGAACAAAGTGCCAGCATCGAGGTCTATGGGCTTTGGGCTGGGGCACTCAGAGGTGACCGCCCCCCCTGCTCTGGACACAACAATCTTCTGTGCTGTGAGCGGCGAGGAGCTCTTGGCACATTTCCCATCCTGGCTTGCCACTGCTTCTCTAAAACCTCTGCATGGGATGTTGCCTGGGGCCAAACAGAGGAGCGATGTCTGTGTCCCCTTCATCTATCTGCTAGGAGCTGTAGCATCACTACCATAAAAGCCAGGCTGATGGATCTGATGCCCAACTTCAGCAGAAACTCACTGCTAGAAATCCCACACCTTCTCAACACCGTAGTCATAGGAGTTTCAGACCTAGAGCAGTTACTCAGGACCAGGTTTCACTCATGCAGTGGAGGAAGAGTTGTCATAGGGACTTACCTTCCTAAAGTGTAAATCTTACCAGTGCAAAAACTTCCTACTGTGTGTTGCTTGGCATATTCATCTTTTGGTCCAAATTTCATCATTTTCCTACTCTTTTATCCCATCATATACCTACTTCAGTTGCATGTTAGCCATCAGGAGAATTTTGGCTTGGGGGCCACGTTACATACAAGTAAGTCATCAGTAAGCTACCATCTTTGTGTCAGTTGAGTGTCTACATGCAAAATGTCTAAGTGCATATTGAAAAAAATCAGAGCAATGCACTGGAACCATCTATGCTTTTTGTGAGTTCTCTAATGCTAACTCATATGAACTGTAAGAAAATGTTAGAAAAGTGTCACTGTCTAATTCACAAACTGAGATAAAGTGAGAGCAGTTCTCCTCAGCCTGTATGTAGCTTAAAACTTGCTCCTTCTGTCTGAATAAGAATTTGTTGCCTGAAATGTTGTCTGTCTTTTTAGTTGCTCCAATGAAAACTTACCTGTGCCCAAGAACCTTGCCTTGCTTGATGTCTTCGGCAATCACACTGCAAAAACATTACTGCCAGAGCTCCATACAGCCGTGACTATTCAACTGGCAGGCAGGTCTCAAGAGTTCTTTATTCCTGTCAGACACAAACCATTATAGAGCAGCATTCTCTGAGAGACAGATCTGCTTGTGGGACATATAAATACTGTTTTTCCTTCCATTGATGTCAATAGGAGCAAGGATAGAGGTATGATGTTATGAGATGCTAAGATCTTAAAATATGTTCTGAATGGTTTCTATTTTAAGAGCTGTTTTGCTTTGGAGGATGAAAGGTCTGTTCACTTAATATGAGGAACAAGGCCTGTCTCAGAGATTTGGAGGAACATCTATTCATCCAAAAGCTTAGCTATTTCAGGAATAATCTGTAAATTATTTTAGGAGTTTGTTTAAACTGTTGTTAACTATACCTGGCAGATTTCTGGAAAATGCATAATTGTTTCTTTCGCCTTCTTCATTCCTGCAAGGAAATTTTTTGGGGGACAGGACTTGTCACTTCTCCTGTTGACACTGTTCTATTTTGTATAAATAATTACACATTCACTGGGACTGGGACTAACACCTCCACCCTCCCCAGGAGGGTTACCAAACCACCAAACTAGAGCATTGTTTTTTCTCTCACCAGCTGGCTCCATGAATATTTAAGTATATTTTACAAAGTATGACTGTTCCAGTTGAAGGGACTGGTGGTCAGGTCACTGCTGTTAGGCAGAAACCTAACCTGAATTTGGAGAGGAGAGGAGTCCACTCATTTCTTTGGGAACACTAACATGATCTCTTTCTCTGTGGGATTTACACATCGATTTGTGTCATTATTTTGACAAGCACTTACATAAAAATACATTTTTAGCATTAAATGGAATAGTTTGTACCAAACGAAACTGAGTTTGGGGACTTAATTTCATTTAGAAATATGAAAATATCATATTCAACTCCTGCGTACTGAGATTTTCTTTCCTGTCCAAGTATTCAGTCAATTATTAGCCCAAACAAACTTAGAAAGTCTTTCCAAATAGTATCTTGTTTACCAGTGTGGGCTCCACAAATTCTATGCCTTCTGTCTTAGTCTAATCAGAGTTCAGATAGGTAATCTTTGCTTTCTGCTTTAAAAACTGTGAATTGTACCTGTTGTCACAGAATGAAGGGATTCTGTGAAAGACAGGGTAACTTGGGAATTCATAGCCTGGAAAAACTTCCATCTCTGTCAACTGGAAAACATTCAATTCATCTACTGAAGAAATATGCAAAAGCAAGGTTACTCTGATGCCCTCTTGCTGTTTTAAGTAGTGATCATACTATCTACTTTCATCTATTCCCATGGATACTGAGGGGTTTATAGGAATTATTTTTAACAGTAACTGTCTTGCAACAATTCAGTAAGCTGTTACCTAACTGATAGCCAACCTAACATTGGACACATAGTTAAGGTCTGTTTGGTTTGACAGTTCTATATTTCTTTTTTGGGGGCTTAAAAGCTGGATACAAAAAGTCTGAAAAAGAGACTGTTATATCCCAGAATCAATTGTTTGCTTTTGTTGGTTGTTTTTGCTTGGTTTCTGTTGGTTGGTTTTTTTTTTTTGGTTTGGTTTTTTTTTTTTACAAAATTTAACTATTTGTTTTTAGCAAAAAATATAGGTTTTCTATTTTCAGTTGTGTTTTGTACACCAGTGCTTCTAATAACTATTGAGCTTGCATTCACATTTTGATGGTGTTTAGACTGACTTCATCCCTTCTAGGGATCTGCGTGACTTTAATATGACCCATGCTTTAACAAATAAATTAGTATTTTGAGGGTAATTCAAACACCAAACTAAACCAAAACAGGGAACGGACTGCTAAACTATCCAAATTTGAATGGCAGGTTAAACCCCTGATTCTGATATTAGTACAAAGTATCTGAAGAATTCTGAAATAGAGTCAAGTTGTCAAAATAAACTTTGAACACAACAAGGATGCAGGATGATCAAAAGTCCTGTTCAAAAATCTTTGTGTTTGGATCAGACCACTGATCATTTTTGTATAGCTATAACCTTTTGAGTGTAAGTCTTGCATTAGAGCTTGGCTGGGAGTATATGCTGGAGTCTTCTACATTACAGAAAAAGTAGAAGTGATACTACAGCTATAATTTCATAAATTAACAATCCAGGTCAGGTCAGAGACATAGTAGTGCTTCAGAAGATACACTGAGCTTAGAATCCACTTAGTTTAATTAGATGTATTTGAATTCCACTTACATTTAAAGCAGATAATTGAATAAGGGTACTTAAGAAGGGACTCCAGGGTTAATAATACTAGAAATTTATTAAGGAATCCAGAGAAGCACACTTTCACCTGGGTAAAAGCTGCAACCATGAGAGGGTGATAAACAAGAGACAGGCCAGCAAATATTTTAGGCATATTTAGGGTGGTGTCATGGCAGAAAGAAGTATCAGTTTAAGAGCCTAAGAACCAAGAGCTTTGAAAACTTGGCTGAATATAGAGATCTTGTGCTGGACAGACAGTATAATAATAATGATCTATTAGTTGCACTCAGGTTCCATATAAAACTGTTCCTCTCACTCCCTTTCAAGAATCTATATACGTAGCATCACATATATGCATCCATACCTACTTACAGCATGGAATTCCTTACTATTTGACATTGTGCAGAATAATTATTATCAATTCACTGCAGTCATCTGGAAATATGAGGGAATGCTGGCTCAGCATGCCTCAGGCAAAGTAGTGCGCCTCTTAAAGAATGATAGCATACATAAAACAGGAGCACAAGAGCCTGATTAGCCTTTCATACACACTGAGAGCCAGGCATAAATCTTGAAGTGAAAGGAGTTACAGCGGTACAGCTCTCCAGCTGTAGAACAGGTAACAATAGAAATTTAAATAAATACTTACCAATCCTTGCAAATTCTCTGATTCATTATTCAAAGATGCTATGCATCTGTCAGAAATCGTTATGTGGTAGAGGCAGGCATTCTTGGTCCCTTTCCTGCAAAGATTAAAAAAAAATTGACTGTGTTCTCAAGAAGGAGCCCAAAGACCAGGCTTATAATCTGGAATGACTTTTCTCCTGTTAAAGTACCCTTTTGATAAATGAGTTGAAGTATTTAAACACAGAGACTCTTTCAAAACTGTGCTCAACTATCCACCTCCAAACTGAAGTTAAGTATAGTTTAGAAGCACTGAAATTAGATGACAATATTACTGACTCGGTCTGGCCTTTATTTTATGTGGTGGATATGGGAAATTTCCTTGGAGACTGTTAAAACCAAAATAGTCTGAGGCTCTTGAAAAGATTAAAACAAGCAACTCCTGGAATACAAAAAGGATAAACTGCTGCTTGATTCTGGCCCTGAATTTTTGATTCCTAAAGTGCTAAGGGACTGTTGCTGAGTTAGAACTGCATAGAAGTTTCATGCAATTGTTTCCATGTAACGCTAAAAACATTGAAGCATTTTTATACCAATTATATATCTAATTTCAGCCTATAATGCTACTTCTCTAATGCTTTTCCAGTATTTAGGTTACTTTTGTGATACATTTTGTAAACAAAACTGCTACTTTCTGGAAGTCTCTGGACTTGGCTCCTCAAATTTCCATATACGTTCCACCCATTTTTTATAACTTTTGGCCTTATTACTTGAGCATTTTAATGACCCATAGTACTTTGCCCATAGCAAGAAGCACTTATCTAGCGTTCAGATGTGTTGCTCTGCAATACCATGCTGAGACTGATACTGACAATGACATTGCTTTACATATTAAGTAATGAGGATTCTGTGAAAACCATTACACAGCAACATAATAGAACCCAGATGTGTTTAAAAAACATAATATTAGGCTAAATTCCAAATTCTGGCCCGGAACGCATGTGTGCATCTCCCAGGGGAGTAATTCAGCATTTAGAAAAAGTAAATGTACCATTGTAACGCACGTGGCAGATAGCTGAGTTCCAGCCACCAGTGAAATAATCTGGCCCCAGTTTTGCATTCCATGACCCCTGTACTCTGATGGGAAGGAGGCCACAGGGACTGTCTGTAATTCCCCTAGTCAGAACTGCCCAGCCCTGGTACAATTTATTGTTGCACAGGAACAGCCCTAATTTACACCAGTGGTGCAACACCCTCTTTCTTGTCAAGAACTCTGTGATCCGAAGACTTTAAAGAACAACAGAGGGCATAGCATAAACAACAAGAGGAATCCAGTAAGTCTTTTTGTATCATCAATATGATGTTGTACCTGACAGAGAATGGTGCATCAAGATGTTCCCTCCCAAATACTTCAGCTCTCTTGACTTGATCTGATTTGCCTGTTGAAGAAAGGGTATTTTCCCTGTTCTGCATTTTCATCTTTGAGGAAGGAATTCCTTCAGATGTAGACTTTCCCATTTTACCATTTAGATGTAGCTGTTGAGCTGCTCAGTTAAGTTAGGGCTTCCTATTCAAGTCAAGAAAACACGTGCAGAAATGATTACATATGATGGTAATTTCCTTGTATTCTCTCTCTCTCATTGCACAGGCTATCACATCATTTGCACATTTTGTAAACAGTTCATTCCTCACTGTCCCCTTCCCATACAGTTTATGGTATTTTGGAAGCAGATAGTGAATTTCCTATCAGTAAAAGTAGGAAAACAGTATTTTAGTCAGCTGAACTATAATTGTTTACAACACTTTTGTTCCTAAGAACATTTGCAGTAAATAAATTAGATCAAACTGTTCTCCTTTTTATGTATAGCCTCATAAATAAGAGTAGTAGACAGAAATTCAGGAAAAGCAATAAGAGTATTGGCATGAAAGAGTTTCTCACAGGGCTTAGTTCTCATTTCCAACCTGTGTTTGTAAACTAATTATAATATGTGAAACTGCACCATGAGACTTGGATCCCAGGTATCACCTGTGCAATAGCAGTATGACAGCATAACACATTTGATGCTTTTTAAAAATATCTCTGGTTTTCAACTACAGCATTCAGAAGATAGAAAAAAAAAAGAAACTGAAGCTGGGTGCCTTAATACAAACCTACTTATTTGTAGAGGACACAAACATTTTTCTTCCTTGAACACAAGAGAGTTAAAACACACACGCACAAAAATAGGCAGCTTCTTTGGTCATGATTCCAGTCCTCTTTTTGAGAGCATTCTTCCCAAAAGCACTCTCTAAGCCTGAGAGAGACTTCTCTAGAGCACCCTTGATAGCTTTTCCAACTTTTCTTTCTCTGCTTCTGCACGTACAGTACCTGACAAAGTCTCTCACTGCACAGTCAGAGCTTCTGAGTGGATTCACATGTGCCTTTCCCTTACACCTCCAGTATTGTTTGCAGCCAGCTTGAAGGGAAGATAGTTCTCATCATCACCAGTTTCTTAGCACCACCCAGTGTGTCATGTAACGCAGTAATAACTCCACACTCACTTTGTTCATTCAGGTCAGAGCGGAGCTTAAAAGTCTCTGGTGATGGTGGTGCTTTTGGATGGGAGAGGATGCTATTGTGCTGAAGACTGTTCAAAATACCAGCTCTCTTCATTTCTCAACCTGTAAACCAGACTCTGCTCTAACTCTCCAGAAATTTATTCATATATAGGCATGAGCTAATCTTGTCTTTATAGGTAGACAATGGATCCAAGGATGACTTTTTTATATACCCCTTGTAAAGGTAGCTCTATTTTGTATCCAGAAGCAGAAAGTCTATTTTTTCAATTTTAGTGACATAATTTTCTAACTCCACCAATATTTCCTTCCCCAACCACAAGCATAATTAATGGTCTCATGTTTCTTTCCTGCATCCACCAAAGCAAAAGGAACCTGCTTTGGAATTTTCTTTCATATTATTATCTATTTGAATACTTGCTGATTTAGATTACATCAAGCCTGGGATAATGACTGACTGGGCAGCTGATCTGTCTTTGCTTTTACAGCTCCCTAGGTAAGAATAGCATTTACTGACACTTGATGATGCCCTGCCCCATGCCGGGGCTTGGAAGCTGTCCTGCAGAGACTGAAGTGCTTTGCTCCTCTCTGGCTGCTGCTGCAAGATTTGGCTGGGGGACTGCCTGAGTCTCAGGTACCTTCAGGCAATTCAGGGGTTCTGCCTTTCTAATTTTATGGCCTTCTGCTCCGTGGTTTATGTTCCCGTTCCTTTTGCAGACTGAATATTTTCCTTGGACCGATGTGTTTAAAATGCACAATTAGTGCTTAAAAATATTCTTTTAGAATCCATTTGTCTGATCGGTACTTTAGCAATTTCTCCACCTGCTGTGTGATATGGTCATTGTAAGTGCATGCTCTTGGTTAATGGACCCTGGGGTGCTTCATTGGAAATGTTGAAACAACTTTTTAGGAGGCTTGTACTATGATGGAGTATCTGTTCACAACATTATGAATGTTTCAAGCATCCTGCTTGATAGCAGACACTCTGGTTAATAATTATTAGATCTCACTGGTTACAGGAATATTTGCAATTTAGCAGTAGTTGTCCAATTTATCATTTTTATATTATGATGAAAACCAATTCAACTAATGATAAATCAGCACCATTCTCCTTAATATTTTCTTACGCTGGCAAATAAGCAATTGACTTTGAACAACAGGGGGTAAAACATTTTTAAAAAAAGAATAATTGGATGCCAGCTTGTATCCCTGTGAAGAGAAGAGGCAAGTAGAAACTGATGTCAGAATTGCCCAAACTGACAAATGGAAGGACCAGAAGGTAATTTAGAAAAGCCATACTGAAAAACTGTACCACTTTCATGATTAATGCATCACATCTGGTCGCTCTGATAAATAATACTATGAATTATGAAGTTCTGCAACTGTATTAAATATGTTATTACTTGAGGTAAATCCAGCAAAGAGACAAAAAAACTTGTTAATTAAGGAACGTATGCTCAGTTCTCAAGAAGTTCCTAAATTCCTAAGAAGGCGTGGGAATGCTGTCAATACTGCATTTGCACTTGGTATTGCAGTATCAAAAGAAATCAAGGGAGGGGGAGGTCTATGACTCATCACAGCCATTTTTTATATAAAGCCAGAAACCACGTTGTCATTTGATAAATGAACCAAGTGAAGCTTGACGTACAAAAGAGAGAAGAGTGGGAATCCCAGCCTGGGGAAGGGTGGAGGCTCTGCAAGTTTTCCAGTGACAACTCTTGTGTGGTTTTTTTATTTCTATAAAGTATCAGATTCTATTAGAGGCGTAACATGGACAAATCCTTGGCTTACAGACCAAAGCAAATTTGCATATCCTAGGAACTGGGTGCGTACCTCGGTTTGTAAGAGTCATTTTAGGTGCTAGGATTATCAAGAAAATAGGGATACATCCTCTCTGTTGCATGTTGTCCACTGCTATTCTGAGAAGGGACAATTTACAATTCCAGGAAATACCAAAGTCCTTTTGGAAGTGAAAATATCAAGGTTTTGGCACTTAAGACCGCATTGAGAGAGTTGGGGTTGTGCAGCCTGAAGAAGAGAAGGCTCCAGGTGGACCTTATTGCCGCCTTTCAGTACTTAAAGGGGACTTACAAGAAAGATGGGGACAAACTTTTTAATAGGGCCTGTAGCAATAGGACAAGGGGCAATGGTCTTAAATTAAAAGAGTGTAGATTCAGCCTAGATATAATGAAGAAATTTTTTTACAAAAAGGGTGGTGACACACTGGAACAGGTTGCCCAGAACAGGATGCCCCATCCCTGGAAACATTCAAGGTCAGGTTGCTCTGAGCAACCTTATTTAGTTGGAGATGTTCCTGCTCATTGCAGGGGGGTTGGACTAGATGATTTTTAAAGGTTCCTTCCAACCCAAACCATTCTAAGATTCCATGCTTCAAATGAAATAAAGAGCTATTGTTGATAGCATTTACATAAATTTAAATTAAAATAATTTCACAGTGTCAGCTGAACAGGACTTGTGCAGAAACACTAAGAGAGCACTAAGAGGTCTGACATCTTTTTGTCATGGTACAAGGGATTTTGTACACCTGACTCACCACAGAGGTAAAGAATATTTGGTGAGAAGTCTGCAAGCTGGAGCAGAAAGATTAAGAAACTAAGCTTTTAGGGCGGGTGTTCATTTTCAGGCAGATCAGCAAGCCATTCTGGCTGCTGCACAGCAACATCATTATTAAATTTGTCACAGGAAAGATGGCAGGGAAGCATGGAGGGACACATGGAAGAGCAGCACCACCTCCACTCGATTTGCACCACCATTTACACAGTCTTTTCAAAGAACATCTCCATGACAGACTGTCACACAGGGTTACATTTCAGGTAGAGGTTTCCCCTTTCCACTTCAGCAGTTGTCTCATTTTCAGGCAGACAAGGTCACACTTGCCAGACATTCATTAGGAAATTTGTCTCTTCTTAGCTTTGTGTACAAAATACCTTTCCTCAGTGACTGATAGGGAGAAGCACTCACCCCTGGATCACCAGCAGCACTAACTTAGTCCAGGAGAGCTAGCAGCAGCTCATGGGAGAAGAGGGGTCACTCAGGCTGGGCATTTCTGCTAGATTGCTACAGAAGGCAATGTCACCCTACGACAGCAGGCATTCTTTATGATTACTATAGCACTAGCTCCATAGTTGAAATGTTAAATACTTTATCACTACAGGTTCATCATTCCAAGCCTGTAAATATCACGCATCAGGGACACACGTAACAGAAAATAGTTTTTGTTCTACCTTCAAAAATAAACTACATTAGAAAAGAAAGTTACTTGTGTTGCAAAGTCAGCTGTCAAAAGTTTGACATTCTTTGTGCACAATACAGACTCTTTGCTTATGCAACTCCATACTATTTTTGTCACATAACCTATGCATCATTTATGCAAAGAATACATATACAAGGCAGCATAATTAAGATTGCATGAGAGACTGTAGATCTGCCATCTTTTGGTTTTGAGCTTAAAACCTTTATAACTATAATTTAAATCCATTTCCTACATACAGTTCCTAACCGTGCATTTCATGGTTTTATCCCACAAAGACAGGGACTCTAACAGATGCCGATTGAGCAGCTTCCTGACTTCAAAAATGAAGTATCATCAATTTATGAAAGGGTTTACTTGATTTGGTTCCCTGTAACAGTACGAGACTGGGCTTGGTGAAGAAGAAAGGTCACTCCCATTTCTGTGTTCCTAACAGATATTAATTTATCTTAAGGTTAATGTCAATGCTAACACATTTATGGGTAACTACTTACTGGCCTTCTACTTTTCTCTTGCTTCTGCAGCCATCGATGGAAACCAGCCAGACATCTCTGGTTTAGTTCATGGGTGAATTCTCTCCAGCAACATAATTTACATTTGGTAAATACAGTTTAATTGAGTGCCTTGTTTGTAGTCTGTAATTTAGGGTGTGTTCCCGGATAGCCAATGCCAGGCAGTGATGCCGCTGTCCTGGCTGCACATGCTGTGTTCGGGTGTGTGGGCTTTTCCCCACAGCCTGTTCTCTGCCTCAATTTGCTCATTAGACCTGAATTGTCCCTTTGTTGCATAGATCTGTAGATATTCTTGGGTGGTAATGCAGAACCTGTTATCACATTAACTGTTCAGAAGTTTAAAACTGCCTTTGGAAGAGGTTAAAAGTCGGCAGCAACCACATGTAGAAGAATCGTTGAACATGTAATCTGTGGGAACTAACAGCCTTTGTTGGTGGTCTTACATGGAGGCCAGCTCTTCAGTGGATACAAGGCCTGGAATACTTTCTTGGTTTTAAATAGTGGGTCTTCTCTAGACTTCTGAAATATTGACAATCGAAGAGGAGCAGCAGGGAACGCATGTGTCAGTGGTGTGAGGATTACACAACTCTGTCATACGCGTTGACTTCCATATCTAGCAATTTTTATTAACATTACACTACCTTCATGACTAACCAGTATACCTAATAGTAGTGATCAAACTTTTGGCTCCTAACCAGCATCCTGTTGGTCATGGAGTAAGCAAATGTCTCCTTTTTAGCTTTCTTATTTCCCATTTTTGTCGCTTCAAATCTGCAAAACACAGCTGCAAATATTATCTCTGCTCTGACCACGTTACAATCTTCTGTTTCCACAGCCCCCTTTTTGCCGACTGGGCTCCCTGTCCCAATCCTTCAGCAAGCCTTGCCTAGATGTGTCCTGCTCTTTCTTCCAGCCCTGCTGGGGTATGTGGGGCTGCCCCTCCTCAGGGCTGCAGGCCAGGCACTCCCACTTGCGTGTTGACACGTGCACTCATACAAAACCTGGGCCTCTGCAAAACCCATGCACACCTCAACCTGTCTTCCTTTGCCTCTGTGCATGCAGGAATGCTGCTGGCACCTCTGATTTACCAGCCGTCTCGCAGGCTGCCTCCAAAGATCTGGGACATCCCAATAGCAGCTGCGCCTCTCCCCACACAAATCGTCTCAGAAATTTAGCAAGCATGGATCCAGGTGATTCTACTGCTTTCTCCATTCAGCACTGTGGAAAGGTGATTACAGTATTACATCCGCTAAATTACAGCATCTACTTTCTGTTTAATCCTCAGAGCACTCTCTCTAACCCACAGCACTTCTTTAAATCTTGGGAGTGGGACCACCCTTCTCTGCATTTTGCAGGACCAGGAATGTTAAGTGCTTAATAAATAAGCGAAAATAAGGTAACATGCTTATGTTCTGCCTTGCATGCAGCAGAATTTGTGTAGTTCCTCCAGTGTTTGTTTCAGTTGGCTGTGGCTGAACACCTTCCTACACTTACCTTCTTCTCCTGCAAGAGGTGCAGATGGGAAGAAGCACTTAAGTAAAAAAGGGCAGGCTCTTCTTAAAACAATCCATGAAAGGATTAATAATCTGTAATATAATCTGTACGTCATCATCGAACAGCACTAACAATGTGGCTTCTGTAAAAATTTTTTAAAATGTCAAGTTTTCTTGTGTTCAGTAAGAATACTGACTTAATTTTTCATTCCTTTTCTCAAACAACTTTGGCCCAAATCCTACAAACACACAAGTATTGAGTTCATTACTGTGAGCTCTGCCACAGCCCTTTAAAGAGTATCTTTCACAGCCAGAGCGAAAAGGCTAAAAAACCGCCTCAAGATTACCGACTGGTAAACAAACCGAAGCGTTTTAGGCTTACTTTAGAATTTAAATAAAGAAGGCATTTTAAAGCCGCGGTACTATTTTTCAAGCACTGGCGAAGCTGTACGCGACCGCGCAACTGGCGCCACCGAGGCCATTCACGACCCGGAGGGAGACCCCCGCTGCGCCACCTGAGGACAGGCAGCGGGGGGGCGCAGGAGGCGATTTGGGGTTCGGGGCGATCCCGCTGATGGGGGTCACTGCGGGGCTCGGTCGCTGCGCGCTCCTCCGGCCCCTGCCAGGCACCGGGGCGGGGCTGGGCAACGCCCGGGGCAGGGCCCCGGGGGAACGGGGAAGCCGGCAGCGCCCGCTGAGGGCGGGCGGGCGGCCCTGCCCGGCCCTGCCCTGCCCCGGGGGCGGGGGGCCGCGGGAGCCTCTGCCTCCTCCCCCGGCCCCGGCGCACACGGGAGGAGCAGGCGGCAGCCGCAGGAGCGGCTCCACGGCCCCAGCCCTGCCCCAGCCGCCGCCGCCGCCGCCGCCCGGAGATGCCGCCCGCCGCCCCGCGGCCGCCGCTGCTGCTGCCGCTGCTGCTGCTGGCGGGGGCGCGCCCCCGCCCGTGCCTGCGCCCTGGGGTGCGCGGGCGCCTCCGCCCGCCCGGGCGGCAGCCGCGGGTGAACACGGCCCCGGTGCGGCGCCGAGGGAGGCACGGGCGGGGGCTTCTTCCGCCGCCACAGGCCCCTGCCAGAGCAGCCCCTGTAACAGGCTACGTAACGTAACGCACCGTGACGGTGTGATGCAGTACAGCATCGTCGAGAGCCCAGCGGGGCCTTCGGTCGCCCTCGCTGCGGTTTTGCACAGGGGCGTTCCAGGGCTCCTCACGTGTGTCCGCGCCACGGGCCAGGGCGGCCGGGGCAGGGCCCTCCTGAGCCCCCAACGCCCTCGCGCCCGCAAAATCGTGGCGTGCGTTCATCACCGGGCTAGAGCAGCAGGACTCGCGCGCGTGGTGGGCGGCGTTCCTGCGGTGTGGAAAACTTCCAAAGCGACTTGCTCGCTGAAAATATCTAAATTAAAAGAATTTCAAGGTGGAATAGAGAGGAATTGGATGTTATTTTTATTACCGTGCTGTTTTAACTCCTATCAGATATACTAAAAAAAAGTCACTACTAATGACTTGTCATTATTATTTTTTCATTATAATAGCTATTTGCAATGATGTCTCACACCACCACACTTGCCGTCTCAGGAATTAAAAAAGGAGGGAAGGATAACAGTGTGTAAACCCAGAATGAAGGTCCAAGTAGTTAACTTTCTTTACACCTAAATTTGCGCGTTAAATTGCACATTCTGTGTCAATAGTGAAATTATGCAAGCAGTGAAACATATGTTTAAAGTTAGCAATGCTCTTAAGTATTTAAGCTGTGTTTTTAAGATAGTCCGCGCCTCTTTACTATTTTACAAAGAACAAATGAAATATATTTTAAAATTAAGCACTATTTTTCCTATTATTCTCAGGCCTACATTTACATGTGGAGGAGTTGTATCTGGAGAGTCAGGGTTTATTGGGAGTGAAGGATTTCCTGGAGTCTACCCTCCAAACAGCAAATGTACTTGGAAAATCACAGTAAGAATTTTTAATATCACAAAATCAGCACTGAAGACAATGAAGAGCTATTTGTTGTTAATGCCAGTGTTTTACGTGGGATTACCTATGCGCAATAATGAACTCAGTAACTCAGAGCAGCTCAGCTATCTGGAGCTTTTTAGGGTTGCTGTAATGTGATAATAGTGGCTGAAATAGAACTGACCTTGCCTAATGTCAGAAGCAAATTTTCATCAACTTCCATAGATACACCTCTAATAGTTCTAAATTAACCCACTTGAAAGCAAACGTCTACCCTTCCAGTCACTGCAGAAAGCAAACGTTAGTTAGATCAAATGGATTAAAGTAAAGCTTTGAGGTGTAGATAATGAAAAGCAAAATTTGTTGGCACTAAGACACAAGAAAAGTTTCAAACAAAACCAAAAAAATCCAGCAGGTTTGCTCGCAGTGTGCTAATAACAGTGTTGTGCCAGCCAGGGCAGCTGGAGTATGTCAAGCAGCAAGCTGACAAAGCAACAGGAAAGCGTTGTTACATTTATAGATGACCACGCGAAAGCATGTGGTACGATTGATGTTTTGATGCTGAAATGAGACTGTAGGGCAGAGACATCGCATGCATGGACAGCAAATGCCATTAAACAACTAGGACTAAGCTCTCCAGTGTTGGATGTGCCCTTATCCACAGACTCAGAGACAGGGATTTGAATGAAAGATTACTTTTCCTTACATCTGCACAAATTGAGCCCTCCAAAATGGCCCACCAAATTCCCTCTCCATTTTTTAGGCACAGTTCACTAAGAACTCCTGTGACATTCAGGCCTAGAATATGGGCTTTACAGAAAAAAATCCAAAAAGTAAAACAAAGCATAAAAAAATAAAGTATTCTGCATGTTGATGGGATCACTAAAGACAACTTCAGTTCAAAGACTGCATTACAGGCTGGTGTTGGCGGATAATTGACTCCTGCTACTACAGAGATGCTATGAAAGCTGGAGACTTATCTTTTACGTTTTGTAAAACGACTCTCGACCAAACGATATGTAATTTTAACATTTTATCTAAGGATACCAATTTCTGCACCTTTATGTTGCATTATTGTTAGGGCCAAGTTAGAGGTTACATTTAATCTGTGACTGACTTTATCCAGAAGAGTATGATGTGAAACACAGCGTATGCTCATAAATAAACTTGCTTCCTGCTGTTGAGGGGCTGCCGAGATTACAGCAGTTAGCGTGGCCCATTTTACAAGCTGAAAAGCAGACACAAATTGCATTTGGAATCATACACATGTGCTTTAAATAAAAGGTTAAAAAACTCCAAAGTTAGTTACCAATATAACTCAGTATTAGATCTTTAAAAGTTCAAAATTGAATCTGGAGGGAAATAATAATTTTGATTATAACAGCATAAAGTTTTTACCATTAAAAAATTCGGATTACAAACGGAGGCAGCACTGAAGAAGCATTTACTGAAGCATCCCATGGTTCTGCCCTTCATCGCATATTGGGGGTAGGGGGAAAAGAGAACAATTCATTGTATTTTAAAAGTCAATACCGAGTGGTTTCATTGCAGATTTAATGTGGCTGTTGCCAACAAGATGTGAGCATCCAGGTTAGCCTGGACGTTGTGAGAAGCGTTACCACAAAGTTGTAGCAGAGCTGTGTCTGCACTCTGGCTTTACTGACTGTGGGAGGAACTCGATGGCTTCTAGCATTTCATGATCATCCTGACTTCCACTTTTCTGCTGTGCTGCCATTTACTCCTGCTCTTCAACTGCTGCATACCTATTCTCTGTAGCTTGCCCAAAGCCAGAGAAGGGCTGTGCAACTGCAGTAGTTCAGGCTTTCTTGTGCCCCCACCTCATTTAACCCCTGTTAGACAATATTGTTCACTAAGCCAAGGTGATTTTTTTCCCCACCTACTGTATAGAATGCCCTGTCTTTTGGATGCGCAGGAAGGATGTCGGGAAGGCAAGGACTACAAAGCTTGCAAGACTAAGTCTGCACCCTCTTTAAAAAAGAGGATGAATTACCAAGCTGAGGGAAAGTGGTACACTCAAGGGTCTGGTTAGCATGAATTTGAACAGCAAAATCCTTTCACCAGATACCGCTGAGGCTCAGAATAGCTTGCAATAGCACCCAAGTAAGACAGCCAGTTACACTGTCATGAAGAAGTATGCTGTAGTTACTGTTAGGCTTCCTCATTTAGCATCTGATCTTAGAAGGTGACTAAGACTTTTTGCCTGTCCGTTTTAGCCAAGGGCTGTGAACGCCTTCCTGAAAGCACTCTGCCCAATGCAGGATCTGACAAGTCTGCAAGACTGGAAGAGACATTGATTCACTTTGCATCTGGGTCACGAGAAGTATGAAGCTGTTGCTTTCTCAACTATAGGATCTCACTGTCTACAGAAGAAATCCACAGAGAGTCAGAGTGGCAGCTAATTTATTCTTTAGAGGAAAATAGGTTTAGAAAACATTATGGGTAATATGGATAGAGTAATGTAGCATTCAGGTATCAGCTGAAATCTTTCCAACTGGTTTGCTAAAGCTAGAAGAGTCTCTCTAACTCAATTATGTTTCTGTTATTTCAAGAGACTGGGACTTTTTCAGTGGGCTAAAGAAAACAGCTCTCTATTTAAGAGTCTAAGAAGTGTTCAGAATGTTTGGCAGACTACCCAGCAGCTTTTAGCTGGCTTTACTAAGAAGTCATTTGTACAGCTATTTCCTTTCCTATAGTAATGTATATAGCTTTATCTAAAATATGTCATATAGATGTACTTTTAGTACTCTGTAATCCTTCTTGGCCATCACCTCACATAAATGTGTCACATAGTCCAAGAATCTGGATTGCTGTCCTGTATTTTTCTGGCACACTGTGTAGTTCCCATAAAACTCTAACAATTTTATGTGCAACAAGAATACTGAAGACTGACAGAGTTACATAAGGTTATATTTTTATAGGTTCAGGAGCTGTGTTCAGCAGGTATGCTGACAATAAGCAAGGTTCCAAACATTTACTTATCAGGGTAGTTAGGAGCCTGCCCTGGGGGAGTGAAATATTTTAAATCATTTTCTCTACATTTTAAGCATTCATTTTCCCGTATCACTGTGAAACTGCCCTTCCAGTATAGAACAGATTTTTACGCATGGTTGTATTGCCAGAAGAGAAATCGCTGAACAGAATCTAGTGCCTTTCTTGGGGAGAGCGTGCTAATACGAATTTTTTAAAAAATCATTCCTTTGTGGCTGGAGAGGATGGAGATACGGAACAAGCGACTAGGCAGGAACTGTAGTGCTTCCCAGGATCTAACTCCAAATAACTTTCACATTTATTCTCAGCAGAAAGAAATAATATCTTTGGCTTGCAGGCAGCTGATGTATTTTTCAAGTCTACCTAGACTACAGTCTATTAGTCTATGGGAAAACACACAATCAGTATTTTGCTATTAAACTTATACCAAAATGTATTAAAGCCATATACAATATAGATTTAAAAATTAGGCAAAATATTTTCTCAGAAAATTGGCATTTAAGGGTTTTTACTCACCAAAAGATTGTTTTCAAAGCAAATACTCTAAACCAAGTAATGTTGAGAAGTATGACAGTTTGGGAATCCTCCCCAGAAACTGAAAGGCACAGTGATGAAGAGGGCTTTGTGTTCAGTCGGAACAACAACAGAAAAACAGCTTAACTGCTTTAATTGTAAGTGAACTTTGATTAACATTCTATGAAATACCTGCAATGAATGCTAACAACAACAAAAAAATCTAGGGACCTTAATTTGTGGTGGGTTGTATGTACAGGATAATCATGCCCTTTTGAAGAGTTTAATAATCTACACAGATGATTTTAGGGAATTACGCTCTAGAAAAACTCCCCCTAAAAATTCAGGGAGTGCTATTTTCCTTTAGCCTTCAGTAGGAGTAAGGCATCCTTCATATGCATTTAACATCATAATTTCTGACCCTAAGAAGTTCATGGAATTAAAATAAGGGAAGCAGAGGGCAAGTATGGGTCGGTCGCCCTCAATGTGACAAGGAGAGGCAGAAGCTGAAGTGCTTCTGTCTTTGAAAGATACCAACTAGATGGATACAAGAGAAAAATAAGGCACGCCCTGCAGGGGAAGCATCACTTAGTCTTCCTTTGACTCCTCCCTCTCTTTTTTTTTTTTTTTTTTCCCCTCTCCTTAGGAGCTGAAATTCCTTCCAATTCTTCCTCTGAGGTGTCCCATCATCTTACTGCATCAGGCTCGGATGTGGCTCAAAGTAAACAATACTGAGTCATCCTGGCCTTTGCTTTATCCTCTGTGTTTCTCATGGAGCAATATTTTAAGTATCCTAGGATAAACACTGGCAGATTTTAGCACATTAGTTTTCAACATTTATAAAAGGGAAATGGTAGAAATGAAAGAAAAGTATTGTTTTGCAAAGACGCCTGTATTTAGGGTGGGATTCCTTGGGAGTAGCTGCAAACTGGAGCGGCTGCTGCCAGAATGTGGAACCACCATCCCCTGCACTCTTGCCTGTCATCTGGTCAGACCACAAACTTTTAATTGATTTAACATGCTGGAACAAATTTGTTATTTTTGTGAATAATGACAAACACTATTTTAATAAGCAATGACATTATTTTATAAAGAACTGGCAGTAAGCAGCAACTGTGATTAAGGGCCCCAGTTCACACATTTCATAAGTAAATGATACATCTCCCCAAATTCAGCTAAATGTGAGCAAGGATTATTCTGACAACTAAAATCTGGAGTAGGCCCCTTGTTAAACATTCATGACCATGTGGCTGAGTTTTTCTTACATGTTTTCTTACAAACTGCCATGAAACAAAACTTAGAAACTCAGTACATCTACGGGGAACAGTCTTGGCCAAGATCAAGTAGACTGAACTAATAGAAGCTAGAGATATTAAAAACTATAATGAAATATGATTAGATAATGTAATGTAGTATAGTATAACATAGTCAGTGGTGGAGAGAGAAGGAAGCATACAACACTGCACAGAATTGCCTACGCCTTGAAACAGAAAACCCAAGACCTGGGTGAATGGTTGGCTGGCAGTTCAGAGTTTGGCTGCTTTGCCAGCATCTGCTCCCTCTTGAGCATGGGTTAGTCCTGGTTCCCCTTGCCCCAGTCGGGGCAGCACGAGGGAGCGGAATACCCGGGTGTAGGTCTGAAATACCCGGGGGTAGGACCAAGTACCATGGGGCTGGTGCGAGCAGAGCAGTGCTGGTTCAACATGCTCATTGAACAAAGCTGTCAGTGAGCACCCATCAGCATTACAGAGGGATAACTACTTGGCTAAATCGGAATGCATTTCTACAAGGACAGCAAAAAGATCTTTTCTTACCCCAGAACCAGCCACCTCTCATATTTCAGCTTCCTTCTTCAAACTGAAGCAATTCAAACAGGCAATACAAGCTGAGAAAGTAGGGGAAAATCTCATCAGCACTGACCAAAATATTTAATATGATAGAGCAAATTCTGCTCAACTTTCAGAAACAGTGGAAGGAAAAGGGAAGAATTCTTAAAGATGGGTAAGCTGTAGCAAAGCTGCAAGACACTGTAGCAGAAGATTTTGGACAATCTTAACTGTAGGCATAACAGCTCAGTCTGTTTTAAAACATGACAACCTTTAAAGGTCACCTCACTTGGATCCTGTTGTACCTGTTGTACAAACTTGTGAATAACGAGCATTCCATCTCAAAAGAGCATATGTTATTTTACATACAGCCGGAAAAAAGGCTGCTTTAATTTAACTGCCTAAATCTGACTTTATCTGACTAACTTAACAGCCAGCATTTTTGAGCTGGTTTGTCTGGTCACATAGAATTTGTAGTATAACCATAAATAACGTTCAGGTCTTCTGACAGGAATACCAAATTCCTTTTAGCTCTTTTTCTGTTAAAATGGGCATGACTTAATGCTTCTTAGTGATTCAGACTAGAAGACAAGTGAGTGCAGTAATAAGAGATTTAGTTACGAGAGCAGTGATTCAAGGTGTCATACTGCTTTCACAGAGTATCTTACAATATGACCGCATGTCTGTATCGGCCTTACGTTGATACATGTGGGTTATTTTCTATATTTATCTTCTATATTTTCAGCTACAGGGCTTGCTCACTTCAGTAATGTGAGTTTTAAACCTAACATCTGGCTTTACTGTTTTCTAAAACAGACATGGTGCTTTGGAATTTCTGGGTAAGATTAGATGGGTTTTGTGGTTTTGATGTAGTAGTAGTAGTGATGTAAGTCAGCACAGGGGAACGGAACACATTTTTGAGAGAACTTTGAACCTGAAGGAAAATACTCTGAAACCAGCAACAGGGACTGCAGAGGGGCTGGTCAGCCAGTGTGTACGTGGGCCCCAGGCAGTTGAAAACAGCTCATCCAAAAGTCTGTCCTGCTGCAGGATCAGTATCAGCACTGGATGTAAAAGCAGCTGCATGAATGAGTAACCTTAACAGATTTACAGCATATTTTTCACTAGATCTAGAGCTGCTGCCTGTATTAGTACCTTCTGTGGATTAGGTGGGCACTTCCATCCTTAGCACTTCCATCTATACCTGACAAGGCATTTTTAACTGTTGAAACTCACAGCATTAAAACACTGTTTGACAATTTCATATAGGTACAGTTTAGTTGTAGTTTATCTCAAACTGGTGTTTTAAAATGAATCACTGTTAAGGAAGGAAAAAATTCATGAACTCTTCAAATAAAATGGCTTAAATATGGACTTACTGCAGATATATTAAGTGTGTGTTATAGATTTAAAGCAGAAAATAATAGCAGTATCTCAGTAAAATAGAACATCTGCAATTATTTTAATAGGTAACCACTCTACTGGGCTATGAATTGAATGCAGGTAATTCCACTCTGCCTGTCTAGGGTCCCTCTATACTTTAAAATACTGTTTCCCTTCTTCCTGTCCTGATGCGTAGCATTAAGTGCTTTGTTAGAATAGTTTTCACTTCTCAGTATGCTGCTTATTCTCCTCAAAGCTTGCAACTCTATCACAGGAAATGTTCTCCTCCTTGTAAACTATTATGCTTTCTTAATTCACATCCTTCTTGGTATGCTTGCCTCTTTCACAACGTCCACAGATACAGACATGTAAGAAGATTTGCCCTGTTTTATGTTTCCTCAGATGTTTCAGAAAACAAAACTCTCTTCTATATTGAGGACACTCACTAATGGTTCTTTTGAATTCTCTGTTTATAGTTTTACATATTCTTCCCAAATATAATTATTTCACTGCAGCCTTCAAGCTAAATGTACCCACTCCAATAACTAAATATTAGGGTTGTACAGCATTAGCCATAAAGTTTCCAATTTTATTTCTAAATGCAAGTCATGTGTCAGTAAATAAAAAAATCCTTCAAACTTTGAAACTTTATGACACAAATCAGCAAGATAAGAGAGGCCATTTCATTTGCTCAAAATTGTAAATTGTTTGTTCTGTTTTTTTTTTTTTTAAACCATATTAATCTCATCCCCCTCTCCTTACCTGGTGACAGAGAGCTGTATGGCTGATTGCATACTTTTAGCAGAAAATAGGAGGAAAATGCCAAGCTGAACTGGGCAGTGATGGCATATAACCAACTATATGAGCCTGGCTGGCTAGACAATACTGTGGATCAGGAAGATAATGGCAACAGAGATGGCCAGAGCTTTGTTTTTGTGATTGATCCAATATGATTTTAAAACCCACTCTGCCTGGAGTGTAGTTGACAAAAAGAGCTTACCTGGCAAGAAGTGAAGGATATGAAAATACTCATGCAAATAGTGGAATCAGGTAGATATGTGGTCAGTTGCACTTCAAGATACATCTCTCCTTCCCTCCCTTCCTCTCTCCCTGCAGGTCCCAGAAGGAAAAGTGGTGGTTCTTTCTTTTAGATATTTAGACCTGGAAAGTGACAACTTGTGCCGATATGATTTTGTGGATATATACAATGGCCATGCCAATGGACAACGCATTGGCAGGTTCTGTGGTACTGTGAAACCAGGTGCCCTCGTATCCAACAGCAATAAAATGTTGGTGCAGATGACTTCAGATGCTAATACTGCTGGAAGTGGATTCATTGCAAAGTTTTCTGCAGCAGAACCACATGAAAGAGGTAATTAACAACCATGTATGTGCTGAAGACAAATATAACTATACAAATCTATGGAAAGCCACATTAATGCTTAAAAAGATGTGATGCCAGAGATATTAGGGATTGTGCTTTCAACATATTTGTTAATTATTTTGCTTAGCAAATAGCAAACTATAACTGTTTAGCCATCGCAGTTAATCAAAGTAGTAAAGAGGAGGGCTATCTATTGTAAGGGTTGCAGAAGAACTACACCTAGTAGCAATATGGTAAATGAAATGGCAGATGAAATTCAATATAGATAAATGTTGCAAATAAGGGGAGAACACCCTAACTTACAACAGGCTCTGAATTGACTATTGCCACTTAGGAATGAGATCTTAGGTTTAAAAATAGATAATTTATGAAAACAACAGTTGAGCATCAATCCAGTGTTCAATAGGTATCAAAAAAGAAACAGAAACTTAATTTTTTGAAAAGGGAATAAAGACCAAACAACAACAACAACAAAGTATGCCACTATAAATCCATAATGTCTTGAATATTGTGTGGCATTTTGGTGTTCCCATCTCAGAACAGGATATAGTAAAACCATCAGAAGCAATTGGAGACAACAAGTATGATAGAGTTAAGGAACATCTTCTACACAAAGACGAGCTGCATAGCATGGACCTCTTCATGCTAGAAAAAGAGAAGCTCAAGGGGAGTGTAGGAGGGCTCTAAAGTCATGGCCAGCATGGAGAAAGTGAAAAGGGACCACAGTCAGTGTCTCTTCTGATACAAAAACCAGAAGAGCAAGTGGCTGCAAAGGAAAGGAGAGGGTGGTCTTTATCAGCAAGCTGTTAAGCAGTGGAGTGCTGTGCCAGGGGACAGTGTGGATTGTCAATTTCTACACTGGTTTAAAAACAATTAGGAAAACATGAAAGAAAAATTTGCTAAGTATTATTAAACATAAAGGCATTGCCTTGTGCTTGGGAAGACCATGAACTGCGAGAGGCTGGGAGGTTACAGGGGGTGGTATTGCCCTGCTGAGTGACTCTTTTTGTCAAAGCTTTTGCTGTTAGCATGATACCAGACTAGACAGGTGGTTGGGGAGATGCAGTGCGGGCAATAAGTTATTTATTTGTCCTTCCAGTTGTATCCCTGTATTGATAACTTCTTGAAAGATATATTTAATGACAGTGATATGCTAGAATTAATTTAATAAAGAAGGTTCATAATCATATTATAAATAAGAATTACATACCTAATGGAGCTTTGTAGTTTGGGACTGGGAGAAGGAAACATGGGCTCTCCACAGGCCGCAGTTCCTTTAGGAATGCCCAGGTTGCAGGGATGGCTGCTTCAGCACCTACAGCTCCTCCTCCTCCGACCCTGGTGTTCACAGGAATGTTTCTCACTCTTGTTTTTTTACCACCCTTTTTGTCAACTTGTGGCATTTTCTTCCCTTTAGTAAATACATTTTCCCAGAGGTGCGACCAGCTGAGCCGCAGGGCTCAGCCATGTCCTGTGGTGGGGCCATGGCAGAGGGGGCTGGAACCAGCTGGGCCCGGCCCTGTCTCCCTCAGAGGCCCCTGCAGCAAGACGCGGGCGTTACGTGGGTGACCCTGTTGCGTTCCGGTCAGCGTGGTGCGCTGTACTTGCAGGGGATCAGTACTGCGGGGGACGACTGGAGAAGCCATCAGGGTCCTTCCAAACGCCCAACTGGCCAGAGCGAGACTACCCAGCGGGAGTCACCTGCTCCTGGCACATCGTCGCCCCAAAGAACCAGGTAAGGCACTGCCATCGCCCCGCCGGCATGGCCCAGCTTCCATTGCCTGCAAGGACTAACACCTCATCAACAGTCTGCTCGCACAACATGCTACCTCTGTTGCACCGAAACCATAAAAATAGTGTATCTGGCTGAAATGCAATGCTGGGTGCGTGCAAGGAGTGCAGGCACACCCACGCTCCAGCAATACCCGCCTTCTTCTCATGTGTTACCTGGCTCACTCCAGTAACTTCTGTGCTTTCTCAACATTTTATGTCCTCTTCTGTGCATTGCTACATTCCCCTAAATTAAACTTTTTAAAGCACCTGTGACTGGTGAGGCTTTTAAAACCAGATTTTTTTGAAGATGATTTTGTTAATAAAATATCCTGCAAATTGAGATAAGGCAGGTGATCATCTTGGGACCAGACATGATGATGAGGATTAAGTCTAACAACATTTGTAGCATTTTCAGTGTGGCTGCAGTTTGTTATTGAGGTACCCAGGCAGAGCTGATCAAATTTATTAAAAGTAGAAATTATTTTATTCTGCTTACAGTGCAGGGAATGTATTCAGATGTGTCCTGCACAGGGATTTTCCATGTACATTTCATAAAGTTTGGTTTATTTCATATTTTGACGGCTCCATCTCATAACATGCTTGCTTAATTAGCAGATGCCATGAGAGTGTATGTTACCACTTCATTAAGACCTGAAGAGATGTCATGGCAGACCAAAAGGGCTTATTTGTCACTGTTCGCAGTACATGGCAAACACAATTGTGTCCCCTACATTGTAGAGCTAATCTTAATCCTAGCTTCATATTTTCTGGTTGTTGCCGAGCCATCTGCTCTGTACCTTGGCAGGAATTCTACAATGATTGAATGTTAGTCATCCAAGCATGTTTGGTAGGTTGTTTTTCTTAACCACATCCAGCTTTTTAAATTCCTCTACATGTAAAGTTGACTTTCTTCTTAATCTTCTGCTCATGACCATAATCCTCCAAATAAAAAAAACCTGCCCCAGATAAATATATTCTTCAGATCTTTCATACTTTTCCATTTACCAAGATATTTTCTCCCTTGAACTGAAGCAGTATGTCAGCTTAGTCTTTCCTGTACTCCTCTTTAATCCACATTCCTTGCTTGCTAGATACAGGTCATTTAACAATCCTATAGATAGGCAGTGATTTTTAAAACCTTATCTGTAAACTGCAGATTACTTTGGTTCTTTCCAAATATCTCTAGATAAGCCTAAAAAACTGTTCCTAATCTGGTAGAGAAGATTTAAGAAAGGCTATATAAGCATAAAAATAGGGGCATTATATCTTGTGCCTTTTGAAGATCCTGTTCCAAAAATCTACAAGTTTCTAAATATATATTTTTCATGTACTGCAATAGCGGTCATCTGCATACAAATGAGACAGAATTTTGACAGCGACAAAAGCCATTTTTGAGGAAGTAGTGCATAAGCATCTCTCTTCAAGTGTGCATGAAAAGCTGTTCACTCTCCCCTTTGCCAAAGTTTAGGTGCCCTTGTCTCTATTTCCCTTTCACAAGCATGTGAGCAATAAAACAAGGCACTCTTTTGCTTCTAATACAAACTAATAATTACTTCATTTATTACAGAAGACAGAGGAGCTTCTCATGATGGCGAAGAGCTTCTATCATGAAATACTTTATTAGTGCAAAGTGTACTTACGAACTATAGTAAAGTAGATATTATGGCCTGCTCTTTTGCCTGCTATGGGAAAAGCATTTCTGCTCCCACTTGCATTACTTCTTTCTATACCATCTTTTTTGATCACAAGTGTATTATTCAGATGGGTACTTCCATTTAAAGTGCATTTTCTCATCATGATGACAAGGTTTTTGAAACCTTGAAGCCAAGTCCCACTAGGTTACTCATACTTTATGGGAAACAAAATTATGATTTACACATCTGAATAGTGCAAAAGCATATCCAGGCAAAACTAAGACATCAGTGATAACAGGCTATCATTACTATGAATGTAAAACAAGAACATTTTTAGTATGTCAGTAAATCAAATAAAGTGTATGCAATGTACAAATGACTCCTTTTTCCTTGTATAGTCTTAAAAGATTTAATATCTTTGAGACTGTCCTTTAAAGAGAAATCCTGCATATCAACAATCAAGACAATTCACTGTTGTCATTCAAGCCTTATCTGTGCTATTTATTGGAAGGCGATATAAATACTGTTGTGCTACATATAAAGAAGCAACCTAAATGCATATATTACCTCTGTTTCAATTGTGCAGTTATGTTGTGTTTTCCTTCCTTGCTTGCAGAATCCATAACTGACAGGATCATACTGCAGGACTTAATTTCAGAGTAGTAAATTTCATTTGGTTTTTTGTCCATCGTTTTTCTTTCTTAGGTAGAAGAGTCCATAAATACAAGTCATATTGGAGATAATAGCATCAGTACTGGAAATACCAGAGTTGTACTAGTTCTAACTTACAGCTTGTAAAGCCCCAACATTTACGGAAATCGTGTATGGAAACATAATTCCTTTAACTACTTAATCTTGGTTTTAGTCTTGCTACTTACTAATTTACATCAATATTTTTTTTCTAGCCTTTTTATTTCTACATCAAGTGAATGCAGGATTGGCAACCACAGTGATTCAAACCCTGGTCTTAATGAAGTCAGCAAAATGGCTCTTACCAAGTTTGCCCTTGCTTTTTCTTTAACGTATCTTGAATGCTACAATGACACTAAAAGCCCCTTTTCTGTGGTTTAGGTTTGTTAGTTATTTTAAAAGCAACATAACACCTAACTCCTACTATCCTGTTTTCATTCACTCACAAAAATAACTTTATCAGATGTTACTTGCCTATATGGGAGAACAAAATGTTTTATAGAATATTAGAGTCATATGTTGAACTATTTGTTGGAGAGAAGTCATGTGGATTAAAATACTTTCCTCCACAATTATGTGGGTTAAGGACTTCTCCTTTATGGAAAGAAAAATCAATTAGTACTTCATATGAAGAGGTCACTTACTACAAGAAGCACTAAATAATTCTGCATATCAAAACCTTAATGAGTTATTCAAACTTCCCCTGCAGCTAATAGAGTTAAAGTTTGAGAAGTTTGATGTGGAGAGAGACAACTACTGCAGATATGACTATGTTGCAGTGTTTAATGGTGGGGAAATCAATGATGCTAAAAGAATTGGCAAGTACTGCGGAGACAGTCCACCAGCGTAAGTAACTTTATTGAATTATTAACTTCGCTACCATTATGTGTCATTTTGCTAACAGTTCTGTACTAGGCTTCTGAAAGATTTTTATTCTTTTAAAAATTAAATATGACATTTTCAATCTCCAATTGTACTTCTAGGAGTTGCTTAGTATCTTGTCTCTCCCTAGGTTTTTCCCTTTTCCCTCTCCCTCCATGACTAGCCCTGGCTCCAACCCATGTTCTGTCCTGTCCCTCAAGCCTCATTAGAGCACTGTCTCCTTTCCAACCTGATTTCCTTCTGTGACCAGGTGACCCGCCTGGTAGACGAGGGAAAGGCTGTGGATGTTGTATACCTGGACTTCAGCAAAGCCTTCGACACAGTTTCCCACAGCATTCTCCTAGAAAAGCTGGCGGTTCATGGCCTAGACAGGTGTACTCTTCGCTGGGTAAAAA
This sequence comes from Gorsachius magnificus, assembly GCA_034008185.1. Classification (NCBI taxonomy): domain Eukaryota; kingdom Metazoa; phylum Chordata; class Aves; order Pelecaniformes; family Ardeidae; genus Gorsachius; species Gorsachius magnificus. Next base: position 31,936,521 of record CM067087.1, on the reverse strand, counting down.
ACTGGCTGGATAGCTGAGCCCAGAGAGTTGTGGTGAATGGAGCTAAATCCAGTTGGCGGCCGGTCACAAGCAGCGTCCCCCAGGGCTCAGTTCTAGGGCCGGTCTTGTTTAATATATTTATCAACGATCTGGACAAGGCGATTGAGTGTGCCCTCAGTAAATTTGCAGACCACACCAAACTGGGTGGGAGTGTTGATCTGCTGGAGGGGAGGAGGGCTCTGCAGAGGGACCTGGACAGGCTGGATCGATGGGCCGAGGCCAATTGTATGAGGTTCAATAAGGCCAAGTGCCGGGTCCTGCACTTTGGTCACAACAACCCCATGTAAGGCTACAGGCTTGGGGAAGAGTGGCTGGAAAGCTGCCTGGTGGAAAAAGACCTGGGGGTACTGGTTGACAACCGGATGAATATGAGCCAGCAGTGTGCCCAGGTGGCCAGGAAGGCCAATGGCATCCTGGCTTGTATCAGGAATAGTGTGGCCAGCAGGGGTAGGGAAGTGATCGTGCCCCTGTACTCGGTGCTGGTGAGGCTGCACCTCGAATACCGTGTTCAGTTTTGGGCCCCTCACTAGAAGAAAGATGTTGCCTTGCTGGAACATGTCCAGAGGAAAGCCACAAAGCTGGTGAGGGGTCTGGAACACAAGTCATACGAGGAGCGGCTGAGGGAACTGGGGTTGTTTAGTCTGGAGAAGAGGAGGCTGAGGGGAGACCTTAGTGCCCTCTACAACTACCTGAAAGGAGGCTGTAGTGAGGTGGGGGTCGGCCTCTTCTCCCTGGTAACAGATGATAGGACGAGGGGGAATGGCTTGAAGCTGCGCCAGGGCAGGTTTAGGTTGGACATGATGAGAAATTTCTTCACAGAAAGGGTTGTCAGGCTCTGGAATGGGCTGCCCAGGGAGGTGGTTGAGTCCCCATCCCTTGAGGTATTTAAAGGAAGGATAGATGAGGTGCTCAGGGACATGCTTTAGTGGTGGGATGGCAGGGTTAGGTTAACGGTTGGACTTGATCTTAAAGGTCTTTTCCAACCTAGATGATTCTATGATTCTATAATAACACCAATGCTGATGCTAATGCTATTGATACTGGTATAATACCATTAAAGGTAGCTGAACACTAACATCACTTACTATGTATGTTTTGGTTATAGATACTGAAGTACAAGGATCCAGCTGAATGCCTGAGCCCCTTGGCTCATTACTCATTTGATCTGACTCATTTCCCCCTCAGCCACTTCCTTTCTGCTGGTTCCCTGGCTGCTCCTGGCATTGCTGCTTACAGCCTCTGCCATCTGTGCCAAGGCACGCTCTCTCATGCTGCAGACTGCTTTCCTGAGCATGCTGGGTCACACAGGGCTTTCACCACCTTTGCTATCAAATTGCTGCTGCCAAACCCCCTCAACACCCCCAAAAAACCAACCCATCCCCACAAACCTCCCATCCCCAACCCAGCCACTGTAACTACATAATCAGGCCTAGCAATAGTGGATCATAATTATTCCCAGAAAAGTGTAAAGCTTTTTGGATGATGCTAGTAATTTTTAGTTCTCCTTTCCCATTATTCCTCTTCCATGAAGTTTCTTAAAGCGCAGTAGCGTTAAAAGATGAAAAGGATGCATTTTGTTTCAAGAAATACAAATTCTTAAAAACCCCACCACATGGAGGTGTGTGACTAGACTTACGTCTCAGAAGCAACAGCTAGTTTGATTCCCAAGAGCAACTAATTGTGGTGCAGGGGGAGTGAAGTGCATGCCTCAATCTTTCTAAGCATAACTTGCTAGACTGAGATTTACTGTGAGGGTTTTTTGTGGTTTTTGTTTGGTTGGGTTTTTTAAAATTATGTAGTATGCCCTCAGGAGATGAGAGGGGAGGCAGACATTCTGTAGGACTCTTTTCAAGCAGTCTTTCTAAAGATTTTTCTTCTCCATGCAGCAGCTACGCAATAGTGTGACTGCTAGAAATAGAGTAAGCTTAGGCCTGTAGAAATTTATTAGAAATTTGTCATGAATTTAATTAAGGGTAGGGCTGCACCTGAAATATATTAACTTTAGTTTCCTTCAGCCACCCTAGGCTTTTAGTCTTGAGTCACACTTTTTTTTTTCTTTTTTTTTTAATTCAATTTGGAACTTTCTATGTAGAGACATTTATTTTCACTTACATTTCATTTCTTTTCAGGCCCCTTCCTTGTAGTAAAGTTAAAAAAGCTGCTCTAAAAAAGATACTGATAACAGAGAATCTTATAGAATCATAGAATGTTTTGGGTTGAAAGGGACCCCTAGAGCTCATCTAGACCCACCCCCTTGCAGTGAGCAGGGACACTGCTAACTAGATCAGGTTGCTCAGAGCCCCATCTTATGAATAAGATTGTTCTTTAACAGCTAAGTAATTCAGGCCACTAAAATGATGCAAGAGGCTAAATTCTAGCTGTGGTTACATACATAATCACTTCATTATTTTCAGGCAAAACTTTACTAGCAAAAATAAACTATCTTTCCATATTGCCTCCAGCCCAAAGGCTGCGAGATGGAGGGAGATTCTGCAAGGCAGAGTTAGTATTGAGTCCTCAGGGCAAGGAGGTGGGTTAGAAGTCTTGGACATTCATTTTCACCTCTTTCTTTGCCAAACAACATTCAGAATTTTTCCATTTTTGCTTCGTAGAAAAGTGACTTCGTACTTTATAGCTTAGAGCTTTATCTGGAAACTAAAATGAGTTGTTTCCTTGTAATGCTGTGGCACTTGGAGTGTCTGCAGATGGATTGAATGGGTTTCCAAATGGGCGGTATGTTTCTTTGACCTGAATGTTGTAAGCATTTGTATATGTTAGATAACAAATCACCATCATCTGAAGTAAAAACACCCCCCCAAAAGGAATTCTACTGCAAACACTTGTTCTTTAGACAGAATAAAAAAAGCAACCAGCAGATTATATACATTAGCTACATTACTTAGTACTTTTATCACCAGGTAGACAGGCATTGCATTGATTAGCATAGCACGAGAACCTCCTTATGACTTTGCAGATCCATCCCTTACAACTCAACTGTTACTGCAGAACAGTGAGATATTTACTTTCAAGCTACTGTAAAAAATAAAACCCAAAACCTAACAGAATCCAATATGAGAGGCACTTAACTAGTGATGTTCCGTACAAATACCTTCAGTTCCTGCCATGGGTGTTCTATTGGATCCAAAGTGCTGGAGCAAATGGACTTGCTTCCTAGTTGAACAGAGTTTAAGCCAGAAGCGTGATGAGAGTCTAGGTTGACTCTCTCTCTACATAAATTGTGACGTTTCAGACCTTTTCCAACTGAGATAAGAACTGAACTCCACAAGATCTTGTCCTTCCCTTGTTCTCAGAAGGCAGCAGTGAACAACACCCCTTACAGATGAGGCTGGTAGCCTCCAGTCTCCAGATTTAGCTGTCTCTTTCCAGCTAAAACCTAGACCAGCTGTGTAAGTATGTTTTGCACTGTCAGGATCTGGTCTTGGCTGACAGGGCAAAAGGAAGAAGTGCCAGTTAGCCCCTGAGAGGCAACCAGGAGTAGCTTCCTAAACCACGTCTCAACTGTGGCTCAGCATCTGTCCCCACAGCATGTCAAGAGCTATAAAATGGTCTGCCAAACCCAAGTGGGCTTCAAAATACAGACATTTTAGTATGGACTTTGTGCAACAGGCAAATAAGGACAGAATACTGGGCTCAGACCCAGGCCACATAGCTTAGAGATGAGATTTCCTGTTACAGAATGTTAGAAGCGTCCTGAAAGCCAATTTTAGGATAGCATTGCTTCCTAACCAGAGATCCAATATAAAGCTTGAACACAGTCACTTTCCTTGCAGTTGTATATGGGCAGCTTCTACATCCAGCAAAAGGGGGAAAGTATGGCTCTAGGGGACTTCCTACTAGCTCTGCAGAATTTTCATGATAATTTATCGGCTGGGTTCAGAAAAACAGTAAGGACAAGACCAGTGTTGTAAAAGAACAAGAAATCATGGTGTGTAAACTGAATTGTGAAGCAAGCCTTCTATAAGGAGTATTAGTTGCCCCTATATTTATTTTTCTTCCTGTTTCCAAAACCTGTGGTTTTGCTTGAAAAATTTGTGTTACTAAGCATTAATTAATATTGAGACAAGGTCTGTGGAAAGCTCAAATGAATGAGAGAAATGCTGCTTTGGCTAGACTCGCATTCCGTGTGATTTTCTCTAACAGTAGTCCCGAATGAAGTCTCATTGCACTACATCCACATCCAGATGCAGTTAGTGTCACAGAAGGTAATATGCAGTTTATGAACTGAAAACTAATACACCAAACAGTGCTTGTTCGTGACATTTCAAATCCTAAGAAAATAACTCCATTAGCTCTTTAAGGCGTTGGTAACGAATATCCAATCAATGACAAAAACAGCCCATGGAAATAATAACCCAAACCATTTTATTTGTAGTGTTTTGTCAAAGAATTACAGAATACACACTGAATTTGTTTTCTTAAGGCCTTCCAAATGCGTAACATGTTTTTCATTAAACAAAAATTAAACAAATAAATAAGTAAAAAAATATACTTACCTCCACTACATACTGAGAATTTGATCAATATTATTTTCCTACTGTGTTGATCTAGCCCTTTCGATTCCATGGAAGTGAAGCCTGCAGTGAAGTCATACAGAAGAATTTAAAGATACTCATATTGGCAGGAACCTTCAGGAATCAGAGTTTTAGGTGATCCATCAGAATGAGTTTCACACACCAGTGTCTGGCATACCAGCAAAGAAACGTTTCAGTATTAGCCTGGGACAGATACTGCATTCAGACCGATAATTACAGTGAAGCACACTCTCTTTTTTTGTAAGAAGAATGCTATTCATGTGTTTTGTCTTTGATATTCAAAACGATGGAAATATTTTGTTTTTCTATTTCAGGCCTATTCTGTCTGAGAGAAATGAGTTGCTCATTCAATTTTTGTCTGATTTAAGCTTAACAGCTGATGGTTTTATTGGCCATTATAAATTTAGACCAAAAAAGTTACCTACAACTACTGTTCTGCCTACTACCACAACAGTCCCTGCTACCTCAAGTAAGTTTTACTGGCTTTATTTTATTTCTTAGAAAAATAAACAATTCCAGGACAAGGAGAGGGTTACAGAAAAATGTCATAAAATATATCTTCATATACTCAAGGCAGAATCTACTTAACATTATTAAAAGGAAATCTATCCAGGCAAGACTTCAGTCTAACAGTAACTCGCTCCAGTTGAGAGAATTTTCCTGTCTCTTCTCCCTTTCTGACAGTTAACTAGCAAATTTCATAGAAGAATGAACAAAATTCTTTTGTATAAGAAGTTCTAAATATTTTCAGAAATAGTTTTATTTAAAAGAACTCTTCTAGACAAGTTAATATGTATAAACCTGACCATATTTTTCTTCATGTAATTATTAAGATCAAGGAAAATTGGTTTGGAAGCCACCTGAGCCTTCTTCAGATTATGTCAACATCCTGTCAACATGACACTCTCCTACAATTATTTTTATTTTAAAAATTAGGCAATGGAACTTATAAAGAAATATGTTGCACTATAAGTAACTTTCCTTTTATGTTCAAGACTAGACAGCATATGTGAAAGATCAGAGGAGGATTTTTCTGAAGGTATTGTCAAAACTACCTCATTACTGAGATATTTGAAGGGATAAATTCTTACAATTTCTATAACCTGAATGTGAGAGATTTAAGATACAGTTATAGCAGAAAACCAAATTATTTATGATGTTTTTGCAACACATAACCTGAATTGTACTTAAAATGCAGGACAGCAATGGCCTGTCAGCAGGAAATCAAGAAGCTGTGGTGCTTAAATACTGATAATGAAATGTATTTAAAATAGATGAAAATAAACATAAAAATGAAATCATAATGACCTGTAAATCATTCTGATGCTACTGCTACTCTAATAATAAATAATTCAGCTCTTCTTCATTATAAAGCACTTCTTAACGAAGTTGTTAGCTCAAACACTTGGTCTCAACTAATCCAGGCTGTCAGATATTTCACACTGCAGTTGTGTTCAGGGTTTTGCCATTGAGTTTTGCTCTGTAAGCTGTTTGTGAGTGCACACGCAAAAGAGGGGTACTTTACTCATTAATTCCAAATAAATTTTTATGCACCATTGTTAGAAAATAAAAACAATGCAAAGCCATCTGAGAGGGCAGAGGGAAGGTCTTCAAAAGGACTTGTTAGGCAGACAGAAATTAAGTCCTTTCAATGTCTGATCAATTATGCAATGTGTAGGCATTTCTGATCTTAAAAATTAACCAAAGCACACCAAACTTCCACAGTTTGGTTAAATTTCTGATCAATCATTTGCATTCAGAAGTGTCCAGTTCAAATAGACTTAGCTTCTTATCTTGCAATGTTCAAACTTGCACAGAACTCCAGGCATTAATAAAATATTTAACTTTAGTAGGCACTTTCAAGAATTATCTCAGTCTCTACCTTACATAAAAATATTACTACTTGAAGAAATAAATGCTATACAATACATTAATAAAAGTAACAAAGATTAATGCAATACATATGGTTAAGTAATTGATTTTCTTATTTCATTGGATCAAGTTATACATTTGCCTGTAAATATGGCTACATATAAAATGGCAGGCAACTAAACTTTTAATTAAATTCTTTTCCAGATCTTATCTTGCTGAAATACCTTGTCTATACAAACAGTAGCCAGTACTGACAAATCATAGTGAAGTTAGTCACCAGTGAAAATTTACTAAACTCAAAACTTAGTGTGTTAGCACAAAAAGAAACCCTGACAGGACCAAACAAGAATATTTTGTAATGCATAATCCCAGTTTTAAATTTAGGAAAATCAGAGCACCTCAATAAATTTTTGGCAGCTACCATACTGGCATGCACCTGTGACTCCTCTACCTGCTACATTTCTTATCTTCCTGCTATGGACACCGAATTGAAAGACTCAAGGAACATTACATTGGTACGTTTTGTTGTGCTGCGTGTAGCACTGAGATAGGAGGTATTTACCTGACCTAGAACTGATGCTGTGAGACAGGAAAAATAATTAAATGGCATGGCACCGTGCCAAGCACTAACTGTAATTTGAAATAATAATTTGAAAAATTATCACTTAAAGTTCTAGGGCCTGAATATAGTTTGTTATTTCTAGATTGTATTCTACATAGATGTCACTTTATAAAAAGCAATTCGGCATATAATTAAAAATAGAAATACACACCAGTATGAAAAAACTATGCAGACACATCAAGACAGCAGAAGTGATGGTGGGGGGAGTTTCACTCCCATGACTCTGTAGATCTGACGATAGGACTGAGGCTACGTCATGTAGAATATGACTAGATACGCCTCCACAGACACAGTAACTTGCTCTTCAGAACACTTTCCTTGTGGGAGGCATTTCATTTTCTAAAGAGTCACACTTCATACTAATCATGTGAAAAAAAGACAACCAACCCCAAATCAATGAAAAATATGGGGTCCAATTTTTAAACTTTGGATTTGAAAAACAAAACAGTGAGTACACAGATCTTTTAAGTCATGGGCATAACACTGAAGACAAAGTAATTTTAATACCATTCAGCTGAATCTCAGAAACTCAGAAAATTATAAAAAGAATCAATTCATTCAATTAAAAGTACAAGTATAAATTACGGATTGGAAAATTAGTCAGAAGTTCTTTTTCAGAAAGTATAGGCTGAATAGAACTTCTGCAAAATGCCTTATTCTAAAGCAAGTAAAAAAATGCAAAGATATACTTCAGAACTAATTTTAGTTTTTCTTGGAAATTAGGGTTATGTATGGGGGTTGGGTTTTTTTAATCTGTCCATCTCAGCTCCATGTTTCTAATAATTATGATGCCATTGACCAATTCCAGATAAATATGAAAAGGATATGAAAGCCTTACAAATACTGCATCCCGACACATTACGTAGAAAGGGTTAGCTGAGTAAAGTACAGAGATTATCAACATCCACCCAAGGAGGGAAAAAATAAAAATTGTATTCACTTGTTTATAAACAAAGCATTCTGTTTCAGAAAGGAAATGGCAACCCCTAATATTAAATAGCTACTTCAAACATTATGTTGTGTTTCAAAATGTCATCAGTAAATATTATGCAGTACTACATGTCATGAAGCTATGTGAAAAATGTAGAAAAAAAGGGTCAGGAATTTGAACTCTGATCTCTTCCATCACAGTACAGTAATTTCAGATAAAAAGCCACCCCCTCCCTCTGAAGTGTTACTGTAATATAAAGTAATATAATTCTTTAAGTGTACTACTGGGGCTGTATGGCAACAGGCAACAACAATAAATGTTACATATTTAAGACCAAACTGCAATCAAATGTAAATTTTCTGTAACATCCCATTCTATATAAGGTCATTAGAATGGATACATAGCTGAGACACACATGAAAAGGTGATTGGAGGTGGTAAGAGAGAAAAGGAATATTGTTATTGTGGTGTTTGTCCCTTGCAATACCAGATCTAGTTAATGTATACATCAGGGTTATTCATCTTTCTTTTTTTTAAACATACTGCTTTGCATTTGTATCAAATAACTAATTTAATTTCAATTTACTTTTTGCTCTTCAAAAAGCTGTGAAACCAACAGTTGCCCTGTGCCAGCAAAAGTGTAAGAGGAGTGGGACTCTCGAAAGTAATTATTGTTCAAGCAACTTTGGTAAGGAAGCGAAGTTTGTTTCTTTTTAATTATTCACTTGGCACTGTGTTTTTAGACTCAGGAATTTTACCAGATGTAGTTCTGGGGTATCATTAATATATAGGCTATATTTTTACACCATTTTATTTGTGTATCTGACATTAGTATCTGTGTTTCATTCAATACATTCTTGAAGATATTCCAAAATAGGCACTGCACAAACAAACATACTTTCTCAATCTAAAAAGCGATGTAAGACGTCCTCCTACAGGAAAGTATTGATTCAATTACTGTATTGTCATCTCATTTGTCTGTAACCAGCCAGTACACATTTTATGCCATACCTGCTGACTACTCCACATTTCAGTTTATAGACTTCCAAAATATTTTTAAAAGAAGTTAGAAGGCATGGAAGCTTACAAGCATTGCTTTCCATACAGACACAAGTCACTCAGGAAAAATTATGTCTGCTGTACATTTGGATGGCATTGCAACTGCTAATTTATTCAGTTATGTCTCAGATTATTTTCTCATATTAATACTGGAAGCTTTTTTTAATCCCCTATAACATGCCTAAAGATTTCATGGGCCAACTCCCTCCCCCCCACCACTTTTTGTTTGTTTTAATCTAACTTCATAGCTAATCCCATGAGATTGGAGGAAATCTGCTGTTTGAGGAAAGTGGGTGCAGCTTTGCATCATTTTGCTAGAAAAACAGTCAAGGGCTGTGGCTGTACCCTACAGTAGAATGGAGTCACTGTGGCACAACCCTTCACCACCAGCCTGTTCTAATTTGCAAACAGTATGGGCTGGCCCAAAACCAAAAGAAGCAGGTAGGGGGAAGAAAAAAAAAAAAAAAGAAAAAAATAACCAAAAAGACATCTCCTCCTCCTCACCATACCTCAGCTCTTGTGGCTGATGGGTAAATGACACTATATAAAACTTGTTCTTTTTCCTCTAGCATCAGGGTAATAAATCACATTCATTCTCGCCTTTTGTCAATTACTTGAAATTTTGCAGTGTTTTGTACAGCATGAGTAAGAGTAAAAATACTTTATATGCACTGTGAATGCAAATGTATCCTAAGAACAGAAAGTGTGCTTTTTGTAGAATATGATGTATTCCAAGCTTATTTGCTGACTTTATGAATTTAGAAAATTAGAGCTATTTCTCGTTCATCATGCATTTCATTTTTATTGTTTCTAGAAATATAACTGCAGTACCCAGCATTTTAACATCCGTAGTTCTCTTTTCATTGAACATTCCCACTTAATTAAAAGCTCTGGATTAAAGGAAGATAATGTGCAAATTTACAAATGCCTAAACCAAAATGTGGATTATGCAGATTTGTAAAATAAATCCAGCTGCACGTACTTGATACCTGAAGATCTAACTGTTCCCGGGATAGAGTAGCTTATTTACAAAAGGTGATCCAAGAAGAAAAAAAATTGCTAATATGATTTGCCACTCCCTTTTGATAAATAAAGATGGCCTGCAGATTAATCTAGTCATCCCAGGGAAAAATGTCATCTCTATTTTCATACTGACAGGTCTTTGGGAGATATGATGGCCTAATCTGTAGTCTAAATTTAGCTGAAATTGGCAAATTTGTATCAGTATCAGGCCTCAGATAGATCAAAATCTAGCTCCTAGGGCATTAACTATTCCCTGCTACTCATTTGAGTGTCAGAGAGCTGGGAATTCAAAGCTTTTGGCTAGAATGTTTTCAATTAAACTTCTCCACTGTTTTAAAATTAGTCATTAAAAGTAGTACCAAATTGTACTGTTTAATTGAAATTATCAAAACCTAGAACTGGGCTTGCAAGAGACTGTTACATTCTAAGAACAGTTTTATATTATTATTATTAATAAAATTTGTCAGTAGTGAGTTACCTATTATAGGTGATACCGACATTTTCAGTAACTGTTTCCAGTATTGTTTGTTTTCTTATTATGGACTAATATACTTACTCAGTTTTTATAATGCCTCAAAATTTATGTTTAAAACAATAATAAAAACGTATCAAATGCCTTTTCTTCTAGTAATAACTGGAACTGTAATCACAGCAATAACACGGGCTGGCAGTCTGCATGCAACAATATCAATCATTAATGTATATAAGGAGGGAAATTTAGCAATTCAACAAGCCGGCAAGAGTATGAGTGCCAAGATTATTGTTGTATGTAAGCAGTGTCCTCTCATCAGAAGAGGTAAGTAAGCAAAAATAACTGCTTTGTGTGTTTATAAAAGACAACAGTGTTGAAAACTGCTATTTGAAATATGACCACAAAACTCAGTAAAATACAGTAATTGTTTCTGTAATCAGCAACTAATATTATAACCAATTTAAGATAAAAATAACTAATTATCCAGGTTTATATTGCATTTTAAAGTTTTCCTTACAAAGGATTAGACTCACTTAGATCAAAGGAGTTTGATTTTTTTTAAAACCATGGGATATAAAGTAAAATCTGATCTGTTTTTCTTAAAGTTCAATTAGATTTTGATTTTACGTGTATGTACTTTGGAACTAGTTTTCATACACAGTTATTTAGAAGGGAAAATCAACAGTATGCTAAACCTAGAAGAGCACTATGCCACAGCAGTGGCAGTGGGCAGTACCAGAGTGAAAAATCCTTGTCAGAAACTAGCTTTTTCTTATACCTTCAGTTCTCTGGAAACTAGACACCTGTCTGGGAGACATAGTAATATCCTTAGTGGAACAAATTGTCTCCTTTTAGGCAGACTGTTGGCTCCAAACCACACACTTCTGTTTCTCTTCCTAAATCGCCATGAATTATTTAATAGCCATTACTTAGTATCGAACTTTTCTGCTTATACCCCTATACCACCACTCCTTGCAGCCTAAGCTCTAACCCTTCTAAGCCACAAAAATACGCCCATCCATCTGATTTCTCCAAAGCCAGGGCTTATTATTATTATTAAGCCCACCTTGCTTGCCTGACTGCCTCCCGATATATCTAGAAAATGTTTAAGTCTTTGGGGGAGGAAAAGGGAATGAAAAGACTTAAGTGCCTTATCCCTTAAGTGCCTTATCCTACAAGCTGCGCAAATGAGAAAATATTCAAAATGCATGAGACACATTCCACTTCGGGTGTTAGTAGCAAAGTTACCCAGTGTTTATACATTTCTAATCTTTCAGACTCATTTGACAGTCTACATTTAATTAATATCTCCTATATATTTAATTATGTAGTACTTAGACATATTATCTACTTGATTTTTACATAACTGTACTTTATTGCGTAACAAGCATGGCAAAGATGGGTAAGCAAGTATATGCTTTAGGTAGGAAGGAAAAAATGTTAGAAGGTATTGGTAACAGAGTGCAAATTAATAGAGATCACAGATAAAGAACTATACTTACCGAATCATGTCCCGGATTTCTGTCTTGTAATATCATGCTCTCCTTTGTAGGTTTAAATTACATCATTATGGGCCATGTAGAAGAAGATGGTAGAGGCAAAGTCTTTCCCAACAGCTTTGTAATGAGTTTTAAGACTAAGAACTCAAAGATTCTAAATGCCTTGAAAAACAAAACATGTTAAAACTAAACTCTGCAGCTGCATTCTATCATCTCTCTTGAAAAAATAATTTTCACTTACTGTAAGTTGTGAAAGTACAACTGACTGTCAACGTTAAGACCACGCTCAACCGTTCTTCCCTCCCATCCACCTAAGCAGACCCTGGCACAAAGTGGTAGCCATTACACTTACTTACTGAGACAAGAACAGATTCTCCAAAGTCTTAAAGCTGAAGATTTGCAGCACAGCCATCTGATGTCAAACATACCAAATTCCAATTACTTGGAAGCTGTTAATTTATAATTGTCCAATTTTTTAAGGAGTTGTGTATGTAAAATAAGAATTCTAAGTGCAATATTTATAGTAACTCATTTTAACTTAGCTTTTTCTCTAAAGTTGTTTTATTACATGGATTTCTGCATTATTATCTGTGCTTAATAAAATATTTTAAGATTAAATCATACACCAACTAGTTATTCATTGTGTATAAATTGGGGCAGGCTAAACACAGAAACTCTTTTTTGTTCATTTACATGCTTTTGATGGTTTGGGTCTTGCATAGCATGACTGACACTATACTTCCTTCCTGATTAAGGGCCTGATTTTTATTCAATTGAAGTCGGTGAATCACTCATTTGAATAGGAACTGGATTTACTCGTCAAAGACAACTGTAAAACAGCACCATGCTTTTCTCTACTGATGACTATAATCTACTTTGTAAATGTCACTATTACGTTCCGTAAGGTAATTAGGGAGCAGGTAGGAAGGAATTAATTTAGTGGCAGTAAAGTACACGTGCAAATAGTTCACATTTTTGTCTCTACCATGGAAGGACGGACAATACAGCAATGCTCAGTCTGGCAGCAGAAGCGTAAATAGTAGCATATCTGTCTAACTTATTTCATTCCTATATGCGAAAGGTTGAACAAGTAGCTATTCTGAGAACAAGGGAACGAACAGACTGGAAGCAGTCAGACAATGTTATAATGTCAAAATAACTTGTCCTGGTTTCGGCTGGGATAGAGTTAATTTTCTTCACAGAAGCTAGCATAGTGCTGTGCTTTGGATTTAGTACTAGAAGAATGTTGATAACACGCTGATGGTTTTAGTTGTTGCCAAGCAGTGCTCAGACTGCTCAAGGACTTTTTGAGCTTCTCCTGCTCGGCCAGGTGCATAACAAGCTGGGAGTACAGCACAGCTAGGACCCAAACTGTCCAAAGAGCTATTCCATACCATAGAACGTCATGCTCGGGGGGGTTGGTGGGTCGGTCGGTCACTGCTCGGGTACTGATCGCTGCTCGGGACGGGCTGGGCATCGGTCGGCGGGTGGTGAGCAATTGCATTGTGCATCATTCGTTTTGTATATTCTGTATATTTTGTTATCATTCTCATTATTACTATTATTATTATTTTCTCTTATTAAACTGTCTTTATCTCAGCCCTCGGCTCTAACCTTTTTTCCCCTTCCCGATTCTCTCCCCCATCCCACTGAGGGAGGGGGGGGAGTGGGCGAGCGGCTGCGTGGTGCTTAGTTGCCAGCCGGGTTAAACCATGACATAACTTTTTCAGGTGTGTCTGTTGTATAGAGTTGTTTTGTTATTCTGAAACTGAAAAGCTATAACCAACGATGGAGGAATAGAAATGGATTATAGGTAAAGATTAATACTGAAAAGTTGAAGAACATTTTGGTCAAAAGCAGGTATGAAATACATGCTTTTCAAACTGGGTAAAACTTGAACACTAATAAAAATGACATGGATGGAACAAAATCTAAGATCCCTTTAAGTACTTGTTTTCCTCATGTTTAAACATCATAGCAGAGTTCTTTTGGTAATATGTACCATGGGCAGGAAACCGTAATGAACGACATAGCCCTCATTCAAAGTACTCATTGCTTATTTCAGTAGTGGAATGTCTTCAGTTATTGATTCCCATCTGTAATGCCAAGAGGCACTGCCACACTGCAGCTCAGTAGCACAGCAGATTCTGTTCCCAAGACTTAATGCGTAGCCAGCTAGGAGACAAAAGAATCAGAGGGAGGCACAGAGGTACAGAGAGGCTGTGCTGGCAGCTCGCATCAAACAGCTCCCTGCTGTAACCACACTGTACAGATTGCTAGGCCTTTGCCTTACTGACTAAACCAAACAACGTTTCTCTATGGAAATGACAGGAATAATTGTTTGCAAAGCAGATATAATTTTGTAATTCTAAAATTTTTAAATTGCAATTTTAATTTTCTGCTATTGATTCCTATGCAGATTAAAGGGATTTATGCACGGTGCTCTCTGCATTTCTCAGCAGCAGCCTGGGGAGAAGCAACATGGAAATCACACTCGGAACTGTCTTGAACTACAATAATCTATTTTTATTTATGATGACATAACCATCTGTCACACAACTTTTTTCAGTGAGGCAAGAAGAATCTGGCAGCCTACTCCTCCTCTCCCAAATGGTAGGTAGGGAAGGCTCCTGCATGCTCTTCTCAACACTCCCTTTAGACCAGTTTCTTTCCCAAATCAAAGCACTGACAGCCATAGCTGTGCAACAGGGAACAGGAGCCAGGACTTAAAGAGCAGTGCCATTTTTCTCAAGTAAGAATCGGCTATTACAAGTTTTCAAAAGCAAATGTAGTGACTGTAAACTTCAGACATTTAAAATCGAACCTGCAACCAAACAGAATCAAAATTCTCTAACCACAATACAATTTCTGCAATCATTTCAGCAGAAATAATAACCAAAACAGTAGTTTAGCAAAAGCAAAAAGCTGACTTTCAGTAATGAATGGTTTTGACCTTTCTGCTGTAAATGGAGGTAGCATGAAAACTTCCATCTCCATTCTTCATTCAAGGCAAAATTAGCTCTAAGACAAAACAGACATTAACATGAAAGAAAAATCAACATTTTTCAGTAGCCTCAGAAAAACCCACTTAGTCCTTTCATGACTTGCACTAAAATTTGTGCAAAGGAATTCTGAATCGTATAGCCGAGTCAACTCCAGCTTCTCCAATCTTTTTTTTTTTTTTTTTTGACATCCCAGTTTGAAGTAGACACCTAAAATTTTGTCTGTGCACATCCAGAACTGTTCCATGGGTGTGCATAAGGGAGATCTCTGAGCCCAAACATCAGCAGACTCCTTCTGAAACAGTCACTGTTAAATGGCCAACTGAGAACGCAATAGCATGTTTAATACACGTGAACTAGGAAAATCTAAATGGTAAGACAAGATTGACTAAATAGTACAAATTAGAGCCCTGCAAAACTTTCAAACAAGGCAGAGCAAAGTGTCATACAACTAAGGTACTACAGAGAACAAACTTCTCTCTGGTATCTATTAACTTTACAGGTATATATTCCAGGGACAAGTAAAAACTCTGCAACCCCCAGATCCTGCTTAACATATCAAAAGCAATTAGAAATAGCTATTTTACACTGCTTCATACAGATAAACATACCCAGCTTCCCAGAAGAACTGATCAGTGTGAGCCGAGTGCCAGGCAGCTAATACTGCATCTAGAATCCCATCTAGCTTGTTTGGAACTAGCTCAGGTATCACTTTATGGCACTGCATGAAGCCATTTAAATGAACTTAAAAGTTAACAGGATGGTTCCACAAGGGAAAAAGGAAGTAACACATTAATACCAGGTCCCTTCCTTAAACTTAGAATCTTAATATGACAAAGAAATTACTGTCTGATATAATGTGTTTCAAATATGACTAATATTAATACAACCATATTTTTCAAAGAGCTTTTTTATTTGTCTGCTTCCCTTCTTGGATATACATAGCATACACAGCACATAGTTTTTATGTTGGTGTATTATTCAAACATGAGATCTAAGTCCAAATACAAAACTCAGTGATGCTCTTTGAACACAAGATGTTAGCTTCCTCACATGAAAAGCCAACAGACTTACCAGAACACCTCTATACTGTAAGACTTCTGGAAGCAGAGTATTAAACCCTAGTTCAGATATACATAATTTCATAGTACAGAAAATATATTACCTTTACGAGAAAGAGTTTTATAAGAATTCCTTCAAAAAAGTAAACATTCATGTAAGCCTCCAACTCTATCAACCTCCCAAAATCAACTGTAGTGAAAGACCACTATGGCTACCTGCGCCTTCTGGACATAAGACCGTTTTAGAAGAGCACCATCATAACAGTAAAATTGTCAATCAATCCTTTAGCTGTCATAAATATACTTATTTCATAATTAAAAATACAGGAATCTCACATTTCTCAATTACAATTTGTCAACTTGAATTATATATAAGTATATAAAGCCATATAGGACCCTCCAGCACAGAAAATCCACAAAGCCCTTACTGTCCATTTTAAGCAAAGTCAAATCACATGTTTTCACAAAACACAGTATTCCTGACATAAAAAAATGTTTAGCTTGGCAACAACTGTGGTAAAAAAAAAAAACCAACAAAAAAAACCAACACCAAAAAAAAACAAAAAGGAAAAAAGACAAGTTTAAAAGTAGGGTAAAACCTGTCTAAAGCAGGCCCTTCTAAACTACATCTGTCCAATGACCAGATTCAATGTACGTTCGCACAGAAAGAAGTGTACAGTGTTCCACAGGAATTGTTCAGCATTGCAAACAATAGCACTCATGTGCTCCACCTCATTTTTGTTAAATCACAAGTTTTAATAATTCAAATAATTTCTCATCCAGATTTTAAACCACCAAGACATTAAACATTAAAAGTTCACAGGTTAGTTTTAAAATTCTCATCCCAATCTTAACATGTACAGTAAAATGTACTTTGAGGCACCGCTGAAAAATCCAAGCAGGAATTGATTGTCTTACATATAACCAAAAACATTCAAGAAATAGTTGGTCTACTTTGAGTTCAAAATTTCAATGTTCCCACGAAGGGGAAGAGTCTTGACGATTTGAATTTATGTATTCTATAAATGTTACTAGCATACAAAACTTGGCACTAGAACTGCCTCTTTCAGAGCCATACAGTCTTCACATGCACTGTAACCTACAGTCAAACATTATTTCCAAC
The DNA here is from genome assembly GCA_034008185.1 of Gorsachius magnificus. NCBI lineage: Eukaryota > Metazoa > Chordata > Aves > Pelecaniformes > Ardeidae > Gorsachius > Gorsachius magnificus. The sequence continues at coordinate 31,919,266 of CM067087.1, read as the reverse complement.
TGTGCTGGAAATTTTCTATTATTCTATATCTGACTTTTCTATTAAAAATAAACATAGGCTGGATTTTTGTCTTAAAAAGCCTATCTTCTCCCACAACTTGAAAAACAAGTATCAAAAAGGAACAAACAGCAAAAATAGAAACAAACACCTTGTGCTAGTTATGAAGCTCTGACACCTGACAGCTACAGTCTGAGGAACATTAAAAAAATTCCTATATACAAATTTATATACACACTATGATTAAGAGCTTAAGAAAATTACTATATCTGTTTTTGCATTTAGTTCCACCACTTCTGCATCTAGCTGCAACTCATGCAAATTTTCAAATGTATTATTGTGCAATAATCTTTTCTATTTGGTCTGGCCACAGAATTAGGTCAACAGTTTCACCTGTAGGTATCTGAAAGTATGCGCTTTTCATTTAAATGTTAGGCCTTAGTTCCTTGGGTAGAACATAGCATATTTAGAAGTTCGAAAGCCAAGCAGGTCTCTCATTTCATTTCGGAATTTTGACAAGTCTTGCCGCAGTTCATTCAGGTTTTCCACAGTTGCCTGATCTGTGCTTTGCATCTTCTGTCTCATGGAGGTCAAGTAACGATGGACTAAGCAACACATCACCTTTTGATAATTCTCATCTCTCTTTTGCTTCAGATTTCTCCATTCCTTTAAACAAACATTACACATTTACTATAGAAAAGTGATTTTTGAGGCCTAGAGTCCTTATAAAATTATACAGAGAATAAAAATAACAAAATAACAAAGCTATTTTATAGATACATCCTGATGCACACAAATGTACAATGCATGTAAATTACCAGAAAAAATTAAATTAAATTATAATGTGCTGTACCAGCAAAATTGAAAATTTTTAATCTACCTGGCTTGGTAATCATCCTATAAGCAATTAGAAGTTGCATAATCCTGAATGTTTCTCAGTGCACATTCTATAGAGTCTTTGAATTTAGTTTATTTAATGCTATTTTTGTCAGTAAGAAGATGTAAAATTAGTATGTAAAATTACAGGGTACAATCAAAATGTTTATTCAACAAAAAAATATCCCTCCCCCCAACAATGATGGGCTTCAGTGATCCTATTTGGTTATTTCTCTTGACACTTCTGTAATATGTTTAAAACCAATTACCTTCCCCAAAGAATACTCTAACATCACCAATTTTGAAATTAGCATGTATTTCCTTGAGGTTTCTTTGAGCTTTCAATCAATCAAAGCATTTTTTCAGACTATTTCTGGGGAAATTGGGGGCTAGAAAGAAGGGGGTTGAAATTCCCCAAACTGAAAGTTAGTAGAATCTTACTTAAGTAGAAATAGGTAAGACTTACTTATTTATATTTTGGATGCAACACACATTATTCTGTATTTCCTATCTAGTAGCACTCACCATGCGACAGGCAGCTTCATGCAGCAATTTGCTGATTCATTTCAGCAAGCAGCACCTTTCCAGCTGCAGAGCCTACAGTTTTCCCAATCATTTCTTACCTTTAGGCTGTTCTGACGCTTCACCTTGCCGCTTGATGTATGAGAGCAGATCCATTTACTGAGACTGTTGAAAAGATAACAGATAGTCTTGGGAGAGGGAATAACATTGAAAGGCGGAGGTAGCGTGCATTTGTCATCAAAGTAGCTAAGCCAAAGCTTGGCACGAGCAAACTTCCATTCCTTATCTTCATGATTCTAAACATCTAAAAGTATAAACTCAAAAAAATTTTAATTTTTTTTCTCATAGCTTAAAAACTGACCGTTATTTGATTATATAATATTTTAATATATAGTATTGTAATAAATTTGTTACTAATATTAATTAAAATACAAAACAAATCAATTCACTGTATACTCTAGTGTAAGTACAAAATTCAGCTATGAAGGTATAAAACCCCTATCAAATGCCCAAGCACCACACCTTATCAAGAATAGCATCTTGACTTGAACAGCCATTGTAATCAAGAAATTCTTCAATCCCCAGAGGGCCAAAGCCTTCCACATGTTCACCACACAAAGTACCCATTTTATTTGGATCAAAGTAAACAAAAGGTTCGTATTTGAAGGAAAGATGCCCCTTGTGAGCTCGGAGACAAAGCTCCACAGAGGTCTGTAGATTAGTCTACACATCGTAGGAAGAAATTTGCGTAGATCCAAAGACACAGCTAGTAATTATCGGTAATTAATCAGAAACCACTTACTGCTATCAGCTGAAAACTTTTATGAAGCATTGCCACAAGGAGTTTAGTTAATACTATCACAACCACCACATTGTAGGTACCAACAATAACAGCACCCACAAAAGACTGTAATTCTTCACCATAGCTAAAACGTGTGACAAAAATTGCTACATGTGCCAGGGAGAATATATACCAGAATAGAGCAAAACATGTGCCAATAAACCTACAAAAACAAGAAAAAAAAAATCTGGTTAGGTAAAGCAAACACCAAAAGTGAGTTTACTTAATATAAATTCAAGTTCAGTGAAACATTGCAGTTTTGTTTAATTACTAGAATTAAGGGCTAGAACAATACAGCTATTTCATAGACATCAAACTCACGAATGGAATGTGTCATTGCTCTGTTGTTCACAGAAAATCCCCGCACAGTCTTTTTCTTCATTTACAGTAAATCCTTTGTCATAAAGTTGTGTCAATCCAATTGTGAACGAGAACAAGACAAGAAGAAACATGCCCAAAAATTTTCCAAAATCTTGTAGCATCTGCCCCATTGAAATCTGTGAAATAGATTTATTTTCAATTTTAGTAAAGCACAGTTATTTTTGTTTGTATTCTCTCCTTCAGCCTCTAATAAAGAAAAAATACCTGTTTACATTTTAAATCTCTTAACTTAAATTTTAACATGCTAAGCAGACCTTAAAATCAGGAGGTACCCTTGTATCATTTTCCAGTGAAAAATTCTAGATATTAAAAGAAAATTTAAGTAGTTTTAACGTCGCTCGATAAGTTATCTTTCAATTAACCATAAACAATAGTATGTACACATTATTCATTATTTGTAATACTGATGGTGATAAGTAACTCACAAGTCAATAAATAAAAGCAGTAAATGAAATGCATTTGAACATAAATACCATCAGAAAACACTTAATAAGGACACTGAATTAATCAAAACATTTGTACTCATAACTAATCACTAATCAAGTTAGTAGTAAACCAAATCCCATCTGCAGAACACAGAATTAATTTAGTGTATGTTTTATCTAAGATTTTAAAAATACACAAAGTGTAGGTGTGTAAACACAAAAAAATTGAAGGGGGTAAAGTATAGAAGATACGACACTAAATTCAGATCATTACTGTCTATTTCAACATATCCTATACAGAAGCTTGCAACAGTACAAATACAGTATCTTTAAAGAAAAACAATCATGCCTGTGCATTTTTCCAACGCAGAGAAGACCTTGATTTACTTTTGTCATAACCACAAATTTTTACAGAGACACAGCATAAACTGTTTACAGCATTTATATTGCTCTTCCTAGAAACTTCTTCAGAGAACAATATAGTATTATAAAGAATGCAAATATACAAAATGGGATCAAGTAAATCTAATCCTCTATACAAATCAGCGTGTGGAAAGCCTGATCCTATGTGAATCACAATCTGTACCAAATCATAGTCCAGAATTGTGTCACTGGTCAGGTTTTGCAAGTACAAGTTTACTGGGAGATGAAGCATCAGCTCCTGCTCCCTCCCATGCTGCTGGAAACTCACTGAGTACCCTGTTGCGCAGCACATTCTCTCTGATTCTTTGCCACAGACATGAAGAATCTGCAACTGTGGGCAGAGCTATGTGGCAATTATTTCATTTGGTCAAAGGATGAATGTAATCCCTATCATACTGTTTCATCACATCTATCCTTTTAAAGAAAAAAACCACAAAAACAACAAAACATTTATCATTTAACTGGTATATGGTCACAGGCAAGAGAGAGACAAAGTAGATCAAACAGCGATGCACAAAAAATGCAAACCACCCAAAACGATTTTGCTTGGAATAGAGTATAACAAAACAGCCCAAATACCAGTTGCTTTCTTCATATAGTCATGCTATTCCTTCCTAAGTATTTAGAATTTCTAAGCATTTGAAATCTAATGATCTAATCTAGCGGAATAATATTCCATCTTCTGTTAATAAAAAAAACCCACCACACACAGCCAACTTACAAATCTGTAATAAAATATGTTTTATTAATCAATAAGTAAAGTAACTGAATGCTTAAAAATAACTAATAGCCAAGAGAACACAGTAGCTGTCTTTCCCCCCATGCACTGTTGGGTTTCCATGCCATATTTGATTACCACCATTTGAACTTTGTGACCTACTTTCAGAAAATACTGTAAGAGTTCTTGCACAAGCTGTACTGGCCAACAGTAATAACATAAGCTTCATTGTGCCACTGAATGGAGTGACTGTTGACTGTTTTTATTTACTTGGAAAATTTCATAACATAGCATCCTAATAAAAAACTTGTGAAAGATCTAGTACATAAATAAATATTCATATTAAACAGTGAATCTCTTTAAAATGTGGGGACGCTTCAGTGTTCAATCAATTTGTATAACAAGCCTAATGCTTACTGCAACATCAAGACTTTAGTATTTTTTTTCAAAGTATGAAAGTACATTTCCATTTAAAAATGTATAAAAGAAAAAATATAAAAATAATTAACAGCAACATAGTCACAGCTAAAGAGAAAAGGGCAAGAAGTAAAACAAGCAAAACCCTGAGAGGAGAAACAGGCATCTTCCAATATTAAACTGGTTAAAAGAACTATGAACATTCTTTTTAAAGCACTTTTTCTGATGATTTTAAAAAGACCAATTTAACAAGCCATTATTTTGTATTAAATAAAAATATTCTGAAAGATAATTATTTGTGCAGCAAGGTAAAGTACTCTTAACTCATTAAAATGAGCTGAACCTTCAAGCTGGAGGTTTTCATCTAGACCCTCAAGCCTCCATACAAAACCTAGTGATCTGAGCCGAAATTATTTACTTCATAACCTTTATTAAAAAAAATATGCTGCTCCCAAATATTTATTCTGCCTTTATGTTTAATAGTGGCAATGTTTCTTGCCATGATTCTTTCAGATCATCTTCTTGCCACAAAGCTCTTAAAAGTAGTCCTGTTCATGAGAACAGAGGACAAAGCATTGATTTGCTTTCCAGCAAACTCCACCAGTATAATCACTGGATAACTACCCTATTTATTCCGAGCATCTTTTCATCCGACAGACACTTACAAAACCTAGTGATGATGTTGACAATCAGCTGTATTAATTAAATCGTACCACTATCAGGGGAAAAAAAATAAATAAATGAATAATTTTAAAAAAAAACATCAGTACAAGAAAGCAGTGATTTGTCTGATCTGATTTGTTGTCATAAATCTCCCAGGAAGCAAGGCCAGAGAAGCTGGAAGCATACCTACACAAAGCTTTTTTCAGTAAGCTATGTTTTTAATAACAGGTACTTTACTTTGTAAGCGCTTTTCGCTGGCAAAGTAACAAAATCAGTCAGTGCTGAGGACTCGAGCTGAACAGAAAAACCACAGAAGGGAAGAAAGTGTTGCTAGTGGAGTAAGAGGTAACTTCTACTCACAGTATTTTTTAGAAGGAAGCTTTCTTCCTCCTTTAAATCTAAAAAGGATTGAGGGAGATAATTGCACCCTAAATGTCTTAATAATAATCCAGGTTTCCTCCCCTACTCCCAAGCCTTCTGTATAGTGTCATATTGCACCCTCGGGTCCACCCAGTTTATCTGAAGTTTATCATGATGAGTAGCACCCAGACTAAGAAGAGAGGGTCTGTGCTTAAAAAAAAAAGAAACCAACGAACAAAAAAACCACTACATGGTATAAACTCAGTAAAAAACTCCATGTCTGCTCTCAAATCAGGAAAACAAAATTAAGTTGTTTGCATAAAACCAGGTTAAATTCCAACTTTTAAGTGAAAAATTTTAATTTAGCTTAGAAACTGTTGTAGTCTCTACCGTTCCAGCATCACAACACAAGACTGTTAATGCTCCCCACCACCACCTCCAGACAACTGAATGTACTACATAATTAAAATGTGGTTTTTTACTGTCATTATTACTCACTGTAAGGCTCCTGCAAATTCCAAGTAAGAAACCTGTTCTCCCTTCATAACTGACTATAAATAGATTACTATTTCAATCCTCTTGAGAGATTTGTCTTTTTCAAACCAAAGCAATTTGCACAATTCAACTCAACGTGCAACTTCAGTGAGATCAGAGACATAAACAGAAAGGCTTTTCATTACTCTTCCCTTGCCACACATCTCATTCATCTATTTTTTAGAGATAAGAAGTTAGGATGATCATTTGCATAGAACTTTATAGGATGAACCCGATCCTTACAGTTTTCAAACTGCAGACACTTATGCAGTATGTTAAGCTAACAACAGATGAAAACAATAAGACAGTGTATGTACAGTTATCATGGAAAAATACTATTAAAAAGTGAACTACAATAGGTCTTCCATTCTTTTTCTTACCTTTTCCCCTCTAAATCAGTATGTTTTACATGAGAGATTAAAAAACCAAACTTCAATACACTTTCTACTTTTACTTTCTGACTTTCTTATTCTTTATAGCAAATTAAGATCAAGTTCAGTATTTTCTCAAGTAGTAATGATATTCACCTGGAGTGGTCCCAAAATAGAGCTGGTTGTGTACATGAAGAAGAGACGCAGATAACTAAGGACATTAGCAAAAGCAAAAAGACCTTCTGCCACTAAGGTAGGATGGAATGCATCCCAGTCCTTCCTTTCAGCGTAATCATGAAACTGCAATATAAAAAGGAAAACTGAGATTACTCACATTAGAAATACAGAAATACAGAAATGCACCCATGTACCACTCCCTACTTCTGCCTCCAAAACAGGCAATAGCATAAAAGAAATGAACAGATATGATTCATAGATGGCTTACCTCTCGTATATCTCACTCTTTTCAGACAGAGACATTTTAAAAGCCATTCGAGAGGGAGCTAGAAATCAGATGATTTAAATTCAACACCTAACTGCCACTCACTTGCTCAGCAAACCACTGGTTTCTCTGTTCTGCTTTCCCTTCTACTCTGTTTTGCATGGTTTGTTGGAACAGGGACTCGTGTACTTTATAAACATGTGCACTGTCTACTGTAACAGGCCTCAGTCAAAAACAACATTAAAATGCTGCAAAGAAAACAACTGGTCTTAACCAGCTTTAGAAAGACTTAGGAGCTGGGCTTCCTTCAATGGATTTTATGAATGACTACAGAAAATGGAAGTCACAAGTAAACTGTTGGTGTAAACACACCCTTGAAGTATATCCACTAGGTACTATTCAACCATTCACAGAATATCCACAGGTCCCTAACTTTTGGCTTTGCTGAAAACATTCAGCATTTATATTACCAGCTTCTGCTGTCTTAAAATGGACATTCAAAAACTAAGGAACTCAAAGCTGCTTTAAACTAACTTGCCCAAAAGTGTGCTGCACAAAGATGGCAAGAAATGGGGATGACCATGTTTTTGTACACTGCAATTGCATGTCTACAAAGCCTGCTGCAGAGACTCTTCCTTTATTTCTTACAGCTTCATTGTTTAGAATATGATGTACATAATATATACATAATATATATATTATATATATATAATAGATGTAAACCAAGCCTTTTTATGTGGTTTTCTAAGTAATTTATAAACTATAAAACTAAATTTTGCCATATAAAATGGCCAAAAAAGCCATCACGTGCCTGTTACATAGGACAGGAGTCCTGCATCTTCAAAAAGGTTACAACTTAAATTAGCAGCAAAGGGCTCTCATCTCAGCAAAAGAACAACTACTACAGACATGTGATGGTTGCAAAGCAAATGGTCAGGAAGGCAGCCCAACATGGTATTCTCTATTTTTGCCAAGAAGCAGAGCTTTCCCTTCCAAATGATTACCAGCCTCTGAATCAATGCAAGGACACGTAAATGAGCCAAACACCAAGCTGGGAAGAACTGAACCAGTTCATTTCTCTTCCAACTGCCAAGACAGCTGTCAAGTCAGTTTGCTATACAAAATAATGGTGCTACTGCACTGACTTGAATTTTGCTAAAATATTCATATTCAATTGGTCTGGCAGCTTGCCATATGCTGTGCAGCTAACAACACATGCAACAGAATGGGAACGATAGTTTTCAAAATGTTTATCTTCAATCAGATCCAGATGGCTTTTCAAGAGAAAAGACAGGGCTCCTCTATGGGCTTGGGGCTTTCTTCCCTACTACCATAAAAAACACCAAACAAAAAAGCCCCCACCAAACAAAAAAAAATTTAAAAACCCACCAGAACCACTTATGACATTTGAGTATATGTAATCAAAAGCTAAATAAAACCTTCTGTAACAAAAAAGTGTTCGGCAATCTAAACACAGAGATTACTACTAGCGTTCTCCACAGTACTGGTCTATGGAATCAGGCGAGCTCAAATGCCGAATCAGACGAGCATCAGATTTCCCCAAATGAAAATCAAGCCATCCGCAAGACCAGCCAGTTCTTGCAAGTGAGACAGTAGCACTGTTTGGAGTCCCTGAGTACTTGGACATGTCTTGATGTGTTTTCTACCTCCCATTTGCCTCATCAAGTTTTCTTTCAAGCCCAACTCCCATTTGCTTCATCAAGTTCTCTTTCAAGCCCAAAATGCAAGAAGACCAGAGATCTTGACAACTACACAGCATATACCACATAGTACATTTAACTCAGAAGCCCAAACTGTATCCACATAGTAGGCCATTACTGATGTAGGACACTTATTTACAACATACTACTACTAACATACCATATGTAACACATCTTCACATATTTTGCAGCCACGTACTAAAATTATATGTGCCCAGTCAGTCCCAGAGGAGCTTTGGATCTATGAAGATGGGTGCTCACCTTGTTATGGGCAACAACTTTGAGGGCAAAAGTTGCCAAATACAAGGAATTCATGACAAAACTAAGCTGATTACGGGACTCTTCTAAAAAGTCTTCTAAACCATCATACCAGAGTCTTTTAACATCTGACCACACCATTCCTGCAGGAAGAAAAAAAGCCAGGGAAATCAAGCCATTGCACTGAATAGGTATTCTTTTACAAATAAAGCACTTTTAACTGGCTTTTGTAAATGATATTTTAGCAAAGAAGGAGGAGTGGAGTAATCAAGTAAATTTACTAAAAGCACTCTATTGGATTACAAGTGTTAATCATAAGGCAATGAGATGTTTAACCTTTTCAAGCCTACTTTCCAACTAAGAAACACATTCTCCGATAAAAAAGGGCATGAGAGGAAATGAACAGGAGAAAACTTGGACAGAAAATGTAATATTTAAATAAAGATAGAGGCCTAGAATACAAATGTTTTTTTCTGAATGAAAAGTGCTCACCTTTTCCCAAAAGCACTATAGAAAGCATTACAGTACTATATAAAAGTATTTTTTAGGAGTATGTAGGTATTATAAACCAGTTTTTTAAGAATAATCAGCTCTGTAACTGCTACTGAAAATACCCAAAAAGTAGAAACTTTTCCTACCCTAACTGGTATTAAACAACATTAGCAGAAAAAAGAGACCATGACTTGAGATGGCAAAAATCAGTTTAACTTAGAGCAACATGCATTTAAATATTCAGGATCTTTATAGCAAACTGAATTTTACCATTGTTAACAGTGTCTGGCTGTATGGAAAAATACAGTTGCTAAGAATGTTACTAACTGAATGTCTGTTACAGACTTGACATTTTTATAAAACTTGAAAGGACAGTTAGATGAAATATAAAAGGTACCTTTGATTTCTATGAATAATCAGTTATTTAGTGGTTTTTTTAGTACTTCAGATGTATGCTACTATATTTAGGACAAGAAGAAAAGCAATGTGTGTAAATGGTAGTTAAAAACTGTTAGACTTTGTTCAGCTTTTAGGACTTTGCAACTTCTCTAAAAATTTGGCTCAGTAAGAGCAAATCCAGTGAATGAAAAAAAAAAAGACAACAAAAAAAATCAGATACTTATGCATGACTACTTGTTCCGTCAGCTTTACAGTAATATTGGAAGGCGTAATAAAAAAAGTGTGCTACGCACAGTTCATTAAACAACTTGTATAAATCTCTCTTCTTACTGGTTATAAAGAAAGTATTTCTAAACCAGAACCTTTGTGCCCCTCCATATGATCACCATGTATTTTACACTTGTTAAAGAATCAGTAAAAGGAGTTGGAGAAGTACAAGATACTGTAATTGATGTTGTTCACACACACAAGAATTTGAGTTCTAGTTTTGCTGGGGAAACAGTTCTATGATTTACGTTCAGTAACTTAGAAACTGTATTCATGATTTTGAAAATTAATCTAGCAGAACACAAAACTTGCTGCTAATTAAGTGTTAGAAATTCTGCCATGGCCATTTTGACATGGATTTTTAGAAACTATTTTAATGGGATTATGGAAGACAATAATGTAGGTAAATCCTTGTTACTTGGTTTTTTTATTCCACCTGATTTTGTCACAAATTTTCTGAATACATTTAACTTACTGAATATTTGTAAGGAAACAGTACAATATGTCATTACAAAATATGCATTTAAGCTATAAATGCAATTACTATTTAAAAAAAATCTTAAGATTGAGTAATATGAAAAATAACCTGATTTTAACGATTTATGTTACTTATAGGTAATTTTTCAATCCTATCTGAAATGCATGTTAAAATATTACATGAAGAAAATAAAATGTCTCTCTAGCCTTTCATTAAAATTTCCAAGACCACCTAATGACACACTTTTTGCCTACATTAGATTTGATGGAACAAAAGATTTCTAAAATCAGATATTTAATCTCAAAACAAAGGAGGAATCTGTAGCACTGATTTGTACTCTACATTTGAGGTTTTCGAGTTTCTTTTAAGACCTGCATGCGTTTGTGTGTTGAGTACTGAGTATTTCCAAAGTCTGCATGAACTACTCAAGTTTTAATACAGCTCAACAATGCAAGGAATTGGCATTACAAAAAACCCCACCCTAAAATAGCAAATAAACCACCCACAACTACTTAGATAAAAACTATGGTGGTTTTGACTATATCATTGCTTTTTGCAAGTCCAGTCAACCAAATGATAAATATCTAATTATCTAACATTAAGGTATACGTTTCCATGAATTTATTTACCAAATTTTAATGTAACAACACACACCAACAAACCAAAACCATATTAAAAGGTTTTATGACTTTCCAACCAAAACAAAAGTTCATGAATACTCAACAAAAGTTATACCCGTGCTCCCTCTACTGCATCAACCAGAATTAACATGCATCCTTTCAGGTACAGTTATGATAACTGGAGACAATGACATACAGAAATGGAAAATTATAATATGGGAAAATAACACTTGTTTCTGTGTTTTAAAACAACGATGAGGTAAATGCACACCTTCAATTTATCAGACTAAGATGGAGTATGCATGCATATGCATGCATACATGAAGACATACAACATACACTTTTTTCCTTTAAACAATATGCCAACTCTGCAACAAGCCCTAATTATATCATTGATTACTTTTCAAATCAAGCATTACAGAATTGGTCATTAAAGACTGAGTTGTTACTTATTGTTGATGTACCATTAAACTGGGTATTTTGTGCATATATATTCAAAGTCCTCTCCCTGAGCTGAGTAGAATGCTCTAAAATTTCACGTTTACAACTGTGAAAGAGATTTTGCAGAAACCTAAATTTTGACAATTGTTTAAAGTTGGATTAGGCCAACAAAAATGTACAGAATCCTCCTGTTCTATCTAGTTGGAGCATATTAAAATAGAAATTAAAAGTACAGAAATTGATTTTATGACTGTCACTGCATGCTTACTCCAGCTCCTTACAATCCAGAAAAAATATAATTAGCTTGCATACAATGCACAAATACTTTTAATCTACTTTATGATTATATAAAAGATCTTAGCTAGATTTTCAAAGAAACAGTAATTTTAATAGTAATATTTAGATTCTAGCGTAATTCCATACAGACACACAAGTAATAAAGAAGCTCAGATCATTCCTATTACTTTTTTATAGAATTCATAGAATCATGGAATATCCTGAATTGGAAGGGACCCACATGGATCATCAAGTTCCACTACAGACTCCACACAGGGCAACCTAAAAGCAAAACCATGTATCTAAGAGCGTTGTCCAAATACTTCTTGTAAAAGGGAGCTGGAAGAATTAAAAGTTTTGTGGATTGTTGGCTGATGAAAAAAAAAAAAGTTTGACTCAGTGATTAAAGCACCTACATACTAAATACTACTACTTATTCATGAAAATTTATTGGAAAAATTTATTCCTCAACTTAGCACTAAGGAAACCAGCTGATGACAGGCTCTTACCTGTTACAAAACTATTAATTTGAAGAACACGTACTTGCTTTGCCTTCATGTTGTTTTTTTTTTCTTCAAGATCAGAATTTTAAAATGTCTAGGCAGATACACAGCTTTTACATTAACTTACTATTGCACAACTGAATCTCCCTTGCATCGCTCTGAATGCTACCAGTCCTTCTAAAGAAAAATTCACATTTCTCCTCTGCTAGGTCCTACAACATTCTGTTTCTGATACTTCGCTTTCTGTGATAACTAGAGATTGTTGTAGCATTTCACATCCCTTCCTCAAAACATGTTTGTGGTTTTTTTCCTGTAACACTATCCTCCAAAGAGAAAACTTTGGTCAAGCAATGAGTAACACGCTGATTTTGTAAGAAGATAGTACAAATCATTATTGTTCGATCAACATCAGTAATTGTCATCCAATCTACTCACATCATACCTACCAATTAGCCATATTATCAGAAGATAGTCTATTCTCTCAAGGGCTGGTCCCATTGTATTCTTCTTATTCTCATTGTAGACAAGAGAGTACAAATTAAGTAGTAACAGAAATGTGAAATATGAAGCTCCATGAATAATAAACTTCATAAAAGGAGTGTGGATTATTCGACCTACTCGAGATTTAGGGGCTAACAAGTAACACAGGGACAGAACTGGCCAGAAAATGCCAACCATCAAAACAGTCAAAATTTTCTTGCATGTGTGCTTGCGTCGATAGCCTGCCATCTGTCCAAACCATACAGTGTTTAAAAACTGCTGGCAGTTAGACTGAGCAACAAACTAGGTGGGGGAAAAAAAAAGAAACAAACAAGAAATCAGTCTCAGGTTTCTTTATACAGATTATTAATTTACATTATTGAAACTCATTTTCAAACTATGTGTAGTTACAAATGAACAGGAAAAGGCAAGAATATTAAGTTGAAATAATTATCTCATAAGAGAACAAAAGTGCTATGGACCCACTTATAAACACCCATTATTTTAATTCCCTTCTAAAGCCAGCAACTAAACATGAATTATACATACTAGACTTCTAATGGTTTTCAGATGAAGAGTTAGTTTGGATTTGTAATGATTTATAAATTTATCATCTAAATAACATCACACCTCAGACAGCTTGTCTGTTATTATAAAATACAGTGATCTTATCTAAAGAATAAAATACTGTTATTGTAAAATACTATCCATATTGTAAAACGCAACACCCTGTAAGATGAGGACTAAAGTGGCCAAGCACTTTTACAGATATCTGTTCTTAAAATCATTATGGCTCTATTCAGCAGTGTTAATTTTAAATCAGAGTAAGCTATGTTGTATCAGCCCCTCAAAAGAAAGTAACTTTGGCCTGAATGTTATGTAGATTATGCAACTGTAGTTTCAAATTTCAGCTGCTAATGTGCATGGAGTTAGAAAACAATGTATTTCACTAGAGGATGTTTTGTCATTTAATCTAAAAAATACCAACAAAAAGAACCTTGATATTATCATCACATTTTAGAAAGCATCACAAAAAACTGTCTGTATCGTAAACTTTCCAGGAATAAAACATATTCTGCAAAGATACCACACAAAAAACGCTGTTATTCACCAACCACTGTGGTAAAAATAAGCTATGCTCAAAACCAGAAGAACATTGAAACACTTCAGTATGCTTGTTTAATGCGTACCAGGAATGTGCAATGCTGGTTCTAGGACATTCTGTAACTATGGCTTATGACTTTTAAACACTATGTGTTTTAACAGTTTCACAAACAGTTTAAGCCTAGATACGTAGAACAGACAGAATTACAATGCCTTCTACAAACACTAACTAAAAATGAATTTTGCATGGAAAGGAAACTTTCTCTCTGTCCCTGGTCCTTGTATTAGAATCACACAAATACCCATTTGCCTTCTGGTACAGCAAAACTAGAGTTATAATTTGTCAAGTAATAAAGACAATGACCTACTGCATGAAATAAGTCCCATACTGATGGCATAAAAAGGCGATACTGTTCTGGAACAGAGGCACTATTCAGTTATACCAGCATAGGTCTAATTACTGAACAGCACAAATGAGGCCTGAGCCAAAGCTGAACAGCTAATGACAAGCAAGAAGATGACAAATCATGTATGGCACCTGAGGATCTACGCTTCCCTTAATGAGGATCTGGACAAATAATTACCACTACCAGAGCTGTTCATAAAAGAGTAGTCCATACTCCAATACAGAAAATGCTACATTCTCCTCTGCAGTGAATACTGAAGAAACATTCAATATCTTGCAATATCATTTGCTTGTTTCACATGCAGATGTTGTGTGTATTACTATGTCCTCTATAACTCTTGCAAATTTATTTCCACTTCTATGTCTAGAGGCAGAACAACTAAATTAATTACTAGCAAAATATGATATGGAAAGCCTATCAAATTACTGCAAGGACAAACCTCTTTTTGATTATACTTGATTGCAAGTTTTAAGCGGCTTAAGTTCATCCTCTCTTCCAACAACCCTCTCTTGTCCACATGTTCATCACTAGATGTGTGATTCAGAATAACTTCCAGCTCCCGTGAATTCCGTGCTTGTGCAAGCAAATCTTTAGCAAAGGTTTTGCACTGTTGAGCTAGCTCCTCATAGTCATTTCTGAAAGACACAGAAACAGTACATACTATTACACTGCTCGCATATTTTCCATTAAATCATTAACTATCCATTTTTGGTTGGGATTGTACATCATGCTAAGACAAATTAAAAAAAAAAACAACCAACAAACCCAGCGGTCCTATGTCAAGGTCCAAGCATTTCGAGGACAGCTGTGAGTAGGTTTCATCATGTAACATGACCACACTTTAGTTTAGTTTGCAACTCCACTAGACAGAGGAAAATTGAGAAATAGACTTAGAGTATAAAAACTCTTATCTTATGAGTTCCATATGAAGAGTTAAAGCTGAGAATTATTTCCAGTAGATGAGAAAAGTGTAGTAGTCACAAAATATGGCACTGGTAAGTCATCATTTGGACTTTCCACTTGGAAGAGAAGTTGTTTTGGGTTTTGCTTTATTCCTGTCATCTGAAAATTAAAGTCCATTCACTGAATACTATTTATTAATATAATAAACACAAAAAAAGAATGATGATTTGCTTCTCTCACCTGGCACATGGTCCATTTTAGTGCCAAGTTCTACCACAAAAATGCAATAGTTGAACTCCTACTAAGAAAGACAATCATCTATAAAACCAGAAAATTCTATGTTGTTGAGGAAAGTAGAATTTTACCCCATACAAACATTTGCTTTCACGTTCTCAGAAAGCTTTTGTGCTAGTAAATTTCAAAATGGTAGAAGCCTGCATAGTTTAAACAAAATTATACTGTCATTAAATAGACAGGGCATTTTCAGCACAAAATCTACACAGATATGCATATTACATACATACACACTGTTCAGAATCTGTAATATAAGGAGCAAAATTAAGAAACAATACCCAAAACAACTCCCAACGTGAGTCAGGTCAGTATAGACAAGGTGTTGCATACTTCTACCCTGACGTAGAGAAAAAAAAAGTGCAGAGTACTAATGAGCTATTGATATGATTAAGAGGTGTGTGATCTTGAAGTAAGTCAGCATTTAGAATAATTTCCATTTATTTTTCCAGAGTAGAACTGAAGTTTGAACTCTTGGTGCAGCCATACACATTGAACTGTCTACACCTAAAAGAATTTAAAGTAACTACACTGCCAAAATGACTGCTAATGCGGCATAAATTATTTAACTTCTTATTATGTCTAAATTATCAGTTTAAACACTCCAATTACAAAAAATTAAGAATAAACCTTTTCTAATGCATACATATTTCTATACACGTAATTTCATAAAAGTATTAAAGTTGGTTTTCAATTCCTACCTGAATTCAACCTCAACAAGGCTTAATTCTTTCAAGTCTGCACTAAGTTCAAAAGCTCGCAGGATTGGATCCTCCTCTGTCAACATTATTAAAGCAGGACTGGCCAAACACCGATAAATGTCAAGACGAAACCTGTGACAAAAGAACAGCAAGCAAAATGATCATGTTTTATTTGATTAGCAGTTTCAAGTCAGAACCTATTCCAAAAGCTTTCATAAAACTGTCAGCTGAAAGACAAAACAATTGGGTTTCTTAAAATCAGACACTACAAGCATTGAATGTGATATGTCATGGAAGATACTGTCCTTCACATACTTTGAATCCTTATTATTCTAAGTATCAACAATTGGCCAAACTGTTTCTCTCTTCTTCTCCTCACTACTTCAGCTGTTACTAGCACATCAGCAGAAGGCCATCAGTTAAGGTAACAGTATTGGTAAAATTTTGACATTGTATTATAGAGCAGCACTTACGGTTTTTCAGGTGGAAGTAAGAGAAGGAAGTAAAGCATTTAAGGCAATCTTCTATTTCAAAAAACTAAATTAAAAACACTGGGGAGTTTTAATGTGCAATACAAAAAAATAAATTCAGGGACAGCATCTGAGGGGATGTTTTTGTCTTGCAAGACTAGCAACTCATGAACACCAAAACAAAGTCTGTTACCCATTCTAGTTAAGAGCTGTTATCTCAAACATGTCTATTGTTTGTTTGCTTGGGATACCCCAACATCTTTTCTCATACTGAAGTTAACGACATGGGGTATCAGATGAATACCAGAATGTGGCCTGTAGTAGCTTCATACCAGTAACAATTATCCTTTCACTTCCCTTATTTTTTAATAATTTGGATACATACTGGAGTAATTATGTAATAATTAACTGTATATTGTAATTGCAGTCTACTTGTGATCTTTGAGTGCTGTGATTTTTCACCCCAACTCTCATATATTAAATTGTATTCAACCCTCAAATATGTTGTCAAGTTAACCAGACAAAATATTGTTAAGATTGGTAAATCCCTCTCCTCATTTGAACCTTTATTAAAAAGCTTTCTACTTCAAAAATACTGAAGAAAAAAAAAGAAAAAGAAATGTCTTTACTTTGCATACATCAATCCGTGCTAAATAAATACTTTCAGAAACAGAATACAGAATTATCCACCTCCTCACTGTGGCTCAAAAAACCCCAAATATTAACTAACTTAAGAAAATTTTTTTTTTCCATAATTCCTACGCTCCCAAGCCAAAGACAGCTAGAATGTTTGTGACACAACTGGTAGAAAGGAAGGGTACTTAGCTTAATATGCACAGTGACTAAGAGCATAAAACCAAAATGAAAAAAAAAAAGACATTGCCTCCCACCCGCCTTTTCAAGCACAACCCATCACCAAGAAGGACCGTCTCTCACAATAAAGGCTACAATATATTAAAGGAATCCACTCATAAACCTCACCTTAAAAAGGAAATACAATGAATCTGACCCACGCAATACCAGAGAATTAAGACAGGATTTTTTGTGTTACTGTCTATGACTGCTAACTCTTACCTGGAATGTCGCAGACTATCTTTTTTGTTCTTTGCAGTACACAGTGTGCATTCACAGCCTACAGCATGAGGTTTGGGTAATGATATATCTTGCTTCAACAGCATGGTGAGAATTTCATAGTTGTTACGATGAGCAGCTAAAATGACAGGTGCCACATCCATGGTCGTCGAGTACTCTGGGTTCTGAATGCGTTCCATTAGTTTCTGGAATGCAGAGTAGAAAGTATCTAAATTTATTACATACAGTTCTACTACAGTGTTTGCATGTAAGGGGTTTTTTTGACTGTTCAACAATGAATCTCTCCTTCAAAATATTTTCCTATGCTACCTAACACGAAAATAAGGAAACAATTGTAACAGCATTCAAACACCTCCCAGATGAATACCAGAAAAAAGGACACAGAAATGTTTCCAGTTTATTTACATAAAAATCTGACATTCAGCGCCTACCTTCTTCAATATACATGCATGATATTAAAAGTGCATTTTGCTCTAGTTTTAGAAAAAAAATTATTGAGTATATTTACTATGCAAGCACAGAAAAAATACCCGGATTGTACCATACTCTGTTACACAACACCTTATTCCTTCCCTCCCTCCATGTCTACTTGTGAACTTTTAAAAAGTTCTTTGATACTTAAGCATTGCCAAGGTCAGTCTCAACTGATTCATTTCAGGGTGAAGATTCAATGTTTATAGATTTGCTTGAAAAATCTATGAAACTTCAGTACATTAATATAACCATTATAGGTCAAGGCTGCTAATTACCCTGCAAACAGTCTACAAGAAAAGACTTATAATCACTCTTTTATTTTTTTTTCCTCTTCTGGACTAACTAGGCATCTGTTAGCATTTGGCACGTACAAAGCCACTGGATTCCTTAGGCAGTAAAGCAAAATAACATATTCTATCCTTTAAGACAAAAGAGGCTATAAAAATAATCCCTAATGTCCAGATTCTAGCACCTTAGGGATGTAGAATTTCTCTTAAGAACGCTGTTTTAAATACTACAGTTACCCAGAATGCAACAGTTAGTCCCCACTCCCCAACCGAAAATCAAGGAATAACAAGACTCAACTACAATAGTTGGTCTGGAGGATCTTTTTGGTCGGTGATTAAGTAGAATGTCAACAGCTCCCACCACTTCCGAGTCAATAGCCACCAAAAGTGCATCCGATGACTAAGGAAAGAAAACATGTCATATGTGAAAACAGCAGCAACTGAGATAGCATAAAGAGTCAAACTGAAGCCAAACTGCATTTTTATTTTTTTATCTATTATTTATTAATTTCTTTTTAAAGTACTAAAACAATGTTTTGTATTATCACCACACATATGATCAGGATACAAATTCAGGTTGTCATTCCAGGAGCTAGCACAGCATTACTGACAATTTGTTTCATTGCATGAACAGCAGAACCAACTGCAGAAATTACTTTCCAGCAAAGATGATGCAGGATACTTGCAAAAATCATGTTCTAAGGGACAGTTTACCAGATTATTAAAAGTGTTAAAAGCAAGTGTCTGTGTAGCACAACTCATGCGTATGGGATTCTTCATTCTGTGGTAAAGCTAGGAACATAAGGGTTTTTTTCTCGGCTGGTAACTACTTCTGAAATTTCTCTTAAGTTGAGCTAAGCAGCTTTTCTTTTTCCCCTACAGTTGATATTATTCTTTTTAACTCAGTTTAGAAAATTACAATTTTTACTTTAAAAATAAAAGACACAGCTTTTATTATTGCCACTAAAAAGGAGATCCAGGGAGGGGAAAGCTGTCTTGCTTAAGCCATCATAGTCACAACTCTTCCAGCAGCAGCAGAGATGTTTGCGTATAGTTAAGGAAGTACTGTTGGCATGCAACTGCCTCTGCCATCAAGCACAGATCAAGTTTAACAAGAAAGCACTGCAGAAATGCCTGCTTGCCTTAACTTAAAATCATCTAATATAATGTGCATTTTTCTAACTGTGCTACCATTTTAAAAGTTATACTCCACAGCCAAAGAGGTCTCTGCATTCTACACTTTTTAATATGATGCGCTCTATGTATCAGGTTTTTGCTTAAAAGATAACGTATACGTTATCGCTGCAACAGGAATACCATTTAAAATAAAATTCAGACTTGTTAATATCATTGACAATGTTACTTATGCATTTGCCATGCTAATAAAATCCCACTAGAAAAGTAAGTTAGTGAGAAGAAAACACTTTCACAATTACTAAATGGAAAAAGAACGGAAGTGTCCTACAAAGACAGATTCTATTTCCTTCCAAATTCTGACAGATTAACAGAGAAGATATATAAAGAGTAGAACACACAGATCAATGACTACACTGAAAATTTTCAATAACTTATGTGCTGTATACCTGGCAGCCATAATCCAAAAGAAGCTGTAGTATGTCCAAGTTTTCATTTTCGATGGTTATGGTAACAGCATTTCGTCCAAGCACATCCACACAATTTATGTTCATTTCACCTGAGCTGTTTTCCTCTAAGAGTTTCTTAACCATGTAATAGTCACCTGCACATGTAACATATGAACGTCACTTTGTATTATTATAAAGCAACAAAAGTAGGTGAACATCGTTAAGTACCAGTTACCATGAAATGAGACAACATTCCATAGCTGACAAGAGACAGTGAATATGTCAGACAATTAAGAAGTCAAGGCAGATAAGCATTCTCTCATCAGGGAGGAAACTAAAGATACTTCAGCAGGTCTCTTTCAGGAAAGTGCTAAGACATGCACTTTAATCCACCCCTTTAGTTCCAGTCCTAAAAACAAATACACAAAAGCATGGGTACTTTTCAGAACTGGGGCAGTAGCTCACACATAACCTGTGAGACACGGGAAAAACCAAGTTCAACTACATCAGAGAAGGCTTCTCTGTTCAAAAGAGCCATGGGCTCAGAGAAGTCCTCTCTACAATGCTACAAATGGGTTTGCACCTTTCTTGAGCAGAAGCCACATTAGTCTTCTCTGTATCACTCCGATTTTAGCATATATATCAAAGTAGGTGTGATATGATGCTGAAAACTCAAGCTAGCAAGTTTGATGAGCAAGTAAAGCTAACTACAGTAAGATGTACATAAGCAGCATTTTCCTATTTGACTGAAGTATAGACACACCAGGCTGCCCTGTTTAGCGTTATTCTGTTTAATTGATTCTTCTTGTCGAAGATAAAAGCTTTGAATTATTTTTGTCTCTAGGGTAACATTATTTTGCAACAGAGAAGACCATGACAAAGACAGACCTTAGTGCAGAATACTTACAGAAGTATAAGCAGAATACTTTTACGTGCAATAGAATACATACAGAGTCTGCAAGAGTACTTAAACCAGCTGTTACATAGACATATTTTTTTTTTGTACATTGTTTTGTTGTGCATCTTTTTAGCTCCCTGAGCCTCTGTTTATACTTAGAGGAAGCCGTGGCTGGGTCTGATCTTCAGGACAGACCACACCAGCACACAGCTGCAGGCAGCCCAGCTAACAGCAAGGCATCCCGCCACAGGGCACACCAGAGCAAACTAAGCCTGGCTAACGTCACGGCAGAAACACTCCTGCGGTTGTGAACTAACCTAAACACAGGGCCAGCAGACAGCTCTGCATATAAACACACCGGCTTCTACAACCGTGCTACGTCCTGAAGTACACGTAACCATTCAGCACAGGATTAAAAACCTATTTTAAGAGTTCAACGTTTTGGACGTGTTAAGATCAGATTGATTTAAGACTGTTTCTCTACGCAAGGTAGTTAAACATATTTTTAAAGTAAGTAGCGTATTCCAGAAAGGAAAATCTCTCCCCATCCACCATCACGGGTGCAAATCACAGGAAGCTCATCCCGTTCGTTCTGGGGACGTCCAGATAAGCCCCCAATTTTATAACAACTGCACACTCACAGACACTTTACCGGTGAACGCGGCAAAGATTTTACGAACTCCTCCGACACAAAGCGAACTCCCTCGCAAAGAGGAGCTGGCCCCGCTAGGACTGGGGGCAGCGGGAGGCGGCGGAGCCGGCGCAGAGCGGCCTCGCCGCTGGGCGCCTCCTCAGTCGGGCGCTGAGGCGAGGCCAGACGCCGCGGTGCCCCCCGGCACGCCCGGTGCGAGTCGCGGGCATCCGCAGGATTCACCCCGAACCCCCGCCTAAACCGCCGGGCGGAGGCGGGCTCGGGCCCTTGGAGCGAGCGGCCGAGGCCTCCGCTCCCTGAGGGCGCGGCAGGCGGGGCCGGGCCGGGCAGCGGGGCCGGTACCTTTGTCGCAAGCCAGCAGGAAGAGCTTCTCGTCCAGGGTGGTCTCCTCCTTCACCTGCCGCACGTCCTTCAGCGCCAGCAGCTTGTTCGGCGAGGCCGAGGCGGACGGGTCCGCGCTCTGGTACAGGGCGGCCATGGCGCCGGCTCCGCCAGGCCCATCAGAGCGCGGGTGGGGCGGTGGCGCGGCGCGACCCCCGGTGCCCGCTCTCACCCCGGAGGGCGCGGGGCCGCAGTCGCCGGCGCTGTCACCCCGCGGGCAGGCAGGGCAGGGCGGAGGGCGACCGCCCCCCGCCGCACTGCGCGGCTCCACGGCGGCCCCCCGGGGGGGGAGCAGCGCCACCGGGGGCCGTGGCGGCCGGCGGGCCGGTGAGGCGCCCCTGGCCCAGCCGCCGCCCCGACAGCGCTGAGGGGGCCGGGGTGGGCCGGGAACGGGGCCCGCGCCCGCCAGGCGCTGTGAGGGGGAGGGCGCTGCAGGGAGCTGGGCGGTGAGAACACAGCGCAGCCGGCCACCAGCATCGAACTCCCGACCGGCCCCCTTCCTGCATTTTCCCCGAGATCCGTTTTTCTCCCCTGCGGCCCTGCTCACCGCAGCATGTAGAGGCACAGAAACAGAGCTCATAGCTGTACTGACTTCAGGTGAGCTGTAAGGATTAATGTAAGCTGTGTTCACTGTTTTTTGAATCTCCTTCACAAAAATCTTGTTTGGTTAACACTTGTACTCTTTAGAGCTAACAACTTCCACTTGGTGCGAGCTGTCATTTCTCCTTCAAGCTGTAGCTCTTCGCTTGTAACTCAAACTTGTATGCTGAGAAGCAAGAGATGGTTGCCCCTGAAAACCAGTTTCAGTCTAATCAAAATAAGGTTAAAGTCATTCTGGACATATAATAATGAGTCCCATAATTGTAGCAGATTTTTTTCCCAAAGGGAACAAAACCACTACAGCAATGGGTTTACACAACAGTAAATACTGACCCTTACAAAGTAAGTTGCTGAGTGCCTGGGCAGGTAAATACAGTACTTTAGAACTGCATAGCTGAAGAAGAGATAATTTATTCTTACACTATAGAGATTAAGTAAACCTCAAATTTGGCCTGTCTTGAATGAACACTTAGAATTCTTTGTCTCCCGAATCAGGGCAAAGAACTCAAATTCCATACACTTGATCATCATTTGGAACAGGAAATAGAAACCAAGTAACTATCAAATGTTAATCATTTATTCTTGTCCAGATAATACAAACCAGTAAACAGGGACAAATGGATCTAAATCAAAGCACTTAATTCTCTCAGCTCCCAGTATCCCCTTATGTAATAGAAACTAAATAGATGCATCTTCTTCCTGTTAATATGCTGTGCAAGATAGTGAAGATGTAAAGCTTAGCCTAACCATTCCCTCATCATGATTCTTGGATTTTGTCACACTGAGGACTGTTTTCAGGAGTTGAGAAAGTAGCAGCTTCATACTTAAAAAAAAATTATTTCGTTTTCTTTCTTACTGTTTGGCTTCTGGTAACAACTTTATTAAACATCCAGCTCCCAAACATTTGGTGAAAATTTACTGCTGCACAGAAAGGAGTACAAATACTTACTTCAAAATTAGTAAGAAAATAATTATGGACTTAATTTCACCCAGACAGCGCACCAGTCTTTCTAGACAAACCCTCTGCACACGATAGACACTTTAGAAAAAAAAAAAAAAATCAAAGGAACAATCTATAAGGAAATGCAATACATTATAATGTGAAACCCCAAACTGGACTAGCCAGTGCTTTTTTGTTTTCTTATACAATATTTTATAAAAAATTAAAAAAAATGTTTAGTCCAACTGCAAAAAGCTAACACATATGCAAGACCGAAGAATTACATGATTACATTTCTGCTTACTGTTTGCTGTTTTTTCTTAAGACACAGACGATGAAAGCTTCTGTTCAGTAACAGAACAAAACTACTACATGTATTTAAAGATTATTCCCACAAAAACATTTCATCAACTTTAACAATATTCATTAGTTTCCAGACATTACCATAGGCCTTCACTTGCTCTCATTGAAGTCAATGGCAAGACTCTCATTGCCTTCAACAGGAGTTAAGCTCTTGAAGAATAAGGCAAGGACGATAACTCTTGTGCAGTTAGGAGTAATATGATTGGAATGCACCTTGAGACTTGTATGACTACATGTAAGTAACACCCACGAAAATCAAACAGTGTTTCACAATAGGTCCTAAAATAACATATGCAAGATGCTGCAGATTCTTACAA
The DNA here is from genome assembly GCA_034008185.1 of Gorsachius magnificus. Lineage (NCBI taxonomy): Eukaryota > Metazoa > Chordata > Aves > Pelecaniformes > Ardeidae > Gorsachius > Gorsachius magnificus. The sequence continues at coordinate 31,894,898 of CM067087.1, read as the reverse complement.
TGCTATGGAAACTAGTATGAATGAAGCTTGATTCATACGGTGTGGTGTTTTGGGGTTTTTTTAAAAGCAATACAAATCTGTGATGTTAATTTGGTAATGGACCTGTTCTGAAAACAGTATTACCCATAAATAAGCAATGTTACGAAATCAAATAAAATTTTAATATAAACACATTATTAAAACTTATTGAGTATACTTGTGCATACAAATTTTCTTGTTTTCTACTAAGCATCAGAATTCTGTAAACTGCGAGGCATTCATTATACTTAACATGGCAGAAAGTTATATTACATCTCTTCATTATTATACTTTGTTCAGTCCTCTTCCCATCAAACATGCAAATACTGTCATCACCATTTTTGGCTTCACTTCAACGAGATCATCTGGGAGAGCATATATACGAGCACCAATTTTTCGAGCAACTGAAATGGCATACCTTGGAAAATAATAGAAAATATTGTTATTTTCCTTGCATCTACTAGTGTGCCAAGATTCACAAGAACAACACCACATTTTAAAAGCAGGATACACCTGTTCAGTCAGTATTTACACTCAAGAATTAATGGACATTATTGTGAAGAAAGCACATATTAGCAATTGTATTGGCAAATGTTTTGCTCCTGTTATCAAAAGCTTTTATTTTTGTCAAAACCAATATGGATTATGGCAGGCTATTAATAAACTAATTGCAGTGGAGTCGTGGTAGGTCATATCAGCCAAGAATTTGAGTTAATATTTTAAATATTAGAAAAATAGCTCTAGAATATTAGAATTTATAATTTTTAAAAAAAACAAATCAGTAAATCATTCATTACACTGTGAATTCATGCATTTTTTGCATTTTGGGAAAATGCAAAGCATTCATTTAAAACTTACTTAGCATTGTTCATTTTGTCTTCGTAAGAAAGATCTTCTCTCTTGACCATTTCTGGACGAACTGCTTTTGGTGCAATGGCATCTATTAAATCTAGGACTGGTAAACTAGTGCTAATTGATTTGTCCTAAAAGAAAAGACTCAACAGATTAGTGTAAGGAATTTGCCTTGATTATTCTGTCTTCACAATGCAAAAACCCCTACAGCACATCTTACATACCTATTGAAAGGTAGCAGCATGTTTCATTACTTATGTGAAGGTTTTTTCCCCCCTTTTATGAGGTCTAATGTTCTTTTCCACAATCAAAGATTAAAAGGTTCACGCCCAGTGTCGATTTTTTTTATTACACAAATGGTTTAAATTTATTTAATGAGACAAACTCCCCTCCTTCCCTAAGGAAGGGAACTTTGAAAGAAGTCCAAGGACCAGACATTCAGGACAACAAAAAGGTATTTACATTCCCCGATTACTTTTATTTTTCTCCTTTTCTTGCAAAGGGAACTATTTTCTGCAGTAGTTCATGGTTCACTTTTTATAATTTTTCAACTTGAATGGTATTGTGAGCTAGAACAAGCAGTCTGTGTTTTGTTTTTAATACACAGACATGTGTTACCTATTCTTAAAACAGCAAGTGCTATTGCTGCAATTATTTCTTCCCAACTGTTAAGGCAGATAAGCAGCTGATGACGTCAAGCCAACGGTCAGCAGACAGTGCCAGCGAGGCTAGCTCTGTTCCCGCAGGGGCTCAGCACGTAAGCCACGTGACATGGCTGCCTTCACCACCAGGTCAGAACTACGATTTCAAGTTCAGTGAAGTCCTATAGAGCCACCACATTAATTATACATCTAATAATAGTAACATAAATCTGCTTTAAGACATTGAATGCACGGGTATCTCCCCAAGACCATAGGCCAAAACCACACCTTTGTAATTTTTATTGTTTGAACTAACGGCAATCCAGTAGAACTTTGCTTTCATAGTCCACAATGAACATCAGGGACCTCTGCTTTCTCTGCTACACAATCTGGTTGTTGCAGTAACCCCAAAATACAGACAAAAATTCAAACTGTGAAAGGCAGTATATACATGAATGTTGTAAAAAAAAAAAAACCAAAAACAAACCAAAAACAAAACAAAAAAACCCCTAAAAAAGGTATACTGAATAATGTCACTTTATGTAAGTTGCTCCTTATCTTTATTGGTCTACCATCAGTTTAATTACCTTAAAAACACAACCAATGCCCCTTTGAAAGTTTAGTCCTTTTTTTTGTGGGCTGAGGTGTGTTTTGTTTTGAATCTTACAGCAGCAATTATACTTTATTTTTGTTTCGTATTAATAGACTTGGAAAATACTTCCGAAGATTCACAGACTGTCAGAAGTACTTCCTTACACAATTATGCTAGCTGATGGGAGAGCCACTGTTAAAGCCAAATTGTTAACTGCTCAGGTTAAAAATCCCAGATCTGATTAAATGTGGAAAGAAAAAAAGTAAATTCATTTGGTTACCTTGAAACTTGTAATTGAAGTTTCCTTATTTGCTTTTGCAAGCGTCTGATTCACCCACTTAATAATAACGTCATCATTTACTTTTTCTCCCTCTCCAAGGTCTGATAGTACATTCAAAGTATACCTTTAAGAAAGAAAGTAAAGGTCTGAGAGTGGTAGAACTCGACTCTACCAACAGTATCAAGCTACAAGCAAAAGTAAAATATTACTTCAGCACAGTAACAATGCTAAGTACTTATCTTCATAAGGTACCCTTACCTTATAAACTATTTAGTACTTTAAATCACTGTTTTGATTGTAACAAGAATAAAATAGCACCCCAAAACTCACAATATTCATTGTTACATCATCTTCATGTATTTGTTTTACTCAGCACATCATAGCTACTTTTCCTTTATAAGCTTAAATGGCTCCTTACCATCTAAGTCACCTTGAAAACTGAATCACAGCAGTCTGAGAAACCAAAAGCATCAAGTGTTTTTGGATAGCTGTAATAAAATTAACTTGTGGAAAATACTTGAAACAAAATACTCTTTATTGACATCAATGTATAATCTATTTTTTTTCCTGCTTAGTGCACTAGCAAGATTTTGATTTTATGATAGTTACATTATTAGAACTGTGATGGCCTAAAAATTTCTTCCTGTTTTAACTTCTATAGCATACATCACCTCTTCCTATTTATCTTTATTTTTTGATTTTACAAATATTTAAGTTACTCTGTACTTATGGAAAGGTGCATGGAGTCAACATGAAATAAGTTGGGCTCTTTTAATTTGCTGCAAGATTTATAGCTTTAATCACAGTTTTTAGTGTACAAGGTTTTAATTGTCTCTGTAAATGGATGTATACACATACACGCTACTGTGGTTTCAATCACTACACAGTATGTAAAACTAAAAAAAAAAAACCAAACACGTGTAAAAGTTTATGTTGGAGAAGAGGGGTATTTAGAGATGGCTCTCAAACACCTGTTGGGTGAAATGAATGCTAGCTTTAATTGGCTTTGATATACAGACACACACACATGTGTGCAGATACATATTATGTATATATATATACATGTATACACACCTATCATATACTGTGCCTAACTTACCTTCTCATCAGCTGCCATACCAAAGCCAGAGTCAGAGTTGGATTACCCTCGTTTAGATCGTGTCCAGCAATACCAACCAGTGAGAATTTGGCTTTTGTCTTCCCGAGTTCTACTGCATAATTGCAATTCTCAATCTAAAGATAAATGTTGAGTGCAAGTAATGAAAACACCTTAATATTTCTATAATACAAACCTATAATCTATGGGTATTTTGAATTACTTTGGCTTACTGTCACCTATGGTGAGATTTAGAGCTAAAGAAAGATTTCTAGCCTTTCTACATGATCATTAAAATAACAGTTTTTACTATAAAGGCAAGCATGCAAGATTCCAATGATAATCTTTTTTCACACTTGAGAAAATCGAGTTCACTTTCACTAAAAGTCACTGAATTAAGATATACTTACATCAAACCTGAATTTGGAAAACATTGAAACGTGTGGTTCTTAAACATACAGTAATTTTTTTTCCCCTCTGCATTTCTGGCTTCATAATGATTACAAAACTAACTGAAAGTTTGAATTCTGCAAGTCTTGCACAAATTCTCCAGGCAGCAAATAAAACTGCTCTGTAAGGAAACACCTTACAATAGAAGAGCATCAGGCAATGATAGCTGTGTCAGACCTGAAACTTTTACTTATATACCCTAATTAGACCCTAAATTCAATATTACCAAGAAGTGTTTTAGAAACTAAAGTGATATATGCTATAACTACTATTTGTTTCTTAGGATAATATCTGGAAGATTTATTTTTTTGCCAGGACTGTCTCAGTAGCACCTAAATCTAGACAATGCAGATTACTACAAACAGCACAATAGGAGACACTGAAACTGGACTACCTACCTTCTTCATATTACCACCAAGTAATGGATAAGGAGGTTTGTTGACGTGGTTCCAGTCAACCGGCACACGAGTCATATCATACAATTGGAAGATTATTAAAGCATCAGACAGGTCACTAAACCAGAGTAAAACAATGTTTTTAAGTACAAAAGCTCATATTCACACTGAAAATGTCAAGTACTTAAGACTTCACAAAGTGTAATTAAGTTGCTGAAAAATTCCAGTCACAGATAAAAATTTGTGTGGTTCTGTGGAGAAACTGGCCTATATGCTATTGCTCCATTTCTGTGATTATTTACATTAAATTGTATATTTAACTTCATTATTTTCACAAATCTCAATGAAGTAAGCACAGCCACTTGTTTTACCAACTTTAATTAACTAATTGCTTTCTTAGGGTAGGCAGAGATAAAACATCTAGCTGAAGAGTTTCATTTATTGATCTAGTTTTAGTTTCCTTGGAACTTTCAAAAATGTTAAATACTCATGCTTTATATCTGCACCTACAGATGTATTTCACTAAAAAATAATCAAAACCAATATACTTATCTTATGAAAAAAAGAGTATTAGGAAAAGTATTATTTTCCCATTACAAATTGCATTCCTGATAATCCCCTTCAGCTACTTGCTAAATTAAATTCTCCACATTAAGCGATCTACAGACATTATCACTTTACACAGGTCAGAATACAGAAACAATGAAACCTAACAGCAAGTATACATGCAAGCAGATGTTCCCACTTGCTCCCTGTATCCTGTATCTTCTATGGATAGGATTTGAATCAACTGCTAGCACAATTTGAAGTGATCAGAAGCATCTAAAAAGCATGCTAAAAAGCCCTTTGCTTTGAGGTAATGCCACACTGTGTAGATTCTTACAGGCCACTCAGCAGACATCTATCCTTTCTCATAGTTTATAATTACATTACTGTTTTAATAGGTTTGTGGTCATTTCATCTGTCACGAGAGAAAATAAAAATCATGCATTATAAACCACAATAACCTCAACTTTTAAAAAACCTCATATGAAGTACGAGTGAGGGGAACACATCAAAATTTTTTTAGGTTTCCTAGTGTTTCTAGATCATGAGTGGAGTATCCAAGGCAGGTACTGCTTAATGCAGTTCTACAGACCAGTTCCTATCACACTGTGTGGAAACCTGGAAATCACTGTTCTAGTAAAAATACGCCTTCCCTTTCTTCTTCCCTTCTTCTTTCTTCCCCTGTCATCCATGGGAAATCAAATTACTGTTTTTAAAAAAGCCTTACCTGTATAAATGATTAACATACGGCTTACGCCCAGTGAATTCATCCAGTTTCTGAAAGTTCTTTCTTCCTTACTTTCTCCTATGGTGACAAACATAATTCTATATAAATTATTGGAGAAAACACTTTAATAAGCAAAGTTTAAATGGCTCTCACACCACTCCACCCCATCCTTTTCCTTGAAAGTAGAGTCTACTGGCCAATAAGTGGAAGCAATCTATCAAATTCAGAGTCCCTCAGTTCTGGGCACAAGGCCAGAGGCACTACAAGGAGCACTATTAGACTACATTTTTCTGTGTAAATACAATTTGATAAAATACAGAAATAGACTGTTTGTTGGTTATATTTTAGATAATTAATATAACATGGAGAAAAGAATGATGATTAATAGTTTCCTAAAACCAAAATCAGTGGAAGTTGCATTCAACAGTATCTTTAGATCTGTTTGAAACTGCATGTTTTTAATAAAAGTTAGTACTAACACACTTATTGCAATTGCATCAAACTTCAGAAACTACAGCTCCACTTCTCTCCACACAGACGTTCCCTGTATTAATTTATGAAGGTCCTCCCCAAAGCAATAGACCTCACCTTTTTAGTTTTTAAAACTGGAGACTCAGCAAGGCAGTTTTGTATGGGTCAAATTTGTGAAGCTATTTATACTGCCAAGGGGGCTAGTTATTCTTGCAGTTTTAACTAGCAACTCTGCTTATGAGAGATTCAGAAGATTCAATAGGAAAAAAAACACCAACAAAAACCTTCACTTTTATCTATTGTAATCATGAGTTCCTAAACTAACACTCTTTCTCTATAAAGTTACAGTTTGCAGTAATGCATTGATCTTCTACATAGAACATTACCTAGATTTTAACAATGTATCTGTGGCCAATTGCATGTGAAGCAACACTGCACAAGCTGTTCTCTCTTAATTCAAAGAAGAGCATTTAAGAAAATATTTAGCCTGAATATGCGAGCTTGGAATAACCTCATCGCTTTGTTTCCCTGGGCTGATAATCCACAGTTAAGAAAACAGAATGGACATTGAGGAGGGGGGAAACCTCCTCAAAAAGTGAAAGAACAGATTTCTCAGGACTGAAACATGTAAAAATCTGAGTAAGATTTTTTCGTTGCTTTTTTCATTTGTTCCTCAGAGGATAGTGGTACTGAGTTTGTCTAATGAGGCTTACGTAGCATGAAAACTGTCCCCTTTAGTACTGCAATTCTATGTTGACTACAGAACAATGAATATTTTTGCAAAATTAAACTACTGTTTTTCCATATAAAAAAGATCCAATCAAAATATAAGCATGATATATAATTCAAGTTTATAAAGCGTAACTTAATTGGTTATAGCAATTTGAAGCAAGTCCCTTTTGCTTTTTTCTTTTTTGCAGTATTTAGGCTTACTGAGCTTTGAATTGGTTTGCAATACCTAAAATACTGACACTAAAGTACTTCTAGGAACACTTGTCCATTGCAAAGACTGTAACAAGGTTATTTAATGAACTCTTACTAAACAAAGTGTAGCTACAAAACCAGATACTCAGCAACCACGCTCAGAGTGAGAATTTTAAAATGCATGCTTAAGACTGTCAAAAGAATCAAGCCAAGCAGGGACAAGAACATGCAAGTTCAGCAGCATCCTTTTGGATACCAGGAATCCAGGAAAACAAAACCCAGCATACTATATTTAATCTGCCACTCTAAACAAATCCCTTTATCATGCAACACGTAAGTGTTCATGAGTTTTCCAGGTGGCTGAGAACCAATCAATTTTTACTCTATTCTTTTATTCAAAATATACCTTGTGATCCTATCAGGAGCATATCTTCTGCTGAGTGGTGCAGCAGATAGCCAAAATCATTGAAAACTGCAGAAAGGGGGCAGAGCTACGCAAAAGAGAGGAGCAAATTTGGTAGTATACTTTATATTTATTGCCATCTCTTTCTTTGAGATTGTTATACTACAGAACTGAGTGGGGAGTAGCCACAGGGATGGGATCAAGAATCCGCAGCACTCCAAATACCTACAATTCTCTGAAAGACAGAGCTCAAGATGCAATTTGCACCATATGTTCAGCTGGCCTGAGAGGCAGTAATTAACCCTCTTGTGGTAGCAGCCTTGAAGGCTGGCAGTGGACTAAGCAACAGCAGCAGAGGACATCTACACCAGAGGAAACATGGGTGGACAGAAGTCTCCTCCCTGCAAGAACTCAGTTTTCTGTACGAGTTAGATTCCAAACTCTGCTGCCTTCCCCACAAGTTAGAGGTTCCTCAGAGCAACAGCGACACCCAGTTAAAGGTTGTGCATTGACTAAGGTCAGGACTCCCCCCTCCATCCCCACATAGCATCAAACATTCATTTTGCTATGTCAGTGTACCTGGGGGATATTCTATCTGCATACAAGTGCACATCACCAGACTTGTTAAGCATTATCAGAGCTGATGTCAATTTATGTGCAGTGTTCATTGTCTTAAACCAAAGAGAACAGCCACATCATGCTCTTTGGGTGGAACAGCCACTGAAAAGATGGAACTTATTGCACCAAAAGGAAGACTTTCAGAAAGCTCTACTCACCCACACATGCCTAGAGCTTTACATCTTGATTCATGGAAGGTCTCTACTGGTTAAACCCACGGAAAGAACTATATAACATTTAACTTACTGCAAGTCCTGCCCCCATTTTATATGCGTCATGTTAGACCTATAGATTTTTTTTTTCTTTTTTACTTACATGACAGCATGTTAAAGCAATAGAAAAATATAAGAACAATGCAAAAATCAACCAGAAAAGGACAGAGATGATTAAAACACTAGGCGGGGGGGGGGAAGAGAGATAAAAGGAAAATTGCTGAATAAACACTTTTATGGAGTACGGAAAAGTACTAAATACAGTACCTACATTAGGAGGGGTCAAATCTGCATTTCATGAAGCAAAATGGGAAAGCATTATAAATTATGAGTCAAGATTTCAACAGACAATCTATGATGAAACTATAAAGAGATTAATGTCTTATATTTTATATAACACTACCTTGAGAAAACATCAGTAAAACCACAGGATTTTATGGAAAATACAGCTAACAGAAAACCACATTAACAACACTGTCTTTTGGCTAAAAAAATTATTTTGATGATTTAGATCTACATGACACCACAAGAGTTATTATGTAGGTCAAAGGAGATTTGTCTACTTGCCTTTGAACAGATAACACTGGCATGATTATCCATCTCTAAAACATATACTATAAACAGTAAGTTAAATTTGGCCAGTATTTTTCATTACAATTATAATCTAGCATTCAGGTGATTGTAACTTTTTACATACTGTTTTAGCTGAGACTTTGATCTCATCTAAATATTTTAGGAAAGTTCAGAAAGCAGTTCAGCTGTTTTTTGCCATGCCAATGAAAACTCTTCTAAATTTGACCAAGTTTTCAGTGTTTTGAATCACACCTGCAGCTTGATGTTCAGACCAGAGAAGCTGTTTCCACCTCCACACAGCTCCTGCATACGTTCCCAGGAGCATACATTTCAAACAAAATTGCAGCAGAGGAAGGGCAGGTCTTTCCATCAATCATTTGTCCTGGATAGCAGGGACTGCAGTGACTAGGGATATCACAGCTGAAAAGGGAAGACTACTTCCTGTGCTCTGATACCTCTACCACAGCTGGCACCCAGCTGAAACTAGAAAAGCAGGAAGCCCAAAACAGGAACGGTCAAGGGATACAAGATTTGTGAAAAAGGAATGCAGCAGAACAGACAAATTATGAAAAAAAGGAGCAAAGGAAGATGGACTCACCTAGATGGAAAGGAAACCTGATAGGAACAGTAAGAGGAATGCAGGAGTAGGCAGTGCAGAGGAATGTGTGAACATTGCTGATGATTCTCCCGAGTGCGGCACCCCTGATTCTCACCATTCCTTTGAGATCAGTGAACAACTGCGAAATACACTGGCAGGAGCCATTTCATTATCCTGAATTAGCTGGTCACAGAAAGGGTAACAGCCAAAGGTTGCTACCAATTATCCCTGTACCTCTAGCATTAGGAATCTGAACTGTACAGTTCAAGTCCAAACTTGCTGATATGCTGGGATCTATATAGGTGTCTGATGCAAGAGATTAATATAGGTTGCTGATAAGGAAGCCTTTTTTTTTTAATGTTTTCTCTTTTAAAACACAACTAATACACATACACACACATATATAAACACAATATGGGAAAAGTACTTTAAAAGACTATTACAGTTGCATAACACAGCACTGCAAATTAGGGAAAGCTAGAATTTTTGCATCAGCTAAAATATAAACAGTATGGAAAGAAGCACGGGAAACTGGAAAGGGAGTAAGAACAGTTTTTGCTCTTGCAAATAAATCATAGAAGGTTATCCAGGAATAGCCTTTGGTCAGGCTAACGCAAGTGAACAATAATCACAGTAATGGGGACTTAAGCTACAGCTTATATTGAAAGCTAGTGAGAAAGCTCTATACACTGTTGTTAACACAGGCACTATCACACAGGGATCCTATATCACAATCTAGAAGGAATATTTAAATAGAAAACACTAATATTCTTATCTCCCATATGCTTACTAAGTTGAGTACCTTCTAATAAATTGACATCGTAAGATGAACTGTCAGGCTTGTGTAGGGCTGGATATGTGTTAAAGAGATTTGCAACAAAAGCCAAATTGAGTTTAGGGTTGCCTGCAACCACATCAGCTGGAGTTACAAACTGTCTGCAGCCCAATTTATCTGCCTGTTGGAGCATGTATTCAGCCCTCCTCAAGTCACTTTTATCCTAAAAGAAAAAAAAAGTTATAGTGAATACTAGCATGTTTCCATTCTCTACTGAATCTTCAGTTTGGCAAATCTTTAAATGATCCATGTCAGTTCCCCTCTCGTTCTCCCAGTGCCTGAGCTAGCTGTTACAGCCCATAACAATTCCCATCTTCCTTCCAATTCCTTTCTGTCCTTCACTTCTGTGGCTGCCTGCGCAGCATCCCTCATGAATCACAGCAACAGCAGTAGTAGCCAGAAGTGTAGTGGTTATATTTCTATTTCCAGGCTGTTGGTTCCTGCACTGTATATTCTAGTATGTGTCATAGGTTCACCACCACTGCTTTAAACTGATATTCTCAAGCACAGTAACTACAGATGATGCGCAAAACCCTAAGAGTTTGCATATTTCAGGATGTGATAATCCACTACCTTGCTTGCCTTTTAATATTTTTGCCTCTGAATTCTATGCGTTATTTTGTTTATTTGTCCTTATTATTAATCTACATAGAATAAATCAGTCTTCAAAACCATGTAGCATATACTTTTTGTCTCTAATCTTCACAATACTAAGAGTTACTATTTATAGGGAAATGAGTTAGTAATTGAATTACTGTTAGAATTGAGTTAACAGTCAGTAATTCAGTGTTGGTACACTCAACCAGAAGCTTGCTCTAGAACAAGTTGTTACTTGTTATTGATACTGGCTTATAACCTATTACAGGACATGATCATATGAACTGTAGGAAATTACAGAGAAAAAACCCTACTATCCTTTCTCACTCGCAAGAAAACCCCCAAACAAAAGCAAACAAATAAACCAGAGCTCTCCTCATAAAGGAGTTTGAGAGGACTAAAGCTTGCATGCAAACATAATTTTGCATGTGGGTTTTCATTATTATAATGAATAACAAGATTCTACTTAAGATTCTGATTGATATATAGGTATCTGTATCTTAGGCACTTAGTTCAATTTTGTATCAAATGCAATCTCAGAATAATCCTTCCAGTGAGCATTCACATCTACCTAGGCTGGTTTTAGACCCTCTATCCCTTTACAGCTTAAGTTTGGTAGTTGCCACACTTTCCTTTCCTGCTGGTTATTGGGATGGCTCACATTATTTCTGAATGCTATTTGGTTTGAGGAAGGATCACAAGGTTTGTGAAGTCTACTCTTTCTCCTTGTCTGAATTCCAGAAGAGCAAAACTGAAGCAGGATATTGTAATCACGTTGGAGTACCCAACTAAAAATAAAAACCAGTTAGACACTACTCCAAGTAAAACATAGCTCCAAATTTTAGACTGCAGAAGGCATTATCCTGTTTCAGCAGCACCCTGGAACTTAACTCAAGCTTTTACCTATTTAAGCTTTCGTGTCACTGAGGAGTCTGATTGAGCTTTCGTATGTGTTACAAAACAAAAGGGGATTCTGGGACAGCCTTGTAACCAAGATGTTGGACACACACATAGAGGTCTCAGATAATTCCAGTCTATTTTTATGTTTCTGGATACTTACATGAAATCCTGAAAAGTCAATTTTAACAGGCAATTCATTACGGTCATCTCCTTTGGGTGCAATCTGATTTAACAGATGGTAGTACGCTCTTGAATCCTAAAACAAGCAGTGTAATATTTTAAAAAAACTATGAGCAAGTATGTAGCCTTTCATAACCATTTACTGCTTTTATAGTTCAAAAACCATAGAAGTAAAAAATATGGCACCCTAATTTCAGTGAATATGGATGAGGTCATGCAACCATTTTAATACGGTATTTCTCGTAGAACTTACTTAGCCAGATGACAGAAAAGGAACATCTGTTAGTTATTCTGGACAATGTTAGTTAATTTTTTTGTTGGATATGAACTAGACAGCTGAAATTCAGATATTTAAGGCAAATTTATACAGAATACCCACAAAAAAATCCCAATATGGATCTTATTTTCAAAGTTGGTATTTATTCCTTCACTATCCTTTCCAAACAGAGCGTTTTTGTAAAAACTTCTCATTCTTAATCGATGAGGTAATTGGAATTAAAAATGGAGAGCAAAGCGGTTGTTTTAGGATGAATCTATAGTGACAAAAGAAGTTGTATTTATTCGATCCAGTTTTTGGTATGTATCTGGTTTTTTTACTCCACTAAGAAACTAGGAAAATAAAACAAAAACCTGCTAGTAAGAGAAGTATCTAATACTTCTCTTAAGTAGCATGTAATATTTTTACCATAGCAGTTTTCATATAAAACCCTAGTTAAGAGTTTTGCTTCAATAGCAGCCTCCTTGATGGCATTTGAAAAGACATAACTAGCAATTAACGACGTGGTTTTCTTCAATGAAAAGAGGTCTTACCACCTTAGGGAACCTTCCTCCTTTGCTTTAAATTTTAAAAAGTTGGGTATTCTCTCTTCAACTGGACTTACTACAGTAGTCTGCATACCTTATATAGAATTACTTGAGAGAAGAAATATGCAGATCTGCCATATGCCCCAAGGAACTGATGTGCCTTTCTGTTCCCTTGTGTCAGTAAATTGGCACACCAGCAAAGCACAGTGATTGAGGGGGGCTGCTCTCTCCTTGGATCAAGAATCAGTAGCTACTCCAGACAGCCCTCTGAATAATTGTTCTTTCCTACCCTTCTGCAGAATGGTAGGTGCAAAGGGCAATCACCATTAGCAAATATGCACCAGGAGGAGATTTAAAGCCATACACTTCTTCCTTAAAACAACAAAAGAAAGAGAGGATGGGTTTCTGCAGACCCAGGAGCAGGGAAGGATGGACTGGAAAAAGGTAAATAATAAGGTAGTGCGAATTGTCTTAAGTAACTCTAATAACAAACTCAGAACATTAGAATTTCCCCGAATATAAGCTTGTCAGAAATGTTCGCTTTATACTGATGTGATAATACATGGTATGAGCAACTGAATAGGATATGAGAGATCAAAATAATGCTCTTTCAGTGTTAAAAAATGCAGGATGAATCTATAGCTTGAAAAAGCAGATGACTACTATCCTACTTCTGATCTGGCCCATTTGTTTCTATGCATAGCATGTTTAAATACCATTATCTTCAATTATCAGAGTGATAACTACATACCTTAATGTCTTGGCTGAAGTTACTGATTTTCTGCCACCCTGCATTGGTCAGATGGTAGTTCACCCAACGTAGCAAGAGCTCTTCTGGGGAAAGCTTCATTAACTGATCTAGTTCTTCTCCTTCATTTAGCAAGGCGATAAGAGCTAAAAGCAAGTTTGAAAGAAAGCTGAAATCATTGCTATTGTGATTTCAGTTAAGTCCAAGTTGTGGACATTGCTGTACCTGATATTACTCTTACCTTCGTTTCTGGAGATCTCAATATCAGCAAAAAGACCAGCTTTAATGATCTGCCACAAGAGTCCTAATACCAAGTGTGGTTTTCCTTCTTGCAAATCTTGTGATCCGATATTGACAACCGTACAGCCAATAGCAGATGCTGAGTTCAGAGCCAGGTTTAGGTTTTCCTATTTGGAATATTATTGTTTAACAAATTTATAAGGTGGTAATTCTTAGTAAATTTGTTCATAGTAAATTTTTTAAGTTTCAGAAGTTATAAAAAATAATGCATTGAACCACTGTGTATCTTGTCAAAATTTAATGGAAAACATTATTGACAGTGTTTAATATGGACCCACCAAAAAATCATGGACCACCTTCTGCAGCTTGAGTCACTGAGGAATACTCTCACCAAAATATTTTTTGTATCTCACAAGTATCACATACACAAATGAGACAACATTGCTCAAATTATCAAGGGCTTGATCCTGTGGAAAAACGTGCTTATATGGAATCCTGCCCCTGTGCAGGAAGCTACTGATATGACTGTCATCCCATCTTGGATCTTGTACAGGCCGACATGTTTATTGAAGTGTCGTGGTTTAACCCGGCTGGCAACTAAGCACCACGCAGCCGCTCGCTCGCTCCCCCCTCCCTCAGTGGGATGGGGGAGAGAATTGGGAAGGAAAAAAAAATGTTAGAGTCGAGGGCTGAGATAAAGACAGTTTAATATGAGAAAATAATAATAATAGTAATAATGAGAATGGTAACAGAATATACAAAACGAATGATGCACAATGCAATTGCTCACCACCCGCTGACCGATGCCCAGCCCATTCCGAGCCGCGATCAGTCCCCGAACAGCGATCACTCTCCCCGCAACCGACCGACTAACCCCCCTGAGCATGATGTTATATGGTATGGAATAGCTCTTCGGACAGTTTGTGTTAGCTGTCCTAGCTGTGCTGTACTCCCAGCTTGTTATGGACCTGGCCGAGCAGGAGAAGCTCAAAAAGTCCTTGAGTAGTCTCAGCACTACTTGGCAACAACTAAAAACATCAGTGTGTTATCAACATTCTTCTGGTACTAAATCCAAAACACAGCACTATGCTAGCTACTATGAAGAAAATTAACTCTATCCCAGCCAAAACCAGGACATGAAGCAACTGTTAAACTGTAATTGGACAGTATAAAAAAAACCAAACAAGGCAATTCATCCTGACACTGAAAGTAAAGCTGATGATTGTCACAGATGAAACATTCCAAGAAAAAATACCTGGCAGATCTCGTAAATATTACCCTCTATTTTCTTGTGTACACATTTTAGCTATCTGCAGAGACAACATAAGCACACATAGTATTATCTTTGCTGAGACATCTTCTTTCACCAAGCAGAGATTACAAAACCCACTTGGAGGATTTAGAACATGGTATGTTTTAAGTGTTCATATTTTAATGTCACAGTCTGAAATGAAAAGTCTGGCAATTAACTGACTTTTTTTAAATCAGGGTATTTTTTTTTTTTCCTCATTAGGCTGGTAACTTACAGATCTATTCCCTCTTCCAGATCTATTTTTTTATACCCAAACTAAGGTCTTAAAAACTGTTTCTCTCAAATATTTTCAGGACTTCATACACAATTAAAAACAGAACTTATCTTCTATCCAAACCACTCGCCACTATGGAAAATGCAATACTTTCTGCATTGCTAAAATACAACCTGACCATCCACTCAGAATTCTAGAACTATTTTCTTCAGATATTAAGTAAAGCAAAATGAGAATAGTGAATAGGGAAATAACTAAGGAAAGCATGAAAAATACAAGTTTTCCTGTACATCACCCAAGAAACAGGAGAATTCAGAAGGGTTTAGTAGAAAATAACAATTTCATGCTTTGACATTTTTAATACATAGGACTTCAGTTTTGCTCCATCAGGAGAACTGTCATTAAAACAAAGCTATAGAAAGATATTTTACTTTTTCATTTGTGGCGAGTTCCTATCTGTGCAGTACTTACAGAAATAGTGAAAGGAGTGAGTTTCTTCTTATTAATAGCCCTTTCATCAATTGTATCTGGTTGCGAAAAGTTGATCATTTTGCTAAGGAAGAAAAGTCAGAGATTATTCATTCGCAGAAAATACATTATTTGATTATAAACTGCTAACACTTTAAACTAGATGTAAATATTTCTGATGATAAAAAATGACCACCTCATCCTCTAAATCTCCTCTCCCTGTTAAATAATTGCACATTCACCCAGAAACCTCCAGATAATATGTAACTGTAAGGAAGTTGAGCAACTGGGTTTTACACTTAAGTAACAGAGCATGTCTGTGCTGTCAAAAAAAGTTCTTGAAAAAATTAAAACTGTAAACTAAAGACAGTTAAATAGTTTCTTATGAAAAATCTTTCTAATATAACCAACATATTTCTGCACTGCATTTCTATAGTATCTTGCACGTATAAGGATCTTAAAGACTAATTCACGTTGATATTAGCAAGTTAAGCCCTGGTTACCATGGTGTATGAATAAGTATTGTTAGTCTAACTAAGCAGAAAGTTACAGCAGACTAAAATTAAGGGACCTACTATACGCTCCCTGTCTTGCCATGGATTTAATTCAGATCTCTGTTCCACCCATCCCGTGATTTAGTAACTACATTTAGTAACTTAAGAAGATTTGAAATAGCAAAGATTTCTAATTATTTCACCTAATGGACATATGAACTGTGTAATTACCTCCTTTATAAACAGCCTGCACATATCTGACATGTATAATTATGGATCTGAAGTGGAAACCCACTTATATAATATATAGAAAGTCACATTAAAAATTTGCTTAAAAATAACATTTCTATGGGCAAACAGATTTTCCCCATCCTACACACTGGTTGAAATATTTAAGAGTGGAGTCCTCACATTAAAGCCTACCAGAAGTTTTTCCATTCATGTCACTGTGATCAGCATTTAACCTTTGAGATTAATTTCTTTCTCACAGCCCTGGACTCACCAAAGGAGGATGCCATCTGCAAGGCATTTAAAGAGACTGGCATCTGATGGGTTCATAGGTAGGAGGTGCTTACAGTCTGGGTCATCTTGTAGAGCTTTATTTATCCAATTAACAAAAGCAACTTTTTCTTCCTCTGAACAGAAAAAGAGCATTAAAATAATCTATTATCACTTCCATGAACACATACTACTAAACATCAGACTTGGGTCAAAGAACCCCTTAGCTTCACAGGGGCCAGTTATGAAAAGAATCAGACCAGTGGGAAAGCATGCAAAAAACATTAAGTACGGACTGCAACGTCTAAACATCTGGTGATTTTCTGAAAGACAAAAAAAAAATCATAGCAACATAATAGATCATCATGGCTGACTTTGAATTCAGTTTCTCAGCAAGTACAATGAAAAGAGGGAAAATTGTTATCTGAAATATGCAACATCTCAATCTATACACCATTGGTTTAAAATGCAGCATTTCATTTTGCCTTCTAGTAAGGGACTGGCAGTATTTTTGAGATCATCATCTGGATTATTGTGCTGTATTTAGCTTTGGGAAACTTCAGAAGTTTAGAACCTCAGTTTTACGTTCTCTTTCATATTTAGTGCAGAATTTATTACTGTGTATCTAAGAATGCTTATTGGGACAGAAATGATATGTGGTGTTCTTTTCATTTTAAGTTAACACTGCGGAAATGAAAATGGGGGTTCATTTTTATCTGAGTACAGGAGTAAGAGTAACGTAATGAAGCCAAAAACTTGACTAGCATTACTAGAAGTATACCAAAGGGGCCATTTTTTCTTTTTCCCCCACATGCTGTCAGTGCTTGCTTTCATTTTTTGCTCTGGCAAAGATGCCCAACTTACCTGTGAGTGCAGCATGAAGCTAACAACTGAACACTCCTGTTTAATTATTTCTTACCTGAATAAGAGTGCTGTGTCCCCTCACTAGATATTGCTGATGTTCCTCCAATTGCTGTAATACCTTCCTTTTTGTTTATTGATTTTCGGAAAGATTTGCTAACATCTTTGCTTTTCAATTCCTGAATTATCTGGAATAAGAAAAAGAGCATTCTGTGATTGAACATACCTTCAAATAACTGTTAAATCATGTAAGTACTCTATAGTCAGTGATTAACCTGACCGCCTTTCTTTGGTATTTACATCAACTTCTGTGCTGAAAAAAAACCTGTATGGTTGAACTAGTTTAAATCCCTTCATGAAATTTGCATACTTGGATATCTAATATATTATTTCTCAGTAAGTACCTCAAGGTAGGTATGTAACAGTCTACACAATTTTCCCACAGATATTTTGGTGAGCTGAAGAAAACACTGAAGACATACAGATTTTCTATGACTGTAGCATATTTCTTTCACTTCATCATATGCTTTACAGTAAAAGGTTACTACGTGATAGTTACACATGCCCTTAAGAAAGCTGACACCATTTTCCACCTGCCTGCAACATAAACCACATTGTGTATATCCTTAATTGGCCCAAATACTTTAGAGGTCTCAAAACTGACAATGAAGTATAAGTAACAGATACAGTTTAATACCTGGATGCAAATATTTCCATCTCACCTATGAACCACTGCAAACTAGAATATCGAAAAGAAAGATCAATAACTAGTTCAACAAGCAACCTCTTGCAATTAGCAGCAGTACTCTAAATACAAAGCAAAAACTAATCATCTCCATACACACACACAAACCAACAGCCTGAAAAGTTTGTTTCTCTTAAATAAAGCACGCTAGCCAGTGATCCACATTAAAAAAGTCTAAACCGTTCAAATTTGTTCACTAAAAGTGAAAAATTGTACCTCACTCCCAGTAAAAAATAACCTTCAGTATAGAGATTAAACACAGTAGTGCAAGCATTAGTTTATCACTAAAATAATTCAGAGGCCAGTATCTAATTATCTACTCTTTTCTCAGGGCAAGGGCTGACCCAACTGTTCCTAAAACATGTAGTCCATCCCTTCATCTTTGAGGAAATAGAAAGTATAACAGACTGAAACTACTCTGCTCTCAGATGCTGCCCAAATGAGATCTACTAAATTAAATAGGAGAGTGAAATATAAAGACTGGAAAATAATTACATAGAATATTGTAAATTGTCACAGAAAACTTTCCCATTCTCAAAATATTATTTATTTGTATCAAAACAGTACTTAGTTGTACCACTTCATTCAGTTTTTCTATCCTAGTTCTCAACATATATCAGACAGTAGAGAAAAATCCCAAGGGAATGTCTTACAGAGACAAATTCTTCAAAGTTGATTTTCCCATCCTTGTTGCTATCTGTCACTGCAATGATTTTTTCTACAATCTCACGGACTCTGTAACCAGGCAAGGGCAGATTTGCTTCTTTAAACAGGTCTTGAAGCTCATAATCACTGACATACCCACTGTTGTCAATATCTGTAAAATGAAAACACAAGTTGTTTTTATACTTATGTAAAGAACCAAGTTGAGAATAAATAAAGTGTGAGAAATACAGTTCTAGGAAGTGAGTGTTTCTTCTTACATAAATGAGTAAGTATGAAGGAATACTTGTGGATTAGAGGCACAACTGGGTAGGAGTTGTGCCATCTTGTTATGTATTTTCTCAGGAACTGTTTTATAAACCCAAAGCACAGCTATAACAAGATGGCATATTTGTAAATAGCTAACCTTAAGCTTTTTTTAAGACTCCCAACAAAATTCTCTATAAACCTTCAAGTGAAAGGGAGATCAATTAATGTATTCCTACTGTCGATATTTTACCATTTGCAATCAGTAAACTCAAATCTGATGCAAGTTTTTACTAAAAGAGCACACTTAAACAAGAAAATCTACTTACACAAGAACTCTACCTGACTCTGCATTTTGTTTCTTATCCTAGTATCTGATAGACATTTTCTGTTCTTCAAAACTTTTGATGTGGTTAGGCTTACCTGTGAAGAATAAATCCGGGATGATCTCTATCTGTTTATTAAAAGGCGACCTTCCTTAATCTATTAACTAGCTCTATTGGGAGCAATTTGTACTACCACCTTTTCACTTACACTTGGCTCCCAAGACCACATGTCAGGAATGTCCACGTACAGCAAAGTATTGGAATGCTTTTTTCAACAAGAGATATGGTATAGCTCCACAATTGTGGAAAGAAATGAATGGCTGTATCACATAAAACTAAATTAAGAAAAACTCAGTATAATTTCTGTTACTCATGAATAATAATGCAGCAGCACAGAAGGAATTATAAAAATACCCTTTGTACTTCCACCTCAGGCCAATCTGTGCACAGAAAGTAGTCTTCAATTCTTGTCTTAGTATAATAAAGCACCATTTTACAAGCCTATAATATGTTTTTATCCAATGCAATGTATAAGTGAATCAAACACATTAACTTCCTATTTTTTTTTATATCTATGCATGTTTCCATATATATGTACACACATATCCATATAAGCAGAATTTGAGAATGTCCATTAAAATAGCCTTACCTGTACTTGTAATGCAGTGTCTATGCAATGGAGAGAAGTACTTTTAAAAGCAGGAAAGTTATAGTCCATACACAGTACAGATGAAGCTTGATCAAATACAAGAAATCATATCCAGCATAACTAGTGCCAGACATAGTGCCCATAATTTTATATATTTAATGCTAATATTTTCCATGTTTAACAACAATTTTCAGTCTCTTCCACGATCATATTAAAGCTCTTGCAAAATATGAATTAATAGTATTTTCCCAGTTCTATAAAAGATGTATCCAAGATAAGTAATGTAAGTAACATGAGTAACAGAGTCAGAAACAGAAGCAAAATTATGTGGCCCCTTTTCTGACTTGTCAAGGTGCTCCCGCTTCCGTTTTGTTCATTTACTACTTAAAAAGACCTCTCTTCATATTGTCTCTAGTATAAGAACTCAGCCAATAATACCAGAGTGGATGAATACGTATCATGTTACAGAAGGGAAAGCAGAGAAACATGCTTTCATCTCTAGCCATAATAGATTGCTATACAGTAATTTCCCTTTAATCCATACCACGCTGTGTAGCTTCTGTACAGCTTCATAAGGCCACATTTCACTGCTGACAAAAGGCTAAAAGTGCCTGTTAAAAAAAAAATATCTCTTTTTGTGTTTTTGATACTACCAACAATTCAAAAATCACTACACAGACAAACTTTATGCCTGCGTATGTATTAATCAATCCACTGTCTGGCTTGTAGTCAGGTAATAACACATGTAATAACAGGGACGGTCTAAAAAGCAGAGGACGTGCTCACAAATTCACTCAGATTACTAGATATTTTATTTCTCTAGGTTCATCTTTCACTGAGGTTAAGTTTCCATAATGACAAGCGGACAGTTAAATACATGCCTTTTCTCTCAGTTTACCAATATAGCTGCAACCAATTTATCTATAAAGACACTGGAAATATAAAAATGGAAAAAAAAAAGCTAAATTATGCTTAAATATTATGCTTTCTGTAAAAAATAAAACAGTAAGAAAGAAAATGCTTTTCAGTGAGTAGTAGCAGTACAGACAATTCTTAGAGCAGAAAGGTAAAAAACATACAAGAAGAAGAGAAAAAGGAGAAAATGGTGAAATCCAAACAAATAGAAAAGCTGTCAGACAACACCAGTATCTACCTATCCTAACACCTCCCAGTAGATTGATACATGTGTACAGTGCTCTTTCTTTTTTTATCTGTCTTTCCAGATCCTGCAGGCTATAGATTTCTTGAGCTACAGACTACATCAGGATGATTGTTTAATAGCAACTCATCAATTCCCTTCCATGGATGCATCTTATTCCTTTAGCATTTCTACTCTTTTTTGGTCTCAACAACATCCTGAGTCAATGAGTTCATGGTTTTATTATTTGCCATGAAGAAAAGTTACTTCTTTTTATTTTAAGCTTTCTGACTCTCTATTGGGCATCATGTGATACTTGTATGGACAGAAACTGAGTAACTCCCTTTTCACCTTTTCGATACTACTGATGGTCTTACAGATCTCTAACATACAGCTTCCCAACAGTCTCTTTACCAAGTTGGAGACTCCTAATATTCAAGACTTCTTGCCTAAAGCAACTCTGTTCCCCCATTATGAATGATTACAAATATGTTTGTTTGATTTGCTGAGCTGCAGTTACACATCACCCCCACAGAACTGCAGCAAACAAGAAATAAAGCAGACATGAACTTTAACATTCACAGCAGTATTGCAATCTGGAAATAAATGTTAGTTGCTATATAATTTCTCGCTCTTTCTGTTTACTCTCTGATTAATCTGCAAGCATCCTGTCAAGCATACAAAATTGTGCAGTTATTTATTAACATCTGGTAGCTACAAAAGCAAGATCAAAAAATCTCCAAGTTTAGCTTGCTTCAGATGTAAAATCCACTCAATAAACAAAGAGAAAATACTAGCACACCAAAGCATGCAAGTAAAGCAAAAAGAGTGTCAGTGATCTAACATGAAAATATACTTAACAGTTGAAGTTTGATTAAATTTTTTTTTCAGATTTAAGGAGTTCAAAAAACTGAATTTTGAGAGCTATAATGCTGCATATACAATGGCACAAATAACACAACTGCCCAGCAAGAAAATGTATCCATTTTCATTGCTGAAGTTGAAAAAAACTGCACAAGCACACAGTTTCAGTGAAAATAAGGGGTTTTATTTAAATATTCTTATTTTCTTAGATATTACCGGCAATGTAGAAGGAAAACATGGCCCTGTCAAAATGATCCATAAAGATTTCTTCCACAAGTCCTACACGGCTTTGCAATATCAATAGCATCCTTGCTATTTTCTTATTTAAAACATACCTATTTTATTGAATGCTTCTTTTAGCTCTTCAAGCTCTTCACGAGATATAGTAGTTATGTTGTTTTCCATCTCCGGACAGCAAGAAGTTTTGCCCTTGATTGCTTATACCTAATAACAATAAACAGGAAATATACAAGGCTTTAATTCCAAGCACATACTAATACAAGTTACTGATCTTTTCAAAACAAGGTACCAGACCTGAATGACATTTCCAAGCCTGGCACACTTAGAACATTACAAACACTTTAAACTACATCAAACACCTAGCAAATTCTTTTACTGTAACAATGACTGAGAATTCACAATAGCAGCACCTGTTTTCAAATGCCTGGTGTTTTTATTTACATAGAATAAGCACTGACCAACAATCCACCTCCATTGCTTGAGTGATTTTCCAACATTAAAATCATCACCTTCCAACAATTTATAGAATTTATAGAAAAATTTCTAAGTACAATGCAGTATCACTGCCAATTAATGTTTAGTGCTAGCATCTAGTCCTGCAAAGCATTGAGCACTCCAACGTTTGGACAGTAGTAAACCTCAGTGGGACACTTTCAAGTACCTGCTTAAAATCAGTGGGTGTACACTGATGAGCCTTTCCACAGCTGCTGCAGAAGTTACCACCTCCTGACAAAATACCATGACTTAGTTTTAAAGAACCTTTTTTACACTTGTTATTTTTCACTTTGTTGTTTGGGTGTGTTGTTTTTTTTTTTAATCTTTGGGGTTTATATTTTGAAGATTGTGTTTATCTGAAACCATGAGAGTTAGACATTTCCTTCAAAAAGAAAGTAACTTGGGAAGTTAAGATTCTCATGTAACAAACTTCAACTGGGGGTCAGGGTTTTAGGGAAAACGAATAACGACATGTGGTGAAACCTTCTAAGATAGCAACTGTATTGACAGATCATTCAAGAAAATACAAGAAAATCTTTGTCACAACAGTATGTGACTACAGTCTCAAAGCACAAAAGTAAAAATATTTATTTGGGCCCTATCTACAGCATAAGCATTTATTTGTCTACACTTACACTGTGATGCAAGATAGAGAAAAAACAAGTTACGTGTACTATGTAACTGATCCTCATCTCAGCAAGTGTTTCTGCTTTCCTTTAAGGCAATAGTTTACTTTTCTTCCATGATGTTATTTAAAGTTTCCATAGTAATTTAGTTTTCTTCCACGATGCTATATGAAAAGAGTTCTTAAACTACAGCAGGTTATTTTAATAAGATCCTGTCTACTTTACTTGGGTTAGTATTTTCTCTGTCTTCACTGGGTCTGTTCCTGTGGGTCACAGGAGGGTGAGGGTGGGTGGCAAGTTAAGTCTTTTTCCTTCATGTCACTTGATCTTATCTAAGTACTAAAATCCTACTCGTCCATTTTGCTAAGCTTACTAGCAACATGTACCAGTCTTCATACTCAAGAGAAAAAAAAAAAAAACAAACCATATATTCAGAAAAAATGACCTTAGACACAGATGTTTCTGGAAGTGCAAGTACCTTGACTGAAAACCTGATGTGGCAGTTAAAAATAAAGAAATAATGAACTGTAGAAAAATTGGGGGGGAAAGTTAAACATTTAAATCCAAATTATTAAGGAAATTTAAAGGACTCTGAAGCTGCAAAAAGACAGAAGACAGTCCTCTGAAATACAGAAACAGCATGTCAAAGCATAAGTGAAATTTAGCCATGCAGGTGCAAAATACAACACCACTTCTGACATACTGTTAATGGTTTTAACTATTTACCATTACCATGAGTCAGATTTTATCAAAACCAAAAGCAATTAGTTTCACTGCTCCCCTTTTATGATTCATAGTTTAGATTTTCCACCATATTCTATTTCAGAAAATAGCAATCTTTGATTTCCAAAGACGTTGATTATTTCAGTAACACAATAGAAACATCTGTTCTTGAATGAAGCAGATAAATAAAGCTAATACCTCTAAAGAGACAGTCTTAATACCCTATTATATAATTACAGGGTAAATTAGGTGGTGAATTAAATGGCAGAAGTGCTGCAATCATGGTTCAGGCATTCAGAAGAGACTTAGTTTGAGCAAGCAGAGGCAACACCTAAACTAGCCAGACATTTCAGACAATTTCAATACCAAAACAGAGACCTTGTCTCTGAGCTAATAAATACTTTGCACATTTGTCATCACCCAACATGACTCAGTCTACAGGCAATTCTGACAAGATTTAACATTAAGCCTCCAAAGGTACATGTCTATTAGAACTATGACTACCTGCTGAAAGATATATTCAGTTACAGAGAACACACTTCTCTGTACTCTGGTAGCATTCATATGATGCTCAGATTTTCTGTAGCCTATGCTCACATTAAACCATCTCCTGCTGCCCCGGGACAGGAGAGGTACAAACACTGGTTTTATGCTGAGAAAGTACCCTTGATCCTCTTTTAAGCCCTTGTCAATATGCTTAATGTGAACTGACAATATTCATCTATCCCTAGCCTGCCTTCTACGCCTGGAAGGCTTTTTGTATCCAAAGACAATTCACTGGAGTCTCCTGGAAACATTCTGCATCCAACATTAATACAAACTACTGTTGATACCATTGTGGTATTTCTTTGTGTGCAGAGCAGTATCTGTGACTGAGCAACCACGACAGACAACGCAAGCAGGCCAAACAGCAGCTCCTGCCACTTTTTTGACCCGTTATCAAAGCTGTCAGAAAAAACAGAGCAGTTAATTGGCAATCAGGCCCAATAGTTTTCTCCATCCCTGCAGGCAATTCGCAATTTCTTTTCCAGCCCTTCATTTCAAATTCTATTTGCCTTGTTCCCAGACGCAGCTGCTTCCACAACAACAATGGACATAACAAATGCTGACTCAAGAGCTTATTTTCTTTTGTTGCTGTTCTTTTTGTCTGGCATTAGGGAAAGAAGTCTTGATTGCAGAATACAGTCCTCTAAACAGAGAAAAAAAAAAATCAATCTAATACACCTGTAGAATGATGAGCACTGGGTATTGTAAAGAAAGATAGAAAAATAGATCCACTCCTAATGTAGCAAAGAGGATGCTTGTAAAACTTTAAAACAGGAGAGTACTGAAAGGCCAAAGTAATTTGCTATATAAATACATATACCTGTATATATAAAAAATAAAAAAAGATATTGCAGCTGCTGAAGCACATAGCTAATTTTTGAAAGAAAAGGCAGGGTATAAGTATGGTATCAGGTACAGTTACTAACAGTAGTATGAAGTAGAAAGTTCTTTAAATATCATACAGTCAGTCTGAAGTTTCACTACCTGAAAGAGTCAGAGGGTATGTCTCTCAGCCTGGGCTCATAAACATGGCTGGATACATTTGTGACCATCAAAAGTATTTAATTACTAGCATTTAGTGGATAACAAGGAAGATGTTATGCTTCAAACATACAAACTGATAATCCATGGAATTTTCCTCAGTATTCTATGTACAGCATTACACAGTGAACAAGGTACAATTTAAGAGGGAAAAATAGGTTGTTTTTTTTAACTTCTTCTAAAACTCTATGCACTGATCTTTGCAAGAGAAAGACTATCAAACCATCCAGAGTAATAAATTTTGTGCCTGTGAAACATGTATCTTAAGTAAGGAGGACTGAAGATCTACATTGAAGTTAATTATTCACTCTACAGGAATTTATTCAACAGATTACAGTAACTCTGGTGAATAATAAAATCAACATTTTCCACTATGCCTTTAAGATAAACATGGGTGACTCAGGAATAAACAGTAAAACAGTAAGCTGAGATACTTAACTCTTAGACTGGTCATGGACCTGACTTCACTTACTATGGTATAAGCACAGAATAATTTCATGAAGCTTAAGTCAGGATGAAGAGCAATTCTACTATAAAGCAGGTACATGCTTACTATAGAAAGATACCTTTTCATCCAAATAAAATGCCCCCAGGTTCCTTTGGCTGCTGAGTATACAGAATAGCCATGCA
This sequence comes from Gorsachius magnificus, assembly GCA_034008185.1. Classification (NCBI taxonomy): domain Eukaryota; kingdom Metazoa; phylum Chordata; class Aves; order Pelecaniformes; family Ardeidae; genus Gorsachius; species Gorsachius magnificus. Next base: position 31,868,419 of record CM067087.1, on the reverse strand, counting down.
AATTCATCAACAGTATCAATTTCACATAGTTTCCTTCACATGCATCATTCAAGAGGATCTCAGACTGCCTGTGCTCTGTAATGTTGCATTCAGCAGTCCTAATAAAAAAGATCAATGGAAACCTTACCTATGTCAGAAGGACCACTTCTAGGAAAGTGATTTTGAAAAAATGCTATTGCATGCAGAGTTGATAGAAGTACCTTTCCTGAAACATTCTGCAAACCTAACCTGTTTACAGTTTAGCCATACCAACACTTTGGGCTGAATTTGCCCAAACTGATTATCTCAGACCATGTGGGACCCGTTCTGGTTTGGTTAATTAGTTATTTTTTCTAAGAGTTCTACAAGTTTCACCTGCCTCCAGCACAGGGCTGGGAGTGTTTTATCTCCTCTGTTCTGGAATAGGGAGATGAAATCTGCCTACTCCATATCCACTGGCAAAGCAATGCCCACTCATCCTACATTAACCCAGAAGTTGCCTGATTTATAAAACCCTTAAAATTCCTGCTTGAACCTCTTGTGTCAAGGATTCTTTGGGACTGTACTCTTCCACTTCATTTGCACTAAGCATGCTGTAGTCTAGAATAACAGGCAGTATGCAAGAATTCACCTCTGCAATTGCTCCTTCCAGCTGCCAAGAGAAGGCACAGCACATTCCCCTCCAGTTCCAAAGACCAAGGGGAAAGGAAGACTGGAGTTCACTTCCCTCTGAGTCCCACAACAGATCACAGGCTGCTGCTCTACTTCTCCTTGTCTCAGTTGCTTTAATACAAGCAGCTGTGGTATTAACAAGCACGCCATCAACAGCATATCTGAAATAGTGACATCCTCTGTGAAACCAAGGTGCTGAGGTGATACAAGTCAATACCACTAGCCCTGCGGAGCTGTGTGCACAAGTTACTGCTTTTGAACCATATCTTCTGATGTTTATAGTCATTCATAACACACTAATTGTAGTTAGATCACTTTTGCAAGTAACACAGAACAGCAAGGAAGTTAAATTTGTGTATTTCTGCAATACAGTGTGTCCTGGGCTCCCTACCTGTTAGCAAACCATTTCCAGATGAAAATAGTATATGCACAAGGCTGCTTCCATAGAACAGGTAGCTTTTCTTTAGGACTTGAGAATACCAGGTAAATCAATATTGGAAATATAGAAACAAGGTTTTTCTCATGGATCTCTAGATAAGAAACAACACTTCCGTTTTTCAGAATACAAAATCAGATTGCCTGCAAAACCAATATAGCCCTTAATCTGAAGCAAAATCATCTCAGTTTTGATATGGGCTTTACATTTTACTTGATGAATACTTCAGAATTATTTTATGTAATTTAAACACAACATATTAGCTTTCCAATAAATTGGGGAGTACAGAATCAAAGTACACCTAAAATACTACACAGTTGTGACATAGTAAGCAACAAATTGAGGGACACAAAAAGCAAGGTTTCCGTACAGGATCTCTAACATGGCTAAATTCTAATACTCTGATCCAAAGTAAAGGTTGGATACAGTGAATCTGCTGGAGTGGCACTTGCTCTTTGTTTTATTATGCACAACCTTTGCTGTGGTGAAAGTTCAATAGCAGCACATCCATGGTATCCAAGCTCTGTCAGGAGGAGTGCAAACACATATGGAAAATGAAAGCACAGTAGGAATTTGAATACACTAAAACCATAAATCATAATTACCTTTTATGCTGTCTCAACATCTCTCGTGATCAATTTCAAATATTTGTTTCATCACAACATAATATTTAATCAGGCAAAAGAACACAAAAGGCACAAGGACTTAGTGTTTAACATAAACATACCAACTGTCCACTAATAAGAGACTGTGTTTTCAGAACTCCTTGCAAATAAAAGAAGCTTATGCTCTCATGGAAATGAAATAAAATAAACAATAAAGTTGCTACAATCTACAGTAGAAAAGGATGGTCCTATTATGCCCTTTAAAGAAGTCTGAGCCTACTACTTGCAGGCAAACAGCTTGAAAACAGGGTTAAAGGTACAGAAGTTTAAATGCCTGGGTAACTTCAGAAGCTAGGAAGATGTGCCAGCAACCTAGAGCAATTCAACTCCAAAACACCCTAATCAAGCCTGACAGTCAGTATAAAGGAGATTAGTTACTTTTGCTTTCAGGTACAGAACATCTTCCAGAGACTCACAATATACCTTACCAGATACTACCACAGCAAAGGTACCTGAGTTATTAAGGACAAGTTTTTCAGTTGTCTTCCAGCAATGTCAACTGGAGTCAGCTGAATTTGTGGATTTTCAGCATCTCTAATAACCATGCCCATAAATAAACTAGTGGAAAAAACATTAGAAACAAATAACTAAGTACAATGAATGCAATGCAACAATACTCCTCCAGAGAGAGAGAGAAGCAGCTCGTTTACTGCTGCTATAGAAATGCAAGTGTTAGTGCAAACAGAAAGGTTCCTCAAGGTCTCAGTTCCATAGGTCATTACACACATGAAAAACTTAAACATACTTGTTAACATTTTAATTTTACAATAAGAAACTCTTGCATCCAGCAGTTAACACCTACATGGTGCTAATGGCACACAAGGACAGGAAAGAATAGGCAAAAATGGTGGTAGTGGGACTAGGGAATTCCCTTGGGAGACATGAGGTCATGCAGAAGACCTTCCCGTTGTTGAGCAAGCCGCAGAACAAGTGTCTCCTCCTGCCTATTAGAAAACGTACTTCTGTAGAAACCGCTAGGATTGTAATAGATGTGATCTTTGTGGGTGTGGTATTAACCTTCCTGATGTAAATCATTTTAGTGTTGCTTTACCTTCCACCATACTGTCCAGAGTCTACAATAATTTTTACCTTTTACCGATAGAGCTAAAACTAGTGCTTACAAAGGAAATTCACAAGTCCTTGTACAAAATTCATGGAACTTGTAGCCCACTTCCAAGAGCTGTGTGGCTTATGCTTGAGAGACCCATTTTCACCTCTGTGCTTCAGATATAGAACATAGTTAAAATCAGGTCTGCTTCTATTCACAATTCAAGTCATATGTATTTGAAATGAAAAAATGTATTTACATTAAACATTAACGTGTTTTCCTTAGTTCAAGAATACTATTGAGCCTCCCCACTATAACTGGAATTAATAATGGTAGCAGGCATGAAGCAACCCCATCATCTCATCCTTTTATCCAAGAACCCGAAGTTTTTGAACATAAATTAAACATTTAAAGGTGCTGTTCTGAAAGCAAAGATCATGCTTTTCCATTTCACATATGGCAATGTCTGTATTCAAGTAATCCATGATTGCAGAGCTACATTCAAATTAATTAGCAAGGTATTAACAGTTAGGATGGGGCTCAGGACAGATTAAGGTGACTTGGTGGAAGAAACTTCTTTACAAGTATAAAAACCATCAAGTTTACACTGGTCCAGGAAGCATTTGACTGAGCCTTGAATAGAAACCAGATTTGTCTGTCTTTCAACAAGTTCAATCAAGTTAACATACTGCTTCATTTTCTATGACTTTTTCTTATCTCCTCTCACCAGCAATATTATTTGCTCTCTGGATGAATCATTTGACACACTCCAAAAATCAATTTATTATACTGAAACCTACGTCCTATGCTGACTAGTCATTTAGCTTCCCTGCACACAAATGTGCTAGACCTTCCTTCCTGGACAACTTCTGCAAGTCCCCATCGAGCACCTCTTCTGCTCTTCCTTATCCTACAAGGCTACCCTTGCCTCACTGAGTTTGTCCCCATATCCACCATCTTTACCCACAGGAATGTCTTTGCTTGCATATCGCTTCTGGATGCACCCACCCAGTGATCAGGCAAATGCACTGTCTCTGGAAGGCCAGAGATGGCAAGGATCATGCTTTCCAATTAGTATTGGAAGCTGGTGCCTCATATGCTGCCCCCAAAAGCAAGGAAAAAAATACAGGCTGAACCAACACCACAGCCACCATAGCACAGGGTGCCAAACCCAGAAGGTGAATGCTTACTGAGGCCAAGGCATCAGCAGTTTTACCATGCAAATACATGATAGATGTAAAAAGTCTATCATTAACATATAGAAAATTCAATGAGAAACTAGAAAACAGTTTGTCATAAAACCCACCTGATTGCCAGTCACCACTTTGAAGAACAGAATTTTTCTTTAAGTCCAAAATTGGTTTCTCTGTGACATTTCATTAAAGCAAGCCACACTAAAATATAAATGGAAAGGCTACACTAATAAAAGCAAGTTCATTCAGGCACTCCATCCTCAAGTCATTCTTTTGTGCCTAGGCTGATATTACATATCAAGTTTACAACAGCAAAAGGGAGTGAGTTAAAAGACACACCAGCAAATGATACTTAATCTCTTTCTCTGTCTAGGTTTATGCACATAGAGCTTTTGTTAGCATGCAACTACAGTGACAAATAAAAATTGCATTATTTTTATAGGAAATACCTGTATAAATATTCTGATATATCTTAATCGGGAAACATCCTGAAATTCTTACTGAAACATTTGCATCTATAAGAATTTTGTCTGTGCACACAGCAAAACTCAAGCTCAGCACTCATGATGTGTTGACAGAACCCTCATTTGACAGAGGGGTTTTCTGGGAGTCAATAGTCATAATCCAAACTTTTCAAAAACAATCACAAGTCAGAACCTAGCCATCTTAAAAAAAAAAAAAGTCAAACTGTTTTAAAATTACTCATATGGTATTACATCTGCCTTCTGTTTTCCCATACTCCATATTATTCTCAGATTAACTTTTCAAGCTTTTCTCTGTAGAAGACTAGAAATTGGTTTTAAAATTAAATAGATCCTCACATAATTTCTCAACTCCACAGACTGACTTTTAAAGAGCATCTTCAATTTTCATGGAAAGTTCAGTCAAATTATGAGAACTGAAGATATTGTGGAGGTCACTGACTCACCATCTTCTGGTCTGCCTCTAAATTACAATTTAAATAGTACGTTTCTAAAAGTGATAGTGCTATTAAAGTCAAGTAGTTGCAATGTTATCTCCACTCAGTATTTATAGTAAGGAAACAAAAGTAATCTGAAACATGAAAATACAACAAATAGCACAACTTTTCACCATCTACCAGCTTCTAGAACAGCAATTGTTATTACCAGTTTCACAGCCAAAATTCTGCTGCTGCTATTAGCAAATTACAATTTCACGTTACATGCTTCAGTTTTTCAGTTTGCTGGGTTTTGCATTCCATCTACTACAATCAAAGTGTACTCACCCTCAGCTATTTAATCTGTTACAGCATCACTGATATTTTTACAGTATCTTTTGCAAGGCTATGAGTTTTTGTCCTAAGCCTCTATTTCTTCCAGATTTGGTGCTGCTTGAGAGGTAGGACATACTGTATACGGTGTTCTTTGTTAAGGAATTTATCCTTCTGTGGCATTCATAACTTCAGAAAAATATCTTTTTCTTAAGCCAGCTGGAACATTATGAACCCTTTTACTCTTCTGCAGGCGTGAAAATAACGTTTTGTTAGCACATCACTTAAAAAGCAGAACTACGAACAAAGCTATCAGTGAACAAACAAACTAAGAGGCAGAAGGGGAGGGAGATCTTCAAACAGTGCAACTGCAACACTCCAGAAAACTACTGCCTGTATCTTTCGGTGTGTCTGCTTGCTGGTTGTCTGAAGTAGGAAACCTCAGGTTGCTGCAAATACTGTAACTCCAGCAGAGAGCCACAGGCTAACTCTTACTAATGAACTTAGTTTTAGGGTCACCCCAGAAGTTAATCATGTGAAGATCATTAAGAGTAACAATAGAAATGCACATTCATTCTCCTGTAATTCGATTTACATCCACGTTCTTCGTATTCTAGCTAATTGCAATTACTGAACAGTACCAAATAGATGTGTGTTGCCAGGGTATTTTTCGGTGTTCATTAATTATCAGATGGCAGTATGGCCTTCTGTCACCTGCTAATTCCTCGTTCAACTCAACATGGTTCCAAAGATTATTAGAAGATTAGACTGATCAGCTACTATACTACAAGCAAGCCAGGATTTTCGGTCATGGAAAATTCATAGGTTATTTTTGTTTTTCTTTTTTCATTGGTCAAGCTAGAGGAAAAAGGAGGGTCTTTACAATACACAGCAAAAGCAACTGGCAGCGTTTCAAAACCACCCAGTCTTTGCAGAGTCCACAGATGCACGAAAGCTCCGTAAGGCTATGAACTGGCAAATGGGTAGCAATGTTTGCTACACTGTGGACGATACAAGGAGCACATTAATAAATCTGAGCAACTAAAGCTAAACAGAGTATTGTTTGTATCCTCTAAACTAGAAGACTATCTGGGGCACACATGAAGTTAATTTGCTTGTACTGTAGTTCTTAATAAATAGGCCAGAAGAAAACATCTACAGTTGTTGTTGCCAGCTGTCATTTTTAATCATATTTTGAAGAGGAAAAAGAAATTTCTGAGCAAGTTTTTTGTAACTAAATTATTCAAAACCTCAGCCTTAGGAGTCATATGATTAGGAGATAATTCTCATTTAAGAATATGAAGTTGTTTCTGATGCTTTGGTGAAAACTTTACCATCTTTCTTATAAACATCAGGAACTAAAATTAAAAAAACCCCACTTCATTAAGATCTTGGGTTTAGACAAATTCTTTGGGTTTTTTTAAATAGTTTGAGCTGGCAACATGAACAGACATCTCAAAGCATTTAAATCATACATTGCAACTATGAAAAACAATGCACAAAGATATGCATGATTTTATTAACTGGAAATTTTGTTTCCTTTTTTCAAGTACCATAAAAACACTCATGGGACAAAACAGTGTTAGGCTAGAAACAACCCTTACAAAACCTAAAAACAATAGTTTAAAAAATTATTTGTTGCTTTAAAATTAATAACGAAGTCCCATAAAGTGAGAAAGATACACTTACAGTTATCTACAGTCTAGTAACTACAGGGCACAATACTTATTACACAGAAAAATCCTGTAAGCTGGTCATGCAGATTACCTTTTTAAGAAGTCTTTTTGCTTAGTTAAACATGATTTCTTAAGTTTTATATGTATTTATATTTGCTTTGTGTTAGCCATTTTAAAATGCCCACAGTAACGTGACAGTTGTTTGCTCTCATAGCCTGCATTAAGTGCTACAGTATTCCAAAATTGCCAGATAACAGTCCAAAGTCTTTCCAAACTGTGACACTTTCAAAGTAAAATATTACTATTTCTTCCACCACTTGTAACTCCTAACTTGTCAGGACTTTGAGAGCAGACTTGCACACGTTCAGCAAATGAAATACATAGCTAAAAACTGCCTCTTTCATGATAAAATGATCAAGTGTAATCAACTACAGGATAAATCAGCTTGCTGATAAATCAACTCTCTTACAAGGGCAAAACGTGTCTCTGGAGGAGATCTTACAAGATAGAAGTTTAAATTCATATAATACTTTGCTAAATAAGCAAATATTTTGGATTTTAAGTTAGCTACAAGTCTGGACTAAGGGGCTGATCATTCTCCAACAGACCTTCACAACAACTGAATAACCCTGTCAACGTGTTTATTGTCACTTTACACAGTGACAATTCATGCAAAATAAGGTATGTTTCCAACTCTCCAAAATTAACGCTATTGAGCATTAAACAGTAGTCTGTATTTAAATCCCTATTTTTAAATGTCTAAGCATGGCACTGAAATATTTATTGTGCTATTTCTATCAATCAGCAAGCCAACACTATACTGACCTTCCATACGTTCCTTCAAATACGAGGGACAAGCTTTCCCACTGTTACTGGTCTATCTCCCTTTGATTGAGGAGCCCTGCTGAAAGCAATACAACCCCCAAGTGACCTCTTAATGAAGCACTTCCTAGGTAGCACAGAGACTATATAGTAGCAACCAATTACTCATCCAACATATGCTTATTTGTTTGAGAAAGACTGATATGGATTAATCCTACTGAGTTTAAATGCCTTGATCTTAATTTACTTAGTAAAAAGCAGAATGGTAGCTTAAAGAATAAACTATATGGCAGAAGAGTTTGTTCCATAGATTAACCACCACAAAAAATATTTCAGGAAGGAAAGCACGTGCAAATTTTGGAATGCAACAGAAATGTGTTTATATTACTATAGATAATTTCATAATTTCTACTTTCCCCAAGACAGTCAGTCTAACAGACAGAACTTTATTAAAAAGCCCAGCAGCTGCCTTTTACCACAACAGAAAGGCTGCCGTTTTAGGGTGCAAGCCACCTTATGAAAACAAATATAACAGAGTGCCAGAAGGCGGCATTTGTTCTGGCATGACAAACAACTAGGTCCATGCTGCTGTCAAGCCTCTCTTGGGAGCACCTTTAGTAGGACATGATCAAACCACCTTGCCCGCACTGAAAAAGCCAAACAGGAAGTTTGAGTTGCAGGCAAAATGGATGGTGTCAAAGATTTTGAGGGGTGTACACATTGATTTTAATTACTATTTTTTAAAAAAATCTCTTGGAAAAAAGATTACATTCCCTTTTAATACCATCTTTGTGCAAAAGCTTAATCAGCCTGACGCATATAGCATTACCAAACTGCAAGAAGCAACTGCAATTTTGCCAGGCTTAATTTTATTAGAATGACTGAAAAAAAAAAAAGTTGGGAGTAATTCCCGTATACACAACAGAACTTCGACTTTGCAATGGCATACCCACATGTACATTTTAGCTAACACTGATGAAGTTACATTTTACTTTATGCAAAACATTACGGAGTTCTCAACACTGTAGCTTATAGAGGATATGTATTTTCCATGTATGTTTAGCAATATATATCTGGAGACACATAGTAATAGCAGAATAATTAAACCCTTTTGGAAAGATCAAAGATATATAAATATCAATGATTAAGATGAACAGGATACCAGCTTTTAGAAGGATTTGTGCAATAGGCCTTGAATTAATGAAATAATCTGTGGATACAACTCTAAGCACATGATAACTCTCTTTTAAATCAATAGAATTATTGGTAAGATTTAAATTTATGTGCTATTACATTTTGCTAATTTGGGATGTGAAAAATATCCTGCCCCATACAATTAAATGGCTGATATATGTGATGACAAGAAAAGCAAAATATATCTTTAAGTTACAAATTGTTTTGTCATCAAATACATCATGTTACCTAGAGGAAAAAAACAGATTTAGAATCAGAGTCAAGTCCTGATGCCAGCTATATCACTGTCAAAATCTATATTAGTTTCAATTAAATATATATTGATTCTATAAATCAAACCTGGAAGGGCTGGACAAATCATAGAAGTAAAGTCCCCAGCTCAATGGAAAAGGACAATTTTGTATTACTTTATATTGACCTACCTTTAGGACACAAAAGAACAGAATCTAGTTTCCCTTTGTCATAAGGGGATAAACTAGAGCAAAGAGAAATGGTAGGACATGTGGAAACAAAATGGAAGAAAGGGAGACGTGGAGCTAGAAGAGTAGCTTGATGAATCAGCAAAACAGAAACATTCCAAACTATAAAAATTCTGAAAACCAAAAACCTATGAGGGAACATCTGGTTTGAAGAGAAACAGCTAGCTCCTGGAGCTCACAGAGACAAATCCTTTAAATTAGCATTCAAGTATATATAATATATATAATCTTGCTGATAACATACGGCTTAATATTTCATCTTTACTACATGTCAATGTTTTTAATCAGTCCATTCTACCAATGATTATTAACAAGATGAAAGGATGAATACACTAATGGAATTAAACTGGGTAATACTAGATCCAGCATCAATTTTTTTTGCTAATGCCTATTATTATTTAGGAAACATCTGCAAGAGAGGCCTGAAAGTGGGCTAATAATCCTTTTCCCACCAAAAGCATCCATGTAGAAGCCCACAAGCTGCTTTATGCATAATTTATTTCTGAGGCTTAGGAATACCAGTCTTGCTGATGAGCTATTGTGATGCACTACCTTTATTCTCTTTGGATACTTGTATGTAATAGCAGTAACTAAGCACACAACCCCACATGAAAATCTAGAAATTCATCAAGTAATTTACACTTGGAAGCATCAAAACAAATAATAAGGTATATACTAAATGTCAGTCATGACCTTATTTCCTGCATGTGACCAGCTGAATCAAAGCTAAAATCACGTAATTAGTAATTTTATCACAAACATAATACACTGGGGAATAAAGAAGTCACCTTTACCATTTCATTTTGCAGCCCTTTCTTCAAGGGTGTAGCAACAGCAATGCTTAAAAATCCCTTAATAAAGTGGCAGTACACTACTGTAATACAGAACTGGTTCTATTGGTAACTTGGAACTCCTGATCTGTATTGAACTCGATCTGACTAATGTCAGTTATTTTCATTGTTAACATCCCTTTGCATATCACAATGAGACCACTGGTCAACTGTTTGCTCAGTGAATGTCAAGGCTGAAATGAGTTAGTGAGACAACACCTTACATAGAAGATCGTAAAACCTGGGGTTTAGATTCAAAAGCATTTGCAGTTGCTGAGCTAAGTATCTTTTCCCAGTGCTACATTTACAACTTATTCTTTCATTATTGTCTGGCACAGTACAGTGGAGCCTTCTCTAGTAATAAACTTGCTTGCTAGGATCAGATCCTTTTAATCCCTGGTATTCCTGTTCTACATCTATTTAATCCAGTGATTTTTGGAGTTTTTATGGCAACAGTTATCACAGATGTGAAGTATTTCACACATAGTGGTGAAAGCTGTATAAATATTTAATTAATTACTGCAATAAGAAGGGTTGTGACTAAGCGTTACACAAAGACTTTATAGGAAGCGTTACATGTAAGGATACTGGTACAATCTTTTTAGTTTAGGTAGTCCCACATTATGTGCTGTTAAGGTCACGTCCATTCCATTTCACAGAGTAGTGAAAACTCCAAGTACTGGGGAAATACTTAGTCTGGTCAAGGGGTCAAGCGCACCCATCATACCAAGGAACATATGCTCCTCCAAAAGATAATGAATACTGTTCCAACATATATAGGGTTCATTTATTTGACTTCTAAAAAAAAAAAAAAAAAAAAAGAGGGTAAAAGGACAAAACCCATTAATCCCTTTCTCCCTCCTCCATTGCACTGGTTTCTAAAGTCAGTCATGGAATGAGGAAAGTTGACATTTAGCAGAACTTTTATCAATATTCCCATGCACAAACTCTATTCTAGTCTTAATCAGTATGGAACACAGAGCCACAAGGAAAATTATTTCTCCTCACATTAAATCTCTCTCAGAAAACAGTTTTCCACTATGAAAATTGTAGCTAGTACAGTTACTCAGATTTTTCACTGAAGAAATATTTGAATAAAAGAAGAATCTATGTAATTACAACAGCCAAAACTTTCAGATGTAGTTTAAATGACATTTTAAATTAAAACACTGCACAATTTTCTCCTAGCATGACTAGTACAGAGTTTTGCACTTTTAAGGATTTTTAAGCATCGCTGTTGCTACAAGTTAAAAAAAAAAGTAATTTCCAAAGCCAATTAAGCAATGGAAAAATCTCTTCCAAGAAACCATTAACAGTTAAATTCTTTAGTTCTGGGTTCGTTTGCTTTTCATTTTTCAAATCAGCATTTAAGTAACAAAAGATATATACACGCAACTATTTTTAACAGTAGCAGTTGTAGATAAGCAAAAAATAGTCATTGCCGCTCTATAAATAACAACACCAGGTTCCAAAGGAATGTATAATCTAACGTGCTATCTCTCCAAATTACTCAAATGTTTAATTTTGTATCATCAATAGTCTTAAGCAAGTAAGCAGGTTTATTCATATTAAAAAGGCCAACGGTACCCTGGGGTGCATTAAGAGGAGTGTGGCCAGCAGGTCGAGGGAGGTTATCCTCCCCCTCTACTCTGCCCTGGTGAGACCCCACCTGGAGTACTGTGTCTAGTTCTGGGCTCCCCAATTCAAGAAAGATGAGGAACTCCTAGAGAGAGTCCAGAGGAGGGCAACAAGGATGATAAAGGGACTGGAGCATCTCCCCTACGAGGAAAGGCTGAGAGAGTTGGGCTTGTTCAGCCTGAGGAAGAGAAGACTGAGAGGGGACCTCATCAACATATACAAATATCTTCAGGGTAGATGTAATGAGGACGGAGCCAGATTCTTTGCAGTGGCGCTCAGCGACAGGACAAGGGGCAATGGGTACAAACGAAACATAAGAGGTTTCAGTTGAATATGAGGAAAAACTTCTTTACTTTGAGGGTGACAGAGCACTGGAACAGGCTGCCCAGGGGGGTTGTGGAGTCTCCTTCTCTGGAGATATTCAAAGCCCGCCTGGACGAAGTCCTGTGTAACATGCTCTAGGAGAACCTGCTTTAGCAGGGGGCTTGGACTGGATGATCTCCTGAGGTCCCTTCCAACCCTTGCAATTCTGTGATTCTGTGGAAAAAAGTGAATAAATGCTTGCAGGACTAGGACATGCCCAGATTACATATAGAAAAAGAAGACATGAGAAGAGTAGATTTTAATGTTTTATATTTTCTTTCCTCACTTTTTTCCTCTTTTACCTGATAGTTTTTGTTTAGTAGTTTAACGTACATATTCCACTTTTCGGTTACTGGCTTGCCTGTGGTCCTTGCCACCATTTATCACCTGTTTCAGTTTTTCACTTTTTTTCTTTTAGATCATCAAATCAATATTCAGGACAAGATATAACTTTAACCTGTGCACCTTCACTCCAGTCAAGCTGACTAAGCAACACAGGCATAGATAAAAACAGAGCATACTGGAATATACATTTTTATGGTGTACAGAACAACACAATGCGTTCAAAGGTCATTCAACTGCTCTGACAACCACTTTCATGACTATATATTAGTCCTCAAGCAATCATACAGGCTATTGGGTGTTACTACAGCAACCATGCAAATGATAAGCTATAAGCACACCTTGATGTTACATGAAACTACTTAGCGCTGTTCAGATGACCCCCATGCACTATCTTGGCTGCATTTCCTCTGACCACCATATCAGCCTGTAAAATGTTCATATTTCACAGTTCATGAAGGCATCAAGGAATATGCATGTGCATTTAAAAGTCTTAGTATAATCACCTGTGTCTACCTGCAAGAGACAACTGAGATTTAACTGCAGTCACGCTAACCACATGCGGGAACATCTCACATACATCCAGACTGGATGAGCCCCAAGGACAACAGTAATTCCACCTCAGAATTAAACAACAGAGGGAATATAAGTACAATTAACAAGCTCTTGGACCTGCTGGTCCAAGGCAAAGTCACTCATAACATAAGTAAATTGACCTGCAGAGGTGTGTGGTAAAGAAGCAAAGAAAGCCAAAGATGACAGAGGCCTGGGCGTGGAAGAATCCTGCTACGATGATGTGAGAGGACTGACCAAATGGCAGCCTCGGCAGAAATCTTAGTACTGCCACATACACCAGATTTGATGCTTATCTGCATGAATTTCTCCCCAAGTTCTGTCTGCAAGCCGAGAGCTCTGCACACCTAAGACTCATTTCACCAGTATGAATTGAGTCCTCATGCTGCTTATCATGTGTTCAAGAAAAGCAAAGAACAAAGTCAGGTGTTGCAGTTGGTGTTGCTTTGGAGGGTTTGGGGAGTGCTAGGTTTTTTGAGTGCCCATAAAAACGTTTTTATGGGTAGCATCTAGAAGATTTCTTACATCCTTGCAGCACAATGAAGTTGTTGCTTATGGGCAGTCTTATGTAGGGAGGAACTTCATAATATGGTCAGAAGGCAGCAGATGGGACTTCGCAACCAGAAAGGAAAAAAAGGTCTCCTAACTTAACTCCCAGTGAAGGATGGGGAGCAGGAGATCTCTCCTTAGTTAATTGCTATAAGTACTTATTATAAAAAAGAAACAAGCCTGAATTACATGCTTGGTAAATGATTAAAGAAACGGCACCACAAATTTATATAGCATTCTACCTATGACAAACGGAAGTACTTCTACAATACCTATATTAATATGATCTCACTGTTGACTCAGGAGACCTCCAGACAAAAGCATCTTACTTTTTTTTTCCCCCCTCATTAAGCACTTTGTGTGCTCCACTTAAGCTTTAACAACAACAAAAAAACCCACCCTATGATTCAATAAATGTATCATATTTCTTAGGATTGAGCACTCAAGAACAATATAGCCTGCTCAAACTTAAGATCCCAACAGATATCTTGCTAACTTTCTTAAGTTTGTCAGGAATGAGACAGGAATTTTAACTCTGCATCAAATTAGCAAGTAGTACAATTTACATCTTTCTTAGTGTGATTGTTGACTCAGGCTTGGAAGTTTACGCTCAGAATGTTGTTTTCACAGTAAGCAGTTTTGGTTTTTTTAATTGAAACTGTGTAGAAAATTTTGTCTTCAAAATAACATTGATAACAAAGCCCAGGCATACTTGGTCTTCTCGGAACATTAAAGTTCTACTTAACAAAACATGTAAAGAAACATGGTTTCTGCTTTCTCTCTAGGAATGACTCCTGAAGGACTAATATTTTATAAAGTCAGCTAGTAGAAAACACTGCAACATGTGTTGAAAAACAAAGATAAAACCCAGCTATGTTTTGTGAAGTTTTCTCAAAGTATTCCAGGTCCTTCCCATGCTAGCAACCTTTGAAAGGTCAGCAGAATTTTTAATGGAATGGCATACATATATTTTGCAGGACAAAAATAACCATCTATGAATGAAAAATTTGCAACAGGTTCTCTGAAAGCATCCATCTGAAATGAATCAGCCATAGAAATACACAGATGCACCCACTTTGCAGACTGTTTTACATGCAAGAGACATAGCCCTAGCACAGTGGAAACAGGCAACAGAATTAGAAGCCTCTGGGAGGATTTTATTTCAGCCCAGAAACAATGCTAAGACAAAGTTCATAAACAAATGCAGAAAGAGCTATACCTCCTAATTAAAAAAACAAAGGTCAGACTTCAATTTCCCCTCACATACTCTCCCCGATAGTCCTACCTATACATAACCCGCCTTATTTTACCTTTTTTGTACTCTAAAGTCTTGCAGACTTACTGAAACACACCTTCCTCCCTGGTGTAAGGCAGCACTAACTCTCCACACGCTGTATCTGATGTTTAAGTAGCCTTTCGGGTTTTTTTCGCAAAACCTTTCATAGTTTATGCATTTAAACGCGCTCACTCCCTCCCAGGAACATAAACAGAAAGCAACATAAGCGGAAAGTTAAAAAAACCTCAAAAGAATACCAGCAGTATTTTAACTATTGTTTAAGTACGCTCCTCACCGCTACCCACTGAGAGGGGCGCGGAGCCAGCGAGCGAGCGAGCGAGCGAGCGAGCGGGCGGGCGGGCGGGCGGGCGAGCGAGCGAGCGAGCGGGCGGGCGCCCACCCCCCCGCACCTGCCAGAGCGCGCCCTCCGCCAGCCAAGCGAGCCGAGCCGAGCCGGCCCCTTCCACCCCCTTCCCCCGGAGGCGGCAGGGGTGTGTGTGACACCAAGAACCGGTCACCGGCGCCCCGCTCCCCTGCCCGGCTGCCGCCTCCTGCAGTGCCCTGGCTCCCCGCCGGCGCCCGCCGCCACCTGCTGCCGGCGGGGCGGGGCGGGCGGGCAGCGCCGGCGGCCAATGGCAGGGCGGCCGGCAGCGGGGGCGGGCCGAGGCGGGGGCGGCTGGGGGCCGCTCTCCGCGGCCCCAGGGACTCGCGGGGGCGCCGGGGTGCCCTGAGGAGAGTGCCGCCATGGCCGGCCGGGGCGGGCAGCAAGCTGCAGGGAGCGCTCCAGCGGGGGTTTCAGTCAGCACCGAAGTTTCCTCCTCGCCGCCCCTCAGAGCGGGGCCGCTTCCCCCGTCGCGTTAAGCCCCTCTCAGAACTGCGGCGCCTCCCCAGTGTGCGCTGCGAGTCCCCTGGAGCCGCAGCCTGCGCTCCGCGCCCGTCGTGGCCAGGCTCCGGCTAGCGCTTCGGGCAGCCCCTCAGAGCCCGTGCCGGGAGACGGCCGCGGCTCGGCGGGTTGCGCTCGGCCCCTGCCCCGGTGTTACCTGTCTGCGCGCCGCGCTGCGCCGCGGAGGAGAGCCCTGCTGGGCAGCCAGGTCCCCGCGGAAGACCATTAGGAACCGGGCGCTGAGGCGCGCGGCCGCGCTACTGTCTGGTGACGAAGCGGTTAAACTTCAGCAGCGGCGCGGGCGGGGGCGCAGCGCCCGTTCGACGACGGAGGAGTTTTGGGTCCTGCCGGACGCCGTCACGCTGTTCCCGCCTTCCGGCGCGCGGCCTGTTTCAAAGCGGGAGTCATGGCCGAGCAGGGCCTGGAGATGGCCTCCATGATCCCGGCGCTGCGGGAGCTGGCCAGGTAGGATGGCCCCAGCCCCCTCCTTGTAGGGAGGGTGTGTGTGGGGAAGCACTGCCGGCCTCGGCATCAGTGTGTGGCGTGGGGAGGTGGAGAAGTAGGTTCCTTCCCCGCCTCTGTGTGGTGTCTCCCGCGGGTCTGTGAGGGCTCTCGGGGCTGAGCCTGCGCCCTCCCCTCATCCCGGTCGCTTTCTCCTCCCGCCACCTGCCTGGGCTGCTCCCTCCCTCACGGGTGGTGCTGATAGAACCTGATGGGAGCGGCGTGTTGGCCTGCACAGCGCCCTGTGTCCTGGGGGCTTCTGTGGTGTTTGTAGTGTGGTTTCACTGAGAATTAAAAGACCTTGAAAACGTTTGGCTCTAAAGTTTTAATGGCAGCATCAGGACTGCGGCTTTGTTTTGTGGTAGGCAGCTAGCTGACGTGGAGGTACAATTGCATGTTGAAGATTTGACCTGACAAGAGCTAGCTGCCATCTTGGTCACGTGAGCAGTTGCTATTGACACCTCTTACCCAGGGCACTGGTGGCTAATCAGTTGAATAATTTTGATTAATTCCAAAAATGAAACAAGTTCTTAATTTTATTTTTTTCTGCACCAAAGCTGGTTTGTTGCTTGGTACTAATATTGATAAATCTCTTAATCTGCCAGATGTGGATTTAATATAGATCAAATATAATTGCATAACAAAATTAAGTGGTCTTCGTCACGTCATAAAACTTCTGAAAAAAAGGGAGAAAGAGGAACAGGCAATATGCTGGTCACTAAAACAAGAAACCAATTTGTATTTCTTTTTGAAAATGTCTAGAAAAAAAAATTAGTGTTTAACATTGTGTTCTATAATAGATAATGTCAAAATAACGTACTTTAAATTTTAGTGCTAGTCCAGAAGAATACAATACAGTTGTGCAGAAACCAAGACAAATACTCTGCCAGTTCATTGACAGAATTCTTACAGATGTAGATGTTGGTAAGTATTATATCCTGTCTTTTAAAATTATTGTCTGCTTTATGCTTTAAGTAATTCCTGCCAGAAAAAAAAAGTTACAACCGTTATTTCAAGAAAAATTTAGTAGTTGAATGCAATACCTGTTATGACTTATTTTTTAATAACTTATCATGATGAAGTATTTGCTATTATGATTTGAAGTAATGTAAGTCAAAAAAAAAAAAAGGAAGGGGGGAAATGCCATGCAGGGCTGTATGAATACAAAAGCTCGTAACATTGAAAATCAGGAGTATAGTGTAATGTCATTGTTTATTGAGTAATATAGCTTGCAAGTCTTAGTACTCACAGGGTCTTTCAGAATTGGAATACTTTGTAAACAGCTTTATTTTTAATTTTAAAATTCTAACAATCCCGTATTTTAGTACTCCTTAAATCATGTTAATGTTCCAATTACTACAGTACTTTAACAACATTTTGGTAATTATGAAGTACATATACTATGAAATTCTCATTCGTAATTATCTGTACATTTGCATCAAGGAGAATCACAGTAAGGGTAACTTACTGTTTCCAAGGTATAATTTCCTGTAGCTGTCTCAGTAAGAGTGATACTTTGTCTAGGGAATTGATCAATTCAAGTATCGTAGCCATGTTACTCTTCAGATGATGTGTTTATTAATTCTCTTATAGTCCTGAAAGGGAAAGCTATAAAAATAAAAACAAAAGGCCAATCTCCTTATATACAGTTTGGTATCACATAGCAGGTATACAATACGCACAAAATCATTATCATGGATTGATAAAGCACACTCCCAATTGATAATTACACAGGTTTAACACCATATCATAGTATTTTATGTAATAAATTTCTTCTTTCTCTTTAGGTGTGAACAAAATTTGTGAAGTTGATTTATGCTAATTCAGAAATGTCTCCTTTTTTTTTTTTAAAGTTGCTTTGGAACTGATTAAGAAATCAGATTCACAGCCAAGTTCTGTAATGTTGCTTGATTTTATTCAACATATCATGAAATCTTCCCCGCTTATGTTCGTAAATATGGATGGAAATCGGGAGGAAACCGAATGCAGTTGCATTGGTGAGTTTGTTGAAAATGTTTATGTTGAAGCTTGATATTTTCAGGATTCAAATTTTCTGACAGTGGGATCATGCAAAAGAACAAAAATGGGAAAAAGGCAGATTTGTAAATTTAGCTTTAGTATTTATAAATGAATATTATGATAGGCTTTTAATATTGTGAATTGATTTGCACTTATGATAATGGAAATCTATTAGGACAGTGTTTGACCTTCTTCATTACCATTTCTTAGTGATATTACCCAGTTCATGTTGATGAGAAGTCCTGTATGCATATTCATTGCCTGAGCATTTTTTTGATAGAGGAAAAACACTGGGTAGTTCCAGACAAAAATGTCTGTCTTTCCCCACCCCAGCATGTGCCTCCCACCTTCCCTTTCCCTCTTTTTTACCACAATCTGCTGAAGAAATGTCCCAGTGAAGGCTCTCTGTTTACTAAGCCTACATGCATTTATCTCAAGGACGTTTCTTTTGTTTCACTGATAAGCAACCTGCTCTTGAGGAGGTGCTCGTAATAGGAGGTTTTGATTTTATAGAATCGTTTAGGTTGGAAAAGACCTTTAAGATCATCAAGTCCAGCCGTTAACCTAACACTGCCATACCACCACTAAACCATGTCCCTAAGCACCTCGTCTATCTGTCTTTTAAATACCTCCAGGGATGGGGACTTGACCACTTCCCTGGGCAGCCCAATGCTTAATAATTTTCTGTTTGCTGTTTCTTTTTTGTTGTCCTAGAATTTAGTAACTGGATCATAACAAGGCTTCTCCGAATTGCTGCATCTCCAAACTGCAACACGTTACAGAAGAACATCTGCAGCGTCATTTGCTCCTTACTTTTTCTGTTTAAAATGAAGAGTTGCTCCATTTTTGAAGTACTAACAAAAGACTTGCTACAGCTTTTCCAAGACTTAATCTTCCTGCATGAAAGAGATGCACAAAAGCATCTCTGGGGATATGTACTAGTTTGGCCAGTGACTGTAAAGAGATTTTCAAGCAATGCAAGTGACAATGTGGGATATTTAAGATTGGCACCATTACAGCTGATGGGTATGCCCAATGTCGAATGTTTGGAAGTTATATTACTGTCTATTCTGACAGATATTGTTGCAGATGTGTTTTTTGTAAGACAAGATACTATTCTCTGGGGGATAGGCTGCTCGCTGTTGGAGTATGGCAGTCCAAAAATTAAAGCTTTGGCAGTGAAATTTTTAGTAAAATTAATTCATTTGGGAGGGCCTCCAGAACAGCTGGCCAATCTTTTCTTCACAGTCTTTTTTGGAATTCTACAGTCAGCACTTGAAATGGACACTGAAGAATCTGAACTTTTTGGAGAACCACTCTTACTATTGGTGAGGACATTGTTGCCTTTTGAAGCAGATTCTTATAAAAATATTGAACCTGTCTACTTGAATATGCTACTAGAGAAGCTCTGTTCATTGTTTGAAGATGATGTGTTTAGGTGTCTTCAGTCTGAAAAGCTGAAAGCTGCTTTTTGCCATATACTGCAATATTTTCTGGAGTTTGTTCCAACTGGCTATGAAACTGCCTTACAAGTAAGAAAAGTCCATATCAGTACCATATGTGGAATTTTTGTGAATGTGCTTGGAACTCAGGACAAACAAGAGGTAGGTTAATTTTTGAAACTACAATTGTCATGTGAATAGATACCTACATCTGTGCAAAGAAGAAAATCTAGGAAATACTAATTTTAGTTGTGTAATTAGATTGATAGTCCTTGGTTTTTCAGTTGTTTCACATATTTGTACAGGTCAGAGTTCTTTAGTTGGATGTAGCTGTACCCTGTGTTTTTCAGATGTATTGAACTATTGAGAAGCTATTCAGGCACAACAATCATAGTATAAAATGGGGGTAAGGCACAGAGTATGCTTATATAAAAGGGCAGCTTTACAAGTAATTTCCGTTCATCTGAGCTGCTCTTTCTAACCATATGCTTTTAGTCATATTTGTTTGGGACAGGCAGACAGAAAGGTTTGGATTAAAATTGAATCATAGAATAGCTTGGGTTGAAAGGGACCTTTAAATGTCATCTAGTCCACCCTCCCTTCAATGAGCAGGGAAATCTTCAACTAGATCAGGTTGCTCAGACCCCTGTCCAACCTGACCTTGAATTTTTCCAGGGATGGGGTGTCTACCACCTCTCTGGGCAGCCTGTTCCAGTGTTTCACCACCCTTGTCGTAAAAAATTTCTTCCTTATATCTAGTCTGAATCTACCCTCTTTTAGTTTAAAACCATAATGACATGTTAATAAGGTGTTAATACACTGAGCGTTCCCTTTACACCCACATGTGTATCGTATCTGTTGTCTCTTAAACTTTGTGTGTCTGTCTTGATGGCTTTGGTAGCAAGATATTATGGCAAGAACTGGAAGCAGCTGTACAAGCTGCATTCTCTCTGGTAGGAACACCGGTAACTTCATTGCTTATGAGAGTTTTTATCTTGTAGTTAAAATTTTTGAACAGAAAGGTTTTTAAGAACTTTGTTACCATAATATTTTGAATTGAACAGAAAGGTTAAGAACTTTGTTACCATAATATTTTGAAATTTTACATTTTAAGGCAGAAATGATAATATTGTGCCTTTGAGAAGTAAGGTATAGCATGCATCATGTTACCTCTGTTGTTTGTCCATCCCAGTATCTGGTGAGTCCACTTTATACAGCATTAAAAACACAAACAGAAGAAATCTTTCAGGAGCTTCATCAGAACCAGCTAGATAATTCTGATACTGATGGGTGGAGCAGCAGCAGTGATGAAGTTCCAGAGAAAAGACGACGACTAAGCCTACCAACAAAGCATCCAAAGAAATCACCTACACCAGTAACGTATGACACTTACTCAATAACTACTTTTGTAGTAATTTGGCTAGTGAATAATAACAAATGACAACTTTTTTGAGGCAGTTGCTTCATAACAGTCACACTGAAAGATCTTCTGGGAAAAGACTGAAATTATATTTTTAAGAATTAGAATCTACAGATGATTTTTGAGCCAAACTTTAGTTAGAGAGTCTATATTTTTGATATGTTCAATGCAAATTATTTTCATTTTTACACAATGAAAACAGAAAAGCTGAGAGAATACATACACACACAATGACAGAATCTTGCACGTGGCTGTGCTCTTGCTCTGGACATGCTTAAAGCAGGTCTAGTTAAGTCAGGTTGTTCTCAGATGAACCAAGCCAGTTCTCTCAGCCTCTGTGCTGTGCTTTGGCTCCCTGATTGTCTTGGACTTGCTCCAGCATGTTGATCACTTTCTTGTATTTGGGCACTCAGAACTGGCTCCAGCATGCTGTACTGCAGGTGTGGGCTCATGATCAGCCTTCAGTCTTGGTAATACAGCGTAGTATGTAGTTGACCTTCTTTGCAACAAGGTCACGCTGCTCTTATGTTCAACTTTTCCATCAGTCCATTGGGTCATTTTGCTCCAAAGCTGCTTGCTAGCCAGTCAGCCCTCAGCCTGTTTTGTTGCTTGGGATTTTTTTGTGCCAGTTGCCAGACTTTTCATATGTCTCTGTTGGTCTTCATGAGGTTCTTCTCAGCCTCGTTTTCCAGCCAGTTGAGGTCCTTCAAATAAGCAGCTCCCCTTTTTATCTACAAAGCTACCTGTCTCATTGTAGAAAGGAATCAAGTTAACGTGGCATGATTTACCCTTGGTAAATATGTGCTGGCTGTTCCCAGTCACCTTCTTGTCCCTTATGTGGGGAAGACTTTTTCCATAAACTTCCTAGGGACTGAGGTTAGGCTGGCAGGCCTATAGTTCCTTGAATCCTCTTTTTTGCCTTTCTTGAAGATGAGTGTGGTGTTAGCCTTTTTATAGTCATCGGGAACCACCCTGGTCACCATGACCTTCCAAGGATTGTGGAGCTATACCTTTATAGCCTTTCAGATAAGCCTGATTTGCATCATACTTAACTTCAGAGTTAGTATCTTTTTCTCCCAAAGAGCACATTTAAGCTAAAGCTTCATTTGACATTTTCCTAATCCTGTATCCAACATGGATTAGCTCTGTTTTTGCTATGATGATTTATCTTCTCTGAAAAAAAAGTATGTGTTGGAAACTAATTACTATGGTCAAATTACAGACTTAGTCCTATAAATATGAAATTGAAGAGCACTCTATGGAATGCCATCATGAAGAAAGCTGCATCCTTAATATTTATCCTTGAGAAAGAAATTCTGACAGCAGATACTCTTCAGACTATAGAAGGGATTGCTGTAATTTTGCGACTAGCTGCTTTGTGCACAGTTCATTGTTCTCCCCCAACAAATTCTACCAGGTAAAGGTACCAAGGTGAAACCGTGAGACTAGTAGTTTCTTGTAACTGTTGTTATGATTTATGTGGATTACTTTAATGCTTGTCCATGTATCTGGATAAGTCCTGTATGTTTTGAAGAATTATGTTTTCATAGTAACTTTGCTTACAAACAATACAGTATTAAATGTTTAGAGTCTGTTGCATTGATCCTATGATTTCCATTTTAACAGTATAGATCGTAAAGTAACTCATCTGTGTAACTCTGACACGTGTAAGAATACTCCGTGCTCCTCGGATTCAGTGAATATACAGTTCACATGGATTTCCTCTGATTTTATCACAAGAGTAGTGAAAGTCTGCAGAAACTTGTTAGAGGCTGATACGCAGATGGTTAACCTAGAACAAGTGATTAACAGAATAGTGAAGATCTTTGATGCTTTGCTGTATACCCAAGGTGAGAAAATCTTTAAACTAACATCTCTTTTATTGGATTTGTAAATTAGAAATGCGGTTGACTAAATTGGTCTGTTGTGGCAGAGGTACTGAAATTATAGATCTTTTGTTAGCACTCCAATTCTTGTACAAAAAAGGTTAAATAAAAAAAACCCCATTCTTCTTTGTTTAAAGAGTATCCTTTGCATTCCTTTTTGAACATGATTTACTAATCTTTGCATTGATTTTTATCTGAACAAGGGACTCCATGGGGATAGTGAATATGTGTAAAAAAGAAACAAACTTTTAGCAGTTTTCTTTTTAATATACACAGGGGCAGCATGCCTTACTATCTGTTTCACTCAAGCATTTCAAAGCTTCTGACCAGCTTCAGCAAATGTGGCATGCAGGACGTGTACCAGAAATATTAAGTACTTGTGTGGGTTTTTTTCTGAAGTAGCTAGTAGGATGGAGTGCAGGCTCTACTAAGATTAAAATGTTATGAGTTCAGCTTGCTAGCCATCCCAAAGTCCACCCAAGTGTCTTTGTACAAATCCAGAGATTACAAAGTTGCATTCATTCTGCTGCTCATGTATTACATGCTGTTAACTGTTTAATAAAATTTTTAGATTATTTTAGTGTAGCACTATGTCATTTATTATTACATGTCTTAAATGTAGAATGTCAACACGTGGGAATAGGGATACTAATCTATGTTGATAGAAAAAATAACATTTTGTAGCAAATTAAGGACATAAAATGTGCATCTGTTTTATAAGCTATAAAGAGTTGTAAAAGTATCAGGTTTTTTGTTTTGTTTTGGTTATTTTTCCTCCTAGTGAAAATTCGACTGAGTGATCAGATTCTTGATACTTTATGTGGACTGCTGTCTCTGCCCTGGATTTACAGCCATCCTGATGATGATTCTTTTAAGCCATCCGCTTTTGGGTTTGATCCTCTAGTTTTGAGTCAAAAAACTGCACAGAGTTTCTGTAAGTATGTTGAAGTATATAAAACCTGGTATCTCTTTGGAATGATTGTTCTAAAGTAAAATTATTTTCTTTGTCCTCTTATGATGATTGATGATATTCGAAGTTTAAATCAAGTAATTATCTGCTTTGTTTTGTTTTTTCTCTTTAGCACCCCAAACTCAGTCACACTGTGTGTTCCTTCTGTCTCTCTTCCCAAGAAACATTTGTCTGGATTGGAGAAAATCCATTTATCATTGGGCATTACAAAGCCCCCACGAAGTAATTCGGGCTACTTGTGTTAAAGGATTTTCTCTTCTGCTTCATCCACCAGGCGTGCAGTCCTGTAGTATGATTCCCAAAGCTCTTTTGTATGTATTAATGCTGCTTTTCTATCTTCATGCAAGAAGAATGAACAAATAACAAATGTAGTATAAGCACCAAAATAAATATTTATTTCTAATTCATCCTGAATTTGCTAGACCTCAATTTCAGAAATTGTAAGATAACAACAGAATAGGTGTAAGTGATGACATCTGTGTGATAGAATACTGTTCGCTTACCATGTCAGTGTGCAAGTTACTTCGCTAGTTGAAGACACTATTTCTAATTTACTAATTTAAACTAAGGAGGGGAAGAGAGAGATCTTTTGTCAGCTAAATATACGCGATATTTGTCCATATGTCTCTTAAAATCATTCCAATTTCTCTGTGTTTTGTATATACATCTTGGTGTCTTCTTCCTGTTGTCTGGTCTTCAGTTTCTTTATAACATGCCAGACACACCATGCCCAGTGCTACTTCAGACATTTAATAGAACTTGAGGGCAATCTGAAAAGGACAAAGATAATTTAGTGAGACGGATCCTTAAATTGTCCTAATAATACTTGCAGTATAGTTAAGAGAATTCAGGCAATGTAGAAATACAAATTTCTAGGTAAATGATCTATTAAAGTGGTTTCATTTTTTGTTTCCATTTCAGAAATCAAATCAAAGATGAATCTGAGGTAGTCAAGGAGGCTTGTGCTGCTATAGTTGGGAAATTATCTTGCTGTCTATCTGGTACATTCAGTGTACAACCTTCCTTAGCAGACTCTGCTATTAAGTATGTTACTTTCGATATTTTATGTAGCAGCCTTACTGTGACTTCTGCTCATGAAAAAACTTGTTCTGTGCAAGCCTGCATTTTCAAGCCATTTCTTATTCTCCTTGAGAACAAAGTATCCAGTTCAGTAAAGCTAGGTATGTGACTTTACCTTTATTGACATTTGGCTCTTCTAAATGAGGTGCTAAGTCCCTACTTCTGTACTTCCTGCATTTTTTTTTCCATATTTTTTTTTTTAATAGCTGTAATGGTGCTTAAATGTATTTAGTTGATATCACTGCTCATGTTTGATGTTGTCATTGATATTTTTTTAACTACCTTGGCTTAATTCTATGGCTATATCTAGAAATGTAATACTTGATAAAATCTGAATTTTAAATAGCTTATCTAGTTTGACAATTTGATAAAAAAATATAGTATGCTTTATGGCTTACTTGCATCACTGTTTTGTGCACTAAAAGCATTAAAGATATATTTTCCTTTCCTCCTCCATCCCATGTCGCCCAGCATTTATAGAAAATATACCTCATCTTTGCAAACATCTGGATTTTAACACTGATGAGTCCAGTGTGAAGATTCTTGTTGGGTCTTTATTAAATCTAATGGAGGATCCAGACAAAGATGTAAGAGTGGCTTTCAGTGACTGCATAAAGAATGTACTAGAATCCTTAGACTCTGAAGAAGGATTCATAAAAGAGGTGAATTCATATTTATTTTTGGTTGTTTTTCCTAACTTATTATGGTTTTTGTTTCACTAATGTCAGACACTAAAATTATTTTTTTGTTTTATTTTCATGTGTTCCAGCTGTTTGTTTCTAGAATGAAAGAAGCCTATACAAATGCCAAAATATCAAGAAATAACGAACTTAAAGATACCTTGATTCTCACAACAGGAGATATTGGAAGGTTTTTTTTGAAAATTACGAAGTACTGTCAGCTTGTGATGCAAACTTACTTTTTGTTCAAGTGTAAATGTAAGATTAAAGTTACTTATTTCAAGGTCAGCCTTTGTCCAGAGTCCATTGCAACTGTACTAAGCTGTTGATTCATATGGAACATTCCTAATTTTCTTCTGCCTGGAAGTGCAGATAAGCTATTCAAATACAGTGATGAGTCATTTTGCATTATGGTAATTGTATATTCTTAAGTCATCTTATTAATGCAACAGTTAATTTTTTTTTCCTTTTTAATTCTTTTTCTTCTGCTTACTTTGTAAGGGCATCAAAAGGCGATTTAGTACCATTTGCCCTCTTGCATTTGTTACACTGTTTGTTGTCCAAGTCGGCGTCTGTGGCTGGAGCAGCATATACAGAAATTCGATCCCTGGCAGCAGCAAAGTCCATAAAACTGCAAGCTTTTTTCAGTCAGTACAAGAAGCCTATCTGCCAGGTAAATAGAAAAGAATTGGTGGTTTAGAAAGGTATATGTTTAGGGTTTTTTTGAGTATTTTAAAAAAGGTATTTTACAAGGTGAAATCTCATAGGACAAGAAAGAGATGATTTAAAAAACAAAACAACACCCCTTCCCCTTCTCCCCCCCCCCCCCCCAAAAAAAACCCAAAACCAAACCATTCAGGAGGGAATGGGAAATTTCTGACTTTGTCATGGTCTTCTCCCCTCAACAGAATTGCTTTTCTTTTTTTTCTTTTTTGGTCCCTAGATGCTGTCATTCTGAAACAGAGGAACTATACAGTTTATTTTATTATGTGGTACCATTCCCAAAAGAGGCTATGATTTAAAATTGGAATTGAAGTCAACATTTTACTGACATGATTGATTCGTTCTTTTGTTATACCCATTACCTAAAGACAGAGGTTCTGTTTAAAAGAAAATTATCAACAGCAGACTTTTCTAATTTTGAATATTTTTTTAATAATGCAATGTCTGAGTCCAGGGTTGCAAAATTAGATGCAGTTATTAAGTGGATGATAATCCAGTTCTATCGCAAAGTAATAATCATAGATATATTGGCAATAAATGAGAAAGAAAAACAGATGTATAGAAAGAAGAGCAAAACTCTTATGATTATTTTTAGGGAGCAAAAAAGGGGAAAATAATACTAAATATATATTTCTTCATGCTTAGTTTCTAGTGGAATCCCTGCACTCCAGCCAGATGGCAGTACTGAGTGCTCCATGCCAGGGTAATGAGCTACAGAAACAAACAGCTGCTCACCAGAGAGAAATGGCTCTGGACATGTTATCTGAGATTGCCAATGTATTTGATTTTCCAGATCTAAATCGCTTTCTCTCAGTAAGTTGGCCAGTCCTTTTGACTTTTGGGGTGCGTGTGTGTGTGCTTGTGGATTTCTATTTTAGTCCATAATTTTCTCTCTCACAGATCTATTTTTTTTTTTTCCTCTAGTTGTGGTTGTTTGTTATAATATAGAATACTTTGCGATTGCTGCAACTGGGAGCTCAAGTATAGAGGAACAATTTTATCAAGGAGTTACAGTGATGGCTACAGTGCTAATTTGAGTATGACAGATGATGAATTAACTAGAGTACTCATTGAGTATATCTATATTAATGATGTAGTGCACTTGGAGGGATTCTTTGTAAGTTGTGATTTTTTGTATGGTGTCTGCTTTCTTGTTTCAAATAAAGAAAGCTATTGTTCTGTGGATAGATATCTTCTTAATCTGGTATCTGTTTTATTTGAAGCCTAAGTAGCTTCATACTTGTATTTTGCTTTTTGGTAGATGGGAAATACACAACCATTAAGTAAGCAGTTTTCTAGTTAACTGGTAGGTTGGGGGAGTGTTGTTGTGTGTAGCTGTGTTGGTATTTTTGTGGTGTGTTTATTTGTTTCTTTCTTTCAAGATTTCCTTTTGTGGAGTATCTGGATGGGTGCAGAAGATGCTAGATCACTTTTTGCTTGCATGTTTCTCAATATTGATTAGATTAAGCACCTTCCTTAAATAATTATTTTTATTTTGTCTGCATTTTTACTAGGTATTTATTTCCATCTCACTAAAATTCTTTTTTATTCATATTCTTTGATCATACGTGTGACTAGAGATGTATGGTGTTCTACTGACACAAATGGAACAAAGCTGAACCCTGGGGTTTTGGAGGGGGTTTGTTTGTTTGTTTGTTTTTTCCATTAAGTGTTGTTCTTGATTTACCAGCGGACCCTACAAGTTTTACTTCCTGACCTTGCAGCCAAGGCTAGTCCTGCAGCCTCAACACTTATTCGAACCATAGCAAAACAGTTGAATGTAAATCGAAGAGAGATTTTAATCAACAACTTCAAATACATCTTCTCTCATTTGGTCTGTTCCTGCTCCAAGGATGAGCTTGAGCGGGCACTTCATTACCTCAAGGTAAATTGGCATTTGCTCTATTAAATGTGCAGATTAGGTGCAACGATTGATGAATAGTGATCTTTCTGCTTTATTTAAGTTAAGGTCTTGCGAAACATAAGTGGGGAAATTGTATATGCAGAAGTTTTGTTCTTGTTGTTATTTATAATCTATTACCTTAGGCTCTGAGGAAGTTACAATTGTCAAACGTTAAAAACTTGGTTTATCTAACATTGAACTAATTGGAAGGTTGGGGTTTTTTTTGATTTCCATGGTAAATCAACCAGAGTCCAATGCCTCCTGTCTCTCAGTGTGCTAGTTTCATTGTGATGAAATGAAGACTTGGTTTCTGTTTGCTATTTGATTATAGAATGAGACCGAGATAGAACTGGGCAGCTTGCTGAGACAGGACTACCAGGGACTGCATAATGAATTATTGCTGCGTATAGGAGAACACTATCAACAAGTCTTCAATGGTTTATCAATATTGGCTTCATTTGCATCTCATGATGATCCCTATCAGGGACCTAGAGAAATAACATCACCTGAACAAATGGTAAGGATGTCAAAATATTCATGTTCAGTTCATAGGGATGTCTTTCATTAACAATGACATTTCTTAAGGAGCAGTATATGTATTTGGGATTCTTCTCATTTGTCTTTCAGAATTAGCATTTCGTACTTGCTTTTTTAATTTCTTAAGCTTAGGAATGTGTTAATAATAAGATTACTTGCTTTTTACCTTTTTTTTTTTTTTTTTTTTCCCCTCCCCCCTGACCAGGCTGATTATCTGCAACCTAAATTGCTTGGGATCTTGGCTTTTTTTAACATGCAGTTACTGAGTTCCAGTGTTGGCATTGAGGATAAAAAAATGGTGTGTAAACTTAATTTTTAATATTAAAACAAAGATAAGCAAGGGATATTTTAATATTCCAGACTTAAGTGATTGTGCAACTGTCACTGAAGTCTTAAAGATACTAAGGTTCCCACATGATTCTTGAAAACTGATGGTCTCACTGTGGGTAGGACTTCTGTGTAAGCTCAAAAGTTTGTTTTGGTTTGTTTCTTTAATGGTCAGCTAATGTACATATTTCAGTCAGACATGGTATATGTAACAAGTCACTCAACCAATAATTATAGAGGAGGAATCCAAGTGCATGGTTTCTGTCATACACGTAAAAAAAGTGGGGGATGAGGGAATACGGGACAAAACTGGATTTACTGCAGGCAACAGTGTTACAAGGGCACCAAAGGGCAAAGCCAAAGAAAACAAGAGAAACTGGGCATTATTAGTTTTGCTTCTCACAAAACAGCTCCTTTCTGCTCTACAGTAGAGAGCATTTAGAGAAATTAGAGCTCACACCTTGAGGCAAAGTCTGAAAATTCTGCTCTGCTGAGGCAGTCTTTCTAACCACAAGACAGGGGCTTTTAGCCACCTCAGAGAAGTAGTGCAGATGACTACTGTAGGGACTTTTTTTAGTGCTAGAATGTATAAAGCCTTTACACTGATGGACTGCCTTTTCTCTGGTGTTCTTTCAACCTTTTTGCTTCTTGGATATTCACGTTGAGGTGCTCTCATTTTCATAGCCCCATGTCTTCATGCTTTCTGAATTTCTTCATTTATACAGCATTTCTTCTGCTACACCTGCTATTGTTTCTATCTTTTCATGTTTTGTTTTTTGTTCTTGGTAAGTTTCCCTTTCTGTGACCTTCCCTTAAGCTCAGGTTTCTTCCTGTGCTACCTGTCTGTCATGCTGGACACTGTACTACCTTGTTTGGTACAGTGTTACTGTGACTGAAATATCTCCTGCTTTTTCTGCATCTCAGTATTTCTCTTCTGCCTTTAATCAGTGCCACTGACAACTGAGCTTTTACCTGTTCCCTGAAGGTTACCAATCACTTCTGCCAGAAGTTGTACGTCAATTTGTGTTCATGGTGGTGACGATTTTGATTTGCTTTTTTTAAATGCAAATTTGTTTGTTTTCTCTGTATTTTCAAAACCTGCTCTTTTCAGCTTCTAAAACTTTGGACATATAGTCAATCATGTCTTATAACAGACTTCTATAACCATGAACTTCTTTGCCATCTACAGTTCTTCCCTCATCAATCTGTCAACAGCTTAAATGATGACTTTGTTACAATCCTGTCATTACAAATCCCCTTTCATTCTGTTTTCCTCTGACCCCCAAATTATTTGCTGAAACATCAAACAGAATTTGATGTCTTACAGGGTATGAATTCTTAAGCCAGGTTAGCCTGATTTTATTAGGAAATATGGCTTGGATATGTTTTACTGAGTAATACACTAAAATGACTTTTCTCTATGTCTAGGCTTTAAACAGTCTTATGTCTTTAATGAAGCTCATGGGTCCCAAACACATCAGTTCAGTAAGAGTGAAGATGATGACTACACTGAGAACAGCTCTAAGATACAAGGATGACTTTCCAGAACTGTGTTGCAGGTGAACTGATAGTGTACCCAAACAGTGACATACCTGCTATTTCTGTCCTTGAATACACTGTTTTGTTTTATTCTAGATAGTAGTCTCAACCACAGAGCTGAAATAACTTAAAATGCTTCTCATGACTCACCTGAAATGTCTTTATGCAGACAAGAATCATTGATAACTGTTGTTTTGTTGTCTTTTTTTTGCTTAGAGCCTGGGATTGTTTTGTTCGAAGTCTGGACCATTCATACCTTGGCTCCTTGCTTAGTCATGTGATAGTAGCGTTATTGCCCCTTATACATATCCAACCAAAGGAAACTACAGCAGTATTTTACTTTCTCATAGTTGAGAACAGGTACAGTACAAAATGTTTTCAGTTATATGGATTAAATCCTGTAATAGGAATTGGGATAACACTAAATTAAAGTTGTCCAGCATTGAGATCAGAGAACTCTTTTTTTTTCTGCAAAATAGTATGTTGTTCTATAAAAGTCCCACTTCTCTGAATTGCAATGAGACTTTTAATTTTGACAAGTGATAGCCTCATCTGAAAAGATGTTTTTATATTGTCCTTATAAAAGTGTATGATACTATGGCCAAGTTACAACCTGTCACACTTACTCGTTACAGGTTTACACATTTCTATATTTTTTCTACTGGTATGGGAAAATTACTTCCCTCTACAGGCCATGCAAACAGAATAACAATGATTGTTAATATTTGCTCTAAGCTAGAGAGAAGTGTACAGAGTTGGAAATGGAGAAAATGAGGTCTTTGTTTCTTTCAATAATTAGAGTTATAATTATGAAGTGCACAGAATTTAATGTTGAGTAAGATTTCATGCATTTCACAAGTGGTCACACCAACTGAAAATAAAATCAAAGTCTAATAGAAAAGACTTAAATTTTTTTGACAAACTTTTTGAAGACAATGTTGAGTCTTAATTATTTTTTTATCTTATGTTTTGTAGCTTAAAATTACGATTTTTTAAATTATTATTTTTTTAGAAATGGTGATAGTTTATATCTTGATTACTTTTGTTGTTTTTTCATTTTTCTTGCACTGTACCATACCAACAGTATTCAAAATAAAAGGCAACAATAGGAATAATAAGGCTCTTGTAGAAGCCCATAGTAGCAAAATGGAAAGAGATTTCTTCATGTTAGGAATACAGAGTTCTTCTTTGGTTGTGTGCTTTCTTATGAGGAAAACTGGAACTGGATTCACAGCAAATGGGATTCTCACCCTTTGGCCAGTGTCCAAAATAACGAAAGCCAAACGTGGTAGAGGTGATTGGCAACTTTGAAAGCTTTGGAAAGAACTGTCTTTAAAAGAGAAAGTAATTTAAAGTATAGAGGAGAAATACCTGTGGCTTAGTTGAGTAATAAGAGAAACAAATTGTTTAATATGTGTACTTAATTAGATAAAAAAATTCATGGAATTTACTTTTTCCTGCTTTTCAAGCCTTTGTTCTTTTTCAACTAATGCTTGCTATCTTTGCAATTTTTTTTTGTAACTACTAGGGATGCAGTACGAGACTTCTTACATGAAATATATTTTCTGCCTGACCTTCCAGAACTAAAAGAAATTCAGGTCGTCCTTCAGGAATACAGAAAGGTGCAGCTTCTTTTATTTATTTGGGTTTTTTAATTCATCAAATGAATTCATGACAAGTGAGGAAAACATGTAAATTTCATTGTTAAGCTGAAATAGTATTTATCTGCCTCTACAACAAAACAGAATTTGTGTATTGCTGGAATAGTTTGAAGCAGGTCCTGATTCTTCTTTAGGAGTGAAATATGCTCATGTTTAACATACTTGTTTTCTGTAGCATCTTCTGAACACTGACTTTTCATCTTTTTGAGGCTGAAGATATTATAAGATTAAAAGTCAGCAGTATTAGCTATGGCAGAGAAGCTACTTCTAATTTGATCCCTCATATTCCCTTTAAAGGTAACAAAGTTGGTCTGTTTTTAGGAGTACTCTATGGTCCATTTCTTTTGCCCTCAGAATGGTTAGGTAATAGATGGGAAGCAGCAATTATTTAGTGGGAATGAGGTAACAAAAGTAAAAATTAATTTGATTTTAGATAATGAGGTGCTCAAAGCAAAGCATTTTCATCTGACCTATTTACACCATCATATTTGCACAAAAGTGTAACATATAGCACCTTTTTGAGGAAAATATTTTTAAAAATAGAAGGAAGACGGTGTTCTGTGGATATAGGTGAGAATATAGGCAGAAAGGTAGTTGTTTGTATGTGTTCTCGCTTGTGTTCTTTGAGATACTGCTAAACTGTGTTCGTGTTATGTTTAACTTCTTATGCCTTGTCTTATTCAGGAATCCTCCAAAAGCACTGACTTGCAGACAGCACTGCAGCTGTCTATGAGAGCTATTCAGCATGAGAATGTGGATGTTCGTATTCATGCACTTACCAGCCTGAAAGAAACATTATATAGAAATCAGGTATAGAAAACCTCCCTCAGTAGAATTAAAAATAAATTCAAATGGCATCTGGACCAACAGTCTAAAACTCCTTACTGTTACTTTCAAATCCTTCTAATCTGTATGATGCTGATTCAGCAAGGCTAGTAATGTATTTCTTACCTTTTCCAACTCTGAGGAAAGATGTATATAAGAAGTCCATTTCAGCAATCTGTTGTGTGGGCTTGTTCTGTGTTAGAACATGCATGGCTTTTGCATCAGGAGAATAATACATTAAAGCCAGCATTTTTTGTATGTGAGTGTAATATCTGAAAGAATTAAGATGTATGTGACCACCTCATACCTTGGATTTTTGTTTTCTTTTCCTTCTTTCCCTTCCACCCTCAAAAATTTGAATACATTAATCATATTCAAATAAATTTTATAGCCATCTACAAGTTGTGAAGATACTGCTTTACAAATCTGTGTTAGCCCAGAGGGGTGTATGTGACCTATTTAAAAAAAAAAACAAAAGCAAAAAACAAAAAAAAAAAATCTGTCTTCTTAGTAGCTTATAAGATTGTGAGATAGTCTTCAGTCAGAAATTAAAAAAAACTCTGTCTAAAAGGACAAACAATCATTGTTTATATTCCTGGCTGATCAGTAATTCTTGCCACTCAGGTCAGCAAAATTTCACCGTGTATTGCTTAGTTAGAAGTCTAGCAAAATAATTGAGGCAAATCAAACTTAACAATTCCACAAGTTGTGGAAGTATTTGCTCTGTAGTGTTGGCTGTGGTTTCAGTTTTCATTAAACATAACAATGGCAAACATATTCACATTATTAAGAGAAAATTTTTTTCTATATGTGGACTAAATTGGGGAATAAAAGCTGGGCCAAAATGAAGAAGAAATTAAATACAATTAAAATGATGGGCATTGATTAAAGGACTTGAAACCCTGGGCTTTGTGGGGACTGAGAGTGAAGAAATTACCAACAAATGGGAAACAAGAAGGATACAAATGGCATCAAAACCAGACGGTATGACAACAGCTGCATGAAAGAAATTGAGAGGAAGCATCAGAACACATGAAGAAAAGGGACAGATAATTTAAAAAGATTAATGTAAAAAAGAAGAGAGGTTCTTGGTAAGACAAGGAAAGAAAATGAAGTTGTTAGAGAGTTGCATGATAATGAAATACAATATTGGCCATGACAGCATTACTAATTGTAGGCCCAAATCCCTAATTCTTATTCATTTTTTTAGTCTTCCTAGGGTAGCAAGCAATTTAGGGCAATTGGGCTATAGTTACAAAATGACAGCATTTGAATCATTAACCCAAAGTCATGGGTAAATAAAATACAAAGTAAGAGTGAATTACAGATGGAAAAATTATGAGAATATTTACCATAAACATGGCTGTAGACTAACTCATCTTTATATTTCAATTTCCTAGGAAAAATTGATAAAGTATGTAACAGACAGTGAAACTGTGGAGCCAGTCATCTCCCAGTTGGTAACTGTACTTCTAATCGGCTGCCAGGATGCAAATTCTCAAGCCCGACTACTTTGTGGAGAATGTTTAGGTGAACTGGGAGCCATAGATCCTGGCAGGCTGGATTTTTCAACAAGTGAAACTCAAGGAAAACATTTTACATTTGTGGTAAGAAGTGTTGCTGTGGTGTTTTGTTTAGCTTTAAGGATTAAGGATTTTTTAAAAGTACTTGGGAGTAGGGAACTTCTTATCTTTAGACCCTTTGAAATCTATACTTGCTTTCTCATCTAAACCAGCTTAGAGTCGGGCTTCAAAGCAATCATTTAGAGATTAAAGATATAGCTATTACTCCGTTTTATTAAACCTGACATTTTGTTTTTGATTAAGGCTGGCGTGGAGGATTCAAATTTTGCCTATGGGTTATTAATGGAACTGACCAGAGCGTTCCTTGCTTATGCTGATAATGTTCGTGCTCAGGATTCTGCAGCATATGCAATTCAGGTAAGATGCGTGGTTAGATCCTATTTTTTCTTCACAAATTATTTCCCATCACAGTGAACATAGAACTATGCAATATAAACTTCACAGGCAGAAATGAAAAGCAGTAAGTATTCCTAAGAGGATTTCTGCTTGCACATCTAAGAAGCAACTGACAGTGAGCCTACCCTTACGTTCAGGCTCTAGTCTTTTGTGCTGGTTTGCCAGCTTTTGTTGTTGTTTAATATCTTTGTGAAAACTTCAGGACAATTCTTTGCTCCAGGAGAAAATAAGAGGCCCCATTTAGTCAGCAGAATAAGAGAATTTCATTAGCTTATGCGCAAGGAGGAGTCAGACTAACTTCTAGTCCTGATGTATTGGCAGATGTGAAGAATGCGGGATCATGTGGTCCAAACACCAACTGGAGAATCTGGGAAATCAATAGTTGAAATCAACACTGCCTAGTAATAGGGGATTAACAATGTTGGATGGAAGTTTTGCAGTTATAATTTCTGAATTAAATATTCTGTAACTTCTGTCATATTACTTCCGTATATACACCAGTTTTTATTACTACTGTGGTCATTTCAGTGCTAACTTGGTCATGTAAACTATGTCTTTTCAGGAGTTACTGTCTATCTATGACTGTAGGGAGACAAACACTGACTGCCCAGGCTCCAGGCTTTGGAGGAGGTTTCCTGAGCACGTGCAGGAGATCTTGGAACCTCACTTAAATACACGGTATATAACAACTTACGCGATTTGTTTTCATAACAGCTTT
This sequence comes from Gorsachius magnificus, assembly GCA_034008185.1. Taxonomy (NCBI): domain Eukaryota; kingdom Metazoa; phylum Chordata; class Aves; order Pelecaniformes; family Ardeidae; genus Gorsachius; species Gorsachius magnificus. The sequence continues at coordinate 31,832,360 of CM067087.1, read as the reverse complement.
AAAAACGCTTCTTTTCTCCAGGCTAGCAATAACTTCATTTAGTTTTGTGATTGTTACTCTTCTGTGAAGAGTGATACATGTATATACAAAATTCAAATAAGGTCTTTCTACATAAAGCTGAATTAGCACTTCCTTGAATGTAATTCTCTGTCAATCAAAAGAGCAAAATTGTGAGCTCGTACTTTGGCCTGATCTGCATGTTTGTCCCTAGAGCAGTCTTCCTTATATGATGTTTTGAAGCTTTTGTTTTCTTTCCTCTGTACAAATTCTTGCTAGCGTTTGAGTTTGTACTCAACTCAATTAATATCCCGTTACTGTTACCCTTTATAGAATTAGGAAGAGCTCATTGGGTTTTAGTTTGACTTTTTATTTTGTTGAATTAATGATAAAAATAATGTGAAGAAAACTTCCAGTTATGTATGCACCTGAATTTGAAGTAATCAACAGTATTTCCATTCCGTTTCCTCATGAAGACAGTCATGCTCATCTGTGATAAATTTTACCTTTTTAGAAAACAAACTTTTGGATATTTCTTGGCTTCCATGTGTGTTCTGGGTTTTTCCTGTCAAAAACATGGTGTTCAAATAATTTTTTTGAATACCAGCACTTTGAAGTATACTTAAAAATTTTGGTAGCATGTTAGGTTGTTTGTATTTCATGTTTCATTTTAAGAAACTGTAGAATAAAATACGCTGACTACTGAAAGTATTTTCTTAGTGTTTTTTTTTTTTTTTAAAAAGATTCAGAGGATGAAACCTAATATGATTCCAGTTACAGAACTTCATAATTAATGATGTGCTATTGTTTTTTTATTATATTAAATAGAAAAGATTTTTTATTGAACAGGTATTTTAAAATTACAGGTACAAGAGTTATCAAAAGGCTGTAAATTGGTCTAAGATGAAGAAGCCAATTTACTTAAGCAAATTAGGTGACAATTTTGCAGAATGGTCGGCAACTTGGGCAGGTTATCTTATAACAAAGGTAAGAAAATAAATCTGCTCTCTATATTGGTATATACAACACAGTTCTTGAACTATATTTTGGTTTTTGAAAGTCAGGAATGGATGGGGGAATATGTCTATTCTCAATAGGCCTGTTAAAGCATATACCTAAAGACTTATTGCATCATCGAGGTAACCATGCATCTTCCCTTCCTCAGCATTGTTGCTTCTTCGCTAGGCTTCACAGGTCAAAAGTCCATGCCAAAAGTGTAAGAAGTTTGCCCTTGTCCAGAGACTCTTATATAGCTGAAGGCGCTGATAAATGCTTCTGGAAAGTATCTGAAATGCTTCTGGAAAACTTCAAATTTACCTTCTCAGTTTCTGAAGGATTTTTTTCATTTCCCTATAGGTCCACAGTCCCAGCACATAAAAAGTATTTGTCTCTTCTTTCCCTTTCCCCTTTCCAACGTGTAAGTGACCCACTGAAAATTTCGCTTCTAAATTAACCACTTCTTAAAGTGAATTTAATTTTAATAGCTCAGTAGCTACACTGTCCTCTTTCTATTTCAGACAGAGAAGAATTGAATTCATAATTTCCTACTTTTTGTAGGCTTTTAAGGGCAGAAGAGAGGCTGAGTGCAGTAGTAGACCCTTGGCCTTAAGGTTTTTTACTATGGCCAGTGCAAGGTCACAATGGTGTGGAAAACATGGAAAAGTGGAACATATAAGCAACACTTGCCTGTCTTTGTGTGGTATCAGCAACTGATACATGTAATAGCAGCTGCCATGTGTCATCCCTGTTACAGGTTTAAGTCTGATGAACCTTCTGTAGGAAACAAGTACCTTAAAATTATTTGATGGAATAGAATTTGTATTTATCAAGAAAAATAAACCTATTAATTGTTCAGGCATTTGCACTTTTGTAATGATGCTTTTCCTCGAAATAATATTTTCCTATAGGTGCGACATGATCTTGCCCGGAAAGTTTTTGATTGCTGCAGTATTATGATGAAGAATGACTATAAAGTGACAATTTATCTGCTTCCACACATCCTTGTCTATGTTTTGTTGGGGTGCAGTCAAGAGGATCAACAAGAGGTGAGACATATAAGAAGATGGTGTTCTTCACAGGAGTGTTCAGGAGCTGTTCTTCCAAAGAGCTGTTCAGCCCTGCAGAATTACAGTAGACCTACATGAACAAACTGTATAGGTGTTAAACTCCTTTTCCTATATTAATAATACAAATTTTCTGCCAGTGTTTTGAATACAGTCATACAAGTTCGTGTTGAACTGCTTTTCTGTGGATTTCTATCTATTCAGGAGGACCTAGGACGACATATTATGCAGTTAATTATGACTGCACTAACATCAAGAGCTGGAGTGGTACAAAGCGGAAGAGAGTGCAACACAAACAAGGAATAAGTTGAACTTGTATACTTCTAAGAATCAGACCCACAATTTTTTCTCTTGCTTGCATACACTTATAATTTGAGTGGAAAAACTGTTTAGCTACCAGACTCATGCAGAGCAGGATTCATAGATGTCTTGTAGCAAAGCAAGGATAGCTTTCCTTCAGTTTATATTAGCAGAATTCAAAGATACTGAAAAAAATAACTTACATTCTATTAATTTGAAGTTTCACAGCTAAGATACCTGTGTTTAAACATTTTGGGTGTGTAGAGGTGTGTGATGATTTTTCCTGTGTGAACAAGTACATCCACAAGGAGCATCTGTTATCTATGTTAACTCATATTCTGTTGACTAAAACAAACTGGAAGCAGGTCTCTCGGCATGGTATTTATTTAAATATAAGCAAAAAGTAGATCTGTGATCTGGTAGCCAGTAGATAACCTGACTTATCAAACCTTGAAGCATTGTATTTGCAGCAGAAGTGCAGTAGCACTCACTGTGTTTTGAAACCTAAAATTTGAGTAATCGTGATAGTTACTCTGAATCCAAGGGTTTGCTTTGCAAAGGTTTTTTCCCCATATGGAATCTCCTGACAACTGCTACTTGGTTTGCCATTTCTTCCTCTTAAGATTGTGGGACAATCAGAGCTTGTAAGTAAGGCCAAAATTATTACAATATCCAATTAAAGTATCTAGTATTTTAGTTTTATTATTGTGTTAATCCTTCTATTTTGATGCCTTTATGGCACTTCTGTCTTTTGTCATTTTCATGTTCATGTAGGTTTATGTGGAGATTATGGCTGTTCTGAAACATGATGACCAGTCTAGTAGGAGACTTGAAGACAGTGCATCGGATCTAAGTCAGCTGAGCACACAGACGGTGTTCTCCATGCTTGATCATCTAACTCAGTGGGCTAGACATAAGTTTCAAATGCTTATTGCTGAGAAAAATGCTAGCAAGTCTAGCAAAGACAGAGGTGATCTAAAAAGTGAGCGATGCTGTTTTATTTAAAGTGATGTTTACATTCTTCAAATAAGTATTTAAATTTGCCACTTCATATTATGACCATTTAAGAATGCCATATTACTATAACGTTAGTCTGCTTTATGATTTCTTACTATCAGATTGTGATTTCCACCCCACCACCCTAAGTCCATTGTTTTGAATACCTACTGTAAGAAATACAGATTCAAAATTAAAAAATGAAATTTTAATTTCTTGGTAGTTTCCTAAACGTTCAGTTTAACATATTCTATGCTGCCTTGCAAGATGTAGAAAGTTCACTGGTATTGTTTTAGCTAAACTATTGTTGGCAGAAGAGAAAAATATGTTCTTAAATTAATCAGATGATCTCACTGAATTGTGAAGTGAATTAACTGAATTTTGATGCATAAGGTGATTCTTACAAATAAAACCTCAGTGGACAGACTTTTTAAAATTCTTTTTTCCTATAGCATCAAGTGAGGACTATGGAGAATATCAAAATGTGACACGTTTTCTAGACCTCATACCTCAGGATACACTAGCTGTGGCTTCCTTTCGCTCTAAGGCTTACACAAGGGCTGTGATGCACTTTGAATCATTCATCACAGAGAAGAAACAAAATATTCAGGAGCATCTTGGATTTCTTCAGGTTCTGAAGTTCTTCTTGGTTTTGTTTGTTTTATTTTAAAATTAAAATAGGCATAGATGAATAAAGCTTTGTCAAATTCTTCTTTGAGATGGGAAGAAGAAAAGATGTAGTTAAGCTCTTGCTGTTGGATACAAGTGTTTAGTCATATGTCTTTCAGCAATATTTAGTACTTCCCCTTGCTTTGCATGCCTCTCATATGAATAGGATGGAGTAGCTTTCTACTGTATAATAAAAGATTGTAAAATCCTGAAAACAGTTAAATATGGGTTTCTTGAAAGTATTGCATTTATTCCTCTTAGTTAACTCTGTGCCTTTTGTCAGAGAAAACACAAACCGCTATAATAACAACAACAAAAAAAGCCAAAACACATTTGAAGGAAAGCTAAGTGGCTTATTCTAAAGTAGAGAAAGAGATAATGTTAAGGGTGTTGAAAAGGATTTAAATTATTTTCAGAAAGTATTTTAACCTGTGATGAGCCTGTTTGTGGTTCCTTATGGTTTGTATTCCTCAGTGACGTTTCAAATTTGAAAAACTCAGTATGTTGATTTTCCACCTTAGTGTAATCTGCAGCTTCAAATTGTACAATTTTTATCATGTAGTAATAGGATACTTATTTCACCTTTCATACAGATTGTTTCAGGTAACTTGATGTGTTATTCTTTCTATAATACGAGGTCATGAGTATTATAGTATGCTAAGCAAAAGTAGGGCTCAACTTCGGAAGTAGCCCAGCAAAACTGACATTTCCCATGAAAGCTCAATGCCTAGGCCTACAGAGTAATTTGTTGTCTATCTTCAAGAAGATGTGTGATTCTGAGCATGTTACATCTAAAATATCTTCTTCTTGTCCTAGAGTTGTTTTTAATGTCCATTTCCAATTCTGTTTGAATAAAGAAATTGTATGCTGCTATGCATGAGCCAGATGGAGTAGCTGGAGTGAGTGCAATTCGGAAAGCAGAACCATCTCTCAAAGAACAAATCCTTGAACATGAAAGTATTGGCTTGTTAAGAGATGCGACAGCCTGTTATGACAGGGCTATCCAGCTGGAACCTGATCAGGTAAATACAAGGCAAATGCCTTATAATATTTTTTAAATATATATATAATTATTATTTTTTTAATCCTCTTAACTAACACAAGACTAAGCCAAAAATACCTCTTCAGAAAATTTAAGTAGAACGGGAACGTAAGAGTTACTGTGGCAGTTATTGAATAATTATTGCTATTGGAACTGTCTTACGAACTGAAACAAATCTCTTTTTGGGTTTATACTGTAATTTGCAGGCTTGGGTTAATAGTTGGATGCTTATGCCCAGGTGTTTTCTAGGACAGCTTAAAATTTAAAGTTCAGCCTTTGCTTGGGAAGGCTGCTTAAGTATCAATCAGTACTGGTACATACCAAGAGAACTATTAATGCAAGTTACCACAGGTTTTGTTCAAAAACATTCTGACTTTCTATTTTTGATTATTGACTTCCAGGGGAAATGTTCATAATATAAGAGCAACTGGAAAATTATTAAAGAAAACTTTTAACTTTTAGAATTATTTGTCTTCCACTCCTGTTTCCCTTCCTTTGTTTGGAACATGCAAATATAAGGTACTGTGAAGCTGAGCAGTACTGGAAAACCATTATGCTTTTCATATGCCAAAATGAATATCCAGGGATGTGATGATAAATGCAAAAAGAAAGTTGAAGACCTGTATTTCCCTTTCTTTATTTGAAATACTTTTCTAATGGAAATTGGTAAAAAGTTTCCCAGGGTAGGATATCCCTATGGTTTCTTGCACTTTGCTATGAAGCAGCGGTTATCTAGTACAGCTGATAGCAGTTACAGTAAATAGAGTATTTTGATAGCCCTACTTCATTCCCAGACTATGGAAAACATTTTTATGAAGAGTGAAATTGCTTTCAGTTTTGGGGTTACTTCTTTCCCGTGACTTTTTCCTTCTTACTGTTCATTTCCTGAAATCAAATTTTTACTCACAGCTTTGATACGATTATTAATAAATTACTATCAAACTAGATTTGTGGTGAGGCGCATTTCAAAAATTGCCTATCATGATTTAAGTTCTTTGGTAATCGGATATATTTTTTTTTTCAATTTTTAATGTTCGTTTAGCTTATGGTGCAATTGGTTATGCCATTTCATATTATAAAAAGCATCCAAACGGACATATTTCTTCCTTCAGACTGCCATGAATTTCATTAATATGTGTGTGGGTTTTTTAATTTGTTTGGTCTTTTTTTTTTTCCTTTCTCCCCCTATTTCTAGATCATTCATTATCACGGTGTAGTGAAGTCTATGTTGGGCCTTGGTCAGTTATCTACTGTAATTACTCAGGTCAATGGAGTGCTTGCGAACAGGTACTATAAGCATCTAATACAATGTTTATTTGGGTAATATGAAGGTCTCGTGTTACACTTATGTCTCAATAGCCATTTTTGTGCATTGTCAAGCATTTGAGGCTTATCAAGCATATCCACTTAGCAATGTAAAGCTGGAAAACTTTAACTATTTGTCTATAAATTAATTTCAGGACTTCCTGAAATGTTAGTACTTCTTGTCCGCGCTGTGTACAGTGTTGATATGTGCTTTGATCTGTTAAATGGAATCTTTAATTCATTGTCTTGCACATTACTTGTTCCATAGCTATTCTGTAGGCTAATAGGATACATTGACTGGAAGATGGTAATTTTAAAAATATGCCATGTGAGTTAAATACACTACTTGAAAATTGAATTTGTGGGATTGTGTTGTACAGCTATTATTTTTTATCAATGCATATCTTTTGGTTTCACTGAATTTTATTAGAAGCGAGCTTACCTTGCTTCTTTTCAAGTAAGAGAAGTTTTACATAAAGAATACTTGCCAATATAATGTAGAACTAACATACGGAGGGGGAAAGGAAAAAAAATGAGTTCAGCACAAGCTTTTCTTGCCTTCGTTTTCTTTTAATAGGTCTGAATGGATTTCTGAATTGAACACTTACAGAGTGGAAGCAGCCTGGAAACTGTCACGATGGGATTTACTGGAAAATTATTTGGCTTCAGGTGAGTTAACACGATATCAAATTGTGAATTCTTCCTTGCATTTCTGAACAAGTGTATGTTTTAGTCTAATCATCTTAAATCAAGGGGCAGCTATTGTAAATTTTTAGTCTTGTAAACGTATTTGATTGTAAACTGTATAGTCTTTGTGTAGAAATTTCAAGCCAGTGTAAGGCCAAATTTCTTCTGGGTCTGTTTAGGGAGGTGGATTGTAGGTAGAATTACACAGTATTTCTAAAATTCAACTAATTAGTTCTGAGAAAAACTTATTTTTCCAGTAGTATGTTAAGACAAGTTAGCATATTCAGATTAAGCTGCTTAAAGACACAGATTTTGAAAGGTTTGTGGGTTTTTTTGTCCTCCCCAAAGATGTGAAGTCCACTACTTGGAGTGTCAGACTAGGACATTTATTATTATCAGCCAAGAAGAAAAATGAAGCAGCTTTTTATGAAACTCTCAAGGTTGTTCGAGCAGAACAGATCGTACCCCTTTCAGCAGCAAGTTTTGAAAGAGGATCCTATCAGCGAGGATACGAACACATTATCAGGTTTCTGATTTTCATGTCACTATTTTCAAATCCAGAAATCACATAATCAAGTATGCAGCAGCAAGAATTCTCCATTTCCATAATAAATGGTACTGATGTGCATTTTCTGTCACCTTTTTTTTTTTTTCCTTCTTTCTAATACTCGCCGAACTGGAAACCTTTGATTAACTGGAAATTTATATTTATCCCCCTGAAAAATATTCACAATAAAACTGTTGGGTATAGTCTTTCAAAATCAGCAAGCACGTTTATGTAAACATCAAGTAATAAAAATCAGCAATTTGATTCCATGATTAAAGTAGTACATATAGGCCAGTAACTCCATTAACTTAAGAGCATTGCTTTTAATCTGTACGGTGGCCTAAAAGCACACCCTTCTTTTATCAACAAAAAGCAGTGAAAATTGAAACCCCATCCCTTTCAGTAGTTTTACTTTTCCATTTTTAATAAATGTTGAAGTTGGCTGTAGTAGACTAACAAGTGAGTAGCCTTTATTTAATTAAAAAAAGGCTTAATACGTCCTCTGCACTGTAAATGCATCCTTATGGCAGGATATTGCATGAAACTAGCCAGTTGACGTACAAATTTCTTAATGACTTCTTAGTTCTATTTTGTGTTGGTAATTTTTTCAGTGTTATTTTATTTAGCAAATGGGGTTTGAGTATTGAGAAAGAAGTGTCTCAAAACAGATTTAGCTATTGATAAGGTCTATTCGGAAGCCTTCAAACAGTCACGGTTTCTCTGTCAGATATACCCGCTCCACTTAGACTCTGCCAATGAGAACTTAGGTGTTCACAAGCTCTCAGCTTGGCAGCTTTACAGTGACAGCTAATAATAATGATATCTTTAAATAAATCAACTAACTTTTGTTGTAAAGGAGGTGTTTAAGTAACAGATAGTATATTGCCTCTAAAACGGTATCTGTTGAAAATATCAGACTTTTTTAAGAATTATTGCTAGAAGTAATGGATAGAAATACTCTTTCTAAAGGTTGACTTCCTCTCCAAATGATCTTCATTGTTTCTGTGTTCAGCAGCTTGGCGAAGGAATAGTGAGAAAATAACTAATCAGTTTACAAATCCTTGATCTCGTGTGTTTGGTTCTGCTGCATTTTTGCTTTTAAAAGAAGTGATACTATTTGAAATTACTCATATAGCCAGCTTTTAGAAAGAAAAGGGCAAAAGCTGTGTAAAACTTGCATATATCTCAAACCAATTTTCAACAATTTTTTTGCCTTTGTTTGGCTAACACAGGTTGCATATGCTGTGTGAGTTGGAACATAGTATTGGACCAATGTTTCAGCAACCAGATGGTGACCACAGTAGAGATTCCCTGAATTGGTGTGCTCGTATTGAAATGACCCAAAACTCTTACAGAGCAAAAGAACCCATTTTAGCACTGAGAAGGGCTTTGCTGAGTCTCAGTAAAAGGTGAGAACGTGGCTATTTCCTGTCTGTGTTTTATTCTCAGTAATATTCTGGTTTTCCATATGTGTGTTAGAAGAGAGAAGATAAAACTCTATAGAAATCTATATTGTAGACAAAAGCAGTCCTCTCCAATATTACATACCTTCAAAATAGAAGGGAAAAGTGATGTCTTTAGGAAAGATAAGGGAGAAATGAGGAAACAGTATTTGTTTCTAGGCCTAAACGGAAAAAGTGAAACGGTTGTATTACAAATAATTTTAAATTATCATTATGTAGTATATAGCTTACTGAGAATTTTTATTTGTGTTTCAACACATTGTGATATTTACTTCAGATCATAAAGTAGCATTCATGACTGAAACTTTTCATTTCCTGCCAAAATATCTCTGCAGCCAGGATTACAGTGAGCTTGTTGGTCAGTGTTGGCTCCAGAGTGCTAGAGTTGCAAGAAAAGCTGGTCACCACCAGACTGCGTATAATGCTCTTCTGAATGCTGGAGAATCTACGCTCTCAGAACTTTATATAGAAAGAGCAAAGTGGCTCTGGTCCAAGGTAAAGGAAACAAAAATGGAACTTACTTTCTTACATGCAAGAAAATAATCTTTAGTTTTCTTCAAGAAAAAAAGACACGCAATTAGTATACATAAAACAAAACGTGTCAGCTGGGACTATCAACACATTCTGATTGCAGTTGAGCCATGGGAAGTTTTTACCAACTGCTAGTCAGCCCTTTTCTGGCAGCTATGTATGAAACTGGTGGATTACCTGCCTCTGTCAAAGCAGCCCAGGCAAATTTAAATTTATCTTAGTAGTAGACTGCTCCTTAATTTGTGTCCTTTTAACTAATAGAGGTAGGCAGCAAACATGGAAGCAGTTATGGTAGTAAACCTAAAGGGACAACAATGCTGAGATAACAAGGGAATATAAGAAGCATTTGAAGTCAGTAATATTTAGTTACCACAGCCAGAATAGTCTAGAACAGAGGGACATGCATAATATATGTATATGTCATATATATAACATATATAACAACTGTGAGATGGAAATTTTACATCTCTTATTTCAAGTTTATAAAATGTTTTCCTCTTTCCCTTAGGGTGAGGTTCATCAAGCACTCATTGTTCTCCAGAAGGGGGTTGACTTATGTTTCCCTGAAAATAAAGTACCGTGCAATACGAAAAATCAGCTCGTCCATGGTCGGGCAATGCTGCTAGTGGGCAGATTTATGGAAGAAACTGCTAACTTTGAAAGCAATGCAGTTATGAAAAAATATAAGGTAATTTGATATACTAGTGTTGACAAGACAGTAGTTTTGAGTAATAATAATAATAACAGATCCCTTAAGTAAGCTATCATTATGTTCCTGACGATGTCAACCAAGGATAACATCAATGGGTTTAAATAGTGTATCAATGTGTAGGAGGGAAGTAGTTTTTCTTGTAAAGATTTAGCTTTAATATAACATGTCAAATAGGGAAGTCTACAGCCCTCAACAGTGGGAGTAGAATGTATATAATATAGGAGCATGGCTTCTTCCTTATGCACGCACAAATTAGAATTCCTCACTAAAATGTGGGCTACTGTAAACAGTGCTGATGACACATTTTGCTACTCTTCAGTGTTACTTCTGTCTCTGGTAGTGACTTATAACTGTGCTTTAAATACGCTTCCAATCTCTAAAGATCTAGGAAGAGAGGCAATTGGTGTGCTTGTCTTCAACAACACACCACTACACCGCTTCATCTTGCTATGCCAGTGAAATACTGTTTTGGCATTGATTAATATTGCCTACTAAACAAGTAATAGAACTGCCGATTAAACAAGTAGTAGCATGTCTCCTGTCCAAGTTTTGGCATTTGATACTGTTAATACTTCCTGCTGTCTTACTAATTAAAATACTTCTGTAACAGTCATTCAGAGAAAAACCTGACAGATGTATCAAATCAAATTAAGGTTGAAATAATAGAAACATGAAATTTCAATGGATTATGTTAAAATACTAATGCTTAGAATTCTCTACTGTCTAAATATTGGCACTGGAAACAAGCCAGTGTTATTAGAGAATGGATGTGCCACTTGCAGTTATTTCTTTCACACAATTTTTTGTTTCTCTTTTAAACATCATGCTTTTAGAAGGAAAACAGAAATGTGAAAAACATCCTGCTCTTTCACTTCTCAGAAAGCTAAAAGAAACTCAGAATTGAGTTTATCAGGATTCAGGAACTTGATTATATTATTTTTAATGAAACTATAATCTTTCTTATTTAAGGAATACTATATTATCCTGTCTTAAATTATCTTGCTGTCTGACAATCCAAAAGGTATTTTAAGAACAGACTTTAGTTTGTACAGGCATTTATCTTGGGGCAAAATCACAATTGTGGAGCTACAAAGTTACAAATAATGCTTTTTTGCATGTAGTTTGCACAAAGGTAACTAATACAAGATTCTTGTTTCTTTAGAATTTTTTTTATTGTTGTTTTATTTTTTTATTTTAAATTTATTATCTTCTCAAAACTAATTATCTCTCTTTGATTTTGTTGCAGGATGTTACGAATTTCTTGCCAGAATGGGAAGATGGACATTTTTACCTTGCTAAATATTACGATAAATTAATGCCGATGGTAACTGACAACAAGATGGAAAAACAAGGAGATCTGATTAGATACATAGTTCATCATTTTGGGAGGTTAGACCCTAGGGGAACTTTGCTTAGTTTCTATAGAAGGCTGACTACTATACTGAAAAAGCATTTTATAGGTATATATTGTCTTTCAACAATTCAGACTGACACAGATTTTTATGCAGTATTGTAAAACAAAATACTGCATGCTTCCTTTTGTTTTCATACTTAATTAATTGTACTTTTGCCTTCTGACTAAGCAACTGTTGTCAGTCCTGTGTAAGACAGTTAATTATTTATCTGCTATTTTGATAATAAAACAAAAACCTTTGTATATTAGTAGGCTTTTAGTTGTTACAGATGCATTAAAATGCTGAACATAGATTTCTAAAGTCCAGAATGGAATGTGAAACAATTAAGGATGTAAAGTTTGTAATGCTTCTAATATATATCATTAACATGCCATGATTTAAATATGTAATCACAGGTCTCTACAGTATGGAAACCAGTTCATCTACCAGTCAATGCCAAGAATGCTCTCTTTATGGCTGGACTTTGGAGCAAAAGCATATGAATGTGATAAAGGTTGAACATTTTGTCCCAGTACATACTTCCTGTGTCATAGTTTTGAATATAGAATTGAAAGAGCACTGAAGTATATTTACAGTTCTTTGTTTAGACTTATTGCGTGAGATTATACAGAAACAAGACAGTACTATTATTCTTTTAAATTACAGAATGTTAATATGCAGGAGAGTGTTAATGATTTTAATTAGACCCTCCAGAACTTTTTAAAAATATATGATGAGATAGTATTGTTCCTTAGGTCCCTCTAGGGAAGATCCTTGCATGTCACCTCTTCTAAGTTGCCTCATGAGTAATGAGTAGTGGTTTTATATGCACTTGCTACAGGAAAGTGTTAGGCTTTGGGGCTTTTTTTCCCATTTTGTCTTGGTTCCACTGTTGAAGAAATTTTACTGACACTTTAAGGGGGAGGAATCCCATGGGCAGCATCGAGGTATGTGAAACTACTACCATAGATGCATTTTGGGTGGGAGACTTTTCTACAAATGAAAATTGCAAACATTGCCTGCAGGTCTGAAGTGAAGCAGCCAGTTGTGCCTCCTTGATCTTGACCTGGTTCTATATGCTTAGGTCAACTGAATTTGGCTGCAGGCACAGCAGATCCTGCTTTCTCTGTTGTAGTGCTACTCCTGCTGGGTCCTCAGGTGCAGGGGCAGAGATAGGAGCAGATGTGCTAATTTCATCCCTGGTAAAGACTTTCTTCATTTCCTCTCCACTGAAGAACAGTAGAATCCTTTTACCAGGGAAACACATGGAGCGATTTTTTTCTTTCTTTGTTTGCATCACTTTACAGGAATAATAGATGTTTTAAGAGCATAAGGAGAACTTTTCTGATATTGTCTGTTTCATGTTCCTGTTGTCTGTGCTTATTTATTTATTTTCTGTTATTCTGGTTAGTTAAATAGCATATGTATTAATCTGGATGTGTTAAAAAAATTTGAGGTTTTCCTTTTTCTTGATGATTTTTTTTTTTTTTTTTGTAATTATGAAAATTACCTACAAAAATATGTTTCTGTAGGCTTGATTTAAATGACTTTATATTTCACATGGAAAAAAGGAACATAATCTTGTCCTCTTGTGTTTTTCAGCTAGTCGTTCAGAACGGCTTCAAATGAAAAATGATTTAGCTAAAATAAATAAGGTGATTACAGAGCACACGAATCACCTGGCACCTTACCAGTTTCTGACAGCTTTTTCTCAGTTAATCTCCCGAATCTGCCATTCTCATGATGAAGTCTTTGCAGTTCTGATGGTGATTGTTGCTAAAGTGTTTTTAGCCTATCCACAGCAAGCAATGTGGATGATGACTGCCGTGTCCAAGGTACCTTGATAAGTATAACTACACCTTTATTAAGTTTGTAAAACTGTTTTCATCAGAGAGAAATGTGAATATAGCCTATTTTACTTTACGATGATAAGAAGGAATTGAGAGTTTCAGTTGCTGTGATACAGTGTTGTGGAACAGGGTATCAGTGCTATCACCGCAAAAGATTTTACTGCAGTCTAAAGTTCAGATATTACAGTTTAAATGTTTCCAAATTAGAATGCTAACATGCAGCCTGACTTGTATGATGTATTAGGACAGGAAACTTGAAGGACAAGTAACTGATGAATTGGGTAGTTACGGACAACAGCTTTTGTTGGTTTTAGTAATTGTTATAGTACTTCCAGTTTTCTAATCAAGTAATCAACTCTCTGCCTTGATTAAAACGAGATAGATATACCACTTAGTCCTAATGCTTACCCGGTAGTAAGGTTATTCCAAAGCAAATTGGAAAGCATGGTGCATACTATTTCTTTAAGGCTGTTGCAATAACATTCAGGATACACTGGCATATTCTTGAATATTGGCCTCTATGTTGTGGGACTCCCAAGAATGATTTCAGAAAGTAGTAACACCACCACTACCACGGACCCCAACTGTACCACTTTAGTACTTGTTCAGATACCAGATTTCAGTTGGAGAACATCCTTCTCCAGATACTAAGTGTAACAAACAGTAAGTAGAGAAAAGAACGTATTAATTACTGGGGGCGGGGTGTGTGTGTTAGGATTCTTTAATTGATTTGACTATTGTTTAATGAATTTTAACTTTCCTTTTTTTTCAGTCCTCTTACCCTATGCGTGTCAACAGATGTAAGGAAATTCTAAACAAAGCTATTCACATGAAGGAATCTTTAGGAAAATTTATTGGAGATGCAACACGCCTTACAGATAAGCTATTAGAACTGTGCAACAAACCGGTACTTAAAAAATAAATTAATGCATGGAATAGGATTATTCAAAAATGTTATGTAAAAGCTGCTTCCGATATATTTTAGTAGCCAATTCATTACATTACTGCAATTAAACAGAAACTACACTAACTTGTAAAAGTTTTGGGTTTTGGTGGTTTGTTTGTTTTTACTTAATAGAAAATAGCTGTAAATTGAGCACATAGCAAAATATTTCGGTACATAATGGTACATTTCACAGTGTGTGGGCTTTACATTGTTTTGTGCTTTCGTGTATGATTCTTGCCCAGTAACTTTCACAAGAGTTTTACTATAAAAATAGGTTGGTTGTGTTTTCAAATGAACTTGATAATAAAGATAAAACTAGACAAATTCTTTCATTATTCTGTATTTACAGTCAGAGTGAAAAATACATGTTCCATAAAGGCCAGATACATTTACTTTTGACCACACCCATTTAATTTTAAATGTAATTTGCCATTTTTCTTATTACCATAAGCACTTGTTATTCTGTTCTAATCATTAGTTCAAGTGAAATAGCAGTAATATTTTTAAGTGTTTATTGTTAACTTTTGAACAACTTTTTTTTTTCCAAGGTTGATGGAAACAGCTCAACATTAAGCATGAATATTCATTTCAGAACACTTAAGAGATTAGTCGAAGAGCATACATTTAGTGAAATTCTCATTCCCTTACAATCTGTAATGATACCAACTCTTCCTTCAATTCCTGGTACACACGCTAACCATGACCCTTTTCCTGGATGCTGGGCCTACATTGCAGGCTTTGATGATACGGTAAGCCTCTAGCTGGCACTCATTTTAAACTTCCTGTTAAATGTAGCTGCAAATGTATCTTAGTTACCTAGAAATGGAGGAGTGAGCAGGAAACATCATCATTGCTTTCGTGGAAACTGAGTGGCTTCCGTCTTAACGACCTGAAACAGGTATGGCCTCTTGGTACTTAGATAAAATTATGGCCTGAAGGTAACATGCTGTAGCACCATGGAAGTGGTAATGTGATTGGTTGCAGTAGTTTATTAGTTAGACACTTCAATGTGCATGATCTGATACAGGTGTTAATAAAAAAACTAATTTTTTTTCTTAGGTGGAAATTCTTGCATCACTTCAAAAGCCAAAGAAGATCACCTTAAAAGGTTCAGATGGGAAATCTTACATTATGATGTGTAAGCCTAAAGATGATCTAAGAAAAGACTGTCGGCTCATGGAATTCAACTCGCTTATTAATAAGGTGTGATGCATTAGACAGTCAGATGCATTATACTTATTGACCAGAACAAAATGTTGAGCTATCTAACAAAAAACCCAACTTACCTTGAGATAAAGCTTACTGGAAGAAAAGTAAACTGTCGCAAAATATATTATTTCAGCAGAAATCAATAGCCATTGATAATGTATAACTTCCTAAGGACTTGTGGAAACAATAAAAAATAACATTTTGCCAAAACAATTGCTTATTCCAGCAGAAATATACAGGAAATGTTATTTACAGTAAACAAACAACTGAAAACTTCCTGCTGTCATGCTTCATATTTCTCAGTATCTTCTAATATTTTTAATAAGAAACAGGTGAATGCATCTTTTTGTACTAAAAGTGTTGCCATACTTCTTATTTTAGTTATACTTTTTTTGTCAGCAGTATGCTTAAGGTTAAGGCACCATGTTTTTCCAGCAGGTTAAAGCAAAGGATAGTTATCTCTGAAACACTAAAACATTTATTTCAAATACTGCTTCTAAGGGATTTAAGCCATATACAAGTTATGCACTTTGACTATTTTATTGCAAAATTCTCTTTTCTAATTTACTTTGGAGAACAGATGAGCATTTTGCTTGCATTTGACCTACTGCAGACAGTGAAGCTTAGAATTTTAAATTCTAGACTGTGTGATTGGAAAATAGATATAGATAGAATAGTTTATGTTATTGATACATTTTGATCCTATCTATGTTATCTGCTAATCTCATTTTTTCTTTTGTGAAAAGTGCTTAAGAAAAGATGCGGAGTCACGTAGGCGAGAACTCCATATTCGAACTTACGCAGTTATTCCATTAAATGATGAATGTGGCATAATTGAATGGGTGAACAATACTGCTGGTTTAAGAAATATCCTCATAAAACTTTATAAGGAGAAAGGTAAAGAAATATGTTAAGACTATAGTGATACTTTATTTTTTTAAAGGGCTTGTATCATTATTAGTAAATGAGACAAACGGCAAGGATCAGACTAAATTCTCCTTATGAGAACTGATAACACAATCATTTTAATACATACTTTTATACAATTATGTAAATCACTTCAGCACCATGGGAATGTATGTGCAGCACTGAATAATAGAAAAGACTGTGGACTTCAGATTTGAACTCTTGTTTTTCATTTCTGTTACATTTGTGTGAGATAATTAACATAATTTATAACTGAATCAAGGTTGAGAGTACAGCAAGGGGAAACTTTTCCAGGAGAAAGATCAGATTTCTTCTTAATTTTTTATTAACAGAGCCACTTTCTGGGGAAAACTTCATACATTATCTGGATGTATGCAGATATCTGGGAGTTTGGAACGCCAAACATCTCAACTGAATATAATGAACCGTTTTGTGAGGGTGGTGGGTGTTGGTTTTTTTTTTTTTTTCCTGTGTGTGTTCCCCCTGCCTCCAGACACCATGGGGTGGTAAAACTGGTGGCTTGTTTGCCAGGTCTCCTTCAGTTAACATTATGATTTTTTTTATTTACTTTCCAGTACCTCACCACCACCATCTTCTATGGGTTATTTTCCATTTGTTCATTTATTTCAACTTTATGGAGATGTTTATCTTCTCTAAAATACCATATTGTAATAATATGTGTAAGGCTTTATATGTGGGGATTTTTTTTGCCTAATCGAGGAGGCCTATTACAGGTATCTATATGACTGGAAAAGAATTGCGTCAGCATATGCTTCCAAAGTCAGCCCCTTTGTCTGAAAAGCTGAAAATGTTCAAAGAAGTCCTTCTACCTCGTCATCCTCCTCTCTTTCATGAATGGTTTCTTAGAACATTTCCTGATCCTACTTCATGGTGAGTGGCTGGGGTTGGGCTAGCTCAAGAATATCTACTTTGCGTATGTCACTAAACATTAATGATACTATGGAATAAAGACAGATAACCCAAGGAAGTGACTTAGACATATCTGATTCTTATTTCCACAGGTACAATAGTAGGTCAGCCTATTGTCGTTCTGTTGCAGTTATGTCAATGGTAGGTTACATACTTGGTTTAGGAGACCGTCATGGTGAAAACATCCTGTTTGATTCTTTGACTGGTGAATGCGTGCATGTGGATTTCAACTGCCTTTTCAATAAGGTGAGAAATGCCACTTGCTGAACTTGCTCTTTATTTTACCTGCATCTAAGTTATAAATTTCTATTGTCTTGGGTTTTTTCTGCTTTTTTTACTTTAACATACCTGTTATCTCTCTCACTTTGTTTCTTATTTATACCAAACAAACAGGATATGTAAAGAGTATGTGATTGTTCTGTATACTGCATTAATGAAAGCCAGCCTTCTGATTTAGCCAGTATCAGATGATGTGGATACAGTGAAATAGCCCAAATTTTAGAGTGTATTTTTTGACTCTCTTCTATGCACTACCACCCTCCAAACAAAGCTGCTACATTCAAAATTCTGCTGCTGGGAAGAGTTTCTTTGTTTTTTTTCTCATCAACTACAGCACAAAAATTCCAATGGTTCTGTAAAAATAATCAGCAGAAATTGTGGCCAGAGTGGGATTTGGAGTTTTGCTGTTTCTGTTGAAAGATGCCTTTGGTGTGGAATATGTGCCCTTTTTAATTCAGATAAGTGAGGCAGAGAATATTGTTAGTTTATTTCTCCTGTTTTCTTTTTAGTAAGCCTACATTGTCCTACATAACCCTTAGCTTAAACCCATTTATTTTTTAATTAACTTGCATATTATAAAAGTTAGCATTTTGCATGAGACTACAGAGCTGCAGTATATCTTTAGAACAGAATTTTATACCCTGTATTAGTGTATCAAAACAGGTAAAATGAGATTATTTGGACATTGGTGTCCTTTATTCACTGTAATTTCCCTTCAATAGCTGAGAAGGACTGTGATCTGAGCAAACATCTCTTGTCAGCTAGGGAACTGCCACTGACAAAGATGGGGGGGAAAAACCTAAAACCAATACAAATGTTACCCTTTAATAATGCTTAAAATGCTTAGGGCATACGCTTTTTTTATCAATGTAAAGGGAGAAACATTTGAAGTTCCGGAAATAGTTCCTTTTCGTCTTACTCACAACATGGTTAATGGAATGGGTCCAATGGGAACAGAAGGTCTCTTCCGAAGAGCTTGTGAAGTCACAATGAGGCTTATGCGTGATCAAAGGGAGCCTCTAATGAGGTATGGGAACCGGTTTTGCTACAAACTCTGAAAAAGCTGTCTGTAGTCTAAACATCTGAAACAGTAACTGCTGTTAAATATGCTATGGTTACAGCATATGCCTATCATGCAGCTCAGTCTTACTATGACAAGCAGTTAAATATAAAACAATATAAATATTCAGTGCTAACTTTAGACTCCTGAGAGCGTTCTTGTTTTGAAAATTAAGTATATTATATGTAACTTACCCTTTTTTATTTTCAATTTATTTAGTGTCTTAAAGACTTTTCTACATGATCCTCTTGTGGAATGGAGTAAACCTGTTAAAGGGAATACAAAAGCACAGGTGAACGAAACTGGAGAAGTTGTCAATGAAAAGGTTAGTTGAAAACAAGCATAGTGTAAGGTATTCAAATGTCAAATGTCCATTATGGTTGCAAGTTAGGTATTTTCTAATTGAAACTTTAACTTCCTTGTTTTTTCTTTAATCTAAAAATTCCTCTGGTTGTTTCTTCTTGATTATCTCTGTTTTCATGATTTTTGCCTGTCAAGAGACTACTTCTGTTGATAGAAAATGTAAATTTTTTTTTTTTACTAAAAAACCAAACAAAGCAGAGCCTATGATTCTCTTGTTCGTGTTGCTAAATCAAGGGCAACATCAATGGAAGCAATAGGACAGGTGAGGCTCCTGCTTCCTCTCACTCTGACTGTTGCACAGTCCTCCGGATTTACAGTGATGGTAACATCTGGAGTCCTTTCCATGCAGATTTTTGTGCTTTTCATGAGTGGCTGTTTATTATTGAATAAATACATGCCTTGTTACCTGTCAAGGAATACTTGGTTAAAATTAGGATTTCATATGTGCTGTTTCTTTTGTAGCTGCTGATAAATAGGATATTGTTCATCCAAAATATAGCTTGCACAACCTGTAATATTTATTCTCTTTCTCCTTTGTAAAAAATCTGATTTGTCTCCTTGCTTTAAAAGAAATATTTAGTGGAAATAAATCTGTGTAATAGGAGGTAAAACAGAGAGCACTGATAAACGTGGTGACTAAGGTAAGGACAAACTACAGTACTAAAGCTGTGTTACAACAAAGAACTTAACTGAGGTATTTGAGCACAGAAAATCTCCTGGTCTTCAAATATTATGAACCAGGCTGTGTCTGCAAAACCTTTCTTCTACTTACAGGACCACCCACATAGTTGTATGTGGTTAAATGTTTTTTCTGAATAGGTGCCAAGGTTATACTTGAGCTTTAAAAGAAAATGCGTCAGTATAATTGGCATGAACTAGCTACTCTAGTGGGCCTCCGAACAGCTCATTTTGACTTGCTCATCACAACCTGTTACTACACTTCTTAATTTTCAGTTGCTCATAATTTTGGCCTAGATACTAGGTGGTATCTTCAAGTTTATCCAGAATTTCAAGAAAATGTCTGGGAAAATTTTGCATTTATTTGAAAGTAATTGTATGAAATAAAGCCTTTTAATATTTGCATAGCTTTTTCAGTCTTCTCTGGTAAATTGTATTCGTAAAAATGTAAGGCAAAAATTATAACTTGACCAATCCATTCAAAAGAACGATTTTTTTAAAAGTGGCTATCCTTTATTTTCAAAGTGACTGGTGTAGACATCTAGGGTTTGTTTTAAATTAGCATACAGATTTCAAGCACATCCTAATAAATACTTTTTTATTTTAAGTGGGAGTTCATGGATAGTAGCAATATTCATTTTATTTTTTTTGCTTTTTTCCTTTTTCTTTGCTTCCAGGCCAAAACCCATGTCCTTGATATAGAACAACGGCTGCAAGGTGTCATTAAGACTAGAAACAGAATAAAAGGATTACCATTATCTATTGAAGGGCATGTTCATTACCTTATTCAAGAAGCAAGTGATGACAACCTGCTCTGCCAGATGTATATGGGCTGGGCTCCATATATGTGAAATTTGTCCACTTTGGAACAATACCATTCACATGTGATATAGCTATAATATTCTTGAGGAATTTAATCAGTGATAACTGGTTACTTCTGTTGATTTCTGATTGTAAGCAGCATAACAGTCCAAAATCTATGTTAAATATACCATACACTTGCAGATGTGGAAGGTGTTACGACTGACATTTTGTATACATATAGAAGGCAGTATATAGGAACTACTTAAAAATGAGACTATGCAAGTCTCTGCAAGTACATGCCTACTCTGACTATATGAAAAATGTTCATAATGTTGACAGACTGTACTCTATAAAGTACTGTATATTTTTTTTAAAGATATTTCTCATTCAGCTTATTTTGTAGATTAGAAACCCTGACATTAAAGTTTCATACTGATATGATGTTAAAGTGGGTCTTTCAACTTTTTCTACTCAGTTCAGAAGGGCTTTCTAAAAATAATGATTATTTCTTTTCAGCAGTAGACTTTGAATTTTGTTTTCCTTTGACTTTCTTCCGTATGGCCTGGCTATGTCTAGAAAAGCATTTGGGATCTTAAACCTTACCATGAAGAAACTGGTAAAGTGTTACAATGTTCTGAAACTGCTTCCTTTGCCCTTGCCTGCTGTGCTAAGAAACCCTGGTGAAGGAAATGACACAAAGCTGCGAGTTAGAGGAGCCTGGCAGTATCGCTGTAGCACCCGTGCAGCAGGCAGGGTATGACATCTGTGACTTTAACGTACACTCGGGCTCCTGAGAGCTCTGGACTGGCTCTTCCCTCCCTCCTAAAATGTTTGGCTATGGTGAGTGTTTTTCAGACTCCATTTCAGAAAAAGTGTTTTGATATGGACAAGAGTAGAGTAACTAAGTATGTTCAGAAAGCATATACTAACTTACAGGCATGCTTGCTTCCCTAGGCATCCAAATGGTAGGGAAATGAGGGGGCAGATACGGAAAATTGTATTCCTTTACCCTACAATAGGATATCGAACTCTAGGTTTTGTACAGTATTTTTTGTTTCTGCTGTTCAGAGAGACAAACACTGCCATTACTTTTTGATCACAGGGATGCTGTGTCAAAAGACTCAAGTTTTAGTTCAGGGGAAATCCAGGCTCTTTGGAGAGTAAATTTAAGTAATGGGTTTACAACTGGGTATAGTGGTTTTGTTTCTCTGGGGAGCTTGCAGGTAATCATTTACAAGTGTCGTCCCAGTCTCATAAACAAGACTTTTCCCAGGAAGACCTCTGGAACCTACTATGATCTTCCCTCTTGTGGTATGTGAGAGGGCTAAGGTTACGTAGCCTTTCGCGGGCTCTGTCGTACCACAGAGCGAAAAGAACCTGACAGGGAACCCTCGCACCAGGCACCGCTCAGGGAGTTGCCGATTTCTACCACGCAGAGACTGGATCTGCCACCCGCAGCAGGCCGGGCCTGCGGGCACCGAGCCGCGTCGCGGGCGACGCGGCGTGGGCTGGGACGGGACGGAGCGAGAGGCGATGCTTCCCCTGATAACCGGCAGCGGCGGGTGAGGCCCTCGGGCCCCCTGACGGGGGAGGCGGCGGGCGGGGCGATGGTTACGCGGCGGGAGCGCCGCCGGGGGTGGCCAGCGGGCCCCGCCCCGCCGGCCCCCCCTGGCGGTGCGGGGCGCTCGGGGCGCTCGTGGCGCGGGCGGCCCGGGTCAGTACGGCGCGCCGGGGGGGCGGAGCGCGGCCCGCGGTGGTCCGGGGGGGCTGTGAGGGCGGCGGGGAGCGGTGGCCATGGGGGTCCCCAAGTTCTACCGGTGGATCTCGGAGCGGTACCCCTGCCTCAGCCAGGTGCTTAAGGAGCATCAGGTGAGCTGGGAGCGGAGCGCCACTGCCTGCCCAGGGCCCGTCTCCGCTCCGCTGCCGGGTCGGAGGAGCGGGGTTCCGGCCCCGT
This sequence comes from Gorsachius magnificus, assembly GCA_034008185.1. Taxonomy (NCBI): domain Eukaryota; kingdom Metazoa; phylum Chordata; class Aves; order Pelecaniformes; family Ardeidae; genus Gorsachius; species Gorsachius magnificus. The sequence goes on along the minus strand of CM067087.1, from coordinate 31,809,654 downwards.
CGCGGGAGGCGGGCGAGGCTTTCGGAGCCCCCGGAAGCCTCAGCCCGACCCGAGGTCGCCGTTCGCGTACAGCGGTGCCGGGAGCCTGCTGCTGGAGGTCAGCGGCGCGGATATTCGCTCTCCTCGTTCCGTGCAAGTGATGTTTTCGGAAGCACCCGCCCGAAACTACGCTCTTCCTTGAGGGGGTGCCTAGCCCGCAGCGTTTCCCCGCGGCCGGGCTCTCCCCTCTTTCGCTTTTGTTTCCCCACGGCCGCGCTCCTCCCCAGCCTGGAACTCGGCCGTGCCTCCTCGGCACCTGGCGGCCTTCACCCCCCGAGCTTCCTCGTTACCGGGCTCGGAAAAGTTACTGCTGATGACGACGAATGGCACAGTAATGACGAGGGACAGGTTTTACAGCTCTCCTGCGTTGCCTTGTTGCGTGCGTCTGACAGTTTGCTTTAGTAGCAAAAATGAGAAATACGTTAAAGCCTGAAAAAGGAAAGCTGTAAATAATGCTTCTAATAGGCAAAAAAAGTCGTGTTTTCAGAGAAATCATGTTTGGTGTCTGTTAGACATAAGCTCTTTTCATTATAATTTTCAACTGGCATCATGGATGTGGGCTTATAGTCTGAATAAGGATGTTCTAAGAGGAGTTGGATAATGACTGAAGGCATGTTTGAGTGTTGTTAATTTTTTCCTAAACAGGCAGCATTTTAAAAGATTAAAAAGCTGTTGTATCAATACATCGAAGATGTCCTGCCCAAGTGATTCCAAACCCAGAAGTCTGACCCTTCCTTGTAGTTTCAAAGCAGTTTTCAAAGCTTAGGTCTTTGTTTATTATTTGTTGGATTTCACTACGGTGTCTTGTATTGCCCATGTAGCAAGGTGGCAGCCGTGTGTGCTGGCTTTTCAGCTGTTTTGTTGAAAGCCTGGGCTGCTCACTGAAATTGGCGGCAGCTTTAAACTTCTGCTGAAGAACTGTGAACTGTGGCAGCTGAGGGAGTCAGCATGTGCATGCTTTGACCAGGGGAACAGCAGCAGGTGGTAGTATCTATGATGTTTTCTGAAAGAGGCTGTTCGAGCTCTTAAGATAAACAGAAAGGGCAACTCAACCTTGTATGCCAGTGCTAATGTTGTTCTTTAGTTAGTCTTTCTGAAGACTAGATGAAGTTGTTAGCTTATGTGCAATACTTTTTATAAAAGAGAAAAGAAAATGTCTAGATTGTTACCTGTGATACTAAGCTTCAACAGTAGCATGCATCCCCGTTCTTCCTTTTCTCTGCCGGACCACTTGAATATACAGTCTAATACATACTAGCATCTAGATTAGGATTTCTGTTTGCTATTACAGAAAAAAACTACACAGAATAAAAGGCGGTTCCTGTGTAAAACACATCATTTTTAAATCGTGCTATAGCTGTGCTTTTTAAAAGGTCATCTCTTTTCCATGTACGTGTTGCTTCCATATAAAAGCTTTAGTTTTCATCTCTTTAGAATGCTGCCTGTGCAATGCCCTGCTCTCTCGTTATCTGAAAGTGCTGCCTGTTTGGATGATGTGATGTTTGAGCATGTTGAGAGCAGTTTGGTTACTGAATTTAACTGTACTGAAGCTCATTATACACAACAGAAGACTAAATATTGCAGGTGACTGGAGATCCTTCCCGATCCTGCCTCTTGTTTCTTCTCTTTGTCATTGTTCTTTCTGAAGCAGTTAGGTTTCTTTTACATCTGGGTGATAAATACAAATCCAACAACATGCCTTTCAAAATTAGGTAAAGATATGTCAGCAGCAATACCACAGAAAATCATGAAAAGTTAGCAGAGCCTTTTTCCAGTTGTAACAACAGGAGGATTTTCATGAACAGTCATATTGGTGGATTAAAGAGTAGATTTGTTTATTGTAAATTGCTCTTATGCAAGTTTGGTGGGTTTTGGCAACAAAAAGATAGACAGCAGCCCCTTTGCTTCATATGTTTAATGGTGTTTGTTTTCTATACGTTGCTTGTATACATTTGAGGGAGGGTTTGTTCCTTTAAAAGAAATTTGGACTGCGACAGATAAGGCTGTTAGAAGAACAGAGAACTAGACAGAAAAAAAACCCGCACTTGGACAGTGTGGGAAAGAAATCAGTGTTATCATTGATAACTCTACTGCTATTGGTGGTAATTGCCACACTCAGGTGGCTAAAGAGAGGCAGCATGCAGTGGTCATGGTAGGAACTGGTTAAGAGGGGAGAGCCCTAAAGCTTCTTCAGCTGGCTTTGCTTTTGAAATGCTGTTGGAAACTGCATACTCAGTTTTGTGCAGCTATGCAAGATTGAATCAGTGAAATGCGTGGGGTTATAAAAAAATGAAATTATCTCTTCCTGAAAAGTGTGATTTTTTTATTTTTTTTTTTTATTTGCTTTTCCCTAATACAATTTAGAAGATTGGCCAGGCACAGTGGACAGAAGTCCTGAGGTACCAGAAACAGTCAGGATAGGATAGAAATCCATTCAGATTACTTTCTTCACTGGGAAGAATAATAATGGATTGCAAATGCAGACAAACCCATAACCAGTCAAGATATTCTTAGCCTATTGGTGTGCAGTACGTTCTGGGGAGGTCTTCCCACCTGAGCTCGTTTCCAGAGTTCATCAGTCTCAGCTGTGCCTTGGGCAGTAATTGTATTGCTTCAGCTGTCACCAAAGGGTTACTAACTGTGGCTTTTGTAGATTCCAGAATTTGATAACTTATACCTGGACATGAATGGCATTATACATCAGTGTTCACATCCAAATGATGATGATGTTCACTTCAGAATCTCAGAAGATAAGATTTTTGCTGATATTTTCCACTATTTGGAAGTACTATTTCGCATTATTAAACCAAGGAAGGTTTTCTTCATGGCAGTTGATGGAGTAGCTCCAAGAGCAAAAATGAATCAGCAGCGTGGGAGACGTTTTAGGTGAGAATATTTGTTGTTGCTCTGTCTTTAGGATAGTAAACGCTTAAAAAAAAACCCAAACAAATGTATGCCATGAAAAATGAAATATATTATGAGTGGTCAAGCCTTTGACAGTAGCTTTAGTTTTTAGTTGGATGGGGGTAACTACCTGTAAAATATTAATACTTAAAATCAGGATTCCAAAAAGAAAGTTTGCCTCTTACTTAGATTTTTCTCTATGTACGCGGGACCTGGGAGCAGGGGAAGCTTTTTTTCCTATGAAATTTTCTGTGCAATAAATCTGCAGTAGAGTTCTTACAGATGTCTCCAGTACCCTAATAACCTGTGAGAGTCTTTGGTATTTGTGAATGCTAATTCTAGATACGCTTTTTTGGTAACTATAATGGAATGTTCTTTGACAGTCATAGAAGAAATGAAGTTTCTAATGAAACTCTGTTTTCCTGTTGATAGCAGTTAGCAAGCTAGCTCAAATACAGAGCTGCAAGTAGATTTCACGATGTTAAGAATTATATTAATGTTTTGGGAGGTGTGGGAGGTTTTTTGTAGACAGCTGTAAGGAAAGCAAGCCAGTGGTCAGACAGTACAGGGATGGTGAGTGAAATGCAACAGAAACAAACTGGGGAAAAGGGACAAGAGAAAATACTTTCAAGCTACTGGGGTTTTTTTGTGGGGTGGGGTGGGGGGAGTGTTGGGGGGGGTTGGTTTTTTTTGTTTGCTTAGTTTTTTTAAGGAAAAAAGGAGGTTCAGAGAAAGAAGAGATTAAGAAAGGGTTCTAAATAGAAAATTGGAGCAGAGTTGAGAGAAGGACAAAAATCTAACGAGGTTGGTGGGTTGTCTTTCTGGTTCAAAAGCATTTATGAAATCCTTGGCCAAGAAAGGCTAGGTTGATGGATGGATGGATGTTTGTTTCTCCATTACTAGTGATGATAAATTGTTATTCACCTCACCTACTGCTGTGGTATTCCAAACTTGCTGCTTTGTTTAACTAAATTACCATTATTGTTTTGGGATAGCATTTTCAAATGTTTACATCCCGACTATTCCTGCTGTTTCAACATTAATTTGCTTTCATTGTGATCAGCCATTGAATGATCATCTTGGTAATCTAAATATTAACTGTATTTGAGTAATGACAGATTATCATCATTGCTAGGGGAAAAAAGCTATTCCAATTGTATCATAAGTAAGGTCAAACTATTCAGGAGTTAAATTTATCTCCTTTTTTTTTTTTTAAACACACTTTAAAAAATCAACTTTATATACTTTGTCAGTAAAGCTGTACTAAGGATATTAAAGCTGTACTAAGGATATTAAAGCTGTACTAAGGATATTAACATTTGAATAGGGAGATTCTTTTTCTACTCCCTCTCTCCAACTCTTTTTTTGGTTTAGATCAGCCAAAGAGGCAGAGGACAAAATAAAAAAGGCATTAGAAAAGGGAGAAACTCTCCCTACAGAAGCCAGGTTTGACTCCAACTGTATTACACCAGGTAAGCTAATTTGTTAATTACTTAAATTTAAGTGTTTAGATTTATGGCTTTGCATCTGTATTTTGGCATTATTTTCCTATCCTAAGGCTTTTTTTTTTTTTTTTTAAAGTTAGAGGACAGAATCAGTAAAGGCTCCAGTAAGTCGGTAACACAGGTTTTAATAATTTTTAGTAAGGCTGGAATACTGTCTCATTCTAAAAATTTTTTAGATTGCTATATAGAAAAAACGAAGTCTCTTGGGGAAAAAACCAGCTGTCTCCTTCATATCTTGCAGAATTTTTACTTGTCTTTGATACTTTTGATATGTAAATGCAGTTTTGAATGACTAGTGAAAAGCTTTGTGTTTAACGTAGATTTCTGTTTTCAGGAACTGAATTCATGGCCAGATTGCATGAGCATCTTAAATATTTTGTAAATATGAAGATTTCCACAGACAAATCCTGGCAAGGAGTAACAGTCTACTTATCAGGCCATGAGGTCATTTTATTTTGTTAATATTTTATTTTAAATAAATTTTTATTTTATAGAAAAATACTTACTGATGAATTTTGGGTTTTTTTGTGCAGACTCCAGGGGAGGGTGAGCATAAAATTATGGAGTTCATCAGATCAGAAAAAGCAAAGCCCCATCATGACCCAAACACAAGACACTGTCTCTATGGCTTAGATGCTGACTTGGTATGTGCGATTAAAATAATGCAAACAACAGATGTTTATAAAGTGTGTATGTCTTTGATGTCTTCCTAAGCACATAAGGTTCTATAATGTTATTAAACCAACATGTAATTTTGTATTCCTTCAAACTTTTGAATTTGTAATGAAACAGAACAGCAAAATTTCTTTATACTGCTTGAATCTTAAAGTAACAGTTTAAAAAGAAATAATGAAGTAAGACCTTTCTAATATCTCTTTGTAATAGATTATGCTGGGATTAACAAGTCATGAGGCACACTTTGCGCTCTTAAGAGAAGAAGTGAGATTTGGTGGTAAAAAATCTCAGAGGTGAAGTGATTTAACTTTACTCTTATTTTATGTACGATGTAATTAAATCCAAAAGATACTGGGTCACTAAAACGGGGGGGGAGTTGGTTTGTTGTTTTTTTTTAATTGATCGCATACTAAATTAACAAAGTCTTAGTTTATTTTTGTGTTAGAAAAGACATGAAATTAGAGAAATCAAGTTGCTAAATTGTGCATTTGAATTTGTTTACATGAGTAAGTGTACACTGTCAGGACAGCTGATAGACAAAATCCTTAGAGCTTTGGTGTGTTGTACTTCTTTATTTATATTATGAATGGAGCAGCCCAGGCTGTACTGACATTGTTTCCATAATTGTCTTATGCAGATATTGACTTTTAAAAATATATTTATATCTCTGAGGTTTTGTGCATATAAGTAAATTTCTAGAATAATTACTAAAATAAACTCTCTTAAAGTGGCTGAATGGATGCTGTTATTCTGAATTTGTCCATTTGAACTTGGGGGCTATAATCAGTCAGAACAAGGTGATTTATTCCAGAACTGTCCATGTAAGTGGAGCTATTCTAAGTAGTAGAAAAATTAATTTTACAGCTGTGGCTTTCCTTCAAAGAAGGACCCTAAGCATGTATTCAGTGGATAAAGGGAGGTGGTGGGAGAGACAAATACACTTTTTTGATACAAAAAGGAATTTAGATAATACAGTGATAAATCACATAAACGTTCTAGATAAATGCATCAGTTTTGCTAATAAATGTTTTTATTGCCAAAGATAATATGATAAATATCAGAAATTAAGTATTCTTTTCTTAGTCTACTGCAGTCAACTTTTCACTAATACTCATTCTGTTGATGGTGTTGGCATGTAACATTGTAATGTTTTTAAAAGACCTTAAGTCCAATCAAAGACAAAAAGTTAGTTTTCCCATTTTTTAAAAAAATAATATAAAATAAGTGTGATGATCTTTTGAGGCATTAATTAAATAAAGTTTGAAATCAAAAGGTTAGGTGTCTTCTTTTTTTTTTCCACTCAAGCACTGTTCCATATTTGGCTCCTGTTGTAATTTCTGGATAATATTGCTCATTACAGGATTTTACTTCTGGAAGTTACAGGAATTGCCTTCTGTCAATATTGCCACTTTTATGAGTACTTACAGTTGGAAATTTGAAAATACTAAAAATACATACAAATTACTGTCAGCAGTTTCGTGATTAAGAGAAATTATTTGTTTTATCAGGATTTTCGAATCCAGTGCAATGAAGAACAAGGGGCAGAGTGTCTCTAGAGTCTTACAGTATCAACCTGGGTTTGCCAATATGAAAATTACATTTAAAAGTGGCAGAATTGGATCTGAAGTTCTATGCAGCCAAATGTAGCTCAGAGTTCATCTTAATAGTCTTCATATTAACTTGTGTATCACACAAATCTTCCTCAGGATTTTGGCCAAAATCTACTGTGTATGTGTGAATGCACAGGTGTTTAATGCTGGTTTGTCACTGGAGGTGGTCCCAGCTATAGCGTTACACTATCTACAAGGTGAAATAGTCCTTTTAGGAATTTAAAATATATCAGTCTTTAGCTCTTTGATCTTTTGGCCTAACATTGGTTTAGGTATTAAGTAATTTTAGTGAAGAGAGAAAAAGAAGGCAGAATGGATGTTGACTAATTTATGCCATAAACAAACAGTAGGTTTGTAATTTTTTTGGTGCTCTGTCGAAGACACTAGATAATACATGTGGAGCATATTTTCACGTTGAGGATATTCTTTTCTACCAAGAAGCATTTCAAATGACTACAAATGTAACCCAGCCAGTTTAGACATGAACCTGTGTACTCTCTACATACTCAGAGTAGTTCTAAAACAGCTTAAAAATATATTTGGTATGGTGCAAAGTTAGGTTAGGTTGTCCCTCATTTGGACAATGTGAAAATTACTTAGGAAAGAGTTAATGCAACATACAACTCCACAAAGCTGCCCTGCTTTCTCTAGTCTAGCTGTTTCCCATACAGTGCAGTCACATCTGCTGTTGAGAAGATTCTAGTGCAAAATTTTATAGACTCAAACCAGATGAATCCTAAAATAGATTCAAAGAAATATTTATACGTTATTTCTTCTGCAAGGATGTAATCCTAGTAAGAGAACTTGGTTTTAGGTAACCTTGGACGTATTAAATATTCATGCTGAAAGTGTGTTTATAAATAATTAACTTAATGTTTTGAATAATTTACAGAGTATGTGCACCAGAGGAAACCACATTTCATTTACTGCACTTATCACTGATGAGAGAATATATTGATTATGAATTTTCACCAGTAAAAGTAAGTTCTAATGGAACTGTGATTGAAGAAATGTGAGAGTCATTTTATGCAAACATGATAATAAAAATTATGCTTCTGTGTTTTTGGTTTTTTTCTTTTTTCCTTCTCCCCCACCTTCCCTCTCCCAGGACAAGATTTCCTTTGAATATGATATTGAAAGGATAATAGATGATTGGATCTTAATGGGTTTCCTTGTAGGAAATGATTTTATTCCTCATCTACCTCATTTACACATTAATCATGATGCACTGCCGCTACTTTATAGAACGTACATGGCTATCTTGCCAGAACTGGGAGGTAAGAACAGTAAATTTAGTTGTGGAAAGTAGAAACATTAACATTCCCGTGTTAATACTTATTGATCTTTTTAGCCATATTAGATTGTTTAGCATTTATTATGCTTTCTTTAGACAGCCAGCACAATTACGTTCTATTATTGATGGGGCATTTAAATTGAAATTTTAAAATTGTTAAATTGTTAATTTAAAAAACATACTTTATTTTCCCAATAGGTTACATAAATGAAAATGGGCATCTGAATTTAAAACGCTTTGAGAAATATCTCAGAGATTGTCAGATGTAAGTAACTTTGAAATTACGCTATAGACTGTTGAATATAACCTCAATATAGTGCCCTAAACCACACCATACTGTAGTTCTAATGAACTGTTAAATGACTGTTTTACAAGTGGTTCAATCAGCTGTTTTATCATTTAACTGATGGGATCCAATCAGTTGTTGTCTGATCTTATCATAACATAAAAGAAGAAGATTGAATCATTTGATCTGTGTTTTAGCCAGCATCTTTTAGTACTGTAAGTCAAATGAGGATTCACCACTAGAATCATGGTCCTCAATTCTCATTGAGTAGTGAGCAGCAGTACTGGGCTAAGCATGCTGTGGGCAGCAATGTTCTTTGCTTCCCCTGCTAGTCAGTTTCTTGTGGGGTAAGCCATGTCTGAAGGTCTTGGAGAGCAGTATTTTTTGCAAGTTTTTCATGAAGATCACCAGTAAAGAGCAGCGAAGCATTAGTATCTCTCAAAGGCAGGCATCAGCATTCTTCATGAACTAACTGGTGTACAGGAGACAGTCCTGTTAAGTGCCACTGTAGTAATCCATCCTAGAGATGAGAAAAGGTATAGACCATATAGGAACGGAAAGGTCTCTGCCTTCTGCTGAACTTGGAAGGAGGAAGTTAATCTGCTGTCCCTGCTTCAGCCCTGTCTTCTGATTCTTGGAAGGGTTGGGTGTGTGGCACAAGACTATATTACCCAGAACCTACAAACTTCTACTACTTCTAGAGTTGATAATGAAGTGTGGAAGTTATCTAACTCTTTTTGATACCCATTCCTGCATTACTGAAAGAAAACGAAATATGGCTTGGGTATATGTTATATATTGCTAAGAAAAAATATTTTTAATATTAATCTATTAGTTTAGTTGTAGCTCTAGGGCAAAATGTTTATGTAGGAATTACTCTGGATGTAATCTAATGCACCTACTTAAAAGACATTGTTAATTTAGCGCTCTAAATTTGGCGTCCCTCAAATATTTCTAAACTTACTTTAATCTTTCTGCGCAGTTCGATCGTGAACACTTCAGTGAAGTCTTTGTAGACCTAAAATGGTTTGAAAGTAAAGTAGGCAATAAATACCTCAACGAGGCAGCTGGTATTGCAGCAGAGGAAGCCAGAAAAAATAAACAAAAGAAACAAAAGGTTAGTGTGTTACATGTGCAGTTTTGGAAATAAGAATGTTACTACTTGCAAATCAATAGTTTGATATTAGACAAATAAAATGGCATAAGCCTTTGTTTTGAGATTATTTTTTTTGAGATCAGAAAAGGTAGGAAAATGTGACATTTAAGGAACTGCCTGTATGCATTGCTGGTTGTGAGTGATTAAATGGTTAAGTCAAGGTCAAGTTCTCATGATTTTTGAAATCTTGTAAACCTGTAACTTAATGCTTTATGTCAATTTAACTGTTCCTCAACAGCAGCAAAACTTACTTCTAGGTGAGTTATGGTCAAACTTGCTATGCTTTATAATTTTACTTTTCATGTATGTCTTGGTTTTGGCCGACTATTTGACAATGAATAGATATATTTCTGTTTATATAATATAGATAATTACATAATAATAACAATATTTATAATAGATATAGATATATTTTCATTTGCGCAAGCTATCACAGATTGGTTATTAAACTTGCAATTCTAGATATAACTAATTAATAAGGAACAGTGCCTTTCTCTGTATCTTGACTCTGCCCCGCTGTCACGTTCCCTACCACCACCTGCATTGGCTATCCTTCAATATATGTCTTTAGCACAGTGTACAGTAGCAACAGGAAATTCCTTCAAGTTTAATCTGTCACTGTATAGCATTATCCTGTTCTTTAGTGCAGTTTGTGGTTTGTAGGAGCAAGAGGTTGGCTCTTCCTTTAATAAGGTGTGCTTTATTTGTGGTTGTTTTCTTATTTGCCACAGAGGTTTGGAGCAGCTGTGTAGTATTAGCTAGCCATCTTGACTGATCCTTTGAATGGCAATGACAGTCAGGAGCTTGCGTATCTCAGGTACAGGGGAAGAGGGCCAACTTAATGATTCTGCTTATTGAAAGCTAATCAGTGCTGCACACAAAAGACAGTGTGTAGTGTGAGAATGAAGTGAATGTTTGGCTTGTTTGACTCTAAAACACAATTTCTTGTATCCTTACTTCCCATAAAAGTAATTTGAACTCTTAAAAATGTATTGATTAAAAATGTGATTGCATACTGGTGCTGTAGCACAATGCATGATGTAGGTAAAACTGCTTAAATGAGTACTGCAAAGTTTCAGAAATAGTTGTATTTTGGAAAACAAATATTCAGATATGTTTAAAAGGTAGTTGAGATTTTATTTGAGACTGCTCCTTTGATCTGTATGGATAAAATCATTTTTCCTAGGCAATTACAAGAGACAGAAACATAGTGGGGTTTATACTAAATAATAATAATATTTATGCATCTTGATTGTAGCATTTTGAGTTGCAGATTATATGGTTGTGCATGAGGTATGTGCATATTATTCTGTATTTTTACTTTCTCTCAAATATTTATTTAATAGGCTCAGGAAAATTCTATATGTTTGGCTGCTTTAGAAAAAAACGAAGGTGAAGTTGTGACCCCTAAAAGTAAGTGAAAATAATTTTTCTATGTACATATAACAAAAGAACTCATTAATTTGTGTATAGATTTGGAAGATCTGTAAGAATTTTGTCAGAGATGACCTTAATCTAAATGAAAGAGTTGTGTAGTTAGCTACTGGGGAGGTGGAGCTGTACTTCACTGGTTTATGGTGAGAGGGAGTGGGGCTAAAGCTTTTGAAGTACTTCTTACCTGACCAGCAGTTCCATGATGAATTAAAGGAATGAATGAGCAAATCTTCAACAACATCATGGTTTGGATAATTGTATGCCTGTGTATTTTATTATACACGTGGGGGCAAGTAAACAGATTTTTCTATGTCCTTGGGGGTTTTGGTTTTGCTGATTATGTTTTTAAACTCATTCTACTTGTAGGAAATGTCTTGTTGCTCATGTTTTAAAAATTAATGTAAAAAATGTGTAAATATTACTCCATGATATAAGAGGATGTTACTGAAAAAAGATTACATTTTAAAATTTATTTTGATGTTTTCTTAAATTATTTTCTGGTGGCTTATGTATTCTCTTCTCTGTTCTCATAATTGGGCTACAAAATGGGTTGCCTGTCTTTAAATGGGAAAAAAAAAAGTTCCAGACTTTCTCTGGGGAAAGATTTTGTTTGATTTTGATTGCTTCATGTTACTTTCAGTGCAAGGAAGGTATGAAGACGTATAACTTTATTCCTCAATTCACAGTAACTGAGTATCTTCAAACCTTATTGCAGTAGAGAAGTGAATGTTAATTTTTTTTTTTTTTTTTTTTAATGACTGCTTTTTCAGCTGTGTTGGAAGATGAACCAGAAGATGATGATCTGTTCGAAACTGAGTTTAGGCAATACAAAAGAACTTACTACATGACTAAAATGGGTGTAGAAGTAGTTTCTGAGTAAGTGTATGCTTTTTCTGCTTTTTCTTTTTTCTGTCTTTTTTTTTTTTTTTTTTTTTTTTTAAACACCAGAGGTAAGTCTTTGCATATGTCTTAAACAAGACAGAATATTCATTCATGTCGAAAATGGAGAACACATGGCAGTGTACTGCAGTGGTGAAACTTCTGGCTAATGCAAGAAGAGCTGCAAGTCAAGTTTTCTGGAACAAGTGTTTGAGGACCAGAGAGAAAAAATCCATTGATATTAAATGAATCTAGAAAACTATGGTCTTAATTAGGTTCCTAAAATGCTCTGTCTTCGTTCCTGTGTACCAAGGTGCTAGGTAATTTCTATATACCAGTGAAAATGAGAAAAACTAATAAGTATCTTTCCTTTTTCTTTTAAGTGACTTCTTGGCTGATCAAGCTGAATGTTATGTCCAGGCAATACAATGGATTTTGCATTATTATTACCATGGAGTTCAGTCATGGAGCTGGTAAGAAAAAACTGTCAAATGAGAAATTGCTTACGGTTAAAGCAATATTTCACCTCTTATGCTGGGAACATTTAATGTAGTTCGGTTTATTTCTGATCTGTGAATGCTGCTGTGCTGTAATTAAGTAACTTAAGAGGGTTTACTTCCCTGCAGGTATTATCCTTATCATTATGCACCTTACCTGTCAGATATTCGCAACATCGGTGAACTCAAAATCAAATTTGAACTGGCAAAACCTTTCATGCCATTTGAACAGCTTCTTGCTGTACTTCCAGCAGCTAGCAAAGATCTGCTACCTAAATGCTACCAGGTAGGATATAGAATTAAATCGCATTTATCTACCACTTACTGGTTGCCTGCTTTATTTTGAAGTAACTCTTTTCTTGATATTTTTGCATGTCCTCTTAGTTGTATTCTACATTTTAGGTGTATGGTTAAATACTTCTATTTCTTACTCTTCTCAGTACATTGTTAAGTTAGTAATAAATACAAAATTTTGCGTTTGCTCAGCAATTTCAGACTAGGACAGTTAAATGATAAATGTTGAATTCCTGTTCAGCCTTGAATTGGTTTTAATACCAGCCTTCCTCTATCTCTTCCTAAAATTAGTGCTAAATTGTCTCTGATATATTTTCATTCCTCTGTTGCATTTTCCTAGCATTTGATGATCAGTCAAGACTCTCCTATTATAGAATATTATCCACCAGATTTTAAAACTGACCTAAATGGAAAACAACAAGAGTGGGAAGCTGTAGTATTAATCCCGTTTATTGATGAGGTAAGTTCTTTCAATGTTTGCTGTCTAGAAAAGCTTCATAACAAATCTGCTAAACTTCTTAATTAATCAACAGTTAGACATGCAATTAAATGGAAGTTTAAATTAACACTTGCTAAGACCATAGAAAAATATAAATGTTTGCTGCCTGGAGAGTAAGGCTAGATTAAGTTACCACAAGGAAAGTTAGCTTCAAGTGGCAGAAGTCTTAGGTAAGGGATGTAGACTTCTTGTTTGTTTATGTTTTTAATCAGTTAATAGACAACTTAGATTCTTTGAGAAAAAAATTCTATACCTATATACATATAAAAATACAGAATGTCTGTAGGTAAAATAAAAGAAACACTTGAGGGGGGAAAAAAACACAAACAAACAAGTCTTTTTACAGAAAAATCTTTTCACATGAACACCAGAAATGGGTAGAAGACTTTTAAGTACAAATCAAATAGTAACATTTTCCTTTTGCATATAGGATAACAGTATTATATATGTTGTTGTAATATCTTTTATCAGATTAAATTTGAGCACATCGAAGAGTGGATGAAAATAAAAGTGCAGATTAGATGTTAAGATATATACAGGTCATAGGGTGTGTCTGTCAGTTGTTTCCATAGTTCACAGTGAAAGGTTGACAGGACTTAGTCATCTCACAAAAGATGACAGTTGCTATGTCAATGACCCATAAGGTTTTGAAGCTTTTTCAGTAGTTATTTTGCAGAATTTTATGATAACATCTAAAATATTTTTAATATTTCTTTGTACATTAAATGTAAAAGGCAAAATATGGCTAGCCTTTGGAACCAAATTTGCAAAAAGGTAATCTTTATTTTCCAAAGCCATTCCATGGTAATTGTTGTATTTTTATTGGAGACCTGGGACATGAGGAAGGATGAGGCTGCAATTAGAAAATTAACACATTAGCCAGAAAAGTGCAGGTGTCCACTTTCCTGGTGTAGATGTTTCCATGCCAATTTTTGTTGCCAGTTTCACATATGCTAATTTCTCTAAAATTTAGAAACGACTGCTGCAGGCCATGGAATCCTGTAATAAGTGCCTAAAAGAAGAGGAAAAACAAAGAAATACTCACAGTGCTTGCTTAATGTACTGGTATGACAAAGATGCAGAGTTCCAGTACATGTCACCATGGCCAGAGAAATTCCCTGCAATAGAAAGATGTCATACGAGGTAATGCTGTCTTAACTATTTTAGAGTAGATTGAAAGTAGTTACAGTACCTTTATTAGCATTTTAACTAAAGCTTGTATACGCCAATATATACCCTGAAAAATGTAAAATGTTGAACTAGATGTTACTTGTTGCAGATGGCACAGTAAAAGTATTTGTCCCTTTTCTTCAAACTTTACTTTGTAAAACAGCTGAACCAATACTAAGTCAGCAAGAACACTCTAGAGAATTATTAAACTTTGTATGACACAGAGGGTGAAAGACTGGTACAAATATCTGATAATAGTGGTGATTTATCAGCACACTAAATCCAGACCATTTGTAAAAAATAAAAAAAGTAAGCATTTGGATCCAGTGCAGAGAGTTGAACACAAGTGCGTTAGTCACTTTCTTCTCACTGAAATTAGCCAGCGTTATTTAACAAAGGCTGAGGTTTCAAGATTAAATGGAGCATAACCTCAGTAATAGTCAAAGCAAAATAGGGGAGGAATGCGTGTTGCAGGATTACACTCAGTGAAGAATGAACAGTTGTGAAGATGAATGATACTGTATAGTAGTTTAGAATTTGGCAATTACAGAGAATTAAAATGGTGAGATTGGCAAATAGCATGGCTTGAAGTTTTGTCTTTTTCTTAATGAGTAGTCTCTCTGCAGCAGTAGCATGGGTTTTTATAGTCCTTTGTATAGGTTCCAAGTAGCTTAAATTAATTGCGACCTTACAGGAAATTCAAAGGGTTTGTCAATTAATGAATTTTTGAATGAGTAATGATTGTTTCTAGAGCCAAAAGTCAATCTCTATGAGCAAATGTGCAACTTGTTTTTTAGGTATAAAACAATACCTTTGGATGCTTGGCATGTAGAAATAACCCACAATAAGATAACTAAAATCAACAAGAGTGCATTATATTTTTGTGGATTTCCTACTTTAAAGCACATTAAACATAAGGTAAAAGATTTTTCTCTTTTCATGTTTTCAATTGTATTTAATAGATAACTATGTAAGAGTTCAAGTAAGTTTTATGTGCTGTTTTGTTTTTACCCAGTTCTATCTTAGAAAAAGTGGCGTACAGGTGTTTCAGCAAAGCAGCCATGGAGAGAACATGATGTTGGAAATCATAGTTGATGAGAACTCAAAAGAACAGGTAAGCTTTCTGTTCCTAACAAAAAAAAAAACAAAACCAAAGCAAAACCATGCAAAAAAACTTGTCATAAAAAGACTGAATTTGTTAAATAGTTAGATCTGAAATGTTGCTTATTTAGATCTACTCAATAGTATACCATAGGAGAAAAACACTGAGTAGTACTGAAAAAGTTTTTTAAAAAAATTAAAACCCAAACATTTCTTAAAAAAGAATAGTTAAATATACCAAAAAGTTAATTTAAAATAATATCCTTAGATTTTTTAAAACTTTATGTAATGCTTTGATTTTAAAACAAGCTTTACGTAATAGTTGTTAAAATTTGATTAATAGAAAGGAAAGTGAAATATGGCTTTATGTTCAAGGCCATAGAATTAATTGCTGGAATAAGAACTCTGAAGTTCTTAACTCCCAGCCCAAAACTGAGACCATTAGGTGGTAGTATTCTTGGTATATATTTTGAAAACATTGGCTGAATCAGGTCACTGGAAAAAAAACCATCAATGGTATTAGTTTACACTGAAAGCTTTTGTTAGCTGTTGGAGTCAATAGAAAAAATAAAGTCCATTTAGGGTTAAAACACTAAATTTGTGCAGGGGACAGTCTAGAATTTTGGGAATCTGCTGAAAGATTCAAATTTGTCCTGACTTCAGAATGTTCAATGTCAGTCTCCTTAGTAGAGTTTCTGGTATTTCTCTTGTGGTAGCCATCAGATGTTCTCAGGTAAGGAGCTGGTGAGACTCACACCTGACTAATTAATAGTTGGAAATGGTATAAATGCAAGAAAGCAGAGTCTCCAGACCAGGAGACCCCTTATCTTTTCTGTAGCTGAGTATATAGACGCTTTTTCTTTTTTAATCAATCTCTTTTTATCAACACAGCAGACTTACACTTTCCACTGAAATGAGACTGTTTGATAGAGGAGTTAGAGGAAAGACTTCATGCAGAGATATTAAAAGCAAAATATTTTTTTAAATCCTTTAAAAGCCAGCTCTATTTAATATAAAAAATACCAGGTAGCAAAAGACAAATCCAGGAAAAGACAAAAGTTTCCAAGATAAATAAATAAATAGAACCAGGAAAGGAGAGAGGAGGAAAACAACAAATAGGATTTTGCGGTAGAGAGATAAGGAGAGTGAATTTTCAAGATACGAGGCAAAGAGAACTTAATAAGCCACAATAATAGATTAAAAAATAGCAACACTCGGAAATATAGAACATAATGTGAGACTAAAATTACAGATGCTAGCAAAGTCCTGGATGCAAGTGCTGTTTCTTTATTTCAGTGAGATACAAAAGTAAAATCTATGATACAAAATATTGCACTAATCTTAAATTGTCAGTTTGCTTATTGTGTCTCCCAGACACAAATGGTTCTAAGTGATTTAACAAAAAAAGTGCATGGTAAGCCTATACCAGAAACTTAAATCAACTTAAATCAATCTTACAACTAACGTGCTATATGTGAAGAGCCACATTTGGAATACATTACTTTGTCTTCAAAAATGAAATATGATTCTAATTAGAGATTATGGAATATGTATCAAAATACAATTTAAGCTAAAATGAGCTTTTCTGCAAGAAAAATGTTCTTTGACTAGAGGAATTTTTATTGCAAAACCAGCTTGAAAATATTTTAACAAAAATCTTTTAATATATTAAACAATTAGTAATTGTAATTTCTGCTTTTCTTTCAGGTGGTAGAAAATGTTGCCAGTTTGATACTCGGAAAGCGTGTTTTTGTTAACTGGCCACACCTTGAAGAAGCCAGAGTTGTTGCTGTGTCAGATGGAGAAACTAAGTAAGAGACATTTCGTAGATAGTTGTTTGTTGTCTTTATTGTTTAATTCAAAATAAGTTCCTTAGGCTGTACACATGTTTTGGTTTTATTGTAATACTTGCTAACAGCAAATTAGTTCAAATGTATCAAAGGTGACTTGGTGGAAGAACCCTTCTTTTACCATTCTCCTGAGGTTTGGTTATCTCTGTAGAAGTCTGGTCCTTCAGTATTTTGCTATAGATGTAGAAGTTTGAGAGAGCTCATTCTCAACTTTGAGGGAAAAATGAATGCACAGAAATTCACACAGAATAATGTAAAAGAGAACATTTCTATGCACTCTTCCTTTCAGCACATGCACTGGTATTTTTTATAAAAAATACACTGTGTGACCTGTTGTGGAAGGGATAGAGAAACAATGCTGTAAGTTCTCCATGTCCTTTGCAAGTAATTTGTAACTATTTTAAGTTTTGCTCACAATTGGTTATGTCTAGATTAATCTTGGTTAAATTCATACCTGTCATAATATTCTCAAGGTTTTATTTGGAAGAACCACATGGCACACAGAAGCTTTACATGGGAAATGCAGTGCCCCCAACTAAAGTGGCATATGTTGGAGATAAGGAACAAAGCATGTGGCTAAAAGAAGTTCAAGGCATTTCAGAGCAGTAAGTAACTGAAAATTCAAGTGTAACTTTACATTTTATAGCCTAGCTATGTTTTGTTGCTGTATTACAGACCTAAGTAGCTGATGCATACTTGGTGATAAAGGCTAAGAGGTCTGCTGAAATTTAAAAAAACAACAAAAAGAGCTGCTGTTGAAATTTCAGAATAGATCAAGTTAGTCCCTAATTATTTAAAGTTAGATGCTGTTACAAAAGATTTCTTAAATGCATGAGTTCCTGTATTTACTCTCCCACTCAATTTTTACTGGTTTTAGTAATCTGCAGTTAGAGGACGGATATGTAGTCATACAGTATCAAGTTACAATTTTAATAGCTTAGGATTGTTAAATTTGAATACAGCTCTTGCTCTTCTAGAGTGTTGGGTGCCCAGTGAAACACAACTTGCCATTTTATTATCTGTCATTTGAGTTAAATGCCTTAGTTACCCTAACCCTTCCCACTGCCAGGGTAAAATGTGTTTAAATTAACACACTTAGCTACGTAGTGATGGCTGTGCAACAACGGATAAGCAATTGGTTAAGCCATTTATCTTGGGTATTTTTTATGAAACACGAAGCAACCTATTAGAATCCTTTTGTTAAGAGCTTTTTTTTTTTTATTTCAAGAAATAATTCCACCCTCTTAGTTCGGTTTTGTTTATTGTAATAAATCTAAATGTTCTATTTTGTATTCAGCTACCAGAGAAGAAAAGGAATAATTATTCATGAAACATCGATAGTTGTATATGCTCAGTTACTCACTGGTAATAGGTATCAGCTAAACCAAAGTGGAGAAGTTTATTTGGAGAAGCAGTGGTCAAAGCAAGTTCTTCCTTTTGTTTACCAAACTGTTGTCAAGGTAAATATACAAGTTCAGTATGTTCTTGCACATAGTTCCTTGTTCCATTGGGGCAGGGAAGAGTGTATGCTCCTTTAAAACAAAAGAATGAACAGAAATAAGCGTCTTAAATTTGTATGATTTATTGTATAAAAAACCGTAATATTCTTAGGAAGGTATTTTGTCACTAAATTTGGGACCCTGTTGCACAGTTTGGAGATCTTGCTGAAAAAATGGCTTTTGTCATCTTTTTACTGATGGTATTTTGAATGAAGTACAGTAGTGTAATATAGCATTAACTTCTTTGCCTTCAATGAATTATTTCAGACTCGGATAATGTTGTAGAATAAGAGTCTACTTATGTGAACTTTTTGATTATTCTACTGGAATTGAATGATATCTAACATTATCAATTTTGTCTTTGTCATGTAGGATATCAAAGCCTTTGACTCTCGTTTTTCAAACATCAAAACTTTGGATGACTTATTTCCTCCTGGAAGTACAGCCTTTATGTTGGGATCTCCTTACTATGGCTGCATGGGAGAAGTTAGTTCCAATAACTTTATTTTTTTTTTTCCTAGATTTCCTACTTGCAAGCCTAAAATAATCTAAGATGTTGTGTGGCAGTAGCGGTCATTTGCTGGCTAAAATTTTAAATCAAAGATTCCCTGATGTTAGTTAGAGGAGGAGGAGGTTGTTCTGCTTTCCCTATTGCTGTTGATAGTATAACAGGAAAAAGTTAGCATAGCTTGAATGCAGGATTATTTTTATTAATTATTTGGGATAATTTCAATACATACAGTTCCCATTTTGGACTATTTCCACTCATTAATTCTTTTGATTTAGTGCTGTTTGATTGCGTCCATGAGGAAGCAGTATACAGGTCTTGACAAGATGATGAATCCTAAAGCACTCTGTGCCAACTGCAGCAAAAGTGTTGATAAAGTAGACTACAAGGTCTAGTATCCAAAGACTGCTGGTTTTAAAAAATATTTTTAATGCGTTGTGTTTCTCTCCAAGGTTCAAGATTCACGTGATGTGATCACAGAAGGTAGAATTCGTGTAGTTTTCAATATTCCGTGTGAGCCCCAACTTGATCCTTTAATACAGAACCAGCATGTAAGTGCTTCTGGTTTTCTAGTAAAAGCTTAAACAATGTGTCAAATATATTTTGCAATGGTAAATGTCTATAAGGGATGCTTCCATATTATCCATTTGCCTTTTGTATAAAAATCCTTACCCTTTGGGAATTGCCAATATTTTTTGTTTGTTTGTTTTAAAGAAATATTCTGTGAAATACAATCCTGCATATATTTTGGCCAGTCGTCTTGGAGTAAGTGGATATCTTGTCTCCAGATTTACAGGGAGCATCTTTATTGGAAGAGGATCAAAGAGAAAGTAAGTTCTCTTTGCGAATTTTGACTGTAGAGCAGCTTCTAAATTCTGATACAACTCTACAGAATTTCTGCTATGTTTAAGTCCTGTTTTTATCAGGTGTATAACTGTTTTGTGATGTGAAGCTTTCTTTAAAGTATATTTGCTGCAAACTAAATTAATATGCAGTGTTTTTCTCTCCTATTGTAAACTTCTTTTTCATTTTTGTTTTTGGCTTTAGTATTGTAGAAAGACATAAACTGATTTTTCTGGTTAGCTGTTTGCATAACTGAAACAGGAGTTTGAACTGACTTTGCCACACTGAGAATAAAAAGTGGAACTGGGATGTAATTTCATTCTCCCTTTCATTATTGCTAGTATAAAGGGATAATAATTGTCCCTGTAATTTTTTTGAAGAACTAGTTAAGACTAAAACTGTTTAAAATACATAAGGGAGGCAGTCCCTGTAGTTCTCTGAATGTCAGAATTGTGATTTCCTAGGACAGCTCACTAAAGGAGTGGTTTATGCTTGAGCATCTTCCTGTGATATAACGTGTACATTTGTTCCCCACTGACTGTTCAGGGACATCCTTAAACATTTTGGTAAATGCTAGGCAGATAGTGGTTAATTAGACCTCAGTTAAGGAACAAGGGTAAAATACTCCCTACCCTCCTTTGCAATAAGGTATGGGCATGCATGTGGACAGCTACCGTAGCACAGTTTATGTCCTGTACCATTTACAGCCGTCACGATGCTAACAAGTAAACAATACAATAAATTTAATTTTTCCGTGGTTTAAGGCTGAGGGTGTATTTTTATGTGTTTTTTAATGTATGTGTACACACATGCATATATATTATTGCAAGTTAATAAACTTTTTCTTACTTCCAGTCCTCATGGAGATCACAAAGCAAATGTGGGGCTAAACCTGAAGTTCAATAAGAAAAATGAAGAAGTTCCTGGCTATACTAAGAAAGTTGGAAATGAATGGATGTATTCTTCTGCAGTAGAACAACTACTTGCTGAATATTTAGAAAGGTAAATACTGGATATGAACTTCATCCAAATTGTCCACCTTCATATCAGTCTTTGGATTTCGTCTTCTGGACACATCTTCTAAGAACTGATGAGTTTACTTTTGGAGATTGCTTGATGGAATTCCTTTTATTCTAATAGTCTGCTTCCAACAGTCTCTCCTTCCAAGGAGAAGCATGTTTTGGGATAGAGTAATTTTGCTAGCAGCTTAACCCTTGACAAATTCACAGTATGGCGCTTAATTAAGTAATAAAAAAAAAAAAAAAAAAAAAAAAAAAAAAAAATGTCTGAGCTCCAGAAATTTTGGAGCCCATCAAAGTTTGTTTTGATGAGGCTTTTTTGTGGTCTATGCTGATGTGAAACTAGATTTGTCTACCATTTATTTATTTTTTAGGGTCCCTGAACTTTTTAATTATATAGCCAAGAATAGCCAGGAAGATATCTTCTATGAAGATGACATTTGGCCTGGAGAGGATGAGAATGGGTAAGCAGTCTTTCTCCCTTTTTTTTCCACCCCGCCTGCCTGCCCCCCCACCCCCGCCCCCCCACCCCCCAGCATAAGTAAAATAAATGGTGGCAATGTTGTGAAATTGGTGGTGATCATACAGTGGCTACTATGTAACTGAAACCTTCCTGTTCTTTGGAGTCCAAGTTTCTGTCAAACTTGTATCTCAAGTCTCATTTTCAATGGCTACTTCATAATTCTTTTACAGTAACCTTCGGTAAGCATAGTTATGAATAGTCACAAAGTCACCAAAACATCATTTTTGGAAAATAAGCAATAATTATTTTAATTGTTTAAGATCACTTTGAATTTGAAAAATGACATGGACAGAATTTAAAGTACTTTGCACATTTTTGGTACACATTCAGTTTCATGGGAGACAAGGAGCAATCTTGGCTCCAGGTACAGTGTAGTAACATTAAAAAAGCTTTTATTATTAACTAGTAAACCCCGTTCCCGGGGTTGAGTTGGTAAGTCTGCATGATGCTGCACTCCACAGGACTCTTACCAGGTGGATATACCATTGTGGGACTCTTCTGTTATAAGAATCTCAGGTTTGTGCTC
The DNA here is from genome assembly GCA_034008185.1 of Gorsachius magnificus. Taxonomy (NCBI): domain Eukaryota; kingdom Metazoa; phylum Chordata; class Aves; order Pelecaniformes; family Ardeidae; genus Gorsachius; species Gorsachius magnificus. The sequence continues at coordinate 31,787,543 of CM067087.1, read as the reverse complement.
CATTTTAGCAGACGCATGCCCTGAAGTTCTTTCTTACCATGCTGTGGGAAACAGCTGGTCACAGAACCTTTAATCACAGCTGGACATAGTTGGTTCTATGCAGGCATAATTTATTGAATACTTCTAATATTTTTTTTTCTGGCTGAGACAAAACTTAAGGTTATAGTTTTGAAACAATATTGCATGATTCAATTATTGTAAACTCATACAGAACTCTTAAATTCTGTTACTAAATGAATGTTTACAAGCATTTGTGCCAATGTCATAATACTTGACTGATTAGATCAGGGAATGTGGTAAAATGCTTAGTGTATGCTGTTAAAAGTTTTAATTAATGTACTTTTTATTTAGAGCTGAGAAAGTTCAAGAAATTGTTGCCTGGTTAAAGGCACATCCTGTGTCTGCTTTGTCTCGCTCATCTTGTGACTTGCAAATTTTGGATGCAGCCATTGTTGAGAAAATTGAAGAAGAAATAGAGAAATGCAAGGTATGCAGCTTGACATCACTGTGGGCAGGGGTGAACCAAAAAGCAGATGCTCATTATTTTCTAAGTTCTTGAATTAGAATAAGACAATTGAAGATTACTTGTCATTCCAAAGAAAAAGAATACAGAATGTAATGTAAGATCTGAATTTGCAATGTGAATTGTCCCAGAAATTCAGAAGAGCTCTTCTGGACTGAGGAAAATTAGAAAGTTGTTTCCTGAAGGCCACAGATCAAAAAATGGGCCAAGGACATTACTAAAGCAAAAGAAAAACGAAAAACTAAGGCAAAGCCACATGAGATAATGGGCTGATTTCTTTGAAATTACTTGCAAGGACATGATAATAAAATTGGTGTGAATTCTGGAATTAGCTAAACAGTGCAAAAGCTTTGGTAAGAAATCAGTCATGTTTTAAATACTGGACTTAGTCATGCTGAAGACTTCATGAAAGCTGTAGATCTTTAGATAAAGGAAACAAAAGAATTGTACATTATCTTTTCTGCTGTTTTGTTGTACCTGAAATCCAGTGTTGGTTCCCATACTGGTTTGTAATGACTGTCTGTTCCTTTCCTTTAGCAGAGAAAGAGCAACAAGAAGGTGCGGGTAACTGTGAAACCCCATTTGCTGTACAGAGTAAGTGATGTGGAAAGGTTTTTTGGGGTTGGTTGGTTGGTTTTTTTAGAAGTTAAGTTGTCCAGATCATATTTATTTTGCCTAAGCTTACCAACTTTCAGAGAGTGGAATTTTAGGACAGTATCAATGGAGGAAAAAGTTCTATGATTCCGTCTAGAAAATCAATTTGAGAACAGTAGTCTGTCTCTAAAAGGAGAGAATTTCTACTAACTACAAACTCTGTCATGTATTATACTGACTTTCAGTTCTTTTCTACCTTCTGTCCTTCCTGCTTCTACAGTTCTTACCGGCTATATAATGAAGGCAAAATAAAATGTACTTTTCATGTTTTGTTTCTTCCCTATTTTGCTTTTTGTTCAGTTCTTGACATATGACCAACTGCTCATCTTGTCTGGTATTTCACAAATACCTGTGTTACTGATACAGGCAGGTTACACTTGATGGTTTTATTTTGTCTAAATTGCTCACCTTGGTCTGTCTTGGATCATGTACAGCACTGCTGTTTCTCATGAAGAAGCAGTGAGTGAATTTCAAGAAAAAAAAAAAGGTTGCCTTGTGTCTGAGGGGAAGATTCTATGTTCTTAAACTTTTTCTTTTTCCCCAGAAAGTCCGTTTTATAGTGTGTTTCAGATATTGTTATAAATGCATTTTGATTGTCATCCCTATTTTTTTGCAAACTTTAACACAGTCTTTTGGTTATTGTTAGCCATTAGAACAACAGAATGGGGTTGTTCCAGATCGAGATGCAGAATATAGGCTGTTTGACCGTGTTGTCAATGTGAGAGAGAACTTTTCCGTTCCAGTTGGTCTTCGAGGTACCATTATAGGAATTAAAGGAGGTAATATTTTCTCATAATTTAACATTACAATTATATAACAGCTTATTATAGTTATATAACAGCTCAGCTAGCGATGTGAAAGCAGGCTTCCGAAAAGTGTTTTGTATAATGGTTCTGACTGCACAGAAATTTCTCACCTATGAAGTATATGCAACTTGAAGCTGATAGCAACTTATTTACTGTTTTGAATTAAACCTACAGGTACTCTATTTTAATTTCATGTGTTACACAGCTGTACGTTGAATAAGAAATTATTTGCCTTTTGTTCCTTGTTAATGTGAAGAAGAGGGAGAACACAGGCTGCAAAAACGGAACAAAATTAAGTTATGGGAAGATAAGGGCAAAATTGAGAGAAGTAGAAATAAAACCAAAAGTATTAGCCTTAATACTTACATTGAACATAAAACTTTATCAAATATTATTTGTCTCAAATTGTTTTATTTGGAATTTGGTTCTCACTCTGTGATACTCCATTTCTGTTAAATGGCATGGATTTATACCTTCTTTGACAAGAAGATTGTCCATAAATGTATTTAAGGTAAACAAAAGGATTTACCGAATCACATTGGGTGTAGCAGTTTTGAGATCTAGTAATAGAAATTGTTTTCTTACCTAGCATTTAAGTAGTTGCTTTGCTGAACGCAAGCTGAAGGAGAGTCTTGAATAGGCTAGACTTGAGTGCAGCTTTTTTAAAGAGGTATTCTTCTCTGCATAATGATTATATAGTACAATTAATAATAACTAGTATAATTTTAAAGGAGTGTTAGTCTATCATTATGCTAGAAGGTAATATTAAAGCTGTTGGTTTACGACTGTCTAAATGTAAAGATGTCTTGCATCTCTTTTCTGGACAGTTTCTGACAACTGTGACATTGCAGTTCTATTGATGCAGGTTGATAAGTTGTTATGCATGGTACATTCCATAGAATCATAGAATGTTTCTAGTCCAACCCCCCTGCAGTGAGCAGGGACACCACTAACTAGATCAGGTTGCTCACAGCCCTGTCCAACCTGGCCTTGAATGTTCCCAGGGATGGGGCCTCCACCACCTCTCTGGGCAACCCGTTCCAGTGTTTCACCACCCTCATTGTAAAGAATTTCCTCCTTATATCCAGTCTAAACCTACCCTGGTTTAGTTTAAAACCATTACCCCTTGTCCTGTCACAGCTGGCCCTACTAAAAAGATTTTCCCTATCTTTCCTATAGGCCCTATAGGTCTCCCCGCAGCCTTCTCTTCTCCAGGCTGAACAAGCCCAACTCTCTCAGCCTGTCCTCATAAGAGGGGTGCTCCAGCCCTCGGATCATTTTAGTAGCCCTCCTCTGGACCTGCTCCAACAGTTCCATGTCCTTCTTGTGCTGAGGGCTCTGTTAAAAGTGTATCAAAAAGGCAGCCATATATGACTTTGAGAAGAATTTCCGAATTGTTGTTAATGAAATTACTCATTTAAGGCATAAGGAATTTTTTGTTGCTAATTAGTTAGGTTTTGGTCTTTTCATTATTTATTGCATAACTAATATAGATATTTACATAACTTAGATGAAAACAGCTGCTGTTACATATATAGGATGACATTTTACTTCATTTTCTATAGCCAGTAGAGAAACAGATGTGCTCTTCGAAGTTCTGTTTGATGAAGAATTCCTTGGAGGCCTAACTATAAGGTTTGTGCAAGGGGCTTCATAGTCATTTGAGGCTATTGGTATTGATGGCATGAAATTGTTGCTTTTGGTTTGGTTGAGTATTTTTAATGCCTGTTTTTAAAACTTTGATTCTCAATGTTTTTGAATAGTCATAATTTTTATGAAGCATGTTGTATTTTGGAAAGGCTCTTTAGGCTTTTTTGCGTATTTAGAAGCTTCTGATTTGTAGAAAGCAAGTATGAACCAGTAGACTAAAGCACTAGATCCAAATGTCTTTCTAAAACAAATATGTAGAAAACAGGTTGATATCAGTATGTTTTTAACATAGATTAAAAATAATCAGTAATCATCTGTTCCTCTGAAAGAGGGATTCTGAACTAGGCACTAAATTCTAACCACCGTTAAAAACCTAAACTGTTCTTTGGGAGGTGGAGGCATGGTTAGTATTTTTCTTTTTAACAGTGTAATAACTTCTCTGTATTTCAGTAATCAGGTAAACTTCTAAGTGCGCTGATTTACACAGCAGGCTTCATTTTACTGTTGTTCTTAGATAAATTAAGTTTTTTATTACAGAAATTAGAGGAGAATCTTACTTATTCCTGGTGTTCAGCAAGCATAACACAATCCTATCCCTTGCAAGAATATGCCCTGTAACACGGATAATCTTTAGTGTTCAGAATCGTAAAGGAAGATATAAAAGTGACTAAATGCTGCTTAACTTCAATTTATAATTCTGCTATTGGTTTCAGTTTTCATTTCAGAAAAACAAAATACTGTTTCCTGGTTCATAACTTTTTACAGAAATATTTACTACAGAACTATGCTATAACACTCGGAGTAGTAGTAATTACTGTTGGTTTCTGGTTTTGACAGCCAGATGCCAAAGGGCAGCACAATGGGATTAACATTGTGTGTAACTAGATTTCAATATTGGATACAGTTTTCAGCCTCTGCTGTTCAACTTGAATCATTATCTTTTGGCATAGAGGCAACAGTGTTGTTAAATTGGATATCTTGAAATGTCAACAATTAAACTACATGGAACACCTATGTAATTTGCTTTTCTTAAGGTGCTCGCCTGCCAGAGGTTATCGTCTGCCATCAAGTGCCTTAATTAATCTGTCTCATGGTAGTCGGTCAGAAATGGGAAATCAAAAGCTGACGGCTATAGTTAAACCTCAGCCAGCTGTGAATAGCTACAATTCATATGCATCTGATCTGTCATCTGTACGCTCGCAAAAAGTGCATCTGGGAGGCCTCAACCATTCTCCACGCTCTCTTTTTGTTCCTACTCAAGTAAGACTTTTCTTTCATTTGTACAAAAATGTTTTTCCCTAGAAGCTGAATTATGACCGTGGTTGCTGTCCTCATTGGTACAAACAAAATTTATTTTTTATGTCAGTATATTAGAAGTACAATAATCCTTATCTTTGAGAAATAAGTTGATCCAGTAATGAAAGGGACCAAAAGTTCCTTATTGACACTTGTATTTTTTGCTTTGTGTAGCTCCAAGTTGCAGTTCCAAGAGACAAATATTTAGTTTGGAGCAGTGACCCCACATTTGGTGTCAACAAATAGTTTGTTGGGGCAGAGATGCAATTATTTCCTTAAAGCTCTGTTCCAAGCAGTGCTTCCTGTAGGCCAAGCTTGTCCATGGTCAGAAAGAGAAGACATGATTTCCTTGTCAGTTTTGCTTCTTGGTTATGATTTCCTTTGTTTGAAAATACAGTAAAGGAGGAAAAATTACTGGCGAATTGGGGTTCTCATTGGTTTAATTAAGCTTTATTTTTTAATAAGTGACTTCAAAAAAAATTAGCTTAATGGGCAGCTTCATGTTGCTGTAAGTGTATTTGAGAAGAATTGTCTCATGTTTTCTAAGTCTATGCAAGAAAAACTGCTTTCAAAAAGAAAACTTAAGGCAATGAAACACGTCTGATTTTTTTTTTTTTTTTTTTTTTCACTTAATGATTTAGCAACTGAATGGAAGACAGCATTACAATCTCAGGGCTGAAAATCAGGGCAACTCTAACTCACCCCAGAAAGGATCATATTTGAGTGGCAATCAGAAAAATAAAGTGAGTGTTCTGATTAATTTAGTATTAAACCCAAATGTCTCAATATTTATTTTGGCCTCCTGTTCAGAGTGGGTGTCCTTTTGTCATGATTAACAGATGGCTTTGTTTTAATACATCAGATGTTTTAGTGCAGGTACAGACTGGAGCAGAACTTGTCCCAGTTCTTGAATGAGTATACTAACTTGTGTTGTCCTTGTTTAGATTCTAGATTTTCAAAAGTGTTGTTTTTTACATAGGGCTTCAGTTCTGTGGTAACATACCTGTAATTTATTAAGCAATTGAGCCTGATTGATAAGGTCTTACAAAATAAGGCATTAATACTAAAATTTAAGAATACTGTCAGTATGAGAGCATGTTTTTGAAACCATTTTGAATTGTCATCTGAATTTAATTATATTCAGTGATCTTTCCTGTGCTAATAACTGCTGTTAATAACAAAACAAAACCAATCTCAAAACAAATTAAGCTCACTTCAGTTTAGTAATGATTCTTAGGAAAAGTTGTTGCATAAGTACAACCCACCACAGTAGCCTATTTCATAAATAAAACCCTGCAAATTCTAGTGTCAGTATGAAAATTTCTGTTGTCTGAGCACTGTTAAATTTGGACCTTAGGATTTTCAGAATGTCTTTGTATATGATTAGCTGTTCAAAAGTTGAGTTTATAGCTACTGAGTTTGTTGCGGGTGTTGTTTCTTATTTTCTCAGGCACGGAGTAAGCAAGATGATGAATTCTGCAGCATATGGCAATCATTGCAGAGTTCTGGGAAGTCTCACCACATTCAGCAAACCATGCATGAGAAGGTTAGTATATAAACTTTGAACAGATCCCTAGGTTCAAAATATGAAGGTACTTAATTTTGTACATCAGTTCATTAAATCAGCAAAATTTCTAATTAAGGATAAAAGTATTGTGACACAGGGTATGCATAGCTCTAGAAAGAGGTAATCATGTGGGACTACTATGTAAATGATAGATATATAGTTTTCTGGTTAACATTTGATGTTTGAAATCATAGGGTGCAGTTCTACCTCAGGAAATCAAGCTGGGAACTGGCAATCAGTTCTGTAAGCCGGGATTCAATGACAGCAGCTTTAAAGGTCAGCAAAGAAAACAGGAGCCATATAAAAAATGTAAGTACTATAATTATAAACTGTGTTTTGAGAGAACTACTTGCTTTGTCTGATCTTCATTGAAATGCCTGTTGAGTTTTTTGTAGTTATCAACAGAAAATAGTTCATTATAGTTATATAAACACTACGTTGCACTTGTTGTCAAATAATGTCCCTGGTGTGCATATTAGCTTATTCCTTGCTTAATTCTCAACCTTTTAATCAAGCTGTTCTGCATTATGTTGACTTCCCACGCATCTGATAAAAAAAACAAACCCAAAAAAACCCCCATGACTTAGCTTTGAAAATGTGCTTGTGATCATATTTGTAGAATATAAAATTAGATATATTATTGCACTTTTTATTTTATCCTACAAGAAAAGCGTACACCAAATGACCTATAAAGTATAAATTAAACATTTGAAGCAATCATTCAAATTAATGCAACTCTATGTACTTGTATGGAGTTACTAATTTTTTTGAGCCTTGATTATTATTATGGATTTTTAAGAGCATTTCAAAAGAATGCATTCTTTTGTAGTTAAAGAAGATTCCAAAGTTACAAGAGGTGAAAGTCAGCCACATAATAAAATATCAAACAAACAGGTAATTTCTTCTGTACTGAGTAAATGTATTCTTTTCTTTTCATTTTACTCTGATCTGATTCATCATTCTACAGATTTCTCTTTAACTGGCATCTTAATTGATTCTTTTGCTACGTAGAATTTATTTTGAGATTTTTTTTCTCTAGAGATTTTTATAGACAGAAAATGAGACAAAGTGCGTAAGATGTATAGTGATGATACCAAATGATTTTCCAGTTCCTCTCAGACTCTAAAAACTATGGTGTAGTGGGAAAACACAAATGCTAGGTTTTCAGAAGCTGAAATTCTCTATGAATGTTAGCTTGTGAAAGCTATTTGCAGATGCATTTCTAATATGATTTTGTTGTAATGAATAATGGAGTATTAGTATTCAATAATAAATGCTGCAGTTTATTTCAGAATTTTGCAGGTGTGAATAAGTACAATGTCAAACTTTTGAAGAGGAATGAAAGTCCCAGCGTGCCTGTAATTCAGAAGTCTGCAGCTGATGGTCCCTGCACAGGTGGAAAGGTAGTATCTAAATAGTTGATTTTCTTGTGCTCTTTGAATAACTTCAGTTTCCAATCCATTTTATTCCAGTGATTCCTGGTCACTTGTGTGCAAATTCATGTTTATAACAGATATAAGTCAAGCCTGTATAACCTTGATCATTCTTCAAATCAATTCTCTTGGTCAATACTTGCTTCTTTTTAGTATGCAAAACTTGATTTAGTCTCTAGATACCTGTTTGCGCTCTGGGCAGACATGACTGTCATCTGCCCAAACTAAGAGAAAAAAAATCCTGAATGGGCATAAAATTAATCTCAAATTAATATAACTGTCCTCTTGCATCTGCTTGTAATATACTAACCTGATGTACCTATTTTTTTTTTGTTTGTTTTAAGAAGGACAATGAACTTGAAAGCCTTCTAGCTTCTTTGAAAATTTCCAAAGAAAATGAAGTGCAGACTTATTCCAAGGAAGCAAGAGCTACAAATGAAGAACATCTGTCACCACAATCATTTGCTATGGTCTGTATACTGCAGGAATCATTACATTGCAATTTAGCATCTGCTGTCTTAGCATCAATGCTTCTGGTTAAAGAAAATCCATGAAACCTCATACTGCCTTTTTAAACATATTGACGAGCTTTTAATTAGCTATTCTCAAAGAAAATTAACAAACACATTTGTTTATGCTAAGATGCTGTTATCTGTGCTTTGATAAAATGTAACTGATAGGAAAACAAAAATTCAAATTTTGTTACTGGTTATGATATTCAGAGTAAAAAGGTAGTGTTTATCTGGATGCCATCATGTACCTGAATGGTTTATTTTATTTTTAAAGAAAGGAACACAGATGCTGAAAGAGATTTTGAAGATAGATGGCTCTGACCTGGAAACAAGGAATGAAGTGAAATCCCAAGTTAATGATGTTCCTGCTCCCCCTAGTAGACAGGATTGCCATGGAGCTGCCTTGCAGTACAGACAAACAAAAAAAATGGGTATGTTTAGACATCAGCTCATAGAGCCTCACCTTTTAGCTAAAGTATAGTACTGGTTTTGAAAATATAGTAGTAAAATCTCTTTATATATAGTCTCCTGGTTTTTGTTAATTAGATATGAAAATACCAGGAAAAAATAAAACATGCCTTTTTTTCCTGCTAACAACAAAGTTGCTATCCTTTCAGCACAGGAAATGTTTGTGATACAGCTTTTTTTTTTTTTTTTTTGTCAGCTGCTTATATGAACAAGCCTCATAGCACTGGAGGCCCTCAGAACACACCAGCACTGGAAACTGGAGGTCACCCTTTTGCTTGCCCTCAGCCTGCACTGTCTACTGTTTCTGAACTCTCTCGTATTTGCTCACTTGTTGGAATGTCGCAACCAGATTTTTCTTTCCTAAAAACACCACAGGTAAAAAGCTTTTTCTGAAAAAGTTAAAATTCTCAACTTTGTTTCAACTGTCCTATGTTAAACATTTGGACTCAGCACTGAAATCCATCTAAAAATAAACCTTTTGTTGCCATTTTTAAAAACAAACAAATCCTCTGTTTCTGTCTCACAGTTTGGTTGTCAGCAATACAAATTACCTCAAAAATCTTATCTCATTTTTCTAGACCATGACAGTTTGTCACATAAAATTATCAAATGGTTTGTTGGTTCATGGACCACAGTGTCATTCTGAAGCTGAAGCGAAGGAGAAAGCTGCGCTTTTTGCTTTACAGCGTTTGGTGAGGATGTAAAGAATCTTTTAAAATCTTGGTCTCTATTGCATTGTGTCTGTTCGTAAACCTCCGTTTCCTTCTTCATAGAGTTCTATAGGAGTAAACTTCCCTTTGCCTCCACCTCCGCCTCCACCAGTGTTTCCAAATTATCAACCACTGGGAGTTCCTGTACCACCTGGATCTATTCCTCCAGTATTTGCACAACCCCCTGGTAAGTATTTGACCAGTACATGTTTCGAATACTGTCATGATATCCTGTAATTGTGGTAGTTCTTTGTATGAAAATGAATGCCTTCCAGAAAGCCCCATTTTTGGTCTTTGTGTATGTAGTTGTATGTCTGAACTGCTTTGAAAACTGTTCATGAACCTCTTCTCATCAATATGCAAATTAATTCAATACAAAGAATCTTGTATCTCCCAATTATTTCTTTTCCTCAAGAGTGTATTTGTCCATTCAGTCATAGTTGCTTTTTGGTTTTGGTTTTTTTCCTTCAAAACAATAGCAATTAGTTCAAAGCTGATAGTCCCAGTCCAGAATTTGTAAGAAATATCTTTCTTGATTTTCTACATGGATTTTTTTTTCCCCCTGTATAGTTAGTTAATGGTTATGCATGCATTAGTGTTTTTATTTGTTTATAACCAACTTTTGCTGAAGTGCTGCATCACAGTCCTGTTGTTGTACACTGCCAAACACTAGCATGGTAAGTAACCCCCCCAGAATTTCTTAAAAATCCTGGTGGCATTTCTGGTTCCCATCTATTTTGTATTCTACTAAAGCTCACGTTCACAGCTAGTAATTAATGAGTCAGCACCATTGTAGCATCCTAGTAACCCACACAGCATCTGCTACGTCTCTTTTCCCTAGGGTTTCTATACTGTTGACTTGTTTCAAAAGGACGGCCTGAACTTTTGTAGCCTTCTAGTAATACAGTTTGCTCAGCTAAAGATGCAAAGATCCAAAGTTATATGTTCTCTGAAATGCAGATGCTGCAACTTAGTGCTCTTAACTGTGCTGTCATTAGGTATAGTTCTGTAAGTCAGAACAGGTTGTTGGAGATGTTTTTTGTAATAAATAAATTCTTAGCTATTTTCAAGTAAATATGAAGAATATGAGGCTTTATTGGAAAAAGAAACTATGCAGACAAATGTAGTTGGGGTACTTCTGGGGTCTTGGGAAATTGGTATCCTCTTTTTGAGGAAAGAGAGCTAAAAGTTACTTATTTTCACAGCTAATATAATGCCTCCATCATCTCACATGTTTGGTCCAGTGTCCTGGGGAACTCCAGTGCCTAAACATTATTATCCTGGCTCCTATCCAGGAAACTTGTCTCTTGCAGGAACTATACCAGTTGGTTCTCACAACCAGTTTATACCTCTGCAGGTAAGATTGGCAGGTTTGTTTTAATATTCTATTTTTGTAAAAAATGTGCTTACGTGATGAATGCAACAACAACCCCACTGTGAAGCGCTATTTAGTATTAGAAAATTATTGTAAAAAATTGTATGCATGTTTTCTAAAAGTGGAATATATGGAGTTTTTTGAGAATGCATTCTGTTAAATAATATTTATTTAATTTAAAGGTAACTAAAAAAAGGGCTGCTAGCAAGAAAAACTTTGAGTTCAAGGAGTTTCAGAGTTCCCCTCAAGCTGCACCACTAAAGAATGAACAGCCAGTGTCTTCTGACCACATTCAGCAAGATAGTTCTTCAGCTCCTTTAAAAAAGCTGCTCAATCCACTGTTTCATTTCAAGACAATGTGGCTACTCCAAGCGTTCCTCATAACAAATCAACACCAAACACTTCCAGCAAGCGAAAGCCAAGAAAGCTGGCTGTCAATTTTGGCGCACCAAAATCTTCAGGATAAATATGGTAGCTAGGTGTATTTTATCTTTAACTCTTCCCCCACTGTTATGTTCTATCATTTGAAAAAATCAGAAAGCTCTATTAAAAAGACCAGCCACTTTAAGTATAATATAGAATGAAATACATTTTATTTGCTATGATTTTCAGGTTACGAAAACTATAAAAAAATACGTTAAAACTTAATTATTTTGACTTAAATTAGCAAAAGCCAGGAAATGCTGAGTTAAGGTTGCCATGCCATCCATTGTGCCTAGGTTTCTAAACAGTGGCTTACAGACTATACTGGGTAAGCAGCAATAACAGTGGTAACCTTAATTCAGAATTACCGTGCCTTTTGGGAGGGATATGGAGCGGTAATAAGTTGGGCATCAAACATTGCTTAGTATGATATTTTGTATTCTAGCTTATTTTTAAATAGTGTAATAAGACAGAAAGGAAAAATTATATAAACGCAGTTTTAACATTGGCTCTCCGGGTCCTTCTGAGGTGAATCAGTGTGACTAAAACCTAACTACAGTGGAACTGCCAAATTTACTTTAACTATGAACTGCTAGGTTTTATACCAGAGGGCAACAACTTTCAAAATTGAAGGTATTGTATTGCTAGTATTACAGTGGCAAAAAGTGGTTGCTGATGGAGAATCTGTTCCAGGAGATTAATTTATAGGTTGTATTGAATAAAAAAATAGATTTGCAAAGGAGAGATCTCTTTGGTAAAGCACATTTAATTGTTTAATCTAGCAGCATTATCAATTTCTTTCTTTTCTGATGATAAAATAACGTAGATCACTACTACAGATCTGCATAGCCTCCTAAAATGCTAGTGATATCCCGATTTTTTTCTAAATTAAAAAAATGGCCAGAGTTTAAAGATGTTAATTTGTGTAGTATGGATGTCAAAGTTGCATTTACTTAGAGTCCATTTCTCCCTCTAATAGTCTGTGCCCTGAAGCCTTCTCTACTGTGAGTTATTTTCTGTTGCTAGTGACTTGTAGTACTTATTTTTTAGTTTTGTGACAGAAGTTCTGTGTAGCAAAATTAAATTATCAGAAACTGTTACTATTGGTTCCGTAAGAATATTCAGACAAAAAGTTGACCTGTATTTTTGGAGGGAGCTATGTTGTAAAAGACGTTAACTCCATCATTCTTAGTTCATATAGGAAAAAAAAAAGGTTCAAAGGTCCCTGTACTATTTTTAACCTATGTGTACCGTTCTTATTGACATTGATAAGAAATCTTCAGTCTAAGAGAAAATTTGAAGCCTCCATTGGTGGCGTTTACTGACATTGATTAAATTTCATTTTTCTTCTTTAATCTGTTCCAGAAAAGATATTTTTCCTCTAAAGACAAGGAAGCTTAGAAATAAAGCATACTTTAGTGATGAATTTTGTTGCCTCCAAATAGGTTTCATGTTGGATCTGCAAGTCTGTAGACTTTCTTTCAGTTCCCCTACCTTGTTCTCTGCCTCCATTTCTTGGTGCAGTACCAAGTTTCACATTGTTACCATGTTATAGGATTTATTTTTTTTTTATATTGATTTCTCCAAAACAGTTGTTGCCTCAACAGTATTTGTAGAATAGCAGCAAGCCCTATGAAAAGTGTCACAGAGGTAAAAACAAGGTTAAGAAATTTTATTTCATTTTACTCAGTATCACAAACCTTGTAGAATAGTCTATATACTTTTATTTTGTTGTTCTCTTTATAGCAATCTAATCTCAAGAGGGTTTGAAGCCATGTTCCATGGAAGTTGTGCGTTTAGGTGACTTACTGTCATGAGCAACACAAGACTGACATGATACTGACACACCAATATTTTAGAAGCATTTATTTAAAATTTAGTTATGAGACACAGATGTTAACCCCCAATATCCTATATGAACAATCTGATCATCAGAGAAGATCTGTTTAGAAATTTCTGTGAGATGAGACTACGTTAGATTCTTGCATCACAGAATTTTGACATATCTGGATAGCCAATTTACGCAGATTTTTTTTTAGAAGCAAAGTTATGAAGGACACTATACTCTTAACACCAGTAAACACAGCAATTTTTATTATTAATTACTTCAGGCTAAGACTTCCTCTCCCTCTTCAAGTAGAATTGCTATATTAAGTATATACAGCTGGTTAAACACTTAATTCTTTAGCTGCTGAATATTGTGTTAGTCCCTGGGTTTTAGTTTATATATTCGATGATACTGACTGCCTGGTGCCCAGTTAATTACAGTTTTACATGTCCTGGTAGATACAATATCTGCATTGACCTATGCCATGTCCCCTATGATTTCAGTTTTATATTTTAACAAGGTTATTATGTTTAATTCATACAGATATAAATTTAAGCATTTGTTTTTCTCATAGATATAAAGTATTTTGTAAGCACTGGAGTTTTTCATTAGATCTTATACAGAGCAGTATTTTACTAAAAATCCAAAAGGGAAGACTTTTATGTGCGCATTTTTGTAGTTTCTGATTTTTTTAAAATAACTTTTCATTGTCTATCTGCCAAGTGAAATGTTTTAAATTTGCATATGAATGGATACAGAATGTATTTTTTGTGCTGTTTAGTGTTAAGTGTGCATTTGCAGATTTTTAGCATGTAGTTGCACAAAAGACTGTGCAAAGATATTTTAAAATATGAATATATGATACACTGAAGGAAAAACATTCATAAAAGTTAAATGCTATATAAAACCTTAATGCAATAGAATAATTTTATAAATTGTGTCTGTGTCTGCTTGGATTAAATATTGAAACAAGAAACATTACTTATTTTCACTGTTTTATTTCCAAATACTATATGGGAACTTTTGTATGCTCCAAACCAGAATTTTAAGATATAAATTAAATCTCATTAAGCCAAATTTCTGTGATTCTCAGAAGCAGCAACTGCTCACCTCTGAGCTGTTTCTTAGTGGCTTTCAACTACTACTCAGTTAAAGATACAAAGCTTGTTAAAAAGGCAGTAAGATTACTTTCCAGCAAGTTCAGCTCTAGTGGTTCTTAACGAAGGTGCAAAAACAGCTGATAGCTGAAAAATAGGAGGAGCCATGGGTACCTGGAGATATTTCACAACGTAATGTGAAGCCTTTTTTTCTACCTGGAGCAAAACATTGTGCTGAGATTTTTCCTAGAGTAGAGTAAGAACGTCACTTGCAACAAGGCTTCTGAATGGAAGCATAATGACAAAGTGCACTAAAACCAGCGTAACGTGTTTGAATTTCTTCAAGAGACAAATGGCAAATTACATTTCATAATTAATTTCCTCATTACCAATAATAGCAGGGGTTTTTAATTAAAAATTGCCAAATTAATGTTACTAGATTTTACCCTTATTTTAGAGAGGGTAAATAAATTTCTTTACCTTTGTATTGTGTATATATACCATGTGCTGAGTTTTGTTCTCTTTGACAAGTTATCTCTAAGATTATGTTCAAACTGTACTTGTGCCCTTTCAAAGCATAATGAACACTGTAGTCGTGCCAGGTAATTCTTAGTATCTTTTGGTTGTGAGTTACGAACTTTGTTAGGATCTGTCTTTTGCCAACTGCAACACCAGCTTTTCTTGTAGAGATGTTATTTTCCTTCCATAGATTGTGTGAATTAGCTTGTTTAAAGCAACTAGCATAAACAATGGAGTAGGCTCTTAACATGACCAGCTGCTGCAACTCCGTGTAACGATGTTCTGTATAGAATGACAGTCTGGCTGGTATTCAAGTCATATTACTCAACATGAAGATACCAAGATACAATCTCGCATTTCTTAAGCTGTCTTCAAAATATTAGTCAATGGTCTTTTAAGTACTGAAGTTATCCTGCACGGCAAGTACTGCCTCATTATTTTTCCCTGTCTCAATAGCATGGAAGAAAATTAAAAGAAGAAAAGGGATAACTTTAAAATATATCAGTTTGTGCATAATAAAACTTGCATGGGAACTCATGTTCAAAAATTAAGTGACTCTTGTTCAATTTAGTTTAGTTCACCTGAACTACTATATAGATGACCCCTGAGAGTGAGGAATCTCAAAGAAGGAATGGTTACTTACAGTAAGGGATTTTTTTCTTCTTTTTTTTTGAGATGTGATCTCCATATGTATTCCATAATCAGCCTTCCTTACTACTGAGAGACAGTTATGTTCTTCTCTTTCTGTCTCTGGAAAGGGGACACAGTGACACCAAGGGCATAAGGGCAGTCTGAATACACACTGTTGGCCAAAAGAATCCAAATTCAGGTGCATGAGGACCCATGAATATTGAGACTGTAACTGATATATATTTTGAAGGATCGAATACCATGAGGTAAGTGGCTGTTGTTTATTAACAAAAGAATCTGTGGTTCCAACAACAGTTCCTTATTGCTGCCAATTTTTGATTGGGTGTTTGCTCTCATTTTTCTGTAATTTACAAATTTCCTGTTTCATTTCTGCTTAAAAGATAATACGGTCAGTAAGCATTACTGCATCAGCACTGCTTTGTGGAAGCTGATAATCACCCTTAGTCCTGTATTTTGTGTAATGGTGAAAAAGACAATGGCTAGCAATCAAAAGCCAAAATGTAATTTCAGTGCCAGTAACAAAAGCAATAAAATTCAAAGTCGCTGACTTTTAACATGTTAAGGGTACAGGGTAAAGCAAGAACTGTGATTCCAGTTCAAGTGATCTATTTCAGAGTAACCTATGCATGTTTTAGATTTAGCTCTAATTTGGGATAGAACATGACATGTACTATTAACTCCTGATGTTTCTTCCAGTACATATTTATTTGAAACAGCTGAAATGCTTTGTCAGTCATTGAAACTTAACTCAGCAGGGTAGATGGAGAACAGTGTAGGCTGCTGGAGCCTCGTGAGTTTACTGGGCCTATACTGAGATGGTTCATTCTTCTAGATTTTTCTGTGTTTAAATTTTTTCCTTTTCCTTACACTTGCTTTTTTTTTTTTTTTTAATCCCCGCCCCCCTCTTTTTTTTTTTTTTAAGTGGCTAGGTCTTATTGAAACAATAGCTCTTAAGTGCTTTTTTTCATCCCTTCAGCCTCTGGTATATCCATTCTCATGTTCTTAAACTTCATTGATGGCCATTTTCCTCTCTTTATTTTTAGATTTTTCCTGTGAATTTCCAGACTTTGAATCAATGTTCTTTTAAAGAGCTGTTCAGCCCTGGATTTTCTAGGTACAAATGACCATTCATCACATGTACACACACACATATATACATATATGAGACTCAATCACTTATTTTACCAAAGCAATTCATAATTCTGTCATTTTTAGTCCATATTGTAATTCCTTAAGAGACATCCAGAGGGTGATGGACCATTATCTTGTATATACACATTGTACATCTCCAAATGTAGCTATTACTTAGAAGAGTTTAAAAGCATGGGCAAATAATGAAATGTTAACAGAATAAGTATACCAGTTTTCATGTCACTTGCTTTGGTAAATAAATTCTTGGCTTAAAACTTGATTGTCCTGAAATCCACCGCACTCTCTATCAAAGGTTACTTCTGTCGCAGAGCTGGCAGAAAGTAAGGACTGCTTGTGCCTCAGGCACAGTGCAAAACCTCATGTGTGTGGGCGCAGTTTTGATGTGCAATTCTCTAGTGAAAAAGCTGGCTTAACCAGTCTCTTATTACTTGTTCCCACTGGGTCGTGCCAAACTGTATCGTCACATTATGAACCTTATGAAGGAATTAATCTGATTGAAACTTTTTCCCCCATGTTATTTTTCAGCCTGATAGTTCACCGTGGAGCCACAAGAACAGCTGTGTCAGTACAACGGTTCGCAGTGTGAGGGCAGGATGATTTAGCAAGAGTGGAACTGCTTAAGAAACAACCCATCGCTGCCTTAAAACTCAAATCACCCACAAAGCTAAAATGCTAGATTAACTGATGTCATTGTATGTGGTTCTGTCTGTTGACTCCAAGGAGAGTGGTAAATTCTGGCAGGAGTACAGGAGGAACTGCTAAGAATGGTCATATGGTAAATCATTGCAGCAAAATTTGCCAAAAGGTCATAGCTTTCATTTTGGGCTGTCTGTTCAAAGTTTCCAGGCAAGGCTTAATGAATTATATATGTGGGCTGCACCAGCTAATGGAGCAATAGCAATTAGTGGGCTCTTACTTAAATGCAAGCTAAGGACCCTGAGACCAGTGCTTTCATAAAGTTAAAACTTGTTAAAATGGTAGAGCTAAGGAAGTGGATAAAACGTTAAATAGAGTTTGATGAAGCAGTTAGAAGGGTAGATGTATCTTGACAAAATACAGCTAAGGAAGGGGGAGGTTAAGGAAGAAAAAAGATGTGTTACAAGTTTTGGGTCTTGCTCTCCTGGATTCCAGTAGTTGGAATCCTGTTAGCACCGCCAGCAGCAAGTTCCATTCCTCCTGGAGCCTGGGGTGAGTGAAGAGGCTCCTATGTGTCAGTCGCACAACAGAAGTGCAGCTGAGAATACCTTTTATTTAAAAGAAAAAATGTTACCTATTCCAAATACAGTTTAACTGATAATTTGAAAATTTTAACTAATAATTTGGTCCTAGAAAATGTCAAGATGTTTTCTTTCTAGTAATTAGGTCTGCTGGATCTGTAGCACTCCCATCCCTCAGGGCTGGATAACTGGGGCAAACCCCTCTTGCTTGGCATCCTCTAAAGCGTACTTGTTGCTGACTGAAACATGCTGAGTCTGATGGTGTTGCTTACAAATAGTCAATATAAATTACTCATGGTGTGGGTTTTGCCATTGCTCCCAGCAATGGATGATCTTCGTGTCCCTGATGTTCTGCTGTTTGGTTGGGTTTACTTCATAATAACTCCTTTCCTTTGCTACAGCAATGGATGGGTCCCTGGAGTGCCTCCACTCCTTCATTTGGTTTGATATTCCAGTAAAAGATAAGACCAGTCAGGCTTTCCAGAGACCAAGGAGACTGAGGATTTCAGCACAGAAGATGCAGAAGTACGGGACATAGCTGCTGCAGTAATTGGTATGTGACCCCGGGTGTGTGAATTCTTTGCCTTCTGGACAGTGGAAATGGCACCTGCATGCTCTTGCTTGAAGAGGAAGACTAGGGTGGTGGTAGAGGTTATGCAGGCTTGTTACCAGCATTGCAGTGCAATATATAGGATAGGTTTGGAGGGTGTCAGCAATCTTCACTTTAAATTGAACCTTTCTGGTCTGTGCTAAGATGAACTTGGGGCTTTTAGCCATGTTGGCGATAGTATTATCTGAAGGTGACAGAGGTTTTAGGTAGACAAGGAGAGCCTGTGTGGGAATGTTATTTATCACAGAATAATGCCAGGTAAGTCATGTACGGATAAGCTATGCATGTCTGAAAACCTGTTGTCTCCTTTATTGCGTTGTTTTTATCACACTGCAAACATGATGTAAAATTTGTGTATCATAAGGCTCTCATAAATTGAGCAATTCTAATACATGCTATATAGCTGAGATTATATATAGACTGCAGCTCTACAAGTTGACTCATGTTATCTTTTTCCAACCTATATACGGTATTCCTTTTCAAGATGCATCTAAGTTCTTATTAACATATTAAACAGAGTTTAGGATTTGCATGAAGAAATTGGCTTATGGTCACTCCCATGCAATACAATGAGTCAGAGGGGTATGTGTTTGTTACAGTAAGAGCTTGTAGAAGTAACCTGCGCCTCCATTTTTTTCTTTTTTGAAGTTTTGCTTCATCTTGCGGTGACACAGGCCCCACTTGCATTGATACTGTAAAAACATGAAGGATGTCTAGATGCATTTTCCCAGTTTTACTTACGGCTTCTTAGTTTTTCAATGTTCGGAGAGGTTTTAGCCTTTTATATCAGTTACACATGTTGAATCTTACTTAGGGAGCTTTCTTCAGGAGTTCTAAATAATTATTGTTTACCAAAACTAACAGAATAATTAGTTTGAGGAAAAATGGTCTTAATCAGTTATGAAGTACTTGTTACCTTTCTCTGACATACATCTATTAGCTGTATGTCAAGAGATTATGACTTGTCAAGTTATAGTCAAAGAGAATATAAAAGTCAAAGAGATGATGACTTTTTAATGAGTCATTCCTTGGCTTTCTCTTTCACATGCCTTCAGTTCCCCGTGATCCAAACCTTCGTCCCCACCCTGTGAGTGCCTGGGTGAGGTGGGGAGCCTCTCCATAGGAAGTTTTCGCTATCGTTAGTATTCCTAGTTTAAAGATCCAGTAACATCAGGCTTCTATCCCACGTAACACCCTTTTGTTGCTTGGAGGGCAACTTTTTGTAAAGGAGGCCCAACGGAAGTGCAAGGGGGAAATATTTTCCATGTATTTTTTTGCTTTTGCTTTTCCCTCTCTAATTAAATAAGGAGTTAAAACTAATTGACTAATTGTTCGAATTAAATTGGGGTTAAAACTAAATAATAGTTTGGGGTTGAGTGTCCTGAATTTTGTTGCTTAACTGAGAATATTTCTGGTTGTTCCTGGCTGTTTAAAAGCCACCACCCTATCTTGGGGCAATATGGGAACACTTTGGTCACTAACTCTGTTCCAGTGGTAATTTTAAACGTGCTTCCCTCTATGAAGGAAAGGGATGGCCCAAGAGAACGGCTGCAAGTGAAGACTTCGTATAATTAGGTATACTTTGTTCACTGATGCTTGCTACCTCCAGTGGCAGATTCCAAGTGCCGCGATGCCTAGTTGTTTGCCAAACACCTGCTCCTAGCCGGCGGTGTCCCATGCGGTACAGCTGTAAGCAGGGATGGGGCTTAGGCCGTACCTTCCCTTAGAATTGGCACCGTGAGGGAAATCTTTCTGCAGGCTCCCTGAATTCTGTCTTTTAGAAACCCTGTAACAAATTGGTATTTAATTAAAAGCCTTTTACGCTCATTTGGTAAATTTCTATAGCAACTGCACTGCCTAAACAGATGTTGAGCGCTTTGCCGTGTTCTCCTGGTAGGTGGGATCTGGCCACGCTGAGAAGGCGCTGGCGCTGCCGGCAAACCCGTCCCTCCCGTGAGGGAGCGGGGGCGCGGGTGCCGCCGTCCCGGCCGTCCCCCCCGCGGCAGCCCAGCGCCGCTCTCTGCCCCGCGGCTCCCGCGCTGCCCCCGGGCCGCGGCCTGCGGAGGCCGCCCCGAGGCCCGACCCCGGCGGCGGCGGGCGCCACCTGCCAGCCCGGCGGCATCGCCGCGCTGCGACCCGCCCCCCGCCACCGCGCTCCCGCGCCCATAGGCCGGCCGGGCACCCGCCCCGCCGCGGGGCGGTGGCCGCCCGCACTCCGCGGTCGCAGCGCGCCGGGCCGCGGCGGGCGATGCCGTGCGGGCAGCAGGCGAGCGGCGCCGCCCCTGCCCCGGGCGAGAGGGGGGGGGCCGAACGTGCCCGCTCTCCTCCGGCTGCCGGGCGGAGTTCAGCCGGTCCCCGCGTGCCTCGGCCGTGCGGGGCGCGGGAGGCGTTCAAAGGCGCGCACCCGGTTAGGCTTGTGCCGGTGCGCGGGCACCCCCTGCGCCGGGTCGGATGGGGGCGGCTGCCCCAGGGCGAGCCGGGGTGGAAGGAAAGCCCCAGCCCGGCTGGGAGCCCCGCGGGGGCTGCCGCCATTGCACCGGTGGGAGATGCCACCATTGCACGCGCCGCGTTACCTCTCGGCGTTTGCTCCCGCCCACCTTTCTCTGTTACATTCGCATTAGTCGCTTATTGACTAATCTGCTTAAAACAAAGCAACTTTTGTTAGTAGGGCATAGCTGAGACTTGAGTAGGACTTGAATTTTACACACGTCCCGTTATTTAACAGTGCCGCATAAAAAAGCGTTAACTTTGGAATGTAGATTTCAGGCTGCTTTTGGTTTGCACAGCTTGTGATTTTTTTTTTTTTAATCAAGACAACATCCAGAATTAACTTTTTTATTGTTGGTTATTGCAATGAAAAGATTGCAGCGAGGGGAAGCATAAGAAACCTGTTGGATTTGCAGAGGTGGAAGGGGATGCTCTCAGTGGAGCTTACATCCATCTGGTGGGTGCTGCCTGGCCTGCTGTGCCACGCTGCTAGCGAGCTGCTCAGAGGGATTGACGTCTGAGTTCAGCAGCAGACACAAAAGGCTCTCTGAGAATCCTGGTTTCCAGTTTGAAGCCCCAAGAGGGCTTTAAGAGCTCCCCAGTTCCTGGGAGTTCAGGCTTCTTTTTTCCCTCTGAACGGAGGTCTTTGAGAGATCACACACTCACATTCAACCATGTTTGAAAAGTGACAAACACTGTCATTTCTCTTATTGCAGTAGATTCAGAAAATTAAGAATAAGAAAAAGCAAAACCAAATGTGTTTGCTTACACTTTCACAAGGATGCTGGTTTCTGTGAACTAGGGATCATAACAATACTATGTGTCTTTTCTGAACAGGTGGAATCACTTTATCCTCATCCTGGCTGGGTTGAATTAGATCCTGAAGTGCTGTGGAGTCAGTTTGTTGGTGTAATAAAAGAGGCTGTGCAAGGTAATGGATTATAAAATTTGAGAAGTTAATTAGTTATTCATCAAAATTAGTGAAGTTAGTTAATTAGACAATAAGATTGTCTTTATTTTTTAAAAGAACTGAAAATTTGTCACTGAGCATAAGCCTACAACATGCTTTAAGGCCTACTCAGTCATTATGTAAAGTAGGACACTTCAATTATTCTTTTTCTTTCAGTGAGGCCATATTAGGATCAAAGTAGAACCAGTGCCTTGTTGCTCTGGCTTTTGTATGTGTGTCCTTCCCCAGTGTCTGTCTGTCTTCCTCCAGATGCCTCTGTGTACAAACAGAGAGTAGGCTTGTTTCCCCTTCTGATTCCCCATTATTCTAATGCTGCTTTGTGTGTCCGATTGTGAGGGTATGAGAGCATGAAAGCAGGATGCTGCATAGTTGTGCTCGCTTGACTACAACCCAATATTCCCACTTTCCCCGTTCAAACTACAAACAGTTCTTGACATCCAATTTCTGTACTATTGTTCTTTTATATTTGTACTTTAGCCTAAAATTTCCTAGTACTCCACACGCTAAAACACACACAACTCCTTTTTCTGCCAGAGTTCTGAGGTTTTCCCCACCCCCCCCCCTTTTCTGGATTCTGTTCTAACTGTGCGCTTACTCTCTCAACTCCTACAGCTTTTCCATTATAGCACATCCAGCATGGGTCACCTTCTGTGCCACACTGATGCCGTGGACCTGTCAGCTGCACCCGAGCTGGCTTTCTCACAGTGCCCCAGCCTCCTTGTTACGTGTGTGTGTGCGTCATACTCTTTCTTCTAGTGCCTAAAGTTCCTCCTGTTCAGCCACTCTTGCAATTTGGTCTCCAAGTGTTGCTCTGACTCCAAGCCTGGCTCAAGGCAAAACTGCTCTTATTTCTTCTTTTGGAAGGGATGGGGAAAGTAACCATTACTAGGTGTAAGCTGCAGCTGATTATTTTGGGCTCTTGTTGTGTTTTCTCAGCAGCCACGACTGGTCTGTCACAAGAATAGCAATGCCACCTCAACCCTTAAAGATATTACTTGCTTCCTCCACTCCCATTCTGTGGGGCAAACCAGGAAGCAAGATTTTTCAGCTAGTTTTAAAAGGGGAAGCTTTTCTTGTGGCCAGTCTGTGGACACTGTCAGCAAGTCATTTTCAAGCAGTTGTGTAATGTAAGTGAGCATAATCCCACGCTGATGTCAAAAGAAGCAGTCCCACCCTCCTTTTTACAGGGCTGTTTCGAGTCTAGAGTAGTTTCCTGAGTCAAATCACTGGGCAGTTGTTTATGCCAGCAGAGCTTCATGAATACTTGTGCCAGCGCAAGAGAGGGTGTGGTACGAGGGACAGGAATGACTGGAAGCAGAAAGAAGGCATAGGAGTACTTCAATTTACAGGAGCTAAACCATGTGATTCCGCAGGCTGGATGAGCTGATCTAGTTCAGTACCACCTAAAGGTGGAAACTTCTGGCTGCATGGTCCCACCTGTCTCACACTCTGGTACTCGTTCAACCATTACAGGAGACAGCTTAGCTGAAAAGTATCAGTGCTTTGTCTTCTGTTTTGTTTTTCTCTTTAATGGAAGTTAGCTCTACTCTCATCGGGGTCAAAGGCGGAAAAGTTGGTGGGAGTGTGCAGCTTGTGGAGATGGGGAGGAGTAAGACGTGCCACTCTAATCCGCAGTGAGCTGAGGCTGTACTAGTATGGCTTTGCCTTCAGCTTAGACCCAGCTGCTACTGAAAAAGAACCCACCCACTCCCAGGTCCTCCTCCCATACGCTCCCACTACCAGCAGTGCTTGTGCAGGCCGTTGGAGCAGGTAGTCTTGCAAAAGCACTGATTTAATTTTCAGCTGATTGAGGGCCTTAATACCACTGCCTGCGTGAAGGCAAGGACCAGTAAAAGGGAAGGTGCAGAAACACATGTAGAGGTCAGCAGAGCAAGACGTGCCCCTTCTCTATGAAACCCCTTCTCTAATTGTCACTCAGAGGATGTCGGTTGGCGAGTCTGCGGTATATGCTTATGCAAATGAGTAACTTGGCACGTGAAAGTTGACATAAGAACGTGTAAGAGCAGGACCTACTTAACTTGTGATTTTTTCAGATAGCCGGATTGAGAGCCCTTCAACTTAAGTGGAATTTCTTAATGTATATTTTTTCACATAATTTTGCTTCTGGAAGCATGCATGGAGGCACTTGGTAAGCTGACCAGAGCTGCTTTGAAAATAGCTGTTGACATATTTCATTATTTACAATTAATATATATTAGAAAAAATGTTCTGTAACAGTTATTTGAAGGTAAGGTTCAACAGCTTGATACACACCCAAATGTGCATATTTATACTTCTGAACTTGAAGTATACTTTGTTGCATTCAGTGATACGTGGTTTAAGGAAATTTGTTCTTTGGAATTTTGAAAGATTGCTTAAGGAATACAATATTTAAGGTAAGACGTCATTATTAAAGTGATGTAAAAAATCAGGGCATATTGGCATTAATCTCTTCACTGCCTACAGAATCAATCTAGTTTTGTTTTTTTACGGAATTTCTTTCCGTAAGTTTGTAAAGGTACTTATTCTTTCTTTTTGTGCTTTTGTTCACATTCATCCATGTGAAATGCACATTTTAATTGATTATATAGGCATGCGCAACCTGGCGCCAGTGTCTGGGACTGTTCAAGTAAAGTATCAACAGGCATTTCTGAAGGTGGAAAGGGTCACTGTGCCACAACTTCTTTTGTAAAACACATAGGTTTATTCACCTGGTTTGGAATCAGTTGGTCTGACTCAGAGTTTGCTGATGAATCACTGCTCTAGCCACTTAGCCAGTCTGTAGAGATTTATATTCTCTTAAATTAATTTCCTAAGTATTCAAAAGGTTTTATAGTTATATTGGAAAATTTGTATTTTTGTTTGTTTCTTCAAATAACTGCTTTTTTTTGTGTGGTTTGTTTTTGTTTTTTAGCTGCGGGACTTCACATGAGGCAAATTGCTGGTCTTGGCATCTCAACGCAAAGAGGAACTTTCATTACGTGGCACAAGTATGTATATTGCATGTTGTTTAAAATTAATTTATATTCATTTGCATGCATAGAAGCAGGCTGTAGAAATGTTGAACTAGGTCAAGGCACAACCTGAAAGCAATAAATGTCAGTCACTCATGTTCTCCTGTGTTTGTACAGCCACACCTTACAGCAGTTCAGAACGGTTTATAAGTGTACGTCCTTTTTGTTTTGTTCTTAGTACTTTGGAAGAGATGAATACATATATATTTTTTAATTCTGGTGAGAAGCCTCATGCTCAAAATGTTCACGTGCCTGTTACTAATTCCTCAAATCCATCAGAGGGACAGGCACTTATTTTAGGAATTGACCTAGTGTTAAGTGTCCTGACTAGACATGGTGACTGATGTTGAATTTTTGGGGCAGTGTATGTTCTGTAGTTTTAAATGGGAATGTTCAAATACTGTTTTTCAGGAGGACAGGAAAACCTTTTCATAATTTTATAAGTTGGCAAGACTTAAGAAGTGTTGAACTTGTGAATTCCTGGAATAAGTCCCTTCTGCTGAAGGTAAAACTGTGCTAAGCTAGATACTGCTTGAACATAATAGAACTGTTTCATTTTTATGAAGACTAAGGGCAATATATTAAATACTGCAAGTATCCTGTTAACATGATGTGCTGTGGCCTAAAAACATTTAACTGAGCAAGATTAGCATGGACAATAGTACCAAGAAAAAAATGCAATGCTGATAGCCCGAAGGTAATTAAAGGTATCTGTAGGTCTAGCACATGTTTTGTTACTTTTTAGTCTCTTTATCGTGTTAAAATGTTGCACATTAACACTGCTACAGCATAATTTTTGGATGTAGGTAGTTCTTGCTTGGCAGTGTTCGCAGCTTTTTGTTTGTTGGGGTTTTTTTAATGTACTCTTTGCTCAGATTATCTATAGAAGGTATATTTTTATGCTGCTTATGGCTTGTGCTTCACACATTTAGAAGAGAAAGATTTGCTGTAAGTGGAAAAAATTAAGTTACTTTTCCTGTAAGTGGAAACTATCTAGCACGCTCACAATAAGAAGTTAAATTCTTGGTTTTGCCACTGATTTCTTTTGTGAATGAAAACTTGATTAATGATTAAATTTTGGTTAATCTAGTAAAGCATGGCTGAACCTGTCTTCTGTAGGAGAACTTTCACTGGAATAACAGTACGTAATGCTATCAACCACATCATGCATTGTGCTCATATAGCATGCGTATAGCAACCGCACCATGCATTGTGCTCATACAGGTGGCCTGTCTTCATAACGCAGAGCAGTCTCACTCAGTGTGCCAGCAGAAGTCAGTAAACCAGACTTGCTTAGCGCAGCTGCTATGTTTTTGTATTTGTGGTGGGAAGGCTATCTGTTGAGATCCTATGTAAGGATTCTCTAACAGAATTTTAGCTTTCTCAATCTGATCTCACGTCAGCAGCTTTCATCTGTGTTGTCATCCTTTAAAGGTAATTGATCAGAAACCTTTAAAGGGAGAGACTTAAGTAACTTTTCTTTTGAAACAGGTAATCCATGTTATTTTTACGGTGCTTCATTTCTTGACTGGGAATGATCGATACTTAGTACCAAGTTTTCTTACTTTTTCAACACAACAAAGTTCTATGAAGTTGTCATGGGTTATTAAAAACATACATGAGGTAAGCTGGAGAAGGAAAAATAATAGCTTTCGTAAATCATAGTAATGGCTAATGACGGGTTTGTTGTAACCTCTTCAGTTTTATCTTGCTTGTTCTTTTCCTCAGAAGACCCAGAATGAAAGACTTTTATCTGTGTTAATGTTCAAATCCTGTCTACCTAAATATCTACTCCTGTTTATACAACTTTTTCCTCCAATTCTGGAAAAGTGTGGTAGTAAAACGTTTTCTTCATGCATAAGAAACATAATCAAATAATCTTATTTCACTTCATATAATTATACAGTTAGTAATTCTACTTTGCTTTAAAGTTGTTTGCACTCTAGTTTTGCATGACAATTGTAATTCTTTTCAGCTGGCACTCTTATCTTTCCACTCTATTATTCCAGTGTTTACAGTTTCACAAATAATATCGTACTGAACAATCAAACACTGCAATTTATTTTACATTTTGTTGTAGTATAAATCGGAAACTACATGTAAAATAAGTTGTGCTGGAATAGTCCAATGGACTAATGAGCACTGAACTATTTGTTGCTGTGTTCTTTGCTCTAATCCTTACCAATTTCCTTGTTTCTTCCTGTTGTAGTTATAACCTCAGTCATCTTATTTTCTATGTTAATTCTCAAGTTATTTTTTAAGAAAATGGTTATCATCAATTTTCTATCCTGTGTAAAGAAACCCCAAAATCTTTTGAGTTTTGTCTGGTATTTTCTGACACAAAACTAACTATTGAGAAGGTCAAGTATAATTTTTTACTGGCAGGTTTTATCTGGACCTGTTGAAAAAGCACGGTGTGAATTTGGAGGATTATAGAATTGAAGGTTATGCAGTTGCTGAGTTTTCAGTGTGCGATGAACCTTCTCCCACATTTTGTCAGGCACTGACACTTAAATACATGACTATCAAACCAGGAAGCTCAAAAATGCATGGCTCTTAATTACGGAGAATAATGTATTCAGTCATGTTTTGAGTGAACTAGTTTGTGTGTTCTTTTTCTGAATTCTGTAGTTGTACACAGTATCAGTGGAAATGAGATGAAACCTGAATTTCCCATTTTGAAGGGGAAAAAAATCTCAAGGAAATTAACATTTTGAACTCTTTACAGACATCATAAACCAGAAAATGATCTCTCTGTCTTTATTGTTCAAGCACATATTTTAAAATACACTTATTCCTTCCATTTCTGTTAATTTTTTGTTTAAGTGAAGTATGAAGGACCTTGTTTTCTTTATTCACCACTCCTTCACCACTGTTACAATTGTGAATAAAAAATTTACCTTCTTAAGGCTCTGATGCCACCACAGTAGAAGATTAATTGCTTTTTTTTTCCTTAGCAGCAACTGTAAGAAACTGTGCTTATTGTCTTTTAGGAGCATGAACTGTAGGATAATATTACTTATACACCCAACTCGCCCTTTTTTAGAAGAAATATTGGCAATCAAGAGACTTATTTTCTGGGGACATTATCATTAACCACAAAGAAAATGAGAAAAGGAATCAGGAAATATGTCTCTCTTTATTGTATCCAGTTGTAAATACTTCTTTTGGATGTATGTTTGTTCCCAGGTTGAAGAAGCTGCCAAAAAAAATAATTGCTGCTTTGGAACAGTTGACACGTGGTTACTGTATAGATTGACTAAAGGTGAATGTTACAGTTCCTCTTAAATATTAATAAAGTATACTGGAATCTAAGTAATGATGTTCATGACTGTCATTGATATTTCCTAGAATTCAAATTTTTTTTTGACAATTTGTGCTTTTTTTTATAATTGATGGATATCATAATACATTTACTGTTTAAAAAAAATAACTTCAGGATTTATTCTTTGGGCCTGCCTGGAAGGGTAGTCAGAAAGGGAGCTAATTATTCAGTGTAATCAACCTTTTAAGCATTTAAGATTTAAAGACGACTACCAGAACTAATTGGCCTTGTTTGAAGAAAATTACCCAAAAAAAAAAATTTTAAATGGAAGAATTACAATTTCTGTCCTGAGGGCTAAAGAAATCTAGCTACTTTCATGAGGGTAAAATAAGGTAATTAATATATACACATTATTGTGAGTGGCAGTTAAAGTTTGTGTGCCCATTGTATCATTATGACTTTGCCTATAGACATTCAGTTTCTGTGTTGTGGGAGCCACTGAGATGTTTAAAGAAAAAGTATGTTTAAAATGAAATATTTGGATACGTAAAATCTTACTTTGTTCTTTTTTTTATGTTAGGTTCTGTGTATGCTACAGATTACTCAAATGCCAGCGCTACAGGCATTTTTGAACCCTTTACGGTATGTGCTGTTCCAAAAAACTGTTGTTACTATTTATTGTGCTTCTGAGAGAGTTGCTGACATTTTTACTTTTTCTGTATTATTTCAGAAATGTTGGAACCCCACTTTGTGTAATTTACTTTCTATTCCAGTGTCTATTTATCCTCCAGTGAAAGACACGAGGTAACTATGAAGGCGTATTTAAGAGAGTATGATACCTGTTAAATTAATTGCCTTTAGAAAAATACTACATAATCTGCACAAGCAAAGTAATATATAGATACACACACACAAAAAAATATTTTTATATGCAGATGTACTTTTTTAATACTACATCCAAAACTTCATTTTTACTGTCAGTATTTTGTAAAGTGATCATTTTAGCGTTTTCTTTAAAATAAATCAGTAGCATTACATTTCATCTGTGATGCAGACCCAGGCCTTATATATCTAGATTTCATTTTAACAAAAAGGTCATTTTAGTGTTGTGATGTTTCTCCATAATATTTGTTTTAAGCTTCAACTTTGGATCAGCTGACTCTGAAATATTTGGGGTTCCTATTCCAATAATGGCAGTGGTGAGTGAAAATGTTTCCTTGCTTAAATCTGTATATTTGTACCTGTATTATTTTTATCTAGCTTTGATTTAATACTTGCTTGTTTAGTAAGTATTCTCTTTTCCTTCTCTATGATTTAACTACAGTAGAATTGGTTATTGAATTTTTCTCCAAAAACTCAGTTTATAACTTTAGGGGAAAAGGAGGAGAGAGGAATAGGAAGGGATTTCTAGAGGCTGAGGTCCATTAAGGTTAGATGACCAAATGATTAAGCACTGAACATAGGACTTAACAGAGCTGGGTTCTGCTCTAAGCACTGGTAACGTCTCTCTCTCTGGCTTAAAGTCAGTTGTTCTGTATAAAGTTCTGCAATGGGGTCCATCTTGACTTGACTTCAGTAAGACTCTACACAAATGTAAGAGTATTTGTTAATAGATCCACTTATGGTACCTTTTGTTTCTTTTTTTCCTAAAAATAGATGGAGAATAACATGTTCTTACCTCAGTAGTTAGGATTTAGATAAGAAAACCCCGTTACTTTTGTAAAGCGATGACTTGTAGAAAAATCTCCTTGAATTGAGCTAAATGGAAAAAATGTCATCTATCTAACACGTATTTCTCTTGCTATTTTTAAAGAATTGTAGACTCAGTTTATCTGTAAATTTACTGTTTCACAAAGGCATAAACATAAGTAAATACATTTAATAACCATCAGCATTGTTGAAAAACTGAGCATGGAATAATTTGGTACAGGAAGGGTAGCAGGGAAAGAGGAAGGTGAGACCTCAAAACTTCAACTTTCTATTTGGAAGAAGAGGAATTTGGGAAAGACGAATTCAAGCCAAGCTACTATGTTCTGCTCCCTGGCATTGCAAATGCCCCGATTATCCTTGTCAAATACTAAACGAGAAAATATTTCTTTTCTTTCCATAACACATTTTTCAGTGTTGCAAGCAATACTACCTTCACGTTGTGTCCAAACCATCTGTAATTTGATTCTAGTGATAAAACTGACTGTTGGAATAACCTGCAAATACTTAAGAAATTGTACATGAGTCCTCTCTTAATGCTCAGTTCTCTTCTGAATGGTTATTTGTATTCAGAACTCTGAATTGTCTGCATCGATATTTTTAAATCCAGCAGCACTGCAGGCTGGTAGTTGGTAGCTAACTTGTCGTATGGTTTGTGTTGGTACGGCAGGTGGCTGACCAGCAGTCAGCCATGTTTGGAGAATGCTGCTTTCGCCCAGGAGATGTTAAACTGACGATGGGAACAGGTTGTTTTTGGAATGTGAATACTGGAGAGCATCTCTTTGCATCACGCAAAGGTAAGCTAGTGAAATTTTAGTTTTAGAGTATTTCACATTACTTGACAGCTGTTAATGATGAGGGTAGAAAAAGGGGTAAAACAGGGCTATGCTTTTCTTTCTGTCTTTAGCTGTAGACAAACAGCTTGAAAGTGTTTTCAGAACAGAAGACTGTGGAAATTTTTAATTAGAAATGTAGATCTTGGTTATCCTGCAATATGATTCTCAAGAAGAGAATTTAAGTAACACCACTAATAATTATGTCTGCTACCTGCATCCCTCCTCTTTTTTTTTTTTTTTTTCTTCACCTGTTCTTCTGATAGCAGTATTATACAGTACGGTACTGGAGAAAAAGGGCACCTGTCAAGAATGCCCGATGTCTTCTCATGACAAATCTTTTTCCTCTTGCCCATGTTGAGTGATTCTCTGTGGAAGGTTCCTTCCCTTCCTACACACGAATAGTGCTCCTTAGATTGTTTGCCTTGAGCTGGTCATGTCCTGGTTTATTTCTGTACACAAGCTGCAGCAATATATTTTGCTGCAGGATGTCTTGTCATCGCTACTGAGGCCTGGAGTTAGGTAATCCAGACAAGACAGGCTGAAAAATCTTGGTCCATGAAAATGTTCCAGCGGATGACTGCAAGTTCCTTCTTTTGAGCCCTTATGCTTTGAAGTACCTGCAGTGACATAATGCTGGATTAGCAATTATTAGTTTTCTTTTGAAATACTAGAAATTGGCTCCCCAGTGTGTTTCTAGTGTTCAAAACGTTGTCATTCTGAACATTCGTGGTCTTTGAAGCCTGTGAATTTGTCATAGATGGCTATTTGTCAAGAGAGCAACAGACAACACTGAAGTAAATTTGCCTGCATAGTCTCTCTCTGTCCGTCATATTTTTAAACGGTGACTAATTTCAGGAAACCTACAATTTAAAATGGGAGGGGTGGGGCTGGGGAGGACAGCAGTGTGCTAAGGAGACTTTTACCAGCTAAAGTCTGGAAGGACCTTGACAAATACAGGAGATGTGTCAGAACTGAATAATACAGACATTGAATTCCCTGTGAATGCAAATGCTTTTTAGGTGAATTAAAGATGTCATTACGATGATACTTTTACTTAGAAAATCAGATGTATGTAGTCTGTGGAAATGTAGTAGCAAAAACATGCTGTAAGGTTTTTCCATTTTGTTTTCTTTTAAGAAAATATATGGCTAATGTGATCTGATAGGAGTTGAAATCTTTAAGGCAATGCTGTGAAACTTTTTCTGCTTCAGGTTGTTATTTATGATAAAATTATTTTCCCTGTGTTCTTTGGCTGTCGTGTGCTATGGTTAGTAGGACAAGTTAGGTACCTAGCTTTCTCAGTACCCTGGGCATGAAAAGTAATGTTCAATCTTTAAAGCTGACATATGTATTTAAGACTGCAAAGTGAATCCCTACAGCATCCTTGTGCAAGCTGTTCGTTAGCTGCTGTTCTAGTTTCTGATCTACATTTAGTTGCTATGTATGACAGTTTTTAAACAAAAAAAAAAAGAAGTCCCTTCGAGAACAGCACTTCTCACAATTCAATGATGGAAACATGTTGTATAGATTTTAAATCTACCTCTCTGGCAGTCTGATCGTTCTTAGTAACTGTGGTGATGCCAAGTGTCATGTAGGTCCATGCCCTAGAGGTAGATTATCTTACACTACTATAGATTCTGGTGTGAGCATCTTTAGGAAGGCCACCTAATGGACTTCTCTGTCCCCTAATTAGCTGTTCTTCTCTAGGACTTTTGGCTTAATGAATTGTTTGGTCTTGCTGCTTTGCAGCTTCACCTTTGGTAGAAAATTGAGATTGTAAGGGAGACCTGCACCAAGGATCTAGAGAAGTGTAAATCACCTTTTCCTTTCAAGAGACAAATACAAACTTTATATAGGTACTGCTAATTGTTTTCCCTTGTAAGCACCAGAGTGCCTCCAGCACTAACCAAGTTTCTGCAATTGCACTAGTACTACCATGCCACTCTTCTGGACACAGGCAAGCAAACTGGAGGTGATTCTGTGAGACACACTTGTGTATCAGCAAAGTCACATTGAGAAAGTAGAGAGAATCCCTAGATCTTTCCGATGCTTTTCTGGTCCTATAGTTGTTGGCACTCGTTTACCTTTGTTGCCTTACCCATGGTCTGAGTCCTGAGCAGGGTCCCATAAGGTCTGGGTGCTTTCTTCAGCAGTTACGATACTTGGGTTGGGTGAAGTTTTTATTGCGGTGTCCACTGAATGCTTAGGTTCTTATTGAATGACCTGAAAAAACATTTATCCAGCTGCAGTGCTGGAGAAGATCTACTGTTCAGCTAGATAACAAAGTCTCTTTGCTTTAGCATTATCATAGAATAATAGAATCATAGAATCGTTTAGGTTGGAAAAACCTTTAAGATCATGAAGTCCAACTGTTAACTTAACACTGCCATCCCACCATGAAACCATGTCCCTAAGCGAATCAGTACTCTGCAGGACTTTTGTATTATGTCCTTACTAATACAGATACCAAACAAGAAGGTCTTTGTGTTCACACTGACAGTTTTAAGTAGTATCTCTCTCTTTTTTTTTGTTAAGGTTTCAATATATCGGGGGGGGGGGGCCAAGGGGAGAACAAATCATCAGGTTTATCCTCATTAATGGCTGTTTATTTCTAATGTAATAGTATCTTGAAGTAGACAGCTCTTCAAAAGATGCTGTACTGTGTTTTCAAATAAACTAACAGTGTTTACCCTATGTATTTCTACCTTTCTTCTGAGAGATAAGGGGAAAAAAAAATTTCAAAGTAATTGAATTTTTTTTTTTTTGGAGTCACCGCAAAGCTGAAACTATTTGGTGGAAATCATAACTTCCCGCAAATCCCATGTAAACCACAAAAGTGCTAAGCTTTTGTAGTTATGGACGAAGTATGTCACCAAATATTTTTCATGAGTGTGGATGTTTCTTTTGTTGTTCATGTTAGGCAAACATACAGGTAAAATGCTGTAGTTAACTGGCAGTAGCCTTTGTTGGGGACAAGGATGGGCCAATTGTGAAACTTGTTTTCTTTTTTTGCTTTCTGTGTAAGGAAGCACTGAATATTGAAAAGGAATAATAAAGTATATTGCTTTTATCCTTTTCTGTGAATAAGATCTATGTTCTAAATTTCTGTTGCTTTTTTTTTTCGTGTATACGTCTGCTTTAGTATTTGTGCTTCCCATCTGAAATCCCAGTCTTTATGTTTTATGTTTTGGGGGAGTATATTCTGGCTTTTTGGAGACCATTGGGGAAAATTAGATAGATTGAAAACAAACAGGAAAACATTGATAAATTTTTAAGTATATGCAATCTCTTATAATTGAAAAAAAAAAAAAAGGTAAGTACAGATAACTTTTTTCTTGAGCTTAAAGAGGGGTTTTTTGTTATTTGATAGTGGATATTTTTTTTAGGTTAACTTTGGTTTAACACTGTTCTTCGATTCTGTTGTTTAAAAATTCAGTGATGGAATTACAGTACATTTAACCTCTATCAGTGACATATTTTTTTGAGCTTAATTCTGCAAAGGAATTGAATAAAACTACTTTTTTTGTTTAGTTGGGTTTATTGGGGGGGTGTGCTTGTATATATTTTTATGGAAATATTTAACTACGTGTTTTCTTTTGTTTCATGGAAAATAATTAAGATCTGTATCCACTGATTGGTTGGAAGATTGGGGAAGAAGTTGTTTACATAACTGAAGGCTGTATGTCAGACATTGGCACTGCCATAAAATGGGCTCAGGATATCAGTAAGTAGTTTTTTCATTTAATAGAGGGTAAAATATATTACTACTTAAGAAACTGGCTTATGGGGTTTTAGTTAAGTTATTGGGCTTGGTTTTATTATCCATAATTGAAGAAACTAGCCTACATGTTTTGGGCAGTGGAAAATGCACAGTCTCACTAGTCAGTTCTGTGCTGTTTACTGCAGGGAGTTTGGCTTGCACAATCATCTCCTCATCAGACTCTGCCTCTCAAACCCTCCTACCTACGTAGGCTTTTATTTTCATGAAACATTTTACTCCTTGCTGGCTTTGTCTTGAGCATGACAAACTTCCTGATGCTTTCTTTTGTTTGTTTTTTTTTTAACCTGATATCCAGACTTGAATAGAAATGGTGTAAAGGAGACCCGTCTAAAGTTAGGTGTGTGCTGGTTTAGGGTGTTTGGATTTGAATTTTCAGTTGAGGAGAAGTTGAGTACTGATTAAGTCTAGGTAGCATGATTGTAAAAGCAATATTCCACAAACAGTTGCTGTAATGCTTCTGAGAGATCTCTAGCTGTACATCTCAGAATTAATAACAGGTTCAAGTTACATGAAAATAACATGAAGAACTTTATTTTTAAAAGTAACAGTGTTGTGTATGTTGCTTCACATAGAAGTAATGTGCCTTCTGGCTGTGACTATTATGTAATGAAAAGATTTGCATTCCAGATTAATAAAAGACAGAAAAATACTAGCTCTGTAGTAGTTGATGTTCAAAACCACTGATTATTTATAGGACAACTTCTCTGAGTGTTCTAATGAACTATTTACTTGGTTTACTTAGAAATTTAGTACACCTTTACTAGGGTGCAAAAAAGGAATTAGTGTCTCAAAGTTTGGGTTACCTGGGAAAGGTTTTCCTGAAGTGTAACTCACTACAAAATTTCCCATTTCTTGAAGTTGTCAGCTTCTGGTACATACGTGCATACACATGCTCACGTATGTGCCCTCAAGGATTAAGTATGACTCAGACTGGTCCTCAGGTCTTCATCATTCAACATTTGACTGAGCCTAGAGACAGCCACTAGTCTTTTGAGGAAATTACTCAATTCAATACACAGTTCAGTGTTGCAGATACAGGTGTCAGTGGTACATACATAAGCTTGGTACTTCAAATTCCATACTTAAAATGGATACTTGCCCATATAGAACTTATCTGTACTCAAAATGGATATTATTTGTATATGCAGAGCAATAGTATAAAGGATTTTTAGCTAGCCGTTAATGAAATGGCCATGATCTACAGTTGTTACCACAGGCAAAACCGGGAAGTTTTAGAGGGAGATAAAAAACCAGGCATGCTGCTATAAACTCTCTAATAAGACAGACCTTTATTTTCTGGAAATATAATTGCAGAAAAGCAGAATTCAGAAATTTTTATCAGCTTTATCAATAAAGAGAAGGGTAAAACTTTTGTTCTACAGAAGGAATTGGGCCAAAACACAAGGTAAGCTAATGGCCTCAGTTAAGATGGCAAGGCTCAACATGGATGAAAATGAGACATATAATAGTGGTAAAGGTTTGGAAACAAGAATTTCTGCAGCAAGACAAACTTGGTTTAATGGGCTTCTTTCAGTGAGATCAGATCACTTCTAAGAATTTTGAAAAAGTAGTATGTGGAATTTCAAGGTGAAGTCAACCTTACCTAATTTTTTCATTTTCTGTCCTGACAAAGAGGTACTATATATGGTTCAGTAATAGCAAATACAAGAAGGAAAAGATGTCCTATTTAGGCTTATTAGTCTGGGCACAGCAGAATCCAAAGCTTTCAGATAAATTTATGGAGGTTACAAAGGTAAATTGAAACTCCTGGTAAGTTACGAAGATGGGTTTTTCAAAGATAAATTGAACTAGATTAACCTAATTTATCTTTGATAGGAAAATTTACTTTTTAGATAAGAAAAAACAATAGCTGTTATTTACAGAAGACCTCTAGTATTTTGTAAAAACATGTTATGTGGCCACGTAAGGACGTTATTAGTTAAAACTACAGAAGATAGGTGTTAGTACAAAAACTGCATGTGGGTAAAGAACAAGCTAAAAAGGGATGTCTATAGAGTTGTGAAAAGAGACATCTGGCTACACAAAGAATAAAAGTAGAGTCTATCAAAGACGTGATCTTAAGACTGACCTTATTTATATTTATGTGCCAGTCAGTTGTAAAAATATTAAGGGTGCTGATAAAAGATGATAGGTATTAAGGACTATCTCTGTACTCATTCGGTGCTTGGGCTGACAATAACATCATCTTTGGGAGAAAAACATTTTTTATGTTTTGCAAATCTAGGTTTTTAGCATACTTAGGGTTCCATTGTTAGCATTCTCAATTCCCATTTATGTCTATTTGGAAAGCTGAAGACATCTTGCAGCATGTGAGGTTAAAAGGCTATCGCATAACAGATATGAGAGGATCCTTTTGAATTTAATCTTCATCTGAATAGGATTTTTTTTTTAATGTGACTAATGGATATGAAATACAGGGGAAGTGATGGTTTCCCTTTGAACATGTAGTTAAAGAATATTATGAAAGGAAATAGTCTAACTCTAGATTTTTGTCTCTTAGTAATATATGCAGAAATCAAAGTAAATAATAAAAGCATATGACTTATGCATCTTTACAGATCTTTTCACCAATGTAGATGAAACCGAAAAAATGTCACGGAGTATTGTTGATTCTCAAGGCGTTTGTTTTGTTCCAGGTTTTCAGGTAAAAATATTATTATTAATATAATTGAGAATAGTTTTTAATAATCCAGTTAAAATTTTAACTTTTACATGATTAAATACAGTACTTTTCATCTTATCACAGTATTTATTCTATACTACTCAGGTTCTTATTCTGTCCCTCACCACAATGTATGAAGATCATTGTCATATGAGATGCTTAAACACCACACCCCACACCCCCATGAGAAAAACCCTATGAAATAGGAAAATTACTTCCATTTTGCAGATGGAGAGCTGGGGGTCAGATAAACTAAATTACTTGCCCACAGTAACTCAGGCAGTGCCTGCAGAGACAGAAACTGATCCTATAGCTTTTCTGCCTCATGCAAAGCCTTCATTGAGACAATACTTCTAAGCAGTGTCCTAAAATAATTCATTTTATTCTGCTTCTTTTCAAGATGTAGGTTGCAATTCATCAGAATGCTCAAACATACTTAAATATGAGCAAGATTGCAAGTCCAGGCGTTATGAAAAGTAATGATAGTAATATTTAGACACTTCTTTGATACACAGATTTAAATCTGAATTAGATTTTTCCCTTTAAAATAGGGTTTGTACATTGTTGCTGAGCACAATGTGTATAGTAAGGAGTTCCTGGCATTTGTTCTCCACTTTAATCCCATCCATTTCCCTGTAGCTTGCTTTTACCTTCCTCTCTATCTGAGGGACAAATTTCCTGCAATTATTATTTTCCTGCAATTACTTCCCCTCTGGGTCACAAGCTCTGGGTTCTTTCTGCTTGCCTTCTGTTTATGCTAGAGACTTCTGTATCATGCCTGTCCTTTCCACCTCTGATTCATGAGCCC
The DNA here is from genome assembly GCA_034008185.1 of Gorsachius magnificus. Taxonomy (NCBI): domain Eukaryota; kingdom Metazoa; phylum Chordata; class Aves; order Pelecaniformes; family Ardeidae; genus Gorsachius; species Gorsachius magnificus. The sequence goes on along the minus strand of CM067087.1, from coordinate 31,749,501 downwards.
TCTTGAGTTTCATTACAGATGTGAGTTACTGTCCCTGTGCAGAGGCAGCAACAAGGGTGATACTGGTGCTGCAGTTCAGTCTAGCCTGTTAGTCTAGATTGGAATTGATGGAAATTCCAGTTAATATGTTACATTAAATGATGAATTTTGATAGCTGGGGACCTGACATACTGCCTATTCAGCTACCCAGCAGTTGCTTCCAGTATGGGTTTGATAGTTGGTAATAATAGTTTGTAATTTTTCACCACAAAATATGACAGAGCTGCAAGTCAGAGCTCTTAGACAAACCTTCATACTGAATGAAAATAAACAGGTTCTGCTAATGTAGCTGTTGCTAGCTTAGGGACTGTGAAGAGCCCCAAAACTTTTTCATCTAGTTATGCCACTTTCCTAAGCAACATGAGATAATCTGACTAAAAGCATGCTTTCCACAGCATAGCTGTTTACATTGTGGGTTTGTCAACATGAAAATATCCATGTCTCCACAAAACTTTGTTTATCTAATCAGTGTTGCTGTCCAGGAGAAACTCTGTGGTGTAGCCCTGGTCTCCCGTTGTCATTTGGAATATTAGCATTATAAACTGTATCGGACAGATGGACCAGGCAAGACAAAGGGAAAGCTGTTGCTGTGGGAGTTGAGTAATGTCTGCCATCAGCTGGTTCTTTGGTGTATAGACAGCTGATGTGTGAACCTGTCAGGTGTTCAAAAGTTACCATGTTACTCAAACAAAGAAAAGCCATTAAGATGAAAACAGTATTCTTTTTTTTGCTCAAAAATCACCACCTTCTCTTTTCTCTTAGAAGTCTTAGATAGTAATTTATTGGTCTGAATATGTACATTACAGAGTTCCATGGAGTGTTTTTGACAGCTCATCTCTCTGTGTGGGTCCAAGAGTTCTTTTTTTTTTTTTTTTTTTTTTTTTTTATCTTCACTGGTCTACCATACTCAGTTTGATCATTCCCAGAACTAATGTTTTTTCTAAAGAAACTTACACAAAGATAAGGTTAAATATGTTAAGTCCTGTATGTTAATGGAACAAGGCAAAGAAAAATCTCATTTTTTTCTGCAGGTAGCCCAGCTACCTTCTCTCACACAGGCGACCTAATAATTATATTTATTTTTAGGGGTATAAAGCTTGATTATGCTGCGATGCTTCCATTTAGCATTTACTGTGAGTAATTGTGCTGTGAATAAGCAAATGTTTAGCCATGCCAAATTTAAATATTTGCAGACCAGAATCCTGAGGTAGACAAATGTTAGTCTGAATCTTTTTTAATTCTATTAATATTCAAGTTCTAGAGATGTTGGTAAAACCTTTTTTGTTTGGTTGGTTTTTACTTTGCTTTGCGGGTTCTGTCTCCCCCTTGCTTTCTTGACAGTGTCTCCAGAAGGAATCCCAGCTAGTTTCTTTGTAAACATTGATTCAGTCTCTTTTTCCCTAGTCCTAATATTCCCAGTCCAAATTTAGAAGCTGTACATGGAAAACTGAATGGATTTCTCTTTAACTGTGACATTTAGTTACCACTAATAGTATCCACCAATGTGAATTTCTTTGCTTTTTAAAAGCCCTGCTTATTTCAGTGGAACATGCTTAGCTAGTAGACTTACAGTAAAAGAATCTGTATCAGTTTAGAAACTGAGTGGATTAAATGGTATGAAAAGGGACACGAGCGGAGTTGAACACTTCTGGGACTGTAACGTGTGTCCTTAGCTTCACTGGCTAGATGCTAAGACAAATTGATTGTATGGTAATATTTCTTAGACCTCAAAATTACAGTGGTTGGGGAGGGTTCTTATGAAGCCCATATGTTCATTTCCTACCCAGAGTAAAGTGTTTCTCTGCTTGTCCATATTAAGGCAGTAAGACCCAAGTTTCTTTCTTACTGGATTCTACTGCTGTGATGCAGTGCACTGAGAAGAGCATCACTGTGAACATGTATTTCAAACTGAGTGAATATGTGCATTAGTCATTTTTCCTCTTACTCATTCTGCTAGAAACAGGGGTTTCCAGGGTTAATTTGCTGCTGCTAAGTAGAAACAGCAAAAACTTAGGACTCTTCATTGGGGTGTGTGCATATATATGCACTGCTACTTTTTTCTTTTTTAATGATTGATTCTTTCAAGATACTCGCCCTTATGTAGAATATGAGTCTATGCTTTTTAGTTTATTATCTTGTATATGAAAATCTGTAAACTTGTAAGCCATGGATCGTTACCATGCTACTGGGCTGGACAAGGGCTTCCATTCTTAGAATAGGAAGGGTACTTGTATATCAAAATAAAAAGAATATTTTCTTTTACTGTAATGCAAAGTTTCTTCTGTTTAGGAATTCTGCAAAATGCCAGTTTTCCCTTTGGCTGTATGTACCTATCCATACCTTTTTTTTTTTTTTAACATATGTTAGCATTTTCTTAATTTACTTTAAAATATGTGTGTATATATTTTATAAGCATGAAATTCAAATTTCTTGTAAGTGTTGTCATAATTGATATTTAGCACAATACAACTGGAAAGGATTGTTTCAATTTAAAAACAACTGTCTACAGTGAAAAAAAGATTTAACATTGTCACAAACCAGGTATGCACCAGAAAACTAATATTCTGGGATAAAGTTCATCAGAGGGAGTGGAGGGGTGGGAGGAAAGTCATCAATCAATCCTCCAGTTCTCCTGCAAAAAAAAGACAACTTAGTGACCATTAGAATTTTAACTGGACTCGGTTTATCAGTGTCACTGAAAACAGGCTGTAGTGTAAACTAATAAAAAGTATTACCATCATTTTCAGTGTTACTTTTAAAAGTCAGTTCATCTTTCTTCAAGCAGTTCAGGTGTGTATAAACAAAAAAAAAGTGTGTGTGAAACCTCACTAGAGAACAGCAGTATCAGTGTGCCCTGACACTCAAAGTGTACACTATATGTATTTTAAAGAGAAGTCATACAGATTAGTGTTATTTAGTGTGTCAGGTTCGGAAGAAGTAATTTAAACCTTTTTCCTGTTGAAAGATACTATTTAAACTGTTCACTGAGTTAGTTAAAATAACACTATTGTTTTCAATTTTCTCCTTTCGCTATGCTGCCTGTAATTGTCGTAAGTTATTTTTTTTTTCTTACTCTGACTCCTTTCTCAAGAGCCTACAAATACAATTCACAGAATTCATGGTGAAATCTTTTTTGCAGGTTTCTGTGAATGACCCATATTTATGTGCCTCTTTTATGGGGCTGAAACCTTCCACTACCAGAAACCATCTTGTACGAGCTATATTGGAATCTGTAGCTTTCAGGTACTGCTTACTTAATGATCTTGCTTATATTTTCTTATGTTTGCTTTTATTTTCATCATCAGCATTAAATAGATACATGGACTTCTGCAGTTTGTAAAATACCAATTGTAGTAATCCATGATTACTGTTACATTGAAAACGAGTTTTAGCTGCTTTCTTTTTTTTTTTCTTTAACACTTTATTTATAAACTTGTGTATATTTGTTAGTTCAGAGTTTTTGTTATTAAGTAACTATATAGGGATTCTTAAATTATATTGTTTTCTGCATGTTTGAAAAATGTTTTCTGTTTAAAGTTTGTCCTTATTCTCCTGACAGTATTTTGTCAGAAGCTATAGAATCATAGAATCACTTTGGTTGGAAAAGACCTTTAAGATCATTGAGTCCAACCGTTAACCTAGCACTGCCATCCCACCACTAAAGCATATCCCTATAGCCCACTCCAGCTGTGTTTAAAGTATCCCTGAAGCTGAAGTTTTTGTATCAGCTCTTCAGCTAAAGTTTGAATTTTTGGTGTTTTATAAACCACAGTAATAGGCATCTTAAACATCTTTAAAGATGTGAATGGACAACAACTTCCAGACCTAACTGTCAAGGTTAAAGATATTCCTGCTAGTCACTGATGAGATCACATCAGTAGCACACTGTGGAACAGATTGGTTCCGCCCTGCAAACCCACCCAGCATGCCCCGAACTGAAGTTGGATAGGGTTTGAACCTGGCTCACACTGCACTGTGGCCAGTTAGGAAACACTCATATGATTCCTTCTATCTAGTCACCAGCTCTGCTTTGGGCATAATAACCTCCTGCAGGGAGGCAAAAAGGGTGTCTAGAGGAAGGCAACGTTCTGATTTGCTGCAACTGTTTCTAATGCATTTTTTTCTGCACTGTAAGAAGAACGTGAGATGCAGTAATTCCTAAACTGAAGCATGGGTCTTTTGAAAACAGGGATGTTGAAAATCTCATGTCATTCAAATACCTAACTAGAAAAGGGTAGACATTCTTTGTGTTTAGATTTTCTCCCATTAAATGAAATGGTTTCAGAACAAGTCAAACTTACAGCCTTTAGATGTTCCCTTTAAAGAACAGCTGGATAACTCCAGTTAACACTCTGTCAACCTGATTTCCTCACTCTAAACCACTTGTTACATCAGCAATTGCATCTTACCTGTAGAAACTTATCAACAATTCCAGGTGGGAAAAACGTACCTTCTACAATGACTTGCTATAGAATGGGCTGTGATTTAGCCACAGTTGTGCCTTTGTAACTGTATAACAAAACCCAGTTTCAGTCTTATTTTTTTTCCTTTTTTTTTTTTTTTTTTTTTAATTTATGCATTCTGGAAACTTGTTGGCTATTGAAGCAGTTCTGACACAACTGAGGCATTTTTTGCCTTGTATTTTATTTTCTGACTATGTAGATACTGGAAACACTTTATGGAATATATAATACTTAATTCAACTAAATATTTTTTTAAAGAAACAAACTGCTTTATGATATCATTGTGAAGAAGGTACACATTCCTCTTCAAACTATTCGGTAAGTTCTGTGTAACTTTTAAATTTGATATATAGGAGTTTGGTTTTAAACAGGTGTGAACTTTATTATGCATTTTATCTTACTGTAAAAATTCTGCTGCTGAGAAATAGATGATTGCTCAATCAAATGTTATTGTAACTTAAGTGGCAGTAGAGTCTATTCACAGAAGGGTTGGTTCTTATTTAAACTATTGACATTGGTGATTGTTAGTAGGTAAGTAATGAATTGCTCTAATTATTTAAAAGAAAAAAAAAAGCAAATTCATGTTTTCAGGTAGCACTAGAGTGCATATAGTAATGCCTACCACAAAGGTAATTCTGTGCTTTATTACAATTCTGAAATTTTTTGTGCTTGGTCTGTCACAGACTGAGTATTTTTTGAAGATGTCAGTTAAAACTGGATCTATTTGTGAGGGAAAGAGGAAGAATACTTTTACAGTTCAATTGTTAAAGACACTGGTTTTGCTTCAGTCTTTCAAGAAGCAAATCTGCATTAGTGAGGTAACCATGATCCCTAGAATATGCTTTTCGCAACGTCTTGGAAAAATTTAGCTGAATTAAGTGTTGCTGGAAAACTATGTTGCGTGTTTCAGTAGGTACTTGGTTTGGGCACACCAGTTGTCTTAGAGTCTCAAGCCCTCTCACGCTGAGAAAGCTCTTCAAAATTTCTCCTCCCGGCAGCCAGGGGTCATCGTGATACCACAGTCAAGACAGAGGAGTGCATATCTGTCCCTTTTGTGGCTTTTTTCCTGATATCCATGCAAAGGAAGAAATGAACTGACAGGCATGTAGACAGCTGAGAAATCAGTTAATTTTGAGTAGTGGAAGAAAGGTGAAAATGCAAGGTGGGGTGTGGTAAAAGTTTCTGTCTTCCATCATGCACTGGGACAGAGTAGGCAAAGATGAAGGAACAGCCAGGGTTTTAATGAAGAGGAAAAGATAGAAAGTATTGGCATTTTTGATTCCTTAGGAAGCTTTTTTACATAGAAAATTGCATCCAAAATTTGAGAAGTCATATTAAGACTGCAAACTGAAAAATGTGGAAGTACTGCCCAGGGAACATGAGAATTCCAATCCCATTTACACTGTAATGTAAGCTTAAAATTGTGTGATCGTGTTCTGTTTTGTTTGTTATTATAAAATTGCTGTTTCATATAGTGACTATAATAGTTAACTACGATTAGTAGCAATTCAGCTTGTGGATTAAGCATTAGAAGGGTTGTAAACTGCTCTCCCATACTTTTGTTTGCACATCTTTAGTATCTATTTCTTTTGATTTTTCATTGTTGTTGTTTTTACCCCATAAATATGTTCATTCCCTTTTTAGCTATTGTCCTGTATCCCTCCTTTCTTCCTGGTCATTGGCTTCTACAAGCTCCTACAAAGTCATTTTCGTTAGTCCTCTACAATCCTATTACTTCTCTTTGCTTGGCTCAACACCATCAAGAAAGCAACCCTCAGTTTTAGTCTTCATGTCCAATGTTGTAGCAGTCTGTGGCAGCCTTTACCAGGATGGTCCTGGTGGTCCCTGGAGTCCTGGAATGTCACCTATTTACTTTTTCTGTGAAATAGCACATCCTCAGTCAAATGGCACACAAGAACTTTGAGATAGAAGGTGAACTGTACAGACTGAATCTTCAAAGTATCTAGCAGCAAAGTTTAGCTAAATGTAGAAATGAGTATTTGGAAATTTTCTTTCTTTTTTCCCCTTGTAACTTGAATAAAATGGATGTCTTATTTTTACAGAAGGAAAATGCATGTCACTGGCATTAAGAAAGTGATTTTGCCAGTTAAAGGTTTTTATGCTGTAGTGTAGAGGTGGTAACCCTGCTTAACTGTATGTAGAAACAAGCAAATCCCTGTTAACATCGCCAATCAGGCAGTGTCTCCTCATTTTACTTTCAGAAACATACAAAATATTTTTGCAAAAATTTTCTGAGGCATCACGTAATATAGAAGACTTCAGGTGGCATATTTGAAGATTTCTAAACAACTGTTAAGTTTTATTACACAACACTTTCTATAGTAATAAACAGTAGATGTCTTTGCTGCACCACATTTGATAGAACAGCTCCATGCCTGGCTGGTATTGGAGTCCAACAGCATAACAAACCAGTCTATAATTCAAAGATTGCTTTTTGTTATAGTTATTTTTTGTTTGCAAGAGTGATTACTTTGCACCACTAGTAATCACTCTCAGATGATTAAAGATCAGCATTGGTAAGTTCTAGTTCTCTCCATTAAAAGGATCTTCAACATGATGCAATTAGGAAAATAGACGAAAGCCTCATTCTCATCTTCCTCACAAGAAGAAGCAACTGTGACAGCGTTTTGGCTAACTAGTACAAAGATTTGGTAGTAATGAAAAAAGTACTTTTCCAGATCTGAGAACACTTGAAAGGGTTTCTTCAATGTAATGGTTTTGACTGTTGTCATGTTGTGGTGATAACTGTGTAAAGGTTCTGTTATAAACCCTAGCATTTCAACTGGATGATGTATAGTTTTAGAAGACAGAGCTTTCAAAACTTTTGATAATGTGTCTGTCCTGTGTCCCTATCTGTCTATCATTCCTCCCCCAGTTTATAGGCATTCTTTTTTTTTTTTTTCTAGGCACCTTGTGCTGGCATCTAAATTTGCCCATAAAATGGAAATGCATTTGTTCATGAGTGATAGGAAGATTTATGCATAGGTGTGAAACCCCAGAAGTTGCTTTCTGAGATGTTGGCAATAAGCATTTGAACTAAACATTTTTTTAACTACTTCTTCCCCTCTTTCTGTAGAGCTGATGGAGGTGTCAGTAATAATAGTTTTGTCATGCAGATGACTTCAGATTTAATTAATAAGAAAATAGAAAAACCTGCAAATGCAGACATGTCTAGTCTTGAGCTTTACTTTTTTTTTTTTTTTCCTTTAAAAATTTGTAAATATGGAGAAAAAAAAAAAAAAAAATTAAAAATTTAAAAACCCCAAAGGATTACTTTAGCCATTTCTGTGGGAATCCAAGGTAAGTAGTATTTATTTTCTTTGCATAGTGCTTTGTACCCATGTACTTGTATTTGATGGACCAAAGAAACAGATGATAACATTATACATAAACAAAATCAAGGACCTTATTTGTATTTCTAACAGAATGTCCCAATTTGCTGAGCAGTTGTATGCTTGTTCCATCTTGCATAAATTAATAGTGACAATGAGTTTAATGTGACAAATATCTGCATATATGTGTGTAAGATTCATTTCCATTTAGAAGGATATACTACCGGGGAAGAAAGAGGTGAACCCTGTCTCGCTGCCTCCCTCTTTCTTGACCCGGACGCTCCGGCATCCCTTCCCATATTTGCACTGCCATGGGGATGGGTCACGTGACAAGGAAGCTGCTGTGCTTACATGCGGCCATGTCATTCCTACTGAATCTGTGTCCTGTCATCTGTCAATCGAGTCATTATTCTTTACGGTTTTCACAGAAATAAACACAATGGAAGTACAAAATAAATTATTAACAGGGGAAAAAAATCCAGCTCTACTCACACAGAACTTTTGTATATCATTAGCCAGACTTAAAACTACAAACTGTCAATGTTGTTTTCATATTGGAAGTATATTTTGTAGGTGGGCATTAACTTTATTAGGTTGCTTTGATATGTAAATAACACAATTGTAAGATAAAAGCTATATGCTTAGGTAAGACTTATTCAGCAATTAAAATTGTAAGAGAGCTGTAGCCCTTGATAGACAGGAATGATTCAGTAGCATAAATTAATCTGAATATTTAACGCCAGCTGTTTTCTGCCATTTCTCCAATTTTTAAGACACTGGGAAAGCAACTGGTGCTAAGTCTTGGTTTCTGTGGCCCTTCTTCATTGAGAGGGACCTGCAGCCGAAAGCACAGTGTGGATGAAACCTACAGGAACTTCAGTGTACCAGAGCTGTTCCTTGGAAACCATCCCAGTTAAGCAGATGTGCTGTTGTCAGGATTCCAAGCAAGTGGATGCTATTGGAAAGGAGCTTCACAATGTTAAAAATATGCTTCCCTCTGAGAAAGTTGTTGGTTGAGTAAAGAAAAGCTGTCATGATTTCTTACTGTGTTTCTGCTTTAGATCTCTTGGAAATAAATTAAAACAACTCAAAAATAACATATTTGCAGTTGAACTTGAGAATGAACTTTCTGTTTATAGGATTTTGGACTGACAAAGAACAACTAAAGAAGCTCAGGCGAATAGAAACAATTTTTGAGCCCCAGAAGGACTTGGAGGAATACAGACCTGCTATGGATACCTGGCTACAAGCAACAAAACGCTCCCTGCACTGGTAGAAATCTGCATTTTAATTATAGAAGAATTAAAGATTTTTAATTCATATTTATAATATCTTGACATGAACAGGACAGTAATAACCGTAACTGAAATTTGTGATGGTGTATATAGGAGGTTATACAGTACTTCAGTTACCCCCCTGCTGCTAGATTACGTACCACACCATAATAAACCTTCATATCATCCCGATGACAGCTGTAGTCCAGCTGCAGCATTTGTGTCCCTTCAGTGACCTCCTTTGGGTGGCCCAGCTGCTTGAATCCTACCATGTACTAGAGAGGGAGAGTTTTTTCCTATGATGGGTTTTCTACTGAGGAAATCACCTCCATTCTGATCTTTAAAATTTTTGGTATGTTACTCATCAAGGTAGGGTAAAAGGCATGTATACTTCCCTACGCATTTCTAAGAAACCTAAAATGATTGTTGGGGGGTGGGTTGTGATGAACTTGATTGCGTACAAAGGTATTTAGCCTGTTACTACCTTTTGGTTGGCTTTCTAAGGAAGCATTTGACCCAGCTCTGTGATGATATTTTTGTGCACTAAATTAAGATGAAATACAAAAGCAAGTAGACCTTCAGTGCTCCATTAAAAAAAAACCTAAATAAATCCAGGATTCTTGTAGCCTATGGTTCCTAAGTAGCTTGTCGATCAATTTTCTAAAATTTTATAGAGACCAAAAGCTATATTATCTGGCATGGCTAATACAAATACATTAAAAGTAGTTACAGGTATGCTGTCTAACTTGCAAAAATCTGTAACATTAGTATTTTCAAGCCTGCTGTTAAATCCCATTATTAGCTAAAAGGGATCAAAAGTCTATTTTTGAAGCTATGAATTACTTTTGTATTTTTAAACAAATAAATTATAATTAATGTGTAGTTAATTATGCTTATGTATTTGTTTACCACTAATCTTAAATTGTAATTTTCTCAGGGGTATGTGTAAATCAGTTTCAAAGGTGTAAAACCATTAAACAGTTTCATTTCAGAATAATACCAAATTCAAGCTGTGGGTGATTGTGTTCCACAGACACTGGAGACAAGAAATGTTTATAGATTTAACATTATTGAAGAGAGCCGAAGAACTGTCATTCACTTTCTGTCGTGTTGAAATATGGAAGGCCAAATCATACACTGTTCCCTCAATTTCTTTCACAGTCATCTACCATGAGTTGGAGCATCTACTCTAGCTTCTTCAAACTAGATCTTATTTGCCTGTCACCCTTAGGTTAATGTACCATTTTTTCTTATGTTACTTTCTGTCCTTCAACCTGTGCTACACCTTGGCACATTTTTTTTATCTCTGGATGTCCTTTAAGTTGCAGAGACCATTCTCTCCTGAACCTACTTTAATGGGAATCCTGAAGTGAAGTCCAGAAACAGGTCTGTTTGCCGATTTCTAGTAATATGGCACTCTGTACCATCTATATGGTTGATAGCTCTATAGATACTTCACCTTCTTTTTTCTTTGTGGACCATAAATTATGGCTGTCCAGGTGTCAAGACTCTAATATATAAAGTCCATTGACGAGGTTGCCTCCACTCCTCCTCCTGCTGCAAGGTAAGAACCTGTAGTTACAAGATATGTGGAACACTTGCTTTGTTTCAACACCCATGTTCAACTTGTGATTGTCATCTCAACCTCACTGCTAAAGAAAATGCTCATTGGCAAGAAGGTTCTGTGGGGCAAACAGAAAGGCTTTCAGTCTGGCATTTTGAGCAGAAGTTTGTGGCCTCAGCGCTGGTATCCTCACTTTGTTCTCCCTGAAGGAGTTTAGTTTCATCAAAGTCTGCCTAGGGATAATGTCCACCTATTACCCTCTTGATAAGGCTTCTTGACTTAAGTTCACTTAACAGTTTTGTGGTTTTGCTGGGCTTGATTAGGGTTCCTGCAATGTTCCCAGATGGAGCTCTAATGGGAGTTGAATCTGATTCTGTTCAAGTCACTTCACTGAAGGTAACTCAGCTAGCCATGTGCCTTACATTGCACCTTTACATGATGGTGGTTTTCATCCTGGCCATAGCACAGATAGAAAGATAGAAGATAACCAAGACATTACATAGTCCTCTTGCTCTAGATAGTCTCTTAGAGGACCTATTTTGGCTTACTTACCACTGCTACTGTTTAATTTGAAGCAGGAAATATAACCTGGTTTCCTTTCACTAGCCTCAAACCTACAGGAGAGAAACTGCACTGGAAATTAAGGATGCAAAGAGGCCTTACTATATTCACCACCTGAGCCTTTCAAATTATCTGCACAGCTGTGTTCTATTGTGGAGAGGTTCAATGTAGTAAGTCTCTGAAACAAACAGGGAGTGTCCTTAAGTCCACCGAGATGGACCAGCCTTTGGAGGTGAGGGCATCTGCCACAGCTTGTGATGTGTAGTTGCCCAAAGACCGAATAGACATCTTGAAGAAATTTGGTTACTGATCACTAAGCCTCTTTTGCTTATCTGTTAGAAGAAAAATTGATTTTATCTTCCCAGGAAATTTTTGATGTGCTGATATCTTAAAGTGGTACCTGTTAATTGATAATGAATTTGAAATGAGCTTTAAGCAATTAGATACACTTTTACAGGCATTTTGCTTTTTCAGTTTTTGCTACACAGAAGGGCATCAAGACCATTGAGAACCTCACCCATACTTTTATTTAAAATATGAAAGCTTTTACTGCTGCCCTTTTTACTTATACTTAGATTTTTGCCTAGGAGGTGGCTTTCATCAGTTTGAAAAGTATATGCAATTTTATATTTGCTATCAGCTGAGTTTGATAGTAAAGGTAACAATAAAAAATATTGTAAGTATTAACTAGTTCATAGTTTTATCATTTTAAGAGATACACCATGTTGAGCCAGTGAATGTTTTACTTAGGATTGGGTAGTAATGCACCTCATCAGGCATGTGAAGATTGAAAATTCAGTTGAGAGATGCATTAATGATCTCTGGGCATCCTGCCTTCACAAATACACATGGTGCTGATGGTAGATAATTTCATCCCAGTTTGGCAGTTTTATCATTCATAGCGACATATAGTCCTATTATACACATGGGGACTACAGGGCATGAAATATCCCTCTGATGTTGGAGGGATCTCACTACTATTGGATTAATTATTGCATGTCAAGAGGAAGGGCAGATACAATAGTCTTCAGACAGTTGAAAATACTGAGCAGATGTTGTAATGAGTTTTCTTACACAACTAAGAAACGTCAGCTATATTTAAAATCTCACTGCCAAGATTTTTGAGTACTGTTTTAAGCAGTTTTCTTCTTTCCTAGAACAGCTGATTTTATGTAAAATTAATTCAGTCACTCTCATCTGTTTTTGACAAGAGCATTTATACTTGCTTTCCTGTCAGAAGTAAGTAAAAAAGGAAAATACTGAGTTGCTGTTTCAGCCTGCTAGCTTGTTTTTGGTATAATCTCTGTAGCAAGATCCTTCAACTAGTCCCACTGTTTCCAGGATCAGGGCACAGCAGAGAGGCTCCCCAGTTGAACAGAGGCCTTGTGGAAAAAGGTCAGAAACATTTCTTGCCAGTCAGTGGGCCGCAGAATAATCGGGGCTTTGTGCTCTTACTGGTCCAAGCCAAAAAGTACGAAATCAAGACCCCCTCTTCAAACAAACAGGTATGGCAGTGCTGCAAGTTGAGTTGGGGAATATGGCTGTGCTCTGACCCAGAAATTGGGCAGCATTTTAGTTTCATGCTTTATAGGGAATGGGGGCGAGTTCAGCATGAGAAAGGAGTGGGGGGAGCTGTTTTGGGTTAGTCTTTGTATAGGTTATCACAGCAAGGGTTGTGGGCTGGCAAGAAAGCAATGGAACTAGCAAACGTTGAAAAGTCATGTGTTGTGAAAGGGGAAGGTAGGGGACCTGAAAGGGATCTGACCAGCCAGAGGGAGCAAGATGTTGTTCCAAGGCTGAGACACCACTGACTGTTTCTGGAGGGAGACATGAGCAACTTCCTGCAGTGCAAGTTTTACTGTACGTAGCTGCTAAACCTGTGCTCTAAAAAACCTAGCTCTAAAAAACCTAGCTCTAAAAAACCCAATTCCAACTTGTTTTTCAGTGCAGCCCTCATTCTGGGATAAAGTTTGTGATCTGTGTACGTTCTGAAAGACTATGTATTGATGTCAAACGTTACAGCAGTAGCATATTTCCCCTCATGCAAACCGACTGTTGTTTCAGCAGCTTCAAACTCGATAGTGTATATATATATATAGTCATCTCATTCTGCCATTTGCTGTTGAAAGCAAACTACAGCACTGACCTTTCTTCTGTTTCCTCTCCTTAATGGTTCAAATGCTTATTTTTCATATTGATAATCAGTTATAGTATCTGAATTTGGTTCATCGGTGTTTCTTGCAGAAAAGTAAACCAATGAACTAAAAAGAGGTATTTGAAGCGTGTCTTTATTGAGGCTGGGTTTAAGTTCAAGTATTTATTTAGCTCAGGTTACTTACTGAATAGTGCAGTAAATTGGCCAACTCGGTTTGCATCTGTTTTGCTTCCTTTTCTAGGGCAGCACATGCCTTCTGCACTTCTGTCAGGGCATGCTTCAGTTGCCTTTATGTTAGCTATTGTGGTTGTACCTGTTAGAGGGGTCTCCAAGAGAATACACAATAGTTCGCTTTTTTTTTTTAATGCTTTCATGAAGGTATCTTGCGTAACACTGCAAATATTGATAAAGGTCTTGTTGCATGTGATAAAAGTACTTTACAGAGGATGAAAAGAAACTAAAACCACAAAGTCAGCGAATTCCTGGGCACGTGCTAGACTTTCAGTTGTGAACTATCCCACTGAAGTAAACATACAGTTCTTGCTTGCTACATTTTCCTTAGCCTTCCTTCATGGATTCTTTTTTACAGGCTGAACACCGAACACCTGTTTTTTGATATTTCTTCCCTTTTTAGTAAAGGGGATAGGATCAAGTATGTCTTTCTAGAGCATTTAAGGTGTCTGTAAAGCAAGAAAAACAAGTTTAACATGTTTGGTCTACTCTGTGTATGGTCTAGAGGTTTCTAAATCATATAAATAGTGTTTCTGCCTCCACATAAACCTTGTTTTGCTCAGCTTGCTCAGTGGCATGAAGGTGAATTTGTGTTACAGAAATTTGAAAAATGGGTTACTGTGTGCCTAGATGTACAGGAGAAAGACTTTTAACAAACGTTGCGTCATTGCTTTGAATGGAACAACTGCCGATACGGTTCTTTAGTCCCAGGAGTGTTTTCTATTCATACTCTCTAATACAACTTAATCCTGCTTTGTTGAAATGAACTTTTAAAAAAGGAAATGTTGAAAGCAAGTAATTCCTAAAGCTTTAATAACGAGCCCCGCAACTACAGCCGGGAATCGCTTTCTCGGGGCTGCCTCCAGGCCCTCCTGCTCCTCCGAGCTGCGGCTGCTCACGCGTTACCAGTGGCGGGGCCGCGCTGGGCCGGGTGTGCGGTGCGCGGCGACGGCTGAGCGGCACCGTCCCCGCTTTGTTTGCGAGGATTGCCTTTGTCTGGGAGGGGGGGGAGGAAGCGGCGGCGATGCTGCGGGGCACGCTGGAAAGGGAAGCGAGGTAGGGCCCCGCTGGCCGCCGCCCCGCCGCTCCCTTCTGCGGCCGGGCTCCCCGCGCCAGGGGAGGGTCGTTCGTTCACCTGAGGCGGCCAAGCCCGCGGCGGGTGGCGGGGCCGAACTTTGCATCCCTGCAGGCAGCCACGCCAGCGGCCCTCAGATAAGCGGCAGGCAGCGCGGCGAGGCCTGTGCCCGCAGACGCCGCGGCCTGCGCGTAAACACAAATGTACGCACTTCGTACCCACCTGCGGCGCCCGCCTCGGGAGGGCCAGGGCCGCGCCCGCACCTGGGCGCCGGTGAGGACAGGGAAGGCCGGCGGGAGCTGCCAGACAGCGCGAACCCGCGCGCAGCGGCAGAACCCGCCCCGAGCCCGCTCCGCGGGGCGCCGGGCCCGCGGCCCGCCCGGCTGGGGCCCCCCGCCTCCTCGCCGTCGCCCCGCGGATTGGCGGGTGGCGTGTGTACACACATGGGATCGAGCCAATAGCACGGGGAGGGCGCCTGACCTCACGCGGTGCGGCGGCCAATGGGCGCGCCCGGTTGCCAGACGCCGCCAAGCTTGTGCGGGGGAGAAGGAGCCGGGCAGAGCGCGGCGGCGGAGCGAGGCGGCGAGTGGGGCCGGGCGCGCGGCGGGGGGGTGCGGGGGAAGGCGGTGGCGGCCGAGCTGGAGGCGCTGCGGGCGCTCGCGCCGCCACGCGCCGGGGCTCGCGGACTGGCCCTGGTGGGCTCCCGTCTGTGGGGCCTCCTCGCGCGCGGCGGGTGCGCGGCGGGTGCGCGGCGCCGGCCCGGCCGAGAGGCGTCGTCGGCGCGCGGGGCCGGGCGGAGCGGCTGGCGCCCTGCCGCGGCGGCTGGTGAGGGACCGTCGCCGTCTCGTCGCCTCAGCGCCGCTGCCTGGGCCCGGCCCGTGCTACCGCCTTCCTTCGCCGCTGCCGGGCCTGCGGGTGAGGGGGGGCGCGCGCGAGGGGCCGTGAGGGAGGAGCAGCGCCTTCCTTCCCGGCGGGCCGGGGCGCCGCTTCCCCCGCCCCGCGTCCCGCGGCGTTTAACGGCCGCCCCGCGCCGTCTGGCGGCTCGGTCCCGCCGCTTCCCCCCCCGCACTCGCCGTGCCGCAGGAGGGGCGGGCGCCTGCCGCGCCCCGGGCGGGAGGCGAGCCGGTGCCTGACACCTGCGGACGGCCGCGGGGCGGTGGCGTGCCCGGCTGGCGGGTGACAGGCGCCCAGCGCGCTGCCGGGGCACCCGCTCCTCCATTGTTGGGAGGGCGCGGAGGGGCCGGCGTGTGTGCGCGGCCGCGGCGCGGCTCCGGCGGGCCCGCGGAGGGGCAGGGGCTGGGGGCGTGGCCGGCCCCCGCTTGGAGGGGTTGCGGTTCGCAAATGGACCGGCGAGGGTCGTGGCCGTGCACGGTGCAGCTTGAACTTCATGGCGTGGTTGTTTTGAGTCGCGGATTTTACCGGGGGCGGGTTAGTCCGGCAGCAACAACAACAAAACTTAATTGAACGCCTCTTCCTGCGCCCTTTGAGTTACAGGCCTTCCCTGGCTTCCCAGCCGTGAAGGGTTTAACGGCGGAGGTGAATCCAAACATAAATGCCGCCTTTCGGAACTGAGAATATAAACAATAGGAGGAAAATACAGAATAAGCAAACTTCCTTGAAATGTGGAAGAAAACTGCATTGAGAGTGTGCTCCCTCATTGAGGGGAGGGACGATGCTGAGCTGTATATCAGAGCTTGTACTGTTTTCCTCTATAGAAGGATAATTTTTGAATTGACAGAGAAAGTGAATAGTTTAAATTGATATATTTTAACACACTATGTAAAAATTTTTTTTAAAGTATTACTTGGTTAGTTTTTATCATTTGGAAATCAGTTCAATTATTTTGATGACTCTTCATTAATACTTTTAACAGCTGATTTTTTTCCAACTACTATCACTGATACAGCTTAATTATGCTGACAAAACAGTGCAAAACATTGTAGGTTGTTTGATGTTGTAACCAATTGCAATTGATACAATCTTTGACTCAAAAAAACCTATGCTAGTATAAATTAATGCTATTAAAAGAGAAATTAATAAATTTTCCTCCCATTTCTTTACTCATCCCAAATTAGCCTTAGTTCACTTGATTATATTACATCCTGTCTTATACAAAAACCATGTGATTTGTGTACACAGGGCACAGACTTATGACATGACCAGTGGGACAGAAGAAATGCAGAACTGTGTTTCACAGCCCATGTTTCCGCTAGTGTACTCAAAGATGTTTTGTACATATTGAAATACTGAATTTCAGGAACTTCTGTTCAAAATAGCATATAGGGTGCTACCTACAGCGCTTTAAAGAAACATGAAAGAGTAAGGAGGAATTTGCATTATAGAAAAGAAGACTTGATAGGAGAGGTGATCATATGAGGGGGGGAAAGGGGACAAATTCTTCTCCTTTGAAAACTTTCATGTTGTGGAGTGAGTCTAGTGCCTCTAGAAGAGGAAAGAGTAATAGGTAAAATGATTTAGTTCTATACTAAGGAAAAAAAAGAAAATTATTAAATATTAGCAAGATGTCTGATGGGTGAATTTAAGAGTGGTTTTATTTCACTGTCAAATTATTGGGCTTTCTTTTAACCACTTCCTGTTTGTACAGAAATCACTATTGTAGCACAACAAAAAGAAACCATTTGATTTGTACTGTATTGGCGTAATGTTATGGAAAACATCCACCACTAATAGGAATGGTCTTTATTGCTGCAGAGGGTTCTGGCTGGCAAGCTCACTTTACAAGGTGATGAGGTACAGTTTTCAATGCAGCATCTTGACAGCAGCTATCCAGCGTAAAGGGGATAGGCCAAATGATTCAGCTGGGCAGAAGGCATGGTGCTGTTTTGCAAGGGATGTCAGTGCTACAGGAGAATTCTTTATCTTTGTCTGCTCTTGTATACGTTGTTGGTTGCTACTGTAAGGGCCTCTTGTGCATCTGGACATACTTCCTTGGACAGTTGTGAGCACCCTCACAGTGAAGATCTTTCAGTGGGTTTGGCTAAAAGTGTTGTTACAAGTTTAGCGAAAAAAATAGGAACCAAAATTCCAACTTTCCATCCCCTTCAAGAATTTTTACTGTTACTTGGTTTAAGTGTGCAGACCTCTTCAGTGTGCCTACAGGAAAGTTTAGTGCAAATCTCTGAAAGCAACAGAAGAATAGCAACCTGATACGGTTAGGGGAGGGAAGCCGCAGCCCGTATTGCATAGATAGTAATACATAAACTTCTGTGTCCTAATGTGGAGCAGAATGAGTGCTTTAGTTGCAGCTAGTCTAATTCAGTTCTTGGAATTGCATTTCTTCTCATGTGCTACCTTAAAATAGTATTCTTAGGGTTGTCTTTAATAAGCAACAATTTCTCAAATTGTTTGCTTTTTCTACATACTTTTTGGTGTAATGATTAAGAATTTCTCTTCTACCTTTCCGATTACATTCACAGGGTGTGACTACTAATGAGTCAATAGTGAATCTTAAGATAAGAAACATAAACTGTCTAGTTCAGTGCAAGGAGATGACTTGTGGAGTTCTTGTGTGCGAAGCCGAGAAGCCCCTGGGATCAGACAGGTTTATCGTAAAATTTGATGTATTTAGTGGAAAACAATCCAAATAGCTGATAGTACAAATACCTGTTGCAGGATCTGAAAAACTAGATATACGCTAGGAAATACGGTCAAAAGGTGCAGGTGTGGAGTGACAGTTTTGTAACAACTTCCTGGTTTGATTCTTCATGCATTTTTTGTAACATCCAGTATTAGAATATAATTAAGTCTTCCCCCCCATTATTTGATTTGTAGACGACAGCTCTTTTGTAATAAGGTGAGGCAGTAGTAAATGATCTTACTCTTACAGTTTCATTAAAGGAAAATTTTTGCTACTTTGATTTCCTGTGTGCAGGGATAGTTTCCAATAAAGGGCTTTACAGACTGTTCAAGTTTACTTTCCAATATTAATAGCATGAAAACCAGTCTAAGCAAATCGAACTGCATGCTTACAATAGTTTGTTTTGCAAGACTACTATATGTTATGATATGCACTCATAATATATGCTAATAATGTGTACACATATATCCTATATATGCATTAGTAGAATCTGTAACAAAAGCATAGCTTCTAGAATATCATATTTCTACTGAAATACAGAATACTAATTAAATGAAAATGGATGATATTTGGAAATAACTTCTCCTAGATCTAGCTATTCAGTTAGTACTGTTGAAGAAACTGTTTACCTTTCAGAACACAGTTTGCAAAATCCACAGCCTACTGAAACTACTTTTGAGAATATGTGTCTTTACTGAAACCTATAAAAATTTTTAGATTTTTGCAGCACTAATTTGGTGATAAAATAATGCTTTACCCAGCTCACATTTAGTATTGGCTGCCACTATAGAGACTGAAAGTAAGCTGAAAAAATATTAGCGTTTGGTTTTGTTAGCATGCTTTGTTGTGAACTGCAGCAATTCAGGTGTTGGCACAATTTCATTCTTTCTGACTTGGTGATAACGTTTAAAAGAGAGGTAGAAGACAACTTGATATTGTTAACTTCCCAAATCACTTAAGCATGAATTGCAGAGGGGGCTTCTTTAGAGGTATCTTTGAGGGTGCTATCCAGAATTGTCATGGCACCATGATTTTCCTGGTTTACAGTCCTTACGATATTTGGTAGCTATGAACAGACAAGTTTTTGACAAAACTTCTAAACATGCTGTTGGTTAACATAGCTTCTAGAAAGAAGCCATTTTATAAAGGTGATGTTCCTTTTCTTTTTACTGGTTTTACATTATTTCAACCAGTGAGACATGCCCTGACTGTCAGGTTTTAGACAAACAGCAGTAAGAGGCAGCAGTGATGGTAGTTGAGATTATGCTTCTCCTATTCCTAGATAGCTGATTCTTTTCTACCAGTGAATGGAGTGCCTGTGTCCCAAACATGAATTTTTTGTTAACTTCTAGAGACCAAAGTCCCTCTGTGATTGTACTTCTGGTCTTGAAGCTTGCTTTATCTTTTTCCTGTGGAAGTTAGGGCATGGTCCTCTGTTTGGCAAGTCAGGTTTCTCCTGTTTCATCAGGCTCCAGTTGCTGCCAGGTTTGTCTCATTTTGGGTGGGAATAGCAAATGGTTCAGTTCTGTCTTACAACCTCTTTAGTTCTTTTGTTCAACAGAATGCCTTGCTAACCTCTGTTGAGTGACTGTATCATCTGGCAGGGTGCATGAAAAGGTGGCTTTGATAGGAACCCATAATCCATTTCCCCATGGTAGCTGTTAGTGGATGTGTTCTGCGTTAGTAAGTGACCATTTTCATTCACTGTTTTGTTATTGGGAATTTCAGCCCAAGATGTAAGTGGAAAAAGTCAAGAAGAGTAAGTTTGTATGTTCAGAATGAAATTGGCAGGTTGCTACAAGTACACACTGTCTTTTAGTGAAGCTGTATAGATGAATTTTTCAACTTGATAACAGCTATTATAATGATATTTGTGGGAGCTAAGGTCTTAAAGCAAATTTATCAGTATTTGCCCACTAAGGCTTATGAATGCAAATGTATTAACATATTAAAAGTCACTTGTGAAGCATAATGGTCATCCAAGTATTAAACCTTCCCATATAAGCAATAGTTGTAATTACCAGAATAACTGTAATTGACCTGTAATAGAAATGATGGTGGTAACATGACCAATAATTATGAATGAGATTAGAAACTGCAAGTGAAAGTGAGCTTATGACCCCAGAGTGAAATCGAAAACCTTCGTGTGCACAGGCTCTCAGTTTATTGGAAGGAAAGAGTTAGGTAACTTTTCCCTTCATTATAAACTTGACCTTGAGACTTGAAAAACTTAAGAAATATGTATCTTTTTTCTTAACTGTGCAATGCAATTGTCATAAGCTTCAGTTTATTTAAAATTCAACTCACAATTGCAAATACATTTAAACAATTTTTTAAAATCAATAACTTCATACCTACAACTGATGAAATTTCAAGCTGTGTATTGATTCTGTATAACAGTAGGCTTCTGTTGTCTGTCAAAAGCAAAATATTCATCCTGCTTCTTGCTGTCTAAGAAATTGGGAAAGCTGTGATCTGAAGACAAAACATCGCACTTCGTCCTAATGGATTTTTGAAGCATGCACACACTCCAGTGAGCTCTTCAAAAGCATGGAGTAGTCCTCCTACAAACAAACCATATCCAACCTTCTGTCACATTTCAGCCCATAAGTAAATGTTCACACAATCATAAATGCTTTTTTTCAGAAATGGAGTCATGATGTGGTTCTGTGAACCAGACTGAGCTGATCAGCTTGCTAAATCTGAAGGGTTAGTCCTCTCCTGTGCACAAACCTAGATGGTCATCTGAGCTGTCGGTGGGTTGCAGCATATGGAAAACTTTCTTTTTTCCCCCATCAGCCCCATAGTTGCTATTTGGACAGGATTAGAACTAAATCGGCTCACTGAGAGGGTCAGGTAGAAATGGGAATCGTTGAGAGCATGTGCTGTGGGAAAGGAATGGGAAGTAGAAGTAGGGAAAAGCGGAAGATCCATTTTAGCAACTGTAGCAGGGGTAGGATCTTGTATCAGCGCAACTTGTTTCATGGAATTGTACCCTTTAGGTAATTTTGTGTGCTGTAATCAGTATTTGAGAGCTTGTGGATCATGAGAAAAAGCCCTTTTTGCTTTTGTACTGAATTATAACTAAAGAAGTATGATTTTTTTTGTAACCTTTACCCTTCAGTGAATACTGTCATAATCCTCAATCTGTGCTAGAGTTAATAATGGCTCTAAACTCAAACAAAGCAAATTATGAGGAAAATGTAGGAAATAGTTACTAAGTCTCTCTCCATCATCAAGTTCTTTATCCTTATATAACTTGGTGATCTTTAATTAAATGTAAATGTAAAATTATCTGCAGTTCATTGGATGTTAAGATCCTTCCAGCTCTGGGGTGTAGACAGAAGTGTATCTCAATAGGATAGTTACACTGTTCCATGTAGTTGTCAATGTACTGATAACTCTGGAAATCTGAAAATCTCAAAATTAAAACTCATTACAAGACAAGATTAATATCTAGAGCATTCTCTGATGTATCATACAGTATATGAGCTGGTGGTAGCAAGAAGCTTGTTTGATGTCTCAGTAGTCAAAAAGATGCTCTTTTCAGCTGAGCTTAATTGAGAGAGCAGCTAATGTATTATTGGCAATGCACAAAGACTGCCCTACCAAGATACTCTACAGTCATTCATATAGATCACTAAATTTTTTTCAAATGTCAATCTGTTGCTAAAATTAAATTTCTTAAGGCAAAAATGTTTGTGAAAATACAGTGTGCTTTTTACTCTGAAAGGAAGTTGTACCTGCCTCTTCCCACTGAAGCAGTAGACACCTAAATGTTGTGCCCTGTATGGTAGTCAGCTATGGAAAAAACCCTGGGCTAGAAACCTAGTTAGAGAACAAAAGATGAGCTTATAGAATAGATTGTCTACTTAAAAGAACTGCAGCTAAATTTCTGTTTATTCCAAATATATCTGTGTTGGTAAAAGTAAGTTGTCTATAAAACTTAAAAAGAAATTTTAGATCATCTTACTTTATAAGTGCTGCATGAAAGTTATCCACTGTTCTGATGTCAAGCCCAATGTACTTTATCTTGAATGACAGTAAGCTGGTTTGGGGAATTAAAAGAGCCTTCAAAGGTTCAAGTACTTGGGAATTATTCCACATGTTTAATGTAACGTCTTCCTTATTTGAGCAATAAGGGACATGCTTTGCCTCATTCATTTTGAAATAAGCCATGAGTGCTGCTCCTATTTTTAGACATACAGTTTACCGCTAGTACTTGCATGACATTGGGCATGTTTAAGAGCATGCCTAAGAAACTGAGTCCCTTAAGGGAAGGAATATCTAGTTCCAGGTTGATGGGATTTGGGTCTAAGCACTAACAGGACTGGACAAGCAGTAGAACTTGAGGCTCAGCAGTGCAGTTAGGTGAATTGAGACTTTGGGTGCTTTCATCTAGGGGAGCATTTGATTACAGTTTTGGATTTTTATTCCTGTGTTGTGTGTTCTTGTCACTTCTACATCCACTCAGACCTGTTTTCATCCCTGGGATTCAAGATACTCGCTAGCCTCCATCAACAGTGCTTTTGCTAGTGATAATATGTACAACAGTGAGAGTAAATATAATGAGTAGCAAGAGTAATGGGGATGTAGCATTTGGGATCAAGTCTGAGAGTATTGAAAGGGATCTGATTCATTTGTTGCAGCGATATATGCTGCATGAGGTTCTTAAAGGGACATTTCCCCTGACATGCTTTTAGCAAACCACACTAAATGTTGGTTGTTCATTATATAGCTTAAGTGCTAAAGTTTATATTCGTTGAACTCGCATGCGGGCCTTGTCTGTTTTTCCAGGTTCTTTGTACTGTGTAAACTTGAGTCATAATTACTACTGTTGTCAGGAGGTGTTGGTTAATTTGTTCTGATGATACATTCGCATTTTGCTCAATCACAGCAACTTAGGAGAACTTGGTCAATTGTAGGTACTTACTTGGTTTTGTTCCTTCTGATTTCTTGTGTGTCAGTCATGCTCTATTTGGTTTTGTGCCATGTAGTAGTGAAAACTTCTGTACTTCGGATTCATAGGTTGCAGTCTTTTAAGTCACATAAAAGCCATTAAATGATGAAGCTTTTAAACACACTACTCTTCTCAAGTGATTTTATTTTGTTAAAAACTCCTAATATCATTTAGCAGTCAAGTCACTTAGATTTCCTTTTTTCAGTCTCTCTAGTCACCTTGTATGTTATCTATTAGGGCTTTGTTGAAAGTATACAGTTGCTCACAATAAAAGCTGCAAAAATAAGTTGTAGTACCTGCAACATCCTCATCATGCACATCATAATGGGAGTTCCTTTCTAATATTTCATAAGAGCTACTTTCTAATATTATTTTCAAAATAAAAATTACTGTGTGATAACTGAAGATGGTGAGTTACTTCCCATTCTGTGTGTGCGACTTGTTAAATAAACCCCTTGGTTGGCTTTTTGAAGTTCTTCATTAAGTGACAAGGTGGATGTTATATGGACATTCCTGGTATATGGGTTATTCCTGGTTTTTGCAGTTTGTAGGCCAAGTTTATTTCTCTTATACACAAATAAAGGATAAAACTGTAACTAAGTAATCTGAAGAGGACTCACGAAAAAAAGTTGATAAATCAATAGAGTCTTACAGAGATGCAAAATCTGTAATTTAAATTTCAGAAATTTTATAACAAGGTTGTATTTCTGTACCAAGAAATTAATCTGACTAGTACATACAGCTATTTTCACTAAAATTGGTCCTTTTTTTATCTCAGTTGCTTCAAAAAGGAGTTGGATATTGAAATGTTTTTAGGAAGAAGATGGGGAAACACTTCCTGGGAGCAGGTGGATTTCTGATAAGTATTTCGTAATTCTGACATTTTACGGGTCTGAAAACTGAGACACAATGAAGCAACATATGTGTAACAGGTGGTCTAATCCATGTAGATGCTGTGCATAAATTAGTGGTTTAAAACCGAGCTTGTACTGATTAATAAGGAGTCTTTTTGTTACTGCTGTCTTCTGAAATGAGCTTTGTAGCACTGTAGCTTGAAAGATAGTACTGTGGAGAGGGGTGTGAAGAATATAAACTAATTTCTAGTGGAAAGGTTGGCATTACACAGGTTTCTTTTTCTTGAAACTGATGACACTTTCTTTCCTCTTAGCTGACCCAGTTACTTGGAATAATTTTCATTTTTCAATACTCTTGATCAAGTAAATGTAAAAAACACTCCTTGGTGATGATAAAATTAATTCTAGCATACTAAAATACCTCTACAATTTTTTCTGTGTTCCATGAAGACTTTTCATCATAACAATTTAGGTAACTGTCCAATACTTGTCTTAATTTGTAGATGTTTAATCTGATGTAAAACTTGCATAAATTATACTTTCTGTTGTGAAGTGGAAGTGGACTCTGGGACTGGGGAGAATTTTTGTGCGATGCTGGTCTATGTGAAGGTGTGATATGTGAAGTACTGATAAGAATTTGAGAAAGCTAAAGAAAACCAGGATAAGTTTGGTAAAGCTTAATTTTGGGGGGCAGAAAATAGGCTATTACGGTACAAGGCTTTATTCTTTTCTGCTGTTAGATTTTAGCCAGTATGTGTGTCTTAAAGGGCTAACTTAAAAATAAGACTTTGGACCATAGGAAATAAACCTACAAAGGAATATAATATTTTTCTGCAGATAACTGTTTTCTGTTTTGCATTGTTTCTTGTACTGGGATTCAGCTTCAGTATCACTGAAACTTCAGAACAAATCTGGCTTTTAACTTGTAACGAGAATAGGTACAGATAAACACTCTTGTACTGTTTTGTTTTAACTAGAGCTTGATTATCTGGGCTTCTGTAAATTTAATGCCCAAACTGGCTTTTTAATGTCATTGCCGTAAGTGATTAAGCAACATATGTTTTAGAAGAAACTACTACTCAAAATTTACAATGTCAGACAGATCGGTTGGCTCACTGTGCTGTACAATATTTGACCAAAAGTCAAAATTATGGGAGTGTATTATAAACCAAGGCTTAGATTATGAAGGGACAACCTTAGTTCAGATAAAGCAGTCTTTGTGTCTCGTGCTTCAGGCTCTAAACCTGTCTTTATGCAGCTTCATTTCAGTAGGAAACCAGCTAAAGAACAAAAAGGTTGAGTTTTATGTTTTTCTATCTGTGTGGTGCAAGCTGTCAAACAGCAATTGGGAATGAAGAGAATCTCCATTTTGAGGCCATCTGTAGGTTCTTTTGTCTGAACCTGACAAGAGGTCATGGCAGATGGTGGGGTCACAAAGTCTGGCTTCTCGAGCTTGACAGAATGTGTTCATAAAGCTGGAAGAATACCAACTGTTCGTACTGGCTGAAGAGCATTGTGGCAAAGAACTGTAATAGTTTGTGGACAATACCTTGTGGATCACTATGCTTGACAGCAAATAACTTGTCAAAGATGAAACTAGTTTGCTTATCTGTAAACTGGTTAAAACTGCTTACCAAATGTGTTCTTACCTATGTTTTATTTGAGTAAATTAATTGTAAAGCCTCTTACAGCAAGAGAAGGAGGTCAAACTGCATAATGAATTTTGGCCAGAGCTCTAGATGATGTATTTGGAGAGTTTGTGTGGAAGGAGAAGGAAGGTAGAAAAGAAAAGGCATGTAGAATACAGTTTTCAGACACAATGCAAGGATTCAGTATTTGCTCTTTGCCATGATCACTAAAGCTTTATGGCTTTTCTGTGGCTCTTTATTAGGTTTCAGGATTGCTACACGGATCCAGTAGCCCTTTTCCCCAGGGTGTGAATACATATCTCTCTGTAGTGTCTTCTCTCAAGGCAGAGAAAAATGCTTCTTACTTTCTTGGATATTTTCTTGTGAAACTAAAACTTACAAGTTTTCATGGGAGAATGTCTTAGTAGACAGAATTGTGTGGTGTTCACATGCTGGACTAACTGCTTAATTACGGCTGCAGTAAATTGAGGCACTAAGGAAGATAAATTCAACTCATTCAACAGGAAATGGAGAACACCTCTAAGTTGAATAAAATGTTTTTCCACTAACTCTAATATTGATATGATGTCTGAATAAACTAAGAAAACTATAGAAACATCCTAGAATTTAGAATTCTTCTGGATTGTCCCAACCCACTAATGCAGTGATAGTAGAGTTCCCCATTAGCTATGCACACTACTGAAACAATTTTTGGCACTTTTCTAGAAGGGAGGTGAAGACACTGGCCGTTCTCAAACTCTGCGTAGGTTAAAAGGTAGAGGAGATAGTATGAATTGCACCCTGCTTTTGTAGCTGGTGAGTTCTGTAAATGGTCATGACTCATATTTGGTAACTAGTTTAGGGAACTTCCAAAAGATTTTCCTGGATTGATTCCACACTTGAAAGTGTGAACAGTTCTCCCTCTCTTACACATCCAAGTGCAATTCAGATGTCTCTTGTAGTCAATTTTTTTTACCAACAAGTAGTACTTGCAAAGTACTTCCAAAGTACTTAAATGTTTTGTCAAGTTAATTCTATCTTTAAAATGGTTTGTGCTGCCAGCATTGATTTGTAACTCATTTTCTTCTGTTTTCTGTAAGACTTCTGGAAGTTTTGATTTAAAAAAGAAGTCACTTTGAAGTATTTTTCAGTATACCAAAATGTTTGTCTTTTCTTGGAATTCTAATATTACAATTCTAATTACATAGGTTTAATAAAAAAGCCTGAAAACACTGAAAAGATGAGTTTGAACTGGAAAGTTTTTTCTTGGGTGTTTTCTAAAAATACTTAATGTTTGCTGTGTGTATACATTTGACAGTATTTCCTACTTTTTATCAAGATCTTTGGATGTCTGCAGTGATGGAATTGGGAACTTACTCTGTTGGAGACATGATAGAGAATTAAGTCACTTCCAGTTTTTAGTCAATCTGCGTTAGATACAAATAATTGCATGGTTTTAATTACAAGACTTTAGTAATGGTATGACACGTTTTGCTAGCACATTCATATAGTTAGGCCTCTATGTGTAAAGTTGGGCCTTTATACATTTCTGCCTGTTCCAAGTAATGTACATTTCTAGTATCTGCACAGAACCTGACTATTGAGGTGATTGATTTTATTAAAAAGTAAAAAAACCAAACCAAACCAATCTCTATCCTCTGGAGATGCAGGGTTTCAGCTAGAGAGGTAACTGAAAATATATTCTAAGATATTTTTTTAACTTTCTTACAGGATGTTCATTTTAAAGATACTGTGAAGATGAAAAGGGGTATCTTATGGTTTTACGGAATATAAAGCAATATTGTCTGACATGACGGCAAAAAATGTAAGTATAATTCTACAAGATGTATTACTTTTTATATTGGCATGCTGCCAGTCACTTCTGCCTTTCAGAATTGAAAGGTATTTGTATTTGTCCTTACAAGAAATCAAACACAAAGACCTTCAAATTAAAAAATCTTGTCCAATTTTTGTATGTCACAAACGTGTACCCCATCATCTTCTGTAGTATTTTGACAAATTTAAACTGGTTAGAAGCTCTTTAAGGCTGGCAAGTTTACTCAGCTATAGGTCAGGTTGAAAACTGGAGCAATGCTTTATGCTGTTTCCTTTCTGATCCTTATGGGTCCCTTCCAACCTGAGGTATTCTATGATTCCTCTTAACATTGCTCCAGGCTTCTCATTTTATTGCAGCATCTCACCTTTGCAGCAGAGTAAAATACTTCTACTGAGTCTGAGTCTCAAAACTCAAGAAAAAAACAGCAAGATGGCATATTTCTTTACTAATGTCGGCACACTCTTGATTTCTGGAAGACTGAGGGCCTTCCTGTTTCTTTGTCTGCCACATTAAAAAGTCTGTATTATGGTGTCTAGAGGCTCTATACGTGACTCCTCTATCCTGAGTTCTGAGGAAGCTTATGAAGTGTCTAACATCCTGACCTTAATTTTCTGCCTAATGAGCTGTGCTTCCTGAGATACACAATTTGTATAGAGAACAGTTCTGATTAAGTTTGGTGGTCAGTGAGTTGAGTATGACTTTGGGCCCTGGACAATTAACCTGTTGACTGCCTTTGATGGGGCATCCTACAGTCTAATTAAAGCTGAACAGGTTTAGGAACCAACATGACTAAAGAAGTACCCCACAATAATAGTGCAGATAACCCTAGCATGGCTCTCTGTTCAGTAACTGCAAAACCTTTTGTGCGTATTTGGTTAGATTGATGCTAAGGGCATAGTTTGGTTAAATTCATTCTCAAGTCTTGGAAATTTCTTTTCTGTTGGCTTTATTAATAGCTTCATTTGGTGTTGAGTTCCAGGTAAGGCTTTCAGATGTCTTATGTCTGACTGCGTCAAGCTGACCAAGCCAGAAAATAAATTGATGTGTATATGCAAAGCCCTTTGACTTGCTTATTTCATAGGCCATATTCAACTGTAGTATAAATAGGTAATTCTACTGATGTATGTGGAACAGCTGCACAAATCCAAATAATTTGTGGTTTTGACCTTGCAAAGGATAAATACCAATGCCAATAAAATCCATGGAGTGTTGTGTGATAAGAGTTATAGAGTGACATGGGTCAGAAGGGATCTCAGGAGGCCATCTACTCTGGTGCTTTGTGTAAAGCTCTTTCACACTTGATTTCAGAACCCAGTTGCTTGGTGCTTTGTTCAGGCTGCCGGTTTTGAAAACCTCCAAGGACAGACATAAGACATTCAGTCTGGGCAACCTATTCTTGTGCTGAATATAGAAATATGGTTTTGCTGTTTACTTTAATGCAAGGTTTTAGTTATTTTATAGAACAAATATTTTATTGGTATGTAGTCTTTGAAATTTTGCATATTAAACTATGCAAACCTAGTTATTTAGCTCATGTTTATGGGTTTATTTTTAAAAAAATCAGGTACTGTGGTGCAGATGGAAGTAGAACTCAGTTTTCATTTTGTTAAGTATACCCATTCAAAGGATTTGTAAAATAAATAACTGTAAAAACAAGGGTGGTCATATGCTTTCCATCCTTATTTGTAGCACTTCTTCAGGATTTCCCAATCTTAGTTACTCAGAACTGCATGCTCAGGGCAATAGTGTCAGCCCCAGTGTTTTCTATTGCTGTTAGAAGGCCCAGGAATGCTTCTGAATTTGCAGAGTTCCAGGGTTTAGGATATGTCAGTGGGTTTCTGCAGCCTGAAACCTGTTTCAAATGTAAGGTTAGTGTTTGTCTCTTACACTGTCTGAAATACTTCAATTATCTGCAGAGTGAATTGAGGGAGAGAGCTTCTCTGCAGACGTATTTCCATCTTTTTTTTCATTCTGTTGAAGCATCAAGGAAAGGGAACTTTAACTGGAGTGTGGACATCTTCTGGGAAGATCTTAAAGGGCATGTATCTTTCATCAAACATGTACACATCAGGATGCTGTCACCTCTATGTTCTGAAATCACTACCCCTCAACTGGGACACAGTAGTCTAGAGATGTGTGTTCAGTGTTTTAATTGAAGCACCAATATGAATAAATAGGTAAATGTATGGTTGTAAAGCTAGAGCTGAAGGTTCAACTGTGAACAAATTGCAATGCTGTCTTTGAAGATGTTCATGGGTATCGTAATTTTTATCCTTTCTCTTGGAATGAGTGAAGGCCCTTATATCTGACACTTGATATTTATCCCTGTGGCTCCCCTCTTCCTTCTCTGAATTAAACTTTTCTCGTATTTGTGGTGTTCTATTTCTTACAGAGGCAGGGGTCCTAGGGGGAAGCTGATGCAGTTATTTATTGTGCAAAGGCAGCAGTAGTATGGTCCAAGAGTGCTGGCTTTTCATCTTGGCTATGCAGTCATGATGCCCTTTTAATGCTATATGCTATGCAATTTACTAACCTTTCCAACCTCTATAAAGATCTCAAGACTACATTTTCAGTGTAAGGAATAACAGTGACCTCTTACCACATGAGCTTTCCTTGCTGCCCAAGCACCCAGGGGAAAGAATACTAGAACGCTGCTGTTTTCTGTATGGACGTGCTACAAAACGTGATAGACGTTTTGCGTTTGTTTTTATGTCTTCCTCCTCTTTCCCCTGCTCCAATCCAGGCGTTCCTGTTCATGTCCTCCCCAGCCCTGCTGCACTGCCTCTGCACCGCTGCCACCTGGTGGGAGACAAAAGGGAAAACAGAGGAAAAAATGAGACAGACTTGCTCTGTTTCAAAAAGCAACTTCTCGTCATACCATAGTCTGTAACAACCAAAGCATTTGGTTGCCCGTTGGAAGTAGTACATGACCGTCTAATTGGGTGTGACAGGGAAGAGCAAGTTTGATACGGACAACATTAGAGATAAACTGATGAACTATATTGAGCACCTCTAAGGGCTTGTTTACAGAAGCAAGTAACGTAGCACATTTAGGCAATATTTTATGATCAGGGTAGTGCAGCAGCAGTTAATGTTCATATGCTGCTCCTGATGATGAAAAAATCTAAATAGAAGTAGTTTCAAAAGAGTCTGTCACAATGCTGTGTGCAGATTTTCCCCTTCAAAAATTACTTGCTGAATACAAGTTCTCTAGTGGAACTGAGCGGTTGAATGCCTGTAGTAGGTATTTTTTGTTTGTGTGTAGTTTTTTTAGTGTCATGTTGCTACTACTGTTTAATTTGCCTGCAATGAAATGATTCTCTAATTTGATATGATTAAAATTCTACAAGCGGCCCTAGCATATGCTCCATTATTACTACATACATCTATAAAATAAAGCGAATATTTGATCCTTGATTGTATGTATGGTTGATTTTTCTTAACTTGGGTACCTGAACTCTTTGCCCCAATTATACTAAAATTTTACAATATTTTATAATACTTTATAATTAAAAAAAAAATTTTGTAGTATTTTGTTTAATTGCCTACTGCTCCAATGGAGCTCAGTCCCTCAGTGCTTATCATAGCTTCCATCTTGGAAGCAAAACAATGGACAGAGGTTACTAAGGTGGTGTGAACACAATGCTCTGAAACTGCAGAATGCCTTATCATTACTTGCTGTTGCTGGGCCCATCCCTTGTTAGTTGGGATCTGAGGGACTTTCCATCTCTTCCCTCCGTCATCCAGAAATAATGATCTTACATTTTTTCTATACAAACTCCACCTTTCTATGCTTTGTGTACATGCCAAAATCTGAGATGCACCATTCTGTATGTGATTTAAGTTCTCCATGTCTCTGGTAATTTACCCTCAGGGCAAATCAGTTTATATCTGAAGACTTGTATTTAAAATGCATCAGTAGTCACACCACCTCAGACCTGTGACTCCATGCAGCTTAGGACTGAGAATACTGGGCATCAGGCAGATTTCTGCTGTGTTATGGTGGCAACTGCTCTGTTTGACTTGGAGGGGACAGTGACTTACACCATTATAACCAGAATGGGCTGCTTGGTTGTGTGTAGTACAGTATCAGAGTATTTAGGGGGCTTGGGGGGCAAGAACTTAGCTAAAATTATGTTTGTCTTCATATATACACAGTAAATGTCTTGGATCCTTTGCTCTGAATCTCATGCTCTTGATAGACTCTAGTATCCATAGGACTATGATGTTTCAGAAATGCGGAACAGAATAATACTGTTAGTTGCATACTAGAAAACATAGAAAGGTTTATTGTATTTTAAGACTCCAAAAATGTTTTGTTCAGGTTGGTGTGACTTCCACAAATGGAGACTTGAAAGGATTTATAGATCAAAACCAGAGTCCAACAAAAGGTAAGAGAATTTTATTTATACATAGAAAAGAAGCATACATTATGACTTATTTCTCTCTTATGTTTACTAAATTAGTATCAATGCTGATTTCACTGCATATGGTTGGTTCAGTTTTGGAAGACTCAGAATTGAAATGTTCGAAATGTATTTTGTACTTGCACACTGGTAGATGTTTTATTACTGACATGCAAGTGTCAGTAACAAAGATTCGAAGATCTTCAGGTTTTCAGAGGGGAAAAGAGAGTGTAGTAAAAAAAAATTTAGAGGATAAAATAAGCCCTTTTTCGTTCCTTGATGGTGAATAGTGTGCTAGTTTGCTGATTTCCACCCCACCCTTAAAGTTCCCAGACTCTGTTGTAGCCCAAATGGGAGAGAAGGTTAAGCGTGACTTCGTGGTCAGTGATATCTTGTGGTACTTCTAGAAGCATCACTTTTGACTCTAGAACAGTGCGTTGGCCGTCAGGACAGCTGCAGGATTCCAGTAAGATAAAACTGCAACCCCTTATCACTGTTAGAAGACTTGAGGATTACAATTCAGGAAAGGCTTCAGTCAACCTTTCTAGTAAATACTGGTTTGGTGTTATCCACTGCAATAAACAAATGCATGTACTAGCTGGAAGAATGATTTTTGGCTCATCATGACACTTTAGGTGCATCAGACTTCAGAGTCTGAAAAAACGAAAGAGTCTAAACAGAAAATGGCTAGAGCTACAGTATCTTCCTAGTTTTCTAAACTGTGCAGAACATTACAGACTGTTTTTAGGACTTTGAGAATTAATTTATTGTGTACTGGTGAGATAAGTGCCCTTTGTGTTTCATTATTTTGTGATTATTGTGTTTAGGGAATTACTGTGTCTGTTGATACTACAGAATAAGACTAAAATAAGTGCAACATTTTCAAATAATTTCTGAGAGAAGCAATTGATTTGTTCAGAGAATAACTGAATTTAATAACTTTAACAGTAACATCCTATACTTTATAGTAGTAATATCTCAGGTACCCTTATCCCAGTTTTTATTAGATTTTGCTTCTGGGATGATGGATGTATTATTTACTTCCATACTTCTGTATTGTCCAAAATGTTATGCTCTAATTTTTTTTTTTAAACCTTGAGGTATAATTAAAAATAACTGACATCTCTACTGAGATCTTGTTCACACTGGCTTATTTTTCCTGGAGAATCAAATACTCCATAAAAGCTGGAAAAACTTGCATGCCAGTATCTAAGCTGTTTCTTACTTTCAGTCGGAAGTATCCTTTACTTACTACTTCTGGCATGTCCACTGTTGAACTCTGGAAATTAAGGAAAGGGGCAGGAAGAAAGTCCAAACAGGCATTCAGATCCACTATCTCTTAACAAGGCTTTGTGAACTTCCTAATTAATACAGGGTTTACTGTTTTATCCATTATTTAAGTTAACTCATTTGCTATAGTAAAAATAAAGGCAATTTATTGCTATATACCTGGGCCTGTTCATAATGAGCCTTCAGAGTGTTCTTAGACTGAAGCATGATGGATTTAGGCTATGTTCAAGAGCAAAAGAGAGGCCATTTGCTCACATAAGGGTCTTCTTGAAAGCATCAGATTTCAAGTGCTAAAATATTTTGTTTAGAAAAGTTGCAATTAAGTTTTTTTCTTTCCAAAAAGATAATTATTTGTGGTGTGTGTTTATTTGTTATTTGGCTCTAGCACAAACATACTAATTTAGTATCAATATTGCATTAAAGGAACACTTCAGATTCCAGTGCTGAGCCATGAGCACATAGAAAATTCCTTCCAAATTTTGTCTTCCTTTTTTTTAAAGGACTCTGATCTTTTATTATACTATGAGATCTATTGTGTAATCCTGATTTTACTAGGTTTCATTTTGAAAAATGCTGGACTGTTCTAGGTGAACCCACTGCTTTGCCACTTTGCCTAATAACAGTAGACTACCACCTGGATCTTTGAGGATGCTGTTTCAAACTGCAGAATGTCTTGAAACACCAAATCAGCTGTTGCTCTTCCTGTACTCATACAGCTGCAGTCTCATTCTGTAGCATTAGTACCACTAGGTATAGTTTTGTAGAGCAAATTTTCTGACTTTTTCACACTAAAAATGTGTAATCAAAATAGCTAGTCACTTGATCCTTGCACTCTAAAATTACTTACCCTGCTTTTTTCCGCTCCCAAGTCTTAACTTTCAAAATCTCTTTTCTCCCCATGTTTTCCCCCTGAACCATCTGAGGCAGTTACTCTGCTGCTGCTGTCCTAGTGTGTGTTTGATGAAGCTTCATTTATCTTTCCCACCGTGACCTGTAGTGTCCATGCACAACTTCTGGATATTTTCCAGGTTTATTTTGCTACAGGAAAAGTCAATGCTCACTGACTGCTTAGGTATTGCAATCTAATCTGTAAATCTGTGTCTAATCTGTACTGTTGTGTCACTTCTGCTGATTTTTAAATCTGAATTACTGTTCCTAAATAGGTTGACAGATTTTTTTGTTCATTTGTGGATTCAGTTTTCTTACTACTTGCTCATTTCCTGTGCTTGTTAGCTAATACTGTGGTCTTCTTGCTCTCGCTTTTTTTGATTCAGACTTTTCAGAATACTTTCAGTATTTTTTTTTTCCTTGTATAGATGGTATCTAGGAAAAAGAAGCAATTCAAGTACCTGATGCAATACAGATTTACTAAGGAACTTGATATTTTAAATGTGATGATTGCAGAATCAAAGCACATGCATCCATAAAAAGACTTACTGCCTAATTCTGAAGGGAACTAGATTTTTCTTTCTAGGTGTGCCTAGAAGTAGTACCGCAGTGCTCAGCAGAGCATTAACTCAGAATGTTTTTTACTTAGTTTACCGAACAATTCCCATCCAACAGACAATTTACTTTCCTACATTTGTTGCCTTTAACTCATAGGCAACAGGCTCTTTTGGCTAAAGGATCTCCATTTGGAGCTTGTTTCCTCTGCTTGAAAAGAATACGCGTTGGATCTGAGAGGGAATGCCACATGCAGCTGGCTCTTGACTACCAGCCAGGGTTCTCGCTTAATGTCAGGGACTGCTTGTTGCGAGGACGGTCATTGGGTAAAATACTTGAAGTAGTCCACACAGCACAGCCTGGGTATCTCCTTTCTGGAAGTCATTTTTACTCACGTTTTCACTCAGTCTTTGACATAGATTTTTATTGTTACGGTCAAAATTGTTCATCTATGGCAAGCTGGGCTGACTATGCTTCATTTCCTTATCTGAAAGTACCTGGCAGACTAGTCATTAAAATAATTCCTGTAGGAGACCTGCATTTTAATTGAAAATGGGCCCTGGTTCTCCTTCTTTAGTGAATGAATACTCTTGGGTTACTGAATGCAAAAGGGATGCTTCCTCTCACGTTTTGGAGAACAGAGGTGATCATTGCTATTCTTAGCCTTGGGGACAGATCTGTACGGATGCGTTAGGTATTCTTCTACTGTTTTGTCATGGATTGTGCCTGTTGGGAGAAACTCCTGGTATGCTCCATGCTGACAAGACTGACACACTCCTGGGTGTAGGCAGAACTTTGGTGCCTAGTAAAGTTAATTGACAACAGCTAAGGTACTCTGTTACTTAGGCAAAATCCTGGTTTAAATGGCAAGACGTCTTTGTGGATTTGGCCGGTTCTGTTAAAATTATTAAGTATAATAGTTCAAGTTAGTTCTTAAACACATAGAACTAGGTTTGTGAATGAGTTGGATGGTGACAGTTCAGTTGTGGGTTTGGGGTGATTGTTTCAAACTGTGGATGAATTAAATCAGACATGCTGTACAGTTCACGTTGAAAAGTTGTATGTGTCACTAGAATTTAAAATTTAATCTGTTTGGGAGACATTCCCAGTCAATAAGTTAAACACTTCCAGTTTTGTAATCCTGTTCATACATAAAAATGGAAAGTAAAATCCCTTCCTGATGATTCCAAGCTGAGGGCAGGTCTGTATTAGCACTTGGCTGCTTGTCCCATAAAGCCACCTCGCCTGCCCTCTGTGCATCCACGTGCATGTCCATGGCTCGGAGGGCTCCGTTCTAATTTAAGCAGTAGCGCTAAGGCTACCTGAGCCCTGTAATAAGGTTTGCAATCGGGTATTACTTGCAAAATCATTTTGGTAGTCACAGCAGCTGCTGCTTCTCAGCTGTAAATTCAGTGAGATGTGGTGCCATCAGGTGAGCACTCTAATGCAACACACCTGAAATGAGGTAATCTGTTACCTCTGCAGCGACGGCTCCTGAAGATTCCTTTGAACAAAACAAGATACGCAGAGAACTCCAAATGTGAAAGCAACGGCAGATTTACAAGATTTCTGCTTGATCTGTGCAGTTGTGCGCAGCAGGCAGAGGTGCGGCGGGCCGGGGCGGAGGAGCCATGGCTGCGCACCCCGCGGGCCGCCCGCTGCGGGGGCAGGACGGGGCCGCCTGTCGCTGCAGCTCCGGCTCGGGCAAAGCGCCCTGTCCCCGGCCAGAGCGGGGCTGTGCCGCGGGGCTGGCTCCCGCGAGGCGCTGACGTTTCTCGCCCTGGGACCCCCAAACTCCAACCCTTCCCCGGCCGTGCTGCAGCGCGGGACCGGCTGCATCCAAGGTGTCTGTTTGCGTTTAGGAACGCCGGCGTGAAAGGCAGCATCTGCCTCGCACAGGCGGCGGGGAGAGGCCTGCTCAGGCGGGCCGGGGCCGTGCCCCGCGTGCGGCCGCGGGGGGCGGGCCCCGCCGGGGAGCCGCTCTCTGTCGCGCCGGGCTCAAACTTACCGCCGCGCCGCTCGGGGGGGCGGGACCGCCCGGCGCCGCCGCCCGGGGCGGGGAGGGAGGCGCAGGAGGCAGCTCTGACCGAACCCGGGTAGCGGCCGCGAAGAGGTTTTGCAGGAAACGCGCGCGGAAGTGCCCAGACCGCGTGTGGTGCGCCAGAGGGGCGTGCTGCCGGCGGGGGGGCCTCCCCGGCCGGGGGCATTCGGGGGGGGACGGGACGGCCCCGCGCCGGCTGGAGGGCAGC
The DNA here is from genome assembly GCA_034008185.1 of Gorsachius magnificus. Taxonomy (NCBI): domain Eukaryota; kingdom Metazoa; phylum Chordata; class Aves; order Pelecaniformes; family Ardeidae; genus Gorsachius; species Gorsachius magnificus. The sequence goes on along the minus strand of CM067087.1, from coordinate 31,712,521 downwards.
TCTGCGGGAAGGGACCGCGGGGTGCTGGCGGGGAGCCCTTGCCCGGTGGAAGGGTAGCGGTGTCCGGGGCTCCGCGGGGAGGAGTGGGGCAGCGGGCCCTTCCCCTCCGCGCCGCCCTGGTGAGGCCGCTGCCGGGGTACTGGGTCCCGTTACGGGGTTCCCCAGTGCAAGAGACAGACGTAGTGTAGAGGGTCCCGGCAAGGGCCATTAAGATCACAACAGGCTGGAACATCTCTCATAAGAGGAAAGGCTGAGAGAGCTGGGGCTGTAGTGTGGGGAAGAGACGGCTTCGGGGAACCTACCAGTGTGTATAAACCCCTGAGGGGAGGGTGCATGGAGGATGGAGCCAGGCTCTCTTCAGTGGTGCTCAGTGACAGGACCAGAGGCAATGGGCACAGACTGAAACAGGAGGGTTATTCTGAACATCAGAAAACACTTTTTTCACTGTGGGGGTGACCGAGCACTGGCACACGTTGCCCAGAGAGGTTGTGGAGCCTCCATTCTTGGAGATACTGAGAAGCCCTCTGGACGTGGTCCTGAGCAGCCTGCTCTGGCTGACCCTGCTTAAGCAGGGGGGTTGGACAAGTGACCTGCAGAGGTCCCTCCCAACCACTCTGCGATTCTGCATGCAGATTCTTGTAACTTTGCTTGTACATGTTTTACCAAGAATAGTTAGTTTAGGTTGGGGGGCGTTTAGATATGAGTTAATGTTTTTCATAAACTTGAGAAGTTGGGGGTTGATCAGAATTATTAGTTATGACAAAAACAACAGCAAAATCATTAGAAATTATCAGGAAGGCTCGGGTTTGGGGAAAAAAATTCTTACCAGACTTTTAGCTGGAAAACTCCTAATGAGAATTTGTTTAATAATACTGTTTCTAAGCTCTTGTTTTGGTGTGCCTTTAGCTTATTTTAGAAGTACTTGACATACATGATCTGCAAGTAAGGGATATTCCTAAAAGTAAATCGGATCAATTAAATACACAGAGGAGTCACCTGGAGCAGAAGCTTAATTTTCAATAGATAATGACCTGAAAATTTAAAGAACTCTAAATTTGTAAGTGCCTGTAAAAAAAAAAATAATAAAAGCTACTGAAATCATAGTTTGTTACCTTTCTTGGGGAATACTCTTGCACGTAAAAAATTAGTTCAGTTCACATGTTAACCGTTCTGTTTGCGTCCTAAACAAAAATTTATTGGCTGACCCAGTCTGTCTGTATCCAAGTGAAGGCACTGGGTACTGAACTACTTTTGTCTATGAACAGTGAGTTGACAGTTATTTAATAGCATGTGGAAGAAAAAAAGCAACAGTTTTCAACTGGTTAACTATGAGTGACATATTTGATTGTCACGTTAAAATGTATAAAGTAGATCATACTGTCCTTAATACTTTTTTGTTATTATATTCTTCAATTCTGTGAATTTACATGGTGTTCTCTGTTTATTGCTGTGGAGGGAAAAGGGAGTCCAGCTCCAGACTGCCAGTCTTGCAACAGGCTCCATGAGGGGGGATCCCTTAATCAGATCAAATTGCAATCCAGATTGCTTTGGGTGGGAGTCTTAAATTTTAATACAACTTCACAATGAACTTTGTTTCAATACATCTTTTTTTAATGCAGTACCTAATTTTTACTAAGTCCTGATAGGGCTGGCGTTTTAGAAACTTGCACAGGACTGCCATATGCCTGTGCTACTGTGATGGAAGCAGTAAGACAGGTCTCTTTTTTTTTTCTTTCTTTCTTTTTTTTTTCCATTAACATTTTTACCATTTTCTGCCTTTCCTTGTGATGTAGTCTTTTGCTTGCTTTGATAGACATCTTCTCTGGCAACAGTGCCAGTTAAGTTGGCTCAGGTCACCTCATGGCTTCTTTTGAACATTTAAACTTTGCTTAGTGCCAGAATAGCTGTGTAGGTGGCTGCGCAGTTCACTGGACCCAGGAACAGATTCAGCCAAAAAATACCCATTGTTCCCCCTTGCCAAAGGAAAAGAAGGCAAGCTCTGCATAGCTATAGCTGTGGCTCTGCTGGCTTGCGGGCAGGAATGAGCATTGGTGATGAGGTCTGCGTGAATGAATTTTAGTGGCAGCGTGCTGAATATCTGACCAGGGCCTTAGGGGTTTCCAGCTTGAGGCCTGAAGAGCGCTGGGAGTTCATTGTGTGCTTGAAGTGATCTGCTAAAATGACGAAGACAACAGAATCAGTTATCAATAGGCATATGCTTGGTACTTTGAGATTCATACAACTGTTAACTCTTACAAATTTGCCTCAAATTGAACAGTAAAAGACTGAAAATGTACTGGGCAGTGTAAGCCTGAAGTACACTGAAATATTGTATGCCCCTTTTTGTTTTTTCTTTTCTACAGATCTCTTTGATTTCATATATTTCTAGATATGTGTGTGTTCCTACAGACTGTGGAATTTTTAAAGTTAGGTTTATAGCCTAGTAAGTTTGTGCAATAAGCAAATGAAGAAATGTACCAAGAAAATACATGCATACTAATAGCATGTTAGTAATTCAGTTTTCTATATCCTTTTAAAATACTCTATCCTGATCTTGGAGATCAATTTATGTTTTAGTGTAATAGAGGAGCCTGAAGACACACGCATATGTTACTGCAAAATATCCTAATGGGCTTCTGAAATTTCACAACTCTGAACTGGGGGTTTTTTTGCCATTACCGTCAAGCCATAGGCTGTATTATTTAAAATGGCTGTTCATTGATACACTTTAAAAAATGTGGACATTTGTTTGAGCTCTGAATATTAAATCAAAATGACCAACACTTCCCTGGTGTTTTGTCTAAAAATTCAGAGACCTTTTTTGTTGATGTATGCATTGTGTGAGACCCCAGCTGGTTGGTCTGTGCTTCCCATCAGCTATGGTTTCCTTCAAACTGGCTGTGACAGATTCTATAGATTTTCCAGTTGACATTGTTTCTGATTATCTTTGTGACTAAGCTGCAGACGTAACAGATTTAGTTATACAGGAAAAAAAATCACTAAAACCTCTTTAGCTTCATATTTGTATGAGTCCATGTTCTTTGTGTGAAGTTAAGCTATTTAGGATGCCACATAACGATTTAAAGTTGGTCTTGTGGGATGGTATGTTAGTGTGGGCATGTGAGCATATATGTACATAAACATGACTAACTTTGTTCTGTGTCTGCTTGAAGCTGAATGTCATTTAAATTGGATTTTTCTTTGTGTGTGCAAGTAAAAATATTTGCAAATGCCAGGAAGAATAATAGTTATGTAGTGATCATGTTTTTCTAAAACTGAAAGAATAGCAACACTGGTTTTTCTCCATGAGAAACAACAATACTGGTGACTAAGGGATGGTAAAATAATTTTGTAGAAGCGAAGTGCTTTGTTCTAAGAGAAACATACATACGTCCACCAACAGATTTTTATTTTGAATTTGTATCAGTGATGAGCATGCTCAGTTTGTGGTGGTTTTATATACATTGCAGTTAAAGCCTCTCGGTGAGAGTTTTAAGCGGGTTTCTTTCCCATGCACTTGGTTTTCCATAGGTAAAATGGGAATAATGACACTGACCTCCTTTGTGCTTTGCAAGTACTGACGAGAAACATTATATAAGGATTGAGTATTATTATACAAATCATTCTAGTTTGATCCATTTCTGCTGATCTTTTTCATCCATGCAGTAAGATTACCGTGACTAGGAGGCTGATGGGTCTCTTTGTGTTCAGCTTATCACTGTACACACTGCTGTTTTTCAGTGGAACATAACTCAGTGTAATCTTTTTGCCCCCAAATGATGGGCGTTATTAAGACTTGGCGTTTATTTAGAATTTGATCATGTCTAAAACCTTTTCAGTTGCTGTGTGATAAAGTATATATAATTAGTTTGGTGATATTTCTGCTCTAAGTTGAATACAGAAATCTGTTGAATATTTTTTAGAAGTCTGTTGAATGTGTTTTAGATGATCTACAAACAGTGTGACATTTACTTCTTCCTACTTTTTCTGTACTGTTTTGTAAATAAGACTTGAAGAGATTGTTCCTGTTGATGCTTGCTGTTTTGTAATACTACCTTGCCTTCAAAACTGCTCTTCGGCAAACAGGGGTGCACTAAGCTCAAAAATTTGGTGTAAAATACCAGCTGGTCAACTTAGCAAGCAAGCGTGTGCTCTCTGAGCTGGTTGGACTTGTGTCAGCAGTTTCCAGTTTGCAGTGACGTTTTTGTTGCACTGGGATGGGTCCTGGCCAGCTCCGGGTCTTTCAGTGGCAGCTGAGTCCCACAGGCCTAGGCTGCTGCTGAGTGGGGGCCGCCAGCAGGACAGGATACTCTTGGAAGTTCAGTTTCTCTTTGTTCAGAGAAGAGTAGTGACACTGGCGATATTGACTGCAAAATCTGTCTCTTCAGGTTGGGGTACTTGATGCCATCTATTTGGAAATGCATTAACTTTTTGCAGCAACTAACTGAACCAACTATCGTGTTTGCTGTGAAGAGAGATGGGAAGGTGGTGTTTCCACCATTAAATATTTGGAGCAATAGAGGTCACATGAGTATCTGGACTATGACTATGACTATTTTTGAAAAAAAGAAAACAGGAGAGAGGGAATATTTTATTCGTGAGTGGTAGAACTTCATGTTTACCATTTTTTCAGCTGCTGACAAACACAGGTGTACTAAAAAAAAAAAAAGGGAAAAAAAAAAAGACCATGTTTCAGGACCAAGCAAGAAGAGAAAAGCAGGCAGTGGAGGAGAACAGGTTATATGAGAAAAGACCAGGGAACAGAGCTGTCAAACACCACTGAGTCAGCTCGGGACCATCTGGGCTAAGCTGCATGTTGGCCGGCTCCTGTGGAAGGAAGGAGGAGGGCAGGGCAGGGCAGGGGTGAGGGCTGGTGTCTGCGCCGTTCTGAAGGAACCTGTCACCTCAGATGCCTTTGGTTTCTGTCTGCTAGTGCCAGAGAGCGTGAGTAGCTCTTCAGGAGCCAATCCTTGTCCTTATGGCTCGTGACCCCAGCTAGACCCAAGCTGGCTCTGTGGATTACGAGGCAGTGGCAGCTCTTCCTTATGTTTGATTCTGCCTCCAGGCCCACTACTGTAATTCCCCATTTTGAATAAGGCTGTGCATAAGAAAGGGGGGAGGTATTTGATTGATCGATTCCCAGTTCTCTTGCTTTGAAACCATCAGAGACAGGAGCTGCTGCTGCCACAATGTCCATAGATAAGTAAGTGTTCACCGCTTTGAGTGGCTTGTGTTTGAACACTCGTGGGATAGTGGTAGTGCTGCGTGACAGTTTTGATTAAGACATTAAATGTGAATTAATCAAGATTACAAGATATGATTTGGAATGGAGGAGGAGCAGCAGCATTTGTGAGGCTCTCGGCATAGAGCTGCGCTTCTCTGTGTGAAGGCAGAATGAGGTAGATCTGTAAGCAGTCCGGGATCATAAAGATGATAAACATCTTGGGATGAGAACACGCTGGGTTAGAGGTGGCGTGGCCAGCTTTATCTTGACGTCCAGCCGCCTGCTCTGTTGCTTTTGATAAGTTACAAAGGTGTCATTTGCTCCATCTGTACAGTGGTAGGCTCCGATAGGCTTACTTCACTGATGTTTGTAGAATGCTTCTGTCAGATGAGGAATGGTTAAGGCTACTAATGGTTAAGGTTACGAAGTTATATGGATACATATTTTGTACACATGCTTGTGACTATAAATAGGATTTGTATGCTGACTTCTTTCTAGAAGTATACTTACTAACTTTTAATGCTGAGGTATGGCAGGCTGTGTGTTCTTTGTCTTAGGCAAGAAGAAATTGTTTCTGGAAGTAAAATACTTACACGTGATTTTAAAGGTAAAATAGCAAAGGTGTAGTTTTATGAGGTGTCCTTGTGACATCTGCTAAAAGGTCTGGAGGCTGTTACATGAGGGTGTGTTTTCAGTGTGCGAGACAAAAAAGCTAACCTGATTCCAAAACTTTAAAATGGTGTGAGAATTTGCCAAAGTGTTATTCATAGGTTACTAAGGAAGTAATTTAAAACTCTCTTTTTACTGCTTTTTTTTAGGTAATATTTCAATAATTACATTACCAGTTTCCAGCACCAACTCCCCAACTAAGATTTTGCCAAAAACCTTAGGACCAATCAATGTGAATGTTGGACCCCAAATGGTAAGTTTTGCAACTCCGGTAATGCTAACTTGTGTAACTAGCTGCGTGACTTCCTGTTGATGTAATATGGAAATGGTGAAGAACAAAGGTGCAAGCAGTGCTAGGAACTTGCCGCTTCCTGCCTTGGCCGCAGAGGCTGCTGAAGTGCCCCACCTGGATGGAAAGGTGATGACGTGTGGGAACAGCAATCTCGGCATGCCAGAATTGCCGCTCCCCGGCAACAATGATCTTGTGGGACCTTAGGGGATGCCTGTCTTTCTGGCTTCAAATGGAAATTGAAACAACTTTACCAGTTGACATTTTAACTATTACTCAAAAGTGTATTCAGAAAAAAAAAATCTCATTAAGAATGTTACTGATACTCTTTGAATACTTTTAGAGTCATGTTCTCACCAGTAGATCTCCAGAGTTGCCAAAGACTAAACGTCTCGGATGCATCACTAGAGGTTTAACTCGTTGAAACTACTCTTCTTAAAACTGTCTTTTCCTGTCAATGATAATTGTATATGAGAGCATATTGCTGTTTCGGGGATTTTGGATCTGGTTTTGAGAAAAAATTTTGGGTTTTTGGTGGCCAGAGAACCAAATAGGCAATACAATGAACTGCTTCTAGTAGCCTGATGCCTACTTGCTAAGTACTTAGCCTGAGTACAAGAACCATTTAATATGTTTTACAGATAATTGTGGTGGGTCTTTTTCACATCAGAAGGTATTACTGTTCTTCAGTGGCTTTCATCCCGGTTGGACAGATGGGCGCAAGCGTTGCAGCCAGGCCCCCAGGCCGCATCCTTCACTGGGCAGAGCTCTCCATCTGAAGCACTAGCTGCAGGCTGCCTGGCAGAGCACAGTGCTCCTCGGTGCCTCAGTACTGATGTGAGTGTTGCTAGAGCATGTGCCCTGCAGCATTTCACTGGAATGGTGCTACTACAAAAGACTGATTTTGTCAGAGCAATAAATAATAGCTGAGAACAGGGGGGAGCAGTCAGTTAATGCAGTTCCTAATCTTGTGGGTGACTTCTCAAGGCCCTGCTTTTGGTTGAAATGAACCCTGCTTAACAGTTTAGGTTCTATAGGCAGGTAGAAGTTGCAAAAGCTACTGCGTGGTGAGACACACCCGTTTTGTTTTATTTATTTTTAATTTTTATTCTTTTAATTTTTAAAATTATTTTATTCTGCTGCTTTACAAGAATAGATCTATATTCAGAAAACATTTTCTTATTAAGCCATTAACACAGGTCTCCTAAGACATCCGGTGTATGGCTGTGTTGTGTCCCAGACATTTAAAAGAGAATGTTCCCAGGTTCTTAACAGTGGGAATGTTAACACCCCTTTGGCATCTCCTCTCCGCTGCTGTGAGGGGTTTGTGGCTTATTTCAGCCCTGTGAGCTACAGCCCTTGTGGCTGCTCCAGGCGCTTCAGACAAGCGGCCCGCAATCATGGAGCGGGCTGTTGGCTGAACAGTGATGGCTGCTCTGATCCCCTGGGGGAACGGCTGTGCCAACGGTGAAATCAGTGCAATTTGCAGGCTGGATTCTTGTGTACGGGTGTCTGTTACAGTTGCTTCAGATTCAGTCTGTAGGTGTAAATTTAACAGCATAAGCATTATTGATAAAATGTCAGTGCTTAGTGACAGGGATTTAACGTGTCCTACAGATGCTCTATTTGCTGAATTAGGGTGAAGTTTTCTTTTTCTTTTTCTTTTTCATGCCACGCAGTGAATTTATGTCATTACTTCAAGCACACTGGAAAAATGTTGGCTGTTAAGGAGAGGTGGAATTAGTCCTCTGACAATACTCAGTGTAGCATTTTTTTGTGCAAGCAAACATCCAATAGTGAATTTGAAAGCAACACTGAAATCACACCGATTTTTATACCTGTGCCATCGGTGTCCCCACAGCCAAGAGCTTGCAGCTTTAACAAGGAGCTGTGGGGAGGTGCATTTCTGTGCCCCTGCAGCTACAGGGGGCTGCAGGGAGCTGGTGTCCACCCCCCAGGTGGCACTGGCGGGCAGAAGGATGGGGGTGCGGTGGCAGTGGGAACACCCCAGCGTGGTTTTGCCACCTCAGCTTGTCACAGCGCTTGTCAGGGGAAAATGATGAAGAGATTGGACGTACAGTACTCTTTTGTGACATGTTTGACCTTACAAGACGTCAGCAGAGCAGTGTGGAACTTCAGAGGGGGCGGAATGTGGTGAAATGCATTTCAGTGTGCAAGATACTTAAAATCTTTTCTCCCTGGCATGTGTCTGCCATATGCTGGCAGAACCATATGCTTACTGCAAATAAATGTTATTTATAGTGTTGTGAGAAATTGATATAAAATGTGACTGGATTGGATTGATGTTTAATTGAAATATTGCATTACTGATTCTCACATACTGGTGTGACAGCAGTGCTGAACTTGAGCAAGTTTTTTTAAAAATTAATCATTCTGTCACAAAATATTTCTGACTTTCAGCCAACGTAGCAGTAAGTTGATAAAAGTTGATACCTTTCCTGTGCCTGCACCTGGTGTGTAAAGCAGCCAGATAGGGATCTTTTGCTCTCCAGCATCAACCAGTAAATACCTAGCTTGTACCTGTGTTTTGGTTTTCCTAAATTTTTGTTTCTGCCAAGCTATCCACTCACAAAAATCAGTGAGATAAATTCATGTATTTAAGATAAAAAATACATACATGTAGTCACAGTGTGGTGTCAGGAGGGACGTGAAATGAATGCTCAGTGAGCTAAGGAGATAGGAAGTTCTTCAGATACCATTTTTTCTACTCGTTTAAACAATATTGATGGATACCAAGCGAAGTATCTGCTGTATAGTTACATGGGTGTAGGGTAAGTCAAGGTAGTAAAGGAAGTTTCCAAGTTTAACACAGTAGGTACTCAAAATGTCACTAGCAAATGGGTTAAAGGAAAGTAAAGTTTAAAAAATTAAAATAAGGTATATGAGTAAGAAGCATTGTCCAAGAAGCTTTAGTATGAATCTTGCCACACTGTAATAAAAATAATTTAGGGTGTTTTATTTTAAAGAATAATTAATACTGTTTCATTTGTAAATACTATCTAAATTCTTCTGGTGACCTACTTTAAAGAGTGAACATTATAATTTTAAGAAAAAAATTTGGCCTTTAAAAATTAATTTAGAAGTTGAGACCAAGTGTCTTAGTGTTAACAATCATTGTACATATAACTTCACCATGTTTTAATAAATTTAAATTCTGTCTGTACTGCACAGACTTTACATTGTACCTACGGAATAAAATGTAGTATTATAACTTGCTGGAATGCCTTGAGATCTCGTGAATGCTAGAAACTGGTGCAGGGAATACTTTGCCTGCATCTCAGACTGTCTGTGGTACCAAAGACAGACAATTGCAAGAGACAGATCCATTGGAAAGACGGCTTTATTGATTACAGTGATCAAGAAATTGCCTAGACGTACTCTCGAAGAAACTATTAGATGTATATAGGTACAGATCCTATCTGCTGTGCCTGGTAATTATTTCTATTTGTCTAGATCTTATCCATATGAATAATACAGTAACATGGTACAATCATTAGAAAAGTTAATGGCATTGTAATTACTTTCCTGTATCTTCTGATGATGCCTCTTCTGTATATTTTGACTGCAGCTTGCATCTGGTACAGAATTTTTTTTTTTTCTTCTTAGTACCATGCTTAGTATGAATTTTGGGCTGTGGTAACCTTTGTTTTCTTAAGAGATCTGTGTTTTTTATTTCTAAATGTCGTAGATCATAAGCACACCACAAAGACTGACCAGCTCAGGGAGTGTTCTGATTGGGAGTCCATATAACCCAGCTCCAACAATGGTCACACAGACACACATAACAGAAGCTGCTGGCTGGGTCCCAGGGTAAGATTTTTGTTTTATTTAGGGATGTTTGAGGATCTGTTCTGATTTTTTCCTTTATTTATGCTGTTGTACCTATATGTTGGCTTACGGCTTTGGGAAGAGGCACTTTAGTGTATTACGTGCTTTTGACGTCTGGAGCATGTGAACACAGAAGTACAAGCACCAGTCACTTCACCGTCTTTTAATTTTGCTTTGTGGCAGTGTCTGTTTCTTTGTGAAAATGGAGAGTCACAAATCCATGAGTCTTCCTAAAAGAAGCCCTTTAGGTTTTTCCTAAGTTCATGGTGTATCCAAGTAGCTTTGCTGTGAGGGTATCAGTGGGTGCCAGCAGGGGGAGAGACATCCAAAAACACTTCAAGAGGCATTTAAGAATAAAGCTCTAATGGAAAATTTTGAATGTAATCAGTGTTGTATTTTTATTACTATTTTACAGTAGCAACAAGTTTTCATGGGGTTCTGAGGTACTCCGGAGTAATGTGACTATCTTTATCTCTTCTAAGGAAATCTGATCTTTACAGTATTCCATGATTTGTTTGGTTTGTTTTTTGGGTTTTTTTTAATACCAGTACTGCTGAGCTCATGTGTCTCAAGACAGATGTAGTGTTTTGCCTCTGAAAATTAAAAAAGTAATTTATTTCTGTAGCTGGGTTAATGTTGCTAAACAGGTGATGAATGTCAGTAGTACCTTTCCAGCTTTAGAGGTGGGGAGTATAAAGTTTGTGCCTTGACTTTCTTCAATCTATGTGGTAAGCAAGGACTGAGTAAGTAAGCTGCATGCCTGGCTGAGCAGTTTTTAAGCTTAATTTTTTTTGCTGAGTATGTGTTTGTCTCCTCAAATACCTTTTGAATCCACTTAGTTCTGATTTTCTTTGAAAAAGGAGTTGCAAAGACTACTTTGTTTCTGCAAATTTTGTGAAATGTGGAGGCCAGGCAGAAGTTCTTTCAGTACCCAGAGGAGGAAAAAGCCATAGTGTCTGTTTGCATCTTGCTAAACCAGAGAATCAATGCCCATTAGTGTGCTTAAGCTCCATCCAAACCCAGGCGATGGAGATTCCCAGAGAGGAGCCTACTGGCAGCCCATCGACCACGACCACCAAGGAGAAGCACCACCCTTTTGTTTGTACACTGTCAAAATCCAGCAACAGTATTTCCAATGAGCTTCACTGGTGTTTTGCCAATAAAAAGGAGCAAGGTGTTCTCCAGACTGGCCGATCAATATTGATCCCTGCAGAAGACCACGCCTTAGGGCATATTGTCATCTGAAGAAGAGGGGTGAGGAAGGGTCTGTGGTATTGCCGAACCTAAGCAGTGAGCCCTTGCTGAAGACAGTTCCAGAGGACTGCAAGTCCATACTCCTTGCTTTCCCCGTTGTTTAGTCCTCTTTATAGATTCCAAATTGTTTCCAACATCAGATGAGACAAGAGCATATTCACTCTCGGGGCTCCACGCAGCCTCTATCGGCCTGGCTGACCACCGCGACCAGGGGACGGCTCCATTTGCTGCTGCCCCCAGCTGGGCAGCGGGTGCGGGTAAGCACCATGGACAGGGATTGCCTGCAACCCAAATCCCACTGTCCCTGCACAGGAAGATGTCTGCTGGTGGGTTCCGGATCGCACATCCAAATACGGGCCGGCTTCCCCAAATACATGCAGGGTTTCGTGGCACAGGTCTTCAAATCATCATTTTTGTTCAGCTCCCTTCATAACATTGCCAGGTTTTTAGCTGCGTAAGTATCTGCTGTGGGGCCTGGTTTTGAAACTGCGGGGTCACGCCATGAAGCATTGTATCAGCTGCAACAATAAAGACAAGTTTGGAATACACCTTCTGAAGTGTGCCTGCTGTAGCTAATAAACAACAATAAGGAAACCAGCAGTGATCGGTGACTGCTACGCCTATGCAAAATTCCTGTCAGCTACTTCTTCCGAGTCTCTCTCTTCAGCTCTGTATGCATCAGCTCTAATATGGACATGTTTAGTGTTTTACCGTGGTTTTTGTTTAAAGATACCAAAACATTCAGTGTCCTGAAAATATAGAATATGTCTTGTGTGCTGTTTAAAGGTATTTTTCTTCCACACGGAGGAATTTTAAATAGGAATTTCCAAAGGAGCTTGGCTTCTCCTTTTTAATGGGATTTGGTTATCTAGCTCACATCAGCATTTCCTGTAGTTCCAGATTAAGTGACTTCCCTAGAATCATACAGGCCTAAATCATGGTAAAATTGGGAATAGAACTTGTCTGGCAGTGAGCTCAACCAACCTCCAAAGTCCCAACCACCTTCTCTCAAATTTTGTCAAGCTCTGTGTGCACTATTTTCCCCTTTCAGTAAACATGTCACAGCAAACATAGTACCCAGCTAGGCCCCAAATACATTGATTTTGTTGGTCTAAATATATAATGTTATTTTCATCTAAGTTTGAATTGTCTTTTCTTAGGGACAGAAAGCGGACTCGAGAATTTATAGAATCAGATTTTTCAGAAAGGTGAGTATTATTGAATGTATAGATGTATTTTATGTATATGGTCATACCTGTTTTACTTCTTCAGATCTGCCCTTCAGGGAGATGGGTGTCCTGTTCCCACTTCCAGCAGGTCTCACTCCTCTATCTAAAAGCCATGTTGTGTGTTATTCCTTGTAGTTATAATTAATTTCTCTTTGCTTTACCACTTCCTGATAAATACATTTGCTGTTAGAGAAGATACTGGGAGTTGTGAAAAACAAACAAAACACATCTTCAGAAACAGGATGAGGAGTGTTGGGTTTTTTTAAATCATCTGGTGTTCCTTTCCACTCTTCCTTTTCTTCTGTCCTTCTTTCCAATGTTCTGTTTTCTTAAACACATTCAAATTTTTGAAAAGCATTCTTGTATTTTAATGTTTTCCTTAGCTTGTTACTGTTGACAGAACTAGGCCTTTTTCTGTAAAATCAGATGTCCCTGAAACATATTATCAAACCAACTTGTAAAACTGTAATTAAAAAAAAGAACAAAACCCACAGCTGAGCTTTTTAAAGGCTTCTGTTGAAATATGCATCCAAATCTAGCTTGTGCGATAAAGCCAATTGCTCCTGTTTTTTCCATTATAATTTTCTAAGCTCTTGCTTTTCTGGAGGAAGAAAGTGAATGGAAAATAACCCTGACGCTTGCCAGTTATTAATTTGGCACCATAAATCCCAACAAATATGCACTTACTCTCCACAAAAGAGATTCTTGGATCTCAGTCTTGACTAATGGCACAGATACTAACCTGGTTGTTAGGAAAGTTAAGGGATCTTCTGCTCTATTGTAAAGCTGGGTGGCTCAGCCTTTCTGCTCTAAGCACAAACTTGCAATTACCCTCCTGTGTAAATCTGGCTTCCAGGCACAGAAACACCCTGTGAGGTTTTCCCCCTTTTTTTGGTTGCTCTTTTGTGAAACTACCTGGAGATGAAATACAAATCCAGTTTTTTAAGCATCTGCCCAGTAGCATGTGTTGAAATACTATCAATGTAGAAACCACCGAGAAAGGGGAAAGGACTGCAGTATGCTTTTTTGCCAACTTGTAAGAAACAAGAAACTGGTTCAAAAAAGCATAAGCAGTTTTATTTTTCATTTAGGTAGTACATAGTGTCATGACTCCTGATTCCTGTTGCAAAAGGTAGATCTTTTGCTGGGTAACAAAGTAGCTTATTAACATTCAGGGTATTAAAATACTTACTTTTCTCCTTCCAGTAAGAGAAGCAAAAAAGGAGATAAAAATGGGAAGGGTCTGAGGCATTTTTCAATGAAAGTATGTGAAAAAGTTCAACGTAAAGGAACAACTTCATACAATGAAGTCGCTGATGAGCTGGTATCGGAATTCACAAATTCTAACAGCCACCTAGCTACAGATTCGGTAAGCAAATATGTGTTGAAATTTGTCATACCATTACAAAATTGCCTGGTTTATCATGGAATTCTGTCCCTTCTGTTTCTGCACTGTCCTGCCACACTCCATGCTTTCCTTCACTTACTTACTTCCCAAATACAAAGGCTTGCCCTCTGAAATGTAAAAATACAGAATCAAAATGAAGAATTGAACTCCCTCTAAATGATAAACAAACCAGAGAAGTCTGCCAAAAGAATTACCTTTAAAAAAAGGCTGCTCTTGTACCCACCAGGTGTGGTCTTGTCAGGCTTTTCAATGGTGACAGACTTGCCCTGATGGGAATTTGCTGCACAGAGGCTTCAGGCAGGTCTGAAGCTTCCATTTGCAACCAAGCACGCTCATGTGGTATCCAGGTAGTAGCACGGATGAAGGCACCACGTTTTACACCACTCTGACTTGAACTGCCATTTTGGCTTTTTATTGTCTACACATCTACGAAGGATGTGTTCGATCTTTTTTTCCTTTTTGAATTCTTTGTTGTAATTAATGCTGCATTGTTTTCTTAGCAGGCTTATGATCAGAAAAATATTAGACGGAGAGTTTATGATGCCCTTAATGTCCTGATGGCAATGAACATAATTTCAAAGGAGAAGAAGGAAATCAGATGGATCGGCCTCCCTACAAACTCGGCTCAGGAATGTCAGAATCTAGAGGTAAACTGAGGTAGATGGGAAATACAGTTCACAGGCTGCGATAATGGAGCCGCTCTACTTTAGAACAGGTTTTTTTTTTTTCTCGATTTGAACCTGATTGGTTTTGATTCTTGCACACTCTGAAAATGCAACTTTTGGTATTTGAATAAACTGAAAGGATATGCTTGTGTATGCTTAGTTCATTAGTATATTATGCTTAGTTTTATTTAGTATACGTTACACAGACTTTAAAAAAACCCCACCCACCTGTTTACCTTACAAAAACAGACATTGATTAAATCAGGGATTACTTTTAAGGTTAGAGTCTGTAGTAACCTGAATTAACCAGAAGAAAGACAAAAGAATTTATGGTGCAGTTATGCTTACAAAAGGGTATACGTTTGAAAAGAGACCAGTTTTCTATTAATGTCTGTACTTGGAAATGCCATTCAAAGGAAATTAAATTGAAAAATTATTCCTGCTAGGATGTCAAATACCAGTTATAAACTGGCAGGGAAAAAACAGAGTTTTACGTACTGGTTATTTCCATTATTTTTCCAGCAGGCTAAGAGTTACCATGTTTTTGCAGGGATGCCAGAATTTAAATGCACAAGCGTTGCTTGTCCTTCAGGCCAAATGCTCTGTAAATAAAAAGCAGAAGTTACTGTAGTTACTGCAGAGTGCTGTAACGACTGTCTGTAAATACATCTGAATACGTATGATATTGTGATACTTGTGACAGTAGATATCCTAAAAGGTGGGTGGGGTGCCTTTCCAGTACAGAACCGTTTTTCTTGTGCAGGTTCATTTACGCCAATTGTCTTCCTAGACGTGGTAAGAAAAAAGCTGTTACTATCTTACAGCAACTTGGAAAATACACCTGCCCAAGCAGTATGCTCAGTTGTTATACTCCAGGATTCTTTTTTTTTCCAAAAATTATGGATAAATCTACGTATTACATGCATTCACGTGAATGCAGGATCTTCAGCGTAGGTTACTGTTACAAATACGGAACTTGAATGTCATTGTGTCATCTGCAATGATCATATGCTGTTCACTGTTTCAGGCTCTAATTACGTATGCACAAAATGGAAGCCAAGCATATTTTCTTAAAATGTTGCTTCCTGTGACATAATAGAAAATAAAGCTGCATTTTCATGGTGTGAAAATCAGAATTAATTTTGCTTTTAGAGCTGTATAAAGTACCAACTCTTACAGTGTAATTCCATAATAAGATTACCAGTACAAAAATGAGACATGAGTAGAAAAAAAGCTTGTTATATAGAAACCATGTCTAAATTATATTTGTACTGTTTATTGGTTTTAAGGGTTACATATTTGCACCTGCAAAGACAGTCATCTGCTGTGCTCTGAAGGAAGCATTTTAAAGTGTGCTTGGGGGGAACCACCACAAAGCAATGTTATAAATAAAATAGGGAGGGTTAGGCCAGCTAAGTTTTAAGAGACTGTGTCATTTAGTTCCAGTGGTTGAATGAAAAGGTAATTTAAGAGTTTAATGTTTTGGGGAGCAGTGACACAGTGCTGGCTCCAACAGGATGATGAGGAAAAATACCTTTTAAACATGATGACTACTGTCCAGTTCTTTAGTGTTGCCCCAGAACACCGTTTAAAATCCTGTCGGTTGTATCTGCGGCGTCAGTAGGCATCCAGTTCTGTTGCTGTTCCACACACCGCGTACTTAGGTTGAAGATGCTTTGCCCATGAACTGGTATTAACAAAACTGTTCCAAGAAGTAGATTCTGAGCTCATGTAGGAAATGATACCTCTACCCCCCTTTTTGTTGCTGAAATCTGGTTAGTTTAATCAGGTCTCAAATGAGTAGTCCAAACAAAAAGTGGAGGTCACTTTTGCAGTGATGCAGGTGATGATCCTGGCCAGTCCTCACGCATTTATGTCCAGTAGCTTGCAGCTAGGAGAACAGTGGAAGGGACGTGCACAATTCCAAAAGAGTGGAGGGTAGGAGGGAAAAAACCCCAACCCAAAGCACCCCCTCAGGCAAATGTTTAATTTGGTGCTCATGGGCACTCAGTACACAATACAAAAGAGGAGGAATGGGTGGGGAAATAATACAGTCTCTTGTAATAATCGATTCTTAAGTTAAAATTGTTGACAAAGAAATAAATGACATTTTGTCAGACCTGTTTTATGGAGAAACTCATGTGACTATGCCATTAGTCTGTTTGAAAAAGAAGATACATGGCAAATGTGTAGGGCCAGAAAGACTTATGCAATTTACTTACCATGCCATGGAATTCACCACTATTTATAAAGAAAGTATGGAATTTTGTAATGGTGCTAGCACACTGAGGTAGCGCTAAAGCCTGTTCAGTCTGGGACAATGGAACAGACAAGGTAACTGAGTAATTATCTTGATGCATTTACATTTTTATTTTAAGATAGAAAAACAGAAGCGGATTGAAAGGATAAAACAAAAGCGAGCCCAACTACAAGAACTGCTGCTGCAGGTATATTTAACTTTAATTACTTTTTTCTATAAATGAAATTATCAGGTGCAAATCTGACATCTTAGAACTTCTGAAGTTCCTTGTATATTTATTTAGCAGCTGTGATATACCAGGGAGAAAAGTTCCACGCTTGTGACCCTTCTGGATTCTAATAGGGGGACTTCTTACCCACACTTTCTGGTTCATTTTTAGCTACTGTCAAACAGCGTGCTGCATCTGCGCGCCACAGGCTTTGGTACATAAGTGTTCTGCTGAAGCTTTGTCACCACAAGTGGGAATGGGAACAACTCCTGAGTCCCCTTTGTTGACTCCAAGTCCCCCCACAGTTACCTTCTCCGAGCAGTTCTTACTGCAAAATTTCTCTTCAGTTCTAAGCTATGAAGTTTACAACTGAACTTGTGTAAACAGGTACAGAGTTGTTTTGGGGGAGAGACATTTCTGCACCCTAAGAATGGAAGGTTGGTAAATCCAGCTCTGACATTCTGACATGCCCCTTTGACTTGAGTTTTGGCTTTGATTGCAGAAACATATTTCAAATGCATCTTTGCTTATGAAGTAACATTTTAATACAGTTATGAGCATTCTTAAGTGTTTTGATCTGTGCAGACTTTCAGTAATTTAAATGCAATCAAACTTTTATGAGGTTACAGGAAAGATGACTATTTTTTCCCAGTGTAACTATATTGATAAAATTTTCATATAATCAGGCATGCACTGAAACTTTTAAAAATCTGATGCTTCTCCTTTTTTCATCACCAAAACCTGTTTCTCTACTTAGGGCATAATTCTGATTCCGTCTGTCTGACCTAATAAATTAGCAGCTTCTCTAAGAGTAACATGAAATTACCCTGGTGAAAATAAAGCAACTCAAGCCCTCTTAACTATTAGTCTGAAAATGACAAGAGTTGCACTCCCTTACTATCTACAGCTGTCATTATTTCCTTGATTATGTTCATTGCCAAATGGTTTACCAGTCCTTTGGGATTCTGTCTGTCCCTCTTCGCCTTAAGTGGAATAAGTAGTGCCTCAAAGTGGTTAAGTAAGTAAGTATGCCGACTTCCAGTCCCTCAAGTAACATTTTGTAAAAACAGACAGTTTCATAGAGAAGCAGTCAGATAAAAGAATTCAGTAGAGAGCAAGTGGTGTCACGGACGGCACCTGTTTAGAAACTCCCAAAGAATTTAAAAACTAACTCTCGAGAGAGAGAAAAGAGGGCGACAGAAGGGAAGAGAAGGGAAGAGAATATGGATCAGAGGAAGTGGGGGAATGCTGTAATTTCTGTTAACTTCTGTTCCAGTGTAACCAGCTCCTAGTATGAGGTAATTATGCATATAAAATAAGAGAGGAGACCTCTGACTCCAGTGCCTTTTCAAAAGGAGTGGGGAACCATTCTTGCCAAGCTTTATTGCTCCTTTCTTGTTTCTTCTCCAGGGATTGTGAGGGGGGCATAGCCATTAGGATATGTGTGAAACATTTGTGTTTAACTTCTGTTCCTCGTGAGCTTCACTAGTGCAAAGAGGAGGTCAGGCCACAACCTGGAGATACTGAGTTGGTAAATGAGAGCTATGTAGTTCCACTCCCTGGAAACACTGATGTCTTTTATTGTCCATGATCATTTTTTCTTTCTTTCTACAGCAAATAGCATTCAAAAACTTGGTGCAAAGAAATCAGCAAAATGAACAACAGAATCAAGGCCCTCCAGCTTTGAACTCAACAATACAGCTGCCTTTCTTAATAGTCAACACTAGCAAAAGGACAGTTATAGACTGCAGCATATCAAGTGATAAGTGAGTGTTCATGGAATCAGTTTTTTACAATTTTATTTTCTTTGTGGACTGGAATTTTTATTTGAACACGAGAGAAATCTTTCTAGTTTACTAAAAGTAATTATGTGTTTAAATTTGCTGCTGTCACTTCATGGGTGTGTTTTGTTTGTTTTGATTTTTTTGTTTTAATATTTAATGCACCCACAGTAGTAATCAGAATAAATTTATCAACATTGCTTTACAGCCACTAGTTAAAACAGGCTGACTTTCACTGTCGTGAAAGCACTTCAGACTGACATTTCAAAGAGCATTTACTGCACAGGAAAAATAACTGAATGAAATTACACACTTGGAGAGCACGAGCTTTTAATTAAGCCATGTGGTAGTGCCGCTGAATTCTTACTCCTAATACACCGTAAATCTATTTAGTCAGAAACACAAGGTGATCTATGTAACACAAAAGTAACATCCTAGAGGTGATAACAACTTCGAAAGTGTCTTTTAATGGCAAAAAAGTTGCGCCTAGCTCTTTGAAGGTAAAAAAGGAAGGGGATTATATAGAAATTTGAAAAATTGTCTTTGTAAGCAAACTGCTATAGTCGTACTCTTATATTAATCTAAAAATCTTCCACTTACTACTTCTGGGTGCTTATGCTCTTCACCCTGTGAAATATGGCTGAAAGTATGAGGTACTGTTATGTTAACTGTTAATCGGATCACAACTAGTTTATTAGCTGAAAATAGCTGGCTGGCTTTGCTTTAATACTGTAGATTACAGATTTCACTCTGTGGTATACAAATCCCATACTGAACTTCAAGTCAATTAACATACATCAAAAATAGACCATCTCTAGGAACCTACGCACCAACACACGAAAAAGCAATACTATTAACAGTTGAACTTCTGTAGGAAATTGGACTGAAGTCCAGTACATTCTGTGACAAAACTTGTGGAATACCCCCATCAGTACTGCAGTTCAGCAAGTTGGGAATTTTAGGATCAATATTGATTTGGTTTAACTATAACCCTATTTTCTAGGCATACTGTACAGCTCTTACTGCGCTTTTGAACAGTGCTCTATATTTAGGTTTGAAGTTAAGAATTTGAACAATTTCATACTGAAACTTCAGAACTGCTGCTTTGAAGTTGTCAGAGATTAAACTGGCATTCGGGATCTAGAGAAGTGTAACACACTTCTACAGTCTCAGACTGTAAGAAAACACTACTACTAAAAATGAGCACACCAAAATTATTTAAATTGTTGAAATTTCAGTTTATATAACGCAGCTTCAATGTTGCTGTCATCTGGAGAGCATTAAGCATACAACCCAAATTAAACAAGCTTTCCACTGTGGTTATTATTTGTGCACCTGATTAGTGGCAGCAGCAGTATATAGATAAACAGTGCCAGAAACCGCACGGGTTTAAACTGCTGTCACACTGATTTGCTAGATAAGGCAGTTGGCAGAAGTGGTCACTCAGCTTGGAGAATTCAAATTCTCTAGTTCACTGGCAAGTATTCGCGCTGCCTAACCCTGTTACTGGTCAGCCCGGGTGCTTGCCCTTCACTTGGTTTCAACCTCAGTTAATAACCCACTGTTGTAATGGGCTTCTGTTTTCCTTTCTTCTCCCAAATAACATCTACATAAAGTACCTGGTGGGTCAGTATTTATGGTGCAACAGCAGGTGATGATAGAAAGTGCAGTGAACAAGTAAGATCACAGCATTAGCTACTCAAAATTGTATTTACAGAGGATCTACCAAAAGAAAATAATTGCTTGGAAAAAATAGTACATACAAGGGGGATTTAGCATCATGAGAAACATAGGTTTGTGTCTTCTGAGTTTTTTCCGATGCAAGAACAGGCTTTGTCTAGACAAAACAGAATGAAATTTCTCACATGTAAAACAAAGAGGTTATTGGGCAAGTTTTGTTTAGTTTGAGAAGGCAGATGGATGCCAAGCAATGTACTGGGAATAACATTCCTGAAGTTGGAGTAAAGAAAAGCAGGGTCTTCAGATAAAAATGCAGAAGTTAAAAATTAGATTGAAAATATGAGGCACCTGAACAGTAAAAACATATTTAGTGTATGTGATGCTTCTATATAAATGCTGTAGGTCTTGGGGAAAAAGAAAAAATAAAAAAAGAGGAACCCGAATTCCTAGTTTTAAACAAGCATTCAGACACAATAGATGTATCAGAAACTTGGAAAATTAGAACATCTCTGTTCTAACAGGAAATGCACGTGATTTTGCCATTGGAGGTACAACGCTATACATTAGTGAAAACATGCAGGAAGTAGGCTCTGGTACTTAGAGAAGGAATTGTCTGCAAGAGCAGAAAATCCAGATGAAATTCATTGTTGATCAAATTTGCACTTAGCATGGGAAAGGGACAGAAACCCAAACTTTGCATGCGCAGTATTGGCCTCTGGGCCAAGAATAATAAGATGGCAGCCCAGTAGATCATTCCATGAGAACAAAAGTTGATTTCTCAATAATGGCCAAAATAATGCTGGGAACTATTAGGAAAAACAGTAAGAAATACACTGTAAAATTAGGTACATCTAGTGCTTTTCCATCTGGCATACTATAGGCTGTCTTGTTCTTGAAAAGAGCATAGTATACCCAAGAGAGACACACACGAGGGCATGGAGAATGCCTGAAGCTATGACAAGGCTTTGACAGAAGGAACAGATGGACTCTTTGGCCTAGAGGAGAGAGGATTCACAAGTGTCTATAAAATCATGGATGACGTGGGGAATGGGCATAGGGAACCACTGTACACAGTTGCTTATTAAAGTTAAAATTAAGAGGCTTAAAGAGAAGGTACCAAGCGACAGGTTTTAGACAAAAAGAATGTAAGTGGGTTTGCAACAGTTAGCCTACGTTGTTCATGCCAAAAGTTTATGCAAGTTCAAAACAGGGTCATGTCAAGTCCCTGAAAGAAAACCCTCAAATAGCTATTAACAGTGTAGGGACTTCCTATGTCCCAGGCTGCAGGTGGCTAGAAACTGTAATGGAGAAATGTCACTGTAAGTTTGTTTGTTTGGAAACTTGGGGGGTGAGGGGAAGAGTTACGCTCCTTTCTAGCATCCAGTATTTGACTGCAACACATGGGAGGAGAATTGCAGAGCAATCAATAAATCCAGCCTTTAGTCCTGCACTGTAAGAGCTGAGTTCAGGTATTACTTAGATCAGCTTGCTGGTAGTAACTTGGCATGATGCTGGTCTCCCATCCCCTGTTTGTGTAAACAATTGCCTGACTTCAGCTGCACCAGTCTGGGTAGCAGGAATGTAACCGTACCAGTTAAAGGTATAGTGACACATCTTATTTTCCCTTTTAACGTGGTTATGCTTAAATAAATTTACAGCTGGATAAACAATAGATTTACAAGTAATACCTATTAAGAAAAGCCACATGCATCAGCAGCTTGAAGAGCTAATGGAAGACCCACCTGAGTTATCTGTTAAAGATCGTATCTCATGGATGGGTTGCTTTTCCAGGGACAAAGGTTTTGGCAGCAGCAAATGAGGTACTGGGAACTAACTTTGTATGGTAGTCCCTGGACCAGTGCTCTCCAGCCTTTTAATAGTCTGTGTTCATAGCATAAGGCCAGTCTCAATGCCCCTGCTTTTCTTAAGGCTATACTGAAGTTTATATCACTATTTCCACTTTTATATGCAATGAAAAACATTTTCAGAGTCCTGCAGCAGAAATGGTAGGCTGGGAACATACAGGAGACTGAACAGACTGCTTTGCTAGCTGCATCCAAATGCATCCAAAAAAGTGAAGTTACACCAAGGTAAATAGGTCACTTCACAGGAGGAGTGTTGCACAGTAGAACAGAAAGTGAAATGTAAAAGAAGCAAAACCAAAATAGTTATTTTGGTGACAGGGCTGCAGGTGACCTTTAAAAGTATTGGATTTAGTACAAGTGAAGGTTCATGTTTAGTAAGGCCTCCCTCTTCCCCTTTCAATCTGTTTAATGAGGTAGAAAATTTTAGACTTTCGTCCTGCAGCGGTAAAGTTACTTTAATTGAGAAAGTGCCATTTTAAGCCCTGTAGGCACGACAGTCACAGAAACAGAAGCAAAAAAGCATTTCTGCAGGGTTTTTTTTTTTTTCCTTAAGGACCCTTTACAGATAAAGAAGAATCTAGACACTTACCTCAGTGAATGCCAAAAAAATAAAAAAAAAAATTAAAAAGGCAAAAAAAGCATAGCTGTGCTCTTTTCAAAACCATCTCACTTTGACTTTTTACATGCAGATTTGAATACCTCTTCAATTTCGATAACACTTTTGAGATTCATGACGACAGCGAGGTGCTGAAGAGAATGGGAATGTCCTTTGGGCTTGAGGCTGGCAAATGTTCGGCTGAGGACCTCAGAACTGCAAAATCACTGGTGCCAAAAGCTTTAGAAGGCTACATCACAGGTAAGTTAGATAAGACACTGAAATATTGTTCCTGATCACATTCATAACATTATCTAACTGAAGCAAATTTAATTATATTAACCTACATAGGTATGTAACATTTGAAGTCATATGGGAGCTAGTAGGATTGGTACATAAATGAGTTGTTTAACAGTTAATTTTGGAAGGTTTATCATAGTTATCCTGTAAACTTAATTTGCATTTATAACAACAAACTTCTGAGTGAGCTGCATTATAAAGAAATTATTTCTTAAATCACTAAATTGACAAGAAGAACAGATTTTTCCATGAGTTAGTCCTAATTTTGAATAACTGTGGATGTGTGGAGGAGCAAACTGGAAGAAGGCAGCTCTTCCCGAGTTGAGGAGGAAAAGGAAAGAGAAAGAGCATCCTGAACCGGTTGAGTGTAATCCAGATGTGACCCAGCTTACTTTGCCTGAGGCAGATGAGCTCTGCTAAGAATTCTCCCTATCTCTGCCAGTGTAGAACACTCGGTGTACTCTCAGTACGTGGATGGTAGGCTCTCCTTTGTCCAGTAACATGTAAACCAGTGATACTTAGCTAAAACACATGGCCAGCAGGTGCCATGTCAGAACTGAGCTTCTCTAAATAAAGCAAGAGGCTCCAAAGCGTTCCAGGACAGCTGTCCCATGCAGAGGCTTTTACCTCGCCTAGTCATACTGTTGGAACAGGTCACACACAAATAGACTCAAACCTCGATCTCTTCAGCACTGCATCATTGGACTAGAGCTGCTAAAATGTGTAATCACTTCCTTTAGTTATTGTCAGCCTGCATTCTTCTTGCTCTACCCAAAGCTTAAACTTAGCCCAACATTTTCTCAAGTTTCTGGAGGGACTTCATCTGTAGAGGAAGTGTTACGCAGTGCATTACTGTGTGCAGACCTTCTTTTTTGAGGAAAGGGGGAACAAAGCTGTTGCCCAGACGTCCCTGCTAACTAGGCTTTGGTCTCATTTAAGTTACAGTGGTGTAAAATTGTGTCTTTCGCACAGGGAGGTTGGGAACTTCAAACATTTGACTTGCTTTTTTTTGAAACATTCCTAAAGTTGATTCCCTTCTGTTGGCAACATTTAATCTTCACATCAGGATCTTTTAAGTGCAGGCTTTATATTAAAAATGATACTTTGTTTTGCTAAGGAGAATATAGTTAAGTAGTTAAGAAGCTGAACAAGTGTTTTTGTATTCTTGATTTTACTGTGTGAGAGAATTAAGAATGAAACCGTTTCTTAAAAGAAGTGATGTCAAAACACTGCTGGATATAAATTAGAATTCACTTACTTAGATTCACTAACATTAGAATATGTTAAATGGCTTAACATTTCAAACTACATCAAATGTGCTTATGTTTATCCACACTTGTTCGTGTTTTCCTGGTCCCCTTATCCCATGGGTTTTAAAACTAAGATTTCATATTTTGATTTCGCTCACTTTTGAACTTGCACCCCAAGCCTTTATAAGGCTGTACTGGTGCCAAAAACTTGAAAGATAGCTTCATTTGTTCCTTGCAGGTTCATTCAACTAAAAATTATCTGCCACATAATTTACCAGCAATGTAAAAAAGGGGAAAGGAGCAGAACCCACATCTTTTAATAGTGTTGCAGTCTGCAAGTTATTTAATTGCTCCCATGTATTGAGGAGCAAGCTAAAATTTGTATTTCATTTTGAGCCTGCATTAATTTATTTTCAGAGAAGAGGGTTTCTTTACATTTGCAAAAAACCTCTGTCATTACACTAGTCAGTAAAATCAGCTTTTAAGGATTAAGCAATGAAACTGCATGTCTAAGCTAGTGACTAGTAGTTCATTTTAGTTTCTTTTGAAAAAAATTCAGTCACACCAATGCACTGCTGGTGGGTTTTTTTTATTGAAAGCATTAAAGGCAAAACAACTGTGATGTTCCTGTGCAAGTGAGAAACAAGTAGTACTCTGTTTCAAAGAGACAAAACAGATTCTAAGATTGCATATTGTTAAAGAATGTTGTGATTAGGATTATTTCCCTTGTAGCAGACCAGCAGCCAGAAACCTGTCTAGAACTGTAATCATAAGGAATGCATTGATTTTATTTTTTACTCAAAATGCATTGAGGCAAGTAATGTAATTTGCAGACAAGGGTTACATTCAGCTGTTTCAGCCTCTGAAAGAGTTAGTCCAGAACTGTTACTGGAGTATGTACATTTACTTTAAAGGTTACTTCTATCTGTTGCTTGCTACTTAATTACACAAGACAAATTACAGTTAAAGAGTATGAATTGCATAGTAGAGGTTTCTAATGGCAGTAACTGACAAATAAGGGAAACACATTTAAATGTTTTGCACAATACTGGAAAAGCCAGCCTTTGCCCAATTAGGTATTTTCAGTTGAGTATAACTTCCCATTTTAACCTTGGCAGTCTTTAGACATTGTTTCTTACACTGCAAGAGTAGTGAAATGGAAGGCTCATCACTGGTTTTTAGAATGCATGGTTACTTCCATAGCTCTCGTGATGGCATGTTTAAGTACATGAGCTTCAATTACTACTATACAAGAAAAGCAAATCAAGGTCTCTTATGTATTCACTGAGTAAATTTATTATAATCAAGATTAAAGTTCTCCCACACTAGCTGACCCCATGAACTCAACTGCTATAGAAACCTGTTCTAATATGTCCATAGGTAAGTCATTTCCTGTACAATGTTAGTTTGACCTTAGCCTGGTCATCTTTTTTTCAGGTAATCACTGGCTTCCAAACACTAACAATAGTTGGTATTGTAGTGCTTGCTAAGAGGACTGGAGAAACAGGTGGAAGAATCCAAGTCTAAATCAGTTCAATGAAAGAAATTTAAAATTGACAAAAAACCTTGGACCATCTCAGCTTTAAAAAAAAAAAAAAAAAACCCAACCACTTCTAATTGCATTAAACATGACAAATAATGTGGTTGGAACAGCTGAACTGTTATGTGTATCAAAACCTTATGAGTGTATTTTCTTTGCAGGAGGATCATGGGTTTTAGCCATTCTTCAAGTGCTCTGATTTGATAGAAGTAGTGTCTGCTAGGTTTTCTATAGGTTTCATGATGTTTTAGCAAAAATTTTTAATACGTATTTTAAGTAAGTACTACATTGGTATGATCCTCGGGTGTTTGACTGCCACTGCAATCAGCAGAAACTAATGCATATTAACACCAGAAAGAAAAATATTACTTGTATCTTAAATGATGTTTGTAACACATTTTTTTCTGTTGCTCAATTGTCATAATTGATGCAGACTTCTAAAATTGACATGACCTTACTTTTTCTTGTTTTCCAAAAGGGAGCAAGAGTAGAGGATACAGTAAAAGTTAACATTAAAGTGTTGCTTTAGCTAAGTCAGTAAACCAGAAAAAGTCATGGACATACGACAGACTGCACTCAAACACGGTACCTGCGAGCTTCTTACTACAGAAGGAGCAGTTATTTCTAACATGATACAGCTAAGGTGGCATCCCAGGGTCACAATCCTAATTACATATTGCTGCCCATTTCTTCATTTTGACACAGTTCCTTTCCTCTGCCCCCTTCACGTGCTGGTTCAGGGTACTTGACTGCAGGCTCTTTATCTGGCGGAGGAATTTCTGACAATTTAGCATGTAGAACTGTGTAGCTAAGAGCTCAAACCAGAACAGTTCAAGTGTAAAAGGAGGGAGTGAGATTGCTGGATGAAGAGAAACACACCACTGATGGAGACAAGCATAACTCTTGCAGAACCATATCCAAAGTAACATCCTGTGCCTTTTAAGTCATGCATATACTACAGGCAGTTAATGCAAAACCAAGTCCTGCTTCTGTCAGTTGGCTCCTCACTCCTAGAAAGGAGACTACAGATTAAAAAAGCAGGAAATACAAATTCTGAGGCACTAATAGTTGTGGTAACACCATCCCACTTGCACATATCCCACTAAGGCAGTGGGCAGAGAACGCAGTGCAGTTTAGGACCTCTAGATTACATCACTTCTTTATTCTTCCCTGCATGAAGAAGTGCTCTGCGACCTACCTGCATAACAAGCCTTGGCTGGAAAATGGGCTGGAGTTGGAACTGAAGAGATAAGAGTACCCACTGAATGAACAAGCTTGTTCAGCTGTCAGCAATAACCCTTATGCAGCACTTTTACTTTTGCATTAACTCCTAAAGGCTATTGAGGGTATTCCTGTGGAGCCTTCTCGTGTAAAGTACAAATTTCTACCAAGAATGTCTCCTGCAAGATACACCCAGTTCATTATAAGGATGCCACTCGTAGACTGGACTGTACCACCTCAGGAAGATGCTTTCCCTGGTTCATAAGTGTAGTTATTAGTAATCTATCTACTCTTCTAGAAGCAGGAATTGTTCTCTAGTCTGTAGGCAGACGTCTAGTTTGATAGTCCTTGCCATACAAGAAATGGCTTCTTAAACTCCCCATCTTTCACAAGATTCCTCTTTTCGCCGGTTCCTCAGAGCCCACTGGAAAACAGAATTTAGAAATGCAAGGCAATGGGAAGTACAAGGCAGGGATATACATCTATGAACCTTCTTTCTGCCTTATGTGTAAAATCCATACTTTCCTTGCTTTTCAAAAAAGAAAAGCTGACTAGTTATTATCCCAAAATGTTAATAAAACACACCATTACTAGCAGTGACTTGTTATGCTTCTGGAATAGTAAGCATGTACACACAGGTACACCCCTTCAAAAGACCAGGAAACAACACTGTGATGCATCTCTAATCCACTTCATTAAGCTAAATATAATTCAAAATGGTTTGGCCTCCTCTTGCAAAGATGGAAGGAGACTGTCAGAACATGTTTGCTATAAAAACAAACCTCCATTTAAGGCAATCTTAATGAAAGCCATCCAGCTTTGTCCATATTCAACTGTTCTCCTCTATTCTGTCCTCACAGATCACCCTAAAGCTGACACTTACTTGCCAGTGTGTTCTGTCACGTTCCAAAGGCACTGCTGGCAGGAACATCAAACCTTGCTAGCCTTGCTTTGTAACATATTGTTTAAATACCTCACTGCTAACAAGTCTCCACAGCACAAAACAAGGAAGCCTGTGAATCCCTGTGGGTGGTGAGCCAATTCACATGGCTGTGACAATCTGCTTAAAACCATCCCTGTGCTAGGCAGTACACTGCAATCTCAAGGAGCCAAAGCCTAAGACGACCACAGAAGGACAAA
Source organism: Gorsachius magnificus (assembly GCA_034008185.1). Lineage (NCBI taxonomy): Eukaryota > Metazoa > Chordata > Aves > Pelecaniformes > Ardeidae > Gorsachius > Gorsachius magnificus. The sequence continues at coordinate 31,684,094 of CM067087.1, read as the reverse complement.
TGAGAAAGCATATGTAACAAACACATTTAGTTATTCCTCTTATCTGCTATTATAGAACTATTCTAGCTAGAATATGAGTAGCACAATCCCATTTTACTGCCATTGTGCTACACAGAACAGAGGTTTTGATTAGGCATAGAAAATAATAGTAAGGACTGTAACTCCTGGTTTAATGCATGCAGCTGGAACCACATGCAAGCACCATGAAAAAGAACTAGCCAGGCCTGATAACTGTATTTTGATTTTAACTTGTGTTGAGGTGGAATTTGGGTAGGTCAGTAGAAACACCTCATCTAAGAAACAAATTAAAACCAACACCACCACCCCCCAAAAAAATTCCATAACTGTAATTGGATCGATAGACTTATTTTGCTGATTCTCCTGGCAGAAACGTGCATAACTGGAACCAACTGACAGGCATTACCTGTTAGGGCATTTGAAAACAAGTACTATGAGGGTTATAAGTAACCTACTCACATCCCTCAGGGGCCTTTTAACATACTACCTCAAGGAATTCAGCATTATCGCAAGACCATTTTAATCCTAAAATTTCCTGTCCCTAGGGAGGGGACTGACTTGCACATCACACGTGCAGCATACAAGCGTGTGTTCTCTCTCTCTCATACTCTTGGCACAAGACCTTTGCCATGGTCTGACCATGTCCACAGCTGATTGCGCCCTCTATTCAGCATCAGAATGGATTTGGATGCTTCGTTACAGCCAGCTGTGAGACCACCAAGATGAAACTGCCTTTGGCCATCAGAACACACACAACTGAAATGCACCCTACCTTGGTGGCTTCATTGCAGGATCTCCAAACTGACAAGTACAGTACCATTCATACCTTCACCAAGTGCAACAGCAAAAAGGCAGTTAGAGCTGTTGGGGCATTTGATAGGATCAATCTGTAGCAGTAAGTTTCCATGAAGGACTCCAAAACTTTACTTCATGTACCTGTGATTGCATACAGCTGCTAGCCAGGGTCACCCGCAGCATGAATTCTCTTCAGACAGAGGGAAGAGCTTCATAAAAATAACCACAGTTCTGAGCATGAGGGAGTACAAGGCATGAGTGCAGCCACAAACACTGGGGGGAGATAGATATATAGATATATAATTTCATCTTGATTAAATCAACTCGAGCTACTGGTACTTTCTCTTCTAAACTAAGGGCTCCTGACTGCAAAGTTTAAAATTGTAAAAGCAAGAAAAAATGTAAGTAACTATCATAAATACAACTATGCTTTCTTCTAGATATGTCAGCAGGATTTTCATGGATAAACCAAGGGTTACTTTCAAGTTCAGCACAAGCAGTTTCACATTTAGAGGTAGCAGGAAGCACTTCTGATGCTAAATCAAGGTAAATGAAATAATTTTTTATTCAAGGATAGTGATACATGCTTGTACTTTCAGTAACTTCACTTATACCATTTACATGCAGGAAATGAGATGTTTTCTATTGTGGTTGATTTTTCATTGTGAAAAAGTCTCTTATTCTGTCTTCCTTGATAATTACATTTGAAAGGTCAAATCACATGCTTTGAATTTTGAACATACTAGCTCTTTTGTGTCTATGTTTCAAAAGAATAGAATCACTTCCAAGCCCTTGTTATAAGGACAGAGTTTTCCTGATTAACCTTAAATTCCTGCCTGGGCATGGACTACAAGTAGGTAATTACATGTGGAAAAAAGCCCGATAATACTTCTGAAGAATACAAAGGAATGTTTGGTGTCTAAATGTACTACCGCTTAAGCTCTCGTGAAAGAAGTTTAGTCCACACAGTCTAATCATAAAACAAAAACCAACCAACAACAACAACCACCCAATCCAAAAAACACCTCAACCACCATACTTTACTTGGAGGTTACTGGTACCTTAAAAAACGGAAGGAGGGATTATTCTGGAACAGGTTCTTCCTCATCGCATTTAATAGTTTAATTTCATATTGCAAACATTTCTGTGTATTGACAAAACTGTGATAGATTTATTTTTCTTTAAGCTTTCTTCAGCTTGAGCAATTATACTAGTTGGTTAAAAAAAAAAAATCTTTTTAGCAACTTTCCAATATTTTAGCATTTTGATAACTCTTAGTTGTGTTAAATGTAAAGCTTTTGGATTTTTCCTGGTTGGTAGCATTTCTTTAACTAAAGGAAAAGCTGAGGCCAAAAAGAAAGCTTAAAACTTCATGAGAAATCCTCTAAGCTTTGACATTTCTATTGTTTTGTTAGTGAGAATCCAGGGTTGTGTTTGGATGCTGAAGTGGCCTTAGCAACTGGGCAGTTTCTCGCCCCTAGCAGTCAACAGTCCAGCAGTGCAACATCACGCTACTCTGAATCACGGGGAGAAACTCCATGTTCATTCAATGATGAAGATGAAGAGGATGAAGATGAGGATTCTTCCTCCCCAGAATAAGGACAGTGGAAAATGGAATATACAAAATGCTGCTCATAAATATTCTTAATAGGAGCTCCTGTTTGGATTTTACTTCAAGTTTCTTGCCTTGGTTTGCACTGTGTTCAGTGAAGCAAAATGGAAGCTTCAAAACCAATTCATCCACAGCTGAAATTTAAAACTTTTAGTAACTGAACACAGAGCGACATGCAGACATAGAGCAAAGTGGGGTTTATCAACTATAACCAAGGAAAAGAACAAAGTCCCTGGAGATCTGGCAAAGTAAACATCAAATTCACATTTTCCACTCTGGGACATTCTGTCTCAAGTCTCTGTCTTCCCCCTATCTTTACCAGATGGAGAAGAAAACAGTCAACAAATGCCAGTTCTTGCCTTGTCTTTGGCTGTGCTACCTTTAGAAAAAGGGGGAGAGAGAGCACGTGCAAATGTGCTAAAATAGCTATTTAAAACTATCTTATATGAAAATTGTTCTAGGGAAAAGGGGCTGTTAGAGTGTTTTTTTCTGTTCGACTTGCTGTATAGAAGATTCTTAAAGTAATATAAATCGCAAGTGATTAAACGAATCTTGAAACAGTTTAAATCCAATTTAGGTACTTTAACAATAATATGTCTCTCTTGAAAGGTTCATATGTTCATTTATACTGCAGACCTAATTTATTATAAATAAGTGATTATTCTTAGCCATGATTAAACAGTCAGGATAAAAACAGCAGTATTCTCTGCACCAGCTTTTTTCAAGGAAAAGAAGTTTAAAAATTGTATTTCTAGATTATAGTGTATCCAGTATAGCTTCTCCTTTACTTTTCTAACTTTATAATCCCTTTGATTTTATAGCATGTGTTGAATTTTTTTTTAAAAAAAAGGCTTCTCTGTTAAGGATCTCAGGCAGCATGTTTTTAAGGCAGTATTTTCAAATTCAGGGTGGGCAGGTCACATAACTTTTAAAGTCAGAGGTTGAGGTTCTTAGGAAAAAAATTAAATTTCAACAATATTCCATGTTTTGCATTCTACTCAGCTTGGCTTATGATAGACTGACTTTCTCACAATGAATTTGTTGCAGTCACCGTGATGGGCCTTTGAAAAACAGTAGTATTGAGCCACTACTTAAAACAATTTGTGGCTAAAATTACACAACATGAATCCCATTTGAGCTGTTAAATCAGACTTGCAACAGGAGGCTGTGTGTTCTATAGTTAACATCGCATCCAATCATAAAGACCTTTTTAAAAGAAAAGCTTGAATAACAGAGCAAAATACACTGTAGAGGTACTCTTCCCATGGTGTTCTAACATCCAGTATGTTAATTAGTCTCAAAGTTAACTATTTTTAATTCGGTAAACCCAGTTTAAAATAGTGTTACTTCTTTTTAGTTTTTATACTGTATGTAAATAGTCGACCTGTTTCTAAGTACCAGTATATTAGCTCTCAGAGCTCAACGACATTGGCTCTGTTCTTTAGTTAGGAGATAAGGCAGCTTGTAATGCTGTCATTTGCTTGAGCAAAGGCAGCAAACTGCATCCCTTGACTGCTGTGACCATTGCTCCAGCACAGCATGGGGTATGTCCACACGATCTTTTACAGACAAGCCTGCACTCAAGCCGACAAGATCCAAAAGCACCAAGCCTGAGTCAGTGAGATAAACTGAGGCTCCAGCTAAAAAGCTACCTGGCTGTTGTACAGGAGTTAGCAGACCACTAGCTACCTACAGGACAGGTAAAACCGCAAGGAGCATACAAGCACACCTGCATGTTGCATTAGAAATTTAGAAACTTTTCAGAGATAGTTGGAACTCCTGCATTTGAGGTACAGTTAGGGTGGCACCATTATTTAGGTATAGCTCTACTTGCTCAGTCAAGAGCTATCTAGCTTACACAAATGAGTTGCAAATGTGCAAATTAAAATAATTTATACATGCCTACCATGTTATTCACCCTCTGGGCAAGACTGTTAATATCTTCTGTCCTGTGCTTATGGCTCACAGGCAACAGCAGACTGAGGGATTTACACCACCTCACTTCAACCAAATCTGTAACACTACCTCTATATGAAGAAAAGCTTTACAAATACAAAATTATATTCTTGCTGAGCAAGTCAATACTTGACTGAAGTGGCTCACTTTTGAAATAAGGAGGAGAAGGTAACAGACACTCCAGGTATATTACGACGGATTTGTCAGCTTCACAAATGACGTTTCATTAAAGCAGATAATTGCTTTTATTGTTAAAAACGCATTGTTTTTTTCAAAAACTGTCAGTCATCTGTCATTGGAGAGGGCAAATCAAAGATACCCAATACGTGCAGGATCCTAAGGAACTCTTCAAGAAGGGCACGTTTTCTAAAGTTAACATTCTCTCCTCCTCAATACATTAGAGGCACATTCAACTTTACACTTTCTTCACATTACCCACTCAAGATTTGTGTAAAAAGGAATACCAGCAAAACACTAAACTCCTAAAGAGGAGCACTTTGAACTATAAGAACCTGACAAAAAAAGGCCTCCTGCCCAGAAATTGAATGCATTTTATTAGCAGTCAGTGTGCTTGCTGCTTTACAGGAGGAAAATCTCCAGTGCTATCTTCCTTCCATCAATGTCCACGTCCTTCAAAGCAGCAGACTGCACAACGCCTTGCTTTCTGGTAAACTTCAAGCTATCAACTTAAAAAAAAAAAAAAAGTCCAGGAGCACATAACATTTTAGACAGTTGAACCAAGACTTTAGAAGTTATTTTTCCTGAACTAGTTGAATACAAAGGACAAAACAAGTTAGAACATTTAGAAAAAAACTTCAAAAGGAAATTCTTTCCTTGGGCTTCTTTGTGCCAAGTTCCAGTTGAGGATGAAGTTCAACTAAAGCACTGCAGTCCTGTGGTTTACGCTAAAGTCTGGGAACTAGGAGAATTTTGGGCCTTATCCAGCCATAGTCACTCATGTATGATCTCAGACAAGCCTTTCAATCATTCTTGTTGATCTTAGCTGACATATGTAAAAAAAAAAAAACCCAAACCAAAAAAAACCAAAACACCAAAAAAAACCCCCCACAAAACAGGTAAATACAGGACCACAGAAAATGCAGCTGTTGCATCTGAATTGAGCTCTGAGCAATTATGAATAACAAAGGGACTGAGAATATTAAGCAACCACACAGCTCCCACTAAGCTAATGGCAGTAGTTGTGCTCAGTTGCTTCAACATGCAGGCCTTCCCGCCCCCCCCACCCTCTGAACACCAGCAGCAGATACTTTCCAGAATAAAATCATCATTAGCAAGACTGGTTTCCCATTTTTCTATTCAGTTACCATCATCCTCCCCTGTCTTGTGCAATACCCTTGACATTCATTGGAGGAAACAAGTAGCAACTGGTACTAGATGGTACCGCTTTTAAGACAAAGTTAACATCTAAATTTTCATGCATGACATGTTTCTTTGTCTAGGAACACTATTTCTTGGTTATACAGTCAGAAGGCACTTGGCTGCAAGCAATGTAATGCTGTGTATCGATACTTTTATATATATATTGCAGTAAACAGCTTTATTTCTGGACTTCATGATGCTTGAAAAATCTGAATTTGACTTACTTAGGAAGACTTGTCAGCACCACAAACTAGATGAAAAAATATCGGTGGGAGAGAGCATTTCTCTGTTATGTGGAATCTATTTGTGGATTTTGTTTTTTAAAATTGTATTAAGGTGTGCCAGTCTTCTCATTTCAACACTGGACTTAATGGCAACAATCCACCTAGTTGAAGAAAGTGTGTATATTTAAGGGAAGACTAAAGCAAATGATACCAGTTTAACTGAAGGTATGATTTTAACTAACTTCCTTAAACCTAGTACAAGCCACACTGTAGGTACTTCCATTTTGGTTAAGGGGTTTGTTTAGTTTTTTTAAACTATAACTTGCAAATACTCCTAATTCTTTTGAGCTGCTGGAAATTGCTGAGTACACAGAATACCCACAGAACGACTTATGCTGATCAACTAAGCCTAAAGTAACATTGTAAAAAGGCCTAATGTAAAAGCACATTAAAAAAAAATGTAAAAAGGCCTAATAATAACCAAATTTTAATCTTTTTTTTTAAAAAAAAGAAAAACAAAACCCTCAAGTTCTTACATAAAGTGATGCTTGAGTTTAGAATTCCACAGTTAAGGTTTTAAATGTCAAATGCTCTTTCTTCTGACCATATCTCCACCATTTTAATACAAGAGCACGGCTGAAATTTAATCACATTTGAACACTAGGCAATACTCATTTTTATAATTAACTGGCTCTTTTCAGCTGAAAATAATCCAGGCAGTTTATTGAGAAGACTTTCCTTTTAGTGAGTTAAAGATGTTTGGGTTTTGGATTCATGTAAAAACAAAGCTAGTAACCACAGGGTATAGTATACAGTACACAAACCAAAACAAGTTCTCTTCTGACTGACCCACCTAACATATCTTTTCATTACAAGAGTCTCTCGGGAACATGAGTATTTTAAATAACCAGATACAACAAAGCTGGGAAAAGACTATATGAGCTTTTTAAATTTTTGATTGAAAAAATCCTAGTACTCGTCATACCTTGAGGGGACATCCTTCTGCTAACTACAAGCTTAATTTTCAGGAAAGAAATGCTGCAGCTGAGTTACTCCAAAGTACGTTTTATGGCTGAAGGCATCTCAACCTTCAAGCACTGCAAAGCAGTGCCTGCTGCAGCATTACTGATGAACAAGGAAGAGGCTAAGGACTGTTGGTCTGTTTATTGAGTCTTTGTTTTTTTAAAACATGCTACTTCTTGAATTCTGACTTATGTCTAGAAGTAATATGCCCATAAATATTTTGTAATTTCTGATTATCACACTCCTACCCTTGCAAGCATGTTAACAGCTCTAAATACTTAATTTTCTGCTGGCAGGTATTCACATAACCAAATGCTGATGTCATGAAACTTCCCGAAACTCTCATTCCTTAGACTTAACCAAGTTCCCAAATCAGATTCTCTCTTTCCTATTTAGCTGTTAGAATTTAGCCTGGTGAGTGTTTTCAAGAGGCTGTGAGCAGCTGTGCCCCCCTAGACCCAGGTATATTGCCAAAAATAATCCCCACAACAAATGTTACTCCCAGTTGTGCCTTCCCTCTGCTCAGTATTGCCATCCTTTCTAGTCACTGTAGAGCTGCTCATGCAAGTACTTCCTAGCTCGTTCAGTCTAATTACCCGAGTTGGCACCCATGGATACCAAACCCAGCTGGCACTGACAGGCAAGGGAATGCTCATAGAAGCAGTCCAACAGTACCAACTGATGGGGCTGTTTATCGCAGCCCCTTAGAGAGTGTGTAGTCATTCTACATCTTTAATACTCCTGCCTTGTCTGGCCTACCCCAAAGATTAGCCAAAACCAGAATGTTCTCTTTCTGTTTACATCTTTTTGACAGTACCCAAGAATCCAATACTTAGGATATCCACCTGAGCTGAAGGACACCAAAAATCCATGCTCAAAATTGGGCAGAAGCAGCATCTGAGATCTAACCATCCAAATCCCAGGAGAAAGCCTCCTGCTCAGGAACAATATGGAGCAAATTAGTAACTTAATTTTGCTTTATCCAATAAGGAAGGCAGGCTGACCTGGGCCAGATCAGTATCCGTAGGAGGGCCATGGTAATTCCAAGCAGATACAGGAACCTCCCAGTAGCCCAGACTTGCATCTCTTCTTAGTGTTCTGTATAGGCTAGAATAAGGGGCAACCACTTTGTCTTCTGACTTCTCTAAATGCCATTCTTAAACACTTAACACTTTCCAGGCATAGGCGCTTTAGATATATGAACACCATGGGATAGCAGGAAACAGCTATGTGAAACATAAATCCAGTTATAGATGTAAATCACACTCACCTATGCAGTATATAGGAAACATTTTCCAAGACAAAAATCAGTCTTTAACAGTGACTCGTTTTTAGCCTATTCTCATTATCCAGACTGAATGAAACAGTAAAGTTAATCCCTAACACCGGCTGGTTCTTGTTGCCTTCCATGAAGCAGCAAATGGCATGCACACCCATAAGACCAAGGCAGTCAAAGAAGGAAAAAACACCACGTATGCATAGCCCTTCCCACTGACATTTTTAGGTCAAATACAATTATTCTGAACAGCCACAAAAGTTAAAACATTGACCAGAAAAGGTTAAGTCCATAAAATCAGTTTCCCCTTTTTTTGGTGGGTTCGTTAAGTCTCTAATGTAACTTTAACTCTTAGTAGATTTGGTTGCACTACTGCAGGGATTAAGTGGATCTCCCAGAATTTCCCTCAAAAAACACCAGCTGAATCACAGCCCATCACACAGGTATCTGGCACATTCCCCTGTCTCTAAAGCCAGGCTGTATATATGAAAAATACTTCAGAGAAGTATATGCAAACGTTATGACACTGTATCTCACGGGCACCTCCTGTGAAAAAATTAATCCTACTTTGAGCAAACCTGTACGAACGAGGATACGAGTTCATCCTTGTTGCTCAGGTCCTGATTGCAAATAACGCCCTGGGACCAAGGCACCAACCTTTGTATTTGCATTCCCTGTGTCGCATCAGGAGTAACCAGCCAGCAAGTACAGGCACAGTTTTTACAACAGTGCGTGTCTGTTGGCACTGCTTGAGTGATCTGGCAATAGATCAGTCCCTTGGCAGTGAGTTAAAGCTGATGTACATATCAGTGAATGTTACGGAGCCGCTGCAACATGCAGTATGTGATAAAAAGGGCAGGTCTATTCCTCCTCCCCGTTACAGTAGCACTTTTTAATATCTGCTATATTTGACATGGAAGTAAGTTGTAGACACTTCCTTTTTGTGTTTAAAATGCAGAAACCACTTGAAAGTCCATTAACTTTTAAATTAAATAAGACGTTTTTCTTCTTCTTCTTCTTTTTTTTTTTTTTTTTTTTTTTTTTTCAAAGAATGAGGCCAGTCATGGACAAAGCTATTTTATGATCTTGTTCAATGCTGAACTCAAAGGCGGGTTTGTAAACATGGTGGGTGGGAAGAAAAGAAGCACTGACAAATCCAATTTATGAGGATGCTAACTATATGGGAGCTTAAGTTTTAATTAATTTTCTTAAACCATTTATCTTACTTTTCCTCTCCCCCTCCCCCAACGTATGTATTGGCATCAAGTGTCACACAAACACTTGGGCAGAAATGGTTCTCCCTTTTCTTGTGCTAAACTTCTGTGTCTTTGGGAAAGTCCAAGTTGCTGCCCATTCATCTTATAAACAATTTTTAGCATATTTTTTAATTCTCCATAGATTTCTTTCTTTCCAAATACCTTTAAATTATAAACTAAAGTTTTATTTTTGCAGCAAGACTGCTATTAAGCTATGCTGATTTTTTGTCCTGATCAAATAGTGTTCATTTCTACTACCACATTGTACGTGGCTAGGAGTAGTGTAAAAAAGAATGTGGTAGTAGTATATGTGCTTTAAATGCTGACAAAGATATAAAGAAAAATGCATATACAAAGTTTTACTTTCCTAATAGGAACACTGGCATTAGCAAATAGTATATTTGAACCAATAGGAAATATTACTTTGTAGTAGCAAATACTTTGTAAATAAAAACTTGTTATTTTTTTAATGGAAATTTTATAGAAGAAGCTATTTCTGTATACTCAATTGATCCCATGTTTACTGAAAATGCTGCAAGTGGGAACTGTACATTGCAAAATGGGGGTATGGAGCAGACAAGTCTGACCAAAGTGAAAACTATGTACACTTTGGAGAAAAACATCCAGTTGTCTGTGAACAAGAACGTAAAGCTTCACTGTAGGAGAACTGAATAAAAGAATTTCAAGGCAATGGGGTTGGGCTTGTTTTTGAGAAAAACATTGTGGAAAAAAGTTGCTCAAGGTTAATGTTGACAGTACATGTACCTCATATAAAAAAAAAAGGAAACCACCTACTTTATAATTTATGTTCAGGAAATATTGCATCCTTTAGTGTTTTGAAAATAAATATAAAAAACTAGCAATTGTGGCCTCATTGGTTAGTTTCCCATTCTGAGAAACTTACTATGTCATTATTCAGGGAAAGATGCCGGACTTCTGAAATTGTTACATTTTGACAAAATAACTGACAAAACCTTTAGGATTATTATTGTCCCTGTCTTATCAAGACATGCACCCAATCTATACCTAAGGAAAGGCCTCAGAAACAGCTAATCAATTTCCACCTCCAACCGAATGCACACTTCAGACCTTTTCATTCTGTTTTCTTAAAAGCATTAGGTCTTTCTATTTAACAGTCAAGTCTGCTAGGAAAGCATTCACAGTGTTCTCCTCAGCATGCTGCATTCCAGCCCTCTGTGTGCTGCCCTTGCATCTCATGCTAGATCCTCTATCCTGTGGACACCTTTCAAACATCTATAGGCTCTGAACACATACCCTTCCAGCCCCCATCCCCGTATTTTGATAAGACTTTAGGGAGCATTAAATACAGTCCCTCTTCATCATCTGTGTTGGTTTTCCAACTCCACCAAACACAATTTCACAGTGCTTGTTTTCCCCCATGCACACAGAAGACCCATTGCTCGGTATTTTTAATCTCAAACCAGCTGAAAGTAAAGGTTAAAAGACAATAGAAAAAGACGTGCAAAACTATAAACTCATTCTTGCATAATAAATAGAAACAGACCCTTTTCATTTAAAATGAGTTGGCATATTTGGGAAGGCATTTTTGTGAATAGATTTGGCAGTTACCCCCAAATAACTAGCTTAAAACTCTTGTTATGTGGTTTTTACTGGCAAGAAACACAACTGAAGAAATGAGAGGGTACAGTCTTTATCTCAGTAACATTGCTTATTTAAAAAAAATAATAATCTAAAAATCTGTACCTCTTTTTGTGTCAGTGCTACCAAAGTTGCTACCAGAAGGATTCTGGAACATTAACAGTGAAGCTGGTTGGAATAAATACTCTCCTCTAAAGCATCTAAAAGGACAGATTTTTGTTGTAAGCTACTTTATTTCTTTGTGCCTCATTTTCACCTGGGTTCTCCCCCCCAAGAACCCATCATAGAGAATAAGAAAATGTTAAAGCATAAAAGCCCTTTTATCCTACTAAGAGAGAAGTGCTCAGCATGGTTCTCTAAGAATGGAGAAGTCTGCAAATAGCGCTCTCTGAAATTGCAAATGCTTTTGGTTAGAATTCCTGACTTCCAGTAAGATAGCATCATACAAACTGTTTTATATTTTTCTTCACGTATATCTGTATGTTTTCTAAAGAAAAAGGAATCAAGCAATGGTAAGTGCTGCAGCATTAAGGTGCTCTGTGCTAACAATAACAACAGAAACATTAAGACAACAAAAATATCTTTTCCTTGGTTAAAAAAGTCTTTAAAATTGTATTTTGCTGATTTACACACATTCTATTAGAAAGCAAAAAGATCTCAAAACATTCAGGGAAACCAGAAAAAGACAACCACCGAATTTGTGTAGGTTTATTATTCATTAAACTTTGTCTCAACCCCAAGTGTAGGATAGGAGATAAATTTGAACAATACTTCATTGTGGAAGTCCACTGTCACGAGTAATGTCCCTGACTGCGTGTGATGCGTGTAGGTTGCTCCTGAACACGGCTCAGCTCTACTGCAGCGCGCCTGTCCTTTGCCTGCCTGAAGGACAACATATATTTGCTCTTGGGGTCCTACTTAACATTGATTTCCTATTCCTTTGCTCCTACTGTCGGTCATTTAAAAGGCTCAAAAATGTCACTAGCATTGTCTCCTTGCTGAAACCACTGTTCAAGGGTAACAAAACACAAGAAACTGTTCCTCCAAATTTCACAGGATAAGCAGTACTTATCTGTGACAGCAGTTAAAACAACTCTGTCATACTGAAAAAACACAAGTTGTTGAAGGATTTGTGTTCCTGCCTATTGGTGCTCACAGCTGCCCCCTGGACAACCGACTGCTAGCTTGATTTTGTTACATTTTGAGATTCCCTCACCAGAGAACTCACAGATACACGAACCGTAACTGAAAACCACTGTCACAGACATAGCTGAGCAGGAAGCAATGTAAAAGCCTGCACCAATGAGATGACATTAAAAGAATGACCAAACCCAGAAGGGTTCATGTTCTTCCAGCGTAAGAGGGCAAACAGAGTTACAAAATGGCAAAGTTGTCCAAGCACCATTGTTTTAGAATACACAAACCCATGAAACCAATACCCCTTTGACTCAAATAATCTGTGCTAACCCAAGTTTTCATCATCTTGACATTAAAGTCCAGGTTTTGCAGCAACAACAATACACAAATACTACACTAATCTATCACCATTAATTGAACATTATTTTCAAATATTAAATGACAAACATCCTGTGTAATACCATATTATGTAAAAAGCAGCAGACTACATTTTTGCAGCAGCTGCTGGCATGAGCAAGATAGTTATTTTTAATAAATAAGCACCACAAAGACTAAATTTCTTGGCACATGTAGGAGTTAAAAAACATTCCAAATGAGTAAACTACATGGATGATGTGAAAATGTCCTAGCATTTATCCATGTCCAATTTAAGCCCCTGGCTTTCCAGAATTAAATTAAACAGTGTGCAGAGCTCTCAGTAACAGGACTAGGTTGAGGGTATGGACTAGAACAAGTCACTGCAAGGTAAGGAAGGGCGCGAACTCACCACAAATAGCTCACACACTGTAATCGCCCATGTTGCACCCCACAGAAAGTTTCTCTGTGGTAAAGGTAGGATTTTTTTTTTTTTTTTGGGGGGGGGGGGGGGGGGGAAGGGGGGGAAGCGGAGCTTCCACAGTTGCCAGCATGTTTTAAGGCCACACCTTAGCTAAGCATCAGAAAAAGAAGCATTTGCATGTTCATGTATTTTATTAAGAGATAGTTCTTATGCTTTAAATCTACTGTTATGGAATGGCAAGTTATGACCAGAACAGCCATACTGTTTGCCTTTCCAGAAAACTGTATCTCTCTCTTCAGGATATATCCCGTATTTGCTAAGTTCCCATATTTGCTTCTGTTTTGTTCCTGTTTCAACATACATGCTCACCAGCTCAGTCTGCTCTTAAAAACGAAGAGAGTGATAGAGCTGTTGTGCACCTCGGGGACTGCCAGCTCGCAGACCCCCCTTGCCTTCCTCACAGACCGAGGTCCAGCACCGCACTCTGCAAGCGGAGAACTCTGGGCAGGCTTACTGTGACAGTAAAGAAACAGAAAGGCGCAATAAACGGGCTGCTGACGTCAGGAAGGCCAGACATCCACACTGTGCTCCCAACACAGGGAGCGATGCAAGCCCACCTGCCACTGTTTTAACGCTTCCAAAGTTGGTTTTGCACTCGTTTCCCAGAAAGAAAAGGCGCATTTTGGCGTATTTTGAGTTTTCACAGCTGCGGCACCACTTTATTTTATTACTTATTTTGCACATCTACCCTACGCCTGCAGAGAGGAAGGTGGAACGCACCGCACCGGCAGACTACCTCCTCCTCCTCCTCTTCACCAGAGGCTTCCACCTGCTCAGCCCCTCACCGCGGCCGAGCCCCAGCGTGCCGACTGCTCTGCGTTGACCGCGGGGGTGCAGCTCCGCCGGCGTCCCCGTTCCGTTCCGTTCCGCCCCCCCCCCCCCCCCCGGCCCTCGGGGCCCGCCCGGCGGAGCGGGCCCCCCCCCCCCCGGGCTAACGGCCGCCGCGCGCGCCAGCGCCGCCCTCCAACGACCCGGGCGGGGCGGGAGGCGGCAGGTGCGGGGCGGCTCTGGGGACACCTCCCCGGCCGGCCCGGCCCGCAACGGCCTGCTCGGTGGCTATTTCTTACAGTTTCTGTAGTCCGGTCTCACTTCCGTTAAACATCAGCTCAGACGAGGAGGTGGAGGAGGCTACAGCGCGGCCTACTGTCTCCTCGAGTCCCAGTGCGCACCAGGGCTGCCACCGCCACGCACAACACCGAGTTTTGCAGTAAAAGAAAAGAAAGTCTTACTTGCACAGAACTGTCCCTACGTAGGATTTAAACAGAACCAGAAAGCAAACAAAAGCTAAATCAACCTTTTTATAAACATTCTTGATTTGTGAAGAGTTTGGAATTAGCAAAGCTTGACTGGGAGCACCTAACTGAACCTCTGAAAACCCCTGGTTCGTGGCAGCCTGCAATAAAAGACCCCAGCTGCAGGGAGATGTGTTCATCTCGGCTGGTACTGACGAGGGAAGAGGAGGTCAGCTGCTAGAATAAGAAACTCTATTTTCATTAAAATATAATTAAGAAAAAGTGGCCACAGCCCAACAGTTCCCGATAGATGCTTTAACTTATTCTCCTTTTAAAGCCTTCCACAGCAGTGCCTGGGACTTCGCCAACTGTTAGTCCTTGTTATGGACTCCCTGACTGGATTTATGAAATTCGGGGAGCTGCTCCCATAGAGAGTGGCCTCTCACCATGAGGAAGAAAGATTGTTACTTCAAAATTCTGAACACACAATCAGAGTAATACAGAATAATCACAACAGGGAGAATGCATGAGCGTGTGAAATCTATATGGCATTAAATTGGGGAAAAAATAAGTGATTCAACTAAACACTTCGATCTAATGGGTGGCAAACCTCTGAAGGTGAAATACCTTAACTGTTTTAAATACATTGGAGAGTTAAAAAATACAGGCAGCTCTGCAGAATCTGCAGACAAAAACGTCAAGATGGAAAAAGATCCAGTGCTTGCAAAACACCCTTTGAGTGAGACCTCTTTTTTTGGTTTTAATCATCATCTTCTTAGCACTAAGATAACATTTTAACATTACCGTAACAAAGTAATTAAGTATTATTCATAGTAAATTAACCAAATATTAGAAGCAGCTGCTATATCTATTGGTAATAAGGTAACTTGGTATGAGATGTAAATGAACACAGCTGTTGGCTGTTTGCAGTCAGGCTAGCCATCCTGATGTACGCACAGCCAAAGCCCAAGGTTTTTATTGTTATTATTACTTTTGAACCTTCTCACCTTTGATGGTTTCTCATCACCTTATTAGCATGACTAAAGCCGAGATGTAAACATTCTAGGCTTATGAACTTTATTCATGTTCTGCCAAGCTCCTACCTACAGTTTTTCTGACATCAGGTGATGTATTAAGACTATTAAATTAAGATTGAATGATAGGTCTATTCTGTCTAGGGTTCGTTGCCAAATGTCTGAGTCAACTATATCAGAGCATTTATCAGATCAGTATTTGTGGGCCCTTGAGCAGCAGATGAGGGGCAGAAGCTTTTGCACTGGCAGAGACCTGATCAGGTTTGTACATTAACTGAGGACCCTTCCAGCCACTCTAACTATATGATTGTGTGTGTTCCCGAGATGACTGGTATTAAGCCATCTATTCAAATACAGGAAATGTGTAATTGGCATGATAATAAACGGGCATATCACCAGAGACACAACAATTCTGGGAAATAAAGCAGTACTGGTTGGCAAAGATTTTTCATAAAAACCCTGCAGACTTGGACATAGGTCTCACTAACTCATTTCACAGAAGAGTACCGCTATTTCAAACCTTTGGAAAAATGCATCCATAGTATATTTTATGACTAATAAACCGTTCACAGTTAAAACAAATATACTGCACTAGAAGATAATTGCAGCCAAATATACCCTGCTCTCATTGCTAACGGATATAATCCCTCAAACTGGGACCTTTTTTCTTGTTTCTATTCAACTAGTTACACTTGCATTAGAAAGAGACTATATGGAAATATCAGTAACAAGAAGAAAAAATAATACAGAAGGCTGCCCTTACCAGTGGTCAGACTCTTAAATAAGACACAAAACCTGAAGGTAAGTGGTCCATATGCTGTTCTCGATGCTGCCCAATGTAGTGAAGAGGTACAAGGGCATGGAAACAGAGTGGGCCAACAGATACCTTTGCCAATCAGGCAAAGAAGGGAAGAGACCGGCATGGCTGAGACGAGAGATGCTGGTCAAACTAAGGAGGAAGAGGGAACTGCACAGGCAGTGGAAGCAGGGACAGGCATCCTGGGAAGAGTACAGGGATGCTGCCTGGTTGTGTAGGAATGGGGTCAGGAAGGCCAAGGCGCAGCTGGAGCTAAACTTGGCTAGGGATGCGAAGAATAATAAGAAGGGTTTCTACAGGTATATCAGCCGGAAAAGGATGGTTAAAGAAAGCGTACCCCCGCTGATGAGCGAGACCGGCAAGCTGGTAACAGCAGATGAGGAGAAGGCTGAGGTACTCAACAACTTTCTTGCCTCAGTCTTCATTGGCAACCTCTCTCCTCACCCCACCCGAGTTGATGGGTGGCATGAGGGGGACTGGGAGGGCAAAACCCTTCCTGCTGTAGGAGAAGATCAGGTTCATGACCACCTGAGGAACCTGAACACACATAACTCCATGGGACCTGATGAGATGCATCCCAGAGTCCTGAGGGAATTGGCTGATGTAGTTGCCAAGCCACTCTCCATGATATTTGAAAAGTCATGGCAGTCAGGTGAAGTCCGTGGTGACTGGAAGAAGGGAAACATTGTGCCCCTTTTCAAAAAGGGTAGAAAGGAAGACCCTGGGAACTACCGACCTGTCAGCCTCACCTCTGTGCCTGGGAAGATCATTGAACAGATCCTCCTAGAAGCTATGCTAAGGCACATGGAGGCCAGGGAGGTGATTCGAGATAGCCAGCATGGCTTCACCAAGGGCAAGTCCTGCCTGACGAACCTAGTGGCCTTCTGTGATGGTGTGACAACAACAGTAGACAAGGGAAAACCAATGGATGTCATCTATCTGGACTTCTGCAAAGCCTTTGACACGGTCCCCCACAACATCCTTCTCTCTAAATTGGAGAGCTATGGATTTGATGGATGGACTCTTTGGTGGATAAGGAATTGGTTGGATGGTTGCATCCAGAGGGTAGTAGTCAATGGCTCAATGTCTGGATGGAGACCGGTGACGAGTGGTGTCCCTCAGGGGTCCGTACTGGAACCGGTGCTGTTTAATGTAGACAGCGAGATCGAGCATACCCTCAGCAAGTTTGCAGATGACACCAAGCTGAGTGGTACGGTTGACACACCAGAAGGACGGGATGTCATCCAGAGAGACCTGGACAGGCTGGAAAGGTGGGCCTGTGTGAACCTCATGAGGTTCAACAAGGCCAAGTGCAAGGTCATGCACCTGGGTCAGGGTAACCCCCAGTATCAGTACAGGCTGGGAGAAGAAAGGATCGAGAGCAGCCCTGCCGAGAGGGACTTGGGGGTACTGATGGATGGAAAGCTGGACATGAGCCAGCAACGTGCACTGGCGGCCCAGAAGGCCAACCGTACTCTGGGCTGCGTCAAGAGAAGCGTGGCCAGCAGGTCGAGGGAGGTGATTCTGCCCCTCTACTCTGCTCTGGTGAGACCTCACCTAGAGCACTGCGTCCAGCTCTGGAGCCCTCAGCACAAGAAGGACATGGAACTGTTGGAGCGGGTCCAGAGGAGGGCTACTAAAATGATCTGAGGGCTGGAGCACCTCTCTTAGGAGGACAGGCTGAGGGAGTTGGGCTTGTTCAGCCTGGAGAAGAGAAGGCTGCGGGGAGACCTGATTACGGCCTTTCAGTACCTAAAGGGGGCCTATAGGAAAGATGGGGAAAATCTTTTTAGTAGGGCCAGCTGTGACAGGACAAGGGGTAATGGTTTTAAACTGAAGCAGGGTAGGTTTAGACTGGATATAAGGAGGAAATTCTTTACAATGAGGGTGGTGAAACACTGGAACGGGTTGCCCAGAGAGGTAGTGGAGGCCCAATCCCTGGAAGCATTCAAGGCCAGGTTGGACAGGGCTGTGAGCAACCTGATCTAGTTAGTGGTGTCCCTGCTCACTGCAGGGGGGTTGGACTAGATGACCTCTAGGGGTCCCTTCCAACCCAAAACTTTCTATGATTCTATACTGCTAACCAAGTGAGGCTGGTTTCATGGGTGCAGGATGCACATGCAGCAGAAAAAGAACGCACTGATAAACTTTTCAAGGTGACACTACGTATTTCCAGAATTATGTTTTTCCTTCTCCATTTACACCTTTTTGTAACTCTGTAAAGAAGGTAAAAGACTACATAAATTGGATACCTAGGCACGTATTCCCCTTCTGTGCTGAAGCTATGAAACAGTGCTTCAAAAGAGGGAAAACACAAGCGCTGTACTCTGCTCGGTGCTCCACAGGGCACATTAGTGTGAAACTGAACAGCAGTGGCTGCTCCTGCGTGCAGAAACTGCAAAGACTTCTGCACTTATCTCCACAGACTCCCATTGGTCATTACTAATCACCATCAACTGTTCAGTCAGTGGAAAAGCTATTAATAGATTCTTAACTTTACATAATTTTCACTGTACTATGTAAGTTTATTCTTAAGAGGAGGTTGGTAATCAGGAAAATACAGAATACATCGTGATCCAGAAGGAGTTAAGGAGCCTTCTGCCTGAACTCCCTGCAGACAAGAACAATGTGAAACCTCTGACAAGCCAGGCAGGTGACTCTGGCTCAGCAGATAGCAGGAACGTGAACTCAAGGGGCAAAGACATCTCATGATTTCAACAGCCATCCATGTCCTAGGGAGATTTCAGAGAGCTCTCTTGTCATGTTTTAAGTCATGGCTGCATTTCTGTTTGTCAGAGTGCATTTGCTACTTGCACTGCTGAGCTTTTATATGCAGGTCAGCCTACAGCAGTTTCCAGTAATGGCATCTTATGCAATTTTTGACCTACTTTAATGCATTGGGGCACTCAGAAACACAAGATCCACTGCAGCAGCTTTCTGCTTGACTGTTACGCTGCGGCAGGAAGCAAGTCTTTAGACAAATACACTGACCCACTAAAATACAGGTGACAAAGGGAAACAGACTTCAATTTTCAAGGTATTTGTCAAACCATTAGGAGCATCCAGATCAATCATCATGCCTATTATTTTCAGCTGTAGACTGTATGCATTATTTCAAAAAGATCAAATGGTCAAAAATCAGTAAGTTGTTACATAGAGCACACAGGTCAGTGTGTTTCTCAACCATTCTAGTCTGCATTTCCTGAAGAACACTGGGGCTCATGCGTGTTATGATGAAACAGTATAGGGTTAGTGATACATAGATCCTTTCCTTTGCCCCACCAGACAACTATGTTGGAGAAGAAAGCTGTCGTCTTCTAGACATCTTTCTTACTCTAGCAACAAATGGACGGTCTTTGAGGAACTAAGGTCTTATCAAAGAGGATCTTTGATACTCTTCTATTATCTATTCCACTACCAAATGTGAACAGCTGCCTCAGCTTTAAGTAAGGATATTACTACTACAGGTAAACCCTTAAAACTACAAGCATTTTGGTATATTCTGCATTTGGGGTTAATTACTTCTCTGTCACATTAAAGTGCTTCTATGTAATGAAGGTTGTTCTTCACTGTGTTCTGGTTTTGTATCCTTTAAGATAATTAATACAATTAAAAGGTGTTTCAGACTTTAGGTTAATGCATCATCCTGCACCTCAGTGCAGACCCTTCTATGCCTATCAGCTTCCCTTCATCTTTCATTTGAAAATTGTTTAAGTGATAGAAGTCTAGATCTGTTCTGTTCTAGCTGGAATTTACACTGGGAAAATATATTTCTTTTGTCCTGTAAGTTGTCCCTAGTTTTCCTGAATGTAATCTCTTTTTTTCTATATAATTTTCTGAACTATGTGGTACATTACACGAAAAGGCTACTAAAGGGGCTAATATTTGATCGTATAGCTAAAAAAAACCCCAAACCAACAGATTATATTTTACCTTTTTCTCCTATCCATAATGCTGTCAGTTTGCATATAATTCACTTCAGACCTTCCCAACAATCTCTTAACAGCTTCAAGAGGTTTCCTTACACCCAACAAGGAAGTTACTATACAATCCACAGAAGCATTACAAACCTTCCCTGTCCTGTGCCTGATACCCCCCAAGTTCCCAACCAGTCTGCATTACATCCCCCTTTTCTTAACAGCTATTGTGCTACCTTCAGGAAAAGTCTCCTCAATCCACAAGCATCAATACAGACTGAGGGAACTACCTATAGGAACATTTCCCCTCTTTCGAAACTCACATCCTCCTGCCACACAGCTTCCTTTCTCTTCCACAGCACAAGGGTTGTAAGCCTGGAGATGAGACTGCACTACTTGTAACTGCAAGTCTCATCAACACGAGCGCAAACTCCTCCAGTTCAAGCCGTGTAGCTGGCCTCAGGAGATAGTACTTGCTCTCAGCATGCAAGGTGTATCCATGCACCATCCACTAAAAAGACAAAGATGTAAAACTTCAAGTGAAGTAACTAAGACACTCCCAACCACCTGGAGAAATTTATCTGATTTTAGCTTTACTTTTTCAGAGGTGGATTTATTTTCTCTTGTTTTCTTACAAAGTGAAGAATCAGATCAAGAATCCCATTTCACTTTCTTTAGCAGCTACACTTCTCTGTACTTCACTAGCTCACTACGCTGGGCTTTAGGCACTTGAAATGCTGAGGGTGGGGGACCAGGGGAAAAGTCTCAGAAAGCTCCTAACTTTACACCTGTGGCTATAGTTGCCCTGTGGCTATAGTTGCCCTTAAGTGGATGAATTATTGAACAGTTTGCTTACAGATTTAGTAGGGGAACAAGAGGACAAAATAATGACCTGCTACTATACTTGCCACCTCGAAAGAAAGCAGAGCTACTCATGCAACTTTTCTTAAGAGTAAATTAAGATTTGTAACCTCATCTGTGGATTTGTTTTAAACTAACATTTAAACAAATTGGGCTGAAATTTACTACCACTTTTAACTACTATTTAAATTACGCAGTTTCTAAACCCAAACAAATTTAGAGAGGAACTTGCAGAATTACAGATGCTGTGCTAATTCTATGCTAACCTCTCCCTAAACTGAAAAGGCAAAAGTCGTCAGGAGTTAACCGAAACCCATTCCTTACACTAAAACTCACCCAAGCTCTGATACATTATGGTTCTCTTTCCAAAGAACATGTAAAATGTTCAGACAACTTAGTACTAAGTAACAGCCATTAAAGTGTTAATTAAGTGCACTTGTCCCATTTGTAATTAGGACTGAAGTGGCAGTTCCTGAAGTTAGAATCTACAGCCACAGCAGGTTTAAGAGAGACCTTGTTAGGGACAATAAACCCTGGAGGAGTTATCACTGTAGGGGCTCTCGTGTCAAAAAAATAGAAAGAGCATTAACATGCTCACAAGTCACATAGTATTTGGGTACTGGAAGGACACATTTTTATTCCATGCAACTGTAAAGCAAATTCAAAAGATTATAAACCTCTCTAATGTGTAACATACACAGCTAAGTATACTTTCTAAAATAAAATATGGGTTACATTTTTTGTTTCAAATACATTGATACCTATCAGCCCTTTTAAGGAATTGTTGCCAAATCCAGATTAAACCTTTAGCAATTCCTTTAAGGTAATGCACAATCAAAATGAGGCACTGCTTCCACAGCTACATGCAATACTCACTGTTCAGAGCTGCATCACACAAAAAGATTTAAGTACATGCTAGTGAACAGAACTTTGACATTTCCTTTATTGGCTTCTTTAGGTGCTTGCCTGAGATTTAAAGAAACAAAAAAAAAAGTCTTACTTTTAGTCATGAATTATTAGAGCTATTTGATCCAAACAGACTACACAGTGACATGCAAGCTTCTGATAATCCTCATGTTGCACTGATGTTAAGAATCACAGTCACCAAATGAACAGACTTCAAACTGCAATAACCTGAATTTTCAGCTTAGCTTTTTTCTGATTTTCTTCCCTCCCATTTTGACAGGAAGAAAAACTGTGGAAAGTATCCCATAGAGAAACTCACTCTTGTCTTTTGAATTTAAATGCTTCTTCTAACAAGACAATGACAGTTACTCTCTGTATTTTAAGTGAAGGGCAACTAAGACTACTGCAAAATCAAGCCTCTGATGGCACCTTTGTCTACAGCAACAGTGACTTCATAGTAAGGTAACTTCTAAGGTAAAACAGGAGTCACATTTTTGGTGCATAGCCCAACACCTGTAACCAAACAAGCATCAGGACAAAGATTTATGATGTGAAACAGCTGAGGTTGAAAGTTGCTTCAAATATTTTTCCCCCAGCATAGCTAACACAAGTAAAGCTTCCAATGCAGAAGGGATATTCTTTAAAAGTAAACTGGAAGGAAACCCCACATGTATTCTTTATTCTTACCTAAATGAAAAAAATAAATACCGAACCAGAAAAACAACTTGGTATTGATGTAGAGGGTGGGCTGAACTAAATAATTATATTCCCTCAGTGTACTGCATGAGTAGAAAGCACAATGGCCCCAGACCATTTCCAAGTTTACAACAGTTTCTAGTTCTGCCTGTTGTAGGTGAAGTTTCTTCTACTCTCAACAGGTACAGAACTAGATCTGGCCTATGGACAAAACTGAAAAGTTGGTTCTGAACACAGTTGTGCCTTGAACATTATGTTAAAATAATGCTAAAAAAAAAAAAATCATCTGTCTAAATAAAAGATTTTTTCATGGTAGATGGTATTACCAGAATGATTTCTTCTATAAGAGAGAAAAGTGTTTAGTTTTAAGGTATACTGACTAGAAATATATTAATATAAATTCATTAAAAGGATTCAGTAATTTGACAGTAGATTTAGCATGAATGCTGACATGTTTTAACAAAGTGCCTAACTAGCAAGAAGATGAGTGTTTCACTAGCAGGGAAGTCAAAGCTCTGAATAACCGTAAAAAGATACAACTTAAGATTGAAGCTTCAAAAATTCTGAGGTTTGGAAATGTATATTCACAGCTGCCCACATACTCTTAGTATCTAAATCTAGTATTTCTCAGTTAAGCCTTGAATTATTGTCATGGTTTAAGCCAGCTGAAACCAGGACAATTATACAATTAAGACTTTTTTTCTCCATCAGAGGAGACCCATCTCATTTTTTAAGACCACCAAAGTGTGTACTCTCTGAATGTTTAAGTATGCAAAACTTCATGTTCAGCTTCAAGCTTTATTTGCCTCATATCTTCCAAAAGTTATGATGAATAAGCTTCACAGAGAGGTAGAAAAAAAATCATGAAACAGAGAAATCCATGTTCAGTGCCAGGTTCCCAACAACACTGCATTTAAAACTTTGTAGGTCAGCAGGGCTTGGTGCAGAGAAATGTATTTTTCCTTTCCGAGTCTCCTACCAAGAGGCAGGGTGCAGGGATTAAAAAACCCCAAACCCGACACCCCCCCAATGCTTCTCTTTGTCTCTATACTGATTTACAACTCCCTTAGTCTACAACTCTTCCTTCTACTCTTCATTGCATCCAGATTTTTTTTTCTCTCTACTGTTTGGGAGCTACTGAAGAAGACATTTCAGTACAAAAGGAAAGGGTGTCTTTGTGTTCATCACCAGTGTCCTAGAAGCAGCATCATCCACAGCAGGAAGTAATTGCAGGTCAGTGCTAAATGTCATTTGTCCCCAAGGGATCATCTTACCTACTGCATGATCAATGTGAATAAAACCTTCCCCTAATTTTGTCTCTTAACAATCTTCTCTTCAGCTTCCCCTTGAACCCTGGTGCGTGGGTGTGTTCATGTGCAGGGTAGCAGGGGGACTGGGAATGGGGCATAGCAGAGAGAAGGCAGCACCTCAACTGAATTGGACATAAGTAGGTTTTCATGTGGGTAGGAAACAGAACCTGCAACAACTGGCCATTTCACAATGTTTTAAGAGTCCTTGTTCCACACTCGAAGGCACTAGAAGTTACCCAATAAGACAAATAAGTATTTAGCAGTATAAAAGTTAAACATTTCAGGTTTCTGGTAACAAGGTAATAAATTTAAATCATTAATCACAATTTAAAATTAAGTCCAAGGAACCTTTACTGTAAATTTCAAATGATTCTTAAGACACAGAAATAAAAATGGGGAAATAGTTCAGTTTAATTAAATAGTTTTAACACTCAACTCTTTACCTACATACATTTTACATGCTAATTTTGATAGCTGAACCCTTTCAGAAATTTTCTTCTCCCCCTCCCCCCAAGTGATAAACCTTGTGTGATCAAATAAATAAAACAAACACCTCTACAAATTCTAGGGAGAACAGGAGTTTATTGAGTTCTACCTGTCTGAAAAGTGCTGGTGAAGAGTTGCCATTTCATGCTTTGTCTATATAGGTAAGTCAAAAGAAATTGTTGCAAAAATCAGTTCACTTGAAAACTGAGTGTTTCTCCAGAACTTCTTACTATTTCTAAGTGAACACAAATGTGAAATTTTTTTTACATTAAGTCCTTTCATTTTCAGATAGAACATCTACACTTTAGGTTCCCTCACAACTATTAAAATACTTTCAGGCAGTATTAATAATATACAAAGAAGCAATTAGTCATATCTTCAAGAACCCAGGTATCCCAGCTCTAAAAGTGCATGATTTAAAACATTAGCAATGGAACATTTTGAAAGAACATTCTTAATCAGTATTAATGCATGCTATTATTACAAAAGTACCCATTGCATATTGTAGGAACAACATTTTTTCTTTTGTAGGCAACAAAAAAGCATGCTGAATGGTATGAGATCAATATGAATCTATCTTTAATGAGGTTTAAGACACTGTTCAAGTCCCATTAAGAGCAGCTTCCTCCAACTGTGCACCGGTGTAAGCTTGCACAGGTGTTAAAAACGTTTTGCACTAATGTGGCTTAGACTGGCCTCAAACATTTTCAAAGCAGGGCATTAAGATTGAATGTTAAATTTTAGTAATCTTTAATTTAATTTGTGTAAATAGAATATTAAAAACAACTATAAAAATTAGGCATAAAAGCATGTTACTAACAAATTTAGACCTAAATATCAGAACGTACAGGTATTTACACAAATGCTGATTTGCTGTGGTCTTTAATATTGAGAAGACATCAGAATGTGGACCATGTGTTCATAAAAAACAAGACCAAAACAAACAAAAACCCTGGGAAAGAGTAATGTAAGTCCCACGTCAGCACAACTGCAGAAGTTATAACCCAGTATAATGGGTCGAGTTGGTTCAATGTGAGGAGCTGTCACAAACCAGTCTATTTGTAGTAATTTTAACAACTGGGTTAATAAAAATATTTAAGTTAACCTGCAAGTAATCCACTCCAAGCCAATAAGATATTTCTATAAAGTAGTTGACAAAACCAATTTTCTAAATGGATAATGAGGAAATACACAGAAAATCCAAGATGAAAGAGCAGGCGAAGACACGTAGCATGTCAAAATGATGCAACAAAACAGAGTATATAAATTAAACAGGAATGTTTAATCAAGACAATCCTTTTCTGTCTTTTTTTTTTTTTTTTTTAAACAGAGGTTCTTCAGGAAATTTTTTAATTGGAAAATGAAAGCCTATTCCCACAATAGCGAGGCCATTTTTTCAAGCAGCTCTGTCGTACAACTGTTACCAGGACGCTAAACAATTGAAATAGTTGTATATTGACATTTCTTAACTAAAAAGTTTTAGAATATTGTATAGATTTTATTTGTGCTCCACATATTGCAAGCAATTAACAACACGAAGAAAGAGTCAATTCCTCAGCTAGAATACCAATCTCTATACCAAGTATTACATGTACACAATACTTGCACAGTGACAAGCACAAGGAAGTACTAGTTGAGCACTTACTTTCAGAAATCCATACCAACTCTTAAAATCCATTTCAATTCTCCCATGCCACCCAGACTACAATTTAAGGCATCTCCACACAGCCATCCATCCGCCCACCCACTCCCATACACACAATTTATGCTGGAGGTGTTTACTCTTACAAAAAAAAAAATCACTATGTCAATCAGGTACCATTTATTATTTATCCGTATAACCGTGTCAGCATTGAGATATGACAGTTAAACCAGTGTTAAATCAATACAATATTTACATAGCACAGCACATTAAGCTTGAGACACTCACTTGGGGGATAAAACCACATTTTAGAACAGGACAAAGGTCACCATTATTATGTGTCTGAAAACAGCTATTTACAGGTCCCTATAACATAACTATAGTCTGTACACTGTTCCAATGGGGCAGGCAGAAGCAGGATAGGCATTTATTTTGAGGGATTTTAAACATACGATTTGGAAGCATATTATTACGCTACCCTGAACGCCATAAACCACCCTTAACATTCTCCAAGGTGGTCTTATATCCTAGAATGGCATGTCCAGCTGATACAAAACAGACAACACATTGTTTACTTTGTGGAGAATTTTTTACTCCTGCTATTCAGTCATCTGAACTTTGAAGGCAATTCGTCCCAGAAACTTGTCACGGTCATCTTCATTTTTTAAATTAGGTGAGCCCAGGATCTTACACTCAATTGCTATTTCTTCTTTGGTACTGTTGGAGTTAATTGCTAGTTGAACAGCCACTAGAGGCTGTAAATAGTGAGCCTAGTAAACAGAAAGATGGGGAAAATATTTGAGATACCAGAGTAAGTCAGCATTTAAATTAACATTTAATCCATCAGAACAGTTAAGAAAAAAGCTTATTAGGAACCCAACTTTTCAAAGCCCAGTCTGACTCAGGTAAGACTTTTTTCCAAGTCCAATAGTCAGGTATACATACTTCATACTATTTCTTAACTAATACATTCAACGTAATTTAAGTCGCAGACATTATCTTCAAGAGGCATATGACTTTACCCCTTTCTATTATATTGAGTCCAATTTTTCTAGAAGCCTTTACTTGAAAGAGCCTCTGAAATTGTAGTCTTCCTTCCTATCCATTCCATTGTCTCTTCTGTTTGTTTTGGGTTTTGGTTTTTTGGGGGTTTTTTTAATCTGCTATAGAACAAAAATTTTCTAGCATGCTTTTAAGTGTTTTTTGCCAAAAGCATAATTCAACAAATATGAGTACACTAGCTTCCCTTCCAGACTATCCCATTTACATGTTCAGCAACAATCCATTCTAAAATGTGTTATCTGTTTGATAGCTTAACACAGAAACCTTTCCTTGAACATTCTGACAGTATCCTGGATCAATCATATTTGGTGGAACAATTACAATTCTTGACTCCATTCCCTATAATAAGAATTAAAATTTAAGAATGAATGCAGAATTCTTTTTTTTGTCAACCCAATATTATTTCTCAAGTCTGATTCAACTAGGACAACCTGAATTCTCTTGTAAAGTGCCTATGAATTAAATAAGAGCTTATTTATTATACACCATTAAAGCGGCATTTCATCCAATATTCATAAAGTATTTCCATACCTTATATTTTTAGGTCGATACTGCTGACTGCTGATTAAGCAAAATTACTTGTTTTCTTGGTAAAAATTCATATAAGTCAGTGGACTATATATGACACTACAGTATTATACAAGTATAAGCCTTAAATTTTAGTTGAACAAAATTCTGAATTAGGGGGTTTTTTTCCTCATTAACTTAAGAGACTCTTAATACACTTCTGTTATTTTTAGGCTATCTTCTCTACTTCTCTACCAAAGAAAGCACTACAGAATACTCAAAGTCTCATTTACAAAGAATGATGGCATGGAAGCTGATGTCCTAAAATCTTTAATGTGAAGGACTAGTAAGAAGTAGATTGAAATAACTGCTTTCCTTGGATGCTGATTTTACTAGATGAGAAATTTTCCTGTGCTCCTATCAATTTCAAACTGGGAAAGGGAAATGTAGCGAGGCAAGGCACTCTCAAAATTCTCTGGTTGTAAGGGTGATATCACACCTGAGGCACTCAATGAGTTTTCTAAAAGTCAGAAATAAAATTCCTGTGTTTCCTCAGAGAAGTCTCCTCATCGCCGAGACTTTTCAAACAGGTACACAAACTTCTGTGTCTTGAAGACAGATGATACCAGAATGGACTTTTACTCAATATAAAATTTGGGGGGAGGGAAGAAAATTAGCACTCTCATTAAGGTGTATAGATCATCTAAAAAAGGTAACATTCCCTGGGGATGTTGGGCTCATTGTGCTGAGCAACAAAAGGCAAATAACCAGTCTGGACCACGAAACCGTAGATAATAGTATTTTTATGGCTCCTACCTTAGCAAAAGAGCAGCAAGACTAGTTGAATCCTCTTAACTCCTTTACAGAATAAAGTAATTCAACAATTCCACACTGATATAAAAATTCTGTTGTATAGCCAAGAAATCAATCCAGTCTCTTGAGACCTAGTCAAATACCTCAACCTCTCACAACTCTTCTCACTGCTTCTTCTTTTTCACAATATACTGTTATAAGAATTGAGCCTCACATAAGCAAGAAATCCCTCAAACCTTAGTCCCTATCCCACATGGCAAAGTGAACATGAAAGAACAGTGAACCAAACCCCACCAAGCCAAAAACCAAAACAAAAAAATTAAAATTAATTTTAAAAAGGTAGCTTTTTCTTTATCACTTAAGTCAAGAAAGGAAGAACATTGAGTTTTGTCTTTCTTCATTACTCTCCTTTCATAATCTTTCCTTTTCCATCAGTATAGCAGCAAGGCAGGAATTTTGTCAGGAAAGTTGTTCATCCTGCCTTTGGTACAAACTACCTCCTGACATTGCAAGATCTACTGATGCTGCATTTTCTGTTTCTTAGGAAAGCAGTGCTCTCTATTTTTTTTCATTCCAAGAAGGGGATAGAGTATGTACTGACTGCCTGTTGGAAGCACAGGTTGACATTCTTTCTCTAACCATGTATGTCTAAGAAAATGCATGGTTTACGAATTCAAAAAGTCTGGCAACAAAATGGAAAACAGAACTACCCATAAGTAATGTGAAAGCAAATGTTTAAGAAATACAAACTCCTTCCTCATGAGTAATAAGCCATATGAGGATAAAAAAAGATTATGTGAACCGCTGCAAGTAAGTATAGAGTGAGTACGCTGGAAAAATAACTGATAAAAAGAATACTTTAGTACAAAAATCACTTTGGGGAAATTACAAACACCCACTGCGGTATACTACAGATGTAATAAATTTACGTTTAAAAAGTACTTTTATCTTCAATGGTGAACAGTGAAGATGTTTATCAGACTAAATAACTTGGTCAATAAGAGGCAATATAATTTTGTATTTGATAGATAGTACGGATTTTCTGTATGTAGTTATCACAAGTTGATGCAAGAAAAGAAAAAAAAAACTAAATCCAAGTTAGAAAAGAAATTGGAGTTTTATCTCTACATATTCTATGTCCATAAAGTAGTGAGTTTTGGGGTTTTTTAAAATGTAAGTGTTCGTCAGTTAGATAAATATAACTTATGTCAGAATACAACAAGGACAGATGGAGCAAGCAAAGAAGAACGAAGATAAAAAAACTTTTTTAAAAAGTAATAGTAAGAATTAAAAAAAAAAAAAAAAAAAAAAAAAATCTATCTGCTACCTTGAAGTGCTTCTTCATAAAACAGAGCAAATAGAAAAACTGACTGGAGAGCCACAAAGAAATATAATCAACAATACCATCATGAATTATAAACCTAATATCCTATACATAAACCCCAAGGATTAACTATTAGAAACTGTATTGTAATCCGAAGAACCAGTTTACTTTTCCTGCCTTTCCCTGCATTCAAAAAGATTCCAAAAGAGATCAGTGTCCAAAAAGCAGCACCTGCCCTTAATACTGCTAGTATACAACTTCTTCTTCATTAGGACAATGCCCAGTTTATTTCCTTATGTCTGCTAAAGCATATCAGGCACTGTGAAATTTCTGCATTTATAAGTACCTCATTACAAAGGTCAAACTTCAGAATCAATCTGGTGTTAGTTATTGTAAATGTAAACAGAAACAAGAAATTTACAAAATTAAGACCATCATTAAGGCATACTTACATGCAAGCTTTTCCCATAGTATGGAAAGTACATTAAGTCAATCAAGCCTTCAGGAGGAAAATAATTTATCTCAACCATGTCTGCTTCCTGTGATTGAAGGTAGGAACAAAATTAAAAGTTAACATCTGCTTGCATAAAAATGAACACAAAATTAGAATTATAACCCAATGATGAAATGCAAGAGCCCAAAAAAAAGGCAACTGAGCTACAAACTCTTAGAATAACTTCCAAAATAGATTTATTTTTGGCAATCAGTTACATGCTGTACACATCTGCTACAGTAAGGATTATTAACAGTAGCATTTAAATTATTAATAAAGTAACGACAGCTTGCCTTCATATTTCCCTTACAAGTCAAAGAAAAGGGAAAGCGGGGAAGAGGATATTCATTGCAATGAATAACTTAACAACAACAAAAAACCCCCATGTAAGTGCTGAAATCCCAAGTATCCACAAGCAAGCCTGTATATTTTGGTGAAGCAAGAGCACATCTGTATTTAAGTTAAAGATGAATTTCTGTTTAAAGCCAGGTTTTTAAGCCTCTCAAATTTGGAACAATACAACCCTTCACAAAGAACTATAGCCCTCTTCTTGCAATGGTGTACTATTCCTAACATTTGTTAGCTAGCCTTGGAATACAGGGTACCTAAAAGGAAACCCAAGTTTAAAACAGTGATGGTACTAGAATTTCTGTGTGTCATCACAATCTTAGAGGAGCAATATACATACGCATACCTTATTGCTAGACTTCCCTTATCATCCCAAATATTGTAATGAAAAGCAGCTACCTACAAAGTTGCTGACTAATTTTTGACTAAGGAGTCACCCAATCTGTAAGATAATCAAAATATGTATATGTGATTGAGCTGTCCCAGACACAGGCTATCAGTATAGCGATACACAGCCATATCTCCCCATATAAAATATTTCTCAGGATTATGCGTCCTGCCAGGTTGTCAAACTGCCACAAGTTCAAACCACTAGCAAATGCCCACATCTAATGTGACTGTAGAATAAAGTAAACATATTACCATGCTAAACGGAAATGCCACTAAAACCACCTCCCCAAAATGTTAAATGTTATCATCAGAACATCACTGCTTCTTTGGTGTAATTCACAAGTTCAAAATGCATTAGTAACTTCCATTGTTTCTTCTATATGCAACAAGCTGCAATTTTAAAAAGATACACTACAAAGTTCAGAAGACAACTGCAGTAATAGAAACTAAGCAAAAGAGGAACACAAAGATCAAAAAATAGTAAAGAATAAACCACAGCACAGAAGAATGCCATCTCCTCGGTCCTCAAAAGAACATACCATAAGTTATTAGGATATGGCCACATTCTTGTTCCTTTGCAGTCTAAATTATTGCCATTCTTCAATATATGTTTATTAAGCATTTTAAAAAAATTCCATAGGAAAAGCGCAGGGAGAAGAAAGAAAAAAATCACCTCACAGAAGAATGCTTGAACAACATAAATTACTTAACGTTTCAGGCGGCAAAGACTGGCAGGATGTGCATACAGAGGCTATTAACCTTATTTTGTATTTGAGAGATTAGTCCTCTTAATTAAAAAAAAAAAAAAAAACCACACAGATTTTTTTTTTTTTCTCCCCATTTAAAAGTCAGCCTGTGTTAAGCCCTGGCAGACACTTCTCCAGACTGCTCTCAATATATGTAAAACTCTAACTATAAAGACCAAGAAATATTTAAAAACACAGATGAAGGGGAAAGAAAAAATTGGTAAACAGGAAATCTACAGGTTCAAAAAAAAGTTTGCTTTATAATGAAGAGAACATGACAGTAGGGTTTCCACTCTGCTCAATTAAATCACCTTTTAAACAAAATCTGTCCTTGTCACTCCGATGTTAAAGATTTCCGATATAAAATTTAAAATCACTAGTAAGTTGCATTTTTGCTATGAACTGCACAAATATACTCGTATATTCTATATGAAGCTAATATCCAGCATGGGGGTTATTTTCAGAAATGCGTGTCACCTGGATTAAACTTCACAGTACACCCTAAATTCTTTTAATCCACATTTGCCGACAGCAACACAGAAGGAAAAAAAACCCAAAACCCCAAAACACTGCAACAGAACGTATCAGTTACTTAAAGACTAGGTAAACACCCTGAATAAGAGAAGCACAAATGACCATCACACTTCAACTTCTGTTATGAGCCACTATTTAAGGAACATTCAAATACAGTGGCAGATGCAATGTGATTATAAATTCATCTGCAAAATGCACAAAAGCCCATTGGCTATCCTTCTCCACCTTTCCAGTGTGCATACAAGAGGGCCACAATTCACATCCTTGCATCAACAAGATCCAGAAGAGCCACAAGATACTATTTCCAGGTAAGCATTCACCTTATCCACTACAGAAAAGGAAGACACCATTACACAGCACTCATATGCTAAAGAGTCAAAGAAATAAAAGTGGAATTGGAAACAAGGCCTCATACGCTGATGTAAAGAGCAGCATAATCCTTTAAAGCAAGGGTTTCAGTAAGCAAGCAGCATAAGAGAAAGAAGGAGAGGTTCTGTAAAAATGAAGCATAGACAAAAGGAGAAAATGCTTGATGCATTGATGCTGCTTCTTTCCTGTCTACAGAGAAGGATGATTTGTAACCAACACTTAAGCTTTCCTAAGCAGGTAAATCATGATGAGCTAGGGTGAGAACACACTAATTAAAGATAAAATAAATGCATTCAAAGTGGCAAAGCCTGACAAGTATTTTCCCTGGTAGTCACTAAAGAACTAGTAAGATTAATAAGCTTAAAATTTAAAAACACCACACTTGTGTAGATCAGAGAAGTTCTAACTGGATAGGATGGATAATGGATAACTAAATGGATACTAAGCAGTACTTCGTACTTAAAGCAAGAGGATGTAAGAAAATACGTACCATAACATACAATTTATTTGTAAGTATCTCAAAGGGTAAAAAAAAAAAGCAAAAAAACCCACCATGATGAACCAAGCTGTTATCAAACTTACTCTTTTGCTAGTGAAATCAGCTAAGAGGATAAGAAAAAGCACTGTCTGTGATTTGCTTAGTATAGCTTTTACCCACTGCTCATAGAGCATCCACATGAGAAAGCTGAAGAAATACAAACATCAAAATATGATTACCATCAGTATTTTATAAATCACTTGAACATAAGTTCTCAACACCCCACACGGCACTTCAGGTGGAAATGAAGATGTCTGTCCTGGACCCTATTAGTGTTTTCAATATGAACTTGCAAGATGTAAAAGGAAGTTCATTCATTGATAGCACCAAGCCCTAACTTTGGAGAACTTGATCCCATTAAAATTATCATGAAATACTACAGAGGGGGGTCAAAAATAGTAACATGAAATTCAAAGCTCTGAACTTCAAGAAAATACATATACAATTCCAAAAGACTGATCTAAGTAGTAAAATGATTAAAATAAAGACTGAATGTATTACAAACAGCAAATTCACTTTGAGACATTATTACTTCCAATGTGATGACAGAGGGAAAAATTCTGTCATTAACAATACCTCAGCTAGAGGCAAACTTCTGTCCAGTTTGGGATACCATATTATGAAAAATGATAAACTAGAGAAGTCAAAGAAGAAAGACTACTAGTAAAAGTAAAGGAACTTAATTGCTTTTTCTGAAGAAACAAGTAATTCCTCTAACAGAACAAAATTTTTGGTAACGGACACAAAGAAATCAGTCTTGATTAAGAGAAGGAATCACCTTTACTTGCAACACTGTCATGGGGAGATCAAAACTTTCAAAGACACCACAAAAAATCACGTATTAAAATTTATGCCTACCAGAGGTACCTAGGATGAAGGCAGGAACACTTACAGTATTTGTTTCATTAATTGCTGAAATTTCCCAGACTACATTTTTATCAGTCACCTCAAGCTAAAAGCCATGACGCCATCCCTTGCTCAAGCTACTAACTTATTAAGGCTTTCACTGCTCCCCAAGCAGTCTAGGAAAAATATGCAGAAGTCAAAGTAATAATTACAGTTCCCATAAAACATTCTGTGTAAATCCACTGGTAGACAACAAATATGCATAGATTAGCCATATATTTTAAGTAGTTTATACTTAATTTGAAGGCAACTTCTACTTGAACAGTAACATTAGTTTCCACACTGTGTCTTACCCATCATTTATAAAATTGTCTAAGGTGCACTTGCAGCATGGAGAAAAAATAAAAGTATAGGTTATGAAATGGGAAACCAAAACAAAACTCACAATAAATAAACATGACCACAAATAACATGTATGCATTTTCATTGACTCTAAAGCAAAGTCAGACAGCTCAATTATATCTAAAGATGAAAAACAACAAAAAAGTATATTATAAGTACACTGAAGAAAATAAAAAAATAAAAAAAGTTTATTACTTCACTTTTCATCCTAATCACAAGGAAAATTAACTACACACTTATTTCTTACATTCAGAACTGACCTTAGATGTACAGTATATACGTGGTTCTCCTTCAGGCTTTAATCCAATTATCTAAAAGAGAGAACATTAAAGTATTCACAGACTTCATTCCCCTTTCCAGTTTTACAGACTGAATTTGAACTTTTCCCCCACTTTATATGACAGTTCATACAATCAGCAAATCTATCTAGTGTCATTTTTATATGAAGCACAATTTCAGACTAGGATTAAGATTTAAAGCATTGTTAAGATAAAGCTCAAATAGTTACAGTGGCCACAGAAAGGACTATTTTCTTATTTTACATTCAGCATGTAACACTAGTGGCTCAAACCAGTTAGCAATTCAAGTAATGCATAACATCACTGAAAAACCATATTTATTGACTCAGTAAAGTTTTCATCACCTTATGTAGTTTAGGAAGTACAGAATGCATTACATTCTAATTACATTTCTATAACACAGATATGAAGTAAAACACACTTCACCTGCACAGTGGTTTAGAATCTGTTACACAGAACAGTAAGCAAAACCAAAGAGCACTTTACTCCTTAAAACAGAGGTTTTGGATATCTCGATGCAAGCAATCAAAGCCAATACTTATTAAGTATTAGAATGCTCAAAATGCTCACTTCATTTTACTCTCTGAAACACCTGAATTGCTAGAAGTTTCATTAAATTACACTATTCCAGAAATGCAAATATCTTGAGAAGCAAACTGAACACGTATTTCACTCCTTTTCTACAGTAATTTTTCATACAGTGGTAGTTGGAAGCACTTACACTAAGAATTAAAAAATAAGCAGGCACTTACTCTGTTCATTTTCACAAGCACGCAGGGAG
The DNA here is from genome assembly GCA_034008185.1 of Gorsachius magnificus. NCBI lineage: Eukaryota > Metazoa > Chordata > Aves > Pelecaniformes > Ardeidae > Gorsachius > Gorsachius magnificus. The sequence goes on along the minus strand of CM067087.1, from coordinate 31,648,606 downwards.
TTCCTTTAGAATAGCCAAAGGTCTTATCTTCCTTTCCAGAGCATTGTCCAAGCTCAGAGAGGTTGAATCGACAGGCCTTTTTAACAGCAACATCATTCTGATCAAAAATCCTTCCTGGTGTACAGTTTATGTTTTGGGATTGCTTTGAATCATCATATGCTATGAAACAGAAATAGCTTGTAAATCAATGGTATAAAGCATACAAGCAGCTAAAAACTGCAGAAGCCTATATAAATATCTAATTTTTAGCTGTTACTTGTCTAGGAGTTTTCTCACAGGACTATTTTCAGAGCACTATGTCTATTACGTCCATCTTAAATACTTTTTCAAAGCCTATCAAGAAGCAGCACTGTACTTACATGGAAGAACAGAAAGAGTATTACAAAATATATAATGCTGTCCTGCTTTTTTCATCATACCAATAATCACAACTCCATAAATTTCTGTACAGAAACTAATTCTAAGCTAATTATGTAATCTAAGCTAATAATACATTAATATATATATATATAATCAAGTTTTACTGGAAACTAAACCATTTTTCCCTTTGCACATGTTTCTTTTATAAACACACAGGAAAACTTCAAGTATTTCAATGACTAACATTAAATTGCCTCTACATTTACATCAGGTAGTATAACTGATGTTAGGCTAACACTCCAAGTAGTTTCTCACTTTCTTGTGTTTCACAAGTACACAGATCACATTGTCACAAAGATTCATCTATTCACACTTAACAGATTTTGTGGTTTTCCTCCCCTCCTTTACACCCCACCCCCAGCTAAGCATAAACAAAGTAGAATGGAGAAAGGGAAAGTTCATCCTCAATGCGAGAGTCTGAAACCCACTGAACTGCAGGAGAAGCAGGTAATCATGATATGCAGCACTCCTCCCAGCAATCCCTGGCAGAGCTCTGAAAGAAAAGCCTACTCATAGAAGATTTTAGTAGGCACCAAAACTACAAATCCAGATAGATTCAAGTATAGCTTGTGTAGCTAACACAGCAACTCATGCACACAGGTGAGATTTTACAGCACCTCCTCAATTCTGACTTACAACTTTTCAGGTGTTAAACTTCCTAGTATTTTAAATTGATTTCTTTATTTCTAGATTCAGTGTACATAAAGGCACATATATGAAAACAATGTATGACTTAAACTAGTGATTTTGCCATCCGTCAGTCTTGTCCTGTGTTACCTTTTCTCCATGTTCTAATTCAATGTTTTAATATTTCTGCCCATAAATACTGTGTATCAGGGTGAAAATGAATAAATTGCTATTAATTTAATTTTTGTGTGCCTCATTTTTAAACAGGCAAACACTCAAGTTCTTAAGACTAAAGAATTCTCACTCAGTTACCAAGCCATTCAGATGAAGACTTATCAGTTAAGTCTTGATAAACTTTGCCTCCAAATACATGACCTATGTAATTTTACACTGAATTCTTTTGACATATGTAAATACTACAAGATGTAGAAATTAAACAACCATGTCACCAAAACACTGGATTAGGACCCAAAACTCTCCATGATGTACTCCATTATTCCTCATGCTCAGGCCCCCTGTCCAATATAGGTGTTGATACTTACCTTTTTCTGTAAAGTATATACTTTAACACCACACATGTCTAGAGTAAGCCTGAACTTGCATCAGTTTTCATTAGCAATTGGTAACTACAAGCAAAAAAGGAAACATTAATACTCCTGAATTACTTGGGCAGTTGTAACTTACTTACATTCAAGAAATTTTCTAAGTGTAGAAACATATTCTGCATACGACTGGGCATCACTCTTGTTAAAGTAAAATTCCAATGCAGTGTCTGGCTTTGGTGAAATCATAAGTCCTTAAAAAGAAAAAGTGCAAGTAAAGAACTAAACAACTTCTCCTCCCCACACCACTCTAACCTACTAAAAAATCATATCCATAAATTGGAAAATACCTATCTGTAAAAAAACATCAATGTTACCCCTAATTCCACAGTACTGGAAGGTAGTTTGTGTTTGAAGTCAGTTACCAAAATCAACATTGCATAAATAAAAACTTAAATTCAATCCAATGTATAACTGCAATTCACAAAGCAAACCCAACTGATTATGAATAGCAAAATCAGCAATTTAATCACTTTCAAAGAATTTTACCAATTCACTTCCCAATTCCCATATTCAGCAAATTAAACTCAAAAAATAATTGGAAAAATATCCAAAACCACACCCAGAAAGCTATGCTTCAAAGCTTTAGGCAATACAGAGTGAAGCTATGATTGTATTAATCTCATAGAAACCCACAAGAAACAAAGTATTTTTAAAAACTTTATAATGCATAAAGATGGTTTGAAAAAATTTCCCTGTCAAAACAGTCCTTTCCTCCTTCCGCGCAAACAGAAAGTTTAGCTGTCATCTATCTCATGGGGAATACAAGCAGCTTTATCACACCCCTGCACACGTTGTCACTTGAAGAGGTACACCTTGGTCAGGCTGCGGTAACTACAAATGCTCTCGATCTGCCTCCCAGGCTGCTACCTCTGGACGCTGCAGCAGTCAGGGTTCCCCTGCAGCAGGGGCCTACGGCTGGCTTCATTCAGCTACTGGCAGAGGGTATTGGAACAGGAGCGATCTACAGCCAGGGAGCCAGGACCAGCAGGAGAAACAAGGACACAGATTACCGAATGCTGAAGTCCAGCTTTGCGTTGAAGGATGAAAAAGGCAGACACTGACATGGAGTTTGGGCCCTTGATAGAGGTGAACTGTCCTTCTTCCCAGGATACAGGTAAAGAAAGGTACAGAGTTAAATCTTAGGAATTTTTTTGTAGCAGGTGAAAGAAAAAGGCACACGCTCTGCTAATACATACAGCCCTGTACCATCAGGAGTTGTCACTAACACGGATGCCTAATGCTACTGCCATTCATCACCGCTTCAGCAGCAGATGTCATAGGACTACACCACCAGATATTGCAGAGGAGATTAGATCTGTTCAAAAAAGGATGTATGATCAATTGCTTTAGTCACACTACCTTAAGGTAACTCTTATTTAATATAAGTAATTAGAATGGATAAAAATGCTGCAGTTGTGATTAACAGATGAGCGTCCATGCATCTGTCTCTTCAAGTATAGCTGAGAACTGACATTGCGTTCCACAAAAGACAAAAAAAAAAAACCAACCATTTTTTTTATCAGATTAGTTTTCTTCCAAGTTAAAATATTAAAATGGTTTTATCAACGTAAAATTTCAGATAAGGGAAGAAGCTGCAATTACAGCTGCAACTAATAGTATCAGCTTGGGATGCCATGTCATTTCATATCCTCTGGCAAAACCAATTAAAACTAGATTCCCAAATTAATAAAATCTAAGAGAGAAAAAAAAACTCATCTTCCAAAGTTAAAAACTAAAATCAGGCCTCCTTTATATAAAATAAACATTTAAGAATTGTCCTGGTTTCAGCTGGGGTAGAGTTGATTTTCTTCCTAGCAGCCAGCATAATGCTGTGCTTTGGATTTGGGATGAGAAGAATGTTATTAACACCCTGATGGTTTAGTTGTTGCTGAGCAGTGCTTACACTGGTCAAGGTTTTCAGCTTCCCCTGCTCTGCCAGGGGCACAGCCAGGACAGCTCACCCCGCCTGACCAAAGGGCTATTCCAGACCACAGGACATCATGCTCAGTATAGAAACTGGGGGGAGTTGGCGAGGGGCTAGCGATCGCTGCTCAGGGACGGGCTGGGGATCGGTCAGTGGGTGGTGAGCGGTTACATTACTTGTTTTTCCTGGGGTTTGTTTCTCTCTCTCTCTCATTGTTTTCCTTTTCATTACAATTTTTTTTTTAATTACTATTTTATCTCAATTATTAAACTGTTCTTATCTCAAACCATGGCTTTTCTTACTTTTGCTCTTCAGATTCTCTCCCCCATCCCACCAGCGGGGGAGGGGGAGTGAGCAGTTGTGTGGTGCTTGTTTGCCAGCTGGGGCTAAACCACAACAGAAGATAAGACTACAGTGGGAAGATAAAGTCAGATAAGTTGTCTTAATGTTGGACTGTTAATACATTACTGTAGTTAATCAAACACAGTAAGCTTTTGGAAAGCATATAGAAAGTGCAATTAAGCAGCCCAGGTCTATTAAGGATTCACCTATAGAAATGACCAAGCCTCCCATCCACAAGGCAGAAATTATTACAAAATACTTTAAATTGCGAAATAGTAAAGGTATATACTAGAAATTTATCACAGACAAACTTATTTTAGATTCCAAAAAAACCAAAAAGGGATATAATTTAATGCTTTTTTACTCTACCTTTTTTGTACGATTTCCAATAAATCATAAAATTCCCTTTCTGCATTAGCAGCAGTTAAATTAATTCCAGGCAAGCCACAACTAAATGCCTTAGTGACTGACAAAACTACAAATACCACTTTTAACTGCAAATTACTTTGCACCATTACAGTCATCTTCTGGCCTCCACACTAAACTAGGATTCAACAAAATACAAAATAATTAGTAACAGGGCTGAAAAACCACTGAAGGGGTTTTACACACTGAAGGGGTTTGGGGGAGAAGAGATTGTTATTACCTATAGAATTATACTGTAAATGAAGGTATTAGATGCTGTTTTGCAAAGTGAATATGAGAAAGTAACTGAACTAGTCATCAATGAATGAAACAATAATTTGAAGAGATTTATTGCTTCAGGGAAACTTCAAAAACATCCAAAGAGAAAGGAACTGCCCCCATTCCAGTGGATCACAGTCTGCCTAGAGACTATAGTGTAAATTCTACAGAAAAAGCTATTTGAAGGACTGATGCATAGACTATGAGAGATGCAGAATTTGGGCTCTTCCAGAGGAAAAGAATTAGCAACCCCAAAATAGGATCACATCTACATTGTCATAGAGATTACATTATCCTACAATTCCAAGAAGGATTTAAAAAAAAGGTTTTTAAATCACCTGAATTTGATTGATAGTATTACATCCCAGTGTACAATGCAAGTCAAATATCAATTATAAAATAAATCAACTGTGAGATTCCCAATTATGCTTAACACAAGAGTAAAACCTTTGACCTACGCCATCCAGGTTTTGTGTGTAGAATTTTTTTTATAATTTAAAGTTATACAGCCAGGAACATGACATGTTTCACTGCAAGTGAAAAATGACAGAGTTAAAGAGAAACAATAAACCAGAAATAAGCAATTTTATTAACTTTTATAAATGAGCAATTAAAGACATCATTAATAAAAAAATTAATTCAGAAATGTTACAGGAATTCTTAAATTAGAAACTAATTGTGGTATATGTACTTTTTTAAGCAAACATCCCTTATGAATTATTTCAAAACAAAGAAAAGTTAATACCCTGAACTGCGAGAGGCACAAGAACAACAAGTCCAGTATTAAGTCACAGATACCCACAGCTCCATCCACTACCAAGGGTCTGACTACCACAAAGGAAATTGGGAGAAATGGTCAACAAAGCCACCTTCTTTTTTCTTTACTCTTTTTTTTAATTATTATTATTATTTCTAGCATTTAGCCCATTCTTCACTTGAAAAAACAGCACAAATCCGCAAGAATCCCTTATAAGAAGAGGACACTTGTTAGAGAAGGCCTGAACACTACACCAAAACAAATTCCATTCAGAATCCAGACATGTATCATTGTGGCCCAACTGCAACTTCCTCACACAAAGATTACTGTTTCATTTTAAGTGTTGATGCAGCTACAAGATGTTGGTTATTTTAAGAGTTTGGAGTTCAAAAAAACAAAAAAGTATTTTGAAAAATAATTTTGTCTAACTTCCACCAAAATATTAATATTGCATAACCATTTAGTTTTGTTGTGTTTTAAACATAAATTTGGTCTATAAGCCAAGTAGTTATAAAATTTGAGATATCAAATTTCCAGGTGGCCCAATCATTTAAATTGCATATACAAATCAAATCCACATTCTCCAGAAACAGTAACTAGAAAACATTAATCTCTTTGGTGTAGTTAAAGCATGCAGAAGCATCTTTTAAATCTTTCAGAAAGAAAATACTTATTTTTTTTTCCAATATGAAGATACACAAAAATAGAGCCTATAATGACAAATTTTTGTGATATATTTAAACAAATCTTAAAAAAAAAAATGAAAAAGAAAAAAATTAAAAAGACAACCACTTTTTTATTAATTTTTATTTGTGCAGGGTTTTTTTTTCTGTCACATACAGTTCCTTGAACCAGCCAACAGTGGGACCGAATGGGCATGTACAGAAAGGAAGCAGCAGTTCCCAGAAGCAAGACACTGCTTTTAGTGGCAGCTAGGTGTTATGTGGACTTAGATTCATCATAAACCAGGACCCTCTCTCTTTAGTGGATCCCTGCATAATAGGTCAACAACCTCTGGAATCCACAGACATTCCATGTCAATTGAAAGCTAATACCATAATGAACACTCTGGAAACGCCTTCATATCATAGTCCTTACATGCTCTTGAAGAGATCACCCTCAAGTACAGCCTTCCTGTACATTCCTCAAAGTATCAAATACTAATCACAGGTGGCCTTCCATCTGATCCAAGAGAACTGGTTATAGCACCTTTAAAGCAATTTGATTAAATGATAAGCTGACTTCTACAACAGCGTGTTGTGTGGATGTGCAGGCAAAATTGTGGTCTACATACATGACAAATTCAACTGAAAAAGAACTTAAGAGAAAAAACAGCAAAAGTTAGCACATACACACAAAAAGCTACTGACTGACTGAATTTATGCTATAAACATATATGACTTGCCTCACACCAAGTTTTACCTTTGAAACCTGTAAGTAATCAAATAATAATCACAGCTTCCCATAGGTAGTTCATACTTCAAACAAACTCTCAGGTGAAACATAGCTGTTAAACCAGAGGCTTATAAAAAAATAAATACACTGTTACCTGGACTAGAAATCCGGTCACGATATTTTGGTATATCACTGCTCAGTGTCTGAAGCATAACCCACATTGTGAATGTGAAGAGTGCTGCTAGGAAGCCATAAAATACCAGATAGAATAGTAAGATCAAACCTGTAAAGAAAAAGCTAAAATTACTATTTTCATTCCAGCTATGCAATGTTTGGTTTTGCCACCCCACCCCCCCCAATCCCTTGCCACTCCTAATTGTAGTTATAAATCAATATGCCTTTAGCATACATACATATTGCACAGTGCAGAATAATGGGGGCAAAAAAGCTTTCTTCATACTTTCTGGCTCTTCAAATTTACAGGGCATTTTGGCATCTCCGTTTTTAAGAGAGAAGCATTAAAAAACACTCTTTGGGCTACATACGAAAGCGGGTAAAGAAGTCCATTAGAAAAAAAATAGTTTCACTTGTTTAAGGGAATTACAGTTTTGTATCTGGAAAGGAAAGGGTTGTAGGGAAGACAAAAGAACTGAGTGAAAAGATAATAATATTACACTGGATCCAGAAGAGGTAGGAAGTGATTGGTGCTTTAATAACATAGTTGATACTTGAGAGAACTCCACACAGAGCATTCATTCACATGTACATCCTGTTACATGAGACTTCTCAAGGTGAAAATGCTTTATGCTGCATATTTTTGAAAACAAACCAAGCCTTGGTTTTATTCAGGCTTACCAAAAGTCTTTGCCTAACACATTCACTTGCTTTACCAATCTACCTCAGGGACCCAGACACGTTCCTGGAATTCACCAAATTTCACAGATGTTACTTCAACTTGACAGTTGCTTAAGGAAGAGCTCCTCATAACTTGAGGAAATAGCCTATTTCGATGCTATACCTCTCCATCACTTAGCTGCAACAAATCGCTAACTGAGAAAGCTACTTAGGAAAACAGCTTGAAAACGTACTGTGATGAAGGGGTTTTATTTTTTTCCCTGTTCTTCCTCCTCATTTCTCTGTTCCCCCCCCACCCCCCCTTTCATTATGCATGCACAGACATACACTCTGGATACACAGATCAGTTGTTTACTGAAAAGACAAGGTAACAGGCCAAAGCTAAAATCTTTAGAGATGACAGGGACTCAGATCAGCTGCAGAGATTTTCAAAGAACTTTCTGCCCTTTTTCTCAGAGGTACGATGCATAACCCTCATTTAAAAGCCTTTTAAAATTTGGGACAGCTCAATTATTTTAGTAACTAAGTTTTCAAACAAGGTTTTGTATTCTTGTATTATTTGGTTTTTGACCGTGATGGACCCATGTTGGTGTATCTCATTAAAGCAAAAAAATAACAGCATACTGTTTGCTAGATTTCCTTGGTTTTGTTTTCAGAAGTTCTGAGAATATGCATTGATGATTACTTTAGATTACCTTTTAATATTTACATTTACATTTACCTGGACATGGTTCCCAAGTAAAGATGAAGCATGTATACTATATGGAAGACTTATTAAAACATAACTAAAGACATTACTAAAAGACATTTAAGAATCAACAGATATTGTTTTATTAATTGAGTATGCAATACTAACCTAAAAGAAGAGCATGTGATTCTGTTTTAAGACTGAACAGTTGAGACTTAAGGACATATGTATAGACATTGTCAAAAAGAATGGGAGCTATACAAGCAGATGCTTGCACACAGAGCCATCTTCAAAACCTTTCTAATTCAAAAACTTAACTGAACAATGACACAAATTCAATTTTTATAAAATATTCTAGCTATAAAGGCTGCTATCAGAAAACCAAAGAGAGAAAACTCAGGTCAAGAAAAGCACACCAAAACCATTACGCAACATTCTACCATTGACACTTGATTATATGAGAGAATCAAGTGCAGTATTTTTCACCCTTCCATAGAAGAGGGAAAATCAAAAGCAAAAATGACTGTACCCCAGTGATATGTACTGTCCACTGGAAGATGTCAGAAGGAAGCTTAACCCCCGTCTCCTGTCCCAGAAACTATGCTTGCATTTTGCACTGAAATATTTTCTAGTGTACTACAGCCCCCAGTAATCCATGCAATTAAAGATGCAATTACCTGTATTACTTCTCCTGAAAGAATTCAGTGTACATATATTAAAATAATGAGGTGGTCCCAAATTACCTTTACCATAACATAAGTTCTCTGCAGGAACCAGATAAATGTTACTGGATTTTTATTTGTTTTTAGCATTCAATTTCACATGTTGAGAAAGTTACTTAAAGATCTGCAATAATCTGAAAGTGATCAGCTATTTAAAATATTTAGGAACCACTGGCATGTAAGATACAAGGAAGTGATTAAAAGTTAAGTAGCAAAGTACAAGAACAAGCTTACTCTATAATGAACGAGACAGCTACACATCTATTACAAACTATTTCTAAGGCTATTTAGAAGCTGAAGAGAACATATAAAAACAAATAGTAGAAATCCTGATCAACAGAAGCCATTACAGAAGTTGCATCTGTATTTGGCACACCAGCAATTTGCTTTACCTATAAGCTTACAATTGCTTTAACTGGATCCAAAACAGAACAATGATCTCCTGAGTAATACTCAATGTATTTTGGGTATCACAAAACCAAACGAACTCCCTTACAAAACCTTTGGTTAGGTCTCATTTTGATCCCTACAAGTTAATCAATTATTGACTACACTTTCACCAAGCTGTCTAAAAAGTACACTTTCCATCAAGTGACCAAGACATCCATCAGTCAGTTCCAACAGAACAGAAAGTAAGTTTGACACTTAAGATAAGACAAGCACTTCTGTGGCAATTACCACAAAAGCAAGAAACTCAGGGAAATCTTCTTCATTGAGCTATTTCAGAATACATCTGTATTTTAATTTCCAAAAGATGATGCCTAACCTCACTGGGTAAAAAACAAATACAAAAAATCCCTGTCCACTTGTGTATTACTGATGGGCATAACAGCACCACGATGGTACGCTTCCAAGCAGACACAGCTCTAAGTATAGCACTGTTATGGGCCTACACTACCATACATGCTGGCCTCAGACCTCATTTTGTAGCCCCCTGAAGAGCTGATCCAAGCCTGCTGCAGCTCTCTTCCTTGCTGCCTCAGTTGAGGCAATGGTACCTACCCACCTAGACAGTCTCTCTACTCCAGTGGGGAAGGAGGCTGCTGGGGTCCTCCTCCTGCCAAGAGCTGCAGCAAAGCAGAACTGCTACGTGTGAGCAATCCCCAGGGAGCCCTCATGCCCACAGAGGGAGCGACAATACTGGGGAAAACGAGAGGGACCCCAACATCTAAAACACAGTGATCGACTCTGTGGTGGAGACTGCAGCATAAGCAGTCCCTTGCGGAGTCCTTGTCCCTCCCAGCAACAGCATCCACCGGGGGCTGCAGCAGTAACAGGGCTAGAAAGACCTTTTCTATTCACAGCCCTGAAACTCCACTAACCTCACCCAGTTCAGCAAAGTGTGCACGTGCACACACACAGATTATTTTTAATCTTTATTTTAACATAGCTTGTAAATGCACTGCAGAACACGGACCACTAAACTGCCCCATTTATGCTATTTGGCCACATTAAAAAGAGGGAAAAAACAAACAGCAAAAAAACCCCTCTGCAATTTCCAACGGCCCCAAACTGAGTAAGCTGCTCTTTGTGAGCCTATTAGTGTTAATTATCCTAAGCTAATCACAGTGAACAAGCCATAACCTGTCAAGAATCTCTGCCAGAATAACTTCGCATAACACTGGATTTCTTGTCTGGAAACAAGACGTACCCAAGTAACAGAGGAAAGCTATCCTCCGCATTTACTCCAAGGAAAGTACAGCTGCCACATCTAACATGCAACTCAAATCAACTCTTGCAGAACATCTTGCTACACCAAACCCTTAGAGTCTCTCAGTCTTTGACACTAGAACTATCACACAAGGAAAATTGTCAAAACCAAAATTCTGCATTACAATTTACCCAGCTGGTTTTTTTGTTTTGTTTTGTTTTCTTTTTGCAGGGCATCACAGTACCAAAAACCCTTCATACCCTAACCACACAGATAAGGAACAGTCAAATCTGGAAAACTGCTATTTCTGAAACAACATGTTGGTGCCATCATTAGTTGGAGTTCATTTGCAGGGATCAAAACACTTCTCTATTATGAAAATTAGAATTTCTGACTCTGGTGAATGTAAGGTATCACGTACCTAACCATCATTTCCATGATGAACACAAGCTTTCCAAACTTTACATGGCAAAAGTGATAAAAAGCATGTCAATCTGGCATAAATCAGATTGGCAGAGCTACCTGTATGTAATACATAGGTAGATATATACAGGTATCAATATAAACACTCTCACAACAGACATGGAAGGAACAATTCAACATTACCTGCAACAGTGAAAATGAAATGCTGTCTTTACAGTCTGTTGGATTCCATGCTGTATCGATCCTATCACCTGCATGATCATTCTTCAGTTCTTTAGCTAGTGGGATTTAAATACTTCAGTAATGTTACTAATGACCACCACCAATGCTAGCAACATCAAGAAGGACTTTTGGTCCACCTGCAGATAGATTTCCTTGCTTTAAACTAACGTAACCATACATACTAGATAAGCACTAATCATGCTTCAACTTTATTCCCTAGACAAGTGCAACACTTGAAAAGAATCACAAAAGCCAGTCCATAATGTCATAATTAAGCATTTACAACACAAAAAAAAAGCCCAAACCCTCAAAATACTCTCACTATACCACCAGAGCTTACTGACACCTGCAACAAGAGAAGGCAAACCTTCAGAGCGATCTGTGTCATGGAAAATAAAATATTCTACTGATTTATCAAATACTCATTTCTTATGACAGGCAATATCTTGGAGAAGTTTAGTAAGATTTTGACTACAGTCATATTCCTGGCTGTGCAGGAATTTTACATGATCTGCCCATCTGCCACAATACAAAAAAAGAGCACTGTGTCTCTCTCCAACTCACAACTTGGATGTGTAAGTGCTTCTACTGCAACGGCAGACAGTTATGCCAGAATGTTTAATATTACACTACCTGTGAAGAAAGCTAAAATCATAACAAAACCCTGCTCAAAACACTGATAAAGAGCACAGAAGAATCAAGTCAGAAAAGCAGTTAAAACTGTGACAGCACCGTATGTCCCAGCAAGAACTCAGTGAAGACTAAACAAGCAAAACTGGATCTTTTGTTACAGTGACTGACAAGACTCTATATCCACTGACATGGTGGAAAGCTTTCCTAAAAATAAGGTGCTGGGGTGTGGTGGTGGTGGTGTTTTTTGTTTGTTTTTTTAAATTTCAAGCACGTATTTGTGCACTGAAGGATACGGCTAAGCGTTCAAAAGAATATTCAGTAGGTCCAAATTTCTATGTATCACCTCTACCTCGAACACCCTGACACAACTAGCTTTATAGAAAGGCATATATAGGCTTGACATGACATCTGGTGTGACCATAAATGAAATATTGCTATACTGTACATTGCTTATTTTTTTTTTGGCACAAATTATTTTTCTGTTACCTTGTTTAAAGAATTTACTGTCTATATTATAAGATTCTGCACACATTTGAGTGTGTAGTGAGCATCCATTACAATACTTTCATGATGATCTCACTCTGTTCTTGCTATAATTCTAGACAGGCACAGTAAGCACCTTGCCATTACAGGCACAGCCAGAAGCTCATCTTCCTTTTACTTACAGGAAGCCCCCACATGGCATTCTTCCAAGTTCCCCTTTCCTTGCCCTGCCTGGTTGCACCCTGTGTGGAACCCCAGGACTGACCCTCCTTCCCATCACCTCAGTGAGGACTATTAATGACCCTTATGGCTTGTTGCTGAGGGAACCACCAACCCATCAACAGTTTTTTCCAGTACTTTCTGTCTCTTTAATACAACAAATGATTATGCCAGATTATTAAAATATAAGGGGTGGGGGTGTTAGATTTGGAAACTGATTTGTGAAAGATTCAAATCAAACTATCCCTCAAGCCTGCAAAAAGTAAAGTAAAAAGCTCTCATTTTTTACAGCAAGAGGAGACTTAGTACAGGGCTTTTACCAAACTCTAAAATGCAATATACCTCTGTTACATGATAAATGAGTATACGAGCTGCTTGCATTTGATCTTTTCACAAACCCTGGTGTAGAACTGCCAGATAAAGGTGAGTACTCCAAGGCCATAGCACTCAGATTCTCAATCACTGCCTTGCAGTTACAATTTACGCAAGCCCCCAGGACTGCCTCAGACTAGGGCAAAACATGCACATACTATGAATAATTATTAACAGTTTCTCTACCGCTTCTGTCTTATTTTTGTGAGGAAGCTGTCTTGAGACAAGAGAAATACGCACAGAAGAATCAGAGCCAACTGAATTCTCGTCATGCTGCCCCTGGAGACACCACAGCCGAGTGGACTGGCAAGCAGAGCTCTCTTCTCCTACCTCCCTGCCTTTCAGGGGGGAGACCGACAACAGAAAAGGAACAATAGTCAGCGAGACTGCTCTAAGCTCACATCAGTACTGCAAGGGCAGAAGTGACACCAAATCCTGCATATTCTTCTGTACCAACAGAGCCACTCAATTTAGTGCTTTGCAATTAAAAAATAAAAACCAAACAGAAAGCCACACATCACCCCCCCCACAAAGACTATAATTTTTAATAAATTAAAAAAAAACAATATGTTAATCACAAAACACCAGGACAAATAAATAGTGATGAAAAAATACATTGCCAATTTACAGTGCTGCTGAACAGTGACCTCTTAACATCCAGACTAAGGAAAGGGTATATAGCACTAACCACATACCAATCACCTAAACCACTTAAGGACACTTATTAATGAAATAAAATTATTCAAACTGCTATCTAAGCCTACACATACTTTCACAATATGGAAAAACATCTCTTATCAAGGGAGTTGGCCATAGAAACTCAATTACCAACTAAGTAGTATCAATTCCAAGAATTATCTATTGGCCTTAGACTAGAAATGTCGTATGTGACTTACAGGTTTAAGCAGAGAAGGTTGCTTCAACTTTACTCTTTTTTAAAAAGTTACAAGCTATTTCTAATGTTCCTGCAGTATTTGCGCTCGTCAGGTTCATGACACAGGCAGACTTCTGCAATCCATACACCCATTCATCCAGCCCACGCACTTCAGGAAACCTGCCTGTAGAGAAAGATCACTACACAACAGCATAGTGGAAATTTCCTCTCCTTTGCTATTCAACTGGCAGAGTAGCTCCAAGCTCTTATTTCCATCTGAATGGAGGAGAACTCATGTCAGAGCTAAGGCCCTCTCTTGATAGACAGGAGACATTGGCACGGCAAAGAAAGCACACCCCATGCACAGTCTGCTTAACGCTCCTCCTCACTATTTCAACATTAGTATTCATTGAGATTGTGTCAAGGCCAAGGATGTACTGGCCTGTTCCTTTACGCCACGCTGAGATTCTTGTTGGTTTTGTAAGCACAACTATTAAGTATCCCAACTACATCCAAGTTTTGGGAGGAGACGCAGCATTTTCTGAAGTCAGTAAATATGTCCCATGAGGACTGAAGAAACATCCTAATATTAAGCACTTATACGACTGTTTAATATGAGAAAACATACTCAGAAAATCCAAATATTTTTATTGGAAGCAACAAGATTATGATAACATGCTTTCCAGCTCAGAGGAAAGCAATGGGAAGACTACCTGAAAGTAGGAAAACAAACACTGCCTTCACGAGCTTTACTGCAAAGCCTTCATTTAAAAGCTCCATTTAAGAAAAATAAAAAGCCCAGAAGCCCCACGTTGGAACAAATTTAGCACAATGACGCACCATGACACAGAACGATCATTCTTTTGTAGACTGTCTGGAATCGGGGGTCATAAACTTTTGGGGATTTGGGATTTTTTTCCCCCTTCCTGATCTGCAGCTACCTTCTAGAAGTACAAAGGCAATTCGCGCTCATTCATTCTTGATTTCCTGCGACGCTGGAGAGCGGGGCGGGGGGGCTGTAAGGGATGGACGGAGAAGAGCGGCTGCATTGATATGCAGGCAGGCTGCCATCAACTGGGAGAGATAAGCCGGGGCGGCAGCCGGCCCCACACCTCCACGGCGGAAGCCCGTCACGGCCGCACCGAGGCGGCCCCCGGAGTCCCCCCACTCGCCCCCCCTCCCTCCGCGGACCAGGCGGAGGAGGAGCTTGCGGGCCCAATTTGCTGCATTTGCGTACTGAGGCGGGAGGGTGAGTCAGCTCGGGACGCGCTCCCAGGGACTCCTCTGCCTCCCACGACCCCCACCTGCTTCGGGAGGCGCCCCCGCCTTCCCCCCCCCGCTGTTACGGCGGGAGCTATTTTTAGCCAGGCGGCGGTTGTACCGGCCAGCGGGGCGCGCGCGCCGCGGCCTCGCGGTCCGCCTCACCTGGCCGCCGCGGCCCCCGCATCCCGCTCCGCGCCCCCACATCACCGCGGGGGCCCTCCCGCTGCCGCCCCCCCCCGCCCCGCGCCCGGCCTCGTCCCCCCCCGCCGCCCCTCGCCTTCGCCGGCGGCCCCCGGGGCACCTCGACGCCCCCCCCTCCCCCCCGCCGCCGCCCGCGGCAGTCCTTACCCCAGCGCTTCCCCCCGGAACCGCCGCTGTTGGGGTTGTAGACGAACTGCCGCCACGGCCATGCTCTGGCGGAAGGGCTTCTTCGCTTCCTTCGACATGGCGAGGCGAGAAACGGATGCGTCGCGCGCCCCGGCGGCAGAGCCTCCCAGGCAGATAAAGCCGCAGCGAGCGCCCGCTCCCAACCGCTAAGTAACTGCCGCCGCGGCGCCCGGCGGGAGAGCGGGCGGGGGACCAGTCAGGCAGGGCCCCCTCCCCCCCGGCGGCCCAGCGCCCGCCGCGCGGGGCCCCGGCTGCGCGCTGGCACGCGGCCCTGCCTCGCGCCTGCTCCAGCTCTGCGTGCGGCGGCGGTTGGGGCGCGGGGTTTTGCGGACACCCGCCGGCCTCACTCCCCGCCGCGGGGGGGGGGCGAGGGCGAGGGTGGGCAGGGAGGGGGGCGGCTCTGGCGCCTCGGCGGCGTTCCTGAGGTGCTGCGGGCCGGCAGCGTGCGAGACATCGCCATCTCTGGAGAGATGTGCTGCGGCGCGGATCGCGCCCTACATGGCACCTGCGCCGCCCCCCCCCCCCCCCCCCCTCCCCCCGGCCCCCACTCCCCTCCCCCCGGCCCGGCCAGCTCCGCCCGGGGTCTCGCCTCAGCGCCTGCCGACCGCGCGTGGGGTGAGTCCCGTGGGGGCAGCTGTCCGCCAATGCCCCTGCTTCCTCTGGGCAACCTTTAAATGCTGACACGATCTTGCTTTTTTCCCTCCTAGCCCTGTAATCAGTTTGCGACACCCTGGTGTGTTACAGCCCTGAAGGGATACCTGAGCGTATGGGAGTGCCTGCGCAGGACGACATGGGGCACTGCAGGAGCTGCTCCTGAAGTACAACCGCATTAGAAAAACAGCAGAAAGCAGAAAGGTTAACAAGTGTAATTCCTATCTTGCAACTTTCTTCAGTTGTGCCACCATCCTGAAACACTTGGTAAACGAACACGCATGTGTAAAAATGCTATAGAAGGGGTATTGATAATACAACTTCTTTGAGCACAAGACCTTAAAAACTCATTTGCTGTCACACTCGTAAAGGTCAAAGTAACAACAGCACAAAAATCATTCTCCATCTCTCAGCTGACAGCAGAGGAACAGACTCCGTTGACTCTGGTGTGGATCAAGAGCTTACCCCCTTAAATTCCCTCTTTCCCCATTACTGAACAGAGCAGTGCCAGCCACTGCACACCACCAGCCCCATCTCTCAGTCTTGTGGGTCAGCTCCAACATATTCTCCCTCATCTAGTGCTCAGCCAAGTAAATAATGGACCATTAATTACCGACTTCACAAAACTCAAGTGTAACGGGAGAGCTGCTACACCAAAGCAGTTCTTAAAATAGTTAGCCAATAAGCCAGAGATCAAAGCCGAGTGAAAAAGCTAAGACAGACTAAATCTTAAAAATGTAAGAGCAACAACATAAGAGATGTCTTAAACAAGAGGAATTAAGTATTTATCAGCATGGTTAGTTTAAGTCTTCATGATGGTTGCAGTATCACTCATGCCAGAAAACAGTAAATGTGAAGCATGAAATAAAATAAACCTATTTGCCTCCTGAATGTCTGATTCCAATAGTCTCTTTTCTTCTGTTACAGTACATCATCTACATCATTCTATTGCCTCTAAAACAACAGCAGAAAATAACATATCACTCACTTAAGCTGTGTCACACTGATCAGCTAATGTATTCCAGTTCAGGCCAAAAATAAGCCGTTTCCATTTTTCTTTTTTTCTTCTAAATGTCACCAAGCAAAAGACTAAATGTCATCCATTCTAACAACTGCTTTGCTGAATTATTTTTCTGTTTATTCAAATAGGTATCCTGTACTCTTAGGAATAACATGTCAGCAAAATGTGCCTATAGCCACCTTTTTGGCTGGGGCACCATATTGATTCAGGAACACTAAAGGTTACTAGATCCAAAGACTGGGGGAGTTAAAAAAAAAAAATAAAAAATCAGATAGCCTCTAAGGAATGACCATGCCCTACATTATGCAATGAAATTTCGACACTTAAGTATATTCATATTTAAAAAACATTAAAGAAAATGTAAACCAAAGCTCCAGTGAGTTCAGAGGCTCAGTTTGTAATAACTATTACACTCGTTTTCAGAATGAGCAGTCTCACACAGCCCAGCCTGACTTGGATGGAGGGGTGGATCTGCATTCCCCCTGAAAAGCAAACTGGTTTTGAGATGTGAAAGGGTAAATATTTTGACTCCTGGACATACAAACCCATTACCTGGAGACTGATCCCAGGTAAAATAATGGAAAGGTCCACCAATATTCCAGTCTTTGTTAGTAAAAAGTAATGAATGGTGACAGCACGATCTGCTGTACAACTGGCTGCAATCACCAGTGTTTGACAGCCTATACCCCTTCCCGCCTACGTTATCTTTTTTGCAAGGCAGTGTCAGGGCATGGTGGAGGCCAGTGGCTCCCTGGGGGCCAGGAGCCCCAGGAACCCCACAGGGTGGGTGCAGCAGGACATGGCCTCACAGCCGGGGCCCATCCTGCTGCCCCTGGCCAGGGAGGGGGGAGGGGGAGCAGCTGAGGGGCAGACAAGAGCCCAGGCCTGGACATCAGCTGGGGTCAGGGTCCAGCTTGGCAGGGCCCATGGCCAGGCGCAGGCACAGCCGGGGCTGGAGACCAGCACACCTCTGGCGACACCAAGTGGAGTGAAATGGGGCTCTGGGGGGCGAGGGTCAAGTCAGACTGGTCAGGGCAACTGAGGTCTATTGGTGCACTCAGGGCCCTGATGAGCAGGAACAAACATCTTCATTTTTTTAAATAATTAAATGTTCAGCTGATAAAACCAATTGCAGTTGCATTTCAAACCTGGATGTCTCCAAGCTATTGATTTAGTGCCACAAGACATTTTGATTCAAAACACCTAATGTACATAGAAATAACTGGACTAAAAACTGGCTCACTGACATTTCAAAATGTACTTGTCAGTGGCAAAATATCAATGAGTTGATGTGTTTCTCGTGGCATCCTTCAGGATGGCAGCTCCTAAGCTGAAGGTATTTTGCGTTAGCAGGCTAGGTGGTTGTATAAAGTCTTTGGTGATAATGTTTAGAATGGACAGAAAGATCAGTGTGTTCTTTTGTTTAGCAAAGCACAGGCAATGCTGTGACAAAAAGAACTAACGCAATCCAGCGTGCATAAAAACTTGTCTTCTAGAAAGAAGATCTCTGTGCATGCATTGGTGAAGGAATGCTATAAAAAAACCTGCACCCAATTCTGACATTTATGCTCGCAGGAACATAGAAATATTAGTGATAGTTCAAAGAGTACTGAAAAATGATCCAGGGAGCAGAAAACAAGCTAACTTACAATACAAAGCTTCCACATTCCAGCTTATTCAGCTTCTGAGAGAAAAAGCCTGACAAGAGACCAGATTACTTTGAGTAGACACTTAAATATAGAAAAAAAAGATCTTGATAGTATGACCTTTTCAACCTCGCTGACAAACCAATGGTATCCATTTGCTGGAATCTGTAGCTAGACAAACCTAGTGTTGACATTTCCCGACTGTGAGGGCAATTAAATATTTAAATAGTTTATATCAGGAGAGATAACAGGTACAGCTTTGCTTGGGTTTTAAACATGAGATTAGATATACTTTTTAAAGACAGGTTTTAATTCAGCTTTGGAAGAAATCCAGTTGCGTGCGGATAGGCAGCAAGACTTTGCTTACTGTCAAATAACATTGCAACGCGACGTCCTGGGTCAGAAGCAGTATTCTCTACTTGCAGACACCATCCAGAAAACAAGATCAGTTGTCTGGGCAGTCCACAGGGATTTTACCCTTGTTTGGTCAGATGGTTACTGAAATATTTGAGTTGGTTCCACAGAGAGAAATGACACTGGTGGTTCTGAATATGGATGTCTGATGATTGTCAGATTCGGGCTCATTGCCTCACAGGCCATTCAGCACTAGGAAGGTCCTCAGTTTACAATTTCATATTTCTCTGGAAAGGCAGTTTTATCTGCACGGCTGATCTTTGTAATGGTGTAATTGGTAATATGTGTTTTCCAAAGCACAACAGGAAGAAAGCACCTTGACTCACTATTGGGAAAATAATGTATGATGAAGATAAAAATGTAAACCATACCACACAAAAAATTCTAAACTTTTAAAATATTAATTGTATAATGATACCTGCTAAGTTGTTTTTAAAAATTGTCATGCAGAACTTTGAGGAAAGAATAAAACATGACAGAAAGGAAGATGGCTGTAGTTTACAGTACAGAACCTCTACAGAGGGCCGTTCTTCAGCACAAGCTAAATTTCTTTTGTGTTGCTAAGGGCAATTTCACTTTGGCCGAATGAAGGATTCCTGAAGCCTAGAAAGCCACCCCTTTCTTTTCTAGTTTGGGTCTAGGGTGGGCCACAGAAAGACACAATTTTGGCACTGCTTGGATAGCTCCCTGGGGCTGCTGTAACTTCCACGGGGCTCTGCCCAGTCTAGTTTCAAAGCAGCTTTTGAATTGCAAGAGATGTATGCGTAAGTTAGACCCAGATCTGCTTCTTTATCCTGAGCTAAGTTTTAAACTGGAATTCAAAGGTACACAATAAACTCAGGGAGGACCAAAAATATTATGACTGAGAAATACTTTCTACTTTATTGTACAAAATACCAAGGAACATAAGACACACATTTTCATGAGAAAAAAAAATACAAAAGACTTCCCACTAAAAATGAAAAACAAAATGTCTGTCATTGTGAGAGTAGAAAGACTACAGAAACAGTTCTTGTGTTTGGTAGTTTGCCAATGAATCAGAAAGGACTGGTAAAAATGCATTCATTGTGCAGAGCCCCCTCACTCTTGAAAAAACTCCTTTATTCACAGAGACAAGATTCTGCTCTCATATATAGCATGACAACTCCTGTTAAGTCAATGGGAGTTGACTTGCATTATGCAGAGGAGACTTTTGCCCAGATATTCTGCATTTGTTTACGGTAGGAAAAAGAGCCTCTAACTGTTGTTGAAAACTTATTCACTGCTTATGTTTAATACAAAGGGCTCAAAGTGAGGAAAGCTCAATTTGTAGGAATTTTACTTTGTAACTCTTAGGGGGTTTATCTATTTTATAACACATGCAGTCAGAGTTAAGTTCCAGAATTCTTTCATGGACAAGTATGTTTTGAGAAGAGTTTATAAAAATAAGGTATCTGCCTTAATTGCTGAAGCATTTTTCTCCCATTCTGAGCTAATGCTTTGTAAACAGCAGTTGAATGAGGGACCACAGGCAGTGTTACTGAGAAGGTGTGTCTACGAGAGACCAGTGAAGTACAAGGACTGAGGCAGAAAAAGGAGCTGGGCAAGACAGCTGGCATTAGCTGATGGGTAACTCTGGGACAGGAGCAGAAAGGGCAGGGACAAATGGGAAGCTGTTAGGAAGAGGGGTTAAAGATGAAGAACAGGAAAGGCAGGGTGAGGCATTTGGGGCCAAAAATGAAGTTTAATGATGAAACTCACGTTAATTGTGAAGTGCTGCTGAAAGAGATGGTCCCACCTCTCCCTATTCCACTGTCCCTTCCAACCCCGGTTGTGATTTTTAGCATTTGGTGTTCATTTTACCTCATGATGACCTTATTCAGAGAGCTGAACTGAAAGAAAATGAATCATGCAAGTCTAGTTCCCTGACTCGGCTCACAAGGGAGACCAGGGCAGACAGTAGGAGGAATGGGACTACCCCTTTCAGTAGCAGCCCACAATTAGATTGGCAGAACCACATCCTGAGTTCAGCAGGGGACTCAGGCAGCAAGCCAAGGAGAAAGCCAGCACTGGCTAAGCCAGGAGACTGAGGCTGAAATGAAGAGTCTGTGAAGACAGGAAACTGTTGAAAAATTGATGTTGGAGGGAATGAAAGGCCTGGAAGAGCGAGGTAGGGTTTGGAAGGAAGGAGAGGATAAAAGCAATCGCAGGAGTCTGTCCTTGCTGCAGCACTGTGTCCTGCCCCTGAAACTACATTAGAAAATGCTAAATTTCGCTATTCCTTTACCACCAAATTTTGTGATGCTGATTGTGAGCCAATGTGCATATGTCATTGCCTTCTGTTATCACAGAAGCTGACAACTCATTACTCTTATCAGTAATCAACGCATGCAACAGGCAGAAGTCTTCTGCAGTAATCTAATCTTATTGATAAAAGCAGTGGTATCATACCAACATGATGGTCTCATGATAGTACTGATATGTCTCTAGCTTGTTAAAAAATGAGAAAAGGAAAAGGTAATTAAGAAAAAAAAAAAAAAGACAAAGGAACTTTGAACACCTGTAAATTACGGTTCATATAGAATGGTTAATGAAAGACTAAAGACAAGCAAGAAAGACTCAGTATACATCCAAACTTTTCTGCTAAAAGTGATACATACAAAGCCAAAAAAGCTTTGGAAGACAGATTTTCATTTAAATTTTCTAGTTCTTTATCTGGTGTGTCTGTTTAGATATCTATCACATGAAAGTGTTACATTTTTTTTCATTCAGTTTTCCTTCTGTGTCTACATTTCCCTACTGCTCTAAATTTAGTCTATGCAGTGCTACAATAGCATTGTAGTTTGTGCAGATGACTGTGAAATACAATAGGTTGCCCCTCTAATTTACTTAAATGCTACTGAGAAATTGTTCTGCAATGGGAACTAGTATTTTCAGTTTTCCCAGTCCAACTTTCTTCTCCCAGTCGAGTCACTGATTCCCTGATTGTGAACAAATAATTTGATTTAATTGTACCCGTGTCAAGCCAGCTGGATAACTAAAGTAAAAAGCAGCTCTTCATTGAAAACCAAATGCTATGCCTAAACTGTGCCTTCTTGAGTAAACAAACACGGGTGAGACTAACACGTTTTCCCTTGGGACCATCGTGAGGGAGTCAAGCATTCCAAATGCGTTTCAAAACCTGGAAAATGGGTTCAAGTTTGGTTTAGAAAGACATATTTGCTAATCCAGTAATTAACATGCTGGCTTTGCATAAAGGATCTTAAATATTTAGAAGTATATTATCATAGTGTTTTTTAAAACATATTAATTTACTTGTTCACTTCAAACAGACTAGATCTCAACTGTTATGTTTTTAAAACTCTGGTGGCTTACTTAATGAGTGCTTGTGACTCATAAGGCCTATTATTAGGCCTTCTGAGCATACATTAGCTAAAAAAAATTACAGCAAGCAAGCTTTTACGTACTGTTTAGCAGAAAGTTCACTGTATTATATAAACCATTGCCATGTCGTTCTCCTTTAACTGTTAAAAAATATCTTGTAACCTACTTATTTTGGGTATGTTTCATTTGACTTCCCAATCCTGTGTGTTCGTACATACACCTTAGCAACTGTGGCATCAAATTGAAGTTACAAAAGTATTTAACCAGCTGCTATATAGGAACAGCTCTTGACTAATATAGTAATCTGAAGTTATTTACCAACTCTTTGCAAATATTTCTGCCACGCCCTGAGAGCTCGATTTGTTAAAAGGCTAACACCTTCCTCTCATTAACCACAAATTATATTGAACATGCTCAGTGTTTTTTCAGTGAAGTCCTGCATCCCTCTGTTCCTGATAGACTCATTCGTAGGGAGCACCCCTACAGGGAGTACAATTGTGGAATGCCCCCACAAAGTCACAAGGCGTACAAATTGAGATAATGCCAACTTTTTATGTTACACAGTCAATCTGTTCCTTTATATGATTTTTGAAGAGGAAGTTGGGGGGAAAAAAGAGAACTTTTGAAAATGGAAAACGACAGCCAGCATTTTTTTTCTAGTCTGAATGTGTGGGAAGTCCACCATTACTCTATTTTTGGTCTGACTTTTTTACAGCATTTTTTGTAAGATTATACTGCCCTTACAGCAAATTATTAAATAATTTAAACAAAATTATAACCACTTTGCAACTGATTTTTGTTGATTTGTAACTATCTGTGGTTTTGAAAGAGCACTAGATACACTTTGTAGTCTATAATGTAGTTTTATAAACAAATATAGGAATAATATAAAAGAGGATCAGAGCTCAGAGCTACATAGGATCCAGATGCCCATTTCTTTTGATTCTGAAGGCTCCTGCAGGTTTCAGTCCCAGTAAATGCTATTGGATTTTCCCGAAAGTGCCACCAATGAAGGTTCTAAATTATTTTTAAATTGTATTTTTCAATTTCTGTCACATTTGAACAAGCACATACAACAGGCCTCCCTTTCCATTGCTCCCTAATCATAATACAATCTAAAAATGTTCATTCTACCTCCTACTGCCAGACGCAATCCTTTGAAAGAAAACTATGCTTAAACCAGTACATTTAACTGATCTCCATATACTTTAAGGGCAGCAGTGGTTACTACCAGATGATGGTAAAATACAAATTTTTAAATACATAGTGGCTTGTGGAAAGTATTTTTCAGATTCATACTGCAGATAAAACCAACGAAATTCCACACTCAAGTGTTCACATAGTGAGTAAAACTCCTGTGTTTTCTCCCCATGCTGTTCCCCTGTGCAGGGGGGGATACTACCCATAGAGGAATGGGATACTTCCCATACAGGAATGGAAGTATTTGAATAGGAGCAGGAGGATTTAGTCCACTGAAAAACTGAAAGAAAATCCTATCAAAACGTGGTCTTTTTTAATCACAGAGCCTATGAGAAAATAAAATCTTAAATTACAACACCACCACCACCCCCGCCGAGTATTAAAAAATAGACTGAAATGTTCAACATCCTTTTTATTGCAGTTCTCTGCTGCTGTAATTGTAATGGTACTTTGCTGTTATAATACCATCAATCTTCATTTTTTATTTATTTGCTAAATTGGTTGCTAACAGAAGGAAGAGAAGATAATTTATAATAAAAGCCCACCTGCATAGATTTTTGCAAATATAACTGCACATTGTAACACTCAGTCCGAAGACATATTGATTATATCCAAGAGATGTATTTGCTAACAAATTTGGGGCCACAGAAATGGATTTTTTTTTTTAATAATTCCATAATAAGACTAAAACAAAGTACTTACTTACAGTCATCCTTAGGAGCAAATCTGGTTGTGATTTCTGGTAGAAATCACAGTACAGTTTCCCTGTGTGGAAGATGATTTATGAAGCTGATGAAGGAATTGTACTTCATATATGCTATGAAGACTAGTGCTGTGTTCTTAGCATTTAAACATACACTAAGCATAGTTGGTCACTGCATTGAATACACCTATAGGGTTAAGGCTGCTGTGACGCTACTGTCTTTGCACTTCATGTCAAGTTGGACTACTGAAATACAGCATATAGAAAAAGATTATTAAAGGTTATTATCCAATACCTGAGAGGAATGACTGCTGTTGCCCTGTGTAACTATAGCAGAAAAATACAGAGTTAATCACATTTAAAACACTGAAGTCACTGAAGAAGAAATGGTTATTTGCATAGGTTGTTTCTGGGGACAGCAGGCCATGAATTCATATCCTTAATGCAATGTATGCTATATAGCAGATTTCTCAAATCCATTATATATTGCCCAAAACAGCATTCAGATAAATACTGCACCAGGAAATACTAAACTTCTGCCTTAAGTCTGACCATGAAATACACTTTTATCTGTTCCCTCCCCTTTGGTAACTGTCAAGCGGTTGAGATGATCTCAATGAGAGCAAATTTTTTGTTAGTATCCTAAGTCATTATGTCACCCACAGTGAAGTCTGGATAGGCAGCTATAATAGGTGCCCTGTAAATATGCATTCGGTATTTTGAAACATTCTTAGAAGATGATTTAATTTCAAATTTTTATATTAAATTACACCTCTTCGCTTAATCAGTAAGAATTCAAATTACCAAGACACAAACCCAGTTCATCTTATCTACATATGCTGATCTACATACGCATACCCCTAAGTAAACTGGGACACAAGTAAGCCACAGATTGGAAACTCTGTATTTAGGTGGGAGAGGAATTGTTTATGCAGCATAAGGAACTGTCAGTAATTATTGTTAAACAGTGTTCTTGAGCACAGACCTAAGAAATCCTGGATTTAGGGGAAGCCAGTGGGAATTCAGGTTTTGCCATTAGTGCCATTTCTATAGCAGAAAGACACAAAACCTCATTTGCAATCCTCAGCCGTTAACTTTGAAAAAGTTTGTATCTTTGTGGAAAAATCATAGTTTAATTTGAATTTCCTGCATTGCAATTATTTACAAAGCAGTGAGTAATCTATTTTTGTCATCGTCATCTTTCCATTTTAATTCCATTTGGGGCAGGTCTCTTATCCTGTGATTAACATGCAGATGGAAAAATGACACCGAAGAGTTAATGATGGGAGAAAGTTTCTTTTACTAATTTGCTTCTGGCTTATGCATAGATTCTATGTGTATCTATTACCTAAACAGCACAGAGAGCAGAGTGGTAGACTACCTTTTCCCTCATTCTGGTTGCAGCCTTCCGAGGAGAGGGGAGCTGCCTGGAGAAGCACTGGCCCTTCTGGAGGAGCAGCTCTGGAGCAGAGGGTGGGGAGGGCAGGCAGAGGCACCACAAGCAGGGAACAGCAGGCAGGAAAGCTGAAACGAACAAAAGGGTTTGCTTGCAGCAGGGAAAAGGCTCAGAGCCAGACCTAGAAATAAGGGTGTTTCTATAGGAACCTAATGGGGAGCTGTGTAAATGACGTACAGCTTAGGAGGCTGCTGAAAGTTGCCCAAATGGAAGGCAAAATTGAGTAGAGGGATTCATCCTGTAAGGCACGCTGGGCAGGGGGTGCACAGTGCAAACTGCAAATTTTTTAATCAGAATCCATTGATAAGCCTCAGCTTCCTCGGTAAAGAACTCGCTTGCTCGTTTGCAATTTTGTGTGCTAATACCATCTCACTTTAGAGACAGGAAGCTTTTGGTTTCTTTCAGCATGTTCACTTTAAAAAAAGACTGAGTAGGTCTACTTTAAAGCCTTTGGTGACTCAGGGGTCTGTCAGCTGAAAGTGATAAATTTATATATGATACATTACATGAAAATTATGTATAAGAATATGTAAATATAACAATCAACTAAAAATGATATGCAAGATGTATAATGATATATATTCCTGACAAGAGTAAATTTAATTCCTGAAACTAATTTAGCTGCAATTCTTCAGCTGCATTTTTTTTTCTATTTTAGTCCATCCTCTGTTATCTGATTTGTTCTTCAACAGCAGTTTAGCAGCAGGAAAAATGCAGCAAGGCTCATTTAAAATCTAAACCCAGGAGATAAAATTCCTGCCAACAAATGTCTTGAATAGTCTAACATGATCTCCATTGCTAATCATACAGAAACTTTCCATGTTTTTAATGATAGAATTGTAAACTCTGAAAAAAATAGAATATCTTATTTTCTAACTTGGTTTCCCTAATACCAACAAAGATAAAATCCCATTGTGACCTAATACTCTGCTGTTTCCTAGACATATGATTTCCACTTCTTTTGGGTCAAATCATACATAATAAATCCGTTTCTAGAGACAATTAGCTGATTAAGATTCCTATGCATTAGAAAACATCCTTCTTTCATATGACTCACTTTTCTAAGTTTGCGTGCAGTTTGAGTCAGGTAGTGCTGGGTTCAATACACATTTTGTTTTGTTTTTAAACAAATTTAGAATAAATCCTTTTGGCATCTGGAAATGCGAAGTATTCCTTCACTGGAGCTTATGGCTGTTGCTCAGATAAGAAAGGAGGGACTCTGTGTTTTCATAAGGGTATGTGCAATCCTAAAGACATTTCCTACTGTACAGTTAAAAATATTTTTTTCTAACATTCTCTTTCATAAGACTATTTCCTGCTCTAATAAGGGTTGACAATAAGCACAAAGTAAATAAAAATGCTGCTGTCTGAACTTGAAGCAGCAGAATAACCTTAAAAAAATCCTTAGGGTATCAATTAGAATTACACAGGTAAGAATCTGTGGCCGCAGAGACTCTTGTAATAAAAAGATTTTTTAATTGAGTTCTACTGAGCACATACACCGTGCTCTGAAGGGGTTCAAGTGTCTCCTTCTGTGTCTCCCTCCCATTGCCTTGCTTCTTTAATGAAATAAAAGCCCTTTAAATTGACAAAACCATTTATGGTGCCACTAGAAACAGAAACCTATATAAAGGGCTATGCAATAATCTTTAAATTGTACACTGAGCAACTGAGAAATTGGTAGGTAAACCATCCCTCTAGAGACGAATACACAAAACTTCATTGCAGTTAGCTTGGTATGCACAGTTAAGTTGGATGGCGCAGTTCTGGCTTTATTGTTGTAGGCTACATAAGCGTTTTTCTCGTATTGTTGGAAAAGAAATTAGTTTCTTCTAAACAGTCCAAATGTTTGCATATCATCTAGGTGACCCAAAGATATATGTCAAAGCCCAAAACATTATTTCTTCATTCTCTTATCTGTTGGTTCTGCTGGTAGAAGCATTAATTGAGGTCTGCCGGCTATATAAAGGAAATACAATTTAATAGTGGATTGTTCACTTGGTTTACTATAAATTAGCATGTATTTGCAAGGAAAAAAAAAAGATTCAAACAGCATTTCCTCTCTTGCTATTGTAAAAAAAATAAATCATTGTTCATTTAAAATAACAGCTTTTACAGAATGAGTCTATTTTTTTCCTTACCGGAAGATTGCAGGAACAAAACACAATTAATGCATTTGCTGCCATTCCTGATTAAAATGAAGATTTAAAGCCCTGTATATCCTGTCCTAAACTGATTTCAAAATGTTTATTTTTCAGATAATGTCAAGATCACGATAATTTCAGAACAACAGTTTATAGTCTGCAGTGGCTGTTCCATGGATCTTAGAATAAGAAATTATCCCTGTGTCCATCCAGACAAAAACTGCAAGATGTTTGCTAATACAGCTTACCAATTATAACACCCTCTCCTCAAAACTAATGATTTCCATTATTGTTTTAATTTATAATTCTCAAATTAAAAACTTTCCTTCTATTTTGGTTCTAAACTAAGGACTAAACAGATACTTGTAGCTGACTAATCCCTCAATTAATTAGCCTTGCATAAATATAATTGGGACAAAAGGCTGAAGGGGTGCGCAGGACTTATGTTCTACTGCTACACAGAAAGGTAATTTCATCACACGTGTCTGCTCTTGGGTTTATTAGCATAATAAAACTAAAAACCTTGTTGTATGGTATCCATGGCCAGCCTCTGACTTCAGACTTTACCAAGCATCTTCATCTTCTCCTTCCCACTGAAAAAAGATAGGCAAAATATCTAAGAACTTGTGCTCCACATCTGATTAGCGACTGCTCTGAAATCACTAATATAAACACTAAGGATATGATGTAAACTGCATAACAACTCACCAGTTTTGAGGGAGGCCAAGTTTCAGAACTGATGCATTCAGTTCACTTCAAAGGAGTTCAGTTTCTTAAATTCGGTAGATCTCAACATTTTTTAAAAAAACAGAATATATAGAATCCTGAAAATCAGGGTCATCTTTTATTCAATAGCAAAGGTAGTTAAATAATTTTTGTGCAGTAGGAGATCAACATTTGCAAAGCCAGCAACTTGCGAGTACTTAGAGAAAAAAAGTAAAATTTTGTTAGGAACCACCTGAGGACACCCCACACCTGGAACTGTGAGTGTCCGTATTTACATTTGAATGTGCATCAGTCCCTAGTTAACTAGAGCAGATTCTTACAGCGTTGACACTCTGCAGAGCCTGTTTCCCTCACTGCTGTTAGTTTTGCAGATGAAAAGGAGCTGATTAAGGTGAGGAAACTGTTTGGTGGCAGCAAAATAAACTAGCTTGGTAAGAGATCAGGAGGTTTCAATCTCTTGGCAAGAAATCAAAGTTTCCTTCCTTCCTTTGTTTAAAACATTTGATCCACTATTCTCTGTACAAGGCATACAGAAAATTCTGAAGAGACTATCAATTTCCTTATTCCTTTCCCTGCCTGGAACTGGAAGGACCGAACATAAGAGTACATATTTGTTTTTAGTTCTCATGGGTAGTAGATCCTGGATTAGGATTATGAATTCATGAACTACAGGACTTCTCATCTAGCATCTGTCACCATGTTTTCAGTCACATCAAAAAGAATGTAACATTGATTCACTATTGCCATAGAAAGATGGGGAGAGAAGCAAAAATGTGTTTACCACAGAACTGTAGAAGTAAGAAAAATCACCTTGCGGGGAGAGGAATTCAGGAAAACCACTATTTGAATATTTTTATTCATTGCTAAATCTAACAGAGAAGTCTCTTTATGGGATGTCTTACACTAAGATGAAAGCATGAGAAACTACTGATTCTTAGGTTGCATCAGACAATATATCATTATGAGATTATTTTAAGCAGCATATAAAGTATCCATACAATTTAGTATGGAGCACATTTTCTAATTTCTTCTTCTCTGTATACAATGAAAAGTTGTGGAATACAGCTATAGAAAATAGCTGCTCACATTTCTTAAAAAACTGCTGAGAATATTGATGCTTTTACTATTTATTAAATAAAACCAGATCTGAGTATCAGTAGATGCATAAATATCTAATCATTACACAACCTTTTCACAGCCTCTCAGTGAGTTAATCCTTTTTAATGCAATAACTTAAACTTTATTTTTTTTATGCAAGTGTGCCCTGACAGCTCATTAGTTTGACGCAAGGTTCCAGATTTCAGCACTGTCATTTCTCACTTTCAGTATGTTAGCATGGGAAACCAAAAGTTTACATACTTGTACATAGTACTGGCAGCACAGCTTAGCTGTCTTCATAAAATATCCAGAATTAAATCTTTGCTTTCACTCTGGGCAGCAAGATATTTAAACTGATCTCCTCAAATCTTACTTAATATTAGGATGAATATTTATTTCTATGTGGATGCTGATTAAAATAGCCTGTACCAAAGATACAGTTTATTTACATACATATACAGTAATTGTACTAAGGAACTGATGTGAATTAAAATCACCCCCTCTTTGCTTAAGAAAATATTCCATAAGCTACAGCCTAATTTTCAATATATGTTGATTTCATATTTTTCACATTTTTGGACACCAGTCCTACCGGTTAATTGCTGATCTCATTACATTTTCAAGGTAGCTCTGTTTTTACCAACTCCATCAAGGTTCTGTCGTCAAAAATAGTCTCTTATCTGTTCACAGAAATGCACTAATGTATCCAGTCCTAATAGGGGACAGTATAGAAGTCAGTCTGGAGGAAAGGAGGAAACAGATACCTTGAAAAGAACAAAAAAAAAATAGCCTGTATTCATCAGATTAAACTTCTTCACCTAATGACTGTTTTGAAACCAGCTTCATAATTCTTGCATAATTAGGGTAGAAAAAAAAAATTTACAAGCCAGATACCATGTTTGAGATTACTATTCTGTCAACTGTCCTTCTGTACAAGTTCAACAGAGTTTCCTCCTGTTGTTCACAATATCCCGTTGGTTATTACATTTTGGGAATAGAACCAAAATTCTTTTTGGCTTGTTTGTAAATCAGGCATCTCTCTAGTTTATTACAGCCTATTATTTATTTTATTATTTATTATTTTATTATTATATTTATTATTATTTTATTCTTATTTACAGAGGAACAGCCTAAATTGGTAATTGGTACTTTTTTATGGTTATGATGTTATTATTACTGATAATGACAAAAATTATCTATACTTCTTACTATGAATTTAATTCCTTCATACCAGGAAGTGCACAAGCAGGAATGCTTTAGGGGCCTCCCTGCTTGGTACCGTTGCAGACATTATCTCACCGGTTCCACTCTGATCATCCTTTTTGATCAAGAAATAGCTGTACTGTCATTTGATCTAGAGAAGCAGTTCCTAACAATTTGATTGAACTCACTCAATGCACCATGCAACGTAACTTCTCTTTCTCTGCTTTCATATTACTAAAGCCACTTCTGACTTAGATGCTGATGATGTCAGAAGCAAGCTCAAGCCCTCAGAAGCAGCCGCTACGGTGATACGCCCTACATCCTCCTGAGAAGTCCAGGATATCAGAACAATTTCTCTCTTTGTAGTTCTGTCAATGCATTTCCATAGACTGACATGTAACTAAGCACTGCAGGCTAGCTATATTGTTAAAAGAAAGGTTACGCTGCTGTTCAAAAGGTGTTCAGTAGGAATGCTTGCGGACAGGATTGTTTAACAACAAATCTGCTCTTACTCGCAGTAGACCTTTTACCCCAGCGATTCAGAAGTCACAAGACATGTCTAGCACAACCCATGTCATGCTTGCATGAAGTCTTGCAAAGCAAACATAACTGAACATTCCTGTACAATAGCTGTTTTTTTAAACAGTTACTCCACGATTGTTAACTGAACCACAAGTTATGACAACTGATATATCCATAGTCATCCCTTTGGCATTCTTTATAAAAACATGAATCATAGAAACATTCATGGTGAGGAACTCCCATCATGAGGACATGTATACAGCCTGTCATTCAGCCTTGCCGTATTTTTCCACTCTGAAAAATGTAACTGTCAGAACAACTTGAATGAATCGTATAGGCCAACATGTTTGGTAAACAAGAACTCTGATAAAACATGTCAAAATTAATTAGTTATGTTTGGCTTCAAGTAATGCTTGTGTGCAGAAGGAAAATGAAAAATTTCTTTCTTCATAAGTCATCCTACCAAAAATTGCAATAGTGCCATGTTGGTGTACATTAATCAGAAAACAAAACACTTGGAAGAAATTGGTGTACTAACAAAGCTCAGAAATTGAAAAGCATGGATAAAGAGCACAAACAGGATAAAATAACTACTAGAACAAATTGTGCTTGCACTTGGTCAACAAGAAAGGGAGGAATTCACCACTGCAGCTGCTCCAAAGTTCTCAGAGGAAAAGGAATACAACTAACATACCCAGAAGCCCTTTCAAAGAGACTCATGTTTTTTTTCCCATGTTCCCCCCCAAGCCTTTAACCACTTGGAGTAACACTTGACTGAAATGGCATTGGTGACAGAAGAGGGTGCAGATGTAGGATAAATGTAAGAACAATATACCGTGTCATTTTCCTTTAGGAAACGAACTCAAGAGAATGGTATGAACAGTGCTACCTACAGACATCACTAACTATATTTTCCCATGAATGTAGGTACTTGCATTGTAAGAACATAGTGACACCACCTGTTTTCTTGCTCCTCCTCTTTTCCAGACAAGAGGTGCCTAAAAGGCTGCCGCTCCCATATGAACACTAAATTTTTATTCACAATTCTGCAAATGCAGAG
Organism: Gorsachius magnificus; assembly: GCA_034008185.1. Classification (NCBI taxonomy): domain Eukaryota; kingdom Metazoa; phylum Chordata; class Aves; order Pelecaniformes; family Ardeidae; genus Gorsachius; species Gorsachius magnificus. The sequence goes on along the minus strand of CM067087.1, from coordinate 31,615,853 downwards.
GGCTAACTGGTAAGAATTTTACACTAGGTCTGCTCAGATGCAGACAGCGATATAAGTGAAAGTCAGAGAAATACCAATGATTTCCTAAGAAACATTAATATTTTGGTCTATTTTTTAAAATTAAATACTAGAGTTATTTGCTGTAATAATGCAATGCCCAATCATAAAAAGTCATATGCTCACTTGAATTTGTTTTCAGTTTCTGTCCATGCATTCCTTAATGTGTCTATGAAGCTCCCCCTAAGGCTACCACATTACAATGTTTCAAATGTGCTCCCTACGCCAAAATGATCATAGGTGACCTTTACCCAGAACATTACAGGTGATAGGTCTCATACTATAAAAAGCCAGTAATTTCTGCTATCCATAGATTTCAAGATTGAGGTGTTTGCCACTTAGGAAAAATGTATGCTTTGCTTTCAGCATAAGTCCCAGAACTGGGTAGGATTTTCAGTGCTTCTGTGGTGCTATAAGCCACAGTTGCTAAGATTTAATTAATAATCTATATAAGAAAAAATTACTTACTTATCTTAAGCATAGATGTTGAAATTAAGATCAGAAAAATGTTACCATATATATCACTAAGAGCTGTAAAAGCAACAAGATTTTAAATACAGTATTACAAGCATTTTATTTCTAAAAAACAATGCTGATATTAAAAGTATATAAAACCATGTATCACTTTATAGCTACACTGCACAATTACAGGCATCTGCTCTAACTAGAGATCTCATCCTAGTTCCATTTTGGTCTCTGCATTGACATTTGTTTACGGTTGAAAAAATAACTCTCTCAAGTATGTTTGCTTAAGAGGCTCTTAACTTAATGTAAAGTTGCCTTCCCTAATATGGATCATAGAATCATAGAATCACCTCGGTTGGAAAAGACCTTTAAGATCATCGAGTCCAACCGTTAACCTAGCACTGCCATCCCACCACTAAACCATGTCCCTAAGCACCTCGTCTATCCTTCTTTTAAATACCTCCAGGGATGAGGACTCCACCACCTCCCTGGGCAGCCCATTCCAGAGCCTGACAACCCTCTCGGTGAAGAAGTTTTTCCTAATGTCTAGCCTAAACCTGCCCTGGCGCAGCTTCAAGCCATTCCCCCTTGTCCTATCATCTGTTACCAGGGAGAAGAGGCCGACCCCCACCTCGCTACAGCCTCCTTTCAGGCAGCTGTAGAGGGCGATCAGGTCTCCCCTCAGCCTCCTCTTCTCCAGACTAAACAACCCCAGTTCCCTCAGCCGCTCCTCGTATGACTTGTGTTCCAGACCCCTCACCAGCTTGGTTGCTCTCCTCTGGACCTGTTCCAGCAAGGCAACATCTTTCTTCTAGTGAGGGGCCCAAAACTGAACACAGTATTCGAGGTGCGGCCTCACCAGCACCGAGTACAGGGGCACGATCACTGCCCTGCTCCTGCTGGCCACACTATTCCTGATACAGGCCAGGATGCCATTGGCCTTCTTGGCCACCTGGGCACACTGCTGGCTCATATTCAGCCGGCTGTCAATCAGTACCCCCAGGTCTTTTTCCACCAGGCAGCTTTCCAGCCACTCTTCCCCAAGCCTGTAGCGCTGCATGGGGTTGTTGTGACCAAAGTGTAGGACCCGGCACTTGGCCTTGTTGAACCTCATACAATTGGCCTCGGCCCATCGATCCAGCCTGTCCAGGTAATGATGCTACTCAACAGCCTGGAAATTGCATGCAGGTTCCAATTACTAAATCTATTTCATACTGGAATAGGCAAGTGAACTACTTGCTGCAACACAAGGTGTTTATCAACTAAATGACCCTTTGCCATGATACAACTGAAGGTACACAGCTAGAGCTTTATTGACACTGATAAATAATCTCTGTGAACAATGATTTCATTACGTTAATACTAACCCTCATTTTGTCTCATTGTGCTCAGTGAAATTGGTGGTGTAATGGTAAGGGTAACAGGGATAGTATCAAAGAAAATTTGGACTTGAGGTACAATGGAAAGTTTTTCCTTTTATAGCCTCTCAGTGCCAGCAGTCTTTCCTCAGTGTTGTCCAGGGTATTTCAAATTATGTTCTTATAAGAACAGATTTCAAGCCATTATGAATCTCACATTTCAGCCTTCTTCAATTAAAATTATCAAGTAGTTCTAAGTAAAACAGGGCAGGAAAGACAGCACTGTTAGTACAATCACTGCAGAGTGGCCAGGGCACTCAGTAACCTTTCACAGATGGCATTTAATGCAATAGAGTTCACAATTTAGTTTTTTTAGATTAGATTAACACTTGAATGCATCTTATCTGCCTAAAAAAAGAGACAGGCAAGTGAGACACTACAAAGAGGAAGAAGAGAGACAGCTAGAAGAAAAAACAGCAGTTTCAAATTGCATCATTTTCTTTTGCCACAAGAATTTAAGTATCCCACAACCACAAGGTTATTTTCCTCCCACAACTTCATCCCTCATTTTCTATCATAAACATCCAATGACTTGGACAATACTTTTGACTTGGGCCCTGATCTTGCACACTTGCATATACATTTAAGTTTACTCACATGAGTAGCATCATTGGCTGCAGTAAGACAATTCAAACGTGTAAATCTCTTAGGATCGCTGGCTTTGTTTTGTTAAGGTGAAGCAGGATGTTTAAATAACTTTGTTCCTGAAAGTTTAACAAGGAACATTACAGTGGCAGGAAGAAGAAAAGGGCCAAGCAATTCACAGATTCCTTAAAAGAAGTTGAAATTAGTTTTTAAAAGACGCACTGAAAATGCTAACAGAAATACAGAAGTAATCTTTGCTGTGCTCTTTCTTTTCATAGTGCAAAACCAAGTTGCCCATGTTGTGAAACAGAGAATTTTAGAAAATTAAAATGAATACTTTCAAACAAACACACTTTTCTCTGTCATACGCTGTGCCAAATTGTGCATTATCAGACTACTGATGTGCTGCTTTGAATGATTCATGAAACACTTAACATTACAATATCTCACTGATATACATCCTGCTGGGATTTATTAACACTGTCATATTTCTAAAACTAAATAACCTAACATTATGCGCATATGATGTTCTGAATTCACAGATCTCAGTATTGCAATACATTTTGAAAAACCCAGACTTGCAACACCTGGTATCATAGGGGATATATGATTCTAACATGATATTAAATTCTGGTTCTGTCTATAAATAACCTCTTTCCATATGGGAGAACATATATACTGAAAAATTAGTTATGCACTAGAAAACCTACAGCCATTTCAGAGTACTGCTTTATGGCTCTGGTGGGTTTGTGAAATGGCATTTTTATGGATTTAAGGTGTACCCATTCACGAAAAAAGTTTGATGCCACTGGCATTAATAGGTCTCTCCTAGCTGTAAAAAAGGGGCTGGGGGTTGTCGTGTGTTTCTTTTCAAATGTATAAAGTTTTCTATCTGGGGTTCTTAAATATATTAGCCTAATGCCACTCTGAGCTTTCTACAGATGGGAGCAATGAGAAACAAAATCACTGGATGTCAGCAGTGGAAGCACTCTCCTAAAGCTGTGACAGAACAACATTACTCTCTTTCCTCTCAACCTCCTCTGCTTTTCACAATCTTTCAGGATTATCCATCTCAATTAAAAGCCCAAGTCAGAATTCAGCTTATATTGTTTTAAACTATTTGTCAGAGAGTCTCCCCTCAAAAGGCAGACAATTATATGCTCATAATTTATGAACGGAATTATCCACTAATCCCAAGTAAGACTGTTCTTCACAATTTTCACTTGAAAATTAAGTATATAAAGCACTGGAAAAGCAAATTTAAAAGGAAAAAAAGGAACAATTATTTTTCTACTTAGAACAACATAGTGTATTACCAATGTATTACATAGCTGTGTCTAAATCACTTAAAGTACTTAAAATGAAAGGGGTTTTGATTACTGCAATGTTTGGGATGAGCTATTAGATTATAAATAAACACTAAAGCTATGTGCTGCACGATAGACCTGACTATAGAAGACATCATATCTGTTGGTCTTCCTCTTTTAAAACAGATGCACGAGTTCAATCCCAGTATCTACACAAAAGAAGTCTTTGAGCTCAGTAGCAGGTTTGCTCTTTGAAAAATAGGAAACAGGGTATTAGCAGCCTCCAGGATTCCAAGGAATAGAGCTGTTTCAACTTCCACATTTGTCAATGGAAATTATGGAAATATATGGCTAGATAGATGAGAGTAAACAGCATACAGAATCACTTTTAAAAGTTGTTGCAAGCAACTACCACCTATTTTCTTACCAGCAAAAATCAGTAGGATGCATCTCACAAGTAATACACTTCAGCAGTAGCAAGTATTCGCAGAAATGTTTCCAATTATTTCAATTTAGGTTGTCATAAAATTGAAAAATAAAACACATCAAAATTTGCACAAGAATCAATGAACATTTGAAAATGGTGTCAACTTGCACACATGATCTTTCCAGCATTACAGCACTTAAAAGTCTGATGTATTTTGCAACTACTGAATTAAATTTTATATTGCACTGAAATATGTCCTGTAAAAAGCCAGTTACAAATTGCTTTGGTCTATTTGTAGCTCAATTTATCACCAAAGTACAGAAAAATGATCAGGAAGCCTGATAAAAGTTTAAAATTGATTGTCAAAAAGAACTTGTAAGTACCTTTTCTTTGTGTATAGTATTATCACTTAAAAGAACACGCTTAATAATAATAAATAAATTCTTTATTCAATTAATTTGGTGCAATCTTATCTTCACTCTGCTAAAATCAACTTTGAAAAGAGTTTGATCCCGTTGGTCCTATTTCCTAGTAATATGTAGAACCTTCTTTTACATTTTATGACAGTTTGAACATATTACAATCAAACCACTCAAAAACTAACAGAAATTAAGAAAACAGACAGACTGGCTAACCAATAAGATTCCAAGTTTGACATGATGTATGAGCTCCATTGCCTAACTGAGAATATTACTTGAAAATTAAAAAAATCTTTCCTGAAAACTGTAGAACAAAGAGGAAATGTTAGTAGAAATAACAAGAAAATAGAAAGAAAACCAACAATTGATTGTATTCAAAATAGTAGTCATTCATTTTCAAAAGGTGTTGCCTCTTCACTCAATTATTGCTTTTTGTATTTCAGAATTTCTATCATTCTAAGTTTCTTAGAGAAATATGCTTCTTCATCTTGATAAATCTCCAATAAAACAAAAATATTATCCCCTTTGCTAGAGCAAAGGGAAGTAATATAGTCTACACAGCTGGTGGTCCTACACAGCCTGTCAATGTCATATTACACTGATTGGTTCTTCTTAAACAGATGCACTGAATTTCTGAAACAGTGTCAGAATATGGAAAAGTTCTGAGGTGGTTTCTACTCTTTTTGCTACTGATGTGATATTTACAACAACAAACAAACTCCTGACTTAGCTTCACCTCCATTTGTGTATCCCCTGGAATCTACTCTGTTGGGATCATTCAGTTCTTCAAACAGTCCCGTTTCAATAATTTCTTCCTGCCAGGCCATAGGGACAGCACCTGTCGCAAACTTTTTGAAGAACTTCTTATCTTTGTCATCAAACTCAATTCCTCGTATTTCAGAGAAGTCAGCAATGTCTGCAACATCTTTGGCATAGACAACTGATGGATCTGGCACAAATGGAGGGTCAATAAGGTTTGCCTCTAGCCTGTGGAAATTTATTGTTTTGAAGAAACTATGTTTTCTTGGGTCGTCATCTTCATTTCTGCAACAAAGCAAAAGTTTGTTAATCAGTATGATGTTTTGTTCTCAGCTGTGTCTGTGCTATAATACATGAGAGTATTTTAAAGTAGGGAGATATATACACACACACAATGCAATGCAATTCCTTTTTTCATAACCAAAGAATGCTGCATTGCACAATATAAGCAAAGCTGCGAAGCAGAAAACATCCTGATCCCATGAATCATTACTCTACCTCTCGGTAAATTAGTCTGGGCAAGGTGCCATGCAAGAGCTGCAGTGCTGCTTCTGGCAGCGCACTGAGACACCCATATCCAAAGATAGCTTTCACCAAAACTGAAGATAGAGCAGGATGGGGGGGGGGGGGGCGGTATTGGATTTACTGTCCAACGATGGAAGTCCAATGGTTGGCTCTGTATTGAGTAGGACAAGAATATCTGTTAAATGCTAGACTGAGGTACATTGGGTTAATACATCTAGGGATTGACTCTGAGGAAAAACAGTCTGAATAGGAAACTGGTGACAATTGACATTTTTGGTTTTGCAGCGATGCATTTACATGATAAAACTCAGTTACGCTTCTCTAATACACTCCCAGTTTTAGTGAGTCTGTTCATTGAAATGAACTACTCCTATAAATGAACAAAGATTTAAAGCAAGAGATTCACAAATTATGACATTAGCAAAAGTATGTGTTCCACTGTCACAAACACAATCCTTTATTAATATTCTTAATACCCAATAATAAACTCCAGAAAGGACTAAAATAATTGTAAATACGTATTTTAAGTACATCTTAAAGAAAACAGCTGCAGACCTCAGGAAGAATTTTTGCTGTAAAAGAAATGGTGAATTGTTTCATTGTAGACCCACAGAGACACTTGTAGGATATTCTGATGATGAGAATAATCTGAGCCTCAAATGCATGCTCATTAAAGCATGACCAAGGACCACAGCTTTCACCTCTAGTGTCAAGGCATGCAAAGTTTGAGCATTTATGGGTGTACTGATCTTGAAAATGGTAGTGTAAGAAAAACAAATTTGTCTGGGTTTTGGCCTCAGAAAATGGTAGTTGCTAACATGTTGCTATTTTCCCACTTCCTTACAAAATCATATACTTAGCAAAGTGTAAGCACTCATGTATTTCCAGACAAAGTTCTATGAACAAAATGTAACGCCAACCTTTGGCAAGTTTTTTTTATCTTTGCAAATGTGTAGAAGCACCACACAGAAGTAGATTTGTGTGACTATATAAAATCTTCCTTTTTTTAAGGCCTTATGTCATATATACAGAACAGCTCCTCCAGATTGCCACTGCTGCCAGTTCCTCACATGCTGTCCTGCCATGCTTCTAGCCTGCCTTGGTGCTACCCAGGCAGAACTGGGATCAAACTACCAGCTGCCCTTTCCAGCTCCCTTGTTAGAAAATTGCCATTTTGTGCCCCTGCTGCCCAGTTACTTTGAGCAGGTCACCACCAGCCACTAACCACTGTACACCACCATGACCAGGATGCTAAATCACAGCCTGAAGAACAACAGATGCTGCCATTCAGGCAACCTGGGCAATGAAAAAATGGTGTTTTCAACCCAAAAGAGCCATATGAACACAATTATAAACGTACAGATTAAGCCAACAGGGTTCATGACCTCTGCATATACATAGTCTTGCAAAGCCATCTCCTAACTTAACTAGCTAGTGATGACCAAGTACTTGAGCAGCCCTCGAGCCTGATATGATTTATTTACATTCACCATAAGCTTGAAGTGCATTAGAGTTGCTGATCAAATTAACTATTGTCCTGGGACACTACTGGCCTAGTAGTGCCGACAATCCTACTGGGCAGATGCCCACACAAAAATTTCACTTTATTTAGCTTTTCCTTTCTGTAACAAAACCCAAAAAGCACTAGAAGCTGCTGAAGGCTCCAGAATGGATTGCTGCAGTGTTTCTCCCCCTGATGTATTTTCTGACACCACCAAAACCATAAAAAGTTTAAAAACATAAAGCTACAGGAATGCCATCTACTGGAACCAACAGAGGTGTCTTCCAACTAGCTGGAGATGAACTTGAGCTCTTCCTGTGTAAATTGCACATTTATGTAGCTTAAATAGAAAGAGCAAATGGACTCACGTAAGCTCTGTCAATTTTGTATTCCTCCATTAAAAAAAAAAACAAACAAAAACCCCAGAAAAAATAAACCACTTTACAGATTTGGGATTTGAGATGTCAACCCCAAAAAACTTGAGTGGAGAAAAAGGGTTACATCTTTCCTGAGTTAGGCAGTGACACTGAGTCTTCAATAAAAGAGTGGAGTAATTTAAAAGGTCAGGTGTACAAAGTAAAGCTGTCCTTGAGCAGCTTTAACTTATGCAACAGGCACTTATGTAGATAACCCAAGGTCTTGTTGTCCTTAGTAGAATTACAGTGCTAATCTTTACATAAGGGTCCTTAATAGCATCACCCTGTTTAAGAGGCACATGCAGGCTTTTATTCTGTATCATGCCCAGGCATAGTATATATCCTATAATTTTCCTTCTCCAAGTACAGCACAAAGCAGTAAGAGTATCTTCAATAGCAGAAAATGAAAAATAATCTGTGCAATTACCTTTCTGTGTACATTTCTCCCATTGCTGAGAAATAATGTAACAGTAAGCAGTCCAAATGATTGTAAATGATTCCCTTGGCAAAGGGAATGTGGTTACAGTAAGTGAACAGTCTGTTGCTGGTTTTGCTTCAGACTTGCTGAATGAACTTGACCAAGTCACTTAGAATCTCTAAAGTTTATTTTCCCCTACTCTGAAATTTGTTTACTTCACAAAATCCTCTAAGACAAAATCTCTGCAAAGCATGCTGACTTGTAAGGTAGAATGCACTGTATGTTTTTGTATTATATTTATTTTTAAAATAAGCTTTTTTAACATATTAAAAATAATATAGATTCTGTATCAAACATGCTCTATGTGCTGTTGAAAATTTTTTTTTCTGCAGCCTTGCAGAGTTGTTGGGAAAACTCATCAGGCACAGAGTAGTTGTCTTCATTTAGCACTGGAATAATAAGAATATCTATATTATTGATATATTACCTTTCATTGAAGCTAATTCTTTCAGGCAAATGTGTGACTAACATTTTGCAAAACTGTTCCACATTGTTATGAAATATAAATTTAGAAGACTGCCTGTGCATTTTCATTAAGTCCCTGTGTCTATTCCACCTTTAGATTGGAAAAGCACCTGATACATATGTTTGTATTCATGGGTGATTCAAATCATGGTGTATTCTCAAGACAGGTACTCTCAGTTTCCTATTAGTGGGTCTTTTTTTTTTTACATTTTTATTATATTTCTTTTATTTTGTCTATGTCTAGATTGCAAATGTAGATCCCCAATCCGTCTCATTAGAAATGAGAGGGATCAGAGATATTACAAGTTAAATACTACAATGCTTAACTTTCCGATTTTCTTCTTATTGAGCAGTTACTTGAAATTGCTAAGTCAGGGACACATCCATCAGCCTTCATCAATCTAAAACCACCTCTGAAATCCCAAAAAATGTTTTGCTTTATAAGAATTTGTGCCTAATACTCTCTTCCACCCTTCCCTGTGATGAGTTAGGAAGACCAGAACCTCTACAAGATTTTTTTAAAGCACTTGAATAAAGCAGAGGGGTTAATGTCTCTTCAGTAAGAAGCCAATGATGCAGCCTCGCAAGTTAGATATCTGCAGGGAAAAGAATCCACATTGCAGATTTGGATTTTTGCCCATATCATTCCAGTAAGTGATACAGCCTAAGATTCTGCATTCAGTCGGCATTAGCATAGATGCAGGTATTTACTTGAATACCCTTTACCTTTAGGAAAGAAAATGCAAGAGAAATGGGCTGCTCCCTTCTCCCAAAACTATGCAGAGTCTAACCCCACAAAATACCAAGAAAGCAACTCATATGAGTAGTTTGGGATGAGGACGGACAATCATACTATTGCAACAGAATTCCTTATTTCTCTATTATCTTCAAAACTTTCCACCTCTCTCTTCCTAGAAGTGGAAGAGAAAATTTAGTACTTGTAGAAAGTCAAGATCTAACCCCATTTTGTGTAATATGTAAAATAATAGTATTGTTTGCAGCTTTAATCTGGCTTTTACTGCATTTGAGAAGTAAGGCATACCTGCTTCCTAAACGATTCTCTCTGTTCTTAGCCAAGAACAGTTGACAAATATCTTTTGCTTCCTCTGTAAAGTTGGCATGTTCAAATTTCACCTCATCTTCCAGAGTTCTTCTTTTAACCTCATCCTTACCGACCTTTTCTTTGAAATCCTTGAATGGTGTTCGCCCAGCAACCATCTCATAAATACTACACCCCATAGCAAACCAGTCCACAGGATAGCTGTAATCTTCTTCCTTCAGGATTTCCGGAGCCATGTAACCATTTGTCCCAGCCTATTGCAAACATACAGACAGATTTACTACACAATGCCAGTAATGAAATGCAGACAATTAAACATAGTCTATAATTCTTCCAAAACGTTAGTAATACGACTGATGCATTTGTAGCTAGAAACTCTGTATAACTGACATTTTTTTATCTAGAATCTGAGGTATAAACTCTGTTCTAGCACATAAGCTATTTCTGTCTTTAAACATCTTAGCATATGGGAAACTGTCTTAAATATGCTCTTCAAAGGTGAAATGTCTGTGCAATTTCTACCTAAAAGTGGTTTCTTTTAAATTAATGTTTAGCTTGCTTTCTTCTTCCATACTAATTTTTTTCTGTTGAAGATAGCTTTGGTAGCTTTGTTCTGTAAATGCAACTAGCAATCAATTCAAAAAGATTAACAAAAGACAAAAACCAGACAATCAATCACAGACTCTCTCCCCATTCAGTGGTTATAACCGGTCCAACACAGGGATCTGCTGCCAATGAGAAAATTCTCATCAAGCCGGCAGCTGAGCTGCATGAAGAAGTTCTCACCCGCACTCCCTGTTGGTTTCTGGAAGGAAGTACTACTATCAAGGGCCAAGAAAAACTCCTAAAACCATTGTAAGAAAGTAAACCTATGAAAATTATAATTAGTAAATTACATGCATTCAGGTGAAAGAACAAGTTCTATTTCCTAACTGAAAAAAGCTCTTGGAATAAAGACTACTAGCATTCCCTCAGCTGACTCAACATTTCCTGCCGCATCTGACACTGCATCTTATTTTATATATTTACAACTATGCTAGGAGTTGCTTGAACCTCTTTTATACCTTTCTGAAATACTCAGAGTGATGAATTAGTAGTATTACCATTTAAAATGAAAAATCATGTTCACACAAAATCCCACTAAAGGTTTTTCAAGATGGTCATCATTACTGCTACCAGAACACAAGTAGCGAGAGATTCACTCCAAAGCAAACAGTTAGAAAAAGGTAACTGAAACTAGAGCTCATTTGGGCAAGTCATATTTGTAAAAAGCACAGTTCAATAGATTAATTTTATTTTCTGGGGTTTGGGTAACTCCTGTAATTTTTGCAACTTTAGGCACAGTATTTCTGAGTCAGGTCTCCCTATAAACTTTAGCTCATGCCACTATACATTATAGCTTATACTCTACTGTAAACAATGTGTGCAAGAGGAAACATCTTGGCATCAATTACAACATAGGCCTAATGGACAGAAAATTAGATCTAGTTTGTTTTCCCTCTTTGTATTTTTTTTTTACTTTTAGGGATATAGAGCGAAATCCTCCATTTGGTCAAAAACCAGATGAGAACAAAAATAACAACCAGGTTGAAAGCAAAATAAAAGGTTAAAAGTAAACTGTTGCCTCCCTCACTCAACCCATAAAAGCACAGAGGAGCCACCTCTGTACTGTTTGCATTGAACTTCTCTAAGTGAAAGTTAATATCGAGAGATACCCTGACAGCATTACATTTTTATGTACAATTACTGCTCCATTCAGAAAGGGGGACAAGTGCTCAAATATGGACCACAAAACCCAGATCCATTTGGCCTCAGAAGATCATGAAACCTGGAAGGGAGAGGAAGGGTTGAAAGCAGTAGAGAAAGTTTGGTACAAAAAGATGCACACAGAGCTCACTGCGGGTTAGTGAACAGAGACACTAAATAGGGTTCTGGAATATTTCCTGTCTTTTTTTTTTTTTTTTTTCCTTCTGGGAAGCAATAAACATTTTTATTTTTACTGAGACGAAGCTGGGATACTAATGCCTTGAAGAACTGATGAGTCATATCATCATCAAAATGTACCCAGACAAGCACAGTATGGTCTTTCTGATAAGACATTACTTTGCTGCAACTTAGCATCATCATACGGGAACTGGATAAAGCTGATGTGGAAAAGTCAGAATCCTGCAATCATAAAGGTGTCCGCAAGGCAGCGCCTTTCAGACTGCCTCTCTTTCCTTCCACTTGTGTTCTTTCTTCCACAGTTGTTTCTTCAGAAGAAATAGTTGCCAATAACTTCAGGCTCTGCCACATGCATTTTCCACATAACCTTCAGTAAGTCACACCATATAGGAGAACACCGTGCTTTGACATGGCATTCCTGTTTCTCATGAACAGAGAAAGCAAGACCATAACAGCGCAGACCAAAAAGACTGCATGACCACAGTTTAATAGAAAATAGAGATGGACCAACAACAGCTTCCCTTCAAACTGAAGTGAAAGACTGTGGATGGGGTTACCATAAACGAGAATTACAACTTCAAAATTCTAAATTAGCAGCACTGATATCTTTTGAGATGTTACTGAGCTAATCCAGCTCAATCAGAGAAGTCTAGAAAAATGTATTGTTCCTCTGATACGTCAAACCATTCAAATTCACGAGTTTTGAGAGCTTTTTCTCATGGAATTTCATCAAAACTTGAACCTAATCTTAAAACAAATCTCTCCCAATCCTGAAGCTTTCCTGTGATTCATAATGAAGGAACAGGCTGAGAAGCAGGAATCTAAACCTGATCTCATAACCCCTGAGACTCAAAACCCACTTAAACATTACCATTTTATAGCAGAAACAAACACATTTCACAAGCAGTCAGCAGTGATGTTTGAGGAGGAAGAAACACATAAACAAGCAGGGGGAAGAAATACATAAATCTCTGCAATCTTTATCAAAACAGGAATTTGAAGAAAGGAAGAAAAGACCTTAAATTGTAGTCTCTTCCACCCATTTCTATGTACGTGGAGCTTTGGCAAAATCATTTGGGAAGAAAGATGATCAAGCCATAAGTATTTGCTGTATTAGGGAACACAAAAAAAAAAAAGCAATTATTCAACCCCTGGAACAGGAAGAACACACATCTTTCAAATGAGATTTAATTCTGTCTTTGGGGGATAGATAGCATAAGAGGGAAGCTAAAACCTAACATCCCTGCACTAATCATTATGGAGAACAAGATGTCAAAAATCGGATCTTATTTCAAGGAAAAGAGATCCTGTGGCAACATGAAAGGCAGCCTCAATGACTCAGGAGAGGTTTATTTGAGCAGGTGAAACAGAAGCTTAGTGAAGGGAGTTTTTAAACCATACAACTCTCACTAGCAGTCGTGGAATTTGGGCAGCAAAAAACCATAGCGTATTAGGTGGAAAATGTATCCACCGATTCCCAAAGCAAAAGTGAAACAGAATAAAGAGTTAAGTTACTCTCAGCAGGCCAAGGAATAAATAAATGTACTGTAAATGATACTCAAATGTAAAAAGGAAAAAAAAGGACAGAAAGCAAAGGGATTAAAAGAGATCACAAAAAAGATAAATGCATTATTTTTGGGAAGGGGTCTATCTTCCATGGGCTGGTAGTGAATAGTTAATTTAGTTAGAATTATCTAACATGCCTCAGAATGGATACCTCCAAGTATGGGTTACTGGTATGTCTATCACAAAAAAACCTGTAATGTTTTTATGATTTTGTAGTTGCTTTCCCTCAATATAATTTGTAAGTAAATTCAGAAGTTGTATAATAACTGAAAAACACTTTTTCTTACTAGATCTTATTTTACATGGATTAATTTCACTCTTCTAATGGAAATAGGGAAAATGAAAAAAACACCACCAAAACCCACTCAGAAAGTTGAATTCCTTTTTTGTCAACTCTACACTACTAGGATGTACTTGGGGTTTTGACTGAGACTAAGACCAAGCACATTATTTTCTTCTTTCCTGTTAGATTCCTGATAAAACCAGGAACCATCTGAACATATGTGTTGACTGCTCTGGTGATTTTGCAAAACACATGGAATTATCCCTTCACTGACCTGGAAGCACATAATGGGACACAATAAAAAAAAAATATCACAAAGGAGCCAAAGAAGGTTATATTAACTTTTTTACAGAAGGCAGAAATCATATGCCATTGCAGAGGCACACAACTATCTGAAGTGTAGTCAGTGCAACCCTAGCTATTTTTTACTTGCTCTCCACTAATACTGTCTTTTGTGATGAGCAGGATGCCTTACTTGCATATGCTGTTTGAAATACAAAAATAGTCATTAATTTCAGCCAATTAAATTTTTATCATCTTGCTTTTGCAAAGAGTTAACAGATCTACCTCTCCCTTTCTTTCCCTATCTTGAGAACAACCCAAAATACAATTTTTCAATAATCCTCTAAAATGTAATGATGAAATGTTGTCCTTGGATACATTAATGAAGAAGTTCTGTTAAGTGGAATTGTTGCTTTGAGTGTGGCTTGACAGGGCATAGTAGAAATGACTCATCTGAAAGTATACAAATGTTTCTTTTGTGAAATCTGATCCTGCATACATTTTTAGAGGTCACATAATTATAATCTTTTAATAATACAAGATGTGATCCTGAGAAGCACTGAGTGCACTCAGTTCCCAGTACAGCCGACGCGTACTTGGCACACCACAGCTCCGAGCAGAACGAGGCCCCCAGCATAAGCACATTCATACATCCTATTCAGATTGCTGTCCTGAGAAGGCAAAGCCCCTTGAACACCACCGTTATCCCAGCTTCTAGCAGATGCAGGGGAGAAAGAAACAGAACTCTCTGGAGCTTTCAACGGCACAGAAACAGACAAATGAGGAGAAATGGGATTTAGAGCTCTCTACCTTTTCCCACAGATCTTTGCAAAACAAACTCAATTGGTATCACAAACCAAACAGTAAAGCAAATCAGAATGTCTATCTTTTGTTTGCCATGGCACAAGAACTGTTGAACAGAGGAAAAAAAACAAGCTGAGTTTAGCTCTATCAGCTGTTTCCTGGGGCTCGGTCCTTCCTTCCTCCAAGGGGTGCCACTGCCTGCTTTGTTCTCTTGTCCAGCTGTTCCTCTGCTCCTGCAGCAATGGCCTTAACAGACCCTGCAGGAATGCAGGAACAGACCACAGAAAACTCTTCTCTGCACATGAGCTATTAGGCCCTAGATGGAGGGAAGAACAACTGATCTGCCTCTTGTCACTCACTGTACAATCTTCACTTTTCTCCCAAGAGCCACTGTGAGGAGGAATGGAGCGCAATTTAAATGAGTCACGCAGAATGGCACTTCCTCCATGCTTTCTCACCACAGTAACAAGAAGCCAGTTGATCAAATGAATAGGCAACTATCTGTTACAGGAAGATAAAATCAAACCTAATTAGGATAAAAGGCACCCTAGAAAAGTCTCACAGAACAAAGATTTTTGCATAGTGTTAATGCTTAGAAAAGGGAAGGACCTTATGATGGGATGGCCCCTCATAAATTGATGGGCTGCTGATTCGGAAGAACACAAGGGGAACTGTTCAGAGTACTGGAAAAGATGATAAGAAAGACTGTATAGGGGCTTAGGAGCTACTGAATCCCACATGCTTACACAAAATTCAAGACCAAAGGTTTTTCCATTTTCACACAGGGACATAACTTTAACATGGAAAGCTGTCTGCCTTCAAAACCCACACACAGATAAAAGCACAAAAGGGACAAAACAAATTTCTGCTATATTAGAAAAAAAGGAAGCAAAATTGCTTCTGAGTTCAAAGTCACTAACTGGAGTAGTAAAAAAAGCCACCATCACCTTTTGCTCTCTTAAGCTTGGACATGAGTAGTCATTGAAATCAAGGAAGTTGCACAAATGAAAAAGAAAGCAACTTCTGTGACAGTAAGGGCAGGCTGCCTCTGTGCTCACACTTGGGAAGAGAAATAGACACAGTTACAGTAGGGGTTTTGGTTTAGATTTACACTACAGGAAAATCAGAGGGATAAATGGCGAGAGGAAGGATGGTCCAGTAACTGGGCACCTGTTTTACCTTTGGACTCTAGAGCACCTCCCTGCATTCTTTGTGCGTGATCATGTGCAAATCACTATCTTTGCCTCAGAACCCTATTGGAGATAGAACCTGCTAACATCCCCACCTTGCTGAAGTGTCATCAGAAGAAATATGCATTCATGGGCAGTGGACCAATCACACATGTGAAGCATACAGGACAAGCAGAACACTTGCTACAGACTCATAACCACACAATTAGAATTCAAGAATTATCAGGGTGCTCTAGTCTTCCTGTAACATGATTTTCCCTTTAATTTCCTTTTAAATTTCTACTGACCATTCCCCATCTATAGTGTGGGAATAATAATACTTCACTTCAGACATGTTTATGGTTTTATTATTTAATGACCACAGAATATTCCATAAACATTAATAATAAGGGAGAAAATTCTCCATCTTAGCTCTGTATATATTTTATGAAGCTCTTTATAATGAAGGCAAATACAGTATCGGCACAATGCATAGGTGGCTTTCTCAAAAAGAGGACATCAAAGACAAATTCTGTGTTCAGTGCCAGTGTGACTGAGGGAACAGGACTGCAAGGTGCCCTGAGAAGGGTATTGGCCCCCTAATGCAGGTACAGCCCCTGTAGGTTAAGCAGCACTAATGACAATGAGGCCTGAATGGTTACTGTCTATCACTGAAATCCACGGGATTTCATCCACCTTATCTTTCAGGATTATGACTAATGTTGGAGGTACAATTCTTTTACATGTAAATCCAGGAAGATGGGTACTGGCTGCAGCAGATGAAAGGCACACATGGCCAGTTTACTGTCTGTGAATTGGCCAAAAAATGGATGCATAGGAAATACTCTAAGAACCTGGTGTGCACATTAATACTTCTCTGATACTTTCCCGGACTCCAACTTTGCAGTTGAAGGGCTTCCAGAGACATAAGTGATTTCTCTCAAGAAAGTTGTCTTCCATCAATTGTCTGCTCTTCCCCTGAACCTAGATAAATTCTTAGACCCCACAAGATTTTTTGCAAAAGAGTCCTGCAGCTGTGTTAAGAACCACCTCCGTGTGTTTTGAACCTGCTACCTTTCACTAGAGGCCTTTAAACTTGAACAATGAGAAAAACCAAGCCCACAGTTTCACTTGCTTGTAACTTCAGGATTTTGTCTTGATAAAAAAAGTCATTATACGTTTGTTAACTGAAATTACTCGTGACAGTAAGTGGAATGTCACATGTTGTCCAATAAGAACAGAAGTACTACATTCCTCACCATCGCGTAGCTTACAGTTCCTGCAATGCTATGTCTGGTCAAAGCTGTCAAATCAACAGTCAAAAGAATTACATTGTCAGCCAAATGTTGCATTTCTTACCCAATAAAACAGAAACATCTTTGACAATGTTGAACCAACAAGTGGCCCGCTAGATTATTTACCAAAGAGATTGTTCCAAATATATATTATTTTTTATAATAAATAATAGTCCCTTTGTCTCTTGAGGCTTAAACAGTAGTATTTAGCACTTACATAGCATTTTTCATGTTCAAAGAGCTTAATTAAGCTTTCTACGAGCTCTAGGAACTTGATAAGGAATCTCTTTTATAGAACATGCTATAGCATTTATCAACTGTCAGATTAAACTGAATGAAGAACAAGGTTAAAAGTCATGTAAAGAGACCTGATGCCACTTCTTAAAGGGCTCCAAAGTCTTTTCCCAGACAGAAAAACACATCTCATGGGCGATATGCCCTGTGTAGGAGAAGCATGTCATGGGACATATTGCATTCTCATAATTTTAGATGACTACAATATCCTTTCTGCCATCTCTAAAACTGCAGGAGGCAGAATGATTCCACGAAAACATTTTTGCTCCCTTCACTCTCATGATCATGGCATTCATTCTGGATAAGGTTGCATTCTGTAAAGTGTTTTTCAGAGATTAAAAAAATCTGAAATGTCACAACGAAGCACTTCGTAACAACTGTGATTATCAGAATTTTTAAGAACACATTTTTGCTAGTAAAACATAATCAATTTGACATATCATACTTAAAAATGCATAAGCAAAATGGTGGGTTTAAAACTGTAAAATAGCAGCAAATCACTCTCATCCTGAGCAAATGAAGGGCTGTCATTTTTCAAAGTGCAAAGGAAGAATAAATTTATACAGAATCTTAACCAATAAGAATATCGTGATAATGACCAAAGGTCAACTGTAGAATAGCTTGCTGAGTTATTTTTTATTTCACAAGTCTAAACCCTCCTCCTGCTTCTCAACTGCCTTGAAATTAGACTGTAAGTTTCAGGAACATCAAAATTTTCCTATAAAAATATTATGATGTCCTTCAAATACATAAAACACACACAGGAAAACTGTGAAGAAGCCTGAAACCTCTGAAGATATGAATGCGCTTTTATAAATACTGCACAAATATGTTTGTCTTATTTTTCACAGTTATTATGTCAATATTTAACCTCTCTGGCTAACACACATCTGCTCAAAAGTACTTCATAATTTACATGCAACAGTTGCTTTGCACAAAAACCATACCCAGTAAGGGCAGAAAGTTCCTCCTGAAATAAACAGCAAATACACACTGACTTCTGGAATAATGGAATTAAGTCCTCTATATTTCGATATGTGTAAGTTATCAGGGTGCTAAACAGAAGAACATTCTCACTTTTCTCACAACCATTCCCAGGAAAGTAAGTAGTAGTATTCTTTTGGATAAGGGCAGGAGCATTTGACTTGCATATAAGCGAATTTTGAGTTGTATGAGAAAAAGTTGCAGAGACTTCAAGAAAAAGGTTGCCAGGACAAACTGTTCAAGTGGAGTAACTTGGGATGGAGGCTCCTCATTTCTGTCATATGCAAAAAGA
Organism: Gorsachius magnificus; assembly: GCA_034008185.1. Taxonomy (NCBI): domain Eukaryota; kingdom Metazoa; phylum Chordata; class Aves; order Pelecaniformes; family Ardeidae; genus Gorsachius; species Gorsachius magnificus. Next base: position 31,597,058 of record CM067087.1, on the reverse strand, counting down.
ATTAGTTCCAGAATCAATCAAGTGAGTACATAACTAGACAAAACATTTTGCCTTTGCAAAAGCCATCTTTGCAGGCACTCAGTTTTTCCTTGATGTCTATTTCAGTTATGTAAGACAAAGAGAATCATCTAACAAGATTTACAGAAGGGATTAGGGATCCTCCAGCTGATGTATGGGTGATGTGCATTTATTTATACATGGGAGGCCAGGATTTTTTTGTGATGCTTTGAAAGCAGAACAAATTTATCTTTAATGGCTAGTACACTCATGAGAGGTGTGTAAAACTTCCAGAATGCATCAAAATACTGTATTTTTTGCAATCTCTAATGAAATACATAGATAAATCCATATATTATATACTATTCAGCCCTGTATAAGAACGATGAAAGTAATCACATGATGTTTCTACTTCATAATATATAGCAAAAAGAGAGACATAGAAAAAAAAGGTGGAAAACTGCTGCTTTGTTTCACTGTCTATGATACATTAAGAGACATTTTCCTACCAGCATAGTTACAGTCAAACACATGGAGACGAATATTTTCTAAGCATGTGCCTAAAATCAGATATCTACTCCACACTTGTTTACTTGGATTCTCCTGATATATGAAAGGTATGGAAGAGTCTTCTATTTTATTTTGCTTATTCACAAGGAAGATACACTTAATACGTGAGGAACTAGAGAGATCACGAAAAGATTAGCACTCAAGAAGAAAAACCTAAATTGCTGAGAGATTTTTTTAGACAGTTGCTGAAAAATCTTTCATTATTTTACTTTAGCATCTATTTAGTTCACACCTGCAGAAAACAATTTGGAGGACAGCGGTCTATTTTAAACAAGGCACCATTCTGCTTCTTCATTTAAGAGTATAAGACTAAAACAGGATCTCCATACTCAGAATGAATACAATCTCATAATAAAAGTAGCTTTACTGAATACAAGTATAACTTGTAGAAATGTGTGCAGTGTGACCCAGAAAAGCACATTATTTTTTTTCCTCTGAAACGGTACTTCAGCACAACAAGGAAATCAACAGTTGCTGCTACTGATATTTCTAAGATGAAAGAAATATAATGAAAGATCAAACAACTCAAGCTCACAAGCTTTCATTAGACAGCAGAAAAAAGAAAATAAAATCCACCTTTATTTTTAATGTATTGCCTTACAGAAAGACCACAATAGATGTAATTTAATTATTTCTACCTTACAATTAACAAACTATCTTAACTCTTCATAATATCTGTAAGACTGGCTAAGTACAATTTATCTTAACAGATGAAATAAATTACCATTAATTGTATCAGACAGCTAAACCATGGTTTCATTTGGTACTAGGGATATTAAGTACAATGACTTATGAATATGATTAAAGCAAAGTTAGGCATTATTCTCATAGTACAACAGAACAGTATTTTCAGTATGATATTGAAGAACCAGGTCATAAAAGAGGGTTACAAGGCTTTAAAGTCAAAACTGCTGGAGAGATGAATGAAGTTCAGTGTATTACAACACCTATCAAAACAGCAGGATTCTTTGCAAATGGATAAGTAAATTGCAATGAAAAGGTTTTATGTTATAGACAGTAATATTTTCCCTATAATTAGTGACTGAAAATTGTAAGCCTTAAACCCAAACCTATATATATATCTTCTTTCAAGACTTTTTTTAAGTGATAACAATTTGGTAGTTATACTCAAAAAGCACACTATGATATAAACTTTTTGCCAATTTTAAGACACAATGTAACTGTGATTAGTAAACAAAAATCAATTTAACAGCACTATTTTTATTTTATTACAGGGGTACATAGTGAAGCTTAATGCAATACATTTTGTAAAGGTGTTTTTAGGTATTCCTGTGTACAACATATAAATAATAGTAATATGTAGGTCTTATATAAATGTTTTTTTAGTAGCAGCTTTCAAATTACTCAAATAGGGTTAGTTTATAGAAATGCAAAATAATACTGGGATTTATTATTCATTTAACTCCCTCATAGTTAAAATACAGAAAAAAATAAATCTTTTTCTTCCTTCTATTTGAATTTCCTGTATGAATAAAATTGCCTTTAACAGAAATTCCTTATAACACTACAGTCGTGTAGCATACTGTTCATTGCCAGTTTTGCTCTAATAAAAGCACCCATATAACAGTGAATAGTGCTTCTAAAACCAGTGAAAAACAGAAGAAAAATCATTGTAACAACTTGGTGACTGTCATAGAAAGTGAGGAGGAACAACCGCCTTGTCCACTACTGCTTTGAGATTCTACCCTAATACCAACAGAAGTGGTTAGACATTTTTAAATATACTCTTTCATTTATTTTTTTTTTTTTTCTTCTGCCAAACCCCACGTATTTACAAGTAGGAAAAACTGCCCTTGGACAAAATTATTTTTTCTGATCATAACAACTGCATGTATCTACAACTTGCAAAGCACATGCAGGTTTACAGCTTTGGGTTCACTGATCAAAATGCCATCTTCACAAAACAACATTCCCATTTCACGTAAGTTCTATTTAAAAACCAGCCTTAGCTTTCACAGAAACTGTATATTCATATCTAAAACACAATGCAGTCTCATTTTGAAATTCTTTCCTATCTAAAAATACATCAGTTTGCATATTTTCTTTCACTGAGAACTAAAAACACTCATAATACAACCTTTTCAAATTGCCAGGAAAAAGTATATCCTTCAAACAACTGTATTAAGTAACAGCATCAAGAGAGATGCATACTTCAAGCATGATACAAAAGGTTACTAGCAGGTTCTCTCTACTCCCCTGAACTTCTACAAAGTAACTTTAAAGACTTGGGGAGTTTAATATAAGGGAGTTAGACCACTTTATAATGTTGCTTCCGTTTCTTCATATTCTTGGTGTATTTCAGACACATTCACTCACTATGTACATCTTCAAGCTCCAGCCACCTTGGGAGAAATATGCTTTTTTCCTAGTTAAGCTACTTGAATACCTCTTTCAGGTGTAAACCTCATAACATTATTACAAATCTGTGTTAGTTTGGGATGACCACAGGCACGGCTGAACTGCTGCACAGTCTAATTCACACAGCAAAACCCAGCTGGTCATCCGCCTCTTTCTTCCTGCAAATGTACATGCTTGTGTGCATGTGTAAACTGTCATCAAATCTGCTAACTTTTTCAGGAATTAATTTGTGGGGCAAGGAAGGCCGGCAACAGTTTATTGTGCAGCACCATGACCGCCTGCAATACAATCAGTAGCATCACGTAAAAGTAACCTGGAAGAAACTGTACTCTTCTAGGAGCAAAAACTGAATATAGGACGAGTCATATCTCTGCTGCTCATTAAACAGACAAGTAATTGGTTAAAACCCTGACTATGCACTATTGATCAAGGCATAAGGCATCTGTTTTAGCCTCTCCAAAGTGACTGGTTTGAGAGTTTATCTTAAGAGAAACAAGAGGTCAAGTTGATTCTATTGTTTCCGTGTAAGAGAAGTTATTTTACTACATACAGCGTCTAAGAATGTTAATTAACCAAATCTTCTTACCACCTGTCTCAGAATGAAATGACTACGTAAGGTCTTTAGCAAAGAACAAATCCTGGGGAATTAAGTCTTGGACTCATAATACATTAGAAATAGAACAGCTTCCCTTCCCATTGCCCATGTTCAATGAATTTGTACTCACCCTCTGAGTGATGCTTTTTCCCTCTTTGACTTGCACTGCCAATCCAAGATCAGACAGTCTGCAATTACCGTTATCATCCAGGAGAACATTTTCTGGTTTCATGTCCCTGTACACAATCTTGATAGAATGGAGATGCAGAATCCCACAGGTGATCTGAGCTGAGTAATAGATTACCCTGTTCATGTCCAAACCCCTTTCTCCCACATTGTAGATGTGATACTTCAGATCCCCTCCATTCATGAGGCTCATGACAAGACACAGATGGCTTTTGCTCTCATAGGCATAAGCTAGTGTGACTATGAAAGGGCTGTTGACCTTCTCCAGGATCTCTTTCTCTAGTAGTGCCATCTTCTCTCCACCTTTCTTTTTCAACCTTTTCTTATCCAGTTTCTTGCAGGCATACATCTTGCCAGTATTTTTCACCTGGATGGCACAAACCTAGAGAAGCAAGAAGCACGACGAAGAGTAATGAAGGAATTTTACACATACAGACTGGAATAACAAGTAATAGGCAGGAACTGGGGAATTACAGATGCCTATTAGTAGCTGCTGATGCTAACTTCCATGGCAGAGTATATTAGCAGAGAAAATAAGGAAAAAAACAAGCATACAATCTGTTCTGTTCCAAACCAGTATATGGTGGACCTTATGCAAAGTTTTTGAGGACAATATTGGTCAACATGTATTAGCAAATACAAAGAACAAGGACCCACTCTCTGACCATGAGAATAAGTGGCACATGCAGCTTGCATTTGTACAGCTAAATTCTCTTCCATCTCAGAAAAAGGTAGCCTTATTCATACTGTGTTTTGGGAACAGATCTGTGCTATTCCCTAAATTGCACCTAGGAATTATCTGGGAGTGTGTGAGATAGCACAGGCTAAAACAGTGGCAAGCAGCAGACTAACAATTAACTCCATGGACAGCCATGCAAGCTTTTGTAAAGAAGCCTGCTTTTTACTAGCATAGAAACAGAATACAAAAGTTTTAGAGTAGCTCTTCACTAACAGGCCTACATCACACTATAGAAAAAAACCCATCCTAATTTCTGGGAAACAGACAATCTGAAGGAGCAAGTTTTGCAAAACCTTACACAATTTCTTAATCCATTGCCAAGTGCCTCTTTTGCAAACCCACCTGCTAGTCTTGAAAGGGGATGACCCACATCCTTAAAAGCACATCTCTTACCTCTCCGAAGCCACCTTTGCCCAGCACTCGGAACTCATAGAAGTATTTCTCAGTTACCGGCTGCTTCTCAAAAACTTTCCATTGTAGGAATTTGTCATACAAGGGGCTGGTCTGGAAGTCCTGGAAGGGCTTGCCTTTAAGGAAGATCTTGGTTTCCTCCTTGGCCAGCTGCATGACATTCTCGTAGTCTTTTGCAGTAGCTGCCTGGCATTTGCTGACCAAGTCAGAGCTCATGAAAGCCAGATAGTTTTTGGAGCCTGCCTTAAGAAAATTGGTGATCATATTCTCCATGGTACTGCTCTTGACATTGTCCTCTGCCAACTCCCAGTTTGACACCTCATCCAGGAAGTCCCTAGCTACCAAATATTCTGGCACTGTCTCTAAGAAGTCTCTGAAGAATTTCTTGCCAATGGGCTGCTGCTCACAGATGCTGTCATAATCAGCAACAACAGACTGCCTAACCTCTCCGCATTGATCAATCCTGGGCAGTGAGAGGCTCTTACGTCTCTTTTGCATCTCCTTGGTGTCTCCATCTCCACTCTTCCTTGCCTGCAGATAGGCTGTGTTGGCAATCAGGTTGTCAAGCCCCCCCATGTCACACATCTTGGCAAGCTCTTGGGGTGGCAGAGCCTGGTTGAGACAAAAGGAGTAACTGGCCCAAGTGCTGTGCTGTAGCTGGCCTGCACTTCTCCCTGCTAGTGGTGAGGGGGTTTCCGAAAAACACCAGACACACTAACTGCTTTTGCATTAAATACCTCTCAAGGATTTTCACTAAGTACCTTTAGGTATATGCACCATTTGTGGAAAGTGACTGGTAAGCGGTTTCTCTGTAAGGAGCTTTGAGTTTGCTATGTATAGCTGAGGGATGACATCCTAGGCAAACCTTCTCACTGGCAGCATCAAACACATGCAGTTCAGCTGTTGTTTTTCAGAATGGGCCCTGATAACCCTTAGATTTATCAAGATTCCCTCTACATGCACTGTTCCCAGCTGCTGAGAACAAGCAGAGATTCCTGTCTGCAGTACATGCACACTCCAAACTGTCACTCTGGCCACAGTTAACAGGACAGCCTCATACCTCCCTCACTTGGCACAGAGAACACCAATGTACTAAGAATTACGTAGGCTGGGATCTGGTTTTACAAAAAGCTGTTATCACAAATCTGCCATGCCCGAAACATAAGTTGACATAAACAAACATGAGTTGTTGAGCTTTAAATTATCACACAATTCCATGCTTTGACCATCCACACTTCCAAAACTCAAGTTACGCTCAACATCAATGACTAAGCTCCACAGGCACTTTGTGCAAACCTTGATGCCTCATGTGGCTCTGTCTGAGCGGATTACATGCAGAGGCTAAGACCTGCTGCTGGTCTAAAAATAGTGATTCCTATACACGAAGTGACATGTAGTTCCGACTTCATCTCCTAGCCACAGAAAAACACTTCAAATGACCAGCCAAATCTTGCCAAGACACTTCCATATGTTATTATGGCCTCAGTTTATTTTGCCTACTGAGCTTTATGACAGTAAGTGGCAGGATGAGAAGGTGGCAACAGCGTATGGCTGAGGTGGCATCAACAAAGAGACAAAGCTGATTATAATCAAGTGAAGGCAGATTCCACCTGACTTCACTCACTGGCTGCCTACCAGGAAGTCTGTGCCCATTTTTTTCCCAAAAGAATAAAAATCACATATGCCATTTACTAGGCAAAGCCCCCTTCTGCTGTGGGGTCATGTGATTTGGCTGCCAAAACCTTCTTTAAATTTAAGGAAAGTATCATAGGAACAGGAAAAGCAGTTCCATGATTCTTCCAGGAGCAATGGGATCAAGCTGTACTACTGAGGTCAAGGTGAAGTTTCCTTTTCCCTTTTTTCACTCCTAGAGCAAGTTGAAGAGCTGAATCACAAATGCTAAACATTAGGACTAACAACATGCACCTCTCAGACTCCTTACAGTAAGTGCTAAGCTCTTTTTGGCTGCTTTTTTGTCACTCTACTACTACAGAGTATTTTGTTTTTACATGCTTAATCCTGTCTGCATTGAATCCATCTGACATGTAACACATGCTTATACTCTACAAAATTATATATTAGAGGTGTGAGTGGTTTTCTAGGTGTGATTGAGAGGGCCACCCATTGCAAACTCTCGTGTGTGCACAAGAATGTGGTGTACTCTAAAGCGCAGTATTTGAAAGTCTTGCTTGTACAGCAATCACTAAATCTGCCAGGTGAATGCAAGCACAGGAGAGGAGGTTATATAAAGGGCTAAACAATGCAGCCAGCAGAGTAAGCAAAACTGAAAAAAGTCGAAGGAAGAAGTAATTCTGCTGGTGGCTTTCCTGAAAGTGGTGCACACAGCAACATATTCCTATAATATCCTGGGTACAGAAAGACAAGAAAGGAGCTTTAATTTCAGGTCCTAAAATGCAGCAGGGTCTTTTTTACATTTAGCAAGAATGCCACCACAGCTCAAACAGTACCAATACAAATGGCTGATAGTTGGGGACCTAAGGGCGAGCTCAAGCTTATACTAGCTATTGTTATATTGATGTCTAAGAAAAAAATCAAGAAAATACCTAATGTTTACGGTATCTGCATAAGAAAGGCATACTCACAGCTCCAAAAATCATTCTGCTCTGTCAATTAGAATTTTTCTCAATTTCTATGGACATAAACTTTCTCTAAAAGAACATAACCACAAAAAGCGAAGTGAAACAATATGATCTTTGGACACATACTCATTACTCCAGTCACTTTTGAGAGAAGACTCTATCTAGCTAGATCTGCTGAATTATCCAAATCTGCCCAGCATTTATTAAACAGTGGAGAAAAGTAGTTCAGCATTAATCTATTAGTCGACAATGGCTATTTATGTTAGCGTTACATACTCATAAATCAGTATGTTTGAGCCAGAAGCAAAACTGATTTATTTTGCATGTACGAATTGTGAACAAATTCAGGACTAAAAAAGGGTACTTATTAAGAACCATGCTAATGGATTATCAGGGTATGATTTGAAACAGAAGAAAATTTCTCTGGTGCAAAGCTCATAGAAAGCCTGGCACTTCAGCTCATCTCTAAATTAAGAGAAAACATGCAGGACTTAACATTCATTACCTTATGTTCTTGGTGAACCTCCAATTACTGGTCAACAAGATACTTACAATACACAAACAGATACACACAAATATCAGCTGCTTTGATTTCAACATTAACTTTCCTAATACCTCATTTGTGTTGACACCTGTTTGAGCTGACGCTTTGGAAAACTCTCCTACAATTATAATTCTCAGCTACTCTTGGCATGCACTTGGTGTGAACTGAAAGCAGGGTGAAAATTACTTTGGTACTTTCCGTATTCACCTACAAACCAAAGCAAAATGAAGAGAGAAATCCTCTGATAGTACTAGATGGAATTAATAGAGCTTAAAGGATGGAGCCTGGTACCAAATTCTGGCAGACAAAATAGGTGGTAGATAAGATATAGTTTAACTTTGACAGCTAAAAATTATTTCCACATCCAAACAGATTTTCTTTTGCAATAATTTTAGGAAGAATCCTTTTACACAAACAGAAATACTCCAGAACAACGTAAATGTTATAGGCACTTCATTGCTACTGTTAACCTATTTTACATTTGTTTTCAATTTTAAAACAGACATTATCTGGGATAATAACAACCGATGTAATAAACTGCAATAGTGACACAGAGGGTATTTTTGATCTCAGTGTGCAATGAGACAAAAACTATATTTAAAAAATCCACAACATTTTAAGAACAAGATTACAAGTATTAAACAAAAACAAACCCCATGTACGCTTGAGGACACAAATTGGAATTAAAAGATAAAAAATACACCTGCTGAGAAACGCATTAAACATTTAAGATAGTAATTTTGAAGTAAACAATGATATGCATATAATATTGCTTCAATTTCACTCAGGTTTATTAACCATTTTATAAAGTCTGAATTTGTTACAGATGTAAAGCAGTAATTCAACCTCTCTATAACAGCTATTAAAAAAACCCCATGGCATATGTTCAGATTAAAAGTAACTACTTTGGATACTTAGGGAAAACAAAGAGGCAAGCACTTAAATATTTTAAGAAAAAAAATCACGATTCATATCAAAAAAGATGGAATTTTGAGGCTTTCCACAAAAATGAAACAATGCTTTCTCCCACTTCAAAACATTGCAACTAATAAAATGATAATAAAGAAATTTCTATTAACTGAATTTTCATGAAACCACAATTTAACATTTTTTCCCTAGATTTAATTAAGTAGCTGTTTTCCTTGGCATATTTAAATTACCAGTTTTGTTTGCTTTCTATATTAGTCAGCTAACCAGCAAGATTGTTTATACCCCTAGTTAACTGATATCAAATACGTGTCTTTGTACCAAAAGTCTCTGGATTAAAAATACATGTCTCCATAATCTTTAATGGAAATATAAATAAAAAAGTATTAATGTAGTTAAATTTTAATACTATGGTTGTAGAAATTATGTATAGAATATAATACAGCAACTGACTTGGAGACACAACAAAACAAAATCTTCAAAAGTCACAAAGAAAATCTAAATTAGAAATGTTTAGTATAGTCTGATGGAAAACGCACATAGCAAGTATTTTACACACTATTCATTTTAGATTAAAAACCAGGATACTTTCTAAAAAACTCACCAGCTGTGTTTTTGTATACAATAGTATTTAGAAAACAATTTCTTTATCCTGACAGTAAACTATGCAGTGTATCAGACTTACAGGTAAGGTCACCCTTTCAAATTAAGTCATTTATCTATGCAAAAACATTAAATAAACTGTATTGAGGGTATAATCTGCACCACCACATTTCTATGCTCCAATACAGTTAACGCTCATCGTAACAGATACACTTGTTAACGTAGTGTCTCTCTTTTCTCAGTCATGGAAATATCTGCAGTAAGACCGACCATTGCCTCCTCCTCGTACAGAAAAGAGCATACAACAAACCCACACTGATCTTGTAGCAGATAAACTAAATAAATCATGCCATGACTGATGCGTTCCATTCTTTTGTATGAGCATATGGCATAAAGCATACAGTATTTCAACAAGTCAAACAGAAGAAAAACTTCCAGTGGTTTTATTTGCCTATTCTTTGGACTACCCAGTCCTGCTGGCAGAGGGGACAGCGATTATTCTGTTTCACCCACAAGGACATGCAGCAATTGTGGAAGGAATGGTTGCATTCACCCCAAACCACTGAAAGAGAAGAAAGAACGTGTTCCAGTCACACTCAGCTGTCCAATGAACACCTACAGCAAGGTCCAAACTAACATTCTCAGACATTTATAACTATCACAAGCTTTAGAGACAAAATGGGTCATCACTGATTTATCCACCAAGATTGGATTATTACAGTGATTCTGATGACAGTCAGTTCTCTGTCATCAATCCTGTTACTTATTTCCCATTACAGAAAAAAGCAATGCATATATCCTTACCTTACTGTATAAAGTGACACAGTTTTGTCAGCGTATGAACACTTTTATCAGTTCTGTCCAGGAAATAAGTGCAACTATCCAAGTTCTTCACTTTATCTTCCCCACTACTAAAATACAGCCAATGCACTACTGACGGACTATCACACAAGAGCGTATCACCAAATTCTCATCTGAAATGCAGTGTTTTAACTTAAATGTATGATATCAAGGAGGCACATTTGACACGGTATATAGCCTCAAAATGGGATCTTAGACCAGAAGTTATTCACAGGCTACAAGTGTTTCAACACAAAAAAAAGGGTTACCTATTGTCCATCTACTCCTGAATAGTATTAGTGACTTTGCTTTTTTCCCCTTATTAATTTGTATTTTCCTTAATGGAATACAAAGGTACCAATCAAAGGAGTGTTGTAAATCATGCTTTTTTTCCTCTCTATCTTAAATAGGACACTTAGCAAGCCAATTAATATATCTGGAACAGGAAATTCCTGTTGTCATTAAAACAATTATGAAAAACAACAGTGGATTAAGTTTGAGACAATATACTTCAAAACTGAAAGAACAAGGGGATGGAAAGGTTTACCGCTGGTTTAAAAGCTGACTTAAAAGGTTAAAAGCAAACTTTTTGAGACAACTTTCACTATTTCTGATTTAAATGTATCAGAAATAAGTTAAGATTTGCTTTTGCATACGTTGGTATGCAACTGAAAGTATGTTTATGTTTAAACAGCATTATAGCAAACTCAAGTGATCCTACTTTTTCCAAATGGAAAGTGAACAAACAAGCAATTGTCTCCACTATGTCTGAATTAAGACTGGGAAGATACTTCTTTCTAACCCAGACACACAGAGGATTTGTATTGGTATTACCATTGTGTCTTCTGGCATGCATAACAGAAGAAAAAAAAAAAAGTAGCCTTTTCCTACCCACTTCAAAAGTGTACATTGTCATCTCCCCAGTTATGCTCAGGGTGAGAGAAACTTAAACCTCTTGGTTGTGTATGTGCTGACTGCAAATTGAAGCTGTTTTGTTCCACAGCATGTCTGAAGCGAAACTAATTTTATTAGTGCTCAAAAATAAAGCATAAATTATTACTAATGTGAAAAGATGACACAATGTAGAATTAAACACCAGTTTACTTTTGAGCATTAATAAAATCAGTATTCCCTTCAAACTTTAAAATGCACCCTACTGAGAGAAGCTTCAATTGAAAAACAAGCAAATGAAATCACTACATACCAACACAATCTTCTTGTTTGTTTTCAGCTTGACATCTAAGACAGGCATCTAAAAGTAAACAAGAACAAGACTCAATTCGATTCTCAGGATTCCATCTTAAGAATAGGTTTGTCAGAGGAAAATATAAACTCTAAAACCAATTTACAAAGGTAAAAATCCCAAGTTTTGATGTCTAGTTCAGCCCTTTAATAAATACTCCCCCTAAATTTTAAAACAGTGCATGTGACAATGAAATATGTATCTGAAAGAGATCAGAAGAACTATAAACTGTCCAAACAAGTATTGTTTATTTTCCATTGCTTTGGTATTTTCATGACTTCTGTTGAAAAAAAAAAACCTTCTCCATTTTGTAGATATAAGAACCAGCAGATCTGTGCCAAGGCACTCAGGCATATTAAGACCAGAGCAAGCACAAAGCCAAACCCTAATTACAGGACTTTGTTTTTCAGATGTCAGCATCTCCTTTTAAGGAAATCATTCACAATTTTGATTTTTTTAGGCTGTACATCTCTCACCACAACCCCCACCTCCTCCTACTTTTTATATACCAGTTTTCCTTAGTAAGTACCTGCATGTAATTTTCACAAGAGTCACATACACATGCAAATATATTGGTCAATTTGATAATATAAATGAATAGAGAAACATGGTATAATACCTAATTAAAAATATTTATCATCTTTATGCACTCCAGTCTGTGGCTGTAGGACTGGATGTCAGGTTCAGGACTCAGTAAGTTATAGAAGTGACAACTTCCAGGCTTAGTACTGTGCCACACACATACAGTGGAAAAATACCTTTGTCTCTCCTTTGCCCCAACATGGGCTGCCATAGACATATGTGCACATACCATGCACAATAGAAAGTGTTCAAATATTATGGGAGCAAACACATCTTTATCTCCTCCAAAGAAAAGGTAATAGTTTAAAGAAAAGTGTCCCACAGGTTGGACCTGTCCTACATGTCACTAGTTAGACCTTATTTTCCTAGAAAACAGAAAAATAACATGCTGCAGATTTGAGTACTTTGCTCAGATATGGACGGTACTTCTATTTTAGATTCATCTGCCCAGACATTCCTCATTTTCTCAGGTAATAAAGAACAAAGAGGACAGAAACTCTGAAACAGTTGCCCTTTCCTTACTGAGATAAAAGGCAGCAAAGAAAGTTTCCTGTTGCCTGTTCCCATAATTGATGTTTCCACAGCATTTAAGGGCCAAGCTGTAGGGAAGATTCAGCCCAACTGCTTCAGCTTGCACCATGGTACATCAAACTGATCTGGGGTCACCTCAATGTGCAGGGCAGTAAGATGTGGCAGACTACTAGTCACTATAAAAGCAACTTTCCTATCCTAGCCCTAGATTTGCAGTTTCAGACAGAGAAGAAAAACTTCTTCACCAAAAGGGTTGTCAGGTTCTGGAATGGGCTGCCCAGGGAGGTGGTTGAGTCCTCACCCCTGGAGGTATTTAAAAGGATAGATGAGGTGCTTAGGGACATGGTTTAGTGGTGGGATAGCAGGGTTAGGTTAAAGGTTGGACTCGATGATCTTAAAGGTCTTTTCCAACCAAAGTGTTTCTATGATTTTATTCTATTTTATAAGCAGCGCTGAGAGCTGAGGACAGAAATCACTGCAACCATACCAAGGTAAGCTGACCCCACTCCTGCATCATAACCCTACGTGTGTCAGTATGAAAAGGTAAGCAAAGCTAAGTTAGTACTGCTGCAATCCTGCCCTTCCCAGCTAACACCTGCATTTTTGCTTCTCTCACTTGTTTCTGTAATCCTCAAAGGCCACGTTGGTGCAAGGAGTTAAATCAGTAGAAAATCAAGCCAGCTAACACTTCCCTCCCTTGCAAAAAATTAAACAAACTAACTTACAACAAGTGCCAGCTTAAGTCTGGCACTGCCTCCAACCTAAGGTTACTGCAGACGCAGTGGCTCTACAGGAGCCAGACCGGGTCTGGCAGGGTCAACATGAACTTGCTAAACTGAAGTCAGTAATGATCAAGTTTCATGTTCTAACAATGTGGTTTGTTCTTAAAAAACAGTTAACAGTTTTTTCCTGCTCATTTCAGATGAAAAGTACTTCTTTGGTCCAGTTCTGAAAAATTACAAATTAACTTTTTTTTAACTTTTATAAAGGCTCCAGGTAAGATTTTGTTAATTAAATACTTATTTATAGTGCCCTGTAACAGGCTAGCTAGAACAGGGAAATACATACTTAAAATTATGGCTTACATGGCAGATGAAGCCAACTTCAGATCTCTAGGGTGGTCTCTGTTCACCATATAAAAGCAGACAATCTTCAAAACATGCTTATGCAAAAGGTAAACCTCCCACCACTTCAATCTGGGCTGCATCTTTTTCTTCTAGTACACCTTTTTGCCTTTTCCATTCCACAGAACGCTGTCAGTGAAAACATGTATGAGAAATGACAGCATTCCATATTTTGTCTCATTTCTGTTAAGCCAAAACCTGACTGAATTTGCAGTATCGTGGTTTCTGGACCTACAAAAGCAAGGTGCTCTGGAGGGAATCTTGGGTCATTTGTCCTGCCAGACTGTACCATGCCCAACTGAGAGGACAGTTATGCCTAGGATGACTCAGCACAACAGTAAAAATTGGATATAGATATAGAGGAAGAATTTAAAGAGTTTTCAAAAACCCAAGATAAATACCGTATTTGTAAAAGATGTCAGAAAACAGTAATGCCAGTCAGCAATGAGGCTGCTTTCAAAGAGATTCTAAAGATTTCAAAACCAGATAAACTAACCCCTTACTTTTCAATAGATTTTTCGGTATGTTCACGTGTTAAACTGCACTAGTAATGAGGAGGCTTGAATAGAAGCGTTAGAGACTCTGGATTAACAGATTTGGAAAATTAACTTCTATCTACATCTACAACTGCTTCTTCAAAAACAAAGCCCCGCTGCGAGCAGCACCACACATCTAGCACTTTGGTCAGCTCGGCTCTAACTCCGCGCTTGAGGAGTTCGCCAGTAGGCAAGAAACAGACTCCACGAAGGAGGCGCCTCCGCAAAGGACGGGGCGGGCAGGGCAGCAGCCCACCGCCGGGCCCGGCTCAGCCCGCCTGGCGAGCGCCCCGTAGGGCAGAAGCCCAGCGGGCGCCCGGCCTCCCCCGGCGGGAGGGGGGGGACGGCCCAGGCCGGCCGGGGGAGCGGGGCCCGGCGGGGCAGGGGGATGCGCTCCCCCGACGGCGTGCGCAGCCTGAGGCGACCGCCCGGGCCCGCGCTCCGGTGCAGCACCCCCAAGCTCTCTGGCCCAGCTGACTGGCGCAGGGCTGCCGAGGGCCGCAGGGCCCTCCTCCTCCTTCGGGGAAGGCGCGGAGGGGGCGCCCCCCCCCCGGGCCCCCGCCCCCAGCGGTGCCGGCGGCCAGACGGCCGGGGCCTGCCGGCCGGCGCTTACCCATGACCTGCACCCGGCATATGGCGCAGGTGTCGCACTCCACATCCCAGCTCCACATGGCCACCGCGTTCCACTTCTTCAGGGAGAACATCTTGTCGGGGGCGCCCGCCTTGGAGCCCGCAGAGCCCGGGTGCGAGTGGGGGGCGCCGGGCTCGTCCCCGTCCTCCACATCGGCCATGGCGGAAGGGCGGGGACGCGGCGCCGGCGGCCGCGGTGGTTCCCGGCGGGCTCGCCACCCCGCGCCGGCAGCAGGCGGGGCCCAGCCCGACCTGGCCCGCGCTTAACGGCGCTCAGTCAGGGCAGCCGTGGCGGGCCCTGCCCCTCCGCGATAGGCCTCACGGGGCACGGGCGGGGAGAAGGTGCCGCGGCGGCCTGCTGGAGCCGGCCAGCGGCCTCAGGCAATAAGGAAGCTGACAAAAATTTAATTAAAGCTGGCGATCAGCCCCCGGAGTAGGCCCATGGGAAAGCTGTCAAGAGAAGGGCGATAGCCCTCCAGTCACGGCTTCCTACTGCACTATACTTTGTGCCTCACCGTTTCAGCAATGCGTTACAATTCAGAACGCATTAAGATGACACGTGTCTGCCAACCCAGGGCTCCCCCGCTGTCACCTCGGGCAGCAGCAGTCCTGTTTCCACAAAGAGCACGTGAAGAGTTTTCTTGAAGGGCACTAAGGCTTGCAACCATGGGATGATCCAACAGTGGGAGTCTGACAAGGCTAGGGAGCCTACACCACCAGTCTGAACAGTTCCCAAAACTGCCACTCTCCCAGCCCCATCAGCCTTATTCACCGACATGAAATTGCAACATTCCTCAACATTAAATTTCTGTATTATTTCTGTTTTTCATTGTTCCTGTATTGCATTATATACACACTATGAAGATCCTTCTCCAATTCCTCTTGTGAAAATACCACACATAACTTGCGTTCAAAGTTCTCAAACTCTACAGTCTCTAGTAACTGAAAGCTAAGTCTTGTCAGACAGCAGTAACCCTTCATGGAAATAGTCAATTAAATATGGCTACTTTGTAATGTTGGAGTAGGACAGTCTGAATTTACTTGCTAGTTTATCAGCTTGAATTTGTGAGGGGGCAATAAAAAATAAATCAGCAGAACATAGGTAAGGGTTGTGAAGCACTAGGGAACTAAAAAGCTGAAAGGGAATTTTAAAAGTGGCTGATTACATTAATAAAATATTTACATATATAACTACATACATCTTAAAAAGTGGAGCTTCAAAGTGTGGATAAGAACAAAGCTAAACAATATACAAAATTATTATAAAAGATAATAGAAACTTGGATTTCTTTTCTAATCATTACCCAAATAAAAGTGTACAAAATTGACTTTTCCAATATAGTGCCTTGCCTCTACTGTAATTCAGCTCTTAGATGGTAACAACAATAAAGTAATACATACAAAATTACTGTGAATTTTAAAATTCATTTGAGAAAAAGCAATTTTGGATAACTTGAATGTTGCAATCCCTAATCAAGCCTAGGTTTTCTTCATGTTGATGAACTAGGGAATCTTTATTTGTAGAACTTTTAATACTTTAAATTGGAACGGTTCCTACCTTCAGCTATGTTGAACCCACACTGGTTTGATGCTTTAAACAAACTTACTCTCCACTTGCCTGGTATAGCAGACAACAACAGAGTTGAAGCTGCGTAGAAGGAAAGGAGCTCCGAGTCATTCTGTGGGCCGTGCATCAATCTCTGAATGAATTATTGCTAGCGTAGAAAAGGAGTACATGGTGCATCCATCCAGCTTTGCAAGTGCGGTAGAGTAATAGAGTGTGACTAGAAATAACAACTTTTCCTATGTAATCACACATTTTTTTAAAGCCAAGGAAGACTTTGTGCAAGATTTTTGAGAGCATTTATGTGTTTGGTTTTGGTTTTTTTTTTTTTAAAAGTATGTTTAAACAGGACTCCTAGCAGATGCCAAATTGACATTCCTCATGAAGGGTGTTCTCTACGTACAGAGAGTATTATGAGCAGTTTTAGTGCGAGTTTCTCCAGCTGTTAATCACAGCTTCACCTGAATGGTTGGACTGCCCTCACTATGGGGAGAGGATGACCAAATCCTCCTGGAATTCCAACTCTCAGCTTGTTTCCTAAGACTGCTAACAGAGTAAGCCATATACTTCGGCAGTGTGTATGTTGTGCACCTTGGCCACAAAAATCTGGCCTTAAAAATCTGGTAATAAAGTAAAAAATAAAAATAGTTCAATCGCTTCAATTATATTGATCTTAAAGATCAACTCTCAATTAGTCAGCTATCAATTCAGAAAGACCTGAATTTTTCCTTGAAAACACTATTAAACAATGTATGAATAAGATCTTTTGTTCTTACTTCAGGGGATTCACATTTCTCACATCCCACATTGTGTAATTCCCAAATTTGCAGAAGACAGCAATGGAAGGAACAACTGCTGTCTTGATGTCACCGAGTCTGGTTTGGCCAGAGTTGAGTGACCTGCAAACTCAGAGGACCCACCATATGCAGCTGGTGTGACACTCAAGCTATTATCATTAGGCTAATACAGCAGTGTCTGATGATAACATGGGCTATAGCATATATACTAGAAAACCCCTGCTTACTCTATTTCCCAATCAGAAAGAAATGTTTTAATTAAACTGCAATGAAAATATTTAGATGCAAAATTGGTTCTGTTTTTCCTCACTGGGGATATATCTTACCAATAGGCCCTTCTCAACAGGTCCTCAACAGCTATTGGAGAAATTTTGAAAAGATAAATTGTAAGTTGAAGTAACTAATTTCTAGTCATAAACTTGCCATTAACTCCGATAATTCAGCTCTTTGTAACTCATCATATTTTTTTTCTCCCTTTTTTTTTTTCTTTTTAAACCATTGTGGCACATGTGAATCTGAATTACTGGGACTTGGTGTAATCCAGAAAAGTTTTAATTTTAAACTGCTTTTTATAAAACTTGAAAAGAAAATGCATATATAACTTTCCTTTGATAATATATTGTATTTTTATACCTTTTGCATAGATGTTTACATTTTTAGTATGTATTTTAATTTCTGCTGTGTAAAATGTCAACTGCCTCTAAATAGAGATTGAAAAAAAAAAAGCCTGTTGTGGTCACTTTTTTTTAATTTACACAATTTGCCTTGTCATCTCGAATTTTTCTTAGCAGCGATTAGAAGGGAGATGGATGCAATTCTCCTCTTCAGGTCGAAGAGCTCTTAAGAGCAAACTGTGACACAGATTGTTTGAGTGCTGTCAAAATGTCGCATATTTGCTATACACTTTGCAAATGCAAATATAAAGCACACTGATTCCAATAATTTGGCAATGCTAGTTTTAACCTGTAACCATTCCCTGAACTTAACCACTTCATGATGCTATAAAGCAGTTTTTCCTGTACAGCTGGGAGGGGGGCAGCAAAACAAGTGGCTCGAGCATATAGGAACTGCTCTGGATAGTAAACAGTAATGGTCATTAAAACAATTATGACCCCTTCCTTCAGTCTCTCCTCCTCACCTCCTCATGTAAGAAGCCATCAGGCATTACCAGCTTCTTTGCCAAGCATGTCAGTTCACATGAGATGCAGCTCTGAATTTATTCCAAAAGACTGGGATATCCTTTGGTAGAAGGGGGATTGCCAACGTGAAACACTGTTTTCAGTATTAGGATTAAAAAGATGTTTTGAAAACAATTTTTTTTTTCAAAATAGAAAGGAGGTAACTTTGGATTTGGTATACTTTTGCTTGTTTTGTCTTGTCTACTCTTAAAAATAAAGCATACATTTTTACTGTGCAGTGCCAGAATTTACTTTAGCAGTGAAAGTTGTAGAGCAAATATCATACAGGTACCTTTAACCATCCATATTGCTTTATGGAAATAATAGTTTCCCAACTAATAATTATTTTTCCTGGCTATTTTATCATCTAAAGAGCTGTATAAAAATTTTCAGGCCCCTTTGAAGAAATACTGTCCTGGCATTCTAGAATTCATCTGTTCACTACAGACACACATGACATCAAGGATGTCATGCATGGCAGAGTGGCACAAAATATGATAGCTCTTTCACTGAGTTTTCCCTATGTACTTTGTCTCTGGTTTTAACTATAAATAAAACCTCATTATTTCAGATTGGGCCAGGGAAGACTGTATTTGCTTATCTATCTCATTCAGACTTTACTGAAAATGTTCCAAATTGAATATCTAAATATAGGAATGTGCGCTAAGCTCCTTTCAGCCCATCAAGTGATTGTTCAAGCTAGAATTATAGCTGCTCAGCCAATTCTGTGCTATAGAATGGTAAAAACAGCTTGTTTGGCAGCTGTGAATGAGGACTTACATAATAGTAAGCATCCAAATTTGGAATATTGTTTTATATTATACAATTTATGATCAAATAAATTTCTGCAATCATTTCACAGTAAGGATGCAGTGTATGTCATCAAGGACTGATTCTGGATTCTGATTGTCTCCATGACAAATAAGACTCATTCAAAACTCCGAGTGGTTGACACCCAACTTAACATAATTGCCACAAGAGTTTGTGGGTTTTTTTTTTCTCTCCATACTCTTAATCCCATTTCAAATGAATATACAAAAGCACGTTCACCTTGTAAGAAACTTTTCATTCTCTATGCACCTTTTTAAACTCTGAATATTGCACAGACAGTGGTTCGGAAGCATGTACAATGCCTTTCATAGATTTTCACCAATCTTTTGAGAGTGGAAATGTCTGGAAATGACCTGACTTTTGTTCTCTTTATCTTTCTTCTTTCCTCTTACAACTTTTTGAGAGTTTTTTTTTGTTGTTTTTTCCACAGCTTGCTTACTCTGAAACATAGAATCAAAGATTATTTTTACTAATAACAAAACCGTTATGGAAATGTCAGTTTTATGATAATGCAAAGAAAAGTTATGTAAGTATGTGTGTATCTTGGCCAGCTAATGCACGTGCTGGACCGTATTGTTACACTTACTGTTTGTTATGTCAACAGACTAACATAGATCAGAACACTTCAGTACTGTGTCAATTTATCTGCCAAAAATAATTTAAGCATAGTTCTGTGCCAAAACTACTTCTTAAACTCTAGATCATCTATGCCTCTCTGTGCTGTTTTACCAATAGGAATATGCTAAACAGGGCTGTTAATGGCCAGTACTAATAATACTGTTGTGGTTATCGCCGAGCCCTCAGTAAGGGCAGACAGCTGGGCTGCAATAGAGGAAGATGGCACAGGGAATAGCACTGTATTGGCACACTAGATATCACCTGTGACAAAACCACCTGTAGTAGTTAAGGTTTTACTGAAGCTGCCTGATCCAACAGCCAAAATGGAAAATAGACTTGAGTGTTATTATGTAGTTTCTGTGAAAAAAGAAGCATGAAGTGGGCATCCAGAAATAAAAAAGAAACCAAAACAGGAATTAGGGAAAACATACTGCAATTGCGGAATAAATTGCATACCACTTTATACTGGTTAGGATCTCAACGGAAGGGAGACTGGAATGAAGAAATCGCAGAAATACATTGCTACCCAGAGTAAAAAAAAAAGTACACCCCCACCATTTTCCCTATATTGCCACAAGCATATGTGATTTGCCATGAACTTTACAGAAGTCAAGGAATGGATTCAAAGACAGAGCAGTACCAGTAATTCAGATTCTTAAATGCACTGTGCATTACTCTTAAGTGAAACAAATGGACATCATGACACCTAATATATAGAAGGAAAATCCTTAAAGAAACTTTACAAAAGAAGTTAATGACTTCTGCATGGGAACCTTTCTGCTTTAATGGGAAAGCCCTGTCCACAAGACTCCTGATTTTGCTGAGCTGCTTGAATTAAGTCTAAACCCTTGAAACTTTTCCATTCTTCATATAACACCCGGGCTCATCCATTTCTCCTTCTGAAGCAGAGATTCAAAGCCAGCGACACAAAGACCCCAGACTACTTTATCAAATTCTGCACTAGGTTCTTGTTTGCCAATTGTTTTATTCTCTGGAGTAAAACTCAGCTATTACTATTTCCCCTGGACAGTGTAGCTTTTTCAAGTTAGAAGCCTGTCTCATATTCCATTTATTAATTAAAAAAAATTAACCATGAAGACGAAACTATGCATGTCTTAACTGGGGTTAGCTGTTTGAGAATGGAAATGTATTCTGAATTTAAAACAATTTAAAAGCAAGTTATGTTGTTTTGCTGTTATGAAAGGCAACACCCCCCACCTATTTTGAAATATTGACACTTCCTATGAATTCGTGAGGTAGTGCCGTTTGACTTAATATTTTAACATACCACCGATACCTGGAACCTGCCTAGTATCAGGATAGACCCCATGAGCCACTGTTAGCAAATCCTGCCCTCCAATCCACACTCCACCTCCCCACCAAAACCAAAACCCTGGCAAGGGAAGCCACATAGAAACTTGCCTTACGGAAACTCCCTTTACTCGCGTGTTTAAATTACTGGAAGGTATCGCATAGGTGAAGTTTATCCTCTCGTCATTCACACTTGCAGACATTATGTCCTGTACACCATGCCACTCAAAACATTTTTTGACTTTGACCGAAATTTCTACATTTAGATTTTGGCCAAAGTAGTGCCAGAATACAGGCATATACAATTCAAGTATATACCTAAATAATTTAAAACCAAAACCAAACATAAAACCAAACCCATGTAAATGTCACATCACGACAGAATGGTTTGACAGGAATCTAAATCAACTACTCAGGAGGAAGCTAGGTGAATTATTTTGGTTGTTACAGAAATCATTACATGTTTTGTGTTTAAAAAAGTTAGATCCTTTACGGAGTTTTTCAGCAGTACTGGAACTCATCCTTTTATTTTTCCATTTGTACAGCTTGATGCTTTATTTACGATCTCATATCTAGAACTAGGATTACTGCTGTTTCTATTTTAAGATACTTGTAAAGTCAATCTGGTAATCTGTAACATGTTTGGTCTAATTTATACTAGGGTAAATCAGCAAGATTAGGAGACAAAAGCGAGAGAGGGAAAGGTAAAGGACTAAATACAACTTGCAAGGTAAATTATAAGCTGTATTGCATCATCATCATATGGAGAAAGTGCTTGTACAAACATCTCAGCTTACACTGTCACCCTCTGGGGTGTCAGTTCATGACTTGAGATGATTAAAATGACCAAATAGTTGACAAAGCATTTTGCGTGCATCTGGCACCATTTAAATACCTTTTAGTTACAGAAACTACAGGGAAGTACTCTGTCCTCTTGAACTTTCCACATTTGTGTTGCTGTACAACACATAGCACCCTGCTATCCCCCAGTGTGGAAAGAAGAGACTGAATGGTATATACTTACCCCTCTTTCATTAAGTACTTTAAATGTCTGTGGATGAAAGATTAAAAGTGTCAGGTCCAAGCGTTACTGTAGATGACTTGATTTTTACAGGGGAGTTTCCCTCTTCCTAATTTTATTCCTGTCGCCTGCTTTTTGCTGTCTGATGAAGGCTTGTTTCTGTGTCACCTAGCAACAACGTCATGGTGTCCAGGAAAAGCGAAGGCTGAGCAGGCGGTGTTAAACCCCGTGGCGCTCCCACCCCTAAGCTTCTCAGCCGGCTACTGAAGTAACCCTTCAGTAGCATGGGGTCTGCACGCTGATCTAGGAGGGAACCACTGCGTGAACACGAGTCTGGCTGCCTTTGAAGCCTTCTGTTGTTATATATACACACACGTCCCTCAAAATATCATCATCTCTCTCTGCTCCCTGACACAGCAGAGTCTGTCACTGAAACACCAACCTGGAGTAAAGCAGGGGATGTCTTGCATTTTTGAGGAAACCAGAGCCAAAATCTTCTGCACTATGACCAGGTAAGAGATTTTTACCTCTAAGTCTTGAATTCAAGTCACACAGTAGATTTATTTTGGCTGT
Source organism: Gorsachius magnificus (assembly GCA_034008185.1). Taxonomy (NCBI): domain Eukaryota; kingdom Metazoa; phylum Chordata; class Aves; order Pelecaniformes; family Ardeidae; genus Gorsachius; species Gorsachius magnificus. The sequence continues at coordinate 31,574,128 of CM067087.1, read as the reverse complement.
TCTAGGGTTCTCTCAGCTTTCTTCCCTGTGCAGGAAGAATGACCAAAAGTAGAGAATGAAAGTGGGGAACAAAATCACAACCCCTTAAAGCAAACTAAATTGTCTGATTGCATTTAAAAAAACATAATTAATGTTTCTAAAGTGAGAATAAAGATTTATGCCCTCTTTTTGGTGAAACCGTTAACTAGACTTTATACAAAACTACCATAGCATTTGCAACAGTAATACTAAAATAATTACAATCTCAAGCAGTTAAAAAGCTTGGTCACACAATTTTATGGAACATCGTATTAACTAAGATTTATACAGGGATGAATTTTGTCATTTTCCATAAACATTTATTAACTTAAAGAATGTTTAGAAGTAATTCAGCAAGGCTGTCTAATAACTTTTTTCAAAACCAAACAAAACCGAACAGAAACATTCTTACAAAGCACACGCATTTCCTGCACACTGAAGCCACGGATCTTTAAAAACCATATTCTGATTATCTGTCTGATTATCTGTTCTGTCCCTGATTTGAAGTGACTTTACATAAAATGACTTTTTAAAATTATATTTTTAAACTAAGTAATTTAGCTAAATTACAGTCCATATTCCTAGTTCTTATCACTCTACTCTCAAACTGAATCAATTTTTTTTTAAACAGTTGCCTATATTGCTGAATCTCAGGAACAGACGAAGTATCCCAGCAGCAGTCTCATCACAGCTGAACACAGTAACACTGATACAGTCTCCTTACTGCTATTAAAGGATTTCTGGTTTATTTAATTTGCATAAATCATATAAAACTTAGTTAAACATGCTTCTGTAACTACTTCTAAGAACCTTAAGAAAATTGTATGCATTTGTCCATTCTACTGAAGTTGCTCTTGTTATTGGGAGCTGTTGCTTACTAGCCTAATTTTTATTCCATATTTACACTCTTAAAAACAATACTGAATCAGTCCTTATCATGTGTGAGTAAACGTTGCAAACTCTGTACTTTAAAATACATACAATTGAGCAGAAATTAAAGATAATGTCTTGTAAATACTTAATTTTCCATATATTATTGATTCTGTTTACTATATATAATCTATAGGTGGACTCTATGAAGATAAATGTATATGCTCACTTATACACAGGCTATAAATATGCATTTTCTCACTATTGTCACCTGCATATATGATGGGTGAACAAAGACGTATAGAACTGTAACTTAAGAAACTAGCACACTGATTTTCAAGGAACCCCGAGCCCTAGGAAGAACCTTCCAGCTACAGAGGGCTTATGCATCTGTGATTGCTAGCCTAGCCCAGCACTTAAAAAGTATGATCAGCACAGAAGCTATAGGTCTTAAATAGGAATGCCCTTTTCATGTTTAGAGAAAATTCAGCTTAACAGAACAGTTAGAGAAGGCTGCATATTAGCAATGAAAAGAATAGATCACTCTGCTATAGTCATCACAGAATCCTTCAAAAAATTTTTAATGTCCACAGGAAAAAAAATTCCTCCGGTACTTCCAGTTTCATCTTTAACTTCCTCTGCTTTCTGATCTCTGCAAATGAATGTAGAGACCACTGAGGCTGGGCCTTAATACAGCTTACCCCAGAATTAATCAAAATTAATTCCAAAACAGGTAGAAGGTTTGGACTTAACTCCTAATAGGAGCTTCCACAGCAGCAATAAAGGACAACAGGTCAGCTTTCTGTACAAGGAAACAAAACATCTCAAGACATTAAAACATGCTTGTACAAGCTATCTTATAAAAAAGGCCCATAAGCATAGGAGGGGAGAGCAGGTGGCAGGAGAAGTGAGCAGATTACCTAAAGAAAGAAGACTGAGAAAAGTAAAAACTATTTCTTTCCATACGCAGTAGATTTAAAATAGGTCTGACAAATTATACAGCTGGTACTGGTACACAGGAAAGACAAATCAGTAAGCAAGAAAAAAAATTAGTCATGTAACACTAACAGCACTAGAGATGCTTCAATACATCAGAATAGTCATTGCAAACATTTTCAATACTGTCAAATTACTAAGGCTTCTATGCATGCTGATATGCTAAATGACTAACTATCACATCCCTCTCCAGCCATCAATCTTAGCCACAATGTAATAATACTGTAGGTGACCGTGCAAGATCCCTCAAACTTTATTTTTTTTGCCCTGTCAACTAGATTTATTTCTTTATACCCAACTCCTATATATAAACCCCCTATTAATTCAGTCTTCAGATAAATGCTAACATTTTAAAAAGACAGGCCTCAACAATAAACACACAGCATTATTTCAAGTTGTTGTAATTTATTTGAGTTATTCTCAAGCAATGTTACAAAACATTTTAATGTCTTGATAAGAAAATAAAATTTAAATAAAAATACATTCAACAATACATAGTAATACAAATTAAAACTATTGATAATTTACAATCCTAACAGAACTAATTACTGAATAACATCACCTTTCTAGACTAATGAAAATGAAGGCAACTTTTATTATTAATCATCCTACTTGTACCTAATTAAATTTAAGAACATCTACTGCATTTTAAAAGATCATAAAATGAGAAATCAAATCCTAATCATCACAAATATTCAATGGCCTGTTTTTTTTCTAGATATTCCAGTACCAGAGCAAAAAAAGTGCATTTTTTTTTTTTAAAAAAATGTTGCAAGAGTATACAATTTAATTTTTCGAAAATTTGACTTTGAAAACAACAGAAAATGGCTCCAAGGAACAGACACTTTGCCACAGGGTTAATCCATATAAAGCAAAACCTATCTTTAACACTCAACCACATTCAACTGTTTAATGGCAGCTTTTTATTAATGGCAATTAAATCAGACCCACTTTACCTTGGCAAAGCACATTTCTTGGCATTATTATATTTTCCCCCTCCCCCAATTTCAACTGTTGGCAAATAAAGTCCCTTAGAATACATCAGGTGTGTAAAAAAGTAAAAGGCAAAACCAGCCGAGTTGATTAAATGATTGTGACATTGCAGACACTAGTACTGAATCCTGGATATTCTAAAATAGTTTGTCTGGTACTAAACCAAATAGTTTTTCTGACAAGTTACATTCATTCCAAAAGAGATTTCAATCCTGTCTTGCCAACTTGCTTCTATTATAGAAAGCCTCCCTACAACAGTTTAATAAATGTATAGTAATTTAAACAGCTTACAGTTTCAAGCATTATGGATTTCTATTCTATTTGTAAGTTACATTCCTAATTAATTTGGCCAAATCATGATTGTAAAAAAAAAAACAACCCCAAAACCAAAGAACACCCAACAAAACAACAAAAGACCCCACAGCAAATGCTCCAAAAAAGAAGTACCACATATAGTTATTATTAAAAATAATATTCCAAGGAGTACCATTGTATTTAATACTGATGAAGCAAAGTTGCCACAGTAATATCTTTGCTTCTTCCTGGTTATGTACATCTATGTTCTTTCAGCATAAACCTAACTTCTCAGATGAAGTGAGCAAAAATTAATCTTACTGGAGTCAAGAATGATAGTTTAAAATTGTGTTAAGTGGCAAATACGAATCCATATAACTAAAGATATAAAAATATTCACTGAAGCATTGCTTAAAGACAAAAGAATGTTGATCATTCAACTGATCATAACAAGCAGATACTACAAAGTATCTAAAAATAATCTGGGATAGTCCAGATATCTAAAGTGCTTTGAGTGATTATAATAGAGATTATTCATTAGATTTGTAGTCAAAAGGTGAGCTGGACCTAGTTATTACTTTTTATAAAAAAAAAGAAATAAAATCATACATGGGATGATGTAAATTGATCAGTACTTAACCACAATCTGTTCACATTTTAATTTTCCTATCTGTACTCAAACTTATTTAAAAAGAAAGCTGTTACCCTGCATTTCTTTTTAGATTAAGAAAAAATACGTACCTTAAAAAATCCTAAAGAAAATAGATAGTGGTCTAATGTCACTCCATATATTACTCACCCCAAATGTAAACAAGAGGTACAACACAAGTTCCCTGATTTCTTCTTCTTTAGTACTTAAAAACATAACTAACACTGGTATCTGCTGTCTAGATTATTTGCAGCATACTGCATGATTTTGTAAGACTTCATCTGTAGATAAATCAAATCCTGACAACACCTAATATAAGGAAAAAAGTCAAAACTAATTGAGTGTGAAGCTTCAGATCTCTTCCATGTCATAGCATCTTGGGATTTCTATTTCAAGATCCCTATCAGCAGGGCAGGCACTCATGGTAAACTCATGCAAGTTTGCAGTGTATATATTGAGAGATGTAATCCAACCAAAAAATGCCATGTGGATTTACTTCCATTAAAAAGCTTATTTGTTTAGAATGTTCTTTCCAATAAGACAACAATGGCAAAACAACATTTAGATTTATTCACAGCTTTTACTTCAAGAACCTGGAACTTCAAGTTCTTCAGCAAAATGAGAATAAACCTTAAGACCAGATTTCCAAGTAGATATTTTTTCTATTAAATATTAAATAGATTGTCAACACAACTAGCATTTACGTTCATTCTTAAATACTTTGTAAAAATGCATATAATGAATTTAAAAAAAACAAAAAACCAAAAACCAAAACACTCAAGAACATTTCCAGTTTCTTTTTGCATCCAAGTGTGCCACAGCTTGTTTTGGTTAGGAAACTTTTCCAACAATTGGATTTTCTCTGGAAAAAATAAAATATATGTAAATATTTTTTAAGGTTAACATTTGCTTTCTAGTTTTCATCAACAATTTTAATTTATAAAACAAACCTGTATTTTTTGCACAATTTCTACCACTAGTGAAATTTCATGACTCGCAGAAAACCTCACATAGTTACATATGAGACCTCTAAATCAAAGTTAATTTTTCTAAACAATTTGGGTCAAATACTAAACTAGGCAAACCAAATTGGGGTTTGAGCATTCTTTTTTTCTGGTGAAGTAAACCTTACTGATGCAAAGAAGAAATAAGAGAACTTAATAGTGGTATTCCATAGATACCAGCCAGGACTGAAAAGAATTGAAAGAAACTGCTCTGGAACAACAATGTACTCCAGTGAAGAGAGTTTTTTTAACTTCACCAGAAATAGTATTTATCACAGAGTATGGCGAGCGAATTGCAAGCAGTAAATACACTGCATGAAAGATGTTTCTTCAGTGTAATTTTTACAGTTTTATATAACTTGGTATTTTAATTATTTCTTAACTGAAATTTGAAATAAAAAAATAAATTAGAAGGCAGGCAGACAGTTAGGGATAAATTTTGTGTGAACTTCAGCTGTTAAGTTGCAAGGAAATGAGAGTTATTGCATCCACTTATGGGAATCTCAACAGGAACACAAATGAACCCCACACCAGAAGAACTTCTTGTATCTTCTAACAACTGGTAAAAAGCTGCATTACTACATATTATGTACCTTATTTTCTCCATGTCTTTGTGTTGTCTAAATCTACCTTCAGCTTAATTATCTCTACCTCAACAAGCCTGTTCCTGTTCTGCGATTTATTTTTTTAAAAGTACATGTTTACGTATGCCAAAATTATGTAAGATACTTACTCACTACCATATTTAGCACTAGATGATCTCTTCTTTCGGTATTTTTCATGTGATTCATTCAGCTTTTCTATTATATCTATTATCTGTTTAAGTGTATGAAAAGTTGCTACAGAATCTTCAATTGTGAAGTTAGAATAATCATCTGGTTCCTTCCGTGGACCTTGATAGACTGCTATACTTCCGCAAGCCTCTACAAAAATTACCACAATTAATCCCAATCAGAATGTCAATAATTAACAAACAGATCTAGCTCTTAGAGGGTGATTCTGAAATTGTGAAATGTAAAGTTACTCTAGCTTATGCATAAAATGGGTTAAGACAAAAGCAGAAGACAGTATCAACTAGATGTATTTACAGTTCTGTGGCTTATTCTCTGCTGGTGGTGTTCAGCATCTTGAGTATCCAGCTCCCTCCTGTCCACATTAACAGAAGACCAATGCTTTCTTGCAACTCAACCATGTTCAGTAGAATTAACTCCAATAGTCCAAAAAAGGAGAAAGACAGAAGAGCAACCAGCTATAGTTGCAGTCTCTCTGTTTAGACTGTTAAAGGTATTTCATATATGCAAATTCAATTAGAACAATGTGCATGCCTGATGTCTACCACAAAGAAATGACTGGAGAATGTCTGATACCAGAGCACTAAGATGACAAAAATATAATCCGTGCATCTACCCTCTATTATTTTTCAGGTAAATTGTTAAAATACCAGATTAACATTATGGGCCTAAAGAATTAGAGCTGACTAGTATCGATATAATTCTTCTGAATTATTATTTGAGTACCTTCCAACTTCTGTAGTTTAGACATGTTGATAGTGAAAAGTGAGTAAATTCTTTCTGTCTCTCTGTCTCCATCAATCTCAATTTGAGTATCAGCAGGAACATCTCTAAAAGGTGAAAAAAGAGATGGGTAGTTAATGTAAGTCATTCTTGAAAGGTTTGAAAGCAAGTAAAAACTGATTCTGTTTCAATATACTTAGCCTTTTAATATGTCTATCACACACAGACAGCTTCACAATTGCTACACAAAACTTAGCATTTGTTGCAAGTGTTCTATAGAAACAGGCACATACAGTTTTGTGGGAAACAAATATAGCAATATTATATTTTTTTCCAACAGAATTTATTATTCAATTATGTCAAGAGAAAAAAATTTCAAAAATATCACAGTAAGGTTAATTGTTATTAAATGACAATTAAACACTTATTTTAAAATCTACTATACGTGAAAGGTAACCAGAACAGAAGGAGAAGATACATTCCTAAACCAGAACAGTTAAAAAAACCAGAAAGACAAAACAAAAAGTTATTTAGTAACAGGAAGTTTTTGAATTGTTGAGAAACCTAATATAGGAATGAACTGAGTAACATGGAAAAAAGTATTATATATATTTTTAGAAAGTTATCTTGTAGGACTTATACTGAATTTTAGAAGACTGACTGTAATTTAGTCTGTAATTTACACAACCTACCCAGGTAAGGATACATTTATTTTTAAAAAAGATCAGAGCATTTGTTTGTTTTCAGAAATCATCAGCTTAAAGAAAAGCATTAACACATTATAAGACAGTATTCATTTTCCTGACATACCTATAAAAATTAAAGGACTTGTCAGAATCTGCACCCAAGATTATTTAGCTGATTTTATTAGTACACTTTGTTTTAAAATATGTGAGGTTAAAATAAAAAAGTGACTGTATAAAACAAGACAATGTCACTAGGGAAAGAGATAGACTTCCAGGCTGAGCCCACTGCAGCAAGATTTAAATTATTTCATATAGATGACCTAAGCATTTTGTATTTCCACATTCTTCTTGGCATCTGAATAAGCTTAAGCTATTAAATCTGTTCTTCTGCGTGGAAAGAAATCAACCATTCAATACTTCTGATTTACATGCTGAATTGGTTACCTTCATTTCATATGGTGGCTGACAAAGTAATAGACTTAGAAAAATCCAGTACTTTGGACCTTATTAGTAAGGCATGTTTTCAGTAGCGTAACTTGCTCAAATAGGCAGGGAAAGCCTTGCCTTCAGATTTTCAAGCTGTATAGAGAATCATATATTATTTGCCCTACAAAAGGTATGTATTTTCATTTGAGAAGCAAACTTACGCAGTGCAACGAGCACAGCCCACTGTGTTCTCTATGGTAGCCTTGCAGCAAAGCCAGTTCCCATTCAGAAAAGCAGAAGGATGGTAAAAACTAAGCCTCTTCTGGTTGCATCTCGTTACCCGGCAAAGAGCTTCTATCCACTCACTAGCTTCTACACAGTTATTTGCTTGGATATAGAGCGGCTTTTCTCCATGTAGCACTTGAAACATCTGTAGAAGGAATGCAATATTATTCTGCTCAGTAACAAAAAAATCCAGTTATTGAGCAACTTTGAATATGTCAAAATAGATTTCAAAGCTCAGGCAATTCAACAAAGCCAAATTAAGACAGAAAGTGAGAAAAGGGAGAAAAGACTACTTTTCCACCTCCTTCATTTTACTACACAGCCCTATTTAGGAGAATTAAAAAAAAAAAAAACAAACCACAAAAACCCAAAACAGCTCCCTGTGATCCACCTACACCATGTCCTCATCCAAAAAAGAATCCTTAAAGAATTAGAACACGATGCATTTTCAGTCCTCTTCATTCAAATCTTTAAATGGGAACTTAGACTTCATGCTTCACATCCTGACAGTAACAGAAGATTCCCAGAAGTTTCTCCTTTACCCATCCTCAGCCTAAGTAACAGCTGTACTTTTATCATAATTTGTGATGGAAATAACAACAGAAATACTAATTTGTTACTGGTCCAGAATGATGCTTGTGAGCACAGACAACTGTCTCAGATGATGAAGGTACTGTAGGAAGTTCTCATCAAAAGGGATAAACTTAAGTTTGGTAATACTACATTTCTAGTAGAACATAATATAATACATGCTACTAATACCTCGCAAAAAAGTGCTTTGTAATAAGGCCACAGTAGGTTTAGCCTTTGTTCCAAGAATTTGGAAAGGGGGACAGAAGTCATAAAAATCAGTCAGAAAAGTTGGCGCAGAGATCCAAATATCAAGGTTAAGTTCCATGTTCAGAGTACTTGGAAATACTGCATACAGCTTTTTATTCCTGATCCAAAAAAGATTTTTTGCTCAAGTGTTTAGTAATAAGGTTTCTCTCTACAAGCTAACTGTAATCTTTTATTTAAAGAACACATTGAGAATTACATATAAACTATCTTTTGACTCACGTTTTTCTTGTTGAAGGAGCTCTCATCAAGTTTCTCCACTGCAAGAATGTTTTTGATTGGAATAGTGAAAATTGGTTCTTTATCTGTAAAAGATTGTAAACAGATGAGTGAAACAATTTTTAAAAAGCTGTTTTATAACCCCGGTGCACTGATACTGTAGGTTAAGTTTTCAAAACATGCATTTTTATTATTGAGAAAATGTACATGAATCAGACAGAAGCATCTGATAGTCTGGGAAAAGGTACCTATAACATATCATAGGTATTTCAGGAAAAGAAAAAATGTATGCATTTTAAAAAGCACAAATCAGATGCAAACATTTAAAAAATATTGAAAAAATAAAAATAATTGTAAAATAAACATAATTTACCTTGTTGTTTGTGGTAGGTGAATTCTCTACTTGTTAGACAGAACCACCGCTTCTTGAAATTCTTTTTACCAATCCGAGTTCTTCCCTGAGCTCTTTTGTACATTTCTCTTTACAGACAGAATCAAATGAAATGCAACCATTAGTCTTCTGAAGAGCTTTCAAAACCATTTATTGAGATAACACACTATTGCTCATCATGAAGCAACATAAAAATCTACTTCATTGTAGATTAAAAAAAAAAAAAAATTGACTAATTGTTCAAAATAGGTCCTTCAAGAGTACCTCCCAATAGGGTGATCATGTACAGGGTTCCATAAACAGGAAAGGTATTTGAAAAATATGCAATCCAGACCCTTGTTTGTAGCAGTAAATTTGGAGTGGGTACTTACTTACTCAGATTCAGAACTCCAATTTTTCCCAAAAGGGAGTAAGGTGTATCCAACTACAAGATGCTCTCCTTCCTGCCATTTTCTACATGTGAATGTACTTGGCCTTCTCTGGATCAGAAACTTAATACAAATGAAATGACGCCAAGCACGATTCAGTAGCAAGAGTAGACGGAAACTATATTCAGTACGCTTTAAGTGTACTCACTGGAAACTTTTTTTTTTTAGCAACAGCCTTCAATTTATAATTCAGATTAACTTCCAAATTGCTAGAACTAAGTGTTTATCCACTACAATTGTCTCCTTCATTTCTATTAAGTATTTTAATAAGAGGTACATTTCTTCCTTGTTTGAAATTTGGATGCTTGTTTCACAGAAGAAACTTTACTTGCTGTGAGTCTACTTCTTAGGTAAATACAAGTATTTTTTCCCCATAAATGTTGTTTGAATTAATTCATCAGCTGTACTTGATCAACATCCAAAAAAAGAGCTCATTTCTTAGAGTGATTTTCACCTCAATTTTTACAAGAGCATTCTATCATTTACTGTTAAGTATTCCAATTACAGGGTAATTTTTCCCCCTACTTTAGAGGCAGAACATTTCACTGGCTGGGCTTAAACAGCATGCAAATTAATTCTAAATTAAATCAATATGTTCTTTTAAAATAGACTTTCACAATCCTGAATAAACCATCACAGAGCATACACTGAATTGTAGCAGAAATGCAGCCAGCCTTTAATAGGTTTTAAGCGGCTTTTAATTATTTTTTCCAAAGTATTTAAAAGATGAGTTATGAAAGTTTAGAGCTGTTGGTTTAAAATAATTTTGCAAATTAACAATGAATTATCACAAACTACAAATACAATTTCTACAGTGTATCAAACATTTTAATAAGCATTAATCTGATGTTGGCATCAATGAAAAAACAGTAAAGTCAATTCTGCTTTGAACAATGTAGACTCAAGATTTATTTACCCTTCTTTTAGATGTACTGGCTCACTCAGACCACTGGGCTCTTTACTTTCAGTGGAGGAAACATCATCTAGGAACTTAAGGAAAATATACAGGTAATACATACTATTCAGAAACACAAGACAACCCAAAGCTATTTGGGAAATATACATGTACAGTTTCTCCCAGAATAGAACAATCACTTTATGCAACAGATGAAATGAAAATACATTGCAGGGGCTTGGAACAATTGCAGGGACTTGGAACAATGTAAGAAGGTATGCCCATAAACACACAATATTTCTTTAATTAAATTCCTAAACAGCAGATCTAATAAAGTCTGCTTAAAAAAAAAAATTTTTTTTAAACTACATTAGCTTAGTCCACTGTGTATAACTATTGAGTATTCAATTGTATGGATGTTTGGGGTTTTCTTTAAACATCTGAAATGGACCACAATTTTTCTTTTTCTCTTTAGCAAAAAACTAAACAGTAACACCACATTCTAATAATTAAGACTGATCAGATACATCAATCATAAAAAAAAGAATCTAGTCAAAAGGTACCTTTTTAACAGATTCAGTAAATTTTTCTTCTTGAAATGTTTTGAAAAATTCGCACATAAACATCTCCTTGAAACTTGACTGAAAGAAAAAGTATATTGACATTAATAAACTTTCAAAGAATGTTGTCTATGAAATGAGAAAGAATTTTAACAGCCTTACAAGTTTGCTTTTGGTCAAACTTCCCCAACTCCCCAAAGTCTGGATGGCTTTTGATATAAGAGTTAATGTTCTAGAAGTCTGTGCATCCTAAAATAAAGAAACAGAATTCAGAGTTTTTCACAATTCCAGGTAAAACCTTGATTTAAAAATTAAAATGTCACAAAAATTATTGTATTACACAATGTAGTAAATCTGACACATCTTCATTCCTTTTCTTCGTCGCCCATGGAGGAGAAATGCATGTGCAGTACTGTCCTCTACTAGCACCTGTACTTTGTGAATATATGTATATTTTATAAGCTACTACACAGTGTTTAATATTTTACTCACTACCACTAGAATTTTAGTACTTGGAAAAATATTTTTACATATGAAACATCTCAAACACCTCAAATCATGTAATTGTTACTACATATCTAATGCTTCTAAACTATTCAAAACTTTAAACATAATGAACTATTACTGAACAAACGGTAGAAATTTTCATAACACAAAGTGAACTTAAAACTTTGTCTTTAAGGCTTTTGCCTAATTTGTTTGCTACCTCACTTGCATTTTACTATAGGATTATAAACACAGCCACAGAAAGGGGCCTTGCTGCTCCCTTTAAAATGTTTAATCCTCAAGTGATAAAATCCTGTGATCTTTTTATTCAACAAACTGGGTAACGTCAAAGGAATGAATTTGAGTAAGATTTTTTCTTTAGAAAAGCACAACACAAATAAATAACATAAGCTAATAAAGATAATGTCTGGAGCAGATGATTTCATGCATATTCTGTATTTTATGTGAAAATACAGTATTTTCCTCTTATCTCCATATTCCTGTCTTTGAAGATTTATTTTTTTTTTATGCATATCTACTTGACAATTTCAAAATGGAAGATTTGGCAACCCACTGCAACTAGTGGTGTCCAGAATAAGTACGCAAACCAACCATTGGATAACTCTACAACCTCTGTTTAAGACACAAATGGAAATTTTTTTTTTTTTGAGAAGTGACATTTGGATATTTAACTCCCATGGTGGAAGGGACCAGTGCAGTTTAGGCATATGCCTTAAAGACCCCTCAGTAATGTCTCTATTCTAACACAGCAGCACATTCCCAAAAAAGGCACAATTTCTTTAGTATCAATAGCTGTTCTACATCATTTGATAACACTTCATAAAGATTGAGAAATTTGATGTTTAAAGAACTGTAAATGTCTTAGTTCCTCTGGTGAGGTATAAAATTGAAAACTTAACCTAGAGACATTTAGTAATTTTATTTCCCAGTCACAGACCCGCTGAAAGTAACTTACACCTTCCCAGATAAACAGATCTGACGGTTATGAATAAAACAGAACAAAGCTTCACGAAACTTACTGGATGATGAGGTCGTAAATGAAAAGTATGAGGTGAGACTACGGCTACAGCAAAGAAACGAAGAAACACAAAGCTGCTCACTGCAGAATACTGTACATGAGGGTCATCTGCAGAGAAAAACCATGAAATGTAACATGCACTAAGCTTAATAGGAAATAATGAAGACAGTCAACATAAAAATCCTTAAGAAGATAACATCAGAGGAGACATTTGTATTTTAAAACAGAATAGAAAAATCAATGAAGTGCATGAAATGAGAAAGGTGATCATGGTAAGAAATATTCTACTTATAATGGAAGGTTTAATTCTCTGAAAAGAAGTTCTGTTCTCGTAAAACTGGCTCATCAGCTCCACTAATAGGAATGATGAGGTTATTGCAAGCATTTATACACAGTGTTGATTATGTACAGCTGTATGCATGTTGAACCGAAAGAGAAAATACTGTAGCAGTTGCCTTTAAACACCGGGGCTATCAGGTTTATTCACCCATAAAGCTAATAATTGATCAACTAAAACATATTAATGCTGCACAACAAACGCAGTCAACACATATGAACAACTTCAACTCCAATTCTGAGCTGCATTATAAAATCATGGTGCTCTATAATTTGATTGCTGTAAATGAGGATTTTCTCATTTAATATTTTGGGTATATTTACCACCTTTACATGGGAAATATAGTGGGATCACATCTTTACTCTAATGACCACTTCAATCTGACCTGCCTGGGAAGTTAGCTATTCTGAAAGGACTATCTTAACTAGATGAATTTATGGCATCAGTTCCAGTGACAAACATGAATCAGAGAAAGGTTCCAGATTACGAGAGGTATATTCTTCCTTTGTAGCTATATGACATTTTAGATCTTAATTGACTTAAGTATAAGAGTATTTCAGACCCACCACATTATTCCTGTATTTAAAACACTCTGAAAGAATGAAACTATTCTAATACTGGTCACATTAGAAACACATTATATATTTTATATTAACCATTCTCCCCAAAACTCCCCATAAATAGTGAAGCTGGACACAAGTTATGAACGTGCTAGTCATAGTTAACGCGTTGCAATTCATGTAAGTAAGATGTAAATACTGAATTTGTTTTCAAGTTTACACCTTGCTTCTAAAGAAGCAATAAACAGATCAGCTCTTCAAAATTTTACATATCTTTCAACTAAAACACATCCTGTATTACTTGTGCTTCTAGTATCTCCTATTTTTGTTGGTGACTTATTTGACTGTCTTGCAGTGCTTCTGACCCACCACATTTTTGTATCAGAAAATACAAAATTCTTGCTGAATGACTACAAGGCTTTACTCTAACTTACAGACTGACAGAAAAACAAATGCCTGATCGTCAAGGTAAGAAGTTCAGGGGACAGCTTTGGACAAGCAAGAATTTTAACAAGTCTCATAAGGTAACTGCAGAAGTACTTCACTCCAAACACCATTTTCACAAGTTTTTAGAGAACACTTACTTGGAAATCTTTTGGCAGCCAGATGCCTCAAAGAATAAAAAACATCACACATTAGGGTAGGACAACTTATACTTGACCGCACAATTTCACGGAATACTTTGTCTACATAATAGCGTAGATTTTCCTGTAATTATGAAAAAAGGTATTTTTTCAGACCATTAACAGGCGTACTTCTATGGTTTTTTTCCTGAACACAAACATAACACTGTAATTCCTTTTTTCAAAACACTGCCTGACTATTCAATTATGTATTTGAGTACAGTGCATATTTTAAAAGCCTCATAATATTTATATGGGATTACCAGTGTTAAAAGATAGTTTAATGATATTCACTTACATTAAAATATATAAGCAGTGTCTGGCAATATACAACTACCTATCTAAACCCATTTTTGCAAATTGACAACAACTTGTTACAGGTAAGGAGCACCTCCCATGGATACTTAGTGAATGTTAATTTATTTTGTTGCAGCTACTATTGCCTTAAATGTCATTCTCTGGTAACAGGCAAGCAGCAAGCAAAACTTTGATGACAAGTGTTAAAGCAGTCCTAATAAGCTACTTCATCATCTAGATGCTGAGTACAAAACATCAGGAATCACAACGCCCAATAAATCAGTAAGGAAGACTGTAATCCTCTGTTTAGTTTCTCCTCCCTGTCCCATTTTCCACTGGACTTTTCCTTTGCTGTTTTTGTAAACAGGGATCAAAAATGCAACTTTTTCTTTGTTTACTCTGAAATCAGAGAATGATACTGCTACCGTAAGCTACTCCTTTGCCATTACACAGAGCTGCTCTTAAAAATGTTTTTCTATCAGATTTTGAGAAAGTTTAACTTAGAAAAAACAGATTAGGAAACTCACCATATTCATTTCTACATTATCCCCTTCTCTTAATTTGACAGGATCTATTTCACAGGGTTTAGGAGACTCACATATCTGAAACAAACAAACAAAACTATAGGAGTTCAATTTTTCAGACAGAAGGCATAGAAATGCACCTATTTAAAACCAGATTCTGTCCTAGATTTAGAGGTAAAACTCTAAATAGGTTCTAACGATCTCTAACATCATGCAATTATCATCCTCACTTTTGTGTGTACCTTTTTACATGGATCAGTTACATAAAGCATCATGTGGGTAAATTCTACAATGTGTTAGAGGCTGGAGCAACTGTCACTGTTTATTTTCAAGCATCTGGAACATAAATAACAAAAAGCAGCTCCCCCCACTAAACCAATTATTGCTCAGTTTAACTTTCCTCTAGAATTCCCCCAACTGAGCGATCACTACCACAAGGGGAGCTGTAAGAAGAATGCCAACCAAAGAGACAGGATACCGCAGGGGTCTAAGTGTCCTGAAAACAGTTTCAGTAGGATAACCTACCTCATCAATAACAGGTTTCAAAGTAACCTTTAGGTAGTGCTTCCCCACTATTTTCATCATTTCATCTACACACCGAGTTGCTAAGGAGTTGCCTCTGAAGACTGTGTTTGCTTCTCTGTAAGAAAAGAATTTATCTTATTTGAACAGGAAAAAATAAGAAGCTCAGTTACTAAATCAGATTAATACTTTATCTTGCTATTACTTAATTTTTTGAAAACATTTTGTCATGTATTTCCATCAGGAATTCCAGAACCTAGATATGCAGCTTGCAATGGCACTCAGAAGAAGAAAGAACGAACAAGAATATTATTACAGCTATTACCAAAACCAGGAACATAAATAAAACCATATGGAAAAGCCTAAGACATTTTAGACAAAGGAAGTTCTAATCCAGTGCTGAATGTGAAAAAGAACAAATAGAATTAAAAAAATAATGAAGACTTGTACCTCACAATTCTTCCTCCAGTAGTCCTGAAAAAAAATCTTAGACCTACAATTAATATCATACTGCTACACTATACTGAAACACAGACACTTTAACCAAAACATATTTAATTTAGGGTTATGCTTTTTATTCATTACAGCTGCTGAAGAAAACTGAAAGCCAGCTGTGCAAAATAAATCCTTCTAATCCGAGAGACTTAGTTTAATCTTTCTTTGTTACAGTTCAATTATAACAGAAAGGAATGTGTGTACTAAAATGCAGTTGAGAAAATTATTTTCCATGAGTCACCTCTTTCTACACAGTTAGAATTGTCTTACCTTACTTAAATCTTGAAAAAGTCAGCTTTGAAATGAACCACTCTGTGGTGACAAAATCCCTTACACATCTCCACAGGACATGACTCGGTACCTCCGTGGCCACTACTCATTTTGTTTCTCACCTAACCACAGAGCTGCAACCTCACAGACCATACACTGGTACTTGGAACAACTCCCATGCTTGCTACTTCCAAGGCATGCAGGAGGACACGCACCTACTTACAAGGCATCTTTCCAGAAAAAGAGTACCCCTCATTTAAGTTCACATACTAAAGGAAAGGGGGTAAGATTCTCAGCAATTTTAAAAATGTGAAGTACCCATCTAATGACCAGTAAAATTTGAAGTGGCCAAATTATGACATTTTAAATAAAAACTATGTGCTCTTAGACACAACTCTAGACTGCTAGCTTGCTATGTTTGGCTGCACACTAGCTTCAAGAAAATTTTACCAAATAGGACACAATCAATAACTCTTGACTCCCAGCTTCAATGTGATTTTAATGAATGTTTTTATAAACTAGCATTAAAAGATGAATGTATTTAGTCAGTTTTACATAATGAGAGAAAGAAATTCGACATGCTTACTTATCAATGTTGAATCATGAAGCCCTTTGAAACTCTAAGAAGAATTTTAAAAGGCATGACACCACTAAACATGAAATACATACTGTGTGTCCTTCAGATCTAGTTCTGCCACTGCAGCAACAAACGGAACTAGCTTATGGTGGTGTAGCAATAATCGTACAAGAGGCAGAACAGCATCATACTTGTCTCGACAAACTTCACTCAGTATGTAGGCAGCAGATGCAGAAATCGGCTGTGAGAAAGCAGAATATGAAATCATGAGTGTACTAGTTAAATGTTCTTAATCTATTTGGCAAAGTACAGAACAAACCTAGCAAGACTATAGACATAACTTCTTAAAAGGAAGTTCCAACATTTGCTGTATAACATGGCAATTAAAGTTTCCATTCTACAGACATACTTTGAAAATTGGTATTATCTACTCTATACTTAAGAATGAAATTCAGCATCTACTCACCCTTCTTATTCTCCCTGAAGGGTTAGACTATGGCTTTGTCACAAATCCAAGTAAGAGGCAGTAACAATTGCTTTACTATAATGTCATAGATCTTTATAGGACTTTAAAATTCACAGTTCTCACACTTCTAAAGTGTCTGTTGCCATTCTACGGTTGGGAATTTCAATACAAAACCTGATCAGGTTATTATATATTAGGTAAAGAAGACAGCTGCTGACTGCTGCTACCTTCATACTCAGTGCTTTCTGAATTCCAGTGAAGTAATATTTGAATACAGGCTACCAAAAATTTTAGTCATAATCTGCTTCCTCTTTACCTTTCTTCTCCTCTGCCAGTACTTCAACAACACTGAAGTGAAGAAAGGCTATAAAAAACCTAGGAATATAAAGCCTGGTTACTATAACTTGATTCCCACCTCAATGCTATGCTAACCATCTACTACACTCCCCTCTTCATCACCATGTCCACGTGAGAAATACAGTCATGCTGATTACCATACTGGGGAAGACAGAAGCAATTGAGAAGTAGTGGAATTAGTAATCAGTTCTGAAGCAGCCCACTTCTGGTAAAGGTGATTATCTGCCACTTCAGTGCCAATAGTGCCCTGGAAAACCACCAAATCCAGGGGGCCAACAGCCAGTGGGAAAAGACAATGCTGAAAAGAGCAACCAGGAAGAAGAAAGTATTTTATCTCTTCCAGTCACACAGCACAGGTTATTTTATTGTCTCTGCTGGTTCTTCTAAAATAAGAAGAAAATCCTGGTAGTCTGGAGCAGAATTAAAAACCCTGCAAGCTGCTCATCTGATTGTGATAGAAGTAATTCATGCAAAGGAACAAAAAAATTCTCTAAATAGGCATAATTCACAGTCTCATATAGGAATGTATAATTCATTTTGAAAGAAATTTTCAACAGAAGTACCTGAACATCTGATGATTTTAGCAGCAAGTTTCTTAGAGAAGTGTAGTATTCAGAAGGAAGTACACAGTCTTCAGTGTAACAGATATTTAATCTAAGTGATCCCAGATCATCAGTTTTAGAAGACTTGTTTCCATTTTCTCTTGGTTGAAGTAAGTACCTGAAAGCAACAGGGCAATTCTAAAATACTAGATTCGCATTTAATTAATTTGACTAACTCTACAATAAAGCAAAGTATCATATTTAATTATTTTATTATACATAAACTGAGTCTGAAAACTGGCAATAAAATTCACATAAAAAAAACTTGAGAGATAAAAGAAAAAAAAAAAAGGAGCAGCATTTGATGCACCTTTAGCATACAATGAAACATATTTATTTTCTCTTATCTTTCCAAACAGTGAAATAGGATATACTTCTTGTAACCCAACCGGGATAGCAGGGTAGTTAGAAATTATGTTGGACCTGCTCACTTTACATTTAGGTTATACTTAGGGTGTTGTACACTGCAGATGGAACAGCTAGTGTCAAGAACTTAAATGATCTAGCCTGAAACCAGTAAAAATACATAATATTAACAGGCTGCATTCCTGAGAAACAAGTAAGATTAAAGGAAAAAAAACTGCTTTTTTTCCTACTCTCAATACAAAATATATTAACCAATTCTTCATTGGTATTTGCTGTAGTTCAACTGTATTCCAACAGGAGGTGCAGCCATACAAAAAATTTAACAGCCTTTAAGTAGTGTCATAATACAGTTTCAACATTCAGCCCAACAAACTAGAATTTTATCTTCAAATATTCTTTTGTAGTCATTTATATTTATACTTCAACAATCAGGAGATCAGTCTTTTTTTCATAATCAGACGCATTGCCCATGAAGGCACACTAATAACAAAGTAAAACCAATTTACAAGGAGAACCTCTACTTGACAGCATGACTCTTAGGCTTATTTTCCCAATTTTTAGTCCTAGTGATACTGTTTTATCTGCTGTATTTCAGCTGTATTAAAAAAATTTTATGCAAATTAGTAATAGTATTAAAAAAATAAGTTATTTTTAATGACAGAACTGTTTTTGAAAAACAGATCATAACTGGATATGAGGATGTTCAATACAAGGTATGCCTACAAAGTATATTAGCAGACACAAACCTCTCTATGCTTCAAGTGAACTGGACATGAGTCACATCAATTCATGAAGCTAAACAAACACAATACAGGGGTCAGTGGTAATGAGCCCATGCCAATATAACCATCTCTTAGCAGGCTGTTAATGGAGGCTTGTCACTGTGTTAATATGGTCATACAGCTTTTGATCAGTTCAGAGCACTGGCAGAACAAACCTCTGTCTGCAATACACCATGTAAGAAATTGAAAATACTGACATAAACTGTTATGTTTAAGATCACATTCAAACACTAAGACTAAGACTTCAACTTTGACATGTCCAAGACACTTGGAGCCTGAGGTGGATATGTGGAGCAGAGCCATAATGATTCCTGGCCAAGACCTGTGTTCCATTTAGTTCCTATTTACCCACTCCCTTCCTATGTGTTTTCTACGTGGATATGTGAGGGCTTCCTCCACTCTTTCCTCTGTACTGAAAGATGCACTAGAAACAGAATATTCTACACACTTTGAAGCATTTGAATTTGTTGTACTCATCACTTCTTGTTGCTAAGCATTTGGGACAGTGAAGGGGCTAGAGATTGACTCCTGCTTGCAAGAACTTCAGAAGGAAGGTTGCTGCTCTTACAAGCAGAGGTCTGTCTTTCCGAATTCCCTTCATACCTTACACTTCCAGCTTTTAAACTGCTGTGCCTGCTCCCCTGAAATGACAATGGGTTGATTCCAGAAGATACTTTCTGAACCTCCCCAAAGGCGGGGGGCGGGACGACAGCACCATACTTTATTATTATTATTAACTGAACTCTTCATCAGTCATTCTGGAAGTCTGGGTTCGGAACTTAATTACAAGCGATGCAATTCTGAGAAGTTCCAGGTTTGCTGGTTAGGCTGACAAGTATACTCAGATCACTAAAATACAGCAAGCTGACTGAAAGATAGTTATGCTCAGTTTTCCTTTTCTTCACACTCTACATTTTCCCCTCAAACGCATGAACTATTCCATGGGAGCAGGCAGACTGGGGGAAGAGAAGAGCTAAATGTACCCTCTGGCAAGGTTAATTTATTGAGCAGGGAAACTCTCTAGAAGGATGTTTTACCTAGACTAGACCAGGAAGACATATTTTAATGGATAGTTACAATAAAACATATCCTTTGCAAGGGAAGATCTGCAAGATAGAAGCAAATTCACTTCTGAGCCACCATTTCTCACCATGCTTGAAAGGAATCATTTCTTAACACCTTCACAGGAACTTTAATTTCTCCCAGAAAGACATCTTGTACCAAGTTTCCATTATTCCATAGGTCAACCCTGAAAATAAGAACATTGCTTTTTTTTTTCTCCCAGAGAGAAATAAAAATCTTCAAGTTAACAGTAACTGCCTTACAGCACTAATCCACATGCATGCAGGCAGGAAAATGTTAGAAATTTCACTCCATTCTAATTAAACAAGAAGAGTCAAACGAGTGGCTTATTAACCCATAAAGAACAGATAAAGAAACAAACAGTGAGTTAGACTCGCAGACCTTGCATCAGTAAATGAAAGTGATATTGGCAACATATATGTTTTCTGAGCAGTCTCCACCCCCAAAACTGTGCACATTTCTTCTCAGGTAATTCAAGTGAACTTTTAAACCAATATATTCACATATCTCTATATAATTACTAAAATTTGGCACACTGCAATGCCACACCAACACATGCGCTTGTTTTCCAAACAGCAGCTTGTATGCTTACAACCTCAAAAGGTATCACGGACTCCAGACATGCACCTTGGGTTTTTTCTATTACTTCTTACCTCTCTGACATTTCTGACAGACAGCAGTTGTTAAGAAGAACAAAAAAAATTAATACTAGATTTGTTGGGGCATGACTATTTTTCTAAATATGTTTGCAGCTATAATGAAATACATAATTCTAATTAAGATATTCATGAAGCTAATAGTTAAAAATGCACATACAAATTTAGTTCTATAACAGCTGTTAAAACTAACCACTAAATTCTTCTTCTGATGCCTGTTAGGAAACATGCTAGCCTTGAAGACTTTTTGCCATTGAGCAGATTTGGTGCATGTATGTGCACGAGCACAATAAAGAGAAAAACCAACGACAGGGGCTCTTAGCTGTTTTAACTACATATCACAAATACAAACAGACCTGCTCTAAGAGTAAAGGAGCAGAAAAGGGGAACATACTTTAAAGTATTCCTTGCATTTGCAAGGAAGAGATGCAACACAAATACTCCCCTAAGAAGTAATGCAAAACTATAAGAATCTCATAAGGGGCTTTTCCCTCTGTTTTTATTACAACAGCCAACTACATTTGCAACCACAGACTATATAGCTTAGTATATTAAATACTATGAAATAATAGTATATGAAATACTACGAAACCATACTATCATGCAGTACAAGTTCTATTACCAATATTCTGCCCAGACTAATATATATTGATATAGGAGGTCCTCACACCTTCTTACTCACAGGCACAGGAAACAAGTTTAGGCTGCTAGATACACTCTACCGCTATTTACTTAAAAACAAAAGTCCTTATCTTCAGTAAGAAACACACCTAAAAATTTGAGTAATTTTATATATTAGAAGGATCTTTTCTACAAGTTTCATCAGTAATTCTCTGGAGTTACACTAAAATAAAACCTTTCTTTATTGTCTTGGTGATAAAATATTATGGTTTATTAATAATAAATCACTTTCTAATCTACATAACTTACCTGACTTCTAGTTTCTCAATATCTTCTTCTTCCACTTGAAACTGGGACTTTTTAGTGTAACTGCTGGACCTGGTTACCTGCAAGTAAATTCCTCCTATTAACACACTTTTTCCTGTTGTATTATGAATGTCAAAACACAAAGAAAACCCTGCCTCTTTAACACTGGTAAATAGTTACTGTTCCTTTTAAAAAGGAAAAAAGTTCCCTTCACCAAACAAACTGTCTTTTGACAGAAAGCAGGTGAAAAATGGGTCAAGAAGGTATCAGGTCCGCCACGAACATTAAGGGAATTATAGTATAGATCTATTAGAAAAAAACAAGGAGAAAGCATGGCATGAAACTGGCAAGAACTTCTTTGGTTTCAGCATGAGCCCCAAGAAAGCATTTAAGTTAGTTCTGAGATGTTTAAGGAAATAACAAATAAGAAGGCCACTCTTCTTGCCCTAGTTTTACCACAACTGTAACCTCTTATTTTAATTTTCCTAATTTCTTGACTGATTGCATTCTTAGTTTAACTCCAATAAGTTCTAAGTTATAAAGTTATCTGGGCAATTCGGATCACATTTTTATCCTAGTATCTCACTTTCTAAGAAACCACACTCAGTATGTTGAGCACGTCAACTGAAACACAGCCATACATTGATACTCTATACGTAAGTATGGAACAATTTCTCAGTGAAGTCCCACAGCAGGACCAGGGTCTACATAAACACAGTACATTACAATACATTTGAGGCACATGTAATAGTTGTACTACTTCCACATCTCAGCTGAACAGTATAGTATGCTTACATGCAAATGTATTTTTTATTACAGAGCCAAATCAGATGAAAATTAAAACTCCTAATTTGGTTATTAGAGGGAAATTCACATAGAATTGAAATAAAATCCTAAATAACCCAAAAGTTAACTTTTTTAAAAATAAAATAATAATATTAGCCTTTTTGGGGTATAATTGCTACATTGTTTTACTCAAGAAATAAGGGGGGGGGGGGGTGAGGGGGGTGTTGGCTCAATGTTCTTGAAAAACATTTAAATTGAATTCCACAGGACAGGTTAAAGTTTTCTCAGAAGTCCTGATGGCAACAGACGCTATATAGAGTGATTCAAGGTAATGAATTACCTTGAGATATGTGCTTGTGAGGAAGTAATTTTTCACATAGCAATTGAAGGGAAATACTGTCTGGCAGCCCCCATAAATTTGTCATTTACTCACAGTTGAGAGGTTAGTAAAAGCTCTTCAATTTGCTTGAAGAGAGCTTTCTGTGTTAGGTACTGCTATACAGGTTGCTTAAAAATATTTGAAGCATTGCATAAAATAGATAAACAGGCAGAATACCACACAAAAAGTTACCTCAAAATAAAATGTTTCGTTAAACTGCGGATTGCTTGTTTTCTTCTTTACTTTGGTCTTCTTTTGGTCATTCCTGTTCCAATGTGGTAAAATTTTTACCATAGACAACTTAAACACACAATTTTAAAGACATTCTATTGTCAAGAAGGACCCATGCATTTAAGTTAAAACATTTTTTGTCATTTGAGAGATCACTCTGATCAATGAAGAAAATCTTAAAATAAAATTAGTTCATCTTCACAATACAGTTTGGAAAGTTAGTTTCAAGTGCTGTATCTAATTAATCATGCATTTGTCCAGCCCAAAGTTTGTATTTCATTTCACAAATAATTTACACAAATCAAGTAAAATGTATCAACAATTTCTAAAGCATTTAAAACTTAAGTCTGCAGACAATTTCTTTACCATTGCTTGCAGCTTACAATCATATTTTTCCTCATTTTGTTCAGCTGCCAATTTCTGGTTTTCCTACCCTCTTTTCTCGGGGAAATACCCATTACCTTCTTTACAGACAGAGGCTTACACCAAGCCTCCGAATGTTTCCTTTGGAAGGAATTGCTGCTAATACTAGATGCTAAATAGCATAGGGTCAAAAAAACCCAATTGCTCCCCACTGCCTTGTGTTTTATATAAGTTTTTTTTAAAATTTCACACATTTTATAAAAAAAAGAGTACACTCTTATTTAGTTAGTAAAGGGCTATGATAGTATAAAAATGCTTTCTAAAAGAAACAAATACAAAATTTGGGGGAAAAACAGATGAGGGAGAACAAAAATTGTCCTAGACTAACTAACTATTTTCAGGTGCTGGCCATGTAAATATTCCAGTCATGGTACATGAGTCACACATGTGTGAGATTGGAAAATCTTAACAAGGAATTTCTGTCAGACTTGCACATATATTCCCATACCAACAGGGTAAATATTGTGTGGGACCAACATTCACCCAGTTCCATCTGTATCACAGGACTCAAACAGGAAATGTATGTCAATTTACCTTCTCTGGCAATTAAGACCACGCTTCCTAGGTATAATGGTTGAATCTCCCTAGTCCTCTTAAAAAAAAAACCCAACTAACCAAACCAAAAGAAAAAAAAAAAACCAAAAACCACCCACCAAAAAAACCCCAACCCAAACCTTAAAAATATGTGATCATGTATTACCAAGGAGGAAGAAATGCCCCATTCATTCAGAGCTTACTCAGGGACAATCCATCCAAAGTCTTTAAAACACACAAGTTGTTCTGATACTAAACTCATGGTGGCAATTCTTCAGTACCAGAAAAAGCAGATGAACTGAGGTTTGATGTTGCAAAAAAGAAACAACTGAAACCTAGCTTACTTTAGATGTTACTGGGCAGAGACTTGCAGATAGTGAATGTGTGGGATATGGGGTTTTTCATTTAAGAAAGACCCCAACGGTTATTCAGGATTACTGATCCAAAAAAAGGAAGCATTTAAACTGTGGGGACTTTTAGTAGCATCCTGCAGGTGCCGGCATTAGAAAGGTCTCACCAGAACCTCCATTCTCTTGCTTCCTCCCAGTTGCTACACATTTACTGCAAAGAAACTCACACATTATGAAGAACAGGGAACAGAGGAAGACGGGTGAGCAATTGACTGTATCGTCCCATATAGGAATTTGACAAAAATTAATAGGAAATACAGTGCAGATATCAAGAATCCAGTACAAAACCTGAGAAGAAAGAATGAACCAAGTGACAAGTGGTTCATGACTAGTGCAGGCCATTCAGACAGACCAAACACCTTCACAATCTTGAGAGTATGGTAGGGAAGGGGACAGTACAGTACCAATGGAAGACGTGATGTACACAGAAAGCATTTTAAGATTGTTCTATATTTTGAAGATTTTGTTTAAAACCTATGATTTTCTTTTCCAGTTTAAGATCACAGCATTTTGGATTCATTCATTTCATACTGAAATCTTACCTGGAAGGCCCCACAAGGGAGACTGTTGCGTAAGCATCACAATTCTGTCCATTTATAAGAGGCAATCCATGGCACTCCTTTATGCTACAAGGAAAAGGCAATCAATAGATCAGTGAAGCCATGTCTTTAGCTTACAAAAAATAAAACCCAAACAATCCTTTATTTTTTAAGTCCTGCTGTATTACACACTGATATATACAACGATCCAATATAACGTACGTACATGAAGTAGATTGTAACTACAGATCTCTGGATGGTAATACACGGTAATTCTCAAGTGTACAGTCAGAATTAGGGGGGCTCTGTGGGAACAAAATTCTTGGAAGTGCTTCAATAAAGGACATGCCAGTATCACACATGCATGGCAAAATCCTAAGTAAAATTAATTGCTATGTTAGGGAAAACTGCAGACCTAACTAACTTTTAAATTTGATTTCTCAAGGCCCACAAAAAGTTATTTGGCCTCATTCGTGTGGCAGCAACTACATTTGGAAGGCATAAAATGGATTTAAATATTTTATTTTGGCTAAACTACATTCTGAGTTGAGTAAGCAGAGAAATGCAAATTCATATCCCGAGACAGAATTTAAAATTAAGCATCCAAAGCTATTAGTATATAGCCCTAGCATGTCTAGGTTCCATCCATACTATTCGGCCATAAATTGAAAATTAGTTTACCTTTGAAATAGTGTTTAAAGTTTATTTTCACTGTTTTCACAATAGTGCATGATCAGGGCTTAACAGCCCTCTTAAAAATACTGTTTTCTTCCATAATTCGTACAGTAAGTTGTAAGCTGGTGTTTAACAGGTACATATGCACACTGTTCACCACTCCAGATGCAAAAGAGATGGGATGGTTAGAAAGTAATGTTCATGGGGACAGAGACACATTTTCTGGACCTTTTCTGAAAGCTTTTTGAATCATCACAGCAGCCACACTACTAGAAACAGAGCTGGGTCAGCAAGCTGACTAAACTTCAGATGCTGCCCACATCTGAGTATTAATTAAAAACAGCTGGAACAACAAAAGTAAAGCAAAACAGTTTGTAAATTTACAGCAGAAAACAGACTTTCTAGCAAAATGATGCTCTAATGTAGCCATGCACAGTGTAGTATTTAAGTCCAGAAACATTCAGCAGATTACAAAATTTAATAAACAAGACACAAATGAGGCCGAACGTTATATTCCTGCTCTTTCTTTTTAAAATAATTTATTTTTAAAATAATGTATTGCAGGAATTTAACTTAATGCAAGAAAGCTTCGGTTGCCATTATTAGCCAGTTTGAGTAAAATCCAAAACCTATGTAACTTAAGGAGAAAATAGACCTTTCTGTTCTAAGTTCATATAAATAATCGAGTAAATGTTCTAATAGTATAATGTGGAAAAGTAAGTTGTGCAGATCAAGTTAAAGTTATATAGCAGCAACAGTAAGTACACACTGTTGTTAAGTAAATGCTTTCTGTACCATAGAAAAACAGTGTTAAAAGAATAACAAGAGTTGCAAACTCAAACACTCGCAAATGAGGAAATAACAGACACTGACACTCCTGTGCTGCCTCAAAACTCCACCCTCTTTGGAGTATGCACCATTATACACCAGATGGTATTTCCCCCCCCCCCCCCCAAAAGTCCCTTTGTCTTAGCTAGTTCAGGGAACATTTAGTGCTGAACCACCGCACAATCATTTGTTATTTTTCTTCCAGTTTTCAAGCACATGGCCTTCAGCATTTCAATAATTTTTGAATCACAATGAACCCTACAGTGATTTCAAACCCACCATTTAAATGGATTCTTGAAACATCCAGTTGTTTCATAAGCATTAATTGATTCCTCCTCCAACACATACGTGACATAAAAGAGTGGAGACAAAATTAAACTGTCTAGACTTTTCAGTCATTTTGGGGTATCTGATTTGAGGCAGCTAGGGCTTGATTCTTTCAGGCTATCAGGCATTTTGTGGCGCTAAACATACTGTCTCTGCAGCTCCCAGAGATTTTCAGTTTCAAGTGCGAGTGCTGAGTGTACCTCTAAGTTAGCCTCAATCGCATAGGAAACTTATAGCAGATAGATAAAGTCGAACTTATCTGGATAGAATTTACATTAACAACACAATTTCTTTTCCTACAGCCTGTGTCATGTTCACTAAGCTCCTGGATTTCTCTAGCAAACAAATGTAAGTCCCACAGAAAGAGCTTCTTTCCCTATGTACAAAGTTTCTCACTCCTTTCCTGATCACTGTATGAATGACCTGCATACTTGTCGTAGTGATCCTGTGGGAAAACGTGTATTATCATACAAACAAAAACTGATCACAATGACCTACTTCTGGTTACAGAAACAGCTTGTTCTGGCCTCCCCTGTCTTCTTACAGCTTGACCACAATGTACACAAACTAAGGGGAGGTTTGTTTGTGATTTCTTGCAAGCTGAAAAACATTTTACTGACAACTACGTAGCTTGCAGCAGAACTAGAATCTCCGGATTCATCACATAGATCTGTCACTTCAAGCTGATTTCATGCTCCAGTCAGTCTCCCTGTGTAGGCAGCTCTAGCATTTCCTTTTCATCTCCTGCCCAAGTCCCAGTTCTGTTGCCAGCAAGTAAGGTCTACCTAGCTTCGACAGCCTACCCTGTTCCAACATCTCAAAAACCAAACAATATTCCACAGCCCCCCTGACCGCCAACTCCTAATATGCCCAAATCTTTCCTTTTCAGGCTCATCAGGCTCAAGAATTCATTTCAAATTTATCTCACCTCCTCCCCCTTCCTCTCTCCCTCTAAGCTCGCCAGTCATAACCATCCCTTAAATCTCCAGTTACTGCCTGGAGCCTGCTTTAGACATGTTACCTGACAGCACAGCTAAGTCAACTGAACTGCACCGAAATGGTGGATCCTCCTCCTCTTACACTTCTGCCTTGCGTCTATCACCGATGGTGATTCTGTTTACTAGCCTTACCGAAAGCTATTTAGGTTTCAAGATAGTGTTCCGTCAGTTTGGCAATTTAAATTAACCTAGCCATGCAGAAGATCTCACAAGCTCCAGAGGCAGTGCAAGGCAAGTAGCCATTAAGGGTAGGAAGCCATTAAATCAACTCAGCACTATTGAACAGGATTGTTACTCCCTAGGGACTGAATACAGAGACTAAATTATCGCAGACAGCTTTAAGCTACTAAACAAAAACCCGCCAGTAAACATGTCTAACAATTTTCGAAGATGTTTGAAGTGGCTTAATTAGAGTAGACCTAACAGAAATGGAAAAGTACAACCTCAACAAGTTTACAGCTAGCAAATCTCACAGGAATACTGCCCTTCCCCAAAGAATCAGGCACAATGCTAAAACTGCAATCTTCTACAGCAGGGGAAAAAAATCCCACCAAAACCAACCACAACAAACCCAAACACTTCAACCTATCAAAAAAGAAAATAACCCTAAAAATACATTCATATTCTGACAAGCATAGTAAATATATTTCCACCATATGGTAAACATTTCAGCTTTGACAAATGGCTTCATCTATCTAGGCTGGCACAAGCAATTTTCATTCTAAGGGCATAAATGCATAGAGCTTGAAGAAGTAGACAGGAACTTAAAAAGCCTTTTAATTTGTATTTTAAACTATACATCTTTACATAAAGTCTAAGCAATAGCTAACAGAAGGTCTTTTGTTCTTTTCTCAAACTACTGATCAGTTACGGTGCAGCATAAGGGATTTTTCAGTTTACATTAATTCTTGCTTCACATCTCAGTAGTTTGTTCTGCAAGACAAGTTTCATACAGGAAATAGGAGCCTTTCAGATACAACTGGCACATATTCAGCTTGTAAGATGAAAATAAGTCCTTAAAAAGACACAGCCTGCAATAAACCCCCTCAATGACTGATGAACTCTACCTCCATTATGCAAATCAACTGAAGTCCTCCAAGTGTAGAATTGAGTAACTGCAGCCATTAGGATTTGCATACTTCATAAAAATTGCTATGTTCCCTAGAACAAGCTCATGCGAGCAGATAAAGTGTAAACAGGACAGTAACAAACTGACAGGTGAATTTAAGATAGTATAGTGCATGATTTATTTAGAAAAGTGCAAAAAAAGACAAAATCCAGCTGTGATAAGCCATTTCTAGGCTTTCAAGTATTTGCACTGTAAACACATAGAACTGTGTGTTTCAGAGTTGAAGTCATGTCAAACACAGAGAAGGCAAGTACTACCATCCAATAGCCTAATTTGGCAAGAAACCGTTCAAGTATCATCTGTTTGAGCAGCAGCAAATATGCAAACAATGGTCACGCAAACTTGTTTTTACAGACTCCCAGAAAGGAGAGCTGCAAGCACGTATTTTTGAAATGTGCTACTATACATGCCATTGCGGTTTTGAAAAAAAGAGCCCACACTGAGTCAGCAGTTAATCTATTGCATTATCTTTTTCCCCTCCTCATTCACACATTAGAAAAGGAAACAACTTAGAATCGGAGACAAAACAAAATTTTAATTCAGAAAGGGTCTGTGGGTGTACCTGCATGAAGTTTAACAGCAAGTTTCCCATTAGTACAAAAATTAATTGTAAAAACAGGGCTTAGCTCACTGTAAGTGGTCTCTATGATAGCCCTTCACCAAAGGAAGATGAACTTTATGCTTTTATTTCAAAACAAAGTGTAAGGGTTTCATTGATCTAAGATAAGCAACTACAAGTCTTAATTTGACTTTCTCCAGGGAAAAACGTATTTCAATATCATGTTTCTAGAATGCTTATACAACCTGAAAGCCCTAGCTGGCTTCAGAAAGTCCCACCTTAAGAAAACTGGCCACCATTTCCCACCCACCATTTCCCACCCTCCCCCGGCATCAAGTAAAACCAGATCAGTCAGTTGTACATCTTGTATGTGACCACTTTTTGTCAACTTGAGCAAAAGAAGGAAACTCCCATTTTTTAAGTGAGGGGTTTTTTTGACTGTTATCCACAGCTTTGCTGGTACATAGTTTGGGATACATTAATATTTATCCTTCCCCAAGCTTACTTCCCATACATAAAGTTGGGGAATAGAGCCCTAAATAAAGATCTAAATTCAAAACAAAAACAGAACGGGGTGGGCAGGGAGATAGAAGACAAAAAGAAAGAAACATGAGGAGTCGCATTCCTGGTTTCATTATGTGCCAACTGACCATCCCTTCATCATAGGCAGCAACACTTATCTTTCTAAAATCACATGTTCTTTTCCCAAAAACTTTGTTTGGAAAAGATGGTTTTACTGTACACACTAGCATGAGAAATGAAGTTTTCCTCCATCCCACTTTAGCTGTAAGAGGCTAACATCAGCAGCAGCTCTGGTGTCCAAATTCTTAACTCTTAAAAACTGCTTCCTACTGGAGTTACCTTCAGTTTTTAAATCAATCCTCATCATAAAGCCCATCTAGAAGACCAGCAAAAAAAGCTCCTATAACCACATATATAAAACCAAAATAATATGAATCCATCTCTCAGTCTCAGGTCTAATCCCATCTCTTTGGCTCATCCACAAACAAAAAGGTGACAGGGGACTCCAGATAAGCTCGGAATCACAGCCCTTGAATTACTTGGTATGGTCTGTGTGCTTAACACGACCTTTAGTCCTGTGCTGTTAAAGTTATAGCTACTATTTTTCAGCTTTGTAGAACTTCGGGACTCTCAGGGAATACATTGTAGAAATCCATTAGAAACTCACCTACACACAGAAGCCAGTACAAGTATCTAGAATACTCTTATCCCACAAAAAAATGTAACTGGTGAAGGTTTAAAAGCTTCCCTGTCTCATTCCATTGAGATACATGAAGTAAAACATGGCTCTGAAAGGCAAGTATTATAGCCTGTATTTTAAGAATTATTTTTTCACAGTTTTCTTTTCTTTGGCCAATACTTTTTCAGTTTTGGGCAGATCGAGAAGTGGCAGGGACAGAAATACACATATATGCCTACTCTTTGCCTTTTTTTACTCATACACAGCTCTGCTGCTTCTTATCTTTCAGCTTTTCTGAAGGAGTTACTAATACAATGAGGAGTTCCTAATACAAAGACTTCTCAGGGCCTGGTGACTAATAAAACATAGCAATAAGTTATGCTAATTATCCTCAGAAATTTAAGAAATAAGCAGACTTTTAAAGAGTTGAAATTTTCCATCAAAGAATCTCCCATATAGTGTCTAAGTTCCTCATGCTTAAAGATCTAAAGGGTCTCAAAAATGCCCTCACATCCACATCTACAATACTATGTCCAGTGAAAGATTTCTTATTTCTCCTGCTCTCATACATACATGCAAAAATATATTTATGTACAATATATTTCTTATACAGCCCATTATTTCAAGGCTGTCAGCATGTGTGATAAAATACTACTAACATTTTTAGTTTAAGGAACTCTAGTGCATTTCATAATCTCAGATGAAGACAAAAGCACTGATGTAATACTGCAGTGTTTAACGCACAATCCTCTCCCACGTGTCAGTGAGTGGGTGAGTACAGCAACCACGAGAGAACCCTGGCTTCCTTTTGATCTTTTATCTCTGTCATAAAGAGATCCTAAAAGAGGGCACAGCGAGTAACCCACTTCCTACTCAAAACTGCAATCTGCAACAGTAACTTTCTAAAGCAACTTTTCTTCATCACACTAAGAATCCAAACATGTTTTAAAAATTTAAAAAACAAAAAAAATTAACTTGGACTAAAGCATATAAAGAAAAATTAAATTAAAAAAAAATTCTATCAGAAAGTTAAGCTGGGAATAAAACAAAGTCATAAAGCTTCAGCTAGTTTTTGCTGGTGAACAGTCCAAGGGCGAAAAGTTGTTCTAATTCTGCCTTGTGCTGCAAGAGGGATATAAAAATAAGATCAGCAGGACTCCCAATGAACAAAGCTGCCACCCACTATACAAGTAGAAGCACATTCAGAATTATCTTTAAGTTATAAATATACACTGATGTACAGTGGTGGTAAAACACTGGAACAGGTTGCCCAGAGAGGTGGTGGAGGCCCCATCCCTGGGAACATTCAAGGCCAGGTTGGATGGGGCTCTGAGCAACCTGATCTAGTTAGTGGTGTCCCTGCTCACTGCAGGGGGTTGGACTAGATGACCTCTAGGGGTCCCTTCCAACCCAAAACATTCTATGATTCTATGATTCTACAGCAAGTTTCCATATCTTACCTGAATTATCAGCCTACAATAGCCACTAAAGCATTACCAGTTTCACTGGTTTAGTTCTATCACAGAACAAGCTTCCCCTTTCATACCAAGTAACAGAAAAGCAAAGAGATTGTTTTGCTAGGTCTTGCTCCAACTACACTAGTTTCCTTGGTTTAGATAGATGCCTAAGACAGAAAGAATGCAATTTAAACTTCCTAATAAAAATCACATTCGCAAAACTGGCAGTGGAATGGTCTCTCCCTGCTCCCCTCATGATCTGAACATGAAGTCACTGAGACAAATGGAAGACCACACACCATTTCCTCCCCTCACGGTTTCACAATACAACCCATTCTTTCATACTAAATTCTCAGAGAAGATTTTAAAAAACCCAAAAACCTCACTCCCTGAATTAATATATAAGTTAATGAACAATGTTGGAAAGCAAAATTAAAGCAGCTCACTAGTTTTGAGTTTTTAATCTTAACTTTCCCTTAGTCTTTATGTATCTCTTGTCTGTACCCTTTCCTTCACATGGCCTATCCCACAACCTGTTAGGAGACAAGTGCAGAAAAGCCTGCCTTTCTTTCTGAAGCACCAAAAATAAAAAAAACTGCAGTAAGACTGGCTTGTTCTCCTGAACCTTACTCATGCTGAGAATGTAAAGAAGTTACAAGAGAGTGTCGTAAATCTCACTGAGTCTCTGCAAGCCATTGGCTTCCACTGGTCTTTTCAATGAAAGCAAACAGTCTCCCAAAGCAAGTAACGTAGAAGACTGTCAGACTTCTTCCAAAATAAAGGATAGGATTAGTTTCTCGAGACACCAGTATCTTCTAGTATGCCCTTATCAGATCAACTTTTCATGAGAGTGTCAAAACATTTTCATATAGCTGTGTTTGTATTAGCTCCTTATCAATTTCTGGCCTTACATATATTGCTTAATAATGAATAAAAAGAAACAATGACCAGTACCCATGGAATTTTCATCTTCTGTGACTAATATCTCTAACCTGTATATTCAGCCTCTCAAAGCCATCACATAGGGTCATTAGCAAACACAGCTCTAAGAGTAACAACACATGAATATAGACTAGTTAGTATCTTCCAATATGTCTCATTCTGTGCTTTCTTCTTTAATATTGGTGAAATTTGTCTTTTTTGAAATAACATATACAGAAACCTTACTGTTTCTCTGAGGCTCTTTGACATGCTGTAATGTCTTTACACTTTGGGGTCAAAATTAATTTTGGCAGCGAAAACTCCTTAAGTTGTTGCTAAGAAATTTTACTGAAACGTGGCAACATGCTGCTCTGAAACGGCAACTCCTGCGTTCTTTTTCTATAAACATTCCTTATCATGGTTAAGCATGAGAAAGTAATTCTGAAGCAAAACTAGAAGTGGAATTTCACATACCAGACCAAAATATTACTACAGAACACATTTCACACCATTCCCAACACCATCACTAGCAGCTCAATTCTGTCAGTAAGAGCAGTACTGCAAGTTCTGGCTGTCAGCTGCAGTGGGCATTCCTAGCTTTCTCACCAGACCCAATTCAACTGGAATTACAAGACACTGAACTAATGATACCAGATAGCCATTCTGAGTCCTAATAGCGAGTGCTCTGAGTGATTTGGGAGCAAGAGAGATGAGGAGTGGTGAAAAACTTCTGCAGGAGTTCCCTAGGCATATACCCAATGCCTCAGCAAGGCAGGCTCCAAGGTAAGTAATATAAAAAGAAAAATGTTATTGTTACCAGGATGTGCAGACATTCAGTATTAAGAGAGACAAATCACAATGTTCTAACAAACAACTAAATATTCAAGGATTAACATATTTTCTTACTGTACTACTAGTTGCTGGCACACAGATCCATTATCTGTTATCAGTTCATTCAGTTTTAATTCAAGATGAACTTTTCCCTGAAAAAACAAGAGAAACACAAATAGTTTTAAAAGCCTTTATTTTAAAAGTAGCAATTAGAACAATAATATAGTTTACAGTTAGAAGCCATTTAAGGTAATTCCAATATATCAACTTCAAGCAAACATCTATTCTAAAGCACGTAACCTGCAAGTAGACCATGATAAAGAGAAGCATTATCCTCAACCGCAGACAGCATATGAATTGGTCAAGCCTCCACAGATTTAACACACACAAAAATATTTCTTCCAGCATGAGGAAGTACCAAGAGCAAAAGTCCCTCTCAGCTTTTTTTGTCCTAAGCATGGGATGAACACTTGAGCAAACAGACTGAATTTCTGAGCATTTCAGGAGAAAGTTCTAAAATTACCTTGGACTCTAAAGGCAGCTAGGTATATTCAGAATAGTAGAATAGTATGCAGTAGCTGTAACCAGCAACATTTAATATCCAGCTGTGAAAACCTGGCCATCCCACCAGACTGAAGATCATTTGGAAATTTATTATGCATCCCAGTGCAGCTTTCAACTATTTTATGAAGTCTGCTGATGTACTCGTGGAACAGTAAACACAACAAAGGAGAGGAAAAGGTAGCAATAACTGCTAAACCTGGCCTGCTAAACGTGGCTTCCTCCTTTTCTTTTTTCTGATATGGTAGGACGTATAAAGAAAAAGGATCCGTAAGTGATGGCACAGCATGGGTTAACCGCAGAACTCAGCAAGGGCCAGCCTGTTCTATCCTCTAAATAAAAGGCTCCAAAAACTCCAAACCATAACACTCAGCTTTCTTGGGATGACCAAAATTTGGTACTATAACCTTGCCCCAAACATCTGAACATTGCCTGAACACTACTGCTACTCCCTTCCGTGCCTGTCTATTTATGCTGGTTTTCACATCCAAGATAACCACACACTGACAGTCTTTCCTCTACACCATGCTTTCCTTAGTATTCTTGGAATTTGTCTATGTGCTAAATGGAACATCAGATGACACTGATTACAGTTGTAATCCACAATTACAATTCAGGGAAGGGACCTGAAAGGTAATTTTAAAGTGTGGCAAAGGAAGCAAGCTATAATTTGAACTACAGTTTTGCTGTACAACACTAAAATGGAAATAAAACCTTTAGCTGACCTTGCACACATTTCTATAGCACTTATGTTTTGACATAGAACTGAAATGTTTTTATTGTAAATCCCCTTAGGCAAGGGCTGTGTTTCTCTCTCTGTACGTCACATGGGAGGAGAAGTGAAGTTTCTTTTATAAGGAAGTTTTAAATGTAACTATTTTGGGATGCCTGCCAAGTGTTTTGCAAACTGTTACTACATGGATTGGAACACAGGTACATTAAGAAAATATTTGTCAAGCAGAGAAACTCAATTACAAAAATAGATTTACAGGATAAAAACAGGACACTGAGAAGCATGCCAACAGCCTTACAAGGCAAGGTTTTTGAATGACAAATGAAAAGACAACATTAGTAGTATTTATT
The DNA here is from genome assembly GCA_034008185.1 of Gorsachius magnificus. Lineage (NCBI taxonomy): Eukaryota > Metazoa > Chordata > Aves > Pelecaniformes > Ardeidae > Gorsachius > Gorsachius magnificus. The sequence continues at coordinate 31,538,222 of CM067087.1, read as the reverse complement.
GTAATAGCTGACTTAACTAGTTTTAGTAGGCAGACCTTGTGAACGGCCTAAACATCTTCCTTTTGCTTTAAAAAAACCTAAAAAACCCACCAAACACCAATCGTGTTCTACACTGATCAGTAGGAGTAAAATAGAAAGTTTGCAGCCCTTGAGAACTATCTGTAGATGTAGTTTGTTCAAAACTCAGCACCATGATGGCTACAGTAACATGGCTCCAAGTAAATATTTCCCTGACATGTATGGAGAGTTCCGGGTACATTTTTTTGTTTTGTTTGTTGAGAGCAGCATGATAGTTTCCTGAAGTGGCTGATCTGCAGATCTATATAACTTTTGACATGATATGCAATTGGCTTTTAAACGTGGTTGTACAGATTGGTTTTAGTTCAAAACAAAGAGAAATCGGCCATTTTTATACAATAAATAAGCACACTTTATGTGAACGTATGTTTCATTTGTAGATCTCATGGTTGTTCAAAGGTACCATTTTAGGTATGTAACATTTTAACTTCACAAATGGATTAACAATCAATTTTCAGATACTGACTAGAGGAAGATGGAGTGGTTGATTATGTGGCCAAGTTTCACATAGTAACAAAGGAGCCAAAACTAGAGTGTCCAAATCACCAACCTAAACTTCAGGACTACAAAAACAATTTAGTTACACAGTTGTTTTTAGCATTGCAACTGCATTTTCACACTGTATTTTAAGAGTTTTTTTCTCCTCACAGTTTCAATATTTTGATTATTTCCACATTATGAAATATTATGAGTATCTATAATATACACAAGTTTTCTAGTTTTCTAAAGCTTGTAAGTGGAAACCGGGCTAGCAACTGTATTTTAAATATTTATGCCAATAGGCACTCGTATATTGTGCCCACATTCCATATACCAAATCACACTACTGTTCCAAGTGTACCACAAAGTAACTTTTGACAGTGTTAGCTTCCTTCACAAAACCTTCTCTCCTTTAAATTCAAGAGGAGGAGATGCATACTCTTTCATCTGAAGGGTAGCCTATGTTGGGAAAGGTATTGAGGGCGGTGGCAGGCCTTAAACAGAGTTAGAAATGCCAACAGTTATTTTCCAGTTCCTCCCTCAACATCAGAAACTCTAGATTACAGTATTTCTCTTGAACTGTCCCCTTCCTTCCACTTCCCCCAGCTCAACAGAACAAATACCACAGCTGAACTAATGAATTTGTGAGAATAAGAAATATCATCTTTATGCCACGCACACTATGTCAACATTTAAGTAGAAGAAAACAATTCTAAGCCAAAAGTTAGAGAACTTGAATTAAAAACAAAACAAAAAACCCAACAAAGAAAACCCCTAAAATAACCCAGGCTATACACTCAGAAGCATCTTCAGTACACTGAAGTCCTTGAGGCAAATGGAAAGTAAAACTGGGGCTCTAGAACACTCCACACATTACATGATATTCTCACATTTAGTACCTCCTGAATTGTTAATTCTGTGTGCTTACTGCAAAAACATCTCTACATAGCAGATACAGGTTCTATCAGCTTCCATCAGCTTTCTTCCAGCTTTCCCGTTCTAAATTAGAGCAAACATACACCACGTTCCTGAAATGTACTACATCTTACCGTCTACCACACTGAACTCCTAGCACTATGTAATGGGTGACGCTTCCATAGCACTAGGAATATCCATTCAACTCTGATAATCCTGTGAGGTTTACTTTACCCAGACCTTTCTTATTTCCTAGGGTTAGAGATCTGAGCCAATAGGAACCTACAAGCTAGTTTGAGGGTCCATCTCCATTTTTTTCCAAATTTACACATTCTACATGAACACTATGGGAATCTACTAGGAGTGCATTACTTCAGTAAATGGAAATCCTATCAATTTTAAGAAAGAGAACAGTGAATGTTAAAGTTACCTTCAAAAACCTTAGAAGCATGTGAAAGACTTTGACCTTACCAATGTATTTTGCAAGTATAGATCAAATCTCTACAAAATGTTTCTTGCTACAAACAACAAAGATCAAGGGCACATTTAACAATATGACCTAATTTCAAACCAGCTAAATGAAGATTTAAGGGAAAAAAGGGGGGGGGGGGGGGGGGGGAAGGCAAGCCTAAGAATTTTATTAGCATGCTGAGACTATTTGCACTTTAGAAAATGTGAAGATTTTTTTTATATATATATACGTATATTAACAAGTTTGTGCTAGCTACAGTTAAATATGGTTTGTTCCACTCAACTTTTCAAACACTACTTTATTTGGTTAGTAGTCTCACGTTCACACATACTTTTCAAGAAACAGTGGCCAAAGGAAAAAGTTCTAAGAAAACTAGATGAATATCCATTCATAATATTGTAACCAGCAGCAAAACAAAAAACAGAGCAGACACTTTCTAAAAATCAAAGTAATTTTTACACATTTTCAATGGCTGGGGAGAGGCCACTCTCCTCCTATACATACTTGAAAGGAAATACCCAGCATACTGCTTTCACCAAAAACTTACATTAACTCAAGCACATAGTGCTTTTACTCTGCTGAACTTTGAATCACCTCCACTTCAGATTACCTCTATGTGCAGAGCTGTGGAACCAGAACAGAAAAGTACTGGTCTACAGCTTCTGCACTAGGAGTGGACTGTGACCCTAAAGAAGTCCTAAATTAATTACAAGGTGGTTTTAGAAAACGACTGGTCTGTTTATTTCCCCACCTCCCAATTCTGTTTTATTCTATAGGAATCAACAAATGTAATACTTGGTAATTCCACAAAAGACAAAATGTTACATTTAATTAACTTTTAAGCCTTTCTAGAAACCGTGAAAGTTATTAACAAACTCAAATGTCTTCCAGTGATACTTTCATTTGTCCTACCAAGCTAAAGTTGACAATTTCCCATATAGACTTAAAAAACTGATGAACTGTAAAGAAAGAAAAAAAAAAATCCAAGACACACTTATTAGTAAAGACGACAGCGGCCTGTGCCAAAGCACTTAGGACTTGGTATGAATTTTGTACATCTACAAGCTGTATACCACAATATTCAATATGCACCTCCACAACTACTGTACTCGATATACAGGCTGCTCATTATACCCAAGTTAGCCTCTATGAAAAATAGATCACTGGTACACAGAAAGTAGTTTTCTTGAGACAAATGAAGATTTAAGGAAAAAAAAACAACACCAAAACCCCAACCAAGAAAACTGCAGTGTGTCCTGCATATAGCCAAGGAACACAAAATATTTCTAAACCATTCTATTGCCTTGCACCCATCATAAATTCTCGAAAACACCCACATGGAGGGAACTGGAAGAAAAAATGTCAACTACATGTACGGTGCCATAAGAAGAGGAGCACATCTTAATACAATTTTTTCCCCCAAAACTGTTATCTAGCTTTATAAATATTTGCACACTTTTCTGCACATACACTATGTGAAATCCTGCTATTTTCAGCCACGTCCCACCAATAATCTGAATCTCCTAGGAATACATTTCAGTATGGTACGGCATATCCAAACCAACAAGCTTTCAGCCAAATCTGTCAAATGAGCTCTGCTCCCACAAACTTAATGGAAAAAGGAAGCAGGAGAGAAGCGAAACCTACCCAAATGCTCTAACTCAAGGGAAGATTAACATGAGGAGCACACCTTAGCAGAAGAGGTCATCCTTTAATGCAAGTGTCACGCAGGAGTGCTTTACACACATCCCAGCCACGGAAAAGTATCCATAAGACCTTACATTCCACTGTATGCTACAAAGCCATGGAAAATGAAAACTGTTTTATTTCCAATATGTAAGAAATTGCTAAATTCTATTAATGGAACATTATAATTGAGTTTTTATACTTAAGAGTTTTATAACAAAAAGTAATCTTTCATTCAATACATTTTTATGACTGAGAAAAAACACAGCAAGCATGACAATATCTAAGTCAAAGCCAAAATTGCATTTCAGTTTGTATCTGAAAAGGGCTTTCTAGAACATTCAGAGCGATTAGGTGGAAGAATTAGAAGAATGAGAAAACCTGAAGTTGGACTAGTCAATCTGTAGGTCCCTCCCAACTAAGCTATTCTATTCTACACTAACTGAACAAGGACTAATTTTCAACACACAAGAGAAAGTGCTATTCAGATGTTTTGAAAACCTGTCTTCATGTAAATCACATGCCCTCTTATATACCCAACAGCTGCTTACTAAACTTACAGCTCATAGACGATTAATCGTGGAAAATAACGTCCTTTTTTTTTTTTTTAAGAATCCTGTGCACATTCACTTCTTGTAAAAGTAGACAGGAGTCTCCCTACCCAGAGGGACTTCCAAGTTACTAGAAAAATACAAACACTGTCAACTCCAAGACTGTTGCCCTCAGGCAAACGATAAAACTATTAAAATCTAGTAAGTTGTTTATCACAGCAAGAAGGCCAAGAAATTCTCAAGAATACTGTTTTCTTCCTCAAACCAAAATGAGGATTTCTGCAACTTCTAGAGCCATCTCATTTTGTATGTATTACTAGAATAATCCTGTTGGTAGAACTTGAACCACAGACCAAAATACAACTCTGAAATGCAAGTTATTTGATACCAAATGCAGAAAGTATTTCTAAATAAGATAAACAAGCACCGCACAAGTACCTCCAGTTTTGGAGACATTAACCATTTCATGTCACATAATCAGTCATCATTTCCGATAACACCAAAACTGACTAAAAAAAAGATTAAGCAGTTTCCCAAATTGTTCACCTGTCTCAAGTACATAGCTCCTCTTGCAAAGATTTTAGACATCAAAATACTGTTAAGACATTTCCAAAACAGTTGCTTCAAGTCTTCTGCCAGTTTTAAGTATCATGAAGAACAATACAGCCAGTTTAGAAGTGAAGAATATGCATTATTCTCTAATCAAGCTGAAAGACACAACTGTCTCACAAGAATTAGACAAATGCTAACTTCTGTCTGCTGCAGCTCAATATAAATTTCTACCATTACATGCACTTATCTATATTTAATTTTAAAAATGTAAGTGTGCAATTTAATAGTTACCTGAACCTCTGAATTAGAATCAATAGGTTGAAGCATAAACCAGTTCTCTTTTCCTGTGTAGTTGCATAAATCTTCTTTTTTGATTGACACCTTTCCTGGGGAAGGGCAGCAGGGAGAGATAAGCATAAATATCACTTTCATCTGAATAGGACAAATAATTAAATAGATTCAAAGTTTGGTTTTTGTTTAAACTCTTTTTTTTTTTAAGCTTATGATGCTATATGAAAAGCTTATGGAAACAAGGAACATGATGCATAAGTAAAGCAGAAACCCAGTTTATATAAAGCCAAATTAAGTTAATTATGATGTGTTATCTTGGATATCACTAATAACAAGATTAGGTAAAATAAAGAACACACTTGTGGCTGGAAAGAACATAATAAAGATTTGAGAGAACAGTAACAGTGTTGAAGAATGTTTAAACAGCAAACTGAAGGTAGATGCCTTTTACTCTTCTGATTGCTCCTTGGAAAGCTGTTATTATATCAAATTATCTGGCATCCTGGTGCAAATTATTTCCTTCCTCAATTCAAGTAATGTGAAGGTTTCTTCTGCAGCACACTGTTAGAGCTTTATAGCAACTATATCCAAATAGCAGCTGCAATAGAGCCATTGGGGGGGGGGGGGAATCCACCTCCTGTAATTTTTCACCTAAGCTACATAAGTTGCTGCAAAATGCTTTATAAGTCATTAAGTTACAGGTTGTACTGACAGAGAAAAAGATTATCTATAAATACCTTTAAGAATTATTCCACAATTCAAAATATTGTGGAATTATTCCACAATTCATTCTTTAAAGACCTATGGGTAGTAACAATTGTTCAAATATTCCAGTGAAACAGAAGCAGAGAAAAAACAAGTAGAATTTAAAAAAAATGTAGAGACTATAAAGTGTCCTATTAGCCTAAAAAAACCCCCATATTTTAGTAAGCCGAATAAAGCAAGGAAACAAAATCCTGCTTTTCAAACTTTAAAAAAAAAACCAAAACCATTTAGATTTAAGTGTGTTTAAAGTTTACTCACTGTGTTTGAAAAATGCATCACTTTAATAAGTGTATCCTTATCCACAGATAATGATGCTAAAAATAACCAAATGCTTTGCAACATGTAGATAGTATCCCAGAACTTACCTATACGCAGGTCTTTTTGTAAAACACTTTTATCATAAATGTAGAAGGACAACCACTGGAATGTTCTTGGAATCTCAAAATAAAACTCTTCCCCAAAATAAGGGCTGAAAAGAAAGACTGAAAGTTAATCCAGAAAAACACTTTATGTAATTTATACAGAAGACAAACATGAAAATGCTATACTTTTACTGCAGTCCCAGACCTTGGCCTTTAGCACTATACTTATCTATCATCAAAGCCATCCACAACCATTTCATTACAAGAACATAGAATAACACTGCAAGTCAAAACTTCCTGATAACACCTTATGTATGTTCAAAAAAAGAAAAAAAATCAGAATGCAGACACAGAAACATGCTGTCTCCTCCACAATTTCAATTCTATTCTTCTGTCTTGAAATTATTTTGGTTGGTTCTCTACCCACCCCAAATGACTTCCTGAGACATTCCCAAGTTTTATGTTTCCCTTTTCATTCAGTACACGATTAAATTACATTGAAACACAATTTAATTACTTCACTAACTGACATTTGTTTAGCTCTAACTTCAGTGTCAAATTTGATGCTCAAAGATTCAGATCTGTAAAAAGAAGCCATAAGCATTAGCAGCTATAAAACTGCTGAACAGTGAAAAAGAGAAATCTAAATCTCAAATACACACATTCTCCCGCATGCTGAAATGGTCACCATGTTTCTCCATCTAATGAAGTCCAATACAATGTTTACAGTTCACCCTACTTAACAGCCATTTGCACAGACCTCTATGTAAAAAGACTCTGGGTTCCTCTATGTTAGACAGATTTCACACAATGTGCTGTATCTCAAGGAATTTATATTTCCATTACATTTCAGGAGTACTTATTGATGCAATCATAGCCAGTAGTCGGAACGTTGTATTTCAAAAGACTGACCAAAACCACAATATTATGTGTGTCACTGCAAGTTGTGAATTCTGAAAATCAAGTGCATCCACAAAAAACCCCTCCTATTTTGCAACTACTGGATTCTTAAAGACTTAAAATACTTTCAATTACAATGTATTAACATCGCCAGAGAAAGGCATTCAACTTCATGAAACTAATTTTAGCCTCTGCTTTCTTTCTACAGGAAAGTACTGTGATGGCAGTTATACCAAAGCCAGAAACAAAGGTGGGGTTTTTTGTTTGTTTGTTTCCCAGTAAAGTACCTTTCTGACACTGCATTGTTATGATCCTTTATTAAGCTAATACCATAAGCTTTATTAAGCTAATAATGCTTATGTTTGGAACCATCAGCTCATATTACTACCTACCCAAAGGGACACCAGGAAGAATAGGATATCATCCCTACTCTCTTCCCTCCAAAATAATTCCAGAAAAAACACCAAATGTCTAAGGATCAATGGTTCATTAATTAAGTTAAAAATAAGAGAAGAGTTGATAACTAACTTAAAAAGTGGGAAAGAACACAGGTGAAAAATCCAGTATTTCATATTTCTAGAATTGATTTTTAGAAACAAGAGCTTTAACTGCAGGAATTCATTATGAGGAATTTCACAAGTGAAAATGTTCCTCTTGTTCTAACACAGACCTTTTACCATAGACTTCAAAGCAGACAAATCAGTATTAGCCTTTGCACTACACTGAGAAATAATTTAACAATTCTCAGTTGAAAAATTTGCTTGGGGTTTTTTCAGCTCCCCACGTTTTTTTTCCTTAGGTGTAAGTTCATGAGCAGCAGTGCAGCCCTAAGCAGCCACAATTTCCTTATTACCTTCAGTGCTCATTTTAATTGTATTGACACAAGAACTCAGACCAAAAAAGATGAAACAAAGGCTTATTTTAAGCTTAGGTCAATTCCGTGATAGGGCTTCCCTAATAGTTACACACGTAATAGCTGCACCAGTACAAACAAAGAGATATACAGCAGAGTGAACTAGCTGGCACTGGTATCAAGGGAAACTCTGCTACTAACTCAACTTCAGTCAGACATCCTAAGAGGAACACTAGACTACAATGTACATGAACAAGCATGTATCACTAAGTGTTAAGCCCCTTTTCTTGCTGGATCAATATAACTCTATGCATCCAATCATAATCAGATAATTAAATCTGGGATTGAGGCTATTAGCAGAGACTTCCAAAAACCTATTTAGCAGCCATATCCTATAGCTAAAGAGAGCAAACTTCAAAAACACACACCCCCCCACCCAAGAATGATCAGCCACAAACAATCGTTATTTTGACCTCAACATTACATGAAGTCTCGGATTTGGCAAGAAAGAGCAGGTCAGTAATATGAGCATAAATAAAAGGTAATGCCTTGTTTTATTCATGTTGGTACATTTTTCCCCACCTAGATGAACACCACTGTCTTATGAATCAGTTGTTGATTATTCCTTAGCAAAGTACGAGGCACAGAGAGAAAATGTAAGGTGGAGAATAGAAAAGATTAGTAAAGAAATTCTTAGGGAGATACAGAACTGGCTGAAGGGGTACAAAAGGTTATACCAATGAGGAATAATTAAAATGGAGAACTTCCTCAACCTGTTCCTCAGGGATTCAGTCAGTTTAGTACCTTCATTTGTGACTTTGATGCAAGAACTTTAAAGACTGTGACGGATACAAAATTAGAAGATAATGCTGTTCAAAGGAAGACCAGACTGTCATACAGGAAGAACTGGATTACAGTAATACAGGAGATTAATTTTAAATGTGCGACATACTCCTTTGCTCTTCCCTTCCTTGTTACATTAAACTGGCAGTTCTATGACGGAGACTGACCAATGCTCCTAGATCTGTCATTTGATAAAAGCAACAGTTACATCAACAAGAGAATTAATTTTTGCTATAACCCTGCATTCACACAAAAGTCAGTGTGAAAAAAAGAAACTGAATTCAGTTTAAATTAAAAAAATGCAACACACACATACCACAACCCTTCCTCAATTCCTCATATTTGACCATAGATATTTGAGGAGGCTCATGGACGTTCTTTAAAATTTCCAGGGGAAAAAAAAAATTCTTTTTTCAGAACCCACAGAAATCCCACACCATGTCAGAAAGTATTGCTTGAGTCATTAGTCAAAATATCCTTCTTTCACTTCAGTATTATGTCATGTTTTTCTAACTTGGAAAACTCATTTGCTTCACATCTGCACTCTAACAATAGTCCCAGTGCTGGTGGAAGCCAAAACCTCTTGTTTTGCACATTTAAAAAACACATTCCTTCATAAGCTTTCAATCGCTGTAGTCAAAGATCATTTTAATTCTAGTGGCAATTACTTCCACAGACATTTAACTAGCAGATATTCATAGACTACAATTTAGATTACAGCTAGTATAAATTTGCAACCCAGAATACAGTAACAAAAACAGCTTGTGAATTACATGTGTAAGAAAAAGCAAGCAAATAATATAAAACAAAACAATTAAATTCAAAGTTGTTTTTATGACTGAAATTATACTGTACTACACCTTACTGAAAAGCAATTTATAAAGTTTTCAGACTAATACGAGATCAGGGCTTTCATCTTCCCTTCCAGTACCTCTAGGTTAGTACAGTATTCTACTTTAACACAGTAATAAGCAACAAGATGGTATAATTAAGTATCTGGAACAAGTATCAGGCTTCATAACTGCATACACACTAGTAATCAAGTGCAAGCATCCAACTCTGGTCGCTGCTAATAGAGGATGACTTATTTTATTACATTTCATCAGTTTGTGTGGAACCCTACTCATGCTGTGAATCTAACTTAACACAGCTATAATTCAGAGGATGAAGGACTTCCCTATGGAGTCAGTGGAAACAGAAAGGCACCTATGGGCAAAGAGTGATTCAGAACACTAAATCCTAATAAAGTGTTCTCAACTTAGAAATACTAATTTCATATCAACAGAAAAATTCTCAGTTTGAGGGGAGGAGGGGTGTGTGTGACACCTGAGACACACCCCACCAAGTTGTTGTTTTGTTATAGATGAGATTTTTCTTCCTTTCTTTGTAAAGTACTGATGGCATTGGTTTCATTTAATCCAGTTTCAGTGAAAACTTCAGTACTATTTTAAAAAATTTCGATGGATCTAAGGCAATTTATTTTACCAAATGTTTTACTATGCAATTAATACCTCTTATTATCAGGTGATTAATTATATAAATTTAATAATTCTTAAATGGACCGTAATAAAAATGTAACAAGGAAGGGAAGAGCAAAGGAATATGTCGCACATTTAAATTTGATCTCCTGTATTACCCATTAAATGTAACAGGTCTTGTTTCTAAGATAGCAGTAACCTTTAGGGTTTCAACTATCAACACATCAAAAATCAGACAGCAAAGTCCTTCTTTTTACAAGGTACACTGGGTTCCCTTTTACCCATCAAACTACTGTCTATTTGAGGGGAAAACGTTAAGTTTCTGCTTTATCAACACAGTGTCTTTAACATTCTTCTCAAAGGATTATTCAGTTGGGTTTGTTTTGCCAATCAGTCTCAACTGCAGCCAGTTAAACTCTGAAAATTTTCTGGATCTGACTATCGCAGTTACAGATCAGGAGTATGAGCAAACTATTTGCTCCTGATTGCATGTATGTGGTGTTCGCTTTTCATGCAGAAGCATAAGGAGGCTTTAAAATGATGATTTGGAAAAGTAAAATTCCCTATTTACATTTGCCATATGAGCAGTATGCTGTTCATCACCTGGCAACACCAAGAGATAGCTCAAAGAACAAACATTAACAATAAAACCACTGGAAACAACAAGAATTAGGAAAACTTTCAAGAGTTTGAACATACTTTCTGGGTTTTAAGAGGAAGGTTTAATGTCTCCTCCAGATAACTGAAACTGTCACTCAGATATTCTGAACAACACAGCTGCATCAATGCTTCAGGATGGGTCATCAGTGAACTTCAAGAGTTTTGAGACATAAAAGCACCTACACAACTGCAGCTATGTTATCATGACTTTTTTTGTTTGATTGTTTTTAAGGCTTTAAGACAGTAGGGGAATCTACAGCTAAGCGCTGCTCAGGGAGGGAAAGCAAGCCATTCTGTGAGAGTACTGGTTATAGTTCCCAAAACAAGAATTTCAGGAGCAAATGAGGCCTATTCAGGGGGACATCCCACAGCACACAAAACTCTTACCCATGGAAAAGTTCCGATTCCTTCATTCTAGAAAGAGGTTTTACAAGACAGACACTAGAAGCAGAAGTCCACCAATACAGACCAACTGCATGTCAGAAATAGGAAATAACATGGAGTGTGAGCATCAAGCAGATTTATCTCCCTTGAAAACAACCTGGCAAGAAAAAGAATGTTGTGCTGCCCAATGGAACAGAATAAAGTAATAGCGAAATATGTTTTAGCATGCTTCATTTTGAAAGCACTGTACTACTCACAAGCCTCAATTTTGTCTTCTTTCAACTACTCTCATGATTTATACATTGCCCTAACATTTCTGAGCAGTTGCCACAAGTCAGCTCTCATCTTAAAGAGGTACAAGTAAAAGCACATGCACATTGATGACATATCTTGTTTTTATTCTGAACTGAGGCAGTCTTGCTTATCATATACATTTAAAAATTAAGCTTACCTTAAAGATTTTTCAACTACCTGTGTACGAAAAACTTCTTCTTGGTCCAAGTTTATGGTACAGAAAAAGTCTCTCATTTTGTTGGGTACTAAGTGTTTGGCGTCATCTGTAAATAAAAAAACCCAACTGTAAATATTGAGGGGAAAAAACCACAAAATATTAGGCACAAGAACTTTACAGTCTTAACGTGCGTCCAAAGTTTACTTTTCCATTCAGTCAGCACTCATTTCCATATTAATTTTCAATTCGTAAGATCCAATAGCGTACAGAAATTGCTACCTCCGGCTTCACGTGGAATGAGAGTCGGCCAGAAGAGGACAGCACACTGACTCACGAACACCGCTTCCTCCACCACCTGCACTTTCCCCTGAGAGGTCTCATCTCAGGCTTGACCCTGCATAGCTCGTTAAATCCGAGCAGCTCGCAGCCTGAGGTGATACAGCATTGGGTCATACGACCAATACGTGATCTGGCTGAGCTATTGTTCACTTGGTATTTTCTCTGCAAATATTTTGGCTAAAGGAAACTGAATAGTAAGAACGTGCCCATCAAATCTTTGTTTCATTTTCCGCAATGAACAGCTGATTTTAAGTCGACTGATATATTTCCAAAGGTTCAGCTACGAGTACTCTTTATTTTTTCCTAACTGTCTAGTAGAAGGGGGAAAATCACCTACTGACTAAACGCAATATGAATAAGAACAGGTAGAAAAGGAAGTTTCTAATGAGACAGGACGACTGCCCACACAGGAATAGAGAGATTTGCTGGGTAGAGTTGAGGCCACGACAGTAACACACACTGGACATCAGGCAGCCCTTTTCAGAAACAGTTACTTTTGAGTAGCTACAGCTAAAACCAGCTACACTGCCCTGTAGCTTCAATACTTATTACACCCCCCCCCCCCCGGATGTTTCCTTCCCCTCTGAATGTCTTTGAAGACAGCAAACAGACCCTTTTCACCTTTTATTCTGCTAAAAGAAACAAGACAAGCTTTTCTGGTTCTCTCCCATATGAGAGGCCCCTAATCAGCAAGCAGCCACTCTCTGTCCCCGTTCCACTTGAATTGTTAACACAGGCAACCACAACCGCGTTCTGCATTAGCTCTTCACCAGGACCTGTTACAGCAGCATTCATCCTTACCCGGTACTGAAAACTCCTCTCCCAAGGAAACATGGACTCAACATTATCTGAACTTGATAGAAGGAATTAAAAAGTAATAGAATGAAAAGTACATCAAGGTATTGAGTTTTAATTACTTATGTCTGAGTAACATATCATTCCCACTTTCAAAGACCACAGCTTGAAACTAGATTTGAAGTGTCATGCACATGTTTCTTTTTTAAAAACTGCAGATGTGAAGCACGGTGCAGTAAGCTTTATTGTCTGTGCTGTTAAGATGTAAAAATCAGAATTTTGTTTGCTCGCCCCCCCTTTTTTTTTTTGGGAAATAGACTATTACAGTCTTGGAAGCTAAGTCAGTAACGCCTGGCATTGGGAAGGCTAGAGCAACTGTATCTGAGCAGAGAAAGTGACGGTTTAACAGGAACAGAGACCAAACTTCATGCATGATGTTTTCCAAGTCAGGGATCTGTACACTGATGGAAAGCACGAACAGACACTTAAGTAACTTCCATAGCTAAAACTCATATTCTCAGAGGCATCAATGAGCTTTTCATCAACTTGGGTGTGGGAGAGGAGGAAGCATACATACTCTTTTTAAACACCACACTTAATGTTGATAGATTGAGAGACATGAACAGAACCAGTTTTTAATGCCATTAGACTCCAAAGAGAGACTAAGCTCAAAATTACCCTTTAGTGAGATATTGCAGAAGAACTGAGAAAAGCATCAATGACTGAACATTGCCTTAAAAAAAAAGAAAATCTGTTTTATTAAAACATATGAAAGAACATACAAAAATAAATTCATGACAGAGGCTAGTAATCCCCAGAGAGCTTCTGATGCTGTAGTTTGTAATTAATATATATGAACTGTATGTGTCAGTTGTTCCTGATAAGAATCTTTATTTTTTAGTTAATACTCTGTAGCTTCGCCATCCTATTTTATATAAAATATTTAAGATACAACATTACTTGATCAGCACTGTACAGTGGACTTTGAAAGCAAATTACAATTATTAGTTTCCTGTTTTCTTAAGAGAGTAAAAATTAAATTTTTCTGCATAATTCACAATTTTTATGTCTACTATACTGCAGTCATTCAGTATTAAAAGAAAGCTTCTACCCAAGGGAATAGAAGAAATAGAAGGTTTGATTTTCTATGAGATAAAGCCCTTTATTTTGTAGCCCAAGTGTTTAGCTTTAAGGCATGGACAAATTTATTGAGGTTTTTGGTAGGCTGGGTGGGGGTATGATTCTCAGTTCTGAGTTAAAAATAACCTCAGAGCACTTGTCAGGTGAATTACAGTGCATGAGATTTCACATCCTTCCAAACACCTCTTAATATCTGTGATTGTGGCAGACTTTTCAGCCACATAGTGGTCCAAGTCTTCCAAGAAGCTTATTTTCTTAAAAAAAACCAAACAAAAACAAAACCAAAAAAACCCCCAAACCCCCAAGTCTTTGACTGATTACACCAAGCCTTATTTTTTCCTCAAAAACCCAAGGCTATAATGGTTGCATAAAAATCAAGTGTGAACACCACCAGATATCTGCCTGAATGTTAAGATTTTCAGTGCATTCATCAAGTACGCAAGTCTGAATTCTGAAGACAGCACATGTTACACTGTTCAAAGGATGCAGAGGAAAAAAGGTAAGCAGTGAGAGAAGTATATTGAGGAAATGTACACCAGTGTTTCCCAAGGGCTTGTTTAGAAAGCGTAGGTAGTACGAATGGTTAGTCAGAAACACCAAGTAAAGTTCTTTTGGGAAGAAGACAGAAATTAAAGCAATTTTACATCTAACTGTGGAACTGCATTTGAAGCCTCTTCACAGAGGCTGTCATTTAAAACTATGTAGTGTGATACTTGAACTTGCAGTTCAAATGGTAAAACGTGCAAGTGATGGAACAGCAGCAGTAAAAGCCTGACTGACTTATTTATTTATAACCGTATCAGTTCACCAGTTTCAGTCACCTAACTAACTTAAACCAGAAATTATTTCCATGTGACACATTTTAGTAGCCTAATTCAGCAGGGAAACCATGAAATGCATCACTAAAATAATAAACATCAACTTTTTTATTTTGAAAAGGCAGAAGTTCACAATTGTGGTTAGTTAGTTTAAAAGTCAGGTAACTAATTTTATTGCCACTCAGCTACTTTGGGAAAACAGAAAAGAAAAAAAAAAAAGTAATAAAAAAACCCACCACCCCACACTTTGGCCAATTATGCATATTGGGTTGGATTTTAAAATATTCAGAAAATACTGTTTAGGTTCTCTATAAAAACACCTAGTACAACCTCACTTCAAAATAAGATTAGATCAAACCTAAAGGAAAGGGAAAAGCTGCAATGCTAGTAACAACTCAAGTGTTAGAGCAACAGGAATTCAGGTGGACGACATTAAAGTAGTGTGGAGAGTTTAAATTTATTAAACCTTATTAGTTAGTAATAACAGCAACAGAGCAACCTACCAAATTCAACAGCCCTGTCAAACTCCTGTGCCTGCACATCATTTGTTAAACATAGACACTACGTGAAAACATCAAGTTAAAGCTTGTTCACTGTTAGCAGCGCATCAGAAACTAAGCAAAAGCAGGGGGTGGGATAGATAAACGCTATTCACAATATCCTCTGTTGAGTCAAAGCGTGCAGTTAGTGTACACCCTCTGACATGGACCCGGAACAAAGATATTTAGAAGACATTTATGCACACAAACACTAAAGTATTCACCTCACAGGACTAAACATATTATATAGCAACAATTAAATCCACTCCAGCATAATCCAAGATAACCACACGGTGTTAACAACTCAGTGCAAGAAGTCTGAAAACGAATGCGGCCTGAATTTTGTCAAAGGAGCTCTGGGAGACAACAGAGACATTTTCCAAGTGCTCCACTAAGACAGGTTTCAGTAAACACATCCAAAATCAAAGCAACTAAAATCACTTGCCACCTAAAAAATGTACTACTGTATGTCATAAAATGAAAACAGAAGCCAGTTATAAAGATTAAAACACCACACTATGAGATATGCCTAAAACTACACGATATCCACGTACCTTTGTAAAGCACCTTTGCCATTACTACGACACATAAAATAGAACCACCAACACAAAAGAGTAGTCATAAAGAAAAGACAGACCTTCAGTGGATTTCTGATGGGAATGTGCTGAAGTGCAATACCACATTTTCAAAAAATATTAGGGGGTCTTACACTGGTAAGACCAGTTCATCCTGCCTCTTACTGGAAAACTGGAGGCAGGAGAGACTGGCTGCAAACACTAAGACAGAGAGAATACCAGGGACTGCACACGTGTTCCTACTCTGTGCTTTCACGGCTAGGTACGCAACAGCTACCTAAGCCACATTTAAGTATATGCCTCAATTCTAAATCTGTTGTGATGCTTTGTATAAACATCACCAACATTAGATTTTACCATGTACGTGTGTACTGTAAAACAGTATAAGTAAGAACTTACTGCAGATGTTTTCTATACATGCAGAATTACACAGAACTGACATTACCTCATTAAAACTACCATGCTCTCTCATGCAACACACATAAAATGAGTCAGTGTCAAGCCCTGTAGCACTTTAAATGCCAACAAAGCTTAGGCACTGAAATGTATTCCACTTCTAAGAAACATGTCACAGGGAATTCTTACAGACTGCGAACATCAACTTTCCAAAGTGAGGTCTGCTACTGCTAATCCCTCCAGATCAAGAGGGATTACATTATTATATTTGTTTATTATTGTTTATTCAGAGGGTTTCTCCCTTAAAAAAAGCATTAGTAAAATACTAGCAAGAAGTGAAAATAAAACAGTATGTGCTGCGCAAAGCAGCCAAAAGACCACCTCGGGATTTGAGGGTTTGCAAAGCTTCCACACCACATGTAACTCTTTTTTCTTTTTTTTTTTTTTTTAAACAGTGGTTTTGTTTTGTTAGAAGAAACAAGAAGGTTTATAAAGTGATTTTCACACGGTTTCAAGACACATCTTTTATGGCAGCTATTACTTCCACTCATTTTCCAAATGGACTCCTACAGTCCTTACAGGTCTATCTTTGGCAACCAGCATTTTATGTGTTCCCTAGGAAGCAGGTTATAGGCCTCAGCTTACCATTATTTTTGTAAGGTAACTTACTATTCAAAGTTACGATACAACTCAGTCCAGAACACACAGACGGGACAATAAAACTAGTTGCAACATAAGTCTTGAGACATTTTGGGTTTTGTCTTTTAATGCTTAATGGAAAACATTTACCAGGTGCAAGCAGCACAAAACGTAAAACTCCTTAAACATTGCATTGCCCGGTGTTGACAAACACCTTATGATAAAAGTCAGGAAGCAGAATGGTGTCAATAAATAAGCCTGCTTCAGAAATTAATGCCTTAGCCCCCAAACTAACAGTAATCTTTTTTAAGGCAAGCTGAGATGTATTATTGCTGCTAACAACACAAGACCTCAGTGAGCGTGCGTTCAGCCTTGTCTGCTCACAGGCAATCACTCCCCGTCGCTTGCACTGGAGCGAGAGCACCTCCAGCCACACTTCGTGCTGCCTCCTATTTTCACGACCTAGTCTTCTATTTACTGAAGACGTATTCAGGGCGCATGACGGTATTTAAGTAAACTCAACTCCATTCCTCCACCAAACCTAATCCCTCAGATTTTTCACAACTGGTTCTCAATCCCAGCGCCGTGCCCAATTCAGCGCGTTTCGCTTCATTCTCAAAAAAGCCGTTCGGCTGCGTGAGAAAGGAAATAAATGGGTTGCATCCGAATTGTATGAATGTATTTTGATACCCCTTCAGGAAGCCGCTGCACATCCTGTTTCTCCTCCTCGCTTTGAAGTCCTCCCGAGCCGCACCACACGATCTGTTTTCCTCCCCGGCCCCTCCTCCCCAGCTCATCCCCCAGTTTCCCACGTTACTGAACGTACAGGTATTTTTAGTCGGCACTTCCTAACCACCAAAATAAAGTCACCGGCCCCTCTCTCAGCCTCCCGCTCACACGCACACAGGCTACACAAAGGAACAGAAGCATTAATGACCGTTTCCCGAAGGGCCCTCTACCACCAACTTCCTGCACATCAATAATTTCGCAATTTCTGCTTGACAAACAGACTCCGATGCCCGAGGTCCGGACGGGAGGGGGCATTTCTGCTCGCCCGCTGCCTCAAGGAAGCCCTCGGAGCAACGGGTGCTGCCCAGCCGCCGCGGGGCTCCAGCGGCCCCGCCGCATCCCTCCCTCACGCCCTCACGCCCGCCCCCGAGGCCGCGTAGACCCCGGCCCGGCCCCGCCCGCCCCCGCCAGCACGTGCCGGCCGCGCCCGCCACAAAGCCCCTTCCCGGCGCCGCCGCGGCGCGGCCCGGACCCGCCCGCCCACCCGGCGGGGCTCTCCTCCCCGCCCGCCGCGGGGGGCACCACCGTGAGGAGCCGCTGCCCCCTCGGCACCGCCCCGCGGCCTCAACGGCCGCCGCGCGAGCGCCCGCTCGCCCGCCCCGCCGCGGGGAAGGAGCGGGAGCGGCGGCGGCCCGCGCCGCGGAGCCAGGGCGGGAGCGGACACCCGGGAGCGGGCACCTGAGGGCGGCCCCGCTCGCACCCAGCCCGGCCCGGCCCGGCCGCAGTCGCCCCACTGACAGATCTTCCCCCGGAGGTTCTGCAGCACTCGCACCTCGTCGCCGCCGTCCCCGGCCGCCATCGCGCCAGCGCCGCCGCCTGCGCAGTGCAGCGCGCCGCGGGGGGAAGGGAGCGGCCCGGCCCGGCCCCGCCACCCGCCCCGCGCCGCCGCCGCCCCGCCCCCGCCGGCCGCCGCCCTCGGGGGGCACCCGAGATCCAAGCGGCGGCGGCGGGCGGCGACCGGCGGCCGGGCCCGGGCCGCTGCGGCGGGGCCGAGGGGTTTGAGCTGCCCTGCCGCTGTTGCTGCTTCGCTCGGCGCCCGGTGGTCTCGGCCGCTTCCACAGCCTGCCTTGCCCGGGCTGCCCCTCGGCGTACCGCTCGCAGGGGCCGCGGGGCCGCCCCTGCCGGGCACGTTAAACGCTGGTATTCACCGTAGCGGTACCCGCTGCACTACACGGCTGAAAGGAGCGACGGAGCCGGGTGCTTTGATTTCTGCCGGGTCTCTCTGAAAAGCACGCCACGGCTGCTGTTGAATCTTTCTCTGGCTGTCACTTGTTTCCGTTTGCCTGTGCAGCCACGTAAAAGTGCCATAAAACGTAGGAAACGGTTCAGCTGCGAGCGGTGGTGAGCAATGCCTCGCTCGCCGGAGTCCCGAGACACCTCAGGCTGTTCGCAGGCGAGAGGTAAAGCGCAGCAGCAGCCCGCCTCCATCGAGGATTAAAGGGTGTTTGCATCGCGTTTTGTACCGATGTTTCGTGAAGGTTAGGGATCCTGATGTGAAGCCCTCTGGGATCTTGCTTACGCCTGGATTTCGCCCCGGTCCCACATCGGTGGCGGTCGCCTGTCTCGGCTCCACCCGATCCGCCCTGCCGCCAGCTGCGGGGGCTGGGTCCCGCTGGGGGGGTGCGCGCCAAGGGTACATCAGCCCCCAGGCCCTGCAGGCACCGAGTCTCATGAAGGCCTCTAGTGACTGACGTATCCTAAACCAGAGGTAGCTCAGTGGGCTAAAGCTGGTTTAGAATGCGGTAGAGGACTGTTATTCTTCACTTAACACCTAGAAAGCCCTCTTCAGCCTGTCCCGTTAAAGCAAAGGGAAGTTTGGAAAGTTTCAGGCCAGCGTCTGTCATTTGTCTCTAACTGAAGTCCTCTGCCCTGGTGCTCTGACCATTTTTTATTTCTCCCACACGTATCTTGCTGCATTTATGATGATACAGCATCAAGCCATATAAGCTGTCAGGCACTGCTGTGCCTCATTCCTTGGTGGCTTTTCCTGCACTCAACTTCTCCCCTGCTGCTCCCTGGGCAGCAGTGAGGTTCCTTCCTCATCCCCATGCTCCACGTTGTGGCTGGGGGAGGAGAGGCATGTGCTTAAAGGTGTCGGGCAGGGGGCTGGCAGGGAATAAGCTGCTTCATCACACCCATTAACAGGTGTATTTGTATGCATGCAAAACCCAAATCTGCACAAAGACACGAGTTTGCATAAGCTGAATTTTAACCTGTTAGAAATGAGAGGCTCCTCTACAGTACAAATTGAGGGCCTGAAGATCCACAGTTGGGTATCTGTGGCTGGTGAACTGATGCTAACCCGGGCAGTCAGAGCTTTGATCTGAGAAATGTAGCAGGGTAGCACTCTGAGAATGAAGCTGTATGCTTAAACTGTGGGTTGCAATATTTTAAAAGTTAGATTGTGTGACTCCCGTTCTTCCATGCTCTCTCAAAAGTTATTATTACAGTTGGAGTTTACTGATTACTGTTTAAATTGGCATCAGCTTCCTTCAAAGCACAAACCTCCTATCAACATTATCAGTGCAACTTTAGTTTGTCTGATTCTTGACGCTCCATTTTTTTTTCTAAGTGCCTTCTTTTAATCTAAGGTACTATATTCAGAATCTTGTTTCAATTGTGTAACATTCATTTTTGGCCTCTCTTTAAGTTACATTTTAGGAGCATCTCTATGACAGGTGGGTCTGTTCAGCTAAAGACATAGTTAAGAAAAACACTAGTGTGCTAAATTGCACACTTGGGGGAAAGATTTCTTCATTTAACACTGAGGACATAAGCAGGGGGATCTTGGCTCGTGTGAGATAACCTTTTATGTCAGCCAAGGTGTTGAATTGTCCGTGACAACCGCTGTACTACGGGAGTTTAGAACAAATAAAAGTTATGACGACGCTTACTTCATATGCTTCTGCCTGTAGTTTAGCTGTGTCATCTCATTTCACAGAACACAGCAGTATCATTCAGTATATCTGTTCTAATTTTGGGCGTATCATAAATGAAGATTGGCTAACATTTTGTTTAGATGCACAGACTTTAGGATGATCCACTCGTCCTTTTAATTAGCATTTGAAATAGAGAAAAATGTATTTGTTACATGTAGCAAACTTTAAACTTTTTTGTTCAGTTATATATCTCTCCTGAGGACCATCCCAAAATGACCTGCATAATTTAGCTTAAATTTAATTTTTAATGCAAGCTACAGACTAGTGACACCTAGCTGAAGGGGGAAGTTCTTTGAATATGCAAAATTGTCTATTTTGTATGCATCTTTGTACTTCCTTATGCAATTAAATATTTGCATTCTGAACTATGTTTCTTGATTGGACTCCTAAAAGACTTGACATACAGTGTGTAAAATACACAATCTACACTGCAAGGTTACCATAAGAATTGGAAAGTATTTTTAAAGTTTCGGGTCTTCATGAAAACATGTCTAAGACATTGCAAAGTATTAAGCACAGTTCACCCGCCTTCCAAGGTCCTTTAAGACACTGAGCAGGTAGATTCTGTTCACCTCAGCATTGTGCTCGCCCATAATGGTACGATGCCAGGAGATACCATCACTTCCCTTGAGCTCTGGCGTATTCTCAATTCACTGTTCTGACCTTAACAAAGTGAACGTTTGGTAACTGTCTTGCTTAATCTTCTAATGAAATAACTACTAGAAGATACGTATCTCTGGATTTTACAGATTATGTAAGTATTAACATAACTTAAAAAATTGAGAGACTTTCAGAAAAATAGGAAGATGTTATTTTAATTAAGCAAAAACAGAGTTATAATCACTCTTTCTAAAAATAAAATTAGACTCTTTATCAATCCTTAACATCTGCATTTAATATTTTCTTCTAAACAAAAATACAGATGCGATTATGTAGCAAATTACAGTCTTTGACAACATATAGTATTTACCTTCTCTTACACTTACTTTAATTCTAATTTGGTCATTGATACTCGACTCATTACTGCAACGTGTTACCTGTAGTAAAAGTGCCACAATTGAACTATAAACACGACATTGCCATCTTAAAACTGCTTTGCTATAAACTGTAGAGAATATACAGAGTTACAAAGTCATTGTGTTTTTATCAAAATATACAAACCCCCCCAAACCTAACACAAGCTATCAATATTTTTCTTATGAACTATACAGTTATATAAAATATTTGTAAAATTATCTTTATATTTATAAATATTCTACCTTATTTGCTTTGGTCTATAATTATCATCATACAAGTCCACTTAGAAGTTATCTTTGCGTACTTTCTTTGAAACATCATCATACTTTTCTGTGTTTATTCTTCTACTATCCTTATTTAAATGGAACCAAAGCTGCCATGAAACCAAAATTTCTCAAGGGGTTCATAGCATTCACCAATGATAGAATAAATAAGTGGACTATATTATTACTTCAATCAATACTGTATTATCATTTCAATTGTAGTTTTATTGTACCCAAGGGGTTCATAGCATTCACCAATGATAGAATAAATAAGTGGACTATATTATTACTTCAATCAGTACTGCATTACCATTTCAATTGTAGTTTTATTGTACCCAAGCTATAGTTTCTTTTAAAATATTCAGAAGACGAAGTAAGTAAACAAACTGTGTACCATATTTGCACATAGAATGAAGTTGAGGTTCACTAACCTTTGTCCTGACTTAATGTTTTAACACTTCATAGAGAGGAACGTACATGACTAATTGGAAATGCAGATACAGTACAACACAGCCCTATCATATAAACTGCAACTTGTACACATACGCCCTTTGACTTTTTTAAAATCTCTTAATCTCAGTTAAAATTAAACACATTTTCACAAAATAATATTAATTGTAATAGTTCAGTGAGGTCTTTCAGAAGCCTGTTCTCCCGATTCTGAGCAAACTGTGAAGCCGAAAGGCTCACCATAACCCTTCAGAGTGGCAGGATGAGTGAGACAGGAAGGCCAACACTTCTTCCTCCAGCAACCCGCTCCAGGCACCTCTCTGCCATAGGCCCACTCTGTTGGGCTGAGGGATGCTGCAGCAATGCTTGCCTGGGGCGAGATGCTGGTACGGTTAGGGGGATCACCAAGAAGCGATGTACAAAGGTTAGATGTTGTATTTAAGGCATGGGGATGATGGGGAACCCCACAAACTGGCCCCATCCCTGCTTATACATAGGGGCTGCCTCAGGGACATATATGGAAGCAAGAATTTGAGTATTTACCTACTCCTCCCAAAACCAAAGTATTTATGGGGAGTTGCTCTGTTGTTTGTTGTCCAGGCATTATTCCAGGATGAGGAGGAAGACTCTGTCTAAATCTCCTCTTCTTTTGCTGAGAAGAATGGTATTTCTGAAAGACAGGAGTTGCAGACCCACCAGGAGGTGGACGTTTATATACAGGATTTCTTTAAGCTAGGCTGTTTCATAACAACAATTTTCTTTACAGACAAATGTACCTGAAAAGCTCTACCAGGCCGTTGACATTGGGATTTATGCAGTTTGGAAGACTGGCTATTTTGAGTTCCACTGAATCTTTATTAAATGTCTCAGAGATATCATAAATCTGGAATACTTCCCACACAAGCACTCAGACTTAACAGTTATTATGGTAACTACAAAACTGAATATGGAAAGGAAAAGAGGTTTAAACTCCTGAACGTGTTTTGTAAATGTTGAGTTACAGAAAAGCACGCCGGAACTGAACTGTACTTCAGCATACCCAAGTTCATGAAACACTTCCCACCCTTACTTTAGAATACACTAAATTACAATTATTTTGTTTATAAACACATTACTTTTTTGTTAAAAAATGCAATATATGGTTTCTGCAGCAAAAATTCCTTCTACAGAGTATACCATGAACCTACATTATTTATTTGCCTAGAATGGTTCTGACTCAAAAACAGCACTGTCAAATAGTTCAGTGACAAGTTTCCCATAATGCTAAGTAGAAGGGTTTTGGTTGGTCATACTTTTTTTTCTTTCTCTCTCTCTGTATGTTAGAAGTCTACTGTGGCAAAAGGATTTTGGGTATTTCACATTAAGTTTGTTTTATTGCAAATACTAGGTTTTCTTTTCTGTGTTATTTTTGACTTCTTTTGCATATATTGACCCATTCAGATGAAGAAATTTGATCTTAGTAAGTCATAGTAATTTGAGTGGAGACATTTCCCCATTCAGTGCATCTATATTATCTCCAATATATAGTTTTGGATTTTTTTTCTCTTTTGCACAACTGCCACTTAGAGTATAACTTCTGGAGTTACATTTTGTATATTTTTTACTTCACTTCCTTCTGAGCCAAGGAAATGTGGCTTTTCCAAAAGTTTAGTGCTTTCATTGCAAAACTGTTCTTTTCTATCTTGTGGACCTGGACTTTTGAATAGATGTTTCTTCTGGTGCATTCCCAGAGCAGCTGCTGTCTTGCAAATTTTGGGGCACTGAAAGCAAGCATATCCTTTTCCATTATGTTCACGTACATGTCTTTGCTCATGGTTCCTCTTGGTAGAAAGGTACAAGAAGCTCTGAAAGCAGAACTGACAGTGGTAGCGTTTTTCTCCAGTATGAATTCTTTCATGTATTTTGAGTGTTTCATTTAAAGTGAATGCCTTACTGCAATATTGGCAGACAAAGTCTTTGACACCCAGGTGAATACGTTCATGTTTCTGTAGATTTCCAGGAATTGAGAAACACTTACCACAGGTTTTGCAAGTGTAGGGCTTTTCCCCAGTGTGACACCTCATATGCATTTTTAAAGTGGATGGACTTTGAAATTGTTTTTGGCATAATTCACAAATGTAAGGCTTTGAAGTAGCTACATGCCAGTGTACATGTTCTTGATTTTCTGCAGTGGAAGATTGATCTCTTTCACAGAGCTCACAATGAAGATTTGGCATTTCTGCATTCTCTTCTTGACTGATTGCCTTTTCCTCAGGAGTGTTCCTGAGCGCATATTCTCGACTGCACGTGTTGTGGCTTTCCATAATGGTGTTCTTGCTTCCATGCTTCTTCCTCCATTTGGTCTTTTTCATTTTTCTTAGCTGTTTGGATTTCTTTTTTGGTTTGTAATTATAATAGGGTCTCCAGGGTTTATCACTAGAGTCCTGGTCACTTACGTCATCACACATTTCTGTCAGCTCCAGGCATTCTGAGCTATACAGCCTAGAGGGGCTTCTTTCTTTTATCTCTATTTCTGATTCCTCAATTAGATCGTCCTGTTTGGACTCATGTTTAGATTTTCGGCCCCTTTTACAAAACAGCTTAGATCCTAAGATATGTCTTTTCACAATAGCCTCATTACCAATTTTTACTGTTATTTGGCAAAGAGGTGCAACATTGCTGTCAGTAGATGTTCCAGGTAAGGCAGGCTTTGCAATGTACGTTTCAGTTTTACTTGACTCTTGGACAGTATTTGGCGTTTTGCTAGATGAACCTCCAGATCCTGTGACATGCTGCGTATCCTCAGTCACTTCTGCTCTGTTGTATAGCAGTGTTTTCTTTTTCTCCTTAATCGTTTTTGATTTTGTAACGCACTTCCCATAGTTATCTGACCCATATTTACAATCATCACTTACAGACTGACTTGGTAGATTATTTGAAGATTCTATCTTATTGTTTTCTACAGAAGTGACTGTCTTACTGTGCATTATTACTGACGAAACTCTGCTACTGTGCATTATAACAGAAGGTGCAGAACTGCTGTAACTGATGACAGAGGTTGAATTTTCATTCACATTAGTTAAAGACACAACTGAAGAGTCACATTCCTGAGAACCACAGTCATTTGCAGCAGTGGAAACTCTTTTTTCGGCTGTGAAAAAGTCCCTTTGCAGGTCGGAATTCAAGATACCTACTCCCCAAGAGGACGAATTCTGAGTATTCATGGAAGATGCCGTATCGTTACATGACGGTGTATCCAAGGCAAGAGTTCTGTTGTTTGCAATTATATTACTTTGAAAATTCAGTGGTGGTAGCTCAGAGCTAAGAGAACTCTGAATGAAACAGTTAGTAGAAGCAGTTTCATTAACCTGGCTACTTGTTTGAACATTTTCAAATGAAGAATTTCGGTAGGATTTATAAGGTAGCCGCCTGCATTTCATAGGTAAAAGTCGATAAAGTTTGTATGGGTACATACTTGGTTTTAAGCCTCCATTGGCTGTCTTTTTGTTTACTGAGAGACGATGGTCAATTGCATGGAAAGACTTCTGATGATTTTTTAGTATATAGTAAGTCATAAAAGTCTCCAGACAGAAAATGCACTGATACCGTCTTTCTCCAGTGTGCCAGATCTCATGTCTGGTGCGATATTCAGCTAATGCAAATACTTTATTGCAGAGTGACAAGGATATGTTCTTCTCCATGAATGTACATTTGCATGTCTTCGAAGGCTAGACAATGTTACATAACTGCGCTTGCAAACGATGCATGTATACAATATCTGCCCATCAACGACTTTAACCAAATGATCTGTTTCTGGTAAAGTGCAGTTTCCATTAGAATAATCAGTGATGCTGTTTTCAGACAATAGAGGCTCTGCATTTGCATATGAACTTCCATTTCTTCCATCCGTAGCAGTATAGTTATCTGCAAAATTTTGTTCGTTTCCACTATGAACCGGCAAGCTACTTGATCTCATGCAGACTTGTTCGTGACTTTCCAGTATATTTAGATTTCCAAATTGTTTGCTGCAGTATTTGCATATGAAGGTTTCCTGATGCTCTGAATGGAGCTGAAGATGAGTACTGAGTAACACCCTATCATTGAATGATTTTGCACAACAGTTACAGTTGTAAACAGGTGGAACAACAGTTGCCACGGATCCAGAGACATTAGCAGAACTGCTTTCCTCTTCTCTGGATAAATGGATATCTCCTGCTTTATTTTGAGGTTTCGGACAGGAAATAATTGTCTGATCAGTAACTGCTTCACGTTGAGCTTCTGTAGTGGTTACTGTAGAGGCCGGTACTTTTGCTATAGCAATGCCAGTACCCTGGGGCTTAAAGGCTGTTTTAGGAGTACTACACACTTGTTTTCCCGGCTGAATGAGTGGTGGGGCTTGGAGATTTTCATAGTGGTCTTCACCCATCTTGTATGAAGGGCTGCTGTCCTGTTCAAGAAAAGGTGTTCCTTGAAAAGTATCTCCCCCAGAAGAAACTGCATAGGAATGTTCGGCCAGCGTACTGGCTGGCTCAGCATCTTTGCAGACGTCGTTTCTATCGAGGCTGATGGGTGCTTGTATTGCCTCAGATACCTTTTTAAAGCTTGCCCTCAAATCAAGTGGAGAAAACAAAGTGTTTTCAGTTTCAAAAATTGAGAATGCATTTGTAATTCGTGGTCCATTTGTCACAGCTGAGTCTTCATGTCTCTTTTCATGTTTTTCCTCTTTGACAGTCCCTTTTTCATTAATACAGTATGCATAGGGGCAGGGGGAACTTGAAAAATTAACATCTGTAAGATCTTCTAGAAATGATATTCCTAGTTTTTTCCCTGCAGCTGCAAGGTCCGTTACAGTCTCCTGCCTCTTAACAACTACTGTGGAACTGTAGATGTAATTCAGTATTTCTGTAAACACTTCAGCTTTGAGATCATCTAACTCCAGTACATGACCTGAAATACAGATAGTACGACTCCAAAAAATGTTTTTAAAGTAAAGGCTTGAAGCTGCCAGCACATTACTATGGGCTTTAAATTTGGTATCTTCTACAATTATGGTGACATCACACAAAATACCCCGAATGCGCTGTTCATTTAAAATAGAAAGTACAGTGTCACTGTGGAAGTCGTCCTTGAGATCCTTTGAATGGGACATGACTGTCATCTACAAGAAAAAAGAAAAGAATGTAAATATATTTAGAAGGCATTTTTAATCTATTCCAGTTACAGATCAAGCTTATAGTCCTATATTTATTTTTCATATGTAATTTAACTTTTGAATTTTAAGAACGAGTAAAATTTTGTCATAGCATTTCAGGTTGAAGTCATCTTAGGTTCCCTCGTGCCAACAACACCGAAGGTAATCGATGTACAGATCAAGGATGCACCAGTAACTCCTCAGCAGGAGAGGGAGGATCTTCTCTGTCCCCGCACGGGTCTGTCGCCCACTCCGTGCCTTTCATCGGGGACCCCAGCCGCAGCTTTCTGTTGTGCCAGCGGGTGCAGGTGCATCTGCTCAGGTTCACACTGAATGACTCGCTGAACCCAGCATGTGGCTGAGGTATTTCGTAGACGTTAGGGGGAAGGCCGAACTGCTGTCATTCTGTGGATACCAAGGACACTGTTTTCTGGGGCTGTTTGTCAGACAATGACTTCACAACACCACTGCATTTGATCCCCTTATTAAGCTTATATTTAAAACAGGGATCAGAGATCCCATGCAATGAAGTTTCAGTTGCAGGATAAGACTTTATAAACAAATGAATGCACAAGCAACACAATTTTGTAAACAATAGTGGCGTACGTATAATACTATTTATATAAACAATATTATTTTTTTAATAGTGATTAAATTTTATTATTTAAAAAAGGGCTTCAGTTATAGTTTAGATTTATAGTGTTCATGCTTTATAATTTGATAGTGTGTTCTTAATTTCTACCAAATAATGAGATTTAATTGCAATAGTAAATACGGTTAAATAACTGCCAATTTATAATAATGAGGTTTAATGCTGGAAAAAAATGTTTAGATTAGCCAGGCTGTTACTGTATGAATACACTGCTTTATTTAATTGAGAAGAAAGATGCAAAATATGAATGAAAAATAGACTGAAAAAACGGATGAATTTGACCGTATGTATTCTGGAGAAAATCTCTACTTAACCAGATTATTTTTTTGTTTTGTTCAGATTCATATCTGTACCATATAATGAAGTTTGTTCCTTTTTTTCCATTTCCGAGTTGTGTTTTCAACTACTACTGCCCATTTTTATCTTCAAGTCACAAAGATATAGTTGTTCTGGCAATTACCAATCACTAAGACAGACCCTTTTCTTTCAGACTGTGGAATCAAAATGCACCTTAAAGAAAATGACCAACTACAGATATTTTGTAAGATAGGTTAAAATAGTACCATACTGTAGTGCTCTAACAAGTTAGGAATACCTTCTAAACATTCCATCTACTGCTCCAAACTTAAATGTTAAGCTTGAAAATGTTTATGACCATCCTTACCCTCAAATAGTTTACATTAAAAATGCCAGTATATTTATTAAGATGGGTTTGATTCAAAGGGTGAAATGAAGGTTTGACCCATATTCACTAAGCAAATAGCAATGGCCGTTTAGAACACATTGGCTCTCTCACCCAACCTAATTCTTTCTTAAAAATAGGGTCTTTATTACAAATTAAGTAATATGGGACATACACCCTTGCTCTGGCTAATCTAGTTACACTTTGGACACTTTATCACAAATCCACCAACTACTTCACTGCAAATCAAATTATACAAAAAACAATGATAACCTTACTGTGAAGACAAACACAATGTATTATGAAAAAAATCATAATTTGGTACATTATGGATGACACTTGGAAGTAAAAATTGTACCTTGCAGCATGGCCACTGTTTCTATCGGGAAGGTATTGTCTATGCAAATGGCCAAAACTTCTAATACAGTTTAATGGCTGAGAATTTTCAATGCACAGAATTCAGAAAAATCAAAATTGTGATTCACAAAAAATACCTCTGATGCTTATATATGCCACAGACGTCAGGAAATCAATTCATCAGTATAACTGTGACAGAAACATAGACTTATATCATTTGGATTATCTGGTCATTCACAGCAGCTCTAACATTGTTTTGTGCCTTTAAATCTTAAAATCATGATTTGTCATGTGCTTATTACACTTATTTGGCTTAAAATAAGAGATATTTATTCACTGGGAATGATAACCTGAAATTCTAAGTAGTTAGGTACGGTTGTCTGCTTTGGTTCGGTATCCGAAAACCAATACATAGTTGTAGATTGTTCTTGTCAGTATTCTTTCTGTAGAAGACTCGATATGCTAGAAACTCTTTCCTTCGAGCAAGCAGCCACTATCCCATAATTGATTCTTTTTCCTCATGACAATGTCTGAGATTACATCTGACTTGCTCATGTGATGTGGCATTAGAAACCAACTGTCAGACATCAAAAACATTTCACAACAGGAGCTATTGATAGAGTTATTTCCTGAGTATAGGAAATAAATGATGTCAACTCTACCTCCCAGTGAACTTGCCTGTGTTTTTTCTGTTTCTTTATTGGAGGCAGCTGGTTTTAGTTCAAAGACACATCATCTGACATACTGTTTGCTAAATATATCAGACTGCTACTTCTATACTAAGAGGCATTTATAAGCAAGGCCTACAAACCCAAAAGTTTTTAATAGAAGTCTTATTATTCAACTGGTTACTTCAAAATTCACCCTCCTAAGCAGAAAAGTATTTTCAGTTTCTACATGTGTGTACATGGACTGCCAATTTTTGTAGTCCTGGATGTTTTGGTATGCTCAGTAAAACACCAAACTAGATTCCTTGTGTAAAGATAGCAGAAACTATCATTTGCTATTTGAACATTTAATTTTTTTGCTGTGTGCTAAACCATCTGCTCTCTATCTCATTGGAAAGTTATACAGAAAAATTCCAGAGCAAATTGATTTTCAGAGCCAACACATTTTGCTTCTCTGTCTCAACCTACGCATTCCCCAAATAGTCCATTTATTCATGTGTGTAATGATTCTCTACTGCCTTTTATTTTACCTGCCTTGCTTCTTGCATTTGTGAAAAATGTGTCTGAAATGCTATAAAATCAGAATGCTCTACCTAGCACACACATAAATGGAATATTTTAGGAATATTTCACATTCCATTTGCAGTTCACACTGGAAAAGGAAAACCTGCTCTTCAGCTTCCAAGGGTGCTCTAAGATACACAAGAGACCAAGATACACAGAGATCAAACTTTTCAGATGTAGTATCATTAGTATTATTAAATATTTTCAGTGAAAACACTGGAAAGCCCATTTGGAATGTTACTATTCTTCTGTATGATTTCTATTATAGAATTATGGAAGAAATTCTAGTGTTATTTATAAAAGTTGCCCAAAACATATGTAAATACCATTTGACCTATTAAAGGTCAACAAAACTCTTCTGCCTACTAAGCCATCCTTTTTTGACACAAACATGTTATTTTGATACTTTTTACTCTCAATCCAGACATAAACAATTTCTTTGGAATCTGAACAGTACCTTTGCAGTATAACTTAATAGTCTTTGGTGCACCTACAGATAACTTTAGCTTCTGAACAGCAGAATTTTTGATTGGGAGTTACCTTGTTATTTGCAGATTTTCTGTGAAAACAGTAACAGATTTAACCTGTCATTAAAAGTTGTTCAATCACTTTGAGAAAGGCGAATTTAAATATTCATCTGAAACTTAAGATCAACAGGTTGATTAAACTATAATGCTATTTTTTTTTGACATTAGCATAATAGCATGCCAGGACAATAGTTATAAGTGAAAATAGGTAATATTAAAAGTTAAGGGAAAGATCAAAGATCGATGCATCCAAACACAAATTTGACTACTTACACCGCACAGATGACACTGCTAATTATAAATACTAAAGCAGCGAGCTCTCATGGACACTGCAGAGGGAAGAAGCTACTGTCAATCTTTATATTAATATTACTTTGAAATAAACAAAGAGACCACAAGAAGTTTTACTGGCCAATGAATACCAAATATAACAAATGTAAATTTTTTATTACCAAAGAAGAACTGTTGCGATCTAGGAATATTGCTTTTAACTTTTGTTAAACTTTTGAAATCCACTGCCAGGCAAGTGTACCCCATTACATACAAGAAGATTCTTTTATTCCACTTCTGTCACCTAAATTTGAAAGACAAGCTAGTGGCATCAACAAAAAACCCCAAACATTAGGGCTAGTACCCTGGCAAACTAAAAAACCAGCAAGATACTTAACAACTGTAATAAAGGTTCTCTCTGTTTTCTTATTCCACGCATTTTTACTGGGATTTTAAAGATGCTAGTATTTCCTGGTACTTACCAATGTGACATCATGTTTCTGCAGTTCACTCCATAATTTTCTTACGTTCAGTTTCATTCCACTCTATTAACATGCTTTGAAGGCTATCTCTCTTTGGTTCCTGGCCTGTTTTCCCAACTGAGAAGGCACACGCATCTGTATCTAGCTCTCCTAAAGGGCACTGTTTTGTTCTAGAGCAGAAATAGGGCTAAGCATCACAAACAAAGCAAAACCCAAACAAAACCAAGCGCACACACGCCACATCCACCCCACCTTTACTATCCTGATCCTTGCCCACCTGGAAACCTACTGCCCAACCATCACTTTTGCGAC
Source organism: Gorsachius magnificus (assembly GCA_034008185.1). Classification (NCBI taxonomy): domain Eukaryota; kingdom Metazoa; phylum Chordata; class Aves; order Pelecaniformes; family Ardeidae; genus Gorsachius; species Gorsachius magnificus. The sequence goes on along the minus strand of CM067087.1, from coordinate 31,506,118 downwards.
AGTAGCTCAGTTTTTTACGGAATCACTTCACCAGTCCCATCTGGGCAGTATGGCCACGCAGGGCTGCCTCGACCAGGGGCCCTTCAGTCTCCTTACAACCTCAGGCATGCAGGCAAACTTTAATGATGGCTAATTATGTTTAATAGCTTGCAGCGGCATGTAGCTTAGTGCTCCAGTCTAAATAGCTACACATTATTTCTACAAGTACATTTATACTTTTTTCTCTTTCAGACTCTCGCTGCTTGCATCCTTCCCTGTTAATATAGAATACTTATGTTTTGTATTTGTTCTAGCCTCATAAGCATTATAGACGTTAGATCATTGTTTTCAGCCTTGCACTGTTTCCTCTAACTTTTAATTCAGACACCTGGGGGGGGGAGGTGGAATTTAGGATAAGAATATTATGTTAGCATTAGCAGATCTCTGAAGCCACCAGATGAACCGTTCTCTCAGGGCCGTAATTATTTTCCTATTATTAGCGTCCCTAACTCATTCTCTCACTTCCTGCTTTACACTTGCTATGACCATTTCTCATCACATGGAAAACAGCCTTTAAAACCCCATAACGCTTGTTATTAAGTGATGTTTCTCAGTTTGAAAGCCGAAGCGAGTCCTGTCTCCGTGACGGGGCACGCTGTAACTGATCTGACGCTAAAAATTATTTTTTAAAAAATACACCTCCCGCTGCACGCCCGGTTCCTTCCGACACCAGAAGGCTTCGCCCTTCTGTCCCCCTCCTCGCGGCTGCTGGTGCCGAGCGGGGCTGCGGCCTCCCCGCGGGGTCGGCGGGCGGCTCCGCCGTTCGCCCACACGGTGGAGCTGGACGCGCGCGGTACAAGCCCCGTCCCCCTTTCTTATTAAAGCAAGATACGAAATAAAGGCTTCTAACAACGACATTAAACGTGAAGCGCTACTGCAGCGTTCAAATGCGACCGCCTCGTCATCCCGCACGAAATTACATAAAAGACAAGCCCCTGATGCGGCCTGTTGTAACGTCAGTGTTACTTGTCCGTCTTAAAACGGAGCCTCTTGAGACATCAAACGCTTGGCAACCCGTCAGCTGCAGATAACTTGAAGACGCTTCCTGTTTATGGGTAATAACTCTGCTCTGGGCTAAATCAAATCTCTAGCCGAGGAAGCAACGCGCATTAACCTGCAATATGATTTTTTTTTTCCCAGCAGCAACAGCAACGCTTACGCAATTTCACGCTCGAATGTAGAATTAACTCACATGTTTTTGAGCTACCTGGCGAGTAAAAGCATGTCTGTGGGGTTCTCGCTAGCAGGGAGGCAGCCGGCCGCAGCAGCTCAGCGGGACGGTGCGCGGGGTGACGTGACAGGTGCCATCTTCCCGCCAGCCGCGCCGCAGCGCGGGCCCCGCTGACGGCGGCGGGACGGGGCAGCAGCCATTTTGCTCCGATAATCCCCGCCGTCAGACTTGCCTGTAGGTTGTGAAACGCAGGCTGGTCCCAGCGCCCCGGCTCCCCTTCGTCGTCGTCTACTGACTGCCACGTTATTTTTTCGTCCCTCTGTTTTACAGCAAATGATTTGTGCTTAATTACCACAGCCAGCTGGGATATTTAGCGTATCAGCCAAGTTGTTTATATGCAAGGACTGTAAATTTAGAAATATGAGGAAATGCAGCGTTCCCTACGTCCAGCCCCTCGCTCCGTGAGCATCAATGCAGTCCTGTCCCCATCGTTTAGAATTCCTCTTAAACCTAACAAAGGATTTTGATTGCCTTACTCCCCTTCAAACCCTTTCTCACACGAAGAAAGAGAAAGCATTTATGGAGGTACATAGCTCCGTGCCTAACTTCCGCAACTTCCCACTAAAAAGGAGAGATGAAATATTTCCCTGAAAAAAACATACCCGAAATAAATTGCATTTGGTTACTGCAGTATAGTGACATTTACCTTACTTTACTTATCCAATATTAATTACCTTTTTTTTAGCATATATAGAAACTCATACAGTATCAGGAGGATGTTTATTTTAAGCAGTAGTCTTATTCTCTAATTTCAGTCTTTTCAGATGATTACTCTCTCAAGAAACAAGCACAACTATGCCATTAGTGCTTCAGAAGCACTGACAAATGCTTACCTAGATAAAGAAGGAAGTAGCTTGATTTCATTTAGCCAGATCCTCCAATATATTTGGTACAGTCTTCCCATATAATCTCTCTCTCTCTGTGTGCCTCTCACTTTAAAATAGTCAGCAAAACCTGTTTTCCCAGGTACTTGGAATCATGAAGCTAAGAGAAAAACTGGTCTTTCAGACAGGTAGAAAACACTTGTTAGACAATGGGCAATTTGCTTTTGTCTTAAAGCTTCCTTGAAAATACTAATTTTGCCCAAGGCTAATCTGGGTTTATTTTTTACAAGCTATTTGTGTGAGCTTTTACTGGACAGTTAACTTTGTTTTCGAATCCTAAGCCTATGAAGCACTGAATGATAGCCACTGATTAATTTTTAAAAAAAAAATAAATCCAGAAGCACAAACTATTTCATGATTGTGACCCTTGACAGGCCTGGACATTAGAGCATTGCTACAGCCCCTTCATGATAAATGCTGCTTATCATCTGAGGAAACTATTCAATATCAACATGAGATATACTATCTATTATAAGGAGGGAAGGTCTTTTTTTCCAGCATTCTGTCTTGGAACTATCATATGCTTTCCTGGTTGCTTAAAACATACGGGAAGAAACTCTTTCTTGTCAGGGAATTGTCATCGTTCCAGTGGCTGATCTATACATACACAATCCACATTGTAAGATCGTCTTAGCAATACTAACATCTCTGTGGAGAGCTTAATTACTGCTTCTGGATCACTGGAATTATTATAAATAAGTTCAGCTACTGAAGCAATGAGTATCTTTTTGCTTAGGACTCTCCGCTACCAAAACACCATCTTTCATCTCGTGACAAACTAGCTGTTCTTATCAGTATTCTTATGGGAGGTGGAACAAATAGTTGAAGAACACAGCAGTAGTGACTGCAAAAGCAAAGTGTGTCCCAAAGTTTTCACAACCTTCTTTTTTATTCCAACCTGAGTAGCAAAGTTTTATACTCACAAGTAGGTTACTTTTAATTTTGGACTTTGTCTATTGCTTATTTACTATTGTTTCTTTATTATAGTTTAGGTGTGTATACATATATTAATATGTATTAATGAAGATTTCTGACACAAGTACTGTAAGAAGTATTTGTCACAAGTGTGTTGTCAGTAACAATACAATAATATGGATTAAATTAAACCTGTTGTAATCCTTTAAAAGAAATAAATGCATTACTGAACAACAATAAATACAAGCATCTTTTTACATTACATGAAACAAATTTAAGGAAGATTAGGTTATGAATTCCCCCTAAATCTTAATTAAAATTGATTATTTTAAATTGTTTTGAAAATCAGCTGCATAACCATCATTTGTATAGTAGATACCCCCAACTTGGAGACAATTTATTTGTACTTGACTACTTGATGCTCTGGCAGTCTTAATATCTATAGACAATATAACAGATTTGGAGAAAACTGACTCATCTTTTTTCTTTCTTTCTCTTTTTTTAATTGATAGGGTGTTTTCTTAAGACAACTTCAGCTTATCCACTAAAAAAAAAAATCACCTTTTCTGTGACTAGTACTGCAATTAAAGGTACTAATTTCCATATATATATATATATATATATATATATAAAATCTGAGCTATTTGGAATTCAGTCCCATCAGCTCCTTGTGTATTAAAAATATTCTTAGAGTAAGAAATTCTTTATAAGGCCATCTTGGCTGTACCTCAGATTCTACATTCTCACTATAATGTTTCATGTAAAACCAATTGCATGCAAAGAAAATGGAGGAACTGGTGCTGCACTCAAACCTACGTGAATGGATTACACTGACATCCGTGGTCGGACAAGACTTATCTGCAGCTGCAGTCCTGATTTCAGGGTGTAAGCCACAATACAAATTATATACTTCAAAACCAGCAATTTTCTAGTAGACGTGTATCAATTGCCATTAAACATATAAATGATTACACATAACATCACACAAATACTATGTTCTTTTTAAACAGAAGTCCAAGTAGTTTAGCAGTGGATTACTTTTTATATGGTGAAATTGCAAGGTATAGAGAAAATTGTCAGCAAACTTTTACTTCTTTGAAAAGTATAAAACAGTTACAAGGTTACTGAAGTGATGGTGTTTGGATGCTTTGCTGAAGTCTGATCTCACTTCTGCAACTCACGGCACGTGGTATTCTTTCCTTAAGAGTATTTCAGACTGCCTAGGGAAGAAAGTTCCAATGTTCCACTCTAGACAAGCAGTTTCAGTTCTTAAACAGCAGGAAACAACATATATAGCATTACCAACTCCAGCAAATTCCTCACGAGTGACAGGATTTTGGCCAGGGCTTGACTGATTTCCTTCTCGGTGCCTAGACCAGGCCAGCCTATCCATGAGAAAAAATGCTTGGATGGACTGTCATCTTAATTGCTGTCACTGCTGAGGTCAAAGCAGCCAGTGATGCTGCTGAGGAGAAAAACACAGCTCCTCTTCACCCCTCAGGCAGACCAACACTTCACTCAGAAGTGGGGCGCAACAATGACTCAGCAGCCCAAAGCGGCTTCACTCCCCTTTCTGTTCCATGAGAAAGGGAAAGAGCTCCTTTGTGTAACCTTTCTCCTCTCCTCAAGCATCAAGTGGAGGGAGAGGAAGGGAGAAGGAGCACAGTTACAGAGACCTGCAGCAGCTGCCTGCTCCTCCAAGTCTGGTTGAGAGGAGAGAAGCCTGGCAGAACTCATTTTGCTCTCAAACTGTGCAAGCTGTGCCTGTGCACCGAAGGAAGTCTTTCTCCAACGTATGTTGCCTTCTTACAATCTAAGCGTGGCCTAATCTGAGTCCCGTTAACACTAAACAGAACGCATACAAGCCATTTTTAAAAGTATAATGATACCTTTGTCTTTCCACCAGTCTGAAAAAGAAAACGAAGCCACAAGAGTATCTGACATGAATTCAAATTCTTTTGCACAAAATATAAAAGCTTATGTTGTACTGCTACTAAGAATCAGCTGACTTTACATCTTGCTGTCTCTGAACAGTCTCAGTATTATTTTCCATTTAAGTCTTTAATTTTTTTTATGTGCTGCTGACAAGCCACTTTCTAGCCTCCTACACTTCTGGGCCATATCACAATCCTTAGCTAGCACAGATCAATTGCAATCATGAAGCTATGTTTACAGACTGAGTGACAACAACAGACATTTTTCTGTTGTTGACTGTTGTCAAATGTAGTAATTTATATATTTGAATATCTTTAAACAAAAGTAGCAAATTAAACATACAAATTTTGTTTATTTTGAACAATTAGTATGTGCTATTCTGTTCCCCATTTAGTTACCAGAAAGACAAAATAAAAGTAGTTGAACCCAGCCTCTCATTTTCCACTTTTCATTTTATATACAGATGAATACCTTAAGAAAGGCCAAAAATAACCTGTACATAAACTTGCTGGTCAATAAACAAATTTGTCAAAACTGATCTTATATATCTGAGCTTCTTTTAAATCCAGGAATATAAACCAAAATAGTACTATACAAACACCTTGCACAAAAAGCACCAGTACTGTCTAAATGCTACATCCAAATCTTATTCTCAAAGTCCCTGAACAACTGCCATTTTGACTACTTCTACAGCTTTTTCTCTCTGCCCTGCTGCCTTTTTCTGTTGTTGTTAGAAGACAACGCTTGGTCCACAAGCAACACCAGTTTCATTTTTATTTAATGGCTTTCGTTTGTCGCTGTGTAAAACAGTACAATCATACTTGCTTCTGAATGCTGGTGCAAGATTCAAATTTAGAATGCCTGAGCATTTCTGAAAGACACCATAAGCCTTCATTTCCATCCATATTTTGTCTTAAAGCAGTGCTATAAGTATTCAGAATCTTGGAGAAAGGGTTCAATTTGCAGACCAAGCCTACCGTGCCAATTTTGTCCAGTTATTGCAGGCCCAATTTAAAGCACAATGAAAAATCACACAAGGTATTTCCACTGAAAACATGAGGTTTTTAGGCTAAAACCTTTGAGTATTAAGAATCCACACTGGGTCATGCCCAGAAATCTTTTTATATGGTGATTTTCAAGATGCATGCATTATTGTGAGCACATGGTATGTAAATGCATTGGGCTGCTTAATAAGCATTCACTGACACACATCTGCAGCTTTGCTAATGTACCTTTTATTCGTATGTGGTTGCCAAGGAAACAGGTTATGGCCCAGTATTCTACCTAAAATATACCGAGCAAGTGTTCTATGATAATTTACTTAAAATAGGTACAACTTAGATTTTGTAGCCCATTGCTTCTGTAAATCTAGGTAACTTGAATTTATCTAATTTTAATGTTTCCCCGATTAGTTTAAACCATCAATGCCATCTTATTGTCTCTGAAAATCCATTACCATTTTCTACATCATACAATATTGTGTATTAAAAGTAAACTTAACTACAGAAAACATTGAGATATTTAAGAATTGAAAAGGTTGTTTGTTTTTGTTTCAAATTCGGTTGCTTATCTTGTATTTTGCCTTAGTTACTTATTTCTGTTTACGAGAAATCACAGCATTAATGACTGTGATGCAACAAATTGTTTCCTACACAAATTTGTGCATACGTTGCCACTGAAATCAATGAAACTACTCCCTTTCTATAACACAAATAATACTCTATGATACAAAGAACTACGTTCAAAATTAATGAATTAATCAGGATTTCACTCATTCTTTCATTCAAAACACACGTATCTCAAATCTAAAGCACAGATACCAGACATACTTATTTTAACCAAGATGACTATTGCACATTCACAGTGAGAAGAAAGGAAACTGCTAATATTTGAAAAAGCCATGCAAAATGTGACACACTTACCTTGAAATATCCTATTTATTACAATACTATACTTGCATTTACAAAGTGCTCTTTACAGCTCACGATTCAAGAGATTTTTTTACTACACCTGATTACGTAATGTATAAAGGTAGAGATTAGCCAGTTTTTGATGAACTATATACAGCTTAACCAAAACAACAGTATTAGAAATGGGCATTTGCACTAAGAGAGTTCCTTTACCTTCATTATATGGCACAGATTTGTAATGGACTCTAGTGACTGGGATCCAGACTTCACAGAATTCTGCCAAGCTCAGGAGGTTTGCCTGCCTGCCAATATGTTTGGTTTGTACAGCTCATCGGAGGCTATAACAACCCGTTTCAAAGATCTGTTCTGCCTAATTTTGTTTGTCTGACCTCTATGGCAATAAAATTCCACAGGAGTGGAAAAAAACCCAAAATATTGACATGAAGGGAACTGGAAAAAAACCAAACATGTAAAGCAGTGGTTTTAAAGTGTTAAATACTTCAGCACTATTTCTCTGAGAGTTTTAAAGATATTTTAGTTTGCTATAATCACCCCATAAACTTACCCACCTAAAATCAGGTTGTTCTTCTGTTAGAGTCTTTTAAAAGTGGTATCGACAGGTATTTTCGGCAAAACCATCTCAGTAATTTTTCTGAACTCTGTGGCTACTGTGTATCAGCCTGCAAAGGGGAAAATCCAAATTTAATGACTAAATTATTAGACAAGTACTAATTTCCAGATACATTGTGTAACTCATCTAAATTTTCCCTGGAATGCTGTAGGACTCCAAATCTACATCTGGGAGGCTGACAACATACCAGCAATAAACCAGTACCAGTAACCAAACTATTGTGAATACTGCTTCTGCCCGCATTGTTTTATCATGATTTAACCTCTGTAGTGCAAACTGGACATAATGTTTCATACTATGTTCTAGAAAGGTAAGGATGTTTTTAAGTTTAAAATAAACCATTGGGATCACTGGAAAAATTAGACTAAAACCAATCCTTGGCTCTACTTCCCTTACCCCATCTCAACTATGTCCAAATTATTCCTCACACATTTACCTAATAAGATATAAAATAATGGAGGCTTCACAGCTTCCTCGGTTAGTCTGGTCCTGAGTTTCACAAGGTAAAGTCAGTGGAAAACAAATGTATTTTAAGATTAGCTTCACAGTTTGCCAGTTTAGAAATCAAATCATGGCACAGGGAGAAACAATCATCATTACTAGTCAGCTCCCTTGATTCCACATAAACTGCTGAAACCAATTACAATTTATCTTTTATCTTAAAAGCCTCCATGTTTTTTTGCAGTCTTTCAAAAGGCCTTTTCTTGCTCCTCTTTCCATTCTGCCACTTTTCTTTTGGTCTCTTTTGTCACAGATATCGTCACAGTATCTGTGATAGACATTTCTAGGCAACTTGTTCTCTGGAATACGCTTCCTGTATCTCTCTGCTTAAATGATTATTCATCGTTGTCAAGCATCCTGGCTTTATGTTATTATGTATCAAACATCCTAATAAGGTTATCATGTAATAATGTTAAAATTATTCAGAACAGGGCTTTGTTTCAAAGCTACTAAACAAAATTAAATTGTTCCATAGAGCAACTGCACAATCTTACACATAAGGCCTTGTGACTCAGCTAATAGGCATTTATGTAGCAGCAATTAAGAATAGATAGATCCATCTTCTGTTTGCAAATATACCGCATACTTTTATAAATAACATTATACAGGAACTATAGGATCCATTACTTTGGCTTTAAAAGGTAAGAAAGTGAGCTAACTATTTTTTTGTTGGTTGAGCTAGTACATTTTTAGTCTATCTCGATTTGATTAAGTATTCTATAGCTCACATCTGCCCATAACAAAGGCTAGAATGAAAGAGAATTGCATTAAGCCATTATTACTATTTGAAATACCAATAAAGTCATATTCATAAATAACTGAAATATTCTCATGAATGGGAAGCTTAAACATCCCATTTGGAGGAATCCAGCAGTAGAAGATCTTATCAAAGCTAAAGAACTCCCAAATTTGATAATACTAGAATTCAAACGCAATATTACACATCATAAAGCCCTTTCAAAACATAATAAAGCCATTCACATGATAAAGTACAACAAACATTAGATGCCCCAAAAGGGTTAATTGGTACCTGTTCGTTACTACCAGAGTCTGATAGTCTGACAAATATCATTTGAACACAGATAGTTTCACACTGAAAGACCTGCAGTTTCAAATCAAAATGAAGTTTAGAGGCAGAAGTAACCTTCTTAATCAGAAAGGTCATTGAAAAGCAAGTAGGATAGTGTCTGAGTGAATTATTTTTAGTTTGATTTCATTTTTACTCATGCTTTGTATATATTTGCTGTTAGGCAGAAATGGAATTTGCATGGATAAAAGAATGCATTTAATTTATAAAAGGGAGGACTATCAACAATTAGACTGCTACAATAAAACTGAAAATAAAATAAAATAACCAATTCCCCCCCCAACAATAACATTTGCAGGCTATGCTGGAGGTGTGAAAAACTGCACCTGCTCCTACATGCCCCGGTTAGCCCCCTTAGCCAGAGAGAATAAAATGGATGAAGTTTACACGAGATTTCCTATGGCACCCCTGGCTATAACATTCTGACACTGCATTAGCTAGATGCAACTACCATTAAAATACATACAGCAACACACGTATAATAGTCAAACTGGAAACAGCTTGCTAATTACTAGACTCCTCCTTAATAAATAAATCAGTTTCTTGAGCTAGAAGAAATTACCGTTCACAGGCTGCCCATGAGTTTTTCCAGACTCATGAAAGCACTTGAGTTCAGTCATATTAATTACAAGAGGACTTGCATCCCCTAACAATAGAGCAAATTTGCAAATGGATTTAAAACAAGCATAGCAAAGCATGCTTATGTAACAGAGCTACACTTTTTTTTTTAAATGCCTTGAGTGGGTATGTTTGAACACAAAGACATAATAAAAACAGTTTATCGCTAAGTGCCCCATCTTTTCTAAAGATAAACATCAACGGCAATAAATAGATTGCTTCTACATAGCATTTGCTCAGCAACTTCCTTTAAAAATAACCACACAAGAAATAAACAAAGAAATGCAATTTTGATAACTACATGTAATGGCACACTCCATATTAACATTTCAGACAGTAAAATAATCAGAAGCAAGCTACTGGAGATAAATAAAATTACAAAAAAAAAGCAAACTTTAATGTGTCACTTGAGAGATGCTGTTTATTACATTTTTAGTTCTGGTTCCTTAGGTGGAACAGGGGAATATTGCACTGTGTCAAACTAATCTCATTATTATGAATCAAATGGTTTTATTATCATTATTAAGCACTGGCCTATCAAGATAGATGACAAGTCATAATTCTGAACAGTTATACTCTGTTTATTTGGAATGCACTGAACTGATATATTTAGAAATAAATGAGAATTAGTTTATATTACTGACACTGTCAAGGCTATTATTGATAATTGGCTGTGCTTCTAAATACCTCCTCTGCATTAATTTCCAGTGCTGGGTCCTCATTCACACAAAATATATTTAGTCATTTTAAAGACAAGGACATGAAAGGAAAATGGCTACCCTGCTGCAAAAGTCTCATTGCAGTAGTGAGAGTTTCTCAAGTCATGTACAAAGGAGATTCACAAGGAGATACACTACATTGTAAGCTCAGTGGAGACATTTAATAACATCTGATTCTGTATAAGCAGTTACCCGTGGTACATGCAAGATATAAGTTTACTGATAATGTTAAAAATATTAGCTAAAGAGATAAATAAGGAATTACAATATGTATAAGGTCTGCAAATTACCGCAGACCACAAGGCAGCTTATTCTATAAAAGCTTGTTTAAGATCGGACAGAAGTTCTTTTCCAGTATGCTTAAACACAGTTCTCTACCTGAACTTCAGAACGGGTCCACTATTTAAAGAAAGGTTTATTAGCATTACTGTGGCTGAATTCAGCAAAGGTGAAAGAAGGTTTAAACACACTTCTGATTCTCCACATTTCTCAGCTGCTAAATATTTCAGTGGTACTTTTATGCTTGTGATAATGAAACTATCACATTATATACACACAGTACAAACCTTGACCTACATGCAAGACTAGGCTAAATTAAAAGAAGAGACCAGCGTACATTTCTGGAAACAACCAGTGCAAAACAGGGATAAAGCAGTTTTTTGTTGTGTACAGCTTTATAAACATGTCATCGTTTAAGAAATGATAGCCGCATGGAAACATAAAGTGAGATCAGATTCTCGTTTAGAACTGAAAGGAAACAACTGCAAAATTTCCATTTGCATTGTGATATTGTTATTAAAGAGAATAACATCTTTCTACATCTCTACTATTGCACCTTTTAAAAGGATTTGGTTGCCAAGGAAACTGGTTCTGGCCCAGTATTAATCTGAAACAAATATATTACAAAAGTTGGTGTAAGTTATACAATACTCATAATTCTTTTACTTCTTAATGCTCAAATTCAAGTTTTTGTAGCTAAGGCTGTTAAGTTTTTATTTTATAACCTTTTTTGTGTGAAGTAAAACACACTTCAGTGAACTGAAACTCAGTTTAAGCTGACAGGGCCACCTATATCAATCTCTCTCTTTCAAGTCCTTCTACCTTAAAATAAAAAGAAATACTGCAGGTTTATGTTTGTAGCTAATACTGAAAATATAACCATTAAAGCATGTTAATCTTTATTTAAGATTTCGCACAAAAGACAAAACCGCTTTCGACAATTTAAATATTTTTCATTTTTCTTATCTACCTCAATTTTTATTTTTGCATTTTAACTGCAAGCTTAGTAATGCTTATAGTAATCTTTAAAATGTAACTGAATCAATAGAGTTTTCAAAAATTCTTTTGTTGCATAAGCGTTGCCACGCCCTTAGTACATATGATTATTTTAACAGACATGATTGCTCTACTTTCACAATAGATTTTGTAAAAACAGATAAGAACAATTGTCATGCCAGTATGTGAAGCCAACAATTTAATATTAGGTTGTTTTCATTAACAGTTTAACACAGTTTTTAACTGAAAGCAACATTCCAAAGCCCATTTCATGTTCTTGCAACACTGACCAAGAAATCAGTAAAACATGCAAATCTCAACCTACCTGCGTGTACCACTTAGTGCAGTGTTAGCATGGCAATGCACCCAGCCATTTTTATGTAAAGCGATGGAGATAAGTTCTATTCTTGGTCTTCTTGATAATTTTTTAGAAGCAGTTGTCAAAAATCAGATGGGAAGCAGCTTGAATAGACCGTGATCAGGAGAACCGAGTTTATCAATAGGGAAAGCAGGAGTGGGGGGAAAAAAAAATGTCCTCATCCAAGGTTTTCCGAAACTGCAACACAAGGTTGTTTTTTTTTTTCTTCTCAGAGGGTTCAAAGCTTGAAGCTGACCACTGCAAAGGCCACTTGTCACATTTACTGAAAATCACCCTATTGATATCACAGCTGAAAATATAAACTCGACAACCAAAGCCCATTGCACAACGTGGACTGCGTAAGAGTTAAAAATAGATTTGACGTGCCTCCTACCTGCATAATAAATATGTAAGTTTCAAGTGCTTTAATTCGATATTCACATTAATTAACAATACAATATACATTATTTAAACTACAGTAAACGCAAGAAGAAAAAGGGTGACACCATCTGGAAGCACAGTTTGCTTTTTTTTTTTTCCTTTCCAAGGGCTAATAATGTAGTTTGAATGTGATGACAAGCTAACAACTCACCACATTGCAAATGAAAAAAGAATTCTTAAGGTGATGCTCAAATATCTAAGCCTGTAATGAAGCACAAACCAGTCTTCACTACTGCATGACATGGCACACAGACCATTTACATACTCACATTTGAGATACTAGGCACAGTATAATGAATTCAATACACAGCATGCACACAGCACAAGCAACGTTAATCCTGCCTGCCATTTTAGGCTTGCAGGAGTAAGATACATACTGCAGCACAGCGCTGGTAAGGGAGGAGGCAAGGGACAGCTCACCTTAAATGCAGTATCTGATTAATGTTGTAAGTGACATTGCGTATCAGCTACAGAGTCTTGGTTCAACTGGGTGGGAGGGAACAAAGAAAATTGTCATCAACTGGTGATGCAAGATGAGCTCCAGTCACTAACACTGTTAGCAAACTCCAAATTCTACAATGATACGGTAGTAGGCATTTCAAACTCTTATCAAAATCTGCCTGTGCAATGGCTGAGTCCGCCTGCCGAGGAAAACAAAACAATCTTCTTGCTTATTGGAGAAACGCTGGATTGACTACAGTAACATCCTCTTGACGCAGAAAGATTTCACGTCCCACATATTAAATCCTGGATGCATTTGCGGTGCTTTCCTAATTTTTAAGTCTCGGAATTAAAAAATGAAACAAAAAGACAGTGATCACAAAAATAGTATAACTAAAGGTCTAATGTTCACACAAATAAAACATTTCTTTTTCTTTCCTTTCTGTATTCTCTCTTTTACAGTCTATCAAAATCCTGAGCAGTATTGACAAACCACACGAGCACAGGGTCTGACTGCATGATCAGCTGTCTGTGTCTACGCTACACCCTGTTAACCACAAGCAGTGTTAGAGCTAAATATATCTGCAATGCAGAAACGGTAGGTGCTATGTGGTATACAATTCTGATTAATTATAAAATATTTTTCTATCCTCAGATATAATAAATACAAGAAAATTTGGTGCTGATCTCTGTCTGGCACGGTATCTGTCAAGACTTGCAGAACATAAAAGCTATCCTAAGTATACTGACCTAGATAGCTCTAAGACTTAAGCAGCGTACAGGCATACTCACTGTCAAAGCAAGGAAAACGAAACAATGATTGTCTAATCAAACTGAAAGCAACAACTCACTACCACAGTATGAATTCCAAAATGCTACGTACTGTATATGCACATCTCATGTTATTGGAAGATGCAAAGCTCCTTTGTTTTCCCCCCCACCCCTCCTCAGAGGCTTTTCTTAGCTACGGTTGCACAATGACATTCTGACATCATGGAGGTCAATGCAGATACTAAAGTGCTGTTGTCTTTAAGAAAAAAATAATTTTGAAATATTAAACTACAGCTGCAAAAATAATAATAATTAAAAATTTCACATCACCTACTTAACATCTTTCTGTTACATTCCGAGATTAATAGCATGCACATTGTTCAGCCACATACGTTAAATTGGTATCACCCTCTGCACAGACTGCAAGAGTAATTGTGGGAATTATATTTTTATAAATAAGTGTTTAAAAAGGCTTATTTTCCAGAAAACTTCACAATACAATAAAATATTTTGCATATAATGAAAAATATACAGAGGAAAAAAGCATTACAAAACTGCTAATCTGTATTTTTTTTTAAATGCCTAATAAGGAAAACTGTTTTGATTTTCCTTGTCACTGTGTCCCCAACAGCAGAATGAGAACACCGTGCCACGGTTCTGTATAACCTGAATTACCTTCCCAGAAGGCTAAATCCCATCAGGTGAGGTAAAACAAACCGTAAGATCTACCTGTTTAGAGAGCAGAATCCCACACACACCATTTCAGTGACTTCTCACAGCTTCCTATCTCTCTACCCGCAAATACCACAAGCTGATACCCAACACACGAACAGAATTCTGAAGATTAACGTGTGAGCTCTGAAAATACTTCACTGAAAGATTTCTTCAGGTAAATATTGTTTACCATACGTGTAAGTGAATATAAAGGGCCAACTGGTGAAATAAATAGATCCTTGTGAGGCCAGATTTCTACAGAGAACCGCTATCTTGCATTCGACCTGCCAATACAGCTGAGAAAGAAAGTAGCCAAATTTTCAGCCACATACTCTTTCTCCAGGAACCCTATGATTTTTTTTTAAAAGGGCACCCATTTTTAAAGTGAAAACTAATACCAAGTACTCTGTTAAATCCAAAAATGTTGCACAGCAACAACTAGACTGCTGTATGTACATATTTACTACTTGTAAAAAACCAGACAATCTGATTTTGATTTTTATTTTCCGTCTTCTTTCTTTTTTAACAATTAAATAGGTATCTATTTAATTTGGAGGTTTTTCTTTGGGAAGTTATTTGGCATTTTGTTCTCTCATTTTAAAGGCTGGGAATGAGATGATCCTAACAGTCAGTGCTTTAAAATATTCAGAATCCCCTTCCATAAATAGCACATCTGTCACACAGAAAGGGAACCCAGCCAGCAGAAAGGCAGACCAGACCAGCAAAAACAACTGCTATTCCAATACATGATTACAAAATAAGTTAGGGTTTTAGCAACCCTTCATTTGGATTTTTTTGTTTGTTTTGAGCTTCTTAAACTAAGAGCTGCCTGATTATATACATGCCACCCTATATCAACTTTAAATTAAGAATGTTAAATATGGATTAATTTTGAGGGTTTTTTTTAATGTTCATCTCTTAGTCAAATTTATACTATCAAGCTCATCATGCCCCATTTAAAACCACGGCAAAGCTCCTATAGATTTCAAGAAGGGAAGATCTGAGTCTTATATAGCAGTCTGTTAGGTTTATGAGAAAGTGTATTACAATTTCAGACCCAAGTGATAGGTTTGTTTAAAGATAATGATTTTCAGCAAAAGACAGATTTCAGTGGAGTCTGACAACAAATATATCTGTCCCTGCATTCTTGAGGTTAGCATTCTCATTCTCCCAGAGAAGTACTGTTCTGGGAGAGACAAAGCAAAGAGTTTTGGGTTGTGTGATTTAGGAAACATTAAAAGCCTGCTGGCAGTAAATGCAGCAGAAGAATAAACATCTCGCAGTGAACAGAGGAGTGAGCTTGTCCAAATCTTTATGCATACCTCTTGCTTTAATAGGCTATTTTCAGTGCTTAGTAGTAGTTTTCCAGGCTTAGATTTCCAATGATTTTGCTTCAGAGTCAACATAATTTCAGTTCAGAAATCAGATTCTAGGCCCTTCTACAGCTGCACGATACATGGCATAGTAAAAATTGCACTTGTAGGTTGCACAAAGTAGGCTGAAATTTTCAAGGTAAAGATATATTCACTCTGTATGGTAAATCCCAGTTTCTGACTGAGAAATAAGCTCTAACCTAATTTGTGCCACAACTGTTACAGTCCCAAGGCACTGGCTCTGATTTTTGATTACAAAATTCCCTGCCTCTGCTGGGTCAGGACTATCTCAAGCTATGAGCTTGTGTCAGTTCTTTATTCAATCAGCTTAAAGTGAGGCTATTTCAAGTATCCTCGCTGGATCTCACAGGCTGTTTGTGCTGTAACCTTTCCCTCTTTCATGCATCCTACTTGTAAACATGGTTCCTCTTCCTCTATTTATCACCACTCAAGGGCAACAATATCTAATCTAGCCTCACATGCTATAGCTTATCAAAACTGGTGAGGAATGAGGAGTCCCAATGTCACTTTGTATTGCAGCCTCCACCTTGTGGTATATGGTTTCTTAGAGGAAAAGTCCTAGTCTTCCAGATTGATCGTTTGAAGAGCAGAAGCAAAAGGAGATAGAGTGTGGAAAGACAGACATAAAGTCTCTAAAACTGTACTTATTTTTGTCTGAAAGTATTGCCACACCTTGTCATTCTAAGAAGGAAATACATGAGGGCAGTCTGGTAGACTGGGAACTCTGCCAAGGACCAACCTTGTAGCAGTAAATATCTAGAAGACTAGCAGACTTTGAGGAAAAAAAAATTATGGTAAACACTTTCAGTTTCATATGGATCGGCTCACTTCTGTCTATATTCAACATGGGCCCAAGCTGGACCAAGAGAATAAATTGTCCCTCTAGCTATAGAGGACACCCTGGATGTGGGAATTATGCTTAATAATATATAAGTAAATGAACAGACATACATACGCTTGGGTTCATTCCCACCTTGGTACTTCTTGTGTTTGTTTGTCAAGTAAACGAGCAACATACAGAAAACAAAGCATAGAATCAATCCCAGCCCTCAAGAAACTGTAGTCAACTGTTTTATGATACCATCCCTGCAAAGTAATGACAAGGGGACATGAAGCACAGCTGGGAATCCAGGGTGGGTGTTTCCAAAATTGCATACCAGAACCAGTTAAAGGCTTTCAACAAACCTGCTCTTGGAATGATTGTTTCAGCCTCTGAATTTAGCTGCATCAATTATATTTGTCTCTTCATTCCACTAGTGCCATTGCAAAAACCACCTTGTTGATGAATACCTACTTTGAAATTAGAGCTACTTTGGAAAAGAAAAAGCACACCCTTGATCATGAACTAAATTCTCTGACCCAACACTCACACTCAGGAAAGCATCCATATACCCAGACATTCAGGCTAGCAATGAACTGGTCAAATGCCTTTCATCCAAAATCCTACTGCTCACTACATGACTTAGAAGCTACTTTCTTCAGTACTGAAACCTCAACTAGTTGTTGTTGGGCTGCAGAAAACAAGGCGGGGGGAAGGACAAAAAGGACTGATGATAGAATCTCAACAGTTTGCCTTTCTAGAGCTGAAGTAAAGCACTTTTATACCTGATCCAGCTAACATGCCCTGGACTTCCATTTGTGTACACATGTAGCTCAATTGCCCCAAGGATACAGACTAAATCAGTTGAGTGCTGACAGTTTTCCCAGGCTTTCCCACAATTCCTTCTGTGTCTCTGTATGGCTAAAAAAAATCTTCTATTATTTGTTGGGACAGAAAACAGTTGTTCTTAGTTATTCCTACACATGATTTACAGACCTTCATTCTTAATTGCCACACTCACATAAACAAGCCATTGAAATGAATATCTAAGTGGCCTAAGATGCAAGTTCAAAGTCCTGCTATTCCTGTTAGATGGGAAGGTTTTTCAGCACTATTGAATTAAAAGCAGAGCAGTATTTAAAGACAATTCCTCTCATAAAAGGCATATACTGAGAATCTACAAAAATAGCAAATATCTGAATATTATGAAATATATTCTGATATACTGCATTGTATCAATGTGTATTGAATCTGCACTATGAAAAAGCATGGGCTTGCCTAAACTGAAGAATCACAGACAAGTCATGTATTAAGATATTTTGAGGTGCTGTATAGCTTTTTAGTTAAACACTTCTAACAGTCACTTAGTCTAGTACTCTATAAACTATAGAATATTTAAGGATTTGAACACCTGGGATTCACTGTAAACAAATGGCAAAAAGAATTTCTTAAAAAACTGTAAATCCATCCATAGAATCTGAAGAAAGTGATGCCTTTATAGATATTTGCACTCACCTTTGCAGGTTGTATTTCTGTATTTTCTGTGTAACATGACACTCAAAACAGTTCACAATAACAAGTGGCTTTGTCTTGTTTTTCTCTGAATAGTGCTTTAATTACTGATGAGCATGGTCTCTCCCTCTAATTATAACTTCTAAGGCCCTATTTGCTTTCTAAACTGCTGCCAGACACTATGCCAAAGGTTTCAAATTTCTGTCTCCTATCACTCCTGACTAATTTACCTGATTAGTGAATCTAGGTATTGTATTTTTACTCTGTTCTTATCAATTTTATTTTTCACTGTACTAAATGGCACAACTTGTTTGATGCCCATACCTACACTTTTCCTGTTATTCCCTTGTGTTGATCAGCACGTCCATGTTCACATCACCTCTTTCTTATGCAGTTTAAGGGGTAGACTTTTCATTTAGAGAGTAACAGACTCAAAGTTTTTATAGGGAAAGAGGCTTCACTTAGTCACATAAAATCCTGGAGAGAGAGACAGACATTTTAGCCAAATCATTCTTATTAATACCAGACAGTAGACAGGAAGGGCAATAAGAATCAGGTTGAAAAAAAGGAAGTTTCTTAGAGCAGTCAACAAAAATCTATTCTTTGCAAAAGGAAGTTCAGCCATTTTATATCTTCTGAGAAATAAATCAGCAGAAAATTTCCTTTTATAAACTGATTAAAACTTCTGAAACATAGGACTTTAGGCATGATTGGTTTTGTGGACACTGTCTCTCTTAATTATTGATCCCCCAAGTTTGAGTGGGGACTATTCAGCTATTTTGAAGAACAGACAAGATGAGACTAGCACACGTTTCTCACTACTAAAAATATTAAGAAATAAATTTTGAATAATACAAGTACCAGAAAAAGCAGGTGTAGGAAGCTGAAGTATGTCAGCAGATGAGAAAATGTTTTGGAAGCTCCAAGAAAACTGTGTAGCATTTGGTAAAATCAAATGTCACATAATAGGACAGAAAAATCTCACTTCCTAAAACCCATGTGTATAGATGACTGTCTCACAGCTCCAAACAGTCTAACAAGTGTAGAATCAGAGCAACAGAAAATCCATTTCAAGTTTACTTGCTCAAGCTCAGCTATCCATATGCTGCTAAGTGTGGGCTGCTCTGAGGCCAGTAGGTCTGCTCAAGCCATTTCTCCCAACCAGTACGGTTGTGAAGCTTATTCCTTTGTTTTAACTCTGCTCCTGACAAATGGGAGGGGAGTTCTAAGCCTTTGTCTTCCAACTGTTAACCTGGTACAGGTAACCAAAACCCAAGAGCATTAACTATGAACCGCAGACTACTGACCTTTTCCTCCAATGGCATAGACTGAGATTTGTCTACTACCACTCTCTTACACTGCTATCATTTCCATGGATAAGGATGATTTATATTCCCAACTAGAAAGGTACCTCCTTTTAAAGAAGCTGTTCTACAAATTGCAGCTCTCTGAAGTCTGAACTAGTTTAGCCAGAACTGAGGTCAGTGTAAATGAAGCCCTGTTTAAAAAGCTTTTAGTCCTAGATCACTTATGAAATTACATCATTTCTCTTCACACAAACTCTGCAGCTCTTCCATGTTTCACAACTGAAACTGTTCTTCTGATGGTATGAATGAGTCAGGAAGAGAAACAGACACACTAACAGAAAGTTGTACCCCATTAAGTCCTTAGGAATTTCAATGAAATTTTAGGAATAAAGCTAGTGAGCAATGGTAGTGCTTTATTAGAGTGCAGTTGTACAAAAGGCTCTATTAACAGTAATAGTACACTTTACAGCATGTTTTATCCAACAATCTCAGAGATCATTACAAACATTAATTGAGCCTAACTATAGCCTGTGATAAATTAACATTATTATGCTAATTTTATGGATGGAAAGAGAAAAAGATGGAGAGGTTAAGTGATTCACTCAGGAACAGAACCCAGAACCACATGCACAAGTGGATTATCCCAACCAAGAAGAATTGTTATCAAACAAATGGAAGTGGGATGTCAGATACAAACATTATAACAGGCTTCCAAATCCATGGTATAATTACTCTGAGGAAGTGCTCACCAGAGAAGGAAATAGTGTTGCTGTGGACTAACAGCAGGTAAGTTTCTTTCATTTGTTATTTTACTTTGCAATTTTCACTGAACCTTCGCAGAATCATTCATAACCACCAAGAATTTCTTACTGGTTATGTTGGTTTACTCAGCTTCGAATCTAGAAATGGAGGATATTTTAAGTAATGGCCACTAGGCCTGAAGTAAACATTTGTGTTATTCACATTATTTATGACTTCAAAGAAGAGGACAGCATGACTGTATCTACTTTTCTTTAAAACATCAAGATGGATACAGAAAGAAGGACAAAACAGTTAAAATAATAAAATATCTGTCCAAGTACCATTCCAATCTCCTTCAACATTTTCAGTTCTTGGAGGCAAAAAAACCCAAACAAACATTTAAAAGCTGTTTTGGCTTCCTTTCCTTACTGAATATCCTGGAAAACATTTAGTCTGGCACTCATTAATCTTAATCTGATTTAATATAGCTCACAACAGTATGTCCAACAGTTTCATCTTTACCAAGCATCAGGGATTCTGTTCCAGACAAAAATAATCCTTAGTCTTTCTTCTACCCTTGATACCATCCACCACTTGCTCCTTACACTGACAGTTTGTTTCACATGCTTGCTTGGTTTTACTACACTTTGTACTGCTTTTTCAATTACTCCTCATCTGTCCATGATATTTGATAAATTCTGGAACTTCAGAAGTTTCTAGAATACCGCAATCTTTATGCAAATGTATCTTGTTAGTGCCAAAGCAAATGATTTTAATTAAGTCCTTAACAGATTCCTCAATATTAATGGCAAAAGAAAGCAAATGTTCTCTTATTACTCATTGTTGGATATTCGTAAGTAATTTATAGTGTATTTTTCCCCTATAATATACTGAATAAATTATTGATGATGACCATTTTCTTTCTTCATTAATCTTCTTAAAGGTTTCTTACCTGCTGATGTTGAAGATACTTCTTATTTGCTGGGCAGTTCTGGCTTTATCAGTTCTTATGAAAACATTCCCCCCTTCCTCATTTAATAAAAATGAACTTAGCATAATGTAAGAGCTAGATACTAAAGACATGAAGCAGATCCAGAGTAGCCAACTGCAGTACAAGCTTCCTCAGCATGCCTAAATCCAGATCTGGAGAGAACACCTTAACGATGAAGAGCATGACTTAGTCTCCATTTCCAACTCATCACTATATTGCCTGGTACAAGTACGGTCAATCGCAAGAGTTTTTTCTTGGATATTTAACTTAGTGGGTTAAAGATTTCAGAAGTTAATATCTTCTGAACACTGCTGGTTCACATACATAACAGAAGACAAAATTTGAAAAGAACAATAGAAATACCAGGCAGTAGAAAAACCCAAAACAACCAATCAGTACTAAATGGGCTGATCATCACACAACTAAGTTGGCAGAGTCAAGCACAGAACACTTAGGTATTGACCCTCTCCTCGTTCACTATGAGCTGAAAGTAAACCCTGTATCCAACACCTTTGGGTCTAAATGAGTGCGTTTGTCTTCAAGAACCAACTTCACTACTCCTTTGGTTCACTGCCTTGCTGCACAAACACTTGCACTGGCACAAGAAAGAAGTGTGGGAACAAGTATCTGTGGTTGGGGAAGAGGGAGGACTGCTTCTTTTGGGAAGCAGCTCCTCGAAAAACTAACATCTTCATTGTCACTGCAGTCTCTTAACAGTCTTGTAATTAGCTTAGACTAGTAGAAGCCAGTCAGAGACCACATTGCAACCACCACCTGGTCCTTGTCAGAAGCAGCAAGGGCTGGCTGCTCACTAAGGGAGAGGGGGATACATCACAGCAAGCAGAGCAGAGACCTCGCCAGACACCATCCTGCTGTCCTAAAATAAGGGAGCAGGGCAGGCTAGGAGTAGTAGCCAGGGTCAAACCAAATCATTGGGCAAGTTCATGGCAATGAGGCAGGTCCAAGGCCAGGCTGAGAAGTGGGCCTGCAGGTCAGACACAGCCCTGTGACCGCCAGCCAGGTCCGTGGTGCCAGAGCAGGGATGAGGTCAAGCCAGCCTATGGGTCGGGATGAGGCCCAGCCTCATGATCACCAGGCAGGTGCATAATGGCAGGAGATAGCCAAGGTCAGACTAAGTTGTCAGTCCACAGGTCTGAAATCAGGACAGCCCACAACAACACAGATTAACAGAATCTACAGGCATTGCTCTAGTAAATATAGGTACACCTGAACTTAAATAGAGCCCTGGGCCCAAGGGCAGGGGTGTGGGGAGGCCCCAGGTGGGGCCAGTAAAGGCTTATTATTGTCTTCCAGGGCCCTGACAATCCTACTCTTCCCCTTTTCCTGTGTCCTGTTCCTCCCACCCTCCTTATGCTAGCCTTACTGCTTGTGAGGCTGCATGTTGAGTCAGACCAGCCCACCAGTTCAACTGAAAATTAACCCTCTTTTGGTAAGGTTATTTCTGGTTATATTAGTGAGCTCATCCATCTCACCACACTGCTGTATGAACACTACAACCAGGGCTACAGAGGCAGCTGGAGGATGTGGCTTGTGGTTGAGAATCAATGGATGGTGGCAGTATGGTCTAAGCAGGACCTATGCCACTTCTGAAACTACATCCAGAGTTTTCTGGAATAGTTTGGATATGGATTTTCATACTGCAATTACTTCCTAATTTCAGAGTTAGGTATACTGCAAGTGTCGCTTGTAAGTTAAACTCATTTTTAAATTTATATAGCTCTGCTCAATAAACTACAGGCAGCTGGACTAGATGATTGTTGTAGGTCCCTTCCAACTGAAATATTCTATTCTATTCTATTCTACAGACACAGCTGTGGATGTACCTACATTTGCCTAAAAGTGCTAGAGGACACTCACTGTCTTGAAGAGCGTAGTCTAGAGGAGAAACATTAAAAAAAAGGAGAACCAGGCACGAGGAAGAAGAAACGGAAAAGGAAACAATGTTGGGTTTTGGTTTTTTTTAAATCAGAGCTTGCTTTTTCTTTCCATACCCTGTGTAATAATCCAGCAATGGAATACAAATTAACATTCATGTTTTTTTAAACAATAGCCTTTGCGTTCCAAGCCACACTGACAAAGCAGAACAATCCAAGCAAAACATGCTCACAAAATCTTTTGCCAGCAATGTGCTAACCAGCTTTGTTGGAAACATCTAATGCAAGTGAATCTGTTCTGGAAAGTAATCATGTAAATTCAACTTCTCTTTACTCAGCTGAGAATCTATTTCCTTCTTTCTCAAGCTGAACTTCAATCTGTTACATCATGCAAGTTCAGTGAAGTCATTACGGTCCTGCTGTAAGTGCTACTGAAGCTCTAGGCCTAGGAAGCCAGGCTGAACTTACACTAGTAAGGGCAATAACTTGATTTCTAGGACCTCTCTTACCAATGAAAAATGCAGTGAAAAGCACACTGCTTCACTGTCAGAGACCACACTACTCACTGGGCTTGCGAATACAGAAAACAAGACCTATCACCAAAACCTATCACCTTTTGATTTGAAGATACTGAGAGAGAATACTCATGATATACATGATACCAGCTTTACTTCAGAGTAGAATCGCTAGAAGGTAAAAATATATATAAAAGCATGCTTTCTCCTGAAGTATCTAAAATTTGGAAAACTAATCCCATGACTGCAGTTATTGCCAGCAGATGTCAGCTCCTGTGGAAAAGAACATATTTGCTGGTCTATTAAACTGTTGTCTAGCCTCCACCCTATTCAGACCCAAGGACTATTTTCAATCAGCATGTGTAAATTCTCCCAGCCTATCTTTACATGTGGGCAAAACCGCATTGCCTGAGAGTGCTTCCTGGAACTAGTGCTGAAAAGCTTTGCAGGACAGTAGAACATACGTAGTGAAGGCAAGCTCGAAGATACACTCCAAGGTGTTTCTGTCTACATTCTCTGAAATGATAACCCATCTACAGCTGTCATCACTCTGAAATCCTCTATAAATCGTCAGAAGACATCCTCTCCATTAAAAATGGAGAATATATGAGTAGATCATAACCAAGAGTAACAATCATAATCCACTGAAGGGAAAAGGATCAGAACAAGGACAATTGGTCTCTATGTCCCTTTTTTCTACATGACACACAGTTTTCAGCCATTTCAAGCCTGTGGTTACTCACCGTGGGAAAGCAGCTTGCTACAAAATGGACCAATGTTCGGACAAATGCAGAGGAAGAGCAGGGACAAAATAGCTAAAGCATAAAAACACAACAAAGCAAAATAGCAATTTTAGAACTCTCATATGGGAGAAGGGGAAAATGTCGTAAATGAGTTACATCACTCATTAGCTTTTGCCTACTTGACAGAAATTCCACTGGCATTACCATTTACTTTCATCAGGAGGAGCTCTATTTGGAAAAAAGGATTTTAAGCTTCTGGGATGTTTAGCATCTTGTTCAATACAACTTGCTGAGCATACTTGCTTGAAAAGGTCTGTGGTTGCCTTAGCTGGTGGTCTATAATCACCTTACTAATGATTAAACTGTGCCAAAATCTGGTATTAACTAAAGGTTTATCAACTGGATAAACTCTGCGTTTAAAAGATACCGAAGTTACTATGATTGTAACAGCCACCGTAAATCTGCATTGGTGACTGAATTTAGGACCACCTGCTCCTAGGGCTATAAACCCAAAGAAGCCACAGAAAGGGAAAACTGAAAACTGCTTCCTGGTATCTAGGGTGTAAAAGAGACTTTGCCAGGGCAACAAGCACTTGTGAACAAGACACTCAGCAGAGAGACCCCCTCAATCGCTCTACTCATGTTACCAAAATTCTGTAGAGACGACAGTTTCCACCACTATTGAGGTTTCAATTTGCGGTTATTCTAAATCTGGTACTGTATTTGCAATGCAGTTAAGTGATACTCAGAACAGACTGCTTCATACTATGTTACTCCAATCTTCAAACAGACAGCACTTTTTTCCATCTATCAGCTTGGACTTTCCCACCTCCCTGTAGCTGGACTCTTCTCACCTTCTCCCTCCTCCCTTGTTTCAACACTGTGTATAACAGGATGAAATACAAAAAGCAGCAGGATTTCAGTTTATTTATGGTGAAAAAAAATTAATAATTAAACCCCACATATTTGTCGTTTCATTTTCTAGTATTTAACATAATTTTAAACTTCCACTGCTAATATGGACTTATGGTATCATTATACAGTTTGTTTTCGTATTTTTACATAGCATTTCAGCGATGCTGAAATGTGTACATCTCTGGATATAGATACATATCTATACTATACTGTGCTTACAGTAGGTGTGAATGTACACTTCAGAGTTCCTGTGTTGTTTCTGACATCCTGTGATGTTTTCTTCACTGAACTCTAGGTTTAAACAAGCACTTGGGAAGGCGCAGTCCCACCATAAGTCTGAAAGGCTGCTCAGAGCGGCCCGGCCCACGGCCCTCCGTGGTGGCTGTGCAAGGGCACTCATGAGCAGTGCTGAGCTGGCAGCTCCGGGCAGGTGCTTGCCAGGCACCAGGCACCACTAGCCTCCGAGCAGGGCTCAGTTTACACACAAACCTTAGGCCATTTTTTTCCAAGTCATTACTTGGATACCATTCTCTCTGTTCACACTATACTGTGGGGCAGGAAACCATTTTTTCCCCCATCATACCTAAAATTCAAGGCTCATCCCAACTGGCAAAGTGGAGCTCATTATCAGCTGGCTTTAGTTTTCAGTTCCTGTGTTAATCGTGCTGTACTTATGATATTAAGCTAAAATACATGCCAAGCTGAAAACAGCTTATCTGCTGCCTTATCACGGAAGAAATGTGATTGGCACATACTTCCTCATTTTTTTTGTACTTTAGGTTTCAGTGGAGGAGCTCATTGGTTCATCTAAACTCACTGCTAAATAAGCAGTTTTCTTCTTCTCTTTTTCATCTGCCTGTTAGATCTGCAAAAGATCACATACGCAAGGCCACTGCTTTCAAATTTAAATGTCACAAGTTAAGCATATAAGTATGTAGTGAATCATACAGTAATGCAGCAGTTACTGATATTTTATCCTGAAGTACAGTGTAAATTTCTTTCCTCATCACAGCATCATGGGGTAGGATTCTGGGATCCTATCATTAGGAAGGATATTAGCATTTATTTTAAAATTTATTTTAAAATTATTTTTAGTTTCACAGATGTATATCAAAGCTAAAAGCACACATACCGTAAAAGGTTAAATGTTAAAAAGGTAAGTGAACACCAGGTTTGCTTTCCTTTAGTTTTATAATCATTTAAAAGCTGACAATTCATTGTCTGGTGTACGTACTCATGAACGGGTCTCTTGGGGTTGACAGTGCTGGAAAAAATTTTCAACAAAAATTATTCTAATTTTTCAAATTTCTATGTCTAGGTAGTGCCTCTAAAAATGAAAACTCAAAAGACTTTTTTAGCTTTACCTTACTCCAAAAGCCAACCTCTAGACTTTTCAGGGGATACAGTGAATGTGGGGAAGCAGGAGGTAAAAAATACAGCCTTCCCTCAAGTACAGCCACTTTTAGAGAACAATGTATCAGCCTTGTTAGATGAAGAACTCATTGCTTTAAATAAATAAATAAATAAGGTTCGTATTCCTAATTTTGATGGACTTCAGAATTCAACAGTAGAAGGGACAAAGTCACAAAACCCCTAAAATCTTGATAAAGCTTCATTGTTCTAAATGTAATGAGTAAAAACAAAACAGTGTACATCTTTTCAAATATTAAAACCAGTTCTGATACTTGATTCTGCAAGTTGATTTTGCATTTGGAAAGGCTGAGTTTCCCCACTTACTTTACTGCTTTTATTTTCCTATCTAACAATAGTTACTTGCAGCTGGATTCCACTGTATTCTCTATAATCATAAATTTTACTACAGCCCAATGAAAGTAGGCTTCATTTCTTTTAAAATAAATCCAGTTTTAGATCTCCTTTGGCAAACCTGTAGCATTATCACACGCCAACTCATACTTAGTCTTCTGCTTGATCTTGTTTCATAGTAAGCTTCATAGTAGTAGTATGGCCATAATAACAAGGATCTGAATATTGTTCAAGTCAAACAAGTCAACTTGCTTTAAGTTCCAGTCAGTGTCATAAAAACACTTTGTGCAGGAGTATCCAAGGCTTTCTTCTTTATTTTACAGTGCTGATGATCATACTTTCTTAGAAGGTGGAAGAACTAGAGTTTTATATCTGGGATCAGTCACCTAACTCAGTTAACTAAATAGATGCTATGTCATTACTGTTTGCCATGTGGTAAGTGCACCAAATCTTTGCCTTTTTAATAGCTTGGTTTGCAGCTCTTTGTTTCCCCAACCATAAACCACAGGGTTAAAGCACAGTGCAAACAACAAAACAAGAAAGACTGATAAACATAAAATAGTGTTATCAGGGTGTCTTCCAACAGCTGTTAACAGAAGTAGCAGAAGATGCAAACTCTTTTGCAGTCCACAAATAATGATAGTTTTTCTGGCCTTTTTATTGAGCTATTTAAATGGCCAGCATGTTCTCCTTCTCTGCAGAAGAGGCAGTAGCTAATTACAATGATGATTATAAGAACTACAATTAAAACAATTCCAGCTGTTCTGGTAAAAGTAGTTCCAATCACAGTTGGTCAAGGAGGTTCTGTTTCAAATATATCTTCTGGTCTTTCTTTTATGCCTTCTTTCAGTAATAGGCAAATATCTTTAAGCTTTGTTATAATCCAAGCACAAATGATGACTTGCTGTTTCACTGAGTGCAACAGTGGTAAATATCATAAAGGCCAGCATATGCAGCAAGACACTGGTTAAACGCCATCAAAGTAAAAGTTCCTCTCCCACTTGCTACTTCTACTGCAGAGATTATCCAGATTACAAATTGTAGAGTTCTCACATCAAGTACTTGTACTGTGCAACAGACGGCACCAACGTCACAGAAAGGGAATGACAGAGGTGATCGTGTAGGAGAAAATATTGAACATCTTTCTTCATTTGAAAGCATTTTCAAACTATCTTCGGTATTAGCAACCTGATCGAAGTCACAAAAACGAAATCAACTGTATAAAGGGAAGTTTTTTACTATATTTTCTATATGCACTGATGCTGAGCATTTTCCTTCAGATGAATTACTGAACATGTTCATGATCTTTAAAACCAGCTCCCAGGTCCTGTAAAAAAAAAAACAACAGCCAAACCCCCAGAGATACCATAATTTCTACAGTGAGTTTGATGCTATTTTTCCCCACAACCACAAGCACAGGTAGCAGCTATTCACAATAAGAGAGCTTTGTCTGTACATGTGTTAGCTGATTTTACTGTAACCTTTACATGTGATATATTGGTTTTCATGGTTGAAAGGATATCATACCAGAACCTGCAAAGTATGTCCTTAACTGTCTCCTTTTGATGGCCATTTAGCAGAAAGATCAATATAGAGGGTATAGAAATGAAAAGTATCCTCATCATCAAAAGCACCATTTTTCATAGCTAGATTGATTCATTTGATGCTATTTCTCAGGGCAAAGCAAGGCACAAACAAATAAAGAGAGTAAGCTGCTCACTGAGCCTTCTTGATGGTCCCTCAATTGGCAGATGGGTAGTGCAGGGAGATTAACTTGCAATATAGTAACCCTAATGGCTAAAATATTTCAGCCTCCAAAACTATGACTCTAGAATATTTCACAAGTATTACATTTACTAGAAAAATAAGGTACACTCATGATAGTATCTATCTGGCACTTAGTATGACATAATCTGCTCTGAATGTTTGTTTTCAAATATCCAAATAGATGACAGTTCTGAACAGTATTTGAAATAAATTTTTTTTCAGCAGGATACAATTTTTCATTCAAAGACAAATTGGCTTTGCCATTTGTCACTAGAAATTTGCTTTACTTATCAACTTAAAAAAACCCAAACCCACATATATATATAAAAATACAGTATGTGCACAAAGTCTTTGAAACTATTCTCTTATAAGCACTGGTCCTCCACGGAAGTTTAGCTGTCTCAGGGTCTTGTATTTCTGACATTTCAATGTCTCCCCAACCTCTAATAATTTCTTAATTGTATTTAAATGGAGAATCTTTTAAATCTTAAATGCTAGGTTTCCTAGAGACAACTTGCAATTTATTTTGTGTTTGAGTTTCAGACATCTTTAATAGATGCTCCCTGCATTTAACCAAAGTACACGTTGCTGAGAAGTCTGAATTTAATACTTTTGAACAGAGACAAGTACTCAAAAAAAGATATTTCAGAGCCAAGGAGGATACTATAAATGACCTGAGGAGTCTCAGTTTCTTCTCTGTGACCTCAGTTAAGAAAGTACGTATGTACACAAATACTACAGTTTAAGCATTTCCAAAGCAGTTAGGTAATTTCAGAGTGTAAGTCCTGTTTTCAAAGTCATATAATAACTTTGATGCAAGCTTTCATTTTGCTCATGGCTAGTTGTCGCTCAATTGTTAGCCATAGGCTTACCATAGACAAGCAGCTTCCCAGGCTAACATGGCTGCTTCTGGAACACAGTGGCCTAATTTTTATTACACCTACGACCAGCCTGTGGTTGGTCATTAGATAACAGTAAGCCATAAATATAGGTACTATGTATAGTTTCTGACTTGACAAAACTGTATAGCTAGCTTTTACATAATTCACCTACAGTTAACCTCTTCAAGAATACTTCTGAATACAGACAGTATATGGATGGGGCACTGTCAGCATCTCCTTACCGAGTCTGCATGGTTCAAGAAAGTGACATACACTCTCCATAAATACATGTGGCCTTTGAGCATATGGCAAACAGATAAACATGCTTTAAAATTATCTACACATGCTGCAAAAAGCTTTGGGAAAAACACAGAGTATAGGAAGTTTATTTTGTTGAATATATCAGGGACAGACATTGCATGTGTACTTGCTTTTCACAAAAAGAGAAACATTTAACATTTTCTCTTTTGTTTAAGCGAAAAGGAAAGCAGCGGCCAGTAACTACAGCTTCCCTCACAGGAGGCAGAGTCACCTCTTCCTGTCAACCTGTTAACACTAATGCATCACTTCAGAGTTATGGCTCCAAAGCTCCAAACTACTCCAGACAGGCCAGCTTCTGTTTTTACTGGGGCTCTGTGCAGTCATACAGCTTCAGTTCAACAGTGTCAATACTAACGGCTGGAGCTATTTTTAAAATGCACTGCATCGTCACAAATTGGCCTTCTGGTCTCCTACTATAATCTGTTTAGCAAGTGGAGCATTTAACTACTTCAGCCATAAATATACATATTCATACACACACACACACACAGAGTAGGCACTCTGTCTTCCATTTATTGTGTAGAAGTATCCACTAAATAAGCAGAAAACTGCTATTGTTTTTGCTAGAATATGCAGAATAGGCATAGTAAAATTAAACCACTGTCTCCTGTGGTTGTCGGGGGCCCTGGAAAGTCAACTTCATACGTGCATAAATAACTAACGCTTTGCTTAGTCATTTGTGTATCAGTTGGTCATTTCCTATGTATGGGCAAAAGGAAACAGTAGCTTAGGGGTCTTATCTGCAGTTTAGATCGCTATGCTGATTTAGATCAGTATGCAGGCATACTGTAAAATTTCAACTTACTAATTTTCACGGCTCTTGTAATGGAGTCATGGGGCCTGTTCATGAAGTCTTTACCCACAGCACATTCAAGCATGGCTTCACGCCCAGTGTGGGCAGCAGCTCTGTGCTGTCTGCAGTGTTCCTAGTTGGCATTTAACAGGAACCTCACTTCTGTGCTTAGATGTAAGATGGCTATTTGGAGGAAGTCTGCAATATCAGCAGGATCTCGAACAGGGAATGATCAGTATCAGTGTGTCTTACCACAGTGAAAACTTGTGAACGATACAAACTGATTCAATACAGACAATCAGCATTACCGTATTGCAGCAAAACTTTCAGATGCTACATATCCTTATACTAGCTGTGTGGTTAGAAATTCATGAGTATTTTCACCTATCGTACATATGTCGCTCTTTGCAAAAGTGATTTTTTGTTTGTTTGTTTGTTTAAAAAATCCAAGATTAAATGCATGGTCTGGGATGGCAGAGCTGCCTTTGACGTACCATATCAGACCTTCCCTGGGATCTTCACTGGAAACTTGAGAGTTGAAGCACTGGGATGGAAATCACTGTCTATTGCTCTTCTTTTGATTGCACTGGCTTTACACTAGTGTGACTGTATTAGCTTAATAGTAATTATGTGTGGATAAGAAATACTGAAACAAAGACCCACAGGTTTTACTTGTCTGGCTGAAGAAACAGGATTTCTGAGATGCTGAAGTTTTAAGCCACCTTTGAACTGTCCTCATTTGGTAGACTATTCAACTACCAGAATAACTAAGAGCAGAATTGGGATCATTGTGGCAGACACCGAGAGACAGACTACCCTAATTTAGCAGTTTCTCTAACATTTCATGAGCTTCACCACAACAATTCCAGGACATCTTGTAAGGTCTAGACTGCATATCACTCAATGCCACATGGATATCTTTCTAGGATATTCTAGGAATTTTTTTCTAGGAGTATTTCTGTTCCAGGAAATTTTCTGTAGCCCTCTGCCATAGCTGAAGGAGTTGCCTGGTGTAGAATAGTAGTCTTCATCTTGCAGATTTTCCAGTATAGCAAAAGCTTAAAAAATGTTAACACTGAATTTGATAGGAAATGAAACCTGTTTGTGCATCAGCAATGTTTAAACACAAAGCTAAAGCTTCATTTTAAAAGCACCACGGGTGCTTTAAATTAATTAGGAAAAATTTAAAGGAAATTAAAATCAGATTACCACTCTAACCTGTTTTATACTATCTTTTATAATTGCTACATCTATTGACTTTCAAAACTCCATACTGATTTTGACTAAATGTGTTTGCAAATTTTTCATAATCTCGGTAACTGAAAATCTGAAAGCAATGTTTGGTCACTCTGGAAATAAAAGGATTTCTAATACTTACATATTAGCTGCTGAAGTGGTCTGGTACTGCAAATCAAAAAGAACGCACTCCCAGCAGAAGGAAACTCCACCCTCTCAAGAAGGGCAGACCATTCCGACATTCAGGACCTAGCATCCACTAACTGCTTAGCCAGTGTCATGGCAAAGTGTCTGTCCCTAAGGAGACTATGTGGTTCTTCCTGCAGTCGGTTATGCTGCTATGTGACATAAAAAGGAGCTCTCCTTTCAACAGTGGCAATAGCTGTGACAGTACTGACTCTACACCATCTGCCTGCTGACAGTATGGTGTGGATTTCACCTACCTAAAACCAGGTAGCTATAGAGTATCCCACCTTTCAACCACTTTGTGCTCCAGAAGAATAAGGGTCTCCTTATTCTGCCAGCCCCATCATATCTGACAACCCCATATGAATGTCTTAGGCAACTCAAGGTGTTTTAAAATGCACTGGAAGCCTCTGTTTATGAAATTGAATTTCATCCCAAATAGCACCATATGAACAGCTCTGAATCTGGCCTAATTCTAATTGTAATCCTAATATGGGAGAGATTTCAAACAAGAAAAAATGTGAATTACAATGTGAGATGCTAGGAAGGCATCACTTGTGAACAGGTCACACTGACGGTCAGATAAGGTATTTCTAAACTTGTCGTAATGCCATAAGGCTGACTGAATCTAATTCTATTCTGAAAAACTATCCACATTTGCAATGCATCTGTAGGTTTCTCTGCCACCTATGTGATACGGCAACAACACATTAGCAGGAACAATGTCTTGTTGCAATACAGGACTAATACAACCACAATCATCTCTCTACAGTGCAAAAGCTCCTTATTTACTTATATTGTGATGACATCTTTCCTCTCAGAACTATTATATATGTACCCACAATGTTCTATTATTTATAATCTAAACTAAAGACCTCTGTTTTTTCATTTCCTCATGCCTAGGACCACAATGATCCTCATCATAACTAAGAACAAAGGAAATGTGGATGCCTGGAAGGAGACTTTCTGATTTCTTTACTGTCCTTAGATGTAAATAACTACCAGAGACCAAAGTAC
This sequence comes from Gorsachius magnificus, assembly GCA_034008185.1. Classification (NCBI taxonomy): domain Eukaryota; kingdom Metazoa; phylum Chordata; class Aves; order Pelecaniformes; family Ardeidae; genus Gorsachius; species Gorsachius magnificus. The sequence goes on along the minus strand of CM067087.1, from coordinate 31,472,850 downwards.
ATGATGCCAGAAAATTCTGTATAATTCCTGCTAAAATAATGGGCGGTCTTCCACTGAAGCAAAAGGGTACTACTGGTTTCAATGGGACAGGATGGGATCAAGATGGAAGCGTGGGAATGGAAGCTGAATTCTTTCTAGTTTGTGTCTCAGTTTTATTCAGACTCACAAGAAAGAATGTTGTTAACTATAGGTAAAAAGTTAAGAAGATGGGACACATTCAGAAGTATTTTGGTTTTGTACCAATAATCTATTCTGAAATTTAGGAATGTCATTTGGAGAAGTTTCACAATACAAAAAGAGTACACTGAACTTAAATTATGAGAATGACGAACTAAAAATAATTCAGAAGTAGGAAAGTTTGGTAAGTTTGAACCTACTAAGGCAGTATTTTAAGACATATATGTCATCAAATCTTAGGGAGCAGACTCACTGAAGAATATCAAGAGTAGTATTTTAAATATATCCTGCAGAGTTTAAATATAAAAGTGCATTTTCCAGAAATAGGGTTTTTTTACTAATGAGAAGAATAATCTGGTGTATTCCCATTCTTCTGAAGTTTAGGCTGCTGGCTATAGTTTTACTCTTTCAGTGCCACACAAACTGTAGTCTTAAATTCATCCCTTTATTATTAAGAGTTTCTTGCAGACAGTATCCAGGCTTTTATTTGGAAAACATTAATTTAAAAAAAGAAATAATAGCCATTTCAACAGTACACTTATGCCTATCAACACCTGATCATTAAAGGAATATGATGTAATTTGACTGTACATTCAGAAAAGTTAACCTACCTTGTATTTTGTCTCTGTTGAAACCGGAGTAGTTCATGCTTCTGTTCCTTCTCTGTGTTGCTCACTGTAAAAGAAGCAAAAAAAAAAAAAAGATGCTAAAATAGAGAATTTACTTTAAAACCCAAAATGTCTAGGTTGTCTTTATGTATTTAGAATGTGAAATCTTTCTCTATGTATTTACAATGTTTTATGCCACCACAGACTCAATTAAAACAGTAATAGCAAGATACAAATACTGTAATAAATACAGTAACCTCACAGCTACCATAAATGTACTGTGGTTGTCTGAAATTTTATAAAAACAGGAAAAGTAACAAAACTCAGATCCTCTTACTTCAAATGTAATTATCCTAATTAATTAGTTGTGTTAAGGAGAATACCTGTTAATAGTCTATGGCATATTATACACAGTTGAGCTGTTCTGATTATCTTTCACAGAAAACTGAACATAAATACTCATTGTTCATTTTTTTTTTTGCTATTTGCGGAGTACATTCTATCATTCTGTCAATATTCTTTGGGTTCCCAGTATGTTTTCTAGGATACCTCTCTGAAAATTTTATAAAAATCCCTCTTCTACCCAGGTAGAATAGAAAAAAAAAGAGCTTTTGGTATTTTTCTCATGGCACAAATGATATAAACTATTTAATTGCATATAGTTCACCTCACCTGTCCCTTCAGCCAGCTTTAACAGCTCAAAGACAAGCCTTCAAAGCTGTTTCAAAATTTTCTAAGAAATTCATAAAAATAGTTTAGAAATAAATCCTCTTAAATATTGAATATTAAAAGTCATATGAGAAGGAATAGGGAAAAGAATAGCCCATGGGAAATAGGTTGAGTGATTCTTACAAGGTCATGGCACTCAGTAAGGTAAGTACAGATGAGCAAGATTAAAGGTGTGATTGAGCAAACCTCCTTCTACATCAGCATTACCCATGCTCACTGCTTATTACTCAATTCTGCATCTGAGATTGGATCATTGCTATTTTTATGGAGTACTATGACCTTCCATTTGTCCAGGGAGGCTTAAGAGAGCACCTTCTAAGCGCCACAGAAATAAATACATACAAATAACAATATCACTATCACTGAAAAATTAACTCACCTTTAATGAAAATTCCTTCCTGGGACTCTCTTCATCACTTTCAAGAATCTCAAATGTACACAGTGAATTTTACCTGTAGATGAAAAACATAAGAAGTCTGTAAAATGTGGCTGAAACAACCAAAAGACCTCCATTATTTTTGATCAAAATTTTGCTTCCAAGCCTTAGAATGACAACAGCCTTTCCCCCAAAGTAGACGGCTATGAAAGTCCTGAAAAGTTAGCTGGAGCATGCCTTGCTTTGTTCATGTCCACTACCAGCTGCAAGCTGGTACACTGTGCAGAAAACAGCATTCAGCAATCTGAAGGGGTATCTGCACCAGAATATTTAGTGTAGTGACAAGGGCACTGGGTAAAACATGTCTACCATCTTCTCTGACTGGCCCTCAAGAGCTCCTCCTTTGCTCTAGCCACCACAGATTTGCAGACAGAATTTCCTTTTGCTCATTCCTCATGCTGAGCATACCTTGTGGCTATCTCCACACACAGTATATGCTGCCTCTGACTTACATTACTAGAATGCACAACATTTTGTTGATATTTCTTTGACAGGGCTAGTGACCTGAAAGGGGCTAGCAACATCCTTTCAGCAAGATGCCAGCACACTTGCCAGCTTTGAGTTTTCTTGGATATAACCGTATGGAATTGGGGTCATAAAATTATTCTGGTTGATGGAACCGACGAACACATCTGAGAAGCAGGTTCATTGCTATTTCTGGGAAAGAAAACCCACTAGGCAATATGCCGCTTACTACCATCATGAGTGCTACTGCAATTACTAGTATCTCACTTATAAACAGCAAAAGGTAAGGGCAGAGAGGATGGGGGCCCTACATCCGTCACGTTATTGTCCAGCTGAAGACTATCAGGGTACTGTTACTACACGCTGTCCTCTCTGGTGGCAGTGAGCAAAGACTGCAAAACCGGTAAGGAGAATTGCAACACCACAAAGCCTTCATTCAGCTAACATCCTACAAGAAGCCGCTACCAACATTAAGTTAACAATCAGAAGCAACAACATGCTAGTTGGATGGGTGTGCGCTGAGGCAGGGAGCAGGCCTTTTCATAGCATAGCGCACTTAGGGTATGCTGTAATTGAGGTTTTCTGGTTGTGCTGCAAACTCAGGAAGTGTAATTTGCACCTCCTTGTGCCAGAAACTGAATGAGTCAGATCCTTAAAGCTTCAATTTTAGCTTTGCCTCTGCCTCCTCATTGTTCTGACTAATACGATGCTATCATAGCCAGCTAAGTATGGTAAAAACCAGCTGCATAGCCTCTAGGTTAGAGCACAGCCAGGCTCACACTGGTGTCAAAGCTAAAAAACACCCACAGAATTCAGTGGAGCAGCTGCAGGCCACTCCAGCTAACTGTAAGCAAAGTTATTAACTGCACTAAGAAACACATAAACTAAGATACATTTAACAATACAACGCACTGTATTGCTATCAAAGCATCAGAAATCGTTAGGATCTCAATTTTTAGGCATCAAATTTGAAACATCTTAAAGAGGCCACAAGTTCAGAAGGAACTAAGCAGATAGATGTAAGACTTCTAAAATATAAAAAACCTAGTAAACCTCCAGAACCAGAGACTTAAAATAGGCAGCAATGTGAAATGCGAATCTAGTTCTCTAAACATAGGTGGAAAAAAAATCCAGAAAAATATTCTGTATTTTTTAGGCCCCAGATGTGCGCATTGCAGGATTAGTGTCATATGTGTTAACTTCTTCGGGACTTGGTCCTGCGTAACAGGCAACAACAAAACCTCTATCGGTTTAGAGACTCCGGATATAAAGACTTACTGGAAATTTTCACAGTCAGTGTACACATTTACAGAATCCAGGCTTCTTTCCAATTTATTCCATTATTTACTATGAAGTATTTCATAAAACATTTTTATCAGTGGGTAGGACTTGTTTTTCTTCTGTTTATAAATGAACTTCAGTAAATGGATAATGAAACTGAGGGTGAAATTAGTTAAAATAATTTAACGTTTGAAAAATTTAGTAGCAGATTTCTTTCCCTGTGCTCTTCCACTGAAACCATGACTTGGCAATCAGGTGATGATGGTTCTCCTTTCTGATCTTGTGTAAGTCAAAACCTTGGTCTGACAAACGATATTGTGAGAACAGTTATCTAAAACTGCCTGGAGCACTTTGGCAGAATCAGGCCAAGGGACTTGATGCTAACTCTACAAAAGGTAACGAAGGTTTGCAGCTGGCTGTTGACAGTAAGATCAGCTTTGGTTCTGTAAAGCTGCTGTAACTACAGAAAATGAAGACCACATAATTTCATAGTCTTACTAGTTAGTCCACAACGTTTTTTCTCACAAAGAGAGGGTAAGGTCAATGGTGAGACCCAGAAGCTTCCCCACCTCCCCTGAAGAACTGCAGGGAGAAAGACCAGGGTAATTTAACTTCGACACAAAGACCAGACATGCACTTTCTGTACTACATTCTATACTCTCAGAATACTGCAGCTGACAGCAAGGAACCCTCCTTTCTAACACGTGTCAGCTGTATTTCAATAAATATTGAAACCATAGGTAGTTTTCTGAGCCTGATGTGAACACCAAAGATTCTAAGGTTTACTGCACGCAATTTGTAACCTCCTTAGAGACCCAGGATTACCAGCCTTACCCACCTATCAAGCACTACCCGCTTTTTGGGTCAGAGAGTCATCAAAATGGGGTCAGAAGACGAACTCATTATTTCCCATCTTCTCAGCAGTCTGCTCTGAGTGTCTCTTGGCTTCTCCCTGACGTAAATGGCATTGTTTGTGAAACAATGTAATGTTTATAATGATTTGCAAAGCACTATGTATTGTGCATACTAAAGATACTCAACAAGCGTTAACAGCTGTTACTTAGGGCAACAATTTTTTATAAGATTCCAAGGATATGGACTAATTATTTGAACAATACAGCCACTTTTTCTATAATGGCCTTACCTAAATCACCTATCAAAACTTCATTAAATTGGCAATAGCTAGAAGATAATACAGGAATTAAAATATATTTTTAAACTATTTTGCTTCATCTGAAGTAGCAACATTTTCAGAGGAATTTTGGTTACAGCAAATATTAAAAAATAGTGTATCCTTACCAAATAATTCAACAACATTTTCAGAAACCATAACGTGTCTGATTCCAGTGTGACCTGCTGTCACTCCACTGATTTGATTGGCTTTACTCCTGATTCACACCCGACCGAAGCGTCTGGTAGGTCACATCTGCACGTGACGTACCTTACGGAGCTGCTGTTTATATCCGTGACAAAATAAGGTGAAAGATGTGCCACATTCTAGCTTCTACAAAGCAAAGCCGGCAGCCCTGAAGGCTCAATCCTCCAATCCCAAGGCTCTGCAGCGCCGGTCCCCCCGCTCAGGCCTTGCGCCGGCGCCCGCCCGGAGCAGCGGGGCCCAGCGCGTCCGGCAGGGAGGCGGCCGGGCCGGGCCGGGCCGAGCCGCCTGCGCCACAGCGCCCCCTGGCGTGGCGGGCGGGCGGGCGGCCGCCATCGAAACCGCTCGTTCTCCTCCATGAGGCGCCCGGGTGTGGCGGGCTCCGTCGTGGGCGGGAGCAGCAGGGAAGCCCTCACCCGGGACGGCCACAACGATAGGAAACCGCTGGCCCTTCAGGGGAGCGGCATCTCCACACGGACATCGGGGGGGAAAGGAGCAACCGGGGGCGCAGAAACCTTATTATTTTTAGGGACGATAAAATGTTGTGGTGACTGTTCCTTCCAGGAAGCCTCATTAATACTAATTACAGCTTCTCATTGCAGTGTCATTACATTGCTGTTAAGAAATAAATTAAAAAATACAAACTCGGGGAACTGTCAGGTCAGTAATGAAATGAGCTGAATAAAGTACGTGCCTTTTTAAAGAGAATCTTGAGAAGTGGGTCTGCAATATTTAACCTCAAAAACAAGGACGGTGCACCTGAAAATATTGAGGCTGAAATAATCATCATCTCACAGGAACACATTAATTGGGTAAAAAACCATTTCAGAACACAAACGAAAAGTGCTTCCAAAATGATGCTTATAAAGGTTAACAATTTCCTTCCTTAACACAAAAAATAAAACATTGAAATCGTATTTGCATTCCCTATTAAGGCAACTCCACACATCTAATAGTTTGGGGGTTTTTTTATTTCTTTTTCATTTTGTGTGTTTGGTGCCACTGCAGCTGTGGCTGCCGCAGCAGAAGGCCCACCTCCAAATGTCTGCCAAGTCCTTTGAAAACTACCGACCGCTAGCGCTCCATTTTGAGGCTCCATTTTGAGGCTCCATTTGAGACTCCATTTTGAAACCAGGGAAAAGCTGACAACTCTGAATGCCCCAGGAGCGGATGCTCTCTCTCTCACAATCAATCATCTTTATTACATTCTTACTACACTAAGGGGAAAGGAACACAGCATTTGGTAAAACATAACCAACAAAAACAGGCTCGTGCGTGTGATAACATTACTACGTTGGCTAGCAACCTGTTACCTGTTTCTCCTCATTTGATGATATGACCAGTCAGCGGACAAATGTCCCTTTCACACTTTGCTCCTCTGCTTTTTTTTCTCTGTCACCCACCCTAACACATCGCACAAACTAACCAGGCTGTAAATACTTTTGTCAAATTCCAGAGCCTGGGATGCATTTACGCCAGCCTATCTCTACCAGGACGGAAGTGCAGAGCTGCTGCGGCAGCCACAAAAGGCTGTTTCTTACATGCCTCTGTCCCTCCGTGACTTGTCTTCATGCTGGAGGGGAGTTTCAGTTACAGATAGAGTCAGGAGGCCACACTGGCATTTCTGAAGAGCATTCCACCATCTCTTTTCACCCCACTCTTTTAAGTTTCTGTGCTACTTACAGCAATTACAACTCCAGTGACTCATTGCGCCACAGTCCTTGGAGTCACTCCCCTGTACAAGAAAATAAAAGCTTTTCCTCCTTGCTGAGAGATTGGTACTTGAATGAGACAGTGGCAACCCAGAACTGTCACCCAACACTGCTTTGTTACCCTCTAGTGACTTGGTAAGAACAACAAATACACAAACTCAAATTAATTTGAACTAAAATGCTCACACTGACACACTTGGTGCAAGGCAGTGACTTGCAGGTGGAGAAAGCCCCTCTCTCTAAAAGCTGAAGACTGTGAAGTTACCTACATGCGCATTGTCTTTTAGATTCCCTTGGACTGGCAGCTTCTCCACCTACCACTGTGAAGTTTTGCATGGCAACAAGGAAGGGAAAGAAAAATAGTAATAGAGAAAGTGAGATAATAAAAACAAAAAATATGAAAATATGCTAAAAAGAAGCTGGCAGCAGAATAAAACCTCAAACTTTCCACTGAAACAGTAACAGGAATCTAGCCAAGAAACAATGGTCTTGTTATATTTTGGAAACTAGGAATGGAGTAATTACAGGCATATCTTGTTTAATCAGTAATACAGAAGAAGTATTTTCTACTATCCTCATTATGGACTTAGTCCTGTAAATCATTACTTACATAAGCAGTTTGCACTTACAACAAATACTAAGTGCTTGGGAGATGTTTATGCTGTTCTTTACAAATTTGTTTATTAGGAGACTGAAACAAAACAGCAGATTGTACATCTAATTTTGAAAAAGAGATGGATATACACATTGCATCCAAGTCTTGTGGCAGTCTCCTTCTTCTCTTAAGTTGAACACCACAAACACTGGAAGCATTTGGATTAAAATAAAAAGTTTATCATTTAGACACATGCATTTTAAACTGAGGATCAATCTGGCACATACCAACATGCAAGCTGCTCCCGTGTTCAACATCGAGCACGCTGTATCTTACTTTTGAGATTAGGGGTTATTTTTAATCTTAACTGCTGGGCCTTTATTGTTATTTTAAAATGTATCTAGATATCTGCAAATATTTACACAAATATTTTACAATTCATATTATTAAGGATCACTTTAAAAACAGTGCAATTGCAGAAAAAATATTAATATGACAATATCTCTTATTAAGATACTAGTCATATAACATGTTATACATTAAACACATTATGATATATTCTTGTTCAGAAAAGCTTTCAACTTCTGATAGTATTATCTGATACATGCTTGCAAAAATGGAAAGAAAACAATTTCATTATCCTCCACTAGAGGGAGGGAGAGCATCTGTTGTTGCTAGGCAGATTTGAAAAAATTTAAATTCCAAAATAAAAAAAATTCTAAAATATTAAAGCAAAAGTAACAGAAATGGTAATATTGAAAAACAGTTAACTAATTTGACAATGAAACAAAATTACCTATATTGTACTTTCCGTTCTCTACGGAATGGGAACTGTTCTTACAGCTGCTGCATGGTTTTCACTGCTTGCTTAGAAACCACAGCATGAATGCTTTCCACCCAACAGGTCACCCTCTGTCTCAGAAGCTCAGAGAAATCTTACTTCTCCAAAGACAATTTCACATAACTGCTCAGAATTTGTGGGTGTTCCCTATTCATATAAAAATCTTCATGATCCAGACCAAGATAGCCACTCAAATGATCTGCCGCTTTTAGTCCTACAGGGTCTTGATCCTGTTGGTTTGCAGTTTGTCATATGGTCAGAAACCAAGCAATAGTTACCGGTGTGTCCCACACAGCATGTGGGAACTGCTGCAGCTCCCAAAAGCTTGAGACACTTGGTCTGGCTTTAGACACTGATAAACAAGAGCAAGTTTCTGATGCATGTAATGTCTTTTGGGGGCACAGGAGGGCCAGTACCTGTGGGACTACCATGGACGGCATATAATTGAAATGTTGACTTAGAGCTCACTGGAGAAATGCACTGCAGAAAGGGTAAGAAGAAATGTTCTGGGTCAGATTCATATGTAGATTGGCATAGCGATAATCTAGCACTGAAAGTTTAATTGACTTTGAAAAGTTGCAAATATTTCTTTATATACTGAGATATGGACAAACTACGCACAAGGCAACAATTATTTAGTTTGTGCTCGTATCAATTGCAAAGGAAGCCCTCTGCTTACTGCTCAGGAATGAAAACTTAACAAGGAAAAATAACCCAGCCCTTAATATAAATGTTTGAATTTCATTTTGAAGTTCACAAAATGCTAAACATAAAAGAAGCATAAAATATATTTCTATTCTGCATTCCTGTTTGTATTTATTTACATTTTCTAAAGATCTTGAGGCAGCTTAATAAAGACTGAAAAATGATGGTCCAAGGATTACATTTCTTTTCCCTATCTCTGTTTAGGGAAAACTGTGGCTGTTGAAAATACAAGTGCTACATAGACAAAGATTAAAAAAAACCTCAACAAAACAAGCAAATTACATCAGAACAGTTACTGAGAAGTAAGGAATGACTCTATCTTGGACATGTAACGTCAGCTTTTGTACAAACACTTCTGGCTGAACTCTCACAGTGATCTCTGTTACAGGATCTCTGGGTTTTGTTGGCCTAATGCAGATCAGTCACACTCTGGCGCTCCAAAACAGCCTGTGCAGCTTCGGAGAGCAACAGGGAGAACACCCCGGCAGCTTCCCACAACCTGAGAGTATCTCGTTCAAGTACTGATGCAGATGACCTTATGAGATTTGAGCCACTAATTGCACAATGAAATTTAGCTGCAAACTGAATACGTTACCTACAGTAACTTGGCTAAAATATTTACAGCTCTCGTTCTGGTGAAGGACAGTGTATGCCTCTCCTCCTGTCTCTAATCATTGTTTACTTGCTTTGTTCTCATGAATCATATTATTGCAGTTCTTGTGCTGAAAAAAAACCCTTTTCTGAAAAGATACTGCTTTGGGATTTTATACACATTGAGCTATTAAAATTTTTATGTTAGTATTTCATAAAAGCTATATTTCATGAACTTTATCAAAAACATGCAACATTTTGGCAGTGCTGCTACAGAGAATAAAAAGAGAAACAGAAAAGAAAATCACATGGCTCAAATCCATCTCAGAAGAACTCAAAGTTTACAAGCACAAATACTGCTTTATGTAATATTTTCAAATTGTTTACTGATTAGGAGATTCTTTTGACCTAAGAGTCTGTCAAGATAAGCATAAGGAAAATTACAAAACAAAGCTAGCAATATATTTAAAAAGCTATGCTTAACCTGCAATAAAACCAAATTTATTGGTTTAGACAAAACACACACAAAACATATACTTTGTACCCACTGTAGTAAAGTATTTCAAGAGTAAAAATTTAGAAAGCTACTGCACACAGATTAATACTGTGATTTGAATGTTACAGACTGAAGGACTAAACCCTGGTACCACTGAAATCAATACTTTAATTTATATTAACTAGTTGAGTGCTAATTTGACCGTACTGGAATTTGCAGTTCATTTGGTATATTTGCAACAGGTGCAACCCATGACCAAGTCATACAGTTCTCACTGAATGCTCTGAGATTTCTCACACGCACAGGTTTGACCCAGAGGGAGAAGTGACTGCAGTGCAACTGTGAGTCCTATCAGAGGGCCCCCGAGTTTTTTCTCCCGAGTACCGTACTTCTGATGTTTAACCAACAGCAACCACGCCCTTATGCTCATGCGTTTTAAACCAGAAAAGCGAGATATCGGCATGTGCAAAACATGTTAGTGTTACAATAGCGCTTATGACTAATAGGATTTTTTTGATAAGATAGTTTATTTTACCTTCTGAATGTGCAACTTTGATTGCTAATGTACATGGCTGAAATTAAGTAATGCTGCAAAAAAGGACTGTTTTATCACATCTTCCTTTGTTCTGTGAGCAAGTGCCATTTCTCATGTGCTGTGACTTTCTGAAGCAGGCGAATTACTGTAAGGAGTCGCAGAACATCATTTTGCCCATTGACGACTTCATCTACAACCTAGAAACCCAGCTTAGCTGCTGCAGCTGCCCCTGAAGGACTTAAAAGTATGTGGGTGGCAGCAGTTCGGTTCAGAAGCAGAAGCCACTGTACATGCTCCTACCCATCCAATGTCCCCTGCCAGCTCTCTAGGCTTCTTCTCTAGCTCAGTGTCCTTTTCCCACTGACTTTCCTTCTTCATTCTTGCTGCACTCCCCTTCCCTGTGGAAGAATGAACCTGGCTCCAACTCCTCATGCGTGGAATAGCAATATTCAGTTTTGCTGGGGGTATTTCTAATGTGAATCTTGACAAGGCACTGATGAAACAGCCACACCACTCTAAGGCAGGACTGTTAACCTCTTCAGCATCCCCATCTGCTGAGGACCATCCTTTTGTCCTTTTATTAATACACTTCAGGGAACTTTCACATCTATTACAGGATACACATAATAGTTTTTTAGATGTGATGTCTCGGAGGGATCTAAGAAAATTGGACAGGACCTCCTGATCCCTCCCACATCTGTAGCTGCTACAATGCATCAGCTCTTGGAGAGGGAAGAAAGAGAAAAGACAAGTAGCTACTGTTCAAATGGAAATCTCCATGCTGGCAATGATAAAAATGTTGCTTTTTCTTCCACTTCGGAATTCCACTCCCATGGTCTATCCTCAGTCTTGGGTAAACTTGAAGATAGCAAGTTAGTTCATTCTTTCCCACTTGGTTAAGACTCTGCAGCTATCATGGGAGGAGGCGGGGGAGCTGCTGAAAATGTTCCTACTTGCTCAGGGTATTCTTTGAGGATGTTGTTTTGTGGTAAATCCACCAAATATACCAAGGATTCTCTTTCAGAAAGGCAGTGAGAAAACCAAGAAAATATGCATTATATCTGTTTGGCACTCTGGAGTTGCCAAAATGAAGAGGAACTGCAAGCTTTTAGGGTGTTGTAAGAAAGCTGTACTACTCTGCAATCTCTATGCCAAATGGAGATACTAAGTTTGGCTTCTTTTACTGAAAGGGGTGGTGAAATATTTAAATAAATTATCTTTCTTTTTAACAATAACTGTGCAGCAAGAATTGACCAGGTTATTTGGTGATACTTTGCACAGGGATGCAAAGTTCAGGGTTCAAACAGAACTGGGAGAAAGATGCTTTTTCTGTTGCTATCTTGATGCTGCAGCAACCAAGCTGTTATTTCAAATTTTTATTTCCTTATCAATCACTGCAGTACGACCATTTAATGGGAAGTAGGGTGGCGACTTAATGAGAGCTTTAGGGAAGAGAGTAATCAGCACTGCAGCAATAGCAGAGGAAAAGTGCTGGGAAGCTAAATCAGCACTTTATATTTTCATCAATACACATTTTCAGAGGGCTGAACAGTCTGAAAGCTCTCCAGCACAGCTGCCATTTTGAGCAATGGGGATTAAGCAAGTGGTTAAAGCCCATGGTGAGGAAAAAGCTGAGGAATATGGTCTGGATGAATGAACTGCTAGATAGGTTGAAACTGTATGGATTGCTGGGCTTGAAGGGTAGTAATCAACGGGCTGGTGTTTAGTTGGTGGCCAGTGCAAGCAGAACACTTTGAGGTCAATACTGGGGCCAATATTGTTCATTTACCTTCATTTGTAACTTGGATGATGACACAGGATGCACCTGCAGCAGATTTTCAGACAATACTACCTTTGAGAAACTTAAAAATTGGGTCAACAGAAACCTCACGAAGTTTAGCAAGGAGTGCAGAGTTGTGCACATGGGGCTGAATAGTGCCAGGCACCAGCGCAAGCTGCCTGACCAGTAGCCCAGCTGAAAAGCATGTGCCTGATACAGTGGACACTAAGTTGAATATGAGCCAACAGGGTGTTTTCATTGTGAATAAAGTGAACCATAGCCTGAGCTACATTAGGAAGGCAGCATGGGCAGCAGAGGAACAGAGATTATTATCCCTCCTTATTCAGTGCTAGTGAGTCCACGGCTGAGATAGTATCTCCTGTTTTGGGTTGCCCAGTTCAAGAAGGATGTCAAGAAACAGGAGAGAGGCATGCAAAGGGCTGATGAGATGGTAAGTGGCCTACAGCATATGACTTGTGAAGACATGTTGAAGAAGTTGGGCTTGGTTAGGCTGACAAAGAAGAAAATCAAGGGAGATCCGATAACAATTTACAACTACCTGAAGGGGAGTGGCAAAGATCACTGAGCTGAACTCTTCTCAGTAGTAGTGAATGGTAAAAGGAGGAAAGGCCGCAAATTGAGACCTTGGAGTTGTGACTGGATGCATGTGATTGTGCATGGGTGGTGCTGCACAGGAACATACTGCCCAGAAAGGCTGTTGAGTCTCTATCCTTGAAGGCTTTCAAGGGCAGGTTAGGCAAAGCCATGGCTGACCTGAAATACCACAGGTCCCAATCCTGCTTCAAGTGGAAGGGTGGACAGGGTGGACCCCAGAGATCCCTTCCAACCACCACTTCTATGACTGTAAAAGTCTAAGCCACCATAGTGGCCCCCAGATCGTAAACAAAACCGAGTTACCAACTCTTCTTACTCCTGCCTTCCTCCCTCTCTTCCTCCAAGTTATAACTTATAATTACCATCATGTTTAAGGGACTCATAAGAAGTCCTTCCTTTTCAGTTGGGGTTACTCTGCTTGCCATCCAACCATTTTATAGAGTTGTGATTTCTACAGCACCGGGTTCTGTCAGACTTTGTTTACATCTTATTTTACTGGATCAGGCACCTTATGCATCTTTTGCTAAAAACTGCAAACTTTTCCTGATAGCATCGCACTGTCCTTCCCATTCTTACAAAATGGACCTTTTTCCTTACTGAACATCATTTGTACCCTCGCTGCTAGACCTGCACAATTTAGTGGTTAAAATTCAAATAGGTCCATACATACTCATCTTCCCAAGGGACAACATAAATCCAAGATTTTAGCCCAGAACCACAATGACAAATGAACCAGAACTCCTGAAGCAGTATGACACAGCTAAGTGAATTCTCCATCAGATCGAACTGTAAAAACAGAATGTTTGCCAGCACAAGGGTGTAAGCACGCAGGTGGCATCTCAAGTATTAGAGGGAACATGGGTTAACAGCCAGTCAAACAATTACGTTTTTAATATTTTTTGACCAGTCATCCCACAATCCCAGTACATCTTTTTCTGTGGTAGGTTTAATAAGTATGTTAGCATGTTAGATGATACACAGATCAAAATGTATGTGTCCCAAACTTGGGTAACAACACTAGCCAATAAGTAGCAAATTTCAAGTGTCAAATCCCTAGCATTAAACCTTTTAAGAAACCAGACTCCAGGCAAAAAGCTAATGTCAAATTTAAAATCTGGGATACAAATGCCCATACACTGTTGGGCAAGGGATTGCAAAACACAAAGTAATTGGGAGCATGTATACTTCAGAATGATACACATTTGCAATGCAATACCATGATCCTTTAAAATAGAAAATCTAGTTTTGTTTACAAAGGAGAAGTAAATGAACCCAATGACAAGTCTCTGACACTGATCTAGTTGTTTATTCTGGAAAAGGATTATCTTTTTAAGCTACAATGCAAAGTAGTGTAAGATTTATGGGAAGATTGAAGCCATAGCAATAGCCCATAGTCTGCCACACACTTGAGCCAAAACCAGATAGAAGTGTTTCATATTGATATATTTGATGGACTAGATATATAATGGAACAGAATATTAAGCTTTTATGAAAAAAGATGAGATTTGCATGTGTAAACAGCACATAGGCCAAAGAGTATGGTCAAAAATGTAGAAAAAATATCGTAAGTCCCAAACATGTATTTTTAAAACCACCCAAGTCAATTCTCTAACAGATTCTGAACCACGATGACAGCACGTACACCACTAGTAAAATATTCCTGTTGGTCTCTCCTCATTTCCTCTAAAACTACTTCTTACATCTTCTTGAAAAGCCGTTATTTACGCTACTCAGTGCACTGCTGTAGCACACTAAGGTTTTCTGATGATGAAAATTTTGTACGCTGGCATACAACCGTTTTATTCTACAAGCAGCTGGCAAGAGTCTCTCAGTCACGAGCTCTTGTTCTTGTGGGGGACTTCAACTTCCCAGACATCTGCTGGAAATACAATACAGCAGAAAGGAAACAGTCCAGAAGGTTCCTGCAGTGTGTGGAAGATGATAACTCCTGACACAGCTGGTAAGTGAGCCTACCAGGGGAGGTGCCCTGCTTGACTTCCTGTTCACTAACAGAGAAGGACTGGTGGGAGAGGTGGTGGTCAGAGGTCGTCTAGGCCTTAGTGATCATGAAATGGAAGAGTTTTCAATCTTTGGTGAGGTAAGGAAGGGGGTCAGCAACACCACCACCATGGATTTCCGGAGGGCAGACTTTGACCTGCTCAGAACACTGGTTGAGAGAGTCCCTTGGGAGATAGTCCTGAAGGGCAAAGGGGTCCAGGAAGGCTGGGTATTTTTCAAGGAAGAAGTCTTAAAGGCACAGGAGCAGGCTGTCCCCATGTGCCGTAAGACAAATCGGCAGGGAAGACAACTGGCCTAGCTGTACAGAGGTCTACTACTGTGACTAAGGGAAAAAAGGAGAGCTTACCAGCTCTGGAAGAAGGGGCAGGCAACCCAAGAAGAGTACAGGGATCTTGTCGGGTCATGCAGAGAGGAAATTAGAAAGGCAAAAGCCCAGCTGGAATTTAATCTGGCCACTGTTTTAAGGGATAATAAGAAAAGTTTTTATGAATATGTTAACAGCAAAAAGAGATCCAGGGAGAACCTCCATTCTCCAGTGGATGCAAGGGGGAACATTGCCACTGAAGACGAGGAAAAGGCTGACATACTCAATGCCTTCTTTGCTTCAGTCTTTAATGGCCCGACGAGTTATCCGCAGGGTACCCAGCCTCCCGAGCTGGAAGATGGGGACAGAGAGTGGAATGAACCCCCCATAATCCAGGAGGAAGCAGTCTTTGACCTGCTATGCCACCTGGACATCCACAAGTCTATGGGGCCAGATGGGATCCATCCAAGAGTGCTGAAGGAGCTGGCAGAGGAGCTTGCCAAACCACTCTCTATCATTTATCAGCAGTCCTGGAGAACAGGGGAGGTCCCAGATGACTGGAGGTTGGCAAATGTGACGCCTATCTTCAAGAAGGGCCGGAAGGAGGATCCGGGGAACTACAGACCTGTCAGCCTGACCTCAGTACCGGGGAAGATTATGGAGAGGTTCATCTTGTGTGCTCACCAGGCACATGGAGGACAATCAGGGGATCAGGCCCAGTCAGCATGGGTTCACAAAAGGCAGGTCTTGCCTAACCAACCTGATTTCCTTCTATGACCAGGTGACCCGCCTGGTAGATGAGGGAAAGGCTGTGGATGTTGTCTACCTGGACTTCAGCAAAGCCTTCGACACAGTCTCCCATAGCATTCTGTTGGAGAAGCTGGCAGTTCATGGCCTAGATGGATATACTCTTCGCTGGGTTAAAAACTGGCTGGATGGCCGAGCCCAGAGAGTCGTGGTGAATGGAGCTAAATCCAGTTGGCGGCCGGTCACAAGCGGTGTCCCCCAGGGCTCAGTTCTAGGGCCTGTCTTGTTTAATATCTTTATCAATGACCTGGATGAGGGGATTGAGTGTGCCCTCAGTAAATTTGCAGACCACACCAAACTGGGTGGGAGTGTTGATCTGCTGGAGGGGAGGAGGGCTCTGCAGAGGGACCTGGACAGGCTGGATCGATGGGCCGAGGCCAATTGTATGAGGTTCAACAAGGCCAAGTGCCGGGTCCTGCACTTTGGTCACAACAACCCCATGTAAGGCTACAGGCTTGGGGAAGAGTGGCTGGAAAGCTGCCTGGTGGAAAAAGACCTGGGGGTACTGGTTGACAGCCGGCTGAATATGAGCCAGCAGTGTGCCCAGGTGGCCAAGAAGGCCAATGGCATCCTGGCCTGTATCAGGAATAGTGTGGCCAGCAGGAGTAGGGAAGTGATCGTGCCCCTGTACTCGGTGCTGGTGAGGCTGCACCTCGAATACCGTGTTCAGTTTTGGGCCCCTCACTACAAGAAAGATGTTGCCTTGCTGGAACAGGTCCAGAGGAGAGCAACCAAGCTGGTGAGGGGTCTGGAACACAAGTCATACGAGGAGCGGCTGAGGGAACTGGGGTTGTTTAGTCTGGAGAAGAGGAGGCTGAGGGGAGACCTGATCGCCCTCTACAACTACCTGAAAGGAGGCTGTAGAGAGATGGGGGTCGGCCTCTTCTCCCTGGTAACAGATGATAGGACGAGGGGGAATGGCTTGAAGCTGCGCCAGGGCAGGTTTAGGCTAGACATCAGGAAAAACTTCTTCACCGAAAGGGTTGTCAGGCTCTGGAATGGGCTGCCCAGGGAGGTGGTCGAGTCCTCATCCCTGGAGGTATTTAAAAGAAGGCTAGATGAGGTGCTTAGGGACATGGTTTAGTGGTGGGATGGCAGTGCTAGGTTAACGGTTGGACTTGATGATCTTAAAGGTCTTTTCCAACCAAAGTGATTCTATGATTCTATGATTAGCCTGGGTAAATTCCCTGCAAATAGTCAAAGCAATATTACAGAATGTGTACCTCAGTGATGTCAGATTATTCAGAAAAATACAGCTGAGGTCTGGACACTGCTTTGAAATAGTAGGAGTGTATTTCTGCAACTCTTCTCCTAAGGGAGGAATATTTTTGCAGCTTACTTATTGCACAAATAAGGTACTAAACAATGACGCTTTCAAGCTTCACTCTTAGGGCGGTTTGGCTACATAAATTCATCCCGCCTCTCTGAAGTACACATAAGCCAACGGCCATTAAAGTCTTGATACTGGCTGCTTTTATTGGATTATATCCTCTAACTCTCTCAGATGTGAATTTCCGGCGATAACCTGTGCAGCAATAAACTTCATTCAGCCACAAGAGTGTGCATGTGAGAGGATTGCAAATCTCCTCCGCCAAACCAGAATCAGCCGGTATCGCAGGAATGAAAGCGCGTGGAGATTTGAAATTGCAGGGAATGGAGACAAGGCGGTGCAGAAGACGAGCTGCCTGGGGGGCAGGAGGCCCAAGACCGGTGCCTGACTTCTGCAGAAAATAAGCCCCCGGGGCGGCGAGCAGGGGCGAAGCCGAGCTGGCGCGGGCGGCTGAGCGGAGCCGGGCGCAGGTGGACACCGGAGCCTGCAGCCGCAGCAGCCGCAGCAGCCTAATCGGGGCGCGGAGCAGCGCCGCGGGTTTGGCTGACAGCGGGGGCTCGGCGCCGTGGCGGGCTGGGGCGGCGGCGCTGGCGGGGCCCGGCGCGGTGAGTACCGCGGGAGGAGCCGGGAGCCGCCGCATGGCACCGGCACGGCCGCGGACAGGGGAACGCGCAGAAGCCGCGCCGCCTGCGGCAGAGGCGGGCTGGGCTGGGCTGGGGCTGGGCTGGGCGGGGCTGGCCCGGCGCTGGGCTGGGGCTGGGCCGGCCCGGCGCGGTGCGGTGCGGCGCGGTGCGGTGCGGTGCGGCGGCGGGGCTGCCCGGGGGCGCGCGGGCCCACGCCCGCCCCCCCCCGCCGCCCGGCCCCGCGGGCGGGGAGGGCGCTGCCCCCCCCCGTGGCTGGGGGGTGGCAGCCGTGCCCGCCCGCGCAGTGCTTTGCATAGATGAGCTCAACTTGAATGCTGGGCAGGGCGGGACTCGTAAAGCTCCCAAATTTATTGCCTTCCCCTGCCTTCGGGCTGCTCCAGTATAGATAGAGCGCGTTATGCAAGCTGCCCATTCCCTTGGCACCACGGGGAGAAAAATGTTTATTATCTGAGCCTCTTCCCGCTGTCCCCGGCGGCGTGGGACCACTGTGGGTCACACCGAGGGCTCTCCTGGAGCAGTCTTCCGAGCCGAGCCTGGGAAACAGCCCTCAGCGACAGAAGGGCAGAGGCCCCAGTCTGGAAATTGAACTGCCACCCGCTTCATGCAAACTTGTGACCCTGGCAATTAGCTTAGCGTTTTAAGCGTTTCATTTCCCTGATTTTCTCTTCCTTGCTGGGCATGCACAGTTATGTGCTGTGTCTCTGATGTGCAGCAGTGGGTAGCATCTGCATCTCCAATGAAGTAAGGCATTGACAACTGAAGTGCGCAATGTATTAGCAAGTTGAAGCTAGGGTGCCAAAACTTGCAACACCCCACATAAGCTATATTTTTAACAATGTTTTTTATGTATGTCTTCAAACGACAAATAATTATGCGTGGCATGTCTACTGGAAATACTGTGAAGCAAAACTCATTACTATTTATAATGCATTTATGAGTTATCAGTTGGAGGTGCCTTTAAAGTATGATTTTATTCTACTCTTGTTAACACTGAGACAGTAGTGGAAGAGGTTACCAAAGTATATGTGAATTATTAATCATACAGACTTTTTATATAAAGATTAGATGTTTTTCTATGGTGCAGTTCAGCTACAAGCTAGAGAGCTGTAGCTCCACTGATGGTACAGGGAACTTTGGTCTTTTGCTGCTAACTTTGGTCTTATTACAGCACCTGCATTTGTCCCTAAAATAACTCATGAGTCAGATTTTCGAAAAAGCTCAGCATCTTCGTGGGCACTAATGTTTAGGGCCAGTTTTCTAAGAGCTCTGCATACTGTGTGTGCATACAATATAGAAAGCTTTTCTGAAAAAAAAAACCAAACCAACCTCTCCAGCTGACTAAACAAGAATCCAGATTCTCCTGCCTTTAAATGCAATCCCTCGTGAGGGGCTGCGTTCAAACACTGTTACTCGGAGTGGGTCTTCACTACCTTGCTCATTGGGGAAATACGGCCGGCTTCACAAATCAGCTCCTATCATTTTCGTTGCAGTTTCTCTAGGATTTCACAATTGCAAAGAGCCCCTTGGGCTTCTCTGCCTCCCGTGATACCGTGTTCTTGGCAGTGCAGTGGTGTGGGAAGAAGGCTGAGAGCAGGTAAGTGCATTTCTCCTGGGTGCGATAGGCCACGGGGCAATGAGTCAGTAGTGGGGAGAAGATCCAGGCATCCAGTCCTTGCTTTAGCCAGAGCCTGAGAGTTTGTGGAATTATTGGAAGTGACCTTCCCTGCTTTTGAGAGTGTTCACTCTGAACTTGTGACATTTGTGGAAAGTTAACAGTATAAAACTAATAAGCAAGAATCCAATTCAAAGGGAAAATATATGGATTTTCTGAAGATTTGTGGGGGTTGATGCAAGCATGACATTGCATCTAATCAGTCTAAGCCCGTTCTGTCAGCAAGATTGCAAAGATTAGTGTCATATGTTTTCATCTCAATGTCAATTATTTTTGCTTTAAATAATTTGAAATATATAAAAGATGTAGGTATCTATTTCCTGTCCAAAGAATATAATTTTTATATACAGTATCAGTGTTCAGGTGCACACAAACCCAGCCAAAAGCATGAAAGAGGAAGCTGAGGCTCCTCAGCTTAATCCTGGCTCTGAATCTTCGGTTACATAATTTTGTGTTCCATTATCTAAGATGTCCTGTAATATCCATCATACATTTTCACCAGTCCTATACAGAGTATGTTTAACAGCTTGCAATTTTCCTTCATTCTGCTATTTCTCATTTCCCATCATCATGATTATTCGCTATCTTTATTACGTTTATGCAGTTAGTATTCCTGTCTCTTGCGAGTGGGCTGAATCCTCCATAAGTAGTCATGTAAATTACATGAAGGGGGGATCTGGCTCCTAGTACATTAATAGGAGAGAGTTGAGATGTCATCTTTGAGACCTACCCTCTGCAGAGGAAGGATGAGGTATAATTTCAACTAAGGCCATCCCAGGCCGTCCTCCTGTGTTCAGAAAAATGTCTGCACCACTGCAAGGCTCTGACTTGTTCCCCTGCTACCCTTTCCCTCACCACGTACACAGTCCTGCCTCAAACACCCTGCAGGACCTCTAGAAAGACCTCGAAGCATAATCCCCCTTCTCTCTGCCTCTGGATTTGGAAAGAAAAAGCCCGTAAGTCATTTCAGTATGTGTTTCCACAGGCACCCAGGTGTGGACTCATCAGTTGGTGCCAGCTTATCTGCTCGTGCAGCAAGCGTTAAATGTGCACAGTTCTTGTTCTTCCTTAGCGTGCCACCAATGCCTTCCATGGCCAAGTTAGGGCGAGTGATAACTCAGTCCATAAACAGTATCCACCTATGAAAAGTTTGATATCAGGAGCACAACGTATTTTAGCTCCAAGTCACTATGAGGGAAATCATTGTGCTCTTGGAGAAACCTAGATGTTCAGGTTGCCCATAGCTACACATAATTACATGTACTGCAAGTGAGGGATATGTGGCACTTAACTACGAAGGTAACTTACCCAGCAGCCAGTTTGGAGAGGTTGCATGCATTGGCAGGTTTTCACCTGTTGTCTGTGAAAGAAATGGTAGCTTTGACCGATCAGCTCTGACTGTGTCGATGTATTAGTATGAAATATTTCAAGGCCACCTCTGTATGTTTATCTAGCAATAAGAAAAAAGTAAAATAGTTTGGAAAGGTAGTAACTTGAGAAGCAAAATATACTCATGTATTTAAAGACAGCAGCCCAAATTTTCAGTTCATACAGAATCTGAGTTGCTCCATTCACTGCCAGTTTTCAGCAGTGAGGAGCTAGCCCTGAGGCACACCTTCTGAGAGTTCACAGAATACATAAGAAGCTTTTTTAAACAATTTTTGATAACTTTCTTCTCTCTTTTGACCGTTGTGAAGCTGATGGCTTTTTTATTTCTCTGGAGGAGAAAAGAAGACAAAAAATTACCATCTCTGGTAATTTGTATCATTACATTTCTAGTCTCCATGGAAACCTGCGTGGTGCTCCAGTCGGCTAACATTTCAATATGTTGCAGCAGAAATCAAATGGAGGGAAGACTGGGTTCTGCACCTTACCTGTTAATCAATTAAAAATTGTTTTAAAATTATTTTCACATTGTGTTGCAATCTTCACTTAAGAGTAACAATGGAAGAAATCGAAGTAATCAAATTAATCTCTTACGGCCTGAACCTACATACCTCTATGCACATAACTCTGCCACTCAGTTTGATTCTGATAGGCATTGACATTAATTTGGAAGAATTCTTTAGTTTTAGTATGATTATATGGATTAATACTGTGGACACTGAAAGCGTAATAGCAAACTGTTTGTCAAGTTGACTCTAATAAAAGTTTAAAGCTTGCCAGAGAGGTAGTAACAGTCCCCTTGTAATTTATGTCACAAAGCGTTTTGAAAATTAAGAACCTTTTGAAAAGATAATGGTAACTTCATCTACCTGCCTCTTCAGGATTTCCTTTTTTTATTCCAAGCTTTATCAACTTGAACACAAAGGCACATAATCTTACTGGGTCGGCAGAAGGTGATACGGAGAAGGAATATACAGAGAGAGAACAGTCTTTTTTTGTGACCACAGCCAACCTATGAAGAGTGAGTGCTCTCAGCCACCTACAAGTAAGTAAAGCATATAGTAATGGAAATAATGCAGCTTACTGCCAACCCATAAATGTTCCTGCATAGACAGCCATGATAAAAAGGAACACAAAGAAATACATTGATTAGAGAATTTCCTAAGCATTTTATATTTGAACAATGAAACCCCAGTATTCACTTTACAACTGCACTAAATCACAATGGTGAAATACGGTTGTGATTTATGCCATTCACTACAACCAAACTACAAAATCTGATAATTTTGTATGTATTTTGAAGGTATTTACTGCATTTGTTTCAGAATACCGCGGAGAAAATGTATGCTAGTCGAGAGGATATTGGGTATGATTTTGGAGATGACTCAAAAGTTGGAAGTAAGCCAATTAAGCCTAATCCAAACATCGATGGAGGATGGGCTTGGATGATTGTACTGTCCTCTTTCCTTGTGCACATACTTATCATGGGGTCCCAAATGGCCCTTGGAGTACTCAACATGGAATGGCTTGAAGAGTTTAATCAAAGTCGTGGCTTAACAGCGTGGGTTAGCTCCCTCAGCATGGGCATTACTCTTATTGTAGGTATGTTCCAGCATAATTTATTTCAAAACTACAAAGATCTTTAGAATATGTTTGCCACTCATCCCTCAAGTATTTTCTTACAGTTTTCCACTTTATTAGCAGAACTGCCCAAGTTCTCCTGAGTTGCCTTTTTAAAGTCACCAGGACAAATTTTACAAGTTAGAGGAGAAAGGGAGCAACAGGAAAGATGGTAAAGAAGACCATTACTCCAGGAGACAGCATGAGCAGGAAAGGATGCCTGTCACTTAAAGGTGTCTCTAGAATTAAGAAAACAAATCATCTGCAAAGCTTGTGGTCCTCCCCATATTCTGTCTGGGAGGATAAACTGTTGAATTTGGACAGTCTGTATTTCAGTTTGGCAGCTGAACTAAAACTTATTTTTTAAGTTGTGGTTGGATCAACTCAAAATAATACCTGGAAGGGTATGTTTGTGTATATATGTATATACACACCTCTGCCTCCCTAAATTAACATTGAAAAAGTTGTGTTTAGGTCTGCCTAAAATATTCCACTGAAAACAAAAGAAAATGTTTACTTTCTAGTTACTTGTGAAAAAGGCCTGCACTCACACAGCATTGGTATTGGGAACAATGGTTTCAGTTTCTTCCTCTGTTTAAACTGTCCCTCATCATGGGACAACTTTGATTTTAGGTCCTGCGGGTATTTACTAAGTATTTGGTCGGTTGAATTTTTCTTGTCACGATTTTAAAGAGTAATAGGGAAAATAAACTGAATTGCATAAGTAGCCTGATGTTTAACATTTTTTTTAAAATGTCAAGAATCTTCATGTGAAAAATTCTTAAAGAGTGTAGAGGATTAAATAAATAATATAACATTTTTTCATGTTTTTTAACAGGTCCTTTCATTGGTTTATTCATCAGCCTGTGTGGGTGCCGCAAGACAGCTATAATTGGAGGGTTATTGAATGCCCTAGGCTGGATACTGAGTGCCTATGCCTCAAATGTGCACTACCTCTTCCTTACGTTTGGAGTGACAGCCGGTAAGCTGTACTAACGTTTGAAAGTTCTTTCAATTATTTTTGATTCCTTTGAAGGTTATCTGGGTGAGTAAAGCAGGAAGTTAGACTGTAAAGTTATTCCAGCTTTTCTTTCACACTCTTTACAGCCTGTTATCTTTTCTGAAAACTTATTTATTTACTCAGTGGATTGAACCCAGTGACTTTTCTCGTCATTTAAGATGGTATTTTTATCAGTTTCTCCCAAGTGAATATATTGGAGGACACTTTTAATTAGAAGCATTAATGTAACCCAAACTCTAGCAAGTGGAATATAAAGATGTTAAAACACTGTTGAATTATATATCTAGCTAGCTCCTCTCTTTGTCACAGCAAGAAACAGCAAATGTTTTCTACAGGAGCTGCTCTCTGTTAATAAAATACCAGATTATGATAACTGTACTGCTTCAAAACCTATTTCAAAGGGTTTTGTGGGTTACTGCTGGTAGGCAGCTAAGCCTCACACAGCTGCTCACTCACTTTCCTGCCATGGGATGGGGGAGAGAATCAGAAGGGTAAAAGTGAGATAAAGACAGTTTAATAAGTAAAGCAAAAGCTGCATGCACAAGCGAAGCAAACTAAGTAATGCATTCACTGCTTCCCACTGGCAGGCAGGTGCTCAACCATCCCCAGGACAGCAGGGAGGACAAATGCCACAATCCCAATGTCCCCCCTTATTCCTTCTTTCCCCCAGTTTTCTGAGCATGACATCTTATGGTGTGGGATATCCCTTTGGTCAGTTGGGGTCAGCTGTCTCGGCTGTGCCCCCTCCCAACTTCTCATGCACCCCCAGACCACTGGCAGGGCTGTGTGAGAAACAGAAAAGGCCTTGATGCTGTGTAAGTACTGACCAGCAACAGCTAAAATATCCCTGTGTTATCAACAGTGTTTGGGTCACAAATCCAAAACATAGCACCATATGAGCTACTGTGAAGAAAACTAACTATCCCAGCCTGAATTAGGACAATGCATGTGACCATATTTCATATAGTTTCTAGTAAAGGATATTCAGATTACATCAACAACCACTAATAAATAGCAATTAATTTTGCTACATTTTTTTTATGATCAAAATCACTGAAAGAAGTAATATTTTGTCATTTTTTATTGGAATTAGGTCTCTAGAAAACTTCTTGACATGTGTAAGAGCCCAATCAAAATATGAAAAAGCATGTGTGCTTAGGCATCTTTCTTGAAAACCAATAGATCCTTAGTGCCTGAATGCTCCGTTTCTAGAAATTGTGGCTTCTTGTGAAAAAATGTAGTTACTTCAAGAAAGTTATGTAGAAGAACCCAGTATTATCTACTTGAAGCACTACTCAATTTTATTCACTGTTCATTTCTGGAAAGAGAAACTGTTAATACATACAGAATAAAAATAAGTGATCCAAGTGAGAAATACAAAATTTGGCCTTTATTATCTGAGCAACACTGAGCAATTCAGGGGGCTTTGAAATGTTATTCACTCCATGGATATCACGGCCAGTTATGTTTGCAAATGAAGCATGGTGTCTGTGTTATACATGACAGACAGAAGCATTATGAAAAAAATGGTTTGCAATACTAATAATAGCTTCACTACCCTCCATTCACGTCCTTTCACAGAATTTCACAGAAATCTGCAGAATTTCTGTACATAATTTTTTATCTAGCTCTCTGGATGGAAGAAAATTGAAACCAGCAAGGATCACTGTGATGACTCATTATACCACCATACCATAGGTTTCAGTAATGTTGTGAATTTCTGAACAAAGAACAATAATTACAGGCAGAGTTCTGCCCTTTTTGGAATTTCTGTTTCCATATGTATTGAATATAATCAAGCAGAGAGGAATCTAGACACTCTTTCTCTCAGCCCTTGCTCCTTTTCAGGAAGAGTGTACCGAAAATACCAGACAAAAAGGCAGAAATTATACTGAGAATTTAAAGAGGGCTGAAATCCATATTTTCTGAAAAAATCTGAGGCAAATTTTTAGATGAGGTGGAGAAAAGATGCTGTTGCAGGAGTAATTCTGGACAGGAAACCATTGTAGAGATGCCTGAGATGTTTCCCCCAGCTCCATGAGACCTCCATTCACCATCCCCTCACTCACTGTCCCCTCACTCACCGTCCCTCACTCGCTGTCCTCTCGCCATTCCCTCACTCACCTGTTGGCTCAGTCCCCATCCCCTCACTCATGATCTCCTCACTCACCCGTTGCCTCGGTCCCCATCCCCTCACTCATGATCTCCTCACTCACCTGTCGCCTCATTCCTTGTCTCTTCACTCCCATCCCCTTGCTCACACTCACCTCACTCACCACCACCTCAGGGAAGTTTCTTTCTTGTTCTCATGGCTGCTCAATGTAAGACCACTGGTCACTCGTGGTGGCCGCCTCCTGCTGTGATCACTTCTGGGCCTCCATGCAGTGTTCGTGGGCCTACTCGTGGCTCCTGTTGTCCCTGTTGGTGACCTGCCTTGTCAGATGCCCTTGTGCAGTCCCCATGATCCCAATCTTGTCCCCCAGGGCCCCGTGCAGAGGGAGAGCAGATCTGGCCCTGCCGCTGCTGTCATGGTGCAGGGTGATAAATCTGCGAGGAAATGGAGTGGAGAGGCCTGTGGCCCTGCATTTACCTGTGAAGGTGCTATGCCTTGGCATGTGATTAGACTATGTTTTGCTATGTAGCTCACAGAATGAAAAAAGATAAAACAATTTTTAAATTTTAAAATGTCTTGTTTCTCGGGATGCACAGGGAAGTGCGGTGAACTCTTAACACAGGTACAAGCCCGGGCTGTTTTATCACAGCGGTCAATGGCAGGCTGGTCCGACAAGGCAAGGAGTCTTCTGCGGGGCAGAGAGATTTCCTTAGAGTTTGTGGCTGGGTTTGGGGAGGGACACCTTGTGCAAAATAGAAACCTGATCATGTGTTTGCATAGCAAAAAAATAAATACTTCTATACAGGCAAAACAAGTCAGCCCTGACCACGGTACGCTGCCCTGATGTTGAGGTGCTTTTTTTCAGGCTGTAGCTAGATCACACTGTAGCTGCATGCAGCTATGCTATCAGCTATTTAGGAAAACTTTTGGGCCCAGAACACTCTTCTGAATTACGATCACAGTGAATTTGGAAGCATCTTCTGCATACACCTATTCCAGTCCAAATCCCCTCTTTCAGTAATTTGCTGTTAGAAAAACTGGGCAACTGTTACCTTTAATGATGTGTTTGCACAACTCTCAATGCTTTCTGCTTGAAATAGGTACCATTAATACCCTGTTTTTTTCACTACAAGTGAGGGAATTTCTACAAAATTAGAGATGTGCCTGTGCAGCTACCATGTGGCCCTCCCTGGACTTCCCTGGAGCGCCCAAAGAGAAACCTGGAAGCCACCCAAGGCCCTACCACCGGGCTAACCCCTGGTGCTGACTCCTGAAGTGTATTTCATGGTCACTGTGGCTCCATAGTTACAAAGCAATGACAAAAACTCAGTCTGGATCTTCATTGCTGGTGAACTTAGGCAAAAGCAACAAGATGTGCCCACCAAGCAATTTCTGGTAGCTGATACAATCAGATGCAAGTGTAACAAAGGCAGATGTTTCAAAATAGGGTTTGCTTATGTTTGTTCCTACATTAACCGTCACTGATTTATTGTGGGATGTTTGGGGTTTTCCAGTGGTGTCATGCTGAACTGACGTAAAGGTTTTATCTTCCATGCGTTTCACTTTTTCCAGCAGTTAAATAGCAGCATTGTATTCTCACTGGAATGAGTATTGCAAATTTTGGAAAATACTACAAGACAGAAATGAAAGTTAACATGAGAACTGAATATTTATTCTCTATTTATTTGCTACTATGCTTGTGTAAAAGTTAGGAAAAGAACTGATGGATGCATTTTTCAGTGCTTTTTACCTTGTTGTCAAAAAGTTCAGATTGACTTGGGTTTTTATTTTCATAGGCATTGGAAGTGGCATGGTTTATCTGCCTGCGGTGGTCATGGTGGGGCAGTATTTTCAGAAGAGAAGAGCGCTTGCACAGGGACTCAGTACCACCGGAACAGGGTTTGGAGCTTTCCTAATGACTGCCTTACTGAAGTACCTCTGCACCGAATTTGGGTGGAGGAACGCTATGTTCATCCAGGGTGCCATCTCCCTGAACCTTTGCGTCTGTGGGGCGCTTATGAGACCACTCTCTCCCAAAGATGTTAGTGAAAAATATGTTGTGAGAAGTAATAGTGAAGATAATCAGGCAAAAGGTCTGTCCCATTCTGCAGAGACTATAAAATCTAATGGAGTCCTCAGTGAAGAACCGGACAAAAAAGAAGAGACAGCAAATGAAGAAGTCCTTGACCATGTTCAGCACATAGAAATTCGAGGGAAATCTAGAAGTGGAAGGAACATGTACGGGCTGCGCATTCTTAAGACAGTGAGCCAGCTGACGGTTACAGTCAGGAAGGGCTTTGCAATGTGGTACTCCAGCTACTTTGGGGCTGCATCGCTGTTTACCAATAGAGTATTTGTGGCCTTTATAATTTGGGCTTTGTTTGCCTATAGCAGCTTTGTCATTCCCTTTATTCATCTTCCAGAAATAGTCAAGCAGTACAACTTATCTAGTCAGGACAATATATTCCCTTTGACATCCATTATAGCCATTGTTCATATTTTTGGTAAAGTGATCCTTGGAATCATCTCTGATCTCCCGTGCATCAGCACGTGGAATGTCTTCCTCATGGCTAACTTTACCCTGGTCACCTGCATCCTTACTTTGCCACTAATGCAAACATACATTGGCCTGGCTGTGGTTTGTGCTCTAATAGGATTTTCTAGCGGCTATTTTTCTCTAATGCCTGTTGTGACTGAAGATTTAGTTGGAACTAAACACCTTGCAAATGCCTATGGCATCATCATTTGTGCCAATGGAATATCTGCATTGCTTGGACCACCCTTTGCAGGTAAAAAGTTCAAATCCTTAACCAACAATTGTTTGTATAATAACCGCGTGACTTACTGTATTATTAAGATTTCTTATGTTCTGAGCACGTGTAGTTAATGAAATTACAGCTGCTCCAGAATGGACCATAACATCCAGCTTTACATTGTACACATTTACAGATCACATCTGCTGGGTACCAGCTCACTATCCACACACTACAAATTATCATCCTTGCAAATAACCCCAAATCTATTGCAAGCTATCCTTTCAGTGGTATGTTTCCTTAAAATACTATTATATACTTTCTTAAAATGGAAAGGTTTAACCTACTTTTATGTGGTTTGTGTAGTATATGCACTATACGTACTCATGCCTCTAGATGAAAAAATGAGGAATAGTTTTCAGGGTAGGCAGGTGTTTGTACCATAGTATTACCCCAAAGAACTATGAAGTGTGTTTGGGTGTCACCACTCTAAGCTGCCAATGGTTGTGTTGATTTAACTAACTTAGCCTTCCTTCAGCCGGAAATATCTACTTTGGGGACTGCGCTGCTCATCATCTCTTTGCTGCTCATCATCTCTTTACTGCCATCCGCCGCAGAAAGTAGAAGTGTATGTATGTTATCCCTAAAGTTACTGAGGTTTAAACAAACATTTTTTGTATGTTTTCTCATAGGAAGAGGCAGGGGAGTACAGGAGAGATACAGGTACTGATTGTCAATACCGTGGCCAGACTATGGCTATAATTTACACATCAGTAAGAAACCTTGTGAGTAACGACCGTGGTCAGCCAGGGGAGGCACTAGGCTGAACTAAAGCTATTAGCAGCACAAGCAACCCAGAAAAGCGAGAATGCTCTCACCTTCTCACCCCACCATTGAGTGAGCGGACACAATTCAGAAGAAAGCTCACCTAATGCCCTTTGAAAAGCAGCCGTGTTTTACTCTACCATATATTGTTTCAGCACCTCTCAGTCTCTGCTGAAATGTGTTTGTAATTGGTCATTAGTAACAAAGCAAATAGGATGAATTAGTTGATGTAAAAAAAGCTTCTGATCTTGAGGTTACATCGCAATGCAGCCAGCATGACATGAGGGAATTTTGCTATTTTGGGTTCTCAAACCTTTCTGAAGTAACTCTAACAAAGTATTTTTACAAAGGAATTAAGGTTGGAATGAGAGTGATTGCAGTACTGAGATTATATCTCTTGAAAAGTCTTTTATCAGTATGTGAGTCTTTGAGCAAGCTAGTGGGAGTGTGTTTGCTTGCACACGGCACAGCATTTGAACGAGCCTGCAGTATCGGGCATTTTACAAAGAAAATCGTAGGGTGGGAGAACAAATCGGCTTGGGATTCCAAAATGTCTGGTCTAAAAGTCCGACCTGTGATAACTTATTTGAAAAATGTACAGTTTTAGAGAGAAAGTTGCTTGGCTTCTTAGGATGGCACATAGCTACAGTCCTGTTCTAAGACTTCCATGATACTTAACTGAGGGGGTAGGTTTTGCACTAGTTTTGGGTTTCGGTGAACGAACAAGAGAGTTTGTTAATACATTTCCATTTGTAGCATCTAGAGGAGGAGACAATTACCGCCTCTTTTTTCCACAAAACATCTATGGATTTGACTGAAACATCATAGGAGAAATGTGCAGTATTTTTCATATTTTCCCATGGAATGTACCTTGTTGTCAAGCTCTGTTACAAACATGTTTTGTCCTTATTTTGCAGGTTGGATCTATGACATCACACATAAATACGATTTTTCTTTTTACATATCTGGCTTGCTGTACATGGTTGGAATAATATTTTTACTTATACAACCTTGTATTCAAAAGAAACAACCAAGAGAAAAATCTACGGAAGAGGCACAAGTATAGAACAAACTCCAGAAGTTTTTTTTACAGAATTCTTTTGTTTTCATGTTTCTATTGTATGACAGTATGAAGCTGTTTTTCTTATGGAACCAATGACATTGAGCTGTACTTAAGTGAAAAGCAGATGTGCTCCAAAATGCTAATAAATTATTAGAGATATGCTTTTAAAATGAGTTAAGATCTTTTACTTTAGAATGAACAAACACAGTGATTAAAAGCACCCTGCCAGTCTTTTAAAATTGGAACAATGCTAGGAGCCTTTAGCCTTACCTCTCTTTTAACTTTTCACTGCTAACCATTGGTGAAACTCCACTGACTGCAGTGCAGTTACTCCTGATTTACACTAGTCCTACAAGAGAATTTGATCAGGATATGAATGATTTATTGAAGTCCTTCCTACTACATATTCTGTCTGATAAAAGATTAGTTAGTGAGTATGAGAAAATGATTGTATTTCTTACCTGGCTAGTCAGGTACTGTTGAAATGCTAGTTCAGTAATTCAATTAATTCACTGTATTAAAATTACTATTTCTGTGACGCAAAAGTGAAGAAAAGTTCCTCTATTTTTCTGAAATTACTCTCTACTTCAAGGATTTTTAAATTTTTTTAAAATATATCAACTGCATAATAAAGTAGCCATTCTCTATACATAGGCTGCATTATAAATGCTGTGACACTTAATGCACCTGAAGTAAAACAAACATAAAAGCAAAAACAGGCAACACAGGGAAAATATTGTTATTCACAAAGTGGAAAATATTTCCAGAAACAGTTTGAAGTTTCTGGCTGCTTTACCTAATTAGAAGTATTGTAGAACTTTGTAACATTGCCGTTGACTCCTTCCATGGGACTTGTTTGTCAAGTAAACAGTACTAAAGAAACAGCATTGGGCAAAATTGGCCAAATACAGTTTTAGAAAGAACTGGACTCCAGCACACTAAACTTTGTTACAATTAATGTAATGACAAAACCTGTTACATTGTGATCAGTGGTGTTGCTGCACATAACTTACAGCATGAACTGTCTAAGACCGGTCACGTTTGAGATGTTTATTCAGTGGAAAATTAGGTAATGCAAAGCATGGAAGAACTAAAGACCATTTAAAATATTCAAATAAATTTTCTTAAGCCACATGAAGCGCCTGATAATCAATGCGGAATGTTTTGTATAGTGGTACAAGACACACTTTTTTCAGCTTTGAGAGGTGAGTCTGATGTTAATTTTCCTATATCAAATAAAAGTCACTGTATGGTCTTTTTCCTGCTAGCTTTATGAAAGTTTTTTCATGACAAATCAGGTTCTTAGTTTAACACTGATATATGCTGCTGGAATTCTTTAAAAACAATTGATACTATTGAATTATATTGAACAAATACTGGGAAATAGTTCAGTATGCAACAATATCATTATGTAGATCTTTTTTATAGCTGCAAAAAATTGGTTAAAAAAAAAGTTCTGAACCTCAACTTGTATTGTTCTATACTGCAATTCACCGGCTTCTTAGTTTCACACTTCTACAACTGTTGGCAGGGACATACTTGAAAATAGATCACTGAAGTGAGCCAAGTTAAAAAAGAAAACCCCAGACTACTTTAAGATTTAGATCAGTTCATTCATATAGGATAGTTATGCATGGCCTTTAAAATTTGTATTAAAACAACTGAGGTGGCAGTGAACCGCAAGACATGGTGTGAACACACGGTCAGTAATTTCTTAAAATCAGCTTTTTTTGTTCTAGAAAAATGTTCATGTAAACTACACTTTCACATCAGTTCTTTTGTTAGAGGTTTAATATCTTTTGGTGTGAATGCTGCTGCTAGCTTATTTTAACTGCGCTGTCTCTTACTGGTGAAATATCTATATATTGAAGTGATGATTTCCCTCAATTTCCTTTTTTTTTTTTTCTTTTTGAAAGATATGTACCCTTTATACTTAGATCTTCACTTCATCTTTTGTCAAAAATCAACTTTATTTGCATATTACTGTAATGAATAATGTTGTTCACTTATGATATCTGCAATATATCTTTCTATAGAAGTCCTTACTGGGCCATGTGATGGGAATAAACTTACATTACCCCAAATTTCACTTTCTGTTCATTTACTAAATCATTTTTTTTAAGCTTAAGAATGAAGATTCTCTTGCAAAATTATTGTTCTTACTTCTCGGAACGGAAGGGACAGGTACATGGTTGATCAAGGAGAAGGGCAGGGGGGCTGAAAAAATTGAGTTAAATTAGGATTTGAAGTTAATATTCGCTCAGTCCGTATTGGCTAGCGTGGCTTCTAGTTTCCTAACCTGAAACTGCCTAAATCTGTTATGAGAGCACAAACTAAGAAAAAAATTCATTGGTGGTAAATAGACAGAAAGTGAGAAAAGAGGGTTTGTTGTTTAGTAGCCCTGCTCACATACTGTAGTTCTTAAAATCATCTCTCTAAAGCAAAATAACATTTTATAGTGTTTTATTACACAGAAATTTTATTAATACAGTATTTTATGCACATTGTGAAATTTTTGTCGTCGTCCAAAGAGGAAAGATCCACAATCTAAAGATCCACAATCACCAAATGCTTCAAGAACATTGGTATATAGTTGTAGAACAAAATATTCTTAATCTAAATTAGCAAATACCTTTTGAGAATTAAAATACTGCTTTATAAAGAAATAGCATGATATAAGAACCCTGTATTCATAGCTTTTAATCAATCTATAAAATTCAGGTTTAATAGTTGACATGTTAAAAAAATTGGAAACCTAATACACGCTTCAAATATTACACTGTTATATCCAAATACTGCAACCACTGGTTTTAATACTCAGGTCTTAAGTCTGGTCAATGGCATCAACTGGTACTTTCTGAGTAATAATATGTGGTCTCTTAATTACTGAAGTTAATTGTTGAAGTAAGTCAGTAATGCCAGTAAGAACTGCCTTCATTTTACAACACTCTTCAGTAACCACTGCTACAGTCTTTTAAGACAGCAGATGTCTCTTCTCAAATATGCAGTTTGAACAATGGAAGTCAGTTACTTTCAGAAGGTCCCGCACCAGCAACATCATGGAAAAGTCTTGCCCACCTGCCATTCTGGCGGAGTGCCTCAAACATGATTTTGGTGGATTGTCCGAGATGAGGACGATCATTTAATCCACACCCTCAGTCACCAAAGAAGTTTCTTCATGGTGACAAAATTATTACTTGCTTGAGGTTTAGATAATTAATTTTAAAACATTTTAACACACATCAAACTCTGGAACCAGCTACATGTGACTTGCCTATAAACACTGCAGATTTACCGTGACGGACAGTAAAAACCTTAGCATTCATCAGCAATGTTTGTAGTAAGCAATGATAGATGGTTTGCTATAAAGGTAATGATGACAATGCCACAGCATCCGAGATAAGCCACGGAATGTGTATAGCATATATGCAGAATGGAGAAGTCAGAACGAAGAAGTACAAAGAAGCCACAACCTCTTCTGTGGCTAGTAACTGTTAGGATGCTGACCGCAATACAATTTCAGGATGCCTGACATATTAAACTCTGTTTTATTTACATGTTGCTCCGAGTAAGACATATTTTGTTTTTCCTCTTTCAATCCTTAAAATAATCTGCTTTCTCTCATAAAGCAGAAAAGTCAGCATGTCTGACCTGATAAACAGCAAATCCGCACCTTATAACTGCTTCGATGAAAAATGCACCTTTATTCTGTTAAGTTTTTTGCTCTGAGCATCTTGTTCTGCCTCCTCCTTCGGAGCTGCAGCTGTAGCTGAATTATGTTTGTGAAGAAGAATTGTTTCCAGCCCATTTCCTGTGCAAGTTCTTTCATTTCAGGTGTAATTGTGTCACGCAAGTTCTCCACAATATTTTCCCATAGTGCGTTACTGTTACATATCTAGTTGTAAGAGAAAGTAGACACTTAAAATCATAATTGGGCTTACTCGCTGATTATTTTACTACACAAAATGTGTTTAGACAACAGAGACCCCTTGTATGAAGGTCACCTGCAGTGCAAGCTGCCCACCTATCTTGAAACATGCAGTATTAGTCAGAACTTACAATGACATCAGAAGAAGTTTTGCCCAGTGTTGTCAATGCAAGATATTGCATGTTCTTCTGCGAAAAATTTGAGAAGTTTTATTTGGTACGATATCAAAGGCCTTTCTGCCACACTAAAAACAGCCACGTACTTTCCTGGTATGTCAGTCATATGGTCCCGCCGAAATCAATGAAGCTGTGGAAGATTATGCCAAATAATTTGCCGAGATGTAGAAGCCACATCACAAATACTGATCTGTTTTCGAGGTAAGTAAAAGCAGCAAATGGCCTTTGGACTTACAACAGAAATGTGATTTTAGGAAGCTTTCAGAAGCACTGTAGGGATTAAGCCTCCTGTTTCTCAGGAGATGCTTCCCTCTTTCAGAGTGACTCCATAGACAGAATCAGGTGGAAATATAAACAGGAAGAAAAATTTATGTAATTTGTTAGATGACAGAACCATTAAAAAAAAAAGAACTAGGAAGACCTGCTGTGTCATTTTATATTATCTGCCCATTCTAAGTTATACATTGATCCCAAACGCTCCACTTCTCTAAACGTGTAATTGCAGGGACCCGAGTGGGGCTGTACCAGATTACTCCAGTGCAAGTGGTTGGTACGGCTGTCACCAGCAGTAACAGAAATAGAAAAACAAAAGTCCTGGAATTACTTCTGTTTCATACTGCTGACGTAGCTGGATGCCTTAAACTATTTAATTCACTGACTACAGCAAAGCTGGATCAGAGTACGTGCGGTCCTGTTTCTGTTGTTCTTGAATTGGGAGAGTGATCGTACCACAGGCACACGCACGTTGGCATATTTTAGCGAAGGGAAAGCAGGGATTACTGGGGGGTTGGAAATTGCTGTAGAAGTCCTGAAATGAAAATATATGCATTTTTATAGTTTTCTTTAAATTTCTGCTTGCTCTCTGTCTCTAACCATTCAGCCATTCCTATGAAAAATGGACAGTTTTTAACCATTAAGTTAAAACTAGCAGAGGCTGGGTTTTAGTGTCATATAATTGTATTTCCAAATTCGGTGTTCTATTAAAACGGAATGCAGAAAGAAAAAAAAAAAAGCCAATCCCTGTCCTTTTGTGGCTTGCTTTCCATGCCCAGGGCTGCCAAGTGGCACGGTAACACTGAGACCAGCCCACTGAGCCAGCATGCGCTTGCCCAGGGACCCATGTGCCCTCCGGTGGCAGCAGTAACTTTGCTGGGCAGTGCTCCTACTTGCCTCTCCAAAGACCTTGTGCAAAATAAATGAACCCTACCCAAGCTCGTGCTGGGAGACACCCCACTATTGAATTTTGCTGAAAAAGTATTGGGGAAACTCATCTGGTGCTCCAAGGGTGCATCTGCATTAGGACTTCCGCACATTGTTTCTTTTGGGATGGAGCTTCTTTTACAATACTTAAAAATAGCACCTACTGAAAATCTTAACTACTTCGAAATGCATATTGAAATCATTTGCATACTCTGGAGAGCAGGGTTTATGCTCAGAATGACATGGTCAGGGAAATGCCATGCTTTGGGTAACAAATGAAGATACCCATTTAGTTCAGCCTATGAGGATGCACTGCGCAGGATGGACACATGGAGCCTTTCACACTCTGCTTTTCAGGCCCGAGGATGGAAACTGTTCTATTTTTCCCTATTTGAAAATCTGAATATGCTATTTTACAATTCTACAGAGAGCAGCATTTCAGCCTACACATAAATCCGCCTGGAAATGAAAACTCATAGTATTGGGGCAAGTTCCTTAAAAATACTGCTGAAATGAGGGAAACAGAACATGGCAGTACTAGTTGTAATAGGTTATTTCATTGTGCCAAAATCCTATCTTTATTATTATGCAACTTAATTATTTTTAGGATTTCCTTAAATTTCAGAATATCCAAGGCTTTGTGTTAAACCAATGAAAAGTTTACTGCCCTCCACAGTACCTCATCCTACTCCACTCACACTGCAAAGGACAGATGGATGCCAAATATACTAATAAATAATTTCCCAACCTCCCTTCTATCCATTCTCTCATCCTCTACCAGTTGTTTCCCAGTCACAATATCAACTGTTTTATCCTCAAACTGAAATAAAAGCCCAGAACTCAGCAAGCTTATCTCCTTCTATCTGCTCTTCATCTCTAAATTCATGACATGCTCTGTTTTGCTATCTTGCCATTTTCTCCCATGCTTTCTTTACACTGTCTCCTATTTCTTGTGCTCACTTGAACTCACTCTTGCTAAAGTATCTATAACATCTTTGTAGCCACCCCACAGGAACAGCAGTATAGCCATGTCCTCTTCAACTGTCAGCAGTCTTCTGCAGAACTTCTCTTGCACTCTTGGGCCAGATCGCCTCAAAATAATACAAACCCTGTGAGAAATCTCATCCTGATACAATTTGTGCTCTGTACCAGACACATGTCCTGCTCTCCAAACTAAAAGGTTAATCTGTCTCTCTGAAGTCTTTCAGAGAGTATCTAGTTGTCACATCAGACTCAAGATGACTAAAGCTGTTTTTTATCTTCCTCCTAAGGTCTCACCATTACTTATGTTTTCAGTAACCGTACAACCCATAACTTGACAGGCTTCATTCTAGGTTCCTACGGCACCCCTGAGGATAAGAATCAAGTTATTTTTCTCTTTAATATGCTGCTCTTCCTATTTTTCCCAAGCTAAAACCCCTTTCTCCCCCTACCAGTTACTGCAGCAGCCTTTTCCCAAGCGCTGACTGGGATAGAAAATGCAATTTTGAGGTATTCAGACCCACAAAAATAAGCTTCCTTGATCATGGCTCTGAATATATGGTCTTTCAGTCCCTCCAATTACCTGACCCTGCCAGACCAGGAAGCAGGAGTGGATGACCTCTCAAAGGCCTTTCCAACACAGCCTAAGTTATCCTGTGACTCCTCTCTTTTTGCATGAACAGGCTGGCCCTCATTCCCCTGGGACTTCCTGGCTATCCTTCCCTATTTCTTACCCCTCATTCAGCCCTGAGAGACTGCCCCTAGCTCCAGTCAGCCAAGAGTGGTAACTCCTGTTATTCACTCTTTAAAGTCTCAATTCAACGTGTTTATACTATTTCCCATACTTCCTGAGAGTTGGATCTTCCTAGCAAGCAAGCATAAAGTAATCTCTTACTCCTCCTGTATTTCTTACAGTTCCTTGCTGTGACATCTACAAAAATCTTGAAAAAAAATTTTTTTTTCTTGTGCTCCTGTCTTTTGTCAAAGACTTAAAATGTAAGCTCTCTAGGAACAGCAATGATTTTTTGTTTGTTAATGAGTCTAGCATAAGGGGATCCTGGTCTGTGGTTGAAGTTCCTAGACATTACAGTAATACAAATCATAATGCAAAGCAGAGGTTTTACATTTCAAATACTTAATCCTGGAAGTAGTGCATAACACCCAACCATGGGCTACAATGGACTTATCTGGATCACTGTGTTTATTATATGCAACAAAAGTTTGCAGGATAAACACAGTCTCTCTAACAGCCCTTCTAAGATCCAGTTTTTATTGCACCCATTCAGTTGTTCATATACAGATGATTAATTTATTGTCTCAGACTTTAAGTAAACCAGATAGATGATTATATTAAATGTGAGATGAATCAAACCCAACATGCTACATAGCAAAATGAACAAATTTAAAATAATTTATAATTTTTTTTTTTTTTTTTTTACCATTTCAAATCTCCATGAAACTTGAGAAAGCCTGGCAATATCTTCAAGCTCCAGAAAGGAAATGATGTACAGGAGCAATGGGACAGGAAGCCGTTCCAGGAAGTCATCGTTACCTCGGCACAGGCTGAGGACATGTTCCAGAACTTTGGCACCAAACACTACAGCAATCTGAACTGTGGTTAAAAAAACCCCAGAAAACCACAAACCCAAGAGACAACAGATTTGTAAAAGCCCGAAATTTCTTCTCAATAATCCCACATTATTTACACACATCTTAAAAAAAAAAAAAAAATCAGAAAAGTCAGCTCATTTTTTTTAATGTTTTCTAGAGAAAATAACATCTTATATTGAACATTAGTAATTTATAGTATTTCAATTCACCTTAAGAGTTGCTAGTGACATCCAGGAAGCATGAGCAGTAAAACAAGGCTTTAGTTAAAAAACTGTACATTGTCTAGTATACAGCAAAGCCTTGTCCCAGCTGAGGAACATGAAAACAGCAGCAAAGGCGAACTGAAACTTGTCCAGATCCATTTTGTCCACTTTTCCACATAGATATATATTTATTTACATAAAGACCATGCTATTTACTCAGGACGAGTTTAGTAAAAAAACTGAAAAAGTACTTCAGTTGTATGCTTTGGGGAAAATAATGATGGCTCTGACATTAAAAGTCCTTGTAGTTCTGCTTCTTATCTTATGTAGGTACAGTTAAACCACTAAAATGAAATTGAAGACAGTTATCTTCTACAGTGACATGACATTTTTTGACTCATTCACTTTGTGATCTAGTACAATGCCAAATTCTTTTTCTACAGAACTGCTACTTGGTGAGCTATTCCCCATCCTGCATTCATACAGTCAATTAGTTCTGCTTCAGTGTCCAACTTAGAACTTGGCCTTTTGAATTTAACACTCTTTCTTCAGATCATGTACCTATTTTATCAAATTGCTTTAATAAAAATACTAGTTCATTATAAAACAGGATCCGGAATTCAATTTGCTACACTTCTAATAAATGATCAGTGGTAACTTTTGGAGCTGTGTGTTGTTTCCCAAGATCTGACAACATGAACGCAGTCACCCAGATTTGTAAAGGACTCCTCCTTTTCTTTTTATGCAGGGACACAGGGATCAAAATTTACATTTAAAGCAGAATTACTATCTTTTTGTATTATGAAATTATGCTAATGAATCCAAAGTGGTTTTTGTTGTTGTTGTTGTTTTGGGGATTTTTTGTTTAGGTTTTTTTAACCAACTGGAGTCTATCTTCTCACGTATGTTAAAGTCATAAAAAGAGAAACAGAACCATGTAATTTGAAACTATACTGACTATAGGCAGTAAGCGCATCCGATTTTGATGCAGCATTTTCCTTCCAAAATATTTTGTAAAATTAGTTACAAAACTCAAGCTTATGTGAACACATTTGAAAGAGCTTTCCAAATTACAAGATTTCATTGTTAAGATGTTAAGACTTTATTTTCTTTTGGTTCCAAATATTCCTAAGGTAATTATGTAGACGGAAGCTATCACCTTATATTCCTTCATGTCTTTGGGTAGATGGCCCAGTACCGTTCAAGCTTTCTTTTCTGTCACTATACCATACTGCAAGCACAAACAGTTTGCTGTTGGTTCTCATCCGCTTTTTTGCTTTCCAGGCATTTCAATTCTTTATAGATGGTAATCTTCCACAAATTCCTTGTGCAAGTACAAAAATGATCTACACAGTCAACTAAAAATTGTCTGGCTGATCTAATTCAAGCTGATATGTAAGAATGATACAAATCTTCGAATACTAGGAATGACAATGATAATATTTGTAGTGCGTACCTATTTAATGTTGAATGATTAAGCAAGCTACCACATGAATATTTGCTGCTCCTTGAGTGTTTCTTGAAAATTCTTTATTTGTAGAAATAATAATGTGACCTGGTTTGGCTATTTGAGAACATATTTAGCTGTATTTATCTTGCTTTATAAATGTAACTGCAGCTAATGATGAACTAACTGTGAAAGTATACTGAAGTTCAGGTTTTCTGTGAAGTTTTCATCCTATCAGTGCTGGATACTACTTGATGACTTGTACTATTTGTTCACTCATCCAAAAATGAAAACAGACCTCTTTCCTCTTGCCCTACACTATCATCAATTAATTTTCCATCTTTGCAAAACCATAATGAAAAGTCTAGCCATATACAAAATCTTGCTTTTCCCTCTTGGCTCTATCAAGATTATGAAAAGAAAGTAATGATACCTTACTTCACTGTCCAAAAAGAATAGAAAACATTTCAACAAACAGATGTTTACAGCTGTATGGCAGTTAATATAAATTTACTAAAATGTTAATGTTTGTTATGTTTATTACAAAATGTTTACTTCTTCAGTTTTCTATTGGATGCCTCAGATGCCTGTATGAGATATTGATAAAATGTTTCATTTGTGGGGGACTATTCTTCCTCTACCCATTAGAAATAATTTAAGCACCTTTTTTTTTTTTTTTAAAAAAAAAAAAACAACTAAAAATCTCCAACCATGTGAAAACAGATAAAATCTTAGGAATGAGGACTAGGAGATAACAACAGGAAATACTAATACTTAACAACAGATAAACATTTTGCTGGCAGGGGTGTACCAAATATTTAGCAGCAAACCATGGGTCTAGTGAGGAGTCTTACATTTGAACCCTAATTTGTCAAAAAATTCAATAAGGAAAACGAGATTATTTTTCCAGTGTGTGTGTATATATATATCCATCTGGAAAAAAAATATCTGTGAATATTTAAGAGAACAGCAGCAAAGCTCCTCTTAACAGGAGGTGAGAAGGAGGTGTAAAAACATCTGATTAAGTGGAAGAGCAAGAGCCATGGACAGAAATAACATCAGTATAACAATACAACTCACAAACATAGTAATTTTTATTCATAATACTTCTACTTATGTTAGCATTTTTCTGAAAACAAACCACTTACTTTCTATTAAAATTTTACTAAAAACCAGAAGGAAAAGCCCATGTATGATTTTAAAGATAATTTTAGAAGGAGGAAGAA
Organism: Gorsachius magnificus; assembly: GCA_034008185.1. Lineage (NCBI taxonomy): Eukaryota > Metazoa > Chordata > Aves > Pelecaniformes > Ardeidae > Gorsachius > Gorsachius magnificus. Next base: position 31,431,580 of record CM067087.1, on the reverse strand, counting down.
ATGACTAAATGCTAGGAAAGAATGGCAACTGTGGCTTTCAATGCTTCCTATGGGATAGGAAACCTCCGAACCACCAATATAACACTTCTCAAAAAAAGCAGCAGGCAGATCTGATTTGTAACCTTCTGATAAAACACACAGGATAACAGTAGAAAACTGCATGTTAACAATAATTTAACTGTTTGAATCATTGTACCCAGGTAATGTAAACCAGATATTTTACTGTGACATTATATTAATATCAAATGCTACAGAATCTTACAGTGTAAGTAATGAGAAAAAAACCCAAGCTAAAATCGTCACCAATATACATTCACATATCAAATCTACTTTTATGAGGTAAATAAAAAAAATTAAAATAAAATTTTGAAAATAAAACTACTAAAACCTGTTGCTAAAGTTCAGCTATAAATTCTATGTAATTATTGGCAAAAAAAAGTATAGAAGACTTTCTTTGAAAGCTCAAGTTTATAAAAATTGATAATTAATTTTATCAAATTAAAATGTGGTGCAACTCTGCCTCAACTAATGGAGCAATTATAAACACCTACTGCAAAAAAGCACAGCATATTTAAAGCCCCCCTGTACACTAGCCAAATTCAACAGGCAGTCGATTTTCTATTGATTCATGATAGATTCATTCCCCTTCTAGTCAAAATGAGTAGTAATAACTGTAATTAAAGATTTGTTTTGTTACAGACCACGAGTGCTGATTGAAACTTTTTCCACTGTTTGTGCGTATATCCAGTCACTTGAGCTCAGAACGTGCAGTTTCCATCAGTGGGGCACTAACAGCAGTGACTTGCAGTCTCCCTACCCAACCGCTTAAGGAAGTGTTATTATTTCAATCAAATTCACTTGAAATTGGTCAGTTGCAAAAGTTATAATGGGTATCAGAAACACAAACCTAAACATAGGAATGCAGACCACAGGGCTAAATCTCTTGATTGTGCTGTAGGAAGTGTTAGATTTTAATAAACAAAGCATAAGAAACATGTGTTGGTCTTATTTCAGACCCTAAATGAAGATACACTCAGGTTTACTCTTGAAAACAGGTATATTCTCTTGTGTAAAGTTTTGCCCTCTCCCCTACCACCTGAGATTCATATACTTCTAGGGAAGTAAACCTCCTCTGCCTAGGTGTAAATAAGATTATGTCTACCAATGCTGTTGATGAGGAAAACAGGACTTCATTTGGAAATGACATCTTTCAAGTTCATCATAAAAATAAGATAAATATGAAGTCACATCTGTACCTAATTTTTTTTATGTCTGTACATAATCAGAATACAAAAGCAGCTTGTTAAAAAGAAAAAAATACCTCACTAGTATAAGGTGTTTGAGTGCTACCTAGTCTCCTGGGCTGCAAAAGCCTCAGACCTCAATCCAGTCCCTGGCAGGTACAGTTATGAAGTTCTCCATTTTCAGACCAGGTCATAGCTTGGACCTCAGCTACTTGCTGAAGCTGCTGAATTAATGTGACTTTGGCTTAGTATTTTCAGGAGACTGTTTCCTCTGTGAGCCATGACCAACTATATTTTGTGACATGACATCTCTTAAAACTAATCCATTACTGAGAACAGAGTTTATAAGAAGATGCAGAGCAATAACTACTTGGGACACACAGTCCCATGGGACTCTGGGAAAAAGCATAACTATTTCAGATGTTCTCAGTGGCCAGTCTATCAGGAACAGGTTGGAAAACAGCTCTATAAATCTACATTTTGAGGTTTATTTAGTGGTTTCCCCACTGCCTTTCTTTTTCAGGCTGTATGCTCCTAAAGTTGTGTGCATTTGTATAATCACAAGTACCTGTTGCACTTGGTGCTACTTATGTTAAATCAGACTGGGAATCCAGGTGGCTCATGACATGGCAATAAAAACAAATGGACTGGCACAGAGCATTATAAGGACTGAGTTATTAGCAATAAAAATATTGCTTTCGGTCCTATTTTTGTTGCTAATACTTCTGTCATTGTCTTATAATGAAACTATCAATGTTGCTGGGATTTATCCTATATTAACATTTACTGTCACATCTTTTTGTCTTTCCAGTATTCATACATTAATTTATAGTAAGAAATTAATACAAAAAAGCCTGTTAGCCAAAGCAATCACATCTTTCATGAAAGTTATTACCAATTGATATTGATACATTATTTCATTATATGTCACAGCAGATTTGTAATCATTATTGTCATCTTACTGTGAAGAGATGAATCATCTAAAAATTCCTCTTGGGATTCTTTAATTTCTCCAGGTCTCGATTCACGAAATTCATTCCTAAGTGAGATTTTCCACCACCTGAAAATTACCTACAAGTGTGGAAGAACAAAAAGAAAAAAGGAAGAAGAAATTAATATGGAGTAACATGAGATAAATACATTGCTAAGATTCAGGACTCCTGTTATGTAAATATTATGCCATTCCCAAAACAAGGTTATCCTAAGAAATCAGAACACGGTTACATTACCAGCGGCCCTACAATATGCTTCAAAGGACAATAAACCTAGAGAAGTGTGAAATTCTTTTACATACAAGGAAAGTGTTCCCAACTCCTGTGTGCAAATTGTTCATAGAAATTAAAACACGTTTAATGACGTCTCAACTTGCAAAACTATAAACATTCTCTTTTTGGTTTTCATTTAGTTGCAGAAACACAATTCATCAGGCATTAAATTATGTGGTTAAGTAGAAACACCTATTCAACTGCCCAGGCATTCAAAAGTGGTAGTTAAGCTGTCATTTTAACATTTTGGCAAGATCACAACTAATAGGACAGTTCAAAGCTCAGCACTTAAGGCTGTCTGAAAACTCTGGAAAAAGCTCTCCAGAAGTACACATTCAACTCACATTTTCAGAGTCAGAAAAAGAAAAGAAAGCCTGCATTACAAAGCATGCAACTGAGACAAAATATTAATATAAATAGTAAACTATGTAGCTATGAAATAATGGAGAACAAGTGGCCCCGGTTATCAGTAATTTTCCCAGAGTTCTCTTAAAACATTACATATGTTCTTGAACAGCATGCCAGCTTTTAATATAGACTTTTGTTTTGTTGCTGTCCCAGCGGGGTCCACAGGAGAGGAAAGTCATAACCATGTCTCTTCATTCACACAAGTTGTTAGCAAAGATCATGCTCCAAGCCAAAAGTAGGATTCAGTTGCTGTTGTAAGGAAGGCTAAAAAAAAAATAATCTTGTAATTTTACTAATATTAATCTGGTTTATTCCTTTCCATTCGATGGAGAAAAGTGAGGATTTTACATTGTACAGGTACATTTACATGTACAGGTGGATTCCTGACAGCACTGAACGATAAAACTGGCAAATAAGAATATTAGTGAGGTGTACATTTATAAACACACACACGTGTATATAAAAAATACACTCCATAGAGTCTTATTTTTCCTACTGGCATTTAGAAAAGGAAAATTAAAAGCAATAAGCCACAGAAGAATACTCACATATACTGACTGAAGAACGCAGTTAAATTTACTATTACAAATCTTAGATCTGACAACAGTGGTTTACATCTCTAAACATGAAATTTAACTTTAGATCTCTAGCATTTCAGTGTCAAAATGTAGCTTTTAAAGTTGAGAAGAATTAAGCATTTGTAACTCCCAATGAGTTGCATTCACTTTCATAATTAATTTTCAAATTAAAGCTCAGATTCCAGACAACCTGCCAAGGCAGGCCCTCACCAATCATTTCTGTATTTTTCAAGTCTTGCTTGTATCCTGTTGATATCTCATATACAGAAACAGTAAATAAATTTGAATAAAAGCTTAACATCTACATTTGAATGTCAAATATAGCCAGCTAATATTTATCATTTTGGTGTTTATTGTGGTTAGTATATCATTATAGGGGGTAATCAGAATTACAAAATCATATTTCTGATAACATACATACAAAATAGCTTTGATTAACTCAGACGTATCTGCAACACTCTGTAAAATAACCCTTATTATGTGAATAAAAGAAAAAACATCCTACTCAGTTGCGTAAATTCATCCTATTTTACCATGACACACACAGTTATTCCTTTGCAGTGAAACAGTTGCCTCTTGGCAGGGCAAAAAACCCCATTCATCCAATCTGCATTCTAGAATTTAATATATGAAAAATAAATTACACCACTGAAACATTTTATAAGAGCAGAGTTAACATTTCTATAATGTACATACACAGTACAGACCACCACATTGCTAAAATACCACCACTTAACGTACTAGTGGTAATATGAGGATTCAGTGCAAAAGAGATTATAAACCACTTGTCATTCTGTTTCACTGATGATCTTACTACATGGGAAAGCTTTAGAACTAGTATGTTTGTAGCCCACCACGGGGATAATTCAGGACAGTGAACGCTGTACTGTACTGCATTTCCAAAAGCTCTTTTTATCTCTAGCAATGTAGGGAGGAACAGCATGTAAGGCTAATTCCATTCTGATTTGTGGAAAACAGGAGGTGAGAATAAGGTCAAAACAAAACTGATATGCAAATAGAGAAAGAAAAGACATCTTTCTCCATGTTCCTCAGCTTGCATACCCTTCAAAATTGGGGGGGGGGGGGGGGAAATCAATGTTTCAGGAGAAAATAAACCTCTCTTAGCCTTTTCATGTTGGAAGTGATATTTCCTAAAAAAAAAAAAAAACAAAAACCAAAACCAAGCCAGCAACCCCCCCCATTTCTCGGCACAGAAATGCCAAGTGTAACTGAAAAAGAAAATAGCCACCTGCCCCCAAAACCACTTACTAAAAATTATTAATGATGACTGTTGCTTTTCAACTTTGGAACTTTAATACCTACCAACATTCTTCAGATTAATTTTCTGTATATCCTTATCAATTTAACTATACACAAATTTAGAAGTCTAATTCTCAAACAAAGCAGAACTATGTTGCACAACAGATTATAATGTGTTGTGATCTGTTATAACATACATTAACATATACTTTTCAGTCTGGGATATACAGTACAATAAAATTAAGTGTATACAGATAGCAGATGCATGCCCAAATTCTGCACTGGTGTAAGAAAGATGAACTTTTCACAGCAAGTATTCTATATACTTTTTGTTTAGTATTTTGTGGGTATGAGTGTATTTATCTATAATACAAGTTTATGTATACACAGGTGTACAAGAACATACTTAATCCAAACACTAGAGTGTGCGTATGTGTGTATAGAGTCTTGAATAAGATTTTATCTTTATATAATCCAACCAACCCTGAAATGGAACATAAGTCAATACTCTACAAATTAAATACCTCTGTCCTATTTTTAAAGCAGTTACAGTAGATGTTTTAACATAGTTATAAAAAAATCAGTTTCTTGTAGTATTGTTGTACAATTATAAACTCCAAAGCATTTTAATACTAACTGAAACATGTCAAAACTTAAAAAAAAATTACAGAAATACATATTTCAATAATCTCTCCTCTTCTTAATTGTTATACTAGGAAGCACACAGCAACAGAACTATCTGCCAGAACAGAAAGATCAGGCCAACACACAGAGGCACAGGAAAAGTCAAATATTCAAGTAATTGTATTAAATGCCACTGTATTTTCTAAACATTATTCTTTCATTTACAGTGGAACAAACTGTCAATAGCACTACTCCATTTAAAGATTTCCTTATATACAAATACCTAGGACAAACTACGGGTAACTTTTTAGCACATGGTTATTTCAAAGAAAAATATTGCATAGATTTTGTAATACCTATACTTTTTGCACAGATTAAAAAGATGAAGAATGGAAAGTATTATAAGTGCAACCTGGTTATCATGGACACATTTCATTCTCGACGTTATTTGAAGATGCAAACGTTAAACCAATTCACTACCACATTGCTTACTCCATTGGCATTTCTTCATAAAAAAAAAAAAAAAAAGAGAGAAGCAGAAAGGATGAGCAGAACCAAATAAACAGCAGCAACCAGCTGCAGCTTCAGATAAAAAGTCAGCAATTTTTTAAACAAATAGAACAACGAAACTATTCATGTGAAAATCATTTAACATAAATAAATTATTTAGGAAATATCTATTGTAAAAATTAACCTGGACTGTAGATTACCAGAAGCATAGTACTATTTACATTGTGTGAAGAAAATAATAGTTGAAGTTTGTCATATGGCGATCCATTTTTTAAGGATGTTGGGCTCAATCTTTCCTTAATTTAATCTATTTCAGAAGGTATAGAACTAGAGACAGGTGTCACATGACAGACTCATATTGTATAATGAAAAACCTCTGGGGGAAGCTGAAAAAAGACAGTGTGAATTGTGAAGCCCTATTATAAGGGCACATATGAGAAACTTTCCTTCTTCAATGTACATTTTTAGCATTTCAAAATTCTCCAGACTCAGCCTTCTGCTTTGTTTAAAACTAATAAATGAAAATATAATTTCTCAGATTACAGGGTATTTGGAGATTAATTTTCTCTATTTTTCTCTTAAATTGTTCTACTTTAAATAGTTTAACATTCATTGGAGGAGGAAGGTGACTCCAGAATCCAGAAAATAGCACTTGCTGAGATTTAGGAGATAAGATTCAAATATTTTCCTCTGTCCCAGGTGAATGGCCTAAATCCCCAGTCTTTCTTTTTGGCCTTGGATTTGTCACTGCAGTCCAAACTCTCACTCCCCTGTGCAGTGAAGGAGCCATTGTGACTTCTACTGAAAAAAACAGTCGCATTATCAGTTAGTCTTAGTGACTTTACTGAATCCCTTCTCCCAGGCTCTTTTATCCCATATTCTATTACTTTTCCACAGATTTATAAAAAAAAAAATATATATATATATATATCTGCTTTTGGCTGGGTTTTGTGGGCTGGAGCAGACTATAAAAATTTATGTTGCCTTACTATTTGATTTCAAAATTAGAGTATTCAAATGCTTCTGTCCCTCATTTTATCTCATTTTCTCTTGCATAACATTGTTGCATTTTTGCTACAAATTCAAATAAATCTATTTTTTTAAAGCATTCATTTTTCATGCACTTCAGTATAGAAATCACCTATTTCACCCTCACATAAATCTTTACAAAATAAAAGTGTAATGGACATCACCATTACTGAAACATCTTCAAGGAGATAACTACAAGATAGATGTTTCTAAAGCAATGATATGTATACCTAAAGTATCTTTCATTTAATTGATTGCTTGAAGCCAGTATAAGCTAATCTGTTGCCTAAGAGTTTGTAAACCTAAGCTCAATTTCCAAGCCACGAAGAATTCAAATACCTTCACTAGTTATAGGTTTGTTTTTTTTTTTTAAATTCTGAAATTAATTAGCACAGTGAAAACTACCAGCTTACTTGCTTCCTTTGTCTTTCCAGACCCTGGTAGTGTAGATGCAATTTTACTTATGAAAAAACACTCCTCCTGTCACAGCTTTTTCTATTCTTACTCTAACATAGCCACATCTAATTGAGAGGCTGATACTACAGTACTGTAAAGTTTTTCATGCAGTTGCAGCTACATCAACACTACAGCTTTGACTGCATAAGTAATAAAGGAAAATTTAAACAGGACAATAGAAATCTTTAGGCTTATGCAAAGCTATGCTCATTTTGCAAGTGAATGAAGATTAGGCTTCTAGGTCACTTTAAAAAATGCAAAATAGGTACCTTAAAATTTTACTCACTTTTCACCAAGAAGACGCAGCCATGTATTATATCTAAACTATGGAACCAAGTAGCACCAACAATGCACAGGTATTTGCAAAAGACCGAAAATAAAATGTTAGATAATAAAGAGTTAGGGTGAGGCTATCCTTATGCACTGACACTGATGCAATGGAAGCAAACACTGTTTTGATCCCTGCAGGATAAACTGTTGAAGAACAGTAACACACATGGGCAATTGTTTCATGTAAAGTTATTAACTGCATACTGTGATTATCTTAAAAGCAAGAACACAGATGTTGTAGAACTGAAGAGTCTATCTCACAAGATGCTGTGAAATAGTTAAAGAAATTGATGGCTACGGAGATGACATTTAACAACTATTACCACATATTCATACCACGATCATGGCAGAGTCACATAGTAACTTTTTCCCTAATAATTTCCTCACTGTCTCTACCAAAATGAAAATGGCAGTGTCTCATCAGTCAGTTACAGATGGCTATGCAAAAATCTTGCAAAAATTAAGAAGGTCTTTCATATCCATTGCTTGCAGTAAGTTTTTTTGTAGCAGGACCTAAGCCCTTCAATCAGAGAGGCCTCTTGCCAGTTTTATGAAATGCCATCAGCATTTCAATCTGTGAACACTGAGGTTTCTCTTTTGTGGCCTACTACTTGATTTTTTCAGAGCCTTGCTATCATGTTGTCTGGAGCTTTCTGGCAAGTATGATCACCTGAGGACACTTACCAGAAAATCCAAACTTTTGCTCAACCATGTTTCTATAATATGTATGGATATATATGGATATGTATGTATATGCTCAGCTGGCTATTTTAGTCCTTTGTAAATATAAAAAATATGGAGAAGAGCGGGCAGAGGATGAGGATGGATGGCCTACTGTACACATCATTACCTCACAACATTTAGCTTGACCTAGAGCGTAAAAAGAAGGATTCACAAGGAATTCACTGCCCATGAGGAAAAATAGTTATTTCCAGCTTCCTTATTCCATGTAAGACTGAAATTTAAAAAAAACAAAACCCAAGCAAAACTCTCAATATATGTTTTTAAGTCTGCCTTATTTTGGAGATGCTGGATTTCTGTAATTAACATCAGAACTGAAAAGCAGTTGTAATCACTCAGTACTATTGAAGATGGGTATCTTCCATTTTTATCTTCCAAGCAACAACAGAAAAACATCTTGATTTTATAATTGGGCTGTAAGATCATAAATATGAATAGCTTAATAGAAGACAAAATGCTCCAAAGCTACTGCTAAAATATTTATCTAAACACTTTATCTAAAGTGAGAAATGCTCTTTGCGCTACACTATTAGGTCCACATCATACAACTTCACCAGTACTATCCTAAAAGTGATTAATGCTCATATGTGATTAAATAGTTTTTTACCAATGAAAAACAGAATAATAGAAGACTCCTTATAACACATTGTGGCTTTAGATCCATCTCCTTAACCTGATCATTTTGCAATTACAGAGTTTAAAAAATGAATTATGTTTTAATGGACATACTGGTGAGTCTTGTAAGATGTTAAGAGAAAAAACAACACTGCATGAGACAGTTAGAAGGACACTATTAAGAAGAGTAAATCAATACAGTAATATTTAACTCTGCTTTTCCCAATGGATATTGCTGTGAAAATAGTTGTAACTGAAGGGGATAAAATACAGTAAGTTAAACAACCTAACCAGCAAGACCACTCTCCCTCCTAATTACACTACATCAACAGAAAGACTTAATACATTCACCAATTAAAGCAAGTCTCCAGCTATGCTAAGCTAGTGAGCAGGCAAGCTTTTATTGCTGCTATACAGTCACTTCCTACATACTCTTCTACTTTCTGACTGGCTACTCAGGGACAATGTCCCACCCATCCTCTGACTAATTAAGTAGTATCAGTACAGTTATTTCTTCTTCTTGATATACTGCAATTCAAACGTAATAAAACTCTTCAGATTATTGAAGTATATAGGATACATCTGAGTTAAAGGTAGACCATTTATAATGCACTTAAGACCTACTTAAATTACTTTTAGCATAAATCTCAAGGCAGTGAGGAAAAGCCACATAATGCTGTTAGGGTACAACACATGTATGAACTGCAGACCTGCATGTTACTTTAGATAGATCTAGGAAGTAATAATGCTTCTCTAGCCTTTGTAAGTTACAGAACATAACAAAGCAGCTGTGCTACTTCCATTCCAACTGTTTTCTTTAACAAACATCCAGTGGTCTTAATTACAAACTCCACAAATTATTTCATAACCATTACAATGTATAGCACATTTCCTACCATCTCGGAGAAAGATGGATTGAGGAAGGGTTGTGTGATTTGAAATTTTTAATCATAGAGAGAGACAGAAGTACAGAAGAAAAGATAATTGATTGTTATGATTGCTTTGACCTTTTTTCCTCCCTTTTTTTTTCCTCAAATAAAGCTTTTATTTTTCTGCTTGATTTTGAACATTTGCAATTAAATACTTTGCCAAAGAATATAGATTATTTTGAGAGTCTTGATTTGGTTAATATGCAAGAATGTGAACAGTGTTCACCAGCAAATGCAGCCTGGCAGAGCAAACTACACTAGTTTCAAGGGGGAGTGTGTGTGTGAAGTAATACTTGTGTACCTCAAAATTGCTGGCAGGTTTTGACCCGCTCCATTGGATAAGAAGGTAAAATGGAATATCAACAGGTTGCAGTTAATGAAGCCTTCATTTATTCAGGGGTCCCAGAAGTCTTTGAAGGAAAACTTTCTAGGAATAAGAACAAAAAATGAACCACATCTGGTTGCAAGAGTTCACCAAACTGAAATTAAACTAAACCCATACACTGATGCCATTCCACGTTTCAGGCATGCACAATATGAAATCAAATAGGTACTACTTGCTGCCTGTTAAGTTTGTGAAATTGGATGCTTTTTGCTCTTCTTCTGGCAAATTATTACCTTTTTTTTTTTTCAAATTTAAAGTAGAGCTTACAACACCCATGCTTCATTTGACAATTGCTACAAAATTCTATGTTTGCTTTTGCTATAGTACAGGAAGTTATACAAATTAGTATGTTGTCTACACTGATAGAATCACGTCCATACAGGATAGTAGTTTCCTTCTCATGTGCACTCATGAGAAAAAAAAAAAAAAAAAAAAGAACCCCAAAATCAGGGGTAGACATAGTCCATTTTTCAATCTTTCTCTGGGATGTCCATTTCAGATCAACCAAAGTGCAAAACCTAATATGCTGTGCTAAAGAAACTGTTTGACAAGAAAAAAAAAGTTCTCAGACCATCAGGTTGAAATTTTGGACAACAGTGTGTACTTGAAAGTTTATACAGATTCTTCTCAGTATCACAATAGTCATCGTGCACGCCCACACACTTCCCTCCCCTATGTCTGCTTTGGCTTTGGAGAAAAAAAAAAGTTACTATTAATAGCGAGAAAAGATAAAACAATTTAGGAAACAAAAACAAAACAGTGACTGCAGTAGAGTACAACTGTAAAGACAATGGCATATGGAAAGAAAGATGATTTCCTGGTGTCAATGCAAACTGTTTTGTGAGTTGCTATTAACAAATATTTCAAGTGCATGGAGGAAAAAAAGAAACGTCACAATTCCAAAATTTCATATGTAGCAACTATGAAGCTGTTCCATTTTCCCCCACTTCACTCATAGCCAGAAACATCAACCCACCTCAGCTAAGGGATTAGCTCTGCATGCGTGTGTGTGTGCATGACTACCAAAGGCTTCCACTTAAAGTATCTGAAAAACATTTTAGTAAAATACAGGAGGAAGATGGAATAAAAAGCTTGGAAAAAATAATTGTCTTTCCTTTGCGGAATGTGGTAATTATGTCTGAGCAAGAAATCTGCTCCCTTGACATGGTCTCTTCCCTTCCAGTTACATACCTGGTTTATTCCTATATTAGTATCTTTCCTCTTTGGTTTTCCCAGAGCTTGCAGGAAAAAAATACAAATAACAAGGCGAGAAAAAAAGCCAAAAAAAAAAGAGCTAAAGATCTTTGTCACAGATGCTTACAGCACAGGTGCTTTGGAGGCTAACTTCTACCTTTATACAGACATGTGCACACAGATCAGAGGAAACAATATAAGAGCAGAAGAGTGAGAGACAATGCAGAAGGGGGGGTATGTGCTGAGAGGAAAGCAACACTATCAGAGGGAATAAAAAATTACTCTTGAGGATCAGTGTCTTCAATTATGAGCGTGATACTTGCCATTTATTAACGTGATTAAACATGCAGACCTAGATAAGACTGCCACAAAGAGATTATTCCACTATTTAACAGAACAAAGGATGCTAGCTAAGTGCAAGACATAACATTCCTCTCTTGATGGGCAAGAAATTGACAGGTTTCATTTGAAACCATTTCTTTTAGTTTCACCCTCCTTACTTCAGTTTCAAGGTCTAGGCTATGCTTTAAGTTTCTTCTTTTTTTTTTTTCTTTTTTTTTTTTTCTTTTTTTTTTTTCTTTTTTTTTTTTCCTTCATTGGAGTAATAAAACCTCAAACAACAGAACAGTCAGACTCCCTGCTATGTGTATAAAAGTCCTAAAGTACAGCAGTGTTACAATGGAAAGTCCTTTTCTACGGAACCTGCATCTCCTTTAGCAGGGTATGTGCATATATCTGGCAACCCTTTTTATTACAGATGAAATCTTAGTTCAATCATACCACTGCTCCCTTCTTGGATACTTATCATCCCGGTATATCTGCAACCAGTCTAATCTAATACCTGCTGAAAACTGTTTTCCTATACTTTTATTTGGTCAGCTCACTTTCAGCACTGGTATCTCTTACTCTAAATTTTGAGAAACATCTATTGCGCTGGCCCTTAAAACCTCATCGCACTTTTTAAGAACACTGAAGAATCCATCATGTTGTGCAGGCATTCTGATATACTTCGTTCCTACCCATGTCTCTGGTTTTCAGAAAAAGCTGTGGTGACAAGTATGCCCTTTTTCTCTTTATCAACTCAGTACTACAGGTAGCATGCCCTGAAAAGTTTTTTTTTCTTTCTGTTTCTTCAAACACTACTTTTGTCCAGTGCGATTTTAATTACTTGTTTTACATTAAACTTAACACTTGTTACCTGTAGGTTACAGTCTCGCTGCAGACTATATAGGCAGGAACAACTGCACAGTTCAGCTGTAACACTGGCTTAGTGAATGCTGAAATCTATCCTCTCATTATCAGCTGTCATGATAATTTCATGTGCCTGTATATTAAAGACATACATTGCATTTTTTGTCACAACTATCTGCTTGCTCTTTTGATGCTTTCCAGCTACACAGCTTCTCTTGCCTGCAATCCCCCTCTGTTGTCATTCCTTTCACTCTATTGTTCACTATCATCCTATAAGGTTATTTAGAACTCTAGCTTCAGATGCTCTCTTAGGCTTCTGCTTCTACAATATAATTTTGCCTTTTTTGACAAATGATTTGGATCATTTTACTGTCCACTAGCATTCTTTCGTCTAGTTACTACGCTTCTCCAGATAATGTCTAATTCATGTTTCATCCAAACAAATTACATTTACACTGGTTGCACTCAGTGCACAATTTTAATCTAATTTAGTGAAGTCCATTCAAAAGCTGCAGGCACTTTTACTTTGGTTTAATTTAGGCTTATTTCAGTTTAACACAAATTGATTTAGTTTATACCCAAACAAAATCAAGTCAGTCTTTACAATAAGCATCCATAGAGCAGTTTAGAACAGCTCTAGCAACTTTGTTTAAAAACAAATCTTAAATTACACCGGTGCATCTTTAGATAAGACCTTTCATAGCCTAGCATACCTTGAATAAAAATCCTGATCCTTTTCTAGCTTTGCCTTCTACTGTTCTTTCCTTCTTCCTTCCCTTGAACACATTACTGAGTGCATTTAATTGATTTTTTGATAAATGAACAAAGTATAAATATGTGGTACACCTAGTCAAGTAAACATATCTGATGGTTCTTCATGATGAATACTGCTGTGTACGTGGAAAATTAAATAAGGAAAATTGCTCTTCGTTAATAAAGGCAACAAAAAAGAAGAAATATTTATTTTCCTAACCTGAAGCAGGAAGAAGGGAAACAAGACAATAGATAGGAACACAAACTTACCTTTGGTAACTCAAAAGTAGAATTACTCCTGAGGTTTCCCAAGACAAAGAGCAACAGGGATGAGGGCTGTACTACCTAAAGTAAGGCAAGTGAAGAATATAACTAAATCTTTCTCTGGAAGAATAAGCACTGACAATAACGAATATGTAAACAACAGACACTCAGGTACAGTAGGAAACATGTACTTAATTAAGCAGAAGATAGTGGTGATTGCTTATCTTCAGAAACTATTACACCTTCACGACCTGAAAATCATTCTTGGCAAGTAGAACTAGATCGAGCATGATACTTTTGAAGAAAGCCACAAATATTACAGCCCTGTGTAAAACTTAAAATGGGAGCTTAAACATTGCAATTCAATGTGATACTGCTGTCTGTATACGAAAGACTAATTACAAGTGGACAAAACCCAGACTAGACAAAAGAAAAAACCTCATCTCTAGGCTACCAGTGATACAGAAAACCACATCAATAGCAAATAATAGTAACAGAGAATTAACTAAAATAACTTTATTACCTTTATCATACCCTAATTGAAATAGGTGTGACAATATTCCAATTCATCTTCAAATAACACCTCAATCCCTATTGAAAAGTGAATTTTATAAGCCTACATGACAGGCTTCTAAATCTTAGGCTCACAAACAGCTGAACTTCACAAGTAATAACCACTTAAGGACTCAATATCAGTTATAACTCTAATGTCAAATTCATAAATGAATGTTTCACAGAGTTAAGCATTTAGTAATGTTTGTGGGAAAAAACCCAAAACATCAACCCAAAACCCAAGCAAATAGAGTCTTTTGGGGAGGAAAAAACCACCACTTATGTTGCTGCATGTGGTGCCTTTTGCAGAGAAACCTCGATCCACCAATAAGGAAAGCTCTGACATGCCAACATTGCTACTGAACACATCACAAATTGCATTTCAGTTGTTAAAAAGTCTAAATTCACCTACATCAGTTGGGTTCTTTACATCTTCAATATGGCAGCATGACCAAAGAATTCCCAAATCTTCCCAAAAACCTTATGGATAAGATCTAGCAACTGCATACACCCAGAGGTGGTGCATTATGGAAGAAGTGAGAGATAATATCAGGCACCCAAACTATAATACATCACAACATTGCTAAAACAACATATTTTAGCTTTGGTCAGAAACACCTGACAAAAATATTTGTGTTTTTCCAATACAGCATTATTTCCCCAGAGAAACTGTTTCCATTTTCCAACCAGCTCTACTATTTACTTAGATACCTGAATTAGAGATAGAGAAAAAGCAAAGGAGATTTCCCTGTGTATTTTAGGCTTAACAAACATTCTCCTGATAATAATTGCTTAATACTATGTGATACCATTACTATGAAAGTGTTCAATTATTTTGGAAATATACCTTTTCAGCACAACAGAGCATTTCCTGAGCTGGAACAAAATGGCTTCCTTCCCCTAAAGTCATCAAACTATGCTTGAAATTATTTTAATTTAACAACAAGAAGTTGCTAGTTTTATGCAATTGAAGTCCATTATGCAAATAGCTCATAACAAAACTATCGGGTTTTAAACCCTCTTTAGAGAAAGTTATGCATTCTTTTTGTTTGGCAAGAACTCAAATTCTCTGTTTGAAATGTGAAAGAAGAAACTTGAATAGAATTGATCCAGCAACACAATAACTGGTATGGCATCCTTCAGGTTTCAAATGCAAATAAAATAGTATGACTTTGAAAAAGGTTCACCTCCCACAGATCTTTACTTGAAATCAGTCTTATCTTACAAAAAAACTGTTTCATACAACATAAAATTAATTTCAGCTTAATTACTATAACAACATCTGGGTTTTTTCCCTAATCCATCTGGCTTAAGCACTTCAAATGGTATCTTCTGTCAGTCAAATAGGTTATATATCTAGTGTCATCATTAAGACTTCAAAATAAGCCCAACATACAAAGACAACACTTAGTTAACTTTACAGTACCATTTTTCAAAATGGAAGACCTATAAGCATAGGTTTCAATAGAGCCTGAAGGCTCTATTAGAGCTCAACCAGCTCACAACTAGTAAAACAATCACCTATTACTGTCTCCTAAAATTGAAATTTTATTGACAATGTAAGATTTAGGTGCTGTAAGTTCAGAATTTTTACTTACAACTACAAAGGTCAGAAAACAACTTTATTTTTTAAATGAAAACAAATAATTACAGGATCTTTTAAGAAAACACTGTAGCTCTTGGTATGCAAAATAATATGCTGTGCTCAGAATATATTGAATTAATCAGAAACTGATTGAAGATGTAGAAGTGAACACTAAACAATAGGAGTAACAATGGATAAAGAACCAGAACAGTCATCAGAACCGTTTGCCTTGTTACTTAGACTATTTGCTCATCTAAATGTCCTGTATATATTTGTTAGAGAACCTAGCTGCTGATCTCTGACCAAACACACAATTTTGCTGTTACATATTTGATAAAATTTAGTTATCCTGACTGTTAGATGAGAAGATCATATATGGAATACTGCACAGAACGACATTAGTTTTGTACACATATGATGCCTGTCTTTTATGGGTAAGTAGATAAACATTTTTTCTAACATGACAAAATCCTCTGATTAGTGCAGCATTCATTAAATGGTGACAGATGCTTGTATTAATTACATGTTGAGTGGATCATTTTCCCATTATGTTTCTTTTGTTACCAGCCTGATCTTTCTAGTTATCAGCCTGTCCTATAAGCAGATTAAGCAGCAGACTTTTCTTTTTAGAGGGAGGTATTATTCCTAGTTTGACCAAAATGAGTGACCAACCTCTTCTACACTACCCCACCACATGGATTCCTCTCATGCACTTTTCAAAACCTGTACTTACCATCTGTTAGACAACTTATAAGAGATTGTATTTTGAAAGGTTATTGGTGTGGCTATCTCAAGTCATCTTATGTTTAATGTTGGAAGCCATACGATTTATTGCTTGCTTCGTACAAATAGATAATGTCTATTGTTGTTTGTTACAAACCTTGCCAAATTATAACTGGCATATCAAATATTAATTTGGCATTTCAAGAGTGATTAAAGAACATGAACAGTGAAAGGTAGGTGGAAAGGCCTATGTTAAGCAAGTTGCCATCCTTGATGTCAGCCTTGAGACAAAAAAGATTCCCACTCTCTGTAATATTACATGCACTCACACAAAACAAAAACTATCCACTGTCCCCATGAATTCTAGCAGGATTCCTAGTACATATTTTATGAAGAAGCATGTTTTCTACTTAGTATGTTTATCCGGACATGTACCCCAACTTCTTCTCCACAACAACTTAAAGCACTCGGGGAGGGGGGGGAAGAAATTGAAAAGTACAAATGACGAAGTCATTCATTTAGAAATAATTTCTGCCATAAACCAAAAGTTTATAAATTGAAAGTTGAAAAGGAGGAGAAAATAATAATGATCAAAGGATGATCAAGAGGCACTAATTTAAATCACATAGATTTTCCAGAAGACACAGGGAAGTAACAATACCTTGGCACATGACACTCGTAAGACTTACTAAGAACAAAAGTTATAATGAGAAGAAATGCAGTGAAAAGATAAAGTGATCAGAAAGTACAAAATCTGTTTCACAAGTGGAAACTGAAAAAACAAACCAAACCCTATCAAGAGGGCATATTTATTAAATATATATAACATTTTTAATACATATACACACACACATATAGATATATATAACATTGTGTTCGAGCTAAAAGATACCCCTCCACAAAAAAAGCTGTAAATTAGTCTGTATAACTGCATTTCTAACCATCAGAGAAGTGATGATCTGGAGCAGTTGTCCTGCCTGAAGCAGCAAGGCAAAAAAAGCCTCCCTACCTTTAAAACACATCAAGTCCCATTTATGCTATGAAGATCTATTACGTGGCTGGATGAAACAGCAGGGACCAGGACTTGATGACCTGAAGAAGTCTCTTTCAGTCTTACATTTCTGCAGTGGGACTGGTAGATGCCTACACAGGGGAAATACGTGGGATAGTTACCCTGCGTTTTTAAAGTTATGATTGCAGCCTTAAAATAGGTACGTGAAAAAAAATTCTTTTCACTGATGGTTCAAAAGCTCTCTCCTGCTACACAATCCAACTGGCTGAACTGTATTCCGTGAATACTCACTTATGCATCTGTACCTCTCTACAGTCTACTTTTAGAAGAGTTATTTGCAATGAGTTACAAGGCTCTCCCCTTCTCTTTATACTTCCTCCTTGAAGTAGCTTATGCAGAAACTAGTTGGTAATCTTCCCTTCCTAACGTCTCAATGGAAGTGTATGCTCGCTACTGAGTAGCCAATACCTTTGTTTATAAAATCCCAATTAATGGCTCTAATTTTGAAGTGTAATTGAAACTGAATTTGTATCTGCAATGGAAGCTGCCTCTTGCTGCAAAACAAAAAGTTACCATCAGGGTCTCCTTGTCACATTTTGGATCCAAATATATCCACGCAGACAAGTGGATATATTTCTAGCTACTTTTTTTTTTTTTCAACTTCTGTTGAGTTTCATTCAGAGTTCAAAGTAGCCTCTGCTTTTGTCTGCTTCCACTATCTTGTTTTCCTGCAGCAGGCCTTGCTTTCCTTCTTCCAGGTGTCCTAGTTTCTCTAGATTTGAGTTAAACACAAGCAGGCTGAAGTCACCTTGCTATTATTACAATTGACAATATTGAACGTAATAAATAAATGTTTTCCAATTTATTTTTACAGTAATAAATTAATTCACATGCTTACAGCTGAGGATGTGTGCCCCTGGGGTATCACTCTCTAGATACTCTTTTTGTCTGTCTTGTCCTCTTTATTTCACTGTTGTCCTATACTTAGCTTCAATAAACTTCTTAGTGTATGCTTAACTCTTCTCTCTGAGGCTTCCTTTTTTTTTTTTTTTAATTTAGAGCAATTCCAGTTAATTTGTTTTTAGTTATACAATACGCAATAGTTTGGGCCTACTGTACCGATCTTGAGGCAGTAGCAGACTGCTTTCTGGAGAACATCCCTAACATATCAGGTTGCATGATGGAAGAATGCCAATTCCCTAGAATGAGGGGAAAAAACTAAATAAAAGCCACAGACATTTCACATGTCTTGTTTGACCACAAAGCCTGCTGCCATGGACTTGCTTTGCCTCCAGATATGGCCTCCTCATCCAACTAAACTTTTTGCTCTAACACATTCTTAATACCTTCTGTACTTTTACAGGATTTCTGGTTCTATGACAGTTTGACTTGATAGTCAGCTGACACCTGGAAATCAGGCATGCCCAGTAAATGAATAACTTCAGGATCAATGAGTTGAATTTACTGCTCATGTAAAGCCCAAGTAGACCACTCAAAGTAGGGCAATGCTCACAGAAATATGGGAGCCTTCATACAAATCCACTATGCAGCCACAAACTCCTTTTTTGTTTTTAAAGAAAAACAATGGACTGTTTTGAAACCACTGACTTCGAAGAATGGGACTATTCAAAGAAAATTTCAGCATTCATGTAACTATGTGCAAGGTTGGAGGCTTAGACTGTAAGGTCTTTCAGGCAATGACTTATTTATTAGGAGACTGCAAAATAGCATACTGGGAATGTGAACCAACAACTAGGCCTCCTAGATGCCAACAAAGTATGGCTAAATATATTTTACATGATACATTACTCGGCACATCAGTGATGCACATACCAACAACTACTATTTCTGACACAGATCTCTTCTCAGGAGACTCCATAGCTTGCAGAGGGGGTAACTAGCATCCAGAAGTTTTACGAATACCACGGTTAAAACTGCAGAGATTACTTACGTGAAGTTAGTTGTTTTCAGCAATAGAGAATTGAAATGTGATTGGACTGGGAAGTTTTGCTGGAATCAGATATGTCAGCTTCAGAGGATATAGTGATATATTCAAATATATCAGTTCACTGCATCATACTCAAATGATCTTACCATCATAAAATCAAAATGAAGTTTTTCAAGTAATCCAAACCAGTCCTTTTTCAATGACACTAACTTCCTGGTAATGCTTTTGTACAATCAACATTTACAGAATAATTTTAACTTATTTCCACTGACAGTTAGAAAGCTTTTTGCAAGTTTATGTTAACTGACTTTGGTTTGGTTTAAGGATATATTTCGGCAGCTGAAAACCAAACCAAAAATAGGTATCTGAAGTGTTTGACAGGAAACCAATATGAGAACCAAAACCCTGAAGAAGAAGATGATGATGATGATAATAAAAATAATAATAATCTTTGTATTATCTGAGTGCAAAAGTGAGTGGTAAAACCCCCATAACACTCAAATACATATTCCATGAACAAGCTGATATGCTTCCCATGAGGTCAATGGGACAAGCCCATTACAAGACTTCAGCTACAGAAAAGCACCTATTTCCTAGCTGTTGTGCACCACGTAATTACTCTCAATTTTGGTGGAACTCAAAGCTCCCTGAAGTTGCTTTGCAGTTCTACCTTAAATTTTTTCTTTTTTTTTTTTTTTTTTTTTTTTTTTTTTTTTGAGAATGAAACCAAAACTCTTTCTGAAACCGCTGAAGACACTGGTGATTTAAAAAGATAATCCTGGCACCAGAGAGATCAAAAGAAGGAGCATATAGTATAAAGACCACAGATAATTTGGAATTGCAGCTGAACTTCAGCCTGTCACGTCGCCCTCCCTCTAATTTCTCAATTACAAACCTGACAATTCCCTCATCCCTGGAAGAAAATATGTTTGCGATTTTGGTTTACTTTAGGAAAACAAAACCAAACCTTCCTCCTAGTTTCAAACTATGTTGGGTTTTTTTGTTTCGGTGAGACATTTTACAGGGTTTCTCAGAAAAGTTTTTGAAACTTCACAACTTCTGTTCCGTCCAGCCTGAGACAAGCATCTACGTCCATCTGTTACATATACAAAGTCAACCCAGTGAAAACTAGGTAAAAATGAAACAAAAATTATAGAAATGGACCCAGGGAACTACAGGCCGGTTAGTTTCACCTCCGTCCCTGGAAAGGTGATGGAACAACTCATTCTGGGTGTCCTCTCCAAGCAAGTAAATGAAAAGAAGATCATCAGTAGTACCCAGCACAGATTCACCAAGGGGAAATCATGCCTGACCAGTCTGATAGCCTTCTATGACGGCATGACCGGCTGGGTAGAAGAGAGGAGAACAGTGGATGTTGTCTACCTTGACTTCAGCAAGGCTTTTGACACTGTCTCCCATAACATCCTCATAGGGAAGCTCAAGAAGTGTGGGTTAGATGAGTGGACAGTGAGGTGAATTGGGAATTGGCTGAACGACAGGGCTCAGAGGGTTCTGATCAGCAGGGCAGAGTCTAGTTGGAGGCCAGTAGCTAGTGGAGTTCCCCAGGGCTCAGTACTCGGCCCAGTCTTGTTCAACTTGTTCATCAATGACCTGGACGAGGGGACAGAGTGTACCCTCAGCAAGTTCACTCATGACACAAAACTGGGAGGAGTGGCTGATACACCGGAAGGCTGCACTGCCATTCAGCAGGACCTGGACAGGCTGGAGAGTTGGGAGAGAGGAACATGATGAAGTTCAACAAGGGCAAGTGTCAAGTGCTGCACCTGGGGAGGTTGAACCCCATGCACCAGTACAGACTGGGGGCTGACCTGCTGGAAAGCAGCTCTGCCGAGAGGGACCTGGGAGTCCTGGTGGATGACAAACTGACCATGAGCCAGCAGTGTGCCCTTGTTGCCAAGAAGGCCAATGGCATCCTGGGGTGCATTAAGAGGAGTGTGGCCAGCAGGTCGAGGGAGGTTATCCTCCCCCTCTACTCTGGCCTGGTGAGACCCCACCTGGAGTACTGTGTCCAGTTCTGAGCTCCCCAATTCAAGAAAGATGAGGAACTCCTAGAAAGAGTCCAGAGGAGAGCAACTAGGATGATAAAGGGTCTGGAGCATCTCCCCTGTGAGGAAAGGCTGAGAGAGTTGGGCTTGTTCAGCCTGAAGAAGAGAAGACTGAGAGGGGACCTCATCAACACATCCAAATATCTCAAGGGTGAAAGTCACGAGGACGGAGTCAGACTCTTTGCAGTGGTGTCCAGCGACAGGACAAGGGGCAATGGGTACAAACTGAAACATAAGAGGTTTCAGTTGAATATGAGGAAAAACTTCTTTACTCTGAGGGTGATGGAACACTGGCACAGGCTGCCCAGGGGGGTTGTGGAGTCTCCTTCTCCAGAGATATTCAAAGCCCGCCTGGACAAAGTCCTGTGTAACATGCTCTAGGAGAACCTGCTTTAGCAGGGGGGTTGGACTGGATGATCTCCCGAGGTCCCTTCCAACCCTTGTGATTCTGTGAAATTTACATTTTTATTTTATAACCTTACAAACTCACTATCAGATTTTTTAAATCTCATTCATTTACTATCAAATATTCCTTATTAATGATTACTATTAGATTATTTTGAAAAATGTTCATATAGCACGTTTTGCAGCATATTTCAAAAAAAGTTCAAAATAACCTCTTCCAGTATATTTAGCATTGCTTATTTCCCTGATTGGAAAAACAGTTACGTACACAACCATAAGGCAGGACACCTAAACATCTTCAGGTACCATATAGAAAACATACACAGTCTTCCCATTCCCAAATAGGCCATTTAGTTTTATTTTCCTGGAATGTTAGACTTGTTTCCCTCCCCACGTTAAGTCTAGTCACTCTGAGAGTGCACCTAAACTTGTCTTTCCTTAGGAGAAATACTGTGACATTACTTAAGGATTTGTTATTTATTTTCTTTACATGTTAATATCTCATTTATTTGTGAGGCATTTCAGTGATTAGACTTAAGTTTGGTTTAAGTTTACTCAATCTTTTTCCCAAGGCTACTAACTCACTGTTTGGAAGGATCTTTTTTCCCCTGCCTTCCTCTGGTCTTCACCCACAGCCCCTTCCCACAGGCTTGAGACACTCTAGGTAGAATGAATCTCCCACGTACAAAGGCTCCCCATCCAGACACGCTTTCATCTGTGCTAGGAAATAACCCTTTTTGGCAGCAAACCCCTACCTGCTCCACAGTTACTTACCGACACCACATCCTCAGGCGTTTCCAGCCCTCAGGAGGCCAAACCAGCAGCACTTACCGTGCGGCACCTCCCGGGCCGCTACCTGGCGGCGTTAATGGGCGACCCCCGCCCTTGTCCGGCACGGTGCTGCGAGCCCCGCCGCTCCTCACCAGCCTTTCCCCAAGGACGGGCCCTCACTAAAGCCTCTGGTGCCTCAGAAGCCGGGGGCAGGCCCCAGCACCTTCCTTCCCGGGCGGAGGAAGAAGCGGCGACCATGAGGTGAGAGGAAGACACTGGCGGGGCAGAGGCCGCTCCCCGCCCGCGGGCAGCCCAGCACCCACCTCCCGCCGGGTGACGAGCAGCTGGCAGAAGTCCTTGCTGGGTGCCGGGGCCTGCCTGCGCGTCTCGAACACCTCCTCCGGCAGCAGCGACGCCATTTTGGGACGCTGCAAGGCGGTGTCTATGGCAACCAGGAAGAGGCGGACATCACGCGGGGTCACCGGGAGCCCAGCCCCCTCTTAAAGGAGCAGGGCCGGTAGTAAGGCGGCCGCCGGGCAGGGTCTTCGCCCCCGCCGCCGGCAGAGCGCCGCTCCCCTGCCGGCTCCACCCCCCCCTTCCGCGCCCCCCGCCCGCACCCGAGGGGAGACACTCGCGCGGACCCAGGGGTGACGACCCCGGCGGAGGGATACCGACGGCCAAACACCGACCCCGCCGAGCGCAGGGAGCGGGGCGCGCAGCCGGCCGCGGCGGGGGCTGCGTGGGGGGCGGCAGCCGGGGCAGGCGCCGCCCGGCGGCCCAGGGGGGCGCGCAGGCCCCGGCGGGGCCCCGGCGCCGGGAGAAAGTAGTCCCCCAGCCTCCCCCTCGCGCCGCTGGAAGGGGTTCGGCGGCGGAGGCGGCGGACGAGGCGCTGCTCGGTGCTGCGGCTTCAGCTGATAATTGAAGGGAAGAGAGGCGGCTGCTGCCGGGAGGAGGGGAGGCACGGAGCGTCTGCGGAGGCCGCATCGGGACAAACTAGGTACCCAGGGCCCCTCCGCTCTTTCAGGGGGAGGCGGGCGCGGGGCGGCGTGGCGCGGGGCCCCTTGGCAGCCTCCGGGCTGGGCGGCCGGGCCTGTTGTGTCATCCCCGGCATTAGCCGAGCTGCCCTTCCCGGCGGCCCGGGGCAGGGGGAGGGGAGCGGAGCAGCGCCATCCCGGGGCATTGTTGCGGATGGGGGGGACGGGGGGGAGACGGGGACGCCGTGACGCCGCGCTGGTGAGTGTGTGTGTGTGGGGGGGGCCCGGAGGTGTGTAATGGGGCGAGGGGAGGGGGCCTCCGCTGAGAAGGGAAGGGGTGGAAACGGAGCTGACAAAATGGCCAGGCAGTCACCGGAGCCCGCTCTGGGGACGTCCCCTCTCCCCCTGGCGAACGGCAGGGCTGCCGCCTGCCGCCTCGCCTCGCCCGGGCTGCCCGGCGTGTGGGGGGAGCGCGGCCTCCCCTCTCCGGGCCCTGTGGAGCTGCTGATACAAAAGGGCAGTGTCAGTGTTGACACTGCCGTGCCGATTTGTATGCCCTTCCCCGTCTTCTCCCTCCCCCACTCTGGTTGGCTCCCTTTTCCCTCATGGCTCTTTCTTTTTTCTTTTTCCCTTTTTTTCTTTCCCCCTCCCCGAAGGAGCTATCGAATATCCTAAAAGAGAAAATAGCAACTCCTTTTTCCTTCCCCCCCTGCCCGGCTCGATAAAAATGCTAAATAATCGGCCGACGTCCATATTTCACAAGCTTTTGGAGGGGGGAGGAAGGAGGTGGGAAGAGAATGGAGGCGCCTGCAGGGTCGGAGTTACGGTGCTGGCTCCCCAGGAGAGGGGCTATTTTCGCCATTAATGTTTTAGAGCTGATGTTTTTGTTGCTTTCAGTCAAGAAGCAAGTTGCCTGGTCCTCGCGCTCGCTTGCATAATGCGTCGTACTTGGAGGCTGATCAAACGCTGGGTTCTGCCTTTCCTGCCTGGCTCTTCCTCCTCCTCCTTCCTTTCCCCGGCGGGCTGGGGGGGCCGGGGAGTGGGAGAAGTTTTGAGGTGCTGGTAGCACCGACGGCAGCCGCCTCCTGGTTACTGCTCTGGTTATCTGGGGGTGGGAAACAAACCCATACCGGGGCTTTCGCCAGACCTGTAGGCCCGTCTTCCTGCTGTTCAACTTTTTTATTGTTCCCCCTTCCCCCCCCTTCCTAGTGCACTGGCTTTCTCGACAGCCAGGGGTTTTCACAGAACGGGAGTCCGAAAGTCTAGACTGTGAACCGGAAAATAATAGGGGAAAGAATGGAAAGTTATGTCAAGGGCTTTGGGGGAAAAACATCGACGTATCGAACAAAGGTCCTGCCTGTATTGGAGAGAGAGGCCTGCATGTGAGGCCTGATTGTGTCGCATTTACACATGGGGAAGAAATGAGTGCTTGGTACTGGCCTAAATTTATTCTGTAAGTCTGGCATGCAACTTGGGAACACTTCTAGAGTGTGTGCAGTTTGTTTTGAGGGTGGTTTTATTATGTGTAGCAATCCAATAATAATTTTGATTTGAAATAATTTTTTTCCAGAAGACTGCTAGTTTTTTTTTTCCATTCTGCCTTGTTCAGCAGAAATAATATTGATCCAGAGGTTCTAACACCATAACACAAAACTTTACTCAAACAGGATAACTTCCACAGTTTATGTATTGTGTGCGTTATGAATATGGAGCTTCCTGGCGCTTTAAAGGCTGTCAGAAAGAGTTGAGTAGTTACCACCTGACAAATATGAAGTGTATCCTTCATAATGAGAAATAAGAGGAATTCTAATGACTTAGATTTAAATTAATTTTACAAGCTTTTCTTAGGGGAACTATCACTGTGGATATGCTTTCTTTGTAAGACTCTAAAAGCTAGCAAGCACTGCTGTGATTACTTCTGTTTATCTCTGGTATATTCTCTTCTCTCCACTTCTCTCTCTCTTTTTCCTTCCCACCCCCAAGGCTAGACTTGTAATTGTACAGGGGTGTTTTTTTGTGTTTTAATTCTGCTCAGATTTGTGAGGTTTTAAAGTTTTTTCATTTTGCTAAAAGTTTTAAAATATATTTTATTTTTTATATATATATATATAAAATAAATCCATAATGAACATGAAAGCAGTACTTGAAAATAACTCTGTACCCTTCTATTTTTTGGTAGCCTATGTAGTAAATATTGATAGGAATGAAATGTATTTATGAATACATTAGTATTTCAGTTTTTGCAGCTAATATTTTAACAGTTAATATTATATTTGAACTAAGAAGTCTAAACGCAGTGTTCTGGTGAGTAAATAATGTAATTAATACTTCTAGTTTTCAGAAAAATACATGTTTTTATCTTCTAATAGTTTCTATATTTGTAAAATGTAGGTGATTGTGAAGGGCTTGGTTCTGTATATACACTGGTTTTGATCTTAAAATGGAAGGGTATTTTTAGTTTTTATCGTTTGGTGTATCCTGTTGTTGTGGTAGAAATACAGGTCATCTGATTTCCCCCCCCCCCCCCCCGGGTCTCAAAAAAAAAATAAATGGGAGTAGTAAGCTTGAATTGACAACTTTAAGTCTGAATGTTCTTCAGTCTGTAGATGGGCCCATAGGTAGGAGCCTAAACAGGTTTTAGCTGTTAGTAGAAAAATTGTAGGTCATCCACAGTGTGGCATTACTACTTATTAATATAGATCTACTTCATAGGAGTGCCAACCTGTTGAGTAAGAGGCTTATGAAAATGGAGTCTTTTGGCGTGAACAACTTTTGCAAGACATGGAAGTGACCATTAGGGAAACAACCAATATCTTCCCAGTAAATTAATAATCAGAACTGTCATTCTCAATTAGGAATCATGCACAAGTTCATTTCTTTATTTTCCTTTTTATATTGCACTTTGACTGTCTTCAAACATGGAATACAAATATTATAGAAAAAATTATAATGGAAACTTGCTCTTATAAAACCATTCTTAAATTTGAGGCCCAAAGCTATAGGCAACAAAGACACTATAGTCCTTCTGCAGCAGGTTAGCAAAAACATAGTACAGTTGCCTTTAGTGTCATGAATGAAGCCATGATGAATTTTTGTGCAGGTCCTTACATCACTGATAAGTACAGTTATTTGCTTTAAGACAATCCAGGAAACTAACCTGACTAAATTCCTTTTGTTTCTATGCAGTGAAGCTGAAGCCTGAGTAGGAAAGTTATTGTTTGACTAACCTACATGTTTGTACTTATTTTGCAGTATAAGTGAATCTGTGTTAAATCTTATATTTATAGGACATGCTATATTTTCTAACAAGCAAATTAGTAAGCATCATGTAGAACACTTCTGATCACTTCTGTCACACTGAGACTAAATTATTGTGACAAATTATAATCAAATCCTAAAGTTGTATAACGTGGTGTCCTATCACATTGCCAAAATCATAACCTGAAACATTTCTGGGATCTCCCATTGGCCTGCTGGATGATCTGTGTCCTGTTCAGTGCTTGTCAAATTAGTAACACTCCCTATAAAATACTTTATGGAGTCTGTGACATTCTTAATAGTGGAAACTTTTAACCAAGCTGTCACTGCCCCATTCAGTACTGACTCTGAAGGTAGTAGTACATCTGAATTTTTTGGTAGGGTAGCAGATAACCTTTGGGTCAGTGGGTTTATTTTTCTGAAGTGATACTTTGAATTTGCTCTTAGTATTTTAATTTCTATATAGTATCCTAACAGATTTTTGGCAGTATATGAATCAATTTCATGCTGAGCATTTTCATACTAAGTTTTCGTTCAGAACACGAGGTTGGAAACTGCAAAACAAAGTCACATTATCTCTTTTTTTCCCTTTTTTTTTTTTCTCAGTTTACATGAAATAATGTGTTTTTCAAGGAGCAAAACTTTTCAGACTTCTCACTGGTGATCAAGTATGAGAAGATGCTTGTATGTAGTTGCTTGTTTCAGGATGTCTTTTTTTAACAAAGTGTTTAACTTTGAGACATGAATTCAGCAATCTTGCAAATAGAAAATTTCTAGCTGTACATGATACCAAGTGTATGGCCAGTGTGAAAGACAGCACTAAGTCAAAAAGCTTCTCCACTGCATGCTTTCAGATACCAGTGATGGTTACTTTAGTGCGAAGGTTAGTTTTGAAGAGCAATTGTTCTCCTAATCCTGCCATGTGATAACATTTTTCTCATCAAGTTGGTAGAATCTAACTGTGTAAATATGCAGTCATATTCTCCTTTAACTCTGTCTGGCAGCCAGGGTTCGAGCACACACAACCAATCTGTTTACTCTCACTGTCTATAATAAGGCCTGTCTTGCAGTGTACTGACTGTTGCCAGTCTTACTTGACTCATGAACATACTCAGCACAAATATGGCAGAAAACTGCCATGTGTAAGAGCAATAGATAGTCATCTTCTGAAGTGAAGACTTTTATATAGGAAGAACTGGGGAAGTTCAGTGTATATCAACAAAGTTAATCACAGTGATCTAACACCAGACTTCAATATTAAAGATACGTGAGAAGTACTAGCAACGGTGTTCAAGCCACAGTTGCCTTCAGTTGCTCCAAAAAATGCCTGTCTTGTCATGATTCATAGAGTAAGCGAGTTTGGAAAGGATCTCTGGAGGTCACTTTGCCCTGCTCACCACTTGACTTTATCTACTCTTGAGTGGTAAGAAAGGGGCGGGGGGAACCAACAAACCTACGAAGGTATGTGTGGAGATGGAACTGGAGGGGTCCTAAGATGTGTAGCAGTACAATGCTGTCTCATGAAGCAGGGAGAAATCACAGTTTCTCAGTGTTTTCTGAATGGATTGGTCTGCTTTGTGATGGTGTTCACAATAGAGCGCACATGCTGAACTGCAAAGATTTGACCTTCTAAAAGGTATGAAAGGGGCTGAGTCATCTCCTGGAATGTGAACCTAGTTGTAGGGAGCAATTTGGTATTTCAAAATGGAAGCTGAGGTCCATGGCACTTTTTGAAGAAGGCAACTTTTTTCCAAGATCTGAAAAGGCATGGTATATTTCATGCTTATTCCACTTTCAGAGTAACTTGTTAGTGACAACCCTTGTTTTACTGCATAACATCCAAATAGGTAAACTTAGTGTAAAGAAGGGCAACTGTTTACTAGGCTTTTGTAAAGGTAGAAATGAAAGAATACAAACATACTCTTTAACTTCTGATGTACATGTGTTATTTGGGGTCAAAGTTGTTAAAATTTCAGAAGGCTGTCTAGTCATGAAACTGGCATTAGACTCAATGCCAGAAACGTGTCTCTTTCGGATTTGTGGCTGGCTACTGTTGTGTGTTTAAAGCATGGTTAATATCAATTGTTAATAATGCAGAACAGTAATGGTGATGAAGAATTTTTACTTTGATTTTTAGGGATAGTTCCTGAAGGTAAAATCATTAGGAAAAATAGACCTGGGACAAACCTTCTAGGTCATCTAGTACATACATATGCCCCAAGGTAACTAGGTCTAGCCTTATGCTATCTTTGCTTTGAGAAAGCATGCATGCTGTTTTGTTCTCCCTCATCTTTCTTCATGTCTAGCTTCTGTCTTACTCATCTTGCTGTGAGCTTGTTACAGTTTGTCTTACCCACTCTGGGTAGGAGAAATGATCTGTTCTCTGTACTGTGGCCTTTTAGGTGCTTGAAGTCTGTTCTGTATCTCCTCTCTTAGTCCAGGACTGATTAGATGTAAGTACGAGTAAACGAACGTGGAAATAAAAAAATACACTTTTATGCAGTTGAAAACAAATTTTTTTAGGAGCAATATAAATGAGGCACTAAAAAGATGTAAACTATGTATAGTAACACTAGTGATGGTGGACTTCAAGGTCCCCCATGCCCGCCTTCCCACCCCCACCCTGCCCCAAAGAAAAGGAAAAACATACACATGTATGCACACACTCCCCCCCCCCACCCCCCCTGCCAATAACCAAGGGACTCGCATTAAAAGTCCTTGATGCTGGTATAATGATTAGGTGCTTACTTTTAACTCCTGGAGTTAGCGAGGAGAAGCTGCCTTTACATCATATACCTTTGTGGAATATGAAACTGTAGTAGATGTCTATTTTTGGACAAGGTAATATTGTAAGATGTAGTTAACATCGGGGCTAGAAGATGGCATCTTATCCTTGTTAATAATGTTCTGTGTCTTCTAATGTCAAACCCCTTATGTAATTAGCTTATTCAGTATAGAGTGTCCCTTCCTGGAAGGTGTGTACAATGTAACTGAACCTTATGATCACAGGTGAGATGTGGCTGTGCATTGAAAGAGAACTAATGAAGAAAGTAAGTGAAGGTGCATACTAATAGGCTGTATGCTGAATGCAAACTTGGAACTCTTCCTTCCTTAGACAGTGAATGTTCTCTTCCTCTTTATTTTGAGGATATACTCAATTATAATCAAGTTACTGACTGGGAACTGTAATTTCTTTTTAAAACTTCACTTGTTTTGACTTTTGCACTTGTTTCAGGTATAATAGCTTGATGAACTCATCCATCGTTAAGGGGCGAGGGGAGGGTGGGAAACTGCTACCTTGAACAAGAACATGTAGACAGTCATAGTCTGTGTGAATAAGCCTGTGTGAGTAGCACCTGGGAAGAAGCTGCATAGCTAGGTAGCTAGGTTTCACATCTTTAAATTTAAACACCAGTAATCAAAATAAAGGGATTCAAGTAATGGAAGGGGCAGGAATACCATTGGCGTACATAGAAGTGCAACTTGAAGTTAATTAGAAAATTTCTGGAGAAAACACTATTTCAACTGTATCTTATTTAAAGAAAGTGATAGAAGCTGCTTAACTCTGGCAAACTTTAAACCAGGATTCCAAGTGTTAAAAGTTGTGCTTTAAAGATCTGCTACAATCTATTCCACTATGTTTTTCATGTTTATGTAATGACAATGCCTGCTGCCGTATCTTACTCTGGTAGTATGCTGCCTGATTTATTTAGCAGATAGCTTTCTACAATAAAACACTGGTAATAAAAATGAAGCCCTGCATTATACC
Organism: Gorsachius magnificus; assembly: GCA_034008185.1. Lineage (NCBI taxonomy): Eukaryota > Metazoa > Chordata > Aves > Pelecaniformes > Ardeidae > Gorsachius > Gorsachius magnificus. The sequence goes on along the minus strand of CM067087.1, from coordinate 31,400,741 downwards.
ATAAGATTATGGATTAAAGAAGTTAGTTTCGTTCTCTCAATTATAAAAAGCTTGGCAGAAGAACAAATATATTTCTTTGCCAAAAATAAGATGGCAAATATGCTTTCTTCCAATTTCTTGTATGACAACTTTTAAGTTGATATAGTTCTGCTGCATACTCCTTGTTTTTCATTTACCTCTGGTATTTGTAGACTTGCAGCTGAACATAGCCATGTTTTATACGAGACTCTTGACAACAGGACTCAAGCTCAAAACTTTCATCAGCACTTTGTAACTAGAATTGAAAGAAGCACTGTTAAGAGAAATGCTGTTGTACACCTCAATCTGCAAATCTAAATACTCTATGAAGAGGGTAGAAACTGAGCTCTCTTCAGGCTAACTGTGAAGAGAAAAGATTAATTTTGTGGAATTTGGTAAGTGAAGGAGTGGTAGTGCTTAAATGCCTTTCATTAATGTTCAAATCCTCGAACACTATGGTCACAGTAGCAAGGATGGGAATTTTCTTTTTTTTTTTAATAGCTTAGGGGTTTTTGACACACTGCCAAAAGTGAACTGGAGTTGGGACAGAATAGACACTGAAGATTCTGACTTAACTGTGCTGTATGCAGATGAACTCAAGTAAGCTAGAACGTGAGAACTGTGTACTTGGGAACTTGAGGTAAATACAAATGTAGGAATGACTTAATTTTTGAGAGCACACTTAAATGTAAAGTTGCCTATGAGACTCCACTGAAGTGACAAGCAAAGTAACTCTGTCACTTTCAAAATACCATGCAATGAGCACTCTTGTTGCTATACTTCGTTGCTTCCAGAGGTTATCTGGAGTAAAGTATATTCCCTGGGTGCATCAGGCTTTTTCTTTTGTCACAGACTTGGCCAAAAGCTGTTAAAAACCATTCTTGTAGTTTGAAATAAAGTAGATTCCTATTAGGTGACTTAAGCCCATAGAGGATACAACTACATTATGTTTATCCATTTTTCAAAACTCTTAACTTTGTGTGTTTTGTGCAAATGAAGTCTAAGGTTTCTAGACATTAGTAGTGTCACTAGAACCACTTTGTCAACTCCCTCGACCTGTTCTTGGCAGTCTGACTGTTCTAGTGTTGCTTCTGTTTGTGGTATCTGTTTGTCATTGCAGTCATGGCCACTTGAAATTACTGGAACCCCTATTAGATCTCACCTGTACTATTAATGGAATTAATTTTAATCTTTTTTAGGGGTATTGGAGCATTTTAAAAGCTTAATCAGAAGTAAGCCAGGTAAGTTACTGTGCATCTCAGAATTGTTTAATGTGTTCTCATCTAAAAGCTGTTCCCCTTCAACTAAGAAATGGTTTCTTCCTTACAAATTTTTAATTTCTCAATACTGTTTTCCTTCAACAAAGTTGTCGGGCTATTTGGAATAAATTTTTTTATCAATAAGATGGCACATAAAAACTAGATAGCAGATGATAGTCATAATTGATCTAACAGTTAAATTAGTATTTTGACTTTCTCTGTTCTGTAACCCATTCTGAAATATTGGTTGTCTTGAATGTTGTTAATCACTCAATTACAAAATCTGTTACACTTTCATAGTGTTCCTGTGTTTTTTGTCTGCTAGTTTACACGGAGCTCTTTCCAAAAAATCAAGTAGATGGTTTGGTTTTCTGAATGTATCAGCTCTGGCCTATTCCCCGCCCCCCACCTCTGTGCACACACTTTTGGGAGATATCAAATGTGAACATATGGGCACAGAGTGACACAGCAATAGAAGGATCAAGCTGGATAAACAACCTCTGCATAGAATAACCCTACCCAAAAGTGTGGTGTATGGTTTGTGGTTTTTTATTTTTAAATCCTAGAACTCGCTGCTTACTGCAATAACTTGCTCTGTGGAGAGCTATCTACTGCCTCCCTCCTCCTTCCCAGCACAAGGTGTGGGGAGAAGTTTTCTTTCCTTTGTTACAACAGTGTCAGTGTTAGATACCATGGGACAGGACAAGAAAAGCTTCACCAATTGCAGGTAATACAGGTTTGCTTCCTTGCAGTGTCTTCTGTGACTTTTACCTTCTGAGAAAGAACGGGTGTTATGGTAGCAAGAATGGTGTTCCAGTTACTTCCTTAGCAAAAAGATCAAAGCGGGGGTACTAGTCTTTTCTGGGAACTCAGCCTTTAAAGTACTTTTTGTACCTGAATGCTTCAGTCCTGAGCAAGATGAGCATCTCATCTCTCTGTTTGTTGGCCTAATAGAATAACAACTTGGTATTTGTCAGTTATCTCTAAGGGCAGTGAAGTACTACTATCTAGGAATAAGCTTAGTGAGAGACCTCATAATGTCAGAAGTGTAATCTGATAATATTGTTGATATATCACTTAAATCTCTAACTTGCAACCATCTAAAAAGTGGCTAAGTGCATGTATCGGTTTTGTTTTCATGCTTACTTTTGTAATCCTTCAGTCTTCCTGGGAGATCTTTCAGCATGTCCATTTCTAAAATTTAAGATTATCTAGTTTCCAGCCTGAAAGTTTCTCCTAACTATTTTGCCTGCTAACTATCAATGCTATCCTCTCATTTTAAGTAATTTTCTTCTCCTGGTGTTTTACTCTTGGCACTTACAGAAAGCGTTTATAACCTTCTTGTTGCCAGGCTAAATAATACAGGCTTTATTAGTCACTTCCTGTAAGAGCACTTTTCTAGTCTTTCAACTGGAATTCATCTCTCTTGACCAAGGCCAACTGTATGGGATAGAGTATTCCAGATAAATACTTTTTGTACAAAAGCACCAGAGAATTCTAAGTTACTCTGTAATGGTGTATATATACCTAAGCATTGGTTCCTCCTCTCCTCTATACCCACCCTGATCTGTACCACACCCCACCCCCATCCCCCATATCACATTGTAACTGGAACAGGTAGTCACTAATGCTTATGTCAACTGACAAGGGCTTGGCTTATAGCAAAATCTCTTGTTTTTAGCACTGAGGTATAGGATCTCTATGCTGCTTGGTGTTACTGTACTTCATAGTATTGCAAGTGTCTCATTAGTATAATTTACTGTTCCATATTTTTCATGCATACTTATGATTTTGTGGAAGAGAAGGAGAGAGGAAAGGGAACTTGTAAGTTTTGATAGTTTTGGAAAAAAATGGAAGTTTTGAGGGAACAGCTCTGGCTTTGGATAACCATATCACCTAGGTAGTGATGTTGAAGTAAGCAAGGCTGTAACTGATAAAGCTTTCATCTTATTTCATAGTTTCCTTCTATGGGTAATAGTCTATTCATCACTACAAATACTTCCTGCTAAACTCATATGGTGGTGTATTCTATTTGGATGCTACTTAGCAGCAACTGGTTGTTTAAATAGTCTTGGATTTAACAAAACAGAAGTAAGGTAATGAATGGCCTCTCTTCTGTAAGCCTGAAAATAGTAGCAAGCGTCCTGAGTGCTGTTGTCAAAAAAATCTTTCGCTTCTGCAATCTACTGATGCCCTGTTGTTACTGAATTAGGGTTTCAGGATTTAATTCCATCACAAGTTTGAGTATTGCCTGCCTTAAAGTCTTACAAATGTTTAAGCACCCATAGCTTACACAAACTCTCATTTCCAACTTTTTTTCTCAACATTGGGCTTCCCACTGCACATTCACGCAGCTATGCCTAAAAGATGGAAGTACTTCAGACAAAAATAGTCTTGCTGCAGTGTGTTTGCTGTAACACAGCTTTGAGACTAACAGGGGTGGAAAGCTGTAGTTTAATAGTCCTCACCCAGAGTACTTGTACTCATTTGCTTAACTCTGGTTCAGTCAGAATGTCTGTCTACATATGTTCATAGAGTAAATAAATACAATTTCGTGGCACTACTGACATAGTGAAGGACGGTAGGCTGTCCTGTGAAAAGTATTTGAAAGAACCAGTCTTAAATCTTAGTTTCTCAGGAAAGGAGAGGGCCTGTTCCTGGAAATACTGTCCACACTGGTAGGATCTTCTTAAATAGTAGTTTGATTTTTGTTTGTGTTTTTTAAAGCAAAGAGACAATTTGTCCTTAGTAGGTTTTTTGGATCACTTTTGATTGGACTGCTTCAAATGCCTGACTTATAGCCTAAAATATCTAGTTGCTAACAGTAGGAGAAAAAAACAGTGCAAAAGTATGCATAAGTTCAGTTTTTATACCACTGACTTTAGCTGTATTGTCATAAATGTTACAGCTATACCATGAAAGGTAGTTGCTTAGTTCCCTAAAGGGAAGGTGTTCTAAAGATGTTAACCAGCATGCTTAAGCTTTGAACAGCTGAAGGTAAGGAATTCAAGGACCCAGAGTTTTGTGCCCATTAACTCATGAATTCTGCTCTGATATCAGGGTGTTATAAGTAGAGAAGATGCAAACTACTGTATTTCTTCTGATTCTCAGATAGCTTGTGTGAGATGTAGCTGAGCTGGTGCTTGTAAGCCCCTATCTTTGCTTTATGTGTATTATCTAACTTGTTAAAAAAGCCTACCTCAGAAGTGTTTGTTTCTGTTGACAATATCAAAAGCAGAAAGTGGCTAGTGCAAGTCCAGCCCTGTGCCAGCTCTAGCTAGAAGCTCAACCTGTAATAGAATGTAGTGATTTAAATGTCTAAGTTTGGTTGAGTCAAGGTACATCCAAAATCAAGGTAATTTGTTACTACTTAATACTATTGCAGGTTATGGCAACAAGCTAGAGTTGCACCTATTCTTGATGTGTGTTTGCTGTGTCGTTGGGAAGGTTGGTGGCCTGGCTTTGAGGTGGGAAGAATTTTAAAATACACATTTGTATCTGGCTATCATCTAAGCTGCTTCGTTCTTTATACTTGCATAGACTGGTGGGAGAGGGGAAGAGAAACTGATGTAACTTCCGGTTGCTTCAGCAGAATTTGAAAGCTTTTACTGGTGATGATTGGTGGTAGTTCAAAGTGTAAGGTTTTAAATTGCCTGTATAAACTTGGTCCAAAACATAGACGACTATCTGCACATGTCCTGAAATTTGATGTGCTGAATTCTGACATGAAAATTCCCTGCACAGGTATTAGAGTGAAACCAATAATTGTACTCTATCCCTGTACCTTCTGAGGTATTTGTGTGAGAGAAGGGGCTTGAAATAATGACATGCTCAAAGATACAAACTTCGGATGAATGTGTGTAGTAGTTGGAAGCTACCTTCTACGAACTACACAAGGCTTTCAGTTTTTGGATTGGAGGAACGAACTTTCTAATTTATTTAGGTGACCACACTCACTAGGATGACTCCCAAGAAATCTAGGTTGGTTTTTAACTTCCATCAGTATTGTGCTACTCTTTGGAAGATAGAGTTCAGCTAAAAAATGGCATAGTGCAGACTGATAGCCCTAATGCCCTAAAGACTGGCTTGTTTAGGTTTTTTTTTTAGCCTGTACTGTAACTTTAGTAGTAAGTATGAAGAGTGTAAGGAAGTGTAATCACTATTAAGCTTAGAGTTAATGGAGTTATAAAAAAGTTGTTTGGCTCAGAATGTCTATCGTACTTGAATATGTATAGAATGCTTATGCTATCATTTTAATTGGAAAAATAGCCATTGTAAAACACACACTGCTATACCACATCTGAAATGTTTTTCTTGAAAATAAAAAAGCACCCTTGAAACTTTCAGACTTTTATCATGCAGCTGTCTAATGTAATACAAATTGTCATAGTGGTATATGCTAATGGCATATGCTGTCCTTGATACTTGAAAGTACACCACCAGACTGCTCATTTGAAAATTCAATGTTAGAAGCTTTATACCCTCCACTTTATAATTAGTTAAAAATAGGTATTTAATAGGAAATAGTTGGAACTATTTCTTAATAGATACTGCAAGTTTGAACAGTGTTTTCAAACTATTTAACTTTCATTTCTGTGAAAGAAGCTTGTGCTGGACAGATCAGGCTGTTTTCAAATTGCACTACATGGTATCTATGTCCCAAAACTGTTCTGCCAGGTGAGCCTTTAAATACCAAGAAAATACATAAATGAAGTTTGAAAAGCATAGAAGAAAGACCCAAAGTTGGTACAATTAATTCATCGTCTTTGGTAGTTAGTGGGGGTTGGGGGTGCTAGGAAATAATTGATGGGAGAAAAGATTTATTTCAAAGACTTGAAGTGGTGAAGTAGAGGTAGTAAAGATACTGTGATTACTAGAACACTTCATTGCTCATTAATCATATGTGAGATGGGGAGGTACATGCTCCTAGCTGAGTATCTTTGATTAGCAAAACAGATGTAGGATTAAGAGAGGCTGCAGCCTTTATGAAATACCCAAATTTTGCATTTCTTATGGTAAGGTGATGTGCAGAGGGGAGGGAAGGAAGAAACTGTGCTCACTTCTGGGCCTACAGGTATTTTCCTTCTTCCTTCATAAGCCTGTGTAATTCATATTCTTTCTTTAATATTTATCTGAAGCCACTCCATTTTATGTGTGTTTTTTTACTCAAGTGTTGTAAAGAGAGTTGTTCTGTCTTGCCTCATGATGAAGCTGCCCTCTCCAGTTAAATATCCTTTTGTTTGTCTTGTCTCCCATACTAGTGAATTTTATTAAAGGGCTTAAAATAAATAGTAATGTTGACTAGCTCTAAAGCTATATGAGTGTCTTGTGGAAAAAGACAGGACATCTTGCATAGGAATTGTTAAGTGAAGTTTGCTTCCAGTTCAGTGGCATCTTAAAGGTATGGGATTTTTTCATGTTTGCAAAAATGTATTTCAGGAGCGTAGCAAGATGGATGCATAGCTTTGCTCCAAAGTGTTCAATCTCTGATGCACACACAAAGTACTTGAGACAAACCCTGGCTTCCTTTCCTCTCTTCCTCACCATATTCTCTTCCAATCCTAGGCAAGACCAGAATCAGCATGTGGTTTTGGTGGTGATAGGTTGTAGGTTTGCTCATAATGCATAGTGAACCATCAGTGTAGGCTGAGAGGTCACCCATATAGGAGGCAACTCATGAGTTTTCTGATTGGGTCACAAAGCAAATTGCAAGAGCAAAGGTTTATCAACTATTATAGCATCTATTTCTTAAATAATAATTTTGGTCCTAAGATCAAGCTATAGGAAGCTTACAGCTCTGCTTATTCTAAGTATCTTGGAGCTATGGAGAACCTTTTATTCTTCTTCTGATATGTGTTCTGTATTACTGGTAGTCCGTGAATCCTTTCAGTACATCAGAGAGCAGTAATTTAGCTGAGAGGTAACAAAAAGCATTGAACAGATTTAGGCAGCATCTATTGGAACATCTCCTTGCCAGGAAGCAAGCAGCCTTTCTTCCGACTCTGAAATGACTATCAGCAAGGAATTCAGGCTTTGGCAAAACTAGCAACATGATGACCCTGAGGAAAAATATCTTATCAACTCGTTAATCTACTAAACTATAAAGTAGGGGCATAGTTACATTTGTTGCTTGTGAAAGGAAAGTGTGTCAAGTAGCCTGGGAGAGAGAAGGTAAGTCATTGGTGAGGTAAAGCAGGAAAAAAAGGGCTGGTGGTACTTGCATGTATGGGAAGGAAGAGAGGAATTTGTGGTAGGCTTTTTTCTGTTTTAAAGTTTGTGATGTGTCCGGCTTAAAATTTAGACTAAGTCTGGCATCCTGCTAAAAAGCATTTGAAGAGCTCTAATATTTAGATTTGTTCAAGTTCAGCGTCTTAACTCTCTCTGTTCGAGTTCTTGGGACACTCATTTGCTATTGCCATACTCTGCGATCACCAGGTCCAATGCCTCGTTCCCACAAACTTGTTTTATTTGTCAAGTACTGAAAAGGTGTCTGTGTGGAGCGGAGTAGACAGTCTCATCAATGAAGTGTGCCATAAAGTTGTTTAATTCTTTGATAAATCTTGGTACTCTGGCTTTTGACAACTTTTTCCATGACTGTAAAGGTTGGAACCTTCCTAAAATGCAGTTGTAGAAGCTAATACTGCATTTTCTTTTGTGTAGTTACCATGAAGGAATAGCTCTGAGCACTATAAAGTCCTATCATAAAAATGACAGGATCAGCTTAAAGACAGTTTAACCCTTAGTGTTTAACAGGTGTTTCTTTGGGTGTGACTTCCTTTGTTCAGCTTTTCACAGAACTTCCCTTCTGTTTCTCTATATAGATATTTGGTAGGTAGGTTGGTCCATGATTTCATACAAGGTAAATGTCTTTAATTGTGCCTATGTCAGTAATATGGTATGTATATTGGAGCTCACCCTTAATTACATCACTACAAGGTATAATGTCAATGTATAAATTGTTTTTTCTTTGGTTGAGAATATGCATCTGTGGCACATAATTCCAAGCTGCCGTTGGTTTGAGCACTGCCTAGTTTAGAAACCTTAAATGTGTTTTAATCCCTTTGTTTGCTGTTGCAGTATCCTTGTGATAGCTAAAGATCCATATGCAGATCCAGGGCTGAGGAAGCTGGAAACTTGTTTTAATTGGATTTCTTCCTCAAGAACTACAATTAAACCATTTCTCAGATTGTATCATGTGGCGTACGAATCTTGCCATGTATTAGGCCTTTGACCTTTTTTGCATAGCATTTGGGTAGAAGTCTTCGTTCACGAGGATAGCATAACCTGCTTGAGACAGTCTAGGAAAGGAAGCCTCAATAGACATCAGCTTGAATCAGTACTAAATATCAGTGATTAGAAAAACAAAAGGAAAACTGAGATCCACCTGATTTGTCCAAAACTTCTTAAAATGGTATTTTGAAGATGCAAAAACTTGAGACCCATTCTATTTAAGTGGAAACCAGGTGAGTACTCCCCTGTCCCCTGGAAACCTAGATTTTTTTTTTATTTTATTTTTTTTTTTTTAAGTGTTTAAGCAATGCTGCTATGAGCAAACAGGCTTCTCAACTTCTGGCATTTTTGTATGTAAACTTGTTTCAAGCTGAAGCTGAATATTATCAAAATGAAGACCCAGTCTCCTCCCTCTTTACCTTGTTTCTAAGGTAGATCTACTTAATCCTCTTGGGTAATCTTGGGTTTATCTGTGGCACTTGTCTAATCTGCTTGTACGTGTCCACTGTTTTTTGTGTTTCTTCTTCCAGCAGTAACTTCTGTAAGAACTAGTCTCTGAATTTCTTCATTCTAATGGCTAATTAAAATTTTCTCTTTTGTTTCCACCTCCCCCTTAAGTTGTCTAGAAGACTGCAGAGAACATTTTATGTTAATTTAGACTTTGGGTGGCCAAACCATGTTTGACTAGCCACTGAGCTCACTAGGTCTCTCTGTAATTTAAGACAGCTTGGCAAAAGTTGATTAGGAACTTGGCTCAGGCAACCTGCTGTACTGCAACTTGGGGCATGTATTGTCTAACAGGCTCTGCAGGTAGGACATGGATAGGTACCATATCAGTATTTGTTTTGTAGTGCTATTGCACTTGATTTCACTTAAGGGCTGTGTGTGCCAGGTGCACATGAATGGCAAACTGCAAATAAGGCACCATCTGGTCTATGGGGTTAGAATAGGGAAGAGGCTTGGTGCTGTAGCAGTTAGTTCTGCATTCAGACTTACAATGTTGAAGTAAATGGAGCAGTGCAGCTCAAAGGCAGCTGGGCATTAAGCATTGTGCAGGGCAGACTTGGAGTAGGCTATGATCTCAGGTACTTGGTTCACTTGCATGGCAAACCAATGAAATCAAGCTTCTAAATTGAAATTTGCACTAATTGCTCAACTGACGTTTTTCTTCACTGGTAATAAATGCCTTCTGCCCCAACTTTGCCACATCTGTTTACTTGGTCTTAACTTGACCACTTACCTGCTAGCTTGTCTTCATTTCTGGCAGTGTCGCTAAATCTGTACTTCATGAAGGATTCTGTGCTTTCATTCATGTTGTCTTACAGAAGGTAAAAGCTCCTCATTCAAATTCATTCCCTTGTTCTGAAGAGAATGTTCTCCCTCAAGCTTGCCAGGCAGCATGTTTTTTTATAATGTTAGTGGAAGCTTAAGCCACCACACAGATAGTGAATTTTGGCTCCCACTAAACAAGGGTTTCTGGAGAAGCTGAAAATGAAGGACAGATGAGATTTTACTTCTGTTGCTTGTGATGGTGTTTGGGAGTGTACTAGAAACAAGAATTCACATCAATTCGTTCTGGGTACCGATAGCAGAGTTCTGGTCAGAATTTGACTGGTGGACAGTATGTTCTTTTCCCTTGGAGATACCAGTTGCTTTTGTTTAATTCAAGATAGGAAAAAAGGTATTCTTTCCATTGTTGCTAATAAGCTGGAACCACACTTGTACTAGCACCAGGTAGCAGAACTGCATACTGAGACTCTCACAGTGTAAACTCTTTGTCTAGCAGCTTGTTAGTAAGTTTAAGGGTTCTGTGGATGTGAAGTCAAGCACTTGCTATAGGATCTGATTTGGCAGAGAAATTTTGCTCTGTGACACAAGTGTACAGAGGAAAAAAAACCTTTCAACACACCCGTTCCTTGCTTTTTCCCTTCTTTCCCATTGGTGTGCTAAAAGGGAAAAAGATCTGCCAACAAAGAGGCAAACTGATTCAGTTTTCTGCAGCTAATGTTTGCTATGTTTTTATGTGCCTGTTCTCCCTGTGCCCTCAAAACAGCATTATGTTTGTTCCATGCAACTCCCTTACTCTTTTTCTCAGACTGCAGCTTCTGGTCTTCCAGAGGAAAGGAGTGTAGGAGATAAAGGTTTTTACAGTCTTGACATTAGCTAGACCCCTTAACCAGCTCACAAGAATTTAATTAAGCTTTAGTGCTGGCTTAACTTCTTAGTGCACTAAAATGGTGATTCTTTCTTCAGTAGTGAAATGAGGCTATGGATTCCTGTGTAACACGAGCTGTGGACACTAGTCATACAAACAGACCTGAGCTGACCTCTGTATTCTGTACAACCTTACACAGAATAGAACATGAGCAATGTTTTTTTGTTCCTTTAAGCTGTCCAGATGAACAGGAGTGTTATGCTTTCTAACTTCTGCAGGTGCATTTTTTTACCTAATTTGTGGCCCTCCCCTCCATCCATAGGTTTCTCTTGGTTCTTGATATGTTTAAAATCTTGAACAGTCAATTATACTGTTGACTGGTTATAAAGCCATCTGCCAGTGGTATCTGTCCCTCTCTCCAGTTTTGAGTAGTTCCCTATTTGCTGTTTCAGTTTGACCTCCCACAGCCCAAAAGGACTCACTAAGGTCCATCTGACAAAAGTCACCATGTGAATTTTACATCATTAGATGCAGTGCAGCAGGTAAGCCTTAGTGTACTCTAGCATCTTTAAATCATGTAGACAGCTTATAGCTCTTAATGGGGCAAAGGCAGAAATGGCAGCAGCTAAGAAAATAAGTGATAACTTGCTCCTTCCTATGTTGGAAGAAGAAAAGCTTGTTATTCCTTAAGGCTCAATGCTTTCATGTAGCTGAATAACCCAGGATTTCCACGAATGCAGCCGAAATCTACCTTACTGTACCTCACAGCACCTTGTAGCTCATAGGACAATATCTTTTTCTCTTGTTTGTGTATAGAAATTTGCTGTCAGGAAGAAGGGAGGGATGATAAGAATTTGGGAGATGTCACAGAAAATTTTTCTAGGGAATCTTCAATATGTTGTTGTACCCACGCCCTAAATTATTCCGTGAACTATTTCACAAGCAGAAGGGACAAGAGGCTGCTAAACTGAAAATACATGCTTCTGTCTGCATGGAGGTTTGACATGAAACTTATGTTGGGAGGCGAGGACTACAGTGCGAAAAAAAACTGGACAGTGGATAATATTGAATTTAGAGAGTATAGTAAGGAAGAGTATTGTGTGTTTAAAAAAAAAAAAAAAAAAAATCAGCTGCATAAGAATCCATTTAAAACAACGAACTGGACTAAAAAGTTGTCCTAATAATGAATTTCTGAGTCAGCTGGTGAAATAGTAGAAGTAATTGAATGAATGCTTACAAGTGCTTGCTTGCAAGGCAAGACAATAAGTGTATGTTTGCAGGTAAATGAGGAGAACCTTGTGAGCTGGGAGCAAAAATGAGGTGCAGCTATGAGATCAGTTTAAAATAATGTAGGTACAAAACAATTCAGCTGAACCATATGCAGTAAGTTTTTCAGTTTAGTTGCAATTAAAGTCTCAGCTCTTAAATGCGTTGTATGTTTGTATATTTAAAATGTTGCTTCTACCTTAAGTGACTAGATTTGTCACAGAGCTGATTGAGTAAACTTCATTGAAGTGAAGGAATACAAATCTGAAGTCTTGGACAACATTTTTTGGATGAGTATGCTGAACTCTGGGTTCTGGCTGGCAAGATGTGCAACTTACTGGAAGATAATGTTCTGAACTTACAAGGTGCATAAACATCCTCCCGTCTCTTCCTCCTTCTCCTCCTTTTGCCTAATACTGACTTCAGGGCAGTAAGTTGTTGCAGTTTTGAGAAGTGGGCTTGCTGCAGCAGCATTAAGTAAGGCTGTTTATTGGGCCGAGGTACAAAAGAGAAAGTGTGCTGACCAGTGTGCTTAACTCAACAAGCAGGTAACAGGCTTTATAATGGAGTATTATAGGCAGAGGTGCTAGGCATATGGTTAAATATTCAGGAAATTGGGGTGCCAAGAGCCTGAAAAGTTCTTGTACTACCAAGGCTCTAGCAAAGAACTTAAACCCCAAAAAAACAAAGCACCAAAAAACACCCCCAAACAAGTTCTAGAGCTCATCCAAGTAGGTTAAGGAAGCCCTTGTGAAAGTGTTCAATTCCATTCTTACGGGGGTTGTTACCAGCTTGCCTTGTTATGCTGTTAGGGGCCCTAGAGCCTGTTGGAGTCCTTTAGTTCACTCATTCTCTTTTCCTCTCTGTAGCCTATATTACAGTTCACAGTATCCTTCAGGGAGTGCTTTTGGGTGTTAAGTAAAAGCCGATACAGGCTTGTTCTGTAGTTGCTGGTTTCCTTCATTTGCTTCAAAGATAGGAAAAAGTGTCAGTCACTTCCTGTTGGCTCTTCCATGAGAATAAAGGTAAAAGGTTTGCTGTATGTTGACAGGTAGTTTTTGATCTTGTGTTCTGTGGAACCGGCTGTACACTAGCTATAGTGTTTGTAATGGGTATATTAGGTCTACAGAAATTAATTCTAGTTGCTTTCCTATACAGTAACAAAGATGATGGTTAATGGTAATCAAAGTGTTTGCTAAAACTTGAGAATACTATGAGAGATAACAGCAATTAGATGCCAGTGCTGTTAGATGATTTCAGAAGAGTTGTTGTGGGTTTATTTGAAATGCTGGCTTTTAGTATTCATCCTCATTCTAAAGAGTCTGTGGGCCAGTGCTTTTGCATCATTACAGCTAGGAATATGGAGTTGTGAAACATCTAAAATGGCTTGTTTTCAGAAAACTTTATGCTAGAAGAGGACCTGAACTTAAAATTCTCAAATAGCAAAGCCTGTCAGCTGCAGCACAGAGGTCTGATGTACAGTTGTAGCTTTTTCTTATTATGGGGTATGGGGAGAATGTTAAGTGTAGTTGAGGAAATAGTCTTAAAATGTGGCAGGACTGTACTGGCACATTCAGCTGATCTACTGGGTTGTGCATCTCCTTTGAATGTGGATATCTAAAGGCGGGGGGGGGAATAAGCTAAGTGCTGGGAGTGAGGCTTAGAGATCGGGGGACGAGTCTGAATGAAACAGTTCAGTTTTAGGAACCTCAGGGCTGTTTTCTTTTTGTTCTAGCATGTAGAAGGCACAGTTGTGACCCACCAAAATTCTCTTCCCTACAGGACTAACTGCGTGGCTTCAGATACTTGCAGTGAGAATTTAATTCATGTTTTGATGTTAAAGGTCATAGCTGAATCATGAAGCTGCATTGTATTTAAAGGCAAACTGGGAGTCATATGGTAACACACTACACAATAAGAAACAAAGTTAAGTTGAGAGGTTTTGGTATAGAAGGTAACTCTGGACATCATCTTGACTTGACAGATGCCTTACAGGATAGAGCAGCTGCTGCTTCATTCTTCTACACAGCTGAAAATATCATGTGTATGACAACACACTGTGCTGCATAACTTCTGAACACAGACTACTTAAAGTGGCTGGCTGACCCAGGCAGATCAACATTAAATTGGAGTTTCCTTAGACAGCACCAGGATTGCCCATGTGGTATTTTCTTCAGCTGACTCTAATGGTCTTTTGTGGAGGAGCCCATGTACTTGGCCCTAGGTGGGAAAGCACGTGGCTGACCTAGCAGAGCTCTGGAGTGAGCACTGCTCTTTGCAGGATGAAATCTGCTGGAATGCATGTTGGTTTTAGTCAGTATGAAGTGATACAGTAGATCTATGGCAACTACTTCATAGTATGACTGATAGCTTGACATAAGTACCAGATTTCAACCTTGGTTAACCTTTGTACAAGAGGAGACACTCCTTTCAGAAAATGTACAAAACATGCCTCCTTGCTGATGTTTATGAAGAGATAATTTTTTTTTTTTTCCATCTGGTGTTTAAATACAAAGAAAAAAAGAGAATGCATTTGGCAGTGCCCGTGATTGACTTCAGCTAGACCTCCTAGGTAGTGCTGGAACCTTTGTCAGCTTTCAGCCTGATAATGCTAGGCTCATTGTCTTGCATCTGCGGTGTACTCTGCAGAGAATGCTACCACTTACACTCTCCTCAACCTGACTAATCTGTCTTTACCAGCAAGCTGGCATAATTTCCAGCTATAGGAGGCTCTTTCTGTTCTATTGTAAATCTTTGTGCTCTAAAGTATAAGAAGTTGTAGACTGAAAGTGTCATGTATTACTTAAAAGCTTTACACCTTTTTGTTAGTGGGAATATGTGCTGTGATTAAGGAGTTGGGTTAAGAGAAATAATCACGAAGGGAAGTTCAGCTTCTGAGGAGTAGGCTTTACAGCTTTCTCAGCTTCCCAGTCATCAAGACTTTTAGCTATGAGGTTCATTGAACAATTGCATTTTGTGGGATTGTGTATTTGTGCTCTACTTGAGTGACTAAGCATAAGGTAAAAAACCAAGGTAAAGACAATGATTTGCTAATTAATCCTACTTTCTGCTTTTGCTGTCTGCTGCTGTGTTGGACCTCTTAGTGGAAAGAACACAAACTTTTTAAAGATGCTTTTCATAGAATCATAGAATTGTTTAGGTTGGAAAAGACCTTTAAGATCATGAAGTAAGTCCTGTGATGTGGGTATTAGGATGAGGAGCAATTCTTCTGTCTAGCTTGTATTCTTACGTGATTCCTGTAGCTTATTTGACATACTTTTGGCATGCAAAACAGGAGCTTTTAGTACTAGGTTGTATTGTGACAGGGTAACAAGAATCTGAGCTAGCAGAATCCTGATCACTAATTTCTTGTGCTGTGCAGGTGTCTTGATCATATACATGTTGCTCTTGGCATTGTACTTGGCATGTGAGGTAATGGTTTGCATAATACCAATTTATGTGCCTGGTTTCTTCTGGCCTATAGGAAGACTGAATCGTCTAGGATTTTTTTTTCTACACACTTGTTCATTTCTATAGGCTCTTTCAGAGGAATAGACAATTATAGTCAAGTATTGTCTGGCTTTACCAACAATGTCAGGTCTTGAGAGTTATTTTATTGGAGGCATTTGAATGTGAACTGAGCCTTAGTTATCTGCAGCTGAAATGTTTTAAACTTCTTCCTGGCAGACTTCTTGCTTACTGTGCTATAGATACAATAGATACTGAATGAGCATATAGACTATTGTGTTCTTAAACTTCTGGTTTTTTTCATCTGCAAATACCTTTTTTTTTTTTTTTACCAGATTCCACACAATTAGAAACAGTAAAACTGGATTTGCTAGCTGTGGTCCTGTTGCTATGCTGTGTGTATAGAAATACCAATTCAGCACAGGATACAAAAGTTACCTCTCTTTACTGAGGAGCTAAGTGAGGCTTGATCTTGAAATACCTCTGTTTGAGGACTGCAGCTGGGTGTTATGGTAGCCTTCCATAAATAACTGCAAAAATAGTATCTGTAGACCTCTAGCAGTCACAAAGCAGTTCCAAAAGTAGTAATACAAAGCTATCGTATTTATTATTTTTTTAAATAATTGTGTACGCTCATTAATTTTCTGTCTCAAGTACCTCTTCCCACTAATTAAGCTCTCATGAGCAAGAACTTCTTGCTTATATAGCTAGATCTCTTTTCCCGAATTACTGTGTATCTTAACACAAATGGAAATTACATAAATCTAACTAGAGAAAGAAGCTGTTTTAAAAGCACAGTAGTTAAGTTACTTTCGTAAACTTGTAGATACTGCTGCTTATTCTCCAAACCGGCATTGTCATCTTCCACAATGAGTGTTAAAATACTTAAATACTATTGCTCTCTGCCAAGCATTAAGTTTTACTAGTTAGTGTTTTTTCCTTAATGTTGACAAATACAGGTTCTTGTAAACTGCATTTCTTTTGTTTCCTTAAAATGATTATAGAAGCCTGCCAGAAAAGCAGCCTGTCATCATAGAATCATAAGTAGTTTGGTGTGGAAGGGACCTTTAAAGGTCATATGTATGCTGTATATACTGGAAACTGGTTGCTCTGTACTAAGGATCTAAATGCTCTTGAGAAGAATCTTGGTCTGTGTGCCTTTCAAACTAAAAATTGTTTAAAGGTTTTTGTCTTAAGTTTTTGCTTAAACAATAGCATTTTACATTTGCCTCTTGAGGGCATGGCTGTGAGTCTTCATGCCACATGTCTTATGATTCTCTCTCTCTCTTGTCCTTCAGTGAATGATAGTGTCTAGAAAGGGTATGTCCCTTCAGGAGAGAGGTGCCAATGTCCAACCGGCCTAATAACAATCCAGGGGGGTCACTGCGACGTTCACAGAGGAACACTGCTGGGGCCCAGCCACAAGACGACGCAGTAGGAGGAAGGTATGACTGTTATCTATTACTATGTTTTAATATATAAAAGCAAAATTGATGTGATTTAATTAGAGAATGACGTTTTCCATCCTGCAATTCAAGCACTGAAATGTGTGTAAACTTTTTTGCCCCTGAAATGCTGTCTGTACTGTTACTGCATGGGATGAAAAGATGGATAACTCACTATCATGCATGTTCAGCTAGAATAGCAGTAGTAGATCTATGGGGGAGAAAGTGTAACTGAGCTATACTCCACAAATCATGGGTAGTAACAAATTCCTTCCCTGATAACAGAAATATGTGGGGAGGGGACAGGGAGACTCTGGTGTGTGAAATAGGAAAAATCTGTGTCTATTAGAGATGACTGAATAACTGGCACCTGTTCCCTTGCACTGCATGTTAATCCTATGCAGCTTTTGAATAATTCAATAACAAAAGGTTTGCCATTCTTTAATATACTCATACTAGTGAGCAAGTGGACTGGATTGTATTTGTTCTATAAGTGGTTCTCTACAATGCAGAACAAAGAATATCCTTGAAACTTTTCTGTGGATGCTGACTGTGTAATTATTGCCATGCCCTTTAAGGAATTAAGAGTCTTTATCTGAATGAGTGAAGCCTGTATGGATAAGTCTCTTCCTTTAATTTTGTTAAAATATTAGCCTAATGAAGAAAGGTTATAGTATCATGGTAGGCAGCATCTGTCTGGATTCTGCTTCCTCAGAGGTGTTACTGGTACGGTTGTTTGCATATGTGTATCTTGGGCTTAGGTTTTTTGGTATAAGAGTATTGAAATACTGCAGGTCACTGGCACAAAATAAAGAGTTTTTTACTATGAAGGAATCAAGCTATAATGTATAATGAAGATGTGTATTTCTTACTAGCATAAAGTCTAACTGAGAACAAGGTCGCAGTTGAGTGGATGAAGGAGGCTAGCTGTTCTTCTGAGGGACCTTGGGGGCAATAATTCAGTCTGCAAAATGCAGCTTCACTTTTTCTAAACTAGTCTGTACTGTACAAATGGAGAATCAGATGATAAACACAAGGCTTCTGTAGCACAAGGGAGAAGTTGCTGCCTTATGTAGCTGATGATTTTGTAAGCTAGAATTATTTTTGGAGAATACCCCTCTCTACCTTGAGGCATGGTGAGCCCTTTGTTGCATTCTGTGTTACCTCTACATCTGAATGGATGTGAGAGTTAGATATGGCCCTACCAACTCTTTCCTCTTACACTGAACTTGACTTGGGGTGAATAACCCTCTCCCTAGAATAAAGAACTAGAGGTAAGTTATTTAGGCACGGGGTGGGGGATTCTTCTTCAGATAGCTCCTCTTTATTCAGATGTTACAGCAGAATGCTGAGGAGGAGCTCTACAGTGTGTCAGACAAATCGAAGAATTTTAGGGGTAGCGCTGTTATCTTCTAAGAAGGTTACTCACCTGGTGTTTTGGTGTGTGTTGATCTGTTACTTACACTATCACACAATGTTTAAGGCTGCAACTTGCCATAAGTGACTGGACCTCTTCCACCCCCTCACCAAATCTGTGTCAGACTTCCGTGAACAAGAGTGTATTGCAGTCTGAAAAATGTTAGACACTGATTGGAACCAGAGCTCTTTGCTTAAGTAAAGAGGATGGAAGCTTAAAATCCTCTTTGAAAATGTGGGCTCTTTAGAACAGGACCTCCTGCCTTTCCATCTCTGAACAGGCATTTTTTGGATGGCAAACCATTTAAAAAGGCCTGGATAAAGCATGCTGGTTAATACAAACTTTATAATGAGTACAATTTTTCTTACTGTCTTCTGTATCTCCTCTTTAGTAAACTGCTGGGCAGAAATGGGTATTGTACAAGGAACAATGTAAGTCAGATCTATCATGTCCTTGAAAAAATTGTAGATGAAATGGGAAGAGACAGGCTCTCAGATAACAATCACTTTCTGTGGTTGCCTGTCTTTAGACGGAAACCTCAGCATTCATCCTTCCGTGCATCTAGGATGCAGTGGGGTAGTATATTCTAATTCTGCTACTGAACAGTACATAGGAGTGTCTAGAGTTCACAGCTTGATGTACCTTCTTCATTACATCTTGCTGTACTCTGGTAATACACACTGCTTTGGCCACTATAGTTTTAAAAAAAACCAAACCAACCAAAACCAAACAAAAAAACCCCACAACGAAACACACCTTTTTTTACATTAGCTTTATTTGGGACACTAAACTTACTTCCAGTCTCTCTTGCATTTGTCATCCATAAAGTGAAACTTCAATTTCAGCTGTAAAATCATTTAAACAGAATGAAAAAACTGTGGAAAGACCTGTTTCGATAATATGCTTGTATCGTGAAAATAACTGTGAACTGAGGATGCATCTGTGTTGGTAGTTATTTGGAGTTGGGAATGTTCTTTTGAAGCAGATCTGTCATCCTCACCTGCTGTGCTTTGGCTAACATCGTGGAATGGTCTTGGAGAAACTGGAAATTGTGGTCTAGGAGAGCAGTGCATGCATTCTGGTCACTTGTGGTTGTAGTCTGGTCTGCTTTGAAGTAGAAGCCATTGAAATGCATAGATGGTGGATGTTGGTCCTTAATGGCAAGTATCTTGCTTTACAGATTTTCTTCTGTTGATCTGCACTACTTGTTGATGTGGTTGTACAGATAGTATGAGATTTTATTCAGCCACTTTATTAGAACCATGTGTTTCTTAAAAAACCAAAACCAATATACAAACAAACACACAAAAAAGCCCCCAAACCCCACACAAAACAAAAACCCTAGTGTTGTAGAGGGAATTAAGCAGAAATGTAGGTCTGTAGGGGGTTGTTGCTTCATGCCTAAAATTAGCCACAAAGTTTATAAGCAAACTTCAGGGCCACACCTTCTAAAGTGTTGGAGAAGGTTACTTCACTTTGGTCATAGATACGCAATCATAACCCTTCGAGCAAGGACAAGTTTCGATACCGTCTGAACTTGTGTACTTCATTACATTTCTGCTTTGTATAAATAGCTTTCTAAATGCTGGGATTGCAATGGCATTTTTTTTTTTAAAGCTTTCTTGTGGCTAAGGTGCATGCATTTTCAAAATACAAATTAAGTGACAAAAACTTGGAGAGTTTGTGCAGTTTGTCACTTGTACTGTAATTTCAGGCTTTGATGTGAAGTCCACTAATCTAATGTAAGCAAGTGGTCGTATAGCCATTGGTAGTACGGCCAAATGGCTTTGTAATAGCCTTAATTTTGCCTGTGTCTCTTGTGCTCTGACTGGAGTGAACACTGATACACTTCACTTGAAGGTGTTAAAAAGGGCAGAGGCTGGAGGATGATACAACTTCCAAGCTGACATGCTAATGCATGCCTTTCTATAGTCTTTGACCCTTTTGCAACTTAAAGGTCTTCTGTTAAAACTTTATCAATTTATCTTGCTGAGCAGCTACTGTTCACTTGCATGAAGGCTTTGGAAATTCCAGACTCCTTTCTAGTCTAGTATATAGAACACAAATGCAGAATCTTCCTCTTGCGATGTCCTATACTGGCACGTTTGGATTAACCTGGAAGCAACAATGCAAACCCACTTTCATCTAGACTGGGGTTTTTTTGATGTTACTCTAATAACATCAACACTTGCAGTCAAAATGAGCCAGGGAAGCCTGTGATGTGTTTTCTGCTGGGAGTTTTAGTAGCAATTTCACACTCAACACAGTAACTTGATATGAGCTTTGAGTGTTTGATTTTTACAGTTGTGTTTGTTTAAAAAACAAACAAACAATGATGCTAGGCTCACAGACAGTGTAGAAAGATTGTTGGAGAACAAATTGGAAGTAAACTTAGCATCTACAATGTGTGCTTTTCTCTAAAAGAAGCAAGGGATGTGTATCTGAAAATAGATGTATAAACTGGTGAACTGTTTTCCCCCACTGTCCTGTATGGACATAACCAAACTGGCCTTGGTGAATTTGGACAACTGTGATTCTTCACTTTCCGTTGTCAGCAGCGATGTTGAAATAACTTTATGCTTTGGATGACTTTCTGCTCTTGTGGCTATTGTAGTTTTTACTGGCTTTACTACCGGATTGAAAAGTATTCAGTGTTATCCTCCTAATTTAGAATTAAAGTTATGATGGCACCTTCCTAATTGTAAGCATGAACCCTTGTCTGAACTATCTCTTCCAGCACTTTCCATTGAAGGATGACTCTTTGCAGGTTTGTAAGGAAGCAATGATGATACTAAAGTTTCCCTTTGCAGCAGTAAACCAAGGACGAGTGGGAAGCAGATCTATTAATGAGCTCACTCTTTATGGGGGCAGGAGGAGGTACTTACTGTCACTTTCTTAACTCTGTATCTACATTGTCACTATGTGTGTTGAAGAATTGTGTCCTTGTGGCTTAAGTTCCCAGTGATGCTGTAGTACTTACTTTGAATGGGAGCAATTTGGAGGTGACAGTGAGGCACACAGTAAGATCTTTTCTGAAAGTGATGCAGTTGACTGTTCTTTCAGCTGTGAGCAATGTTTCAGTATAGTGTATTGCTATGGAGTATTGGAAGTGATCCTACATACTAGAACTATTTATTAGTGCTGCAATTTTTTTTTCCAGTGGCATGAAATGACAGTGGCACTTAAGTTTTAATCTGCATATTATCACTCTCTTGCAATCTTTAGGAACAGCAGTATCTCAGGACATCGATTTGACATAAATCGCTGCTGTGCTGTTACAGTTGTATATGAAAGTGACACTTTTACAAATTCTAAATTTTCAGAATATATATGTGATCTTGTGTATTTGGGATTGAAGGCTAAATGGGAAATAAGAGATCCTTGTTAGCTGTGTGGAGGGCATTGGTATAAGCAGAATCTGGAAAACACTTTGGGCTAACCTTTTTTCAAATACTAAAGCAAGAAGAATGCTTTTCAGTTATACTACTTCTGTTCTCAACAGGATTTGGTTTTGGACCAGTCTTGATAATATGTTAACCCTTAACATCTTACCTGAGACTTACGTAAAAACTAAATTTAATGTTTGAATCTATGGGGGAGATAAGTGGAGTATTTTTGAGAAGAGAAAGTAGCTGTGTTTAAAAAAAAAAAACAAAACACCACCACCCTTATTTCATCTGTGCTATTGCTTTTTTTCATCTCACTTCTGTCAAAAGTAAAAGGGTGTTTAGTTCTGTGGACTTCATATTTGGAAGCATGTAATACCTTACTCTCAGCTGCTGAGGAACATAAATGAAACACTTTGTTTATTAACTAACTTCAAAAGGTATGTTTTTTTTAATATGCATGGAGTAACTCTTTGAGGACAGGTTCCAGTTGGTTCTTTATTATGGCCTTGCTAAAAAAGGCTAAGGGCTGGCAGTTACCACAAGATTGTTTATATAAACACTGAAAACTAAATGGTGGGTCACTTGTCAACTTCTGTATGCATGTTACTCTAAACAGAGTGCCTGCTGGTGAATTAGAATGTGTATCAGGAGACCGCTTTGCCTAGTTGAGTGAAGCCTTATGAAACTGTCTTTAAGTTGTGGGGAAAAAAAACCAACCAAAAAAAAAACCCCAAAACAACACTCGAAGGTGCAGCAAGTGCTCAGTCTTTCTGTATCTGCCCCTGCAAATGGAAATGGACAAACACAAGCTCATAAATAGTTATCGTTTTGCATCATTAATAAGGAACTAGAACTTAGCCTCTCAAAATACTTGTTGCTAGAGTATTTGTTTAAATGAAGCTTCTGAATGAATGATACGTTAATGGAAAAGAATAAAGAGCTTGCAACTGAGTAAGTTACGAGTTAAACCCCCTGAATTACGGGCAAAAGTACAGGTAGCTTACAACCGTTAACAAGAATCAATCTTCCATTGCCTGTGTACCTTGGTATAGCGCTTAGTTCTGAGTGTTACCCTTTTTGTTTCTAGCTCATCAGAATATTCTAACTACCTTTGTATGTAAGTTAACTTTTAACAAGACCTTAAGCAAGCTGTCACAACTGTAATACAAATTGTGGCAATGATATCTGTTAGTCAGTATATGGTTAAAGTTCTTTTAACTTAATCCTGCAGTCTCCAAATTGTCAGTCTGCTTGACATAGTATAAAACTTAGAGAGGGGGAGTTGAAGTCATGTTCCCTTTAGCAACTGTATATGCAGTAGCATATCTGTTATTGTCTTGTGTAC
Organism: Gorsachius magnificus; assembly: GCA_034008185.1. Classification (NCBI taxonomy): domain Eukaryota; kingdom Metazoa; phylum Chordata; class Aves; order Pelecaniformes; family Ardeidae; genus Gorsachius; species Gorsachius magnificus. Next base: position 31,377,749 of record CM067087.1, on the reverse strand, counting down.
CTTCTTCTTGCAATACATGCAAGGAGAATGATTAAACTCAAAGACTGAGAAGTGAGAGCACGGTAGGTCTTTAAAAATAAAATTTAGAAAAACCCTCATCAGTTTTGACTCTCCATTTGTTTCTAGTGTAACCTTTCTGCTCTGGCTATGAGTGTTATTTCTACTCATAGTTTGTTGGATAAAGAAAATAAAGCAACTGCAAATAGTCTGCATGATACAGTATTCACGATCCCCAGGATATGATTGTAGCTTTATTGGTCCACATAACTTGGACATTGGTATGAAATTATTTTTGTAAAACTTGTAAGAACCTGAAGGGTTTAAAGGTGGAAGGGGTTAAGCCTGGAGTGGAAGTGAAAATTCTTGAGTGCATGATTATGCATTTGATGTTTTGATGTATAGCTTTAGCCATATCTTACTTGAAAAGATCTTCAATTGTTTGTGTTCTGTGAATACTTAGTTCTTTAAGTTGAATCCAGTTCTAATTTAAAGCAAAACAAAAATCTTTAAGGGAAAATAACCTTTTAAAATATACTTCAGAATAAATGAACCCTGATCAGTTAGCTTACGTAAAAAATGAGATGCCTGCCAAGTGTAAATTATGTAATAACTTCTGTTACTCCCATAATAAAAACATTTCAAGGGGAAAATTAAATTTCACGCCTTAGTCTTTTGTTGGGAAAAGGAAAATCCGAACACTCAGGATTAGGTGAAACATTCCCAAGTTTACCTTGATGGAGTTTGCGATTGTGAGCCAAAGATCTAACTGGTTTATTTCACTTGCTTTTGATAGTAACAATGATTTCTTCTGGTATGAGAAATAAAAACAAAGTACTGGAGTATGGAGAAGATGCTGTTAATTTAAAATTTTCAGACTGTTATGCTCTTAGAAAGATGAGCCACAGAAAATGTTTTGAATACATGCTGTCTAGGCGCATTCATCCGTCTGAGTAAATGACTAAATGAGAATACTTTGGAAGAAAACAGGAAGGAAAGTTATAAAGAAAACCAGTCAGATTACTGAAGTTCACCATTTTGACTCTGTAAGCAAATTATCACTTAGGTGATTAGACTTGTTACTTTTTTCCTACTAAGTTTGTGTTGAAATCCTTATGAGGGTGGTGAAACTTTCTGGTCAGTAGAAGGCTTAGATTTCTGGCATTTGGCTGGAAGCAGCTATTTGAAAGCTTGTGGAACTCTTCTACCTATTCCACTTACTTTTTTGGCCTAAACTCTTTGGTGTTTGGGGCCATGGGTTGGAGCAGGACACTTAAGTCGCAAGTCTGCATTTCTCTCCTCTCCCTGTATGATTCAAAGATATTTGCATAGCTCAACTCCAAAGGACTAGCTAGCCTAGGTTAATAGCACATAAGCATATAATCAGCAGTTCTTTAACTTTGAAACATTGCTTCTTCCGGCATTAATAATAGGCTAGTTTGAGATTTCATAAGAGTTAGTAGTGCTTGGGGTTTCTGTATAGGTAGGATATGAGCAGCAGAATTTTCCTGGTGACAGCTGAGTCAAAAGTGTGTTTTATCCGCAGAAGTACAAGTGAGATGTCTCTTGCCTTAGCAATTATTTATACTATGCTGTTTTAAATGCTGATGAGCTGTCTCTTCTGAGTTTTGCAGATGGTAATTCTCATTGGTTTTGAAAATAGAGGTGTAATATGTGAAGATGTAACTTAAGACTTAAATTTTTATCTATGGTATAATGCGATTTTTGTCCTCCAGTCAGAACTCATACAATAAAACACTTTTTTTGCATGCAGCTGAAAGCTGCTTGGAAGACCTCTTGTAGCTTATCTATGTGAAACTCATTCCTGTCTCTGACATCACAGGTTTCCCGTCTCATCTGACTCCTTTCATCGATAGCATGCATTTCTTCATTCCTCTTACTTCAGCTGTTACCAAACAGCTCTCAATCCATTGAATTGGTGGATCTGCAGCCAGAAAGTAACTGGCAGGTTTGAGCTTTCCTACTGAGTGGATCTGGTTGCGTTCACATTCCAAGTATTTGATTTTCTTAAACTAAAGAGCAAAGAGACACACTTGTAAATGCTCATAATTGGATAAGGTCTTAATGCATGGTATCTTGAGGTTGATGAGTATATATATTTGAGAAGAGGTCTTTGACAGGTACTCTTGTCTTGTGCCTTACTGCTCTAGCTTTATGCATAAGTGAATAATTCAGTAATCTTGCACGCCAGAAAAATTTGAATTTATCTGCAAAGCTCAGGTGTGAGAAGATGTTTTATTCATTTAAAATGACTAAATAATTGTGTGCTTTACAACAGTTACACTGGTAGTGATTTGTAACTGTACCAGGTGATTATTTTGAAATACTGCTTTAATATTAGGGGTTGATATGGAAAGGTTTGAAGCTGTAAACTAACATTTGAAAATGGTCCAAAAAATAAATAATAATTCCACCTATAGGTTTGTATCTGTAACTTGGAATCCTGATAGCTTTCTGTTTTGACTTTCTGCTGACAGGTCACATTTAGGGCAGGCAAAACATAAGGCACATAGCCCTCCTGAGAGTAGAAAATCTATTTCAAAGACACCCAAAGTGCAGTCTAATACTACTTCTGAGCAGTCCAAGGGACACTTTTCTAAAAGGTAATTGCGCTTCATATTTGTATGTTAAGTAGTGTTACCTGCGCTTCACAACTGTGTATAATATATCTAGTTATACAGAGTTCTTATAAAATGTATGACTAATAGATTTAAACTGATCTAGGTATAGCATTCAGTGGATATATTTCAGTGTTTCACGTTCAGTTTGTGGGTTTGGTTTTGTGGTTTTTTGTGTGTGTGTGGTTTGTTTTGTTTTTTTTTTCTCTAATTCCCAAACTAAGAGCATTCCATCAGTGATGGGGAGGAAACAATTTCTGCATAACTAGTCCTGGAATACATGCAAGGTCTTTCTCCCCTCTTCCTGCTTCATGTTGGGGGAAGATTGCCCAAGGAGTTCAGAGCAATGTCCAATATTAATTGAAACATGTAATAGTATGAAGTATGCCTGTGGTCAGGGTAATAATTTTGGTCATGCTTTCTTTGTCTGCTCTTCATACACTTCTGTTATATACACACTGGAACATTCTTTCTATCATGTAGAAGGGAATTTTGCCAATTCTGCGTGATTCATTACCTCAATTTCAAGATTGATGAGAAACTATTCTTTCATTAAGAGCCTTCATTGAAATAGAATCCAGTTGTGACTAGTTATGCATTACTGAACACTCCTTACTCTCTTGTGGAACTTACGTTCTCAAACATTCAGATAATAGCTTCATGGTTTGATTTTGTTTGTTTGTTTTTAATCAGTTTGACATAGCTATAAAAAAAATCAGATAGTAAAATCTATCCAAGTTACTTCATATCTTCCTCTTTAAAAAAAAGCAGTGTACTGTGCTTTTATTTAGCAATTTATTTTAGTTTTTATACAAGCAAATATTTGTAATATGACTGTTCTCGTACAAGCATGTGGTTTTTTTGTTTGTTTCAATGTAAACTTAATCAACTGTTTCTTACCTGTGGTTTCCTTTATTATTAGAGAATGCTGACATATTGCAACTGTAAGGTTTGAGTTCAACACTGACACTGTTCCTGCTTGCTTCTACAGAGGCTGTAGTTCATCTGCTGTTTTAATACCACAACAAGAAGATCCAGAGAGAGTCAATACTTCAGAAAAGCAAAAAACGGGGCAAGTGCCTAAGAAAGACAATTCTCGAGGAGTTAAACGCAGTGCTAGTCCAGATTACAGGAGGACCAATTCTCCTAGCTCTGCAAAAAAACCCAAAGCACTTCAACACACTGAAACTTCCTTGGAAACTAACAAGCCACATACTAAATCTAAGAGAAGACACTTAGACCAAGAACAGCCGAAGTCTACACAATTGCCATCAACGAGCAAGGCTCACACCAGAAAGGGTGGAGCTGCTGGTAGCTCCCGAAGTCAGAAAAGAAAAAGGACAGAGAATCTGTCTTGTATAAAGAGTGGTTCAGCAGTTGAATCAGCTGGCGCTGAAGAGAAGTCAGCAAAACTCTCCAAGCTGGCTTCAAAATCGGTGACCTCAGCCAAAGCTGGGTGTAGCACCATCACTGATTCTTCTTCTTCAGCTTCCACATCCTCCTCCTCCTCTGCTGTTGCCTCTGCTTCTTCTAGTGTTCCTCAGGGTGCCAGAGTGAAACAGGGAAAGGACCAGAATAAGGCTAGACGTTCCCGTTCTGCATCCAGCCCCAGTCCAAGAAGAAGTAGCAGGGACAAAGAACAGAGTAAAACAGGTGGCTCTTCAAAGTTTGACTGGGCTGCTCGATTCAGCCCGAAAGTCAGTCTCCCTAAAACAAAACTGTCTCTACCAGGCTCTTCCAAGTCAGAGTCATCAAAACCTGGACCTTCAGGACTACAGGCTAAGCTAGCAAGTAAGTTGTTCTTTTGTAGAAGAATAAACATACACGTCTTAAAAATCAAGTCTTCTAAAGAAATACTTCTATGTTCTGCTGAGCTTTTAAGTAAAGCTGTGACTGGAACTATTTACAGCTAAAGCAAATTATTTGTACAGTTAGTGGTCTCTAAGTTGCTTCTCTGTCTTGCAAATCAATTTTAAAAATAAAATTTATGCAGAATAGTTGGATGTTGTGATGGGGACATACATGTTGTAAAACTCTCTTGATTACATTCTTCCTGCCAGATTTTTTTTGCCTCGTTTCTTTAAGCTTTCTCTCACAAAGTGGGAATGATAAATACTAGAGAACAAGTAGATAATACATGGCTTCTTGTTTCAAGCCCACTTTCCTAATTTTCCCTTGCTGTGAGAATCTCTGATGTTACTTTAAGAACAGTAATCTTTTACACCTAGTGTACTTAGTAACTGGGATATTAGTCACTTTATCTTTTAAATTGTTCCTACAAAAGACATCCTCTCTCTGGTGCTGAATTTGATTAGCAGGTACTGTTCTTGGTTACTGTCACTAAGAAATACAGGCTGCCTCCAAGCAGAGCACCTGCTTGCTAGTGTGTGGATATGCTTGTAGCTCTGTTGCCTTGAACAAAACTTTTTTGAAATGCATTATGCTGCCTTTGTGTACTGCATGATTTACTTACAGCATGTATAAGATACTGGATTCCTAAGCTTGCTTACTGTTGTTCCTTTACCAAGACATGATCATGAGTAGCCTGTCCCAACTGGGGCCTAATACTAATGCAGGAAGTATGTGAAATAAACAAGAGCAACTGGATGTCTTCCTGTGTAATCAAAATAGATTTAATTGACCTAACAGGCTTGTTTTGGATAACTTGCATGACTGGAGTATTGATTCTGGAATGACCTAACCTAATTGAGGAAGAATGGCATTGGGAAGGGGAGAGGAGTTACTCTCTTTTCACCAAGGTTTTATCTACCTGCATCATGGTTCAAGACTTACTGGGTGATTAATTCCAGAGTGAAACTCTGAACCTGTACAGGGTGGAGTGAGAGGGAAGTGGGTAAGCATCAGGCAAGAATGGGTCTGACCAACAAGTTCTTAGTTAAGTCTGTCCATGTTACAGGCAGCTTTTTAGCAATGAAGAAAAGCAACAGGGAGGAGAAACAATTTACCTCCAACAAGTGAACGATGAGAAGGTGAAGGCAGAGAGTAATTATGTGACAAGTTACAGAACTTCAAGGACTGAGAAGAAGGGTAGGATAGCACAGTGTAGGGGGGGGAGGGTGGAGGGTCTTTTTGAGTAGCTTGAAAAATAGCATTGAGAATATGAGCCTAAACTGTTTCCACAAAGAATGTACTGAGAAAGCCAGCTTGACTAGCTTTAGTTTTTCCATTACCTGGAAGTAATTTTTTTTTTTTTTTTTTCAAAAGATGAAGTTGAACAAAGACATTCAAGTATGTGTCACACAACCAAGTTGGTATGGACTGCAGGGGTGTGTGTGTGTAACTATAAAAAGTCACTGGTAAGGGGCACAAAGTATGGTGAGGGACATTTCTAGACTCAATACAGGTTAAAGGTACTTCCTCTAGATGGTGTCCCGATTTGGGGCAGGGGGAAGTACTAACAGGTGATACTACGAAGTCTAAAATATCTAATGCCTCTATTTTACTGCAGATTAAAGCAAAACTTATTCCAATGGTTATTATATTGAATATCATTGATCAGAGTAAGTGATCACTAAGGGTAAGAACTTAACCTAGAATAGAAGAAAAGTGTTCAACTTTGATATTTTCAAATAGTTTCAGCATTTCAAATAGTGCATTAGAGCTCTTTGACAACAGATTGAAGTGATCTCGGAATCCATAGTACCTATTATTAGCTTAGCCCTTTTTTAAAAGAAGAGAAAATATCTTGTCTGTCATACAGCTTCACTAACTTGAAAATATTGGGACAAATTTGAAATATTTTAACAAAATAAGCATTTTGGATTATGCTGAGAAGTGTCAAGAAAATATTAAGAAGAACTTCCAGGGTAGGTTTTTAAGGAAGAATGGATAAGTTCAACTTTATTTTCTGTAGCAAGCTAGTACCCTTAGAGGATAAGGGAGCAGAATTGGGTGACGTTTCACACAAACATTAAGGTCCCTAAAGTTTCCTAAAACAGTAAAGCAAACAGTGATCTAGATAAAATTATTGAGGTGTACACCCCTCTGCCTGGAAACATGTCCTCAGAAGTCATAGTAATCCTGTGTAGAAAATGAAAGCTAAAACTCAGTAGGCTTTTATAGGGGTATAATATGAAACAGATGTTTGAAGAAGTTTGAAATAGGGCTTATAGGACTAGTGGGAGATAAACAAAAAACAAATGTGCAAACATAATTCTGTAAGGAGCTGCAAAAACTTCAGGGAAGGTGATGGGGAAGAACGGTTCTAGGAAGGAAAAGTGGGAGGAGAAGGGAGGTTATTCTGGCGAGCATATGGTCAGTCATGTCTATATAAATGCAATGCTCTTCACTTTCAGGTATTGCAGTTCAGGAAGTACAAAGAAGATTATTAGTAGTTATTGTTGAAGGAAAAACTAGAAGAACTGAGCTGGCTTACTCTACTGAATGAGGGACATGGTTCCTATCTCTGCGGAAGCCTTTTGCATTCTGGAGAGGAATACGCTGAGGTTTCTTGTCCAGTCCTCACTGGATAATTAATGGGTGTTAAATGCAGTCAAGGTGTCTTTAAGAGTCTTCAGCTACACAACAGTCTGTGTAACTGAGCAGTGACATCACTGAATAACAGCAATAGATTTTGTTGGAGGAATAAAACCAGCCTAGACTAAAGTTTTTCACATCTCTTTTTGTAGCTACGTATTTCTTGATGGGGGGGGAAAAAAAACTGGCAAGCTTCTTGTTTTGCTGTCTTGATTTGACTGTTTTCACATCCCTTTCAAGCCCTATATTTTGGTGGGCCTTTTTAAATGTTGTGAATCAGGTCATCTAACTGATTATGTAACAAAATAAAAACAAGCTTAATTGTGTCTCCATTATTAGGGAAATCTCCACTGCCCTTTGTTTAGTGTTTTGTGGCCCTTAAGTAGGAAGAAGCTGGCAATGATGGCTGGGACAGTGCTGAGAGTAGGGTAACTTAGGGTAGCTGTACCTGACGAGAAGCCTAATACTTTAAGATTTATGGGGCTGGAGATGTTAGTGGGATAATAAAAAGCCACGTAAAGGTGAGCACGGAGCATGAATGGTGTAAAACTCCTGGCTTTAAGGGATATTTAGCAAAGGTGAGGGAGAAAAGAATCTGAAAATAGCTCTGAATTAGCTTATTTGGGATTGTGAATGACAGCGCTGTCTGAGTGATGGTCATTGGAGCCTTGGGGTTGAAGAAATAAGATGACTAACTTGGAGATACTTGGTTTAATTGTGGTGATGGGCTATGTGGGGCTATAGTCAAAAGTTGGAGATATCTGGGTTGGTACTAAGGGAGGGGAATTAGTATTAGAATGACAGGAGGTTGTCTTGCCTTCCCCAGCCACAGCTGTTTGCACCCTATCTTTATTGTGTGAGGAGGAGAGCAGCCCAGCACAGGAGCCAATCTGAAGTCTAAACTTCCAGTCCTAACAAGAAAATCTCTGCTGCTGATCTTTCTGAACTGCAAATAAAGGGCTTTCCGGGTTATGGACTGTGAAAGTTTGCCTAACTTTGTTTTGGCTTGGGTAATACATTTAGACTTAAAATAAGTGAATGCAGTTACAGCTGCATTCAGAACTTGTTTCTTTCACACAACAAAAAATGCCTTTAAAAAAAATGCTGACCAGTAAGCACTTAAATGTGAGGATGTTCTTAAGATGTTTTGTTTGTTTGATTTCTGTTAGGCTGCACTGTTTTAGGTTTAGCCTGTTTGGGTCTGTTTTCATCCAGAGTCATTAACATGAGCATTTGGCATGCAAATAGGATGATGTCAGGGCATAAGTAATATAGCTGTTTGCCATAAGGAAACCTATGCCTCTGCTTTAATTCTGAAGATTACATCTGAAGTTTTTGCAGTTGCTAAATATGAACTGCTTAAACCTAATTTCTTTTGGTTTATTGAAAAGTCCATCTCTATTCATAACTCTTACTAGCTCTTTGAAACAGATCTCTTGATGATGATCTCAGCACAGAATAGTGCTGAATAAACAACTTCTGGAGATGAACATCAAACCAGTTCCTCTGAAAGACCTTGCTGTCTGTCTATGGCAGTATGGTGCTTTCCTTCATCAGGTAGTCCCAGGGCATCTCTCATCCCATCTCTGAATGCTGGTTGTGCCCTATTTTCTAGTGAAGACCTGGGGCTGTTATCCTCCTGCAACTCCTGTATATACAGAGCTAACTCAGTTGGGAGGCCATGCTGGCAGTGCGTTAAGGGGGAGATAAAATTTTTATGACAATGCGAGTGGAAGCAAGAAGGTTTAGTCCTATGCTGAAGAAATTATGCTGAGCTTATGGTACTGGGAAGATGGAAAGGATTTGCAAAAGATGCAGGTGGTAAGATAGACTTCAGAAGCCTTCTTAAACAGCAAACTTTAAGGGCAGAGAGTGGCATTGAACAGCAGGAAGGGAACAAGCTCTGAGAAGTCTTTTGTCGCTTCCTTTTTAGCCTTTGAAATTAATAGAGGGAGGTGGAAACTCATATGTGCCCTGGTAGATATATCAGAGGTAGAGGAATAAAGGCTTGGGAAGAGAGAAACATGCAAAAAGGTCTGGCAAGAAGAACATTTTTCCTGAGCAGCAGGAGAAAATGAGCTTCACTCTTCTGGGTGCTCAGGCTGTGGTATGCTCTGCAGCTTATCCACCAAGCAGTAACTCTTTACGTTCTCTAAAACCCCCTTACTGAGGTAAGTCAGTTTAAAGAGATGGCTCAGCTTATTTAATGCCTCTTATGAAAAAGGACAACCCACTTCACAGCCTCATTGCCTACTGCTTCATGGTGTGTGTGCACATCTGACCCATGTTAAGCAAGCTCAACTCACCAAACTGGCAGAATGCTAACGGAACAAGAAAGTTTATCAGGTGTGCACTCTGTGCATCTTGGGATTGGTTTGGGGTCAGTAAGATGTGAACGAGTGTACCATACTGTTACACAACAGTAAGCTGTTAAGCTAGCTCTGCTGTTTTGTGAAACCTTTGCCCTTAGCAGAAATCCTATTTTGATACAAATTAAGTCAATCTTACTTCACTTACAGTGGTTGTGTGGTGTTTCATTGATAGCCCATTACTAAACTCATAAGAAGTTACTTAATATTTAGGTCTGACTACTTGAAAATGAGTACCCACAGATTTTAAGTAGTAAGCAGCATGCTGACATAAAGAATTAAAATGTATTTGTATATTTTTCCAGTGAACTCTACTGTAACAGGGCGATTAACATATTTTTCTAAATGTAAAACAAAAGTACGTCTTGCTTAGAATTTTACCATACTGTTGTAGGTACAAAGCAGCCTACTTTTCCATATGTGTAATATGAACTCAGAGTGGTAAACATTTTATGTGTGGAATAATAACAGTGCTATACTTAGTGCCAGTTAAAGCATGCGTTTTCTATTGTAAATTATAACCAGCTATGAAGGGAGTTTGGTTGTATCTGTGCACTTGTAGTGCTTGGGAAGCTTAGATAGCTATGACATGGGATCCTGCTACAGCTGTTCCAAACTGGTTTTGTCTTCTATATCTACTTTATAACGCATGCCTCTTCCTCCCCCCGCTGCCCCACGAGTGTCTTACATGATGATTCCAACCCTGTTTATGTACAGTATTTCTGTTTTAGAAACTTGAACTTCAACTTTTTGTTTGAAAGCATCCAGAGCAAAAATGCCACTACTTTTTTGAATATTTGAAAAAGTTAAATATTTTGTTCTGTATGTACAGACAATCTGAAAATCCAAGCAGCTTGCCTGCTTCAGTTCAGTGCTTAGTGGCTGTTAAATACAGAACCTTGTTGTTTTCTTAAGGTTATCAAATTTCTGGAGTCAGTAAGCCAGGTGTGTGGTAAATACACAAATATTAGGTTAACCTTCATCTTCATGGAACTTAACTGTGCACAGCATTGTGTTCCTGGGTCAAATATAGTATAGCGTTTGAAAGGACAGACTATTGACCAGGTCAGAAATAGCTTTTCAGATTATTTACCCTTTTCTGTTAACTGTCCAGTCAGAAGCTGCGTAGCTGTCATTTCATCCCTCAGTACCACAACTCAGCATTCCTGGAGTGTTTTAGGATTAAGGAAATAGACAGGAACCAGTTGGATAGGTACTGTGCTCAAAAATATTGCACAATTAAATATGTTTTATTTCTGCTTTGTTGCCAGAAGAGGGAGCAGTGGTCTAACTTTCTCATCTTTTCAAAACTATTTCTGTCTGTTCTCGTAATAGTATGTCTGAAATGAATGTTATGGGGTTCTCATTTTATTTATTTTATTTATGGAGCTGAAATGTAAAGCTGGGCCTGATGAGGATTTTTAATTTTTGACACTTTAATGATCAGCCTTCTAGTCTGGAAGCTGTTATAGGATATTTCAGACCGACAGTAAACTTGCTCATCATCTGAGAATATTGTATTGCATGGGTTTTTTGTGATTTAAAATTTAACTGGTTCTGCAGTGGGATGGGTCATCAGAACAATAGCTTCATAACCTAGAGCAAATTAGTATCAGCTGGGTCAATCTTCCACAGTGCAAATCCTTCTAAATTAAAAACTTGAGAATTCCTTTCCAAAGCTGTGAAGATATGTTTGGTTATTTGCCTCAAGTCCTTATGACAGTGATAGGGGTTGAAGGGATGTAGTTGAAATAGGAACACAAATAATACATACAACAAATCTCAAGACTGGCAGTACTTGACTCCTGGAGGGGAGCATGGTTTCATGGTTTTGATTTAAAATAGTTATTCTTAAGCCATCCTAATGTGAATAAAACTGACTAAAAATTACAATTCAGCTAGTGAAGAAGTTAAGTTTAATCTGTACAGATTTACTCAGAAGTGAGGGAAAATGGATGCAACCACCACTGCCCTCCCCTGCGATTTAATTTCTTTTTCTCTCTTTATCTAAAACTAAAGCATCTTCTTTTAAGTGTTTTCAGCATAAACGTGTGGAAATAATAAACTTGTATCCCATAAAGCAATACCTGTTTAGCATAAGAAAGACTTACAAGCTCTTCTGTAACTAGTGTGTAGGCTAGGAAAAGGTGTCTAGGTAACAACTTTGAGTTTAGTATTACTTCACTCAAAACAATGGGTAAAAGTAATTATCTGAGTCTTCCTTTTACTGGTATAGCAGTTGAGTGTAATGTGACTAAAGGCTGATGTGGGCTTTTTGGGGTTCTTATGTAGAAGCTGTTCTTCCACACAGAAGTTTCCTGTACACAGAAGTTTCATTTTTTGTGGAACTGCTGTGTATTTGAAGACTGATTTACTTTCAATTCTTTGCATATTACATAGGTCTAAGAAAATCTACGAAGAAGCGCAGTGAATCACCACCTGCTGAGCTCCCCAGTTTGCGGCGGAGCACACGGCAAAAGACCACGGGCTCCTGTGCTAGCACCAGGTAAAACTTAAGATAATGAAACATGATTACTGTAGTGGGTTGATATTAATGTCATTTTCATGCATGAAAACTGGTCTTGTCTATCTCTTACTTTGCTGTTGTAGAAGTAGCTGTAGCTTTTCAGGCCTGCTGGGTTACTCTGTACACCAGTGTCAGGGATAGCGCATAAAATTTGTCACCATCAGACCTTCAATAAGTCCCTTAGCGGTGGGAGTGGAGGAAAAGAAACACTGAAAGCCAATATTATGAATTTAAGTAATACTTCCCTTAGGGAGGTGTTGTTTAAAGAGATATTAAATACTAAGAGAGAGAGTGCTAAACTACTGTCCATTATGAATAATAAAATAGATGACTGTTCTGAAAAATAAAAGACTTCAGACTCCTGTGTGTTACCATGTTTTAATAGTGTACATTGCTGAGCTGACTCAGCTTGTCAGCAGCTGCACTTGAACCGTACTACAAATATCTAAGTACTTAATATACCTTCTGATGCAGGGGAAAATTAGTCCCGAATTAATAATTTTAAACAGCTGGTAGATTAAATGAGAGAAGAGAGTAAATGTGATGCAAAAAAACTTTGTAGTTGCATATATTCTGAAGCTAGACTTAGGAAGTGTTAACAAGCTTTATTTTTTTCTTACACTTAAACTACATTTGATTCCAGCACAACTTCTTTTCCCTCTTCCGTGCCATAAAGAAAGAGTTTCTGAAGTCTGATTCTGTTGTTGAGTGTGCATTTGAATTTGACTGTTTGCTTTGTAGGCATATATAGCTACAGTGATGATGACAGTACTGCTTAAAAAAGTAAATTTATAAAGGCTCATGCCCTCAAACTTTTTCTGGCACTGAAAACCAAGTTGACTGTCAGTTTTCTTTGTGCTTTCAGTAGTTCAGAACTTCCAAGATAGTTACTCTGTCATGGAACTTGTCAAATGTGTACGTGATTTGTAACAGCAGTCACTTTAATCTTGCTCGTTTTGACTATTATATTTTAGTAGACTGCCTTGTCTTGAAAGCTATAATGTAAGAACCTAACTGTAATGCATTAGTATAAACAAATGAGTGCCACGGTGCAGGGCAAGGAGGGTAAAGAAGAGTGGGATAATATTGTGAAGAGCGATTCTTACACAAATCTGTTAGTTTGTGCAACTTTGTGGTAGTGATCTACATAAATGTTAGGTGGTTTTGAGTAGTCTCACATTAATAAATCTGTTTTAGTTCATAAGATCTGAAACTTTGTTTTTTGAATCTTTAGTCGGCGAGGCTCTGGCCTGGGCAAAAGAGGAGCAGCTGAAGCTCGCCGACAGGAGAAGATGGCTGATCCTGACAACAACCAGGATGGAGTTAACTCTTCAGCTGCGCGTACAGATGAGGCTCCCCAAGGAGCTGCAGGTAAGAAGAAAATCCAGCTGAAGCATTTTTAGTATAGCTGCTGATAGAAACTTCTTTGCATTTGAAGATTATTAAATGGGTGAGTTCTGGGGAGAAATTATTATTTAAGTTGGTACAGCTAGTAAATAATTTTTGAAGATTTTTGAGTTAGAGGGACCTTTTATTTTTTTAATTTCATCTTTTAGGTATCTAGTACGTGTTTCAATTATGGTTTTTTGTAGTCTCCAAACTGTCCAATGTGGTAGACTTCAGTTTACAAGCATCTACCTTTTTTTTAAGTGTAACTTCAGCTGATGCTACACAAATTAGTGTACTGCCAACTGAAGACACACCAAACTTCAAAATACAAAAGGCATGCATTTACCTCTAAAAGCTCTTTTGTAACTACTCATGAACAGTCTACAAATTTTCTGTTGAAATGGCAAGTGTCTGCACTGGAGAAATTTATAACAAGTTAAATAGTCTTGCATGGCCCTATTAAATAATACCTAATTTTATCATCTGGTCCTAATCAGTAGTGAGAGTAAGGGAGCTTTCCAGTAATTATACTGCATTGTAGAAAATCTCAAAAGTTCTCTGCTTAAAGCTAGCTACATCAGTACAGACAGTCAAAATTAACGGAAACTAAGTCCAGCATAACACTCACTTAAGAAAATCATAAATTTACTAAGGATATAGGTAAAGCTGTCTGAAAGACAACTTGCTGATCTAACTTCTTTTTATTATCTTGTGTTGATATAGCCTATCTCTTCAGCTTTTGGAAAGTATTAGACCTGTAGACTGGTCTATTTCAAATGACAGTTGTACAGGAGTATGATGGTGGCAGTGTTAAATGCCACTCTTCTGGTGGTGGACACTTTTCTTGATGGTGGAATTGATGCAAATTTTGTAGCTTTAAAGGCACTTTAACTTGCATTAAGCTCTATTTTATTTCTTTAGCTTCTAGTTCTGTTGCTGGGGCTGTAGGTATGACAACCTCTGGAGAAAGCGAGTCAGATGATTCTGAGATGGGAAGACTACAAGGTATAAAAGTTACTAATTTACAATTTATTTTTTTTTATTTGCAGCATATAAATAGCCATACCTACCCAAACTCTCTATAGTGTGTAGAGGGAAGGCTGTATTTCGTTTCTCTGCATGTAAATGTGTTGATTTGCTTACTGTAGTTCTGAAGTATGGAGTTACAAGCTTTAATTCACTGAAGATGAGAGAATTTGGAAGTAACATCTGGAGGGGGTGGCATAGTGTCCTTACTAGTTTACATGGTGTGTAATACACTACTCTTGATGATTTTTCAGGAGGGAGTGGGGGAAGAGAATTGAGAACTCAGTCTTATTAAGTGTGTAAGCTCGAATATGAAAATGAGTCTTTGCAAAAAATGTTTTCAATTGACAGGCCAGGTTAGGCCTGCTGTTACTCTGCCTGCTTTTGGATAACTCTTTTTTTGTGCTTGTCATTGATACCCATGTTGCTGTAAGCTTTGACCAAACAAAATCTAAAAGTTCTTAGAATGCTTGCTTTTGTGCTTGGGCTAAAGGATTCAGGTCTCAAAACTTGAGAGTACAGATAGGTAGAAATTCAGTTTGCATGTCCTGTAACTGGTTTAATGATTTTGCTACTACATTGCAAGGCATTCTGAGATCATGATCTCCCTCGCAAATGACAGGTTTCGGTTAATCTGGATATTTAATGTGGAAATGAGTGCTGTGTCTCTACCAGTTCACTTGCTTATAGTCCTCAGTAAGCATAGGTATGCATTGGGAATATTGAGCTAAATTGCTTTTTACTATTAATTGTTATTGTATCTATTGGCAGTAGTCATGCTTGCTACAATAAAAATCAGAATCACCCACTTAGTCTATCTTAAGTAAGACTACTGAAAAGTGTTCAAAAACAAAACCAAAAAACCCCTAATATCTAGCAGAGTTCTTCCCTCTCCTGCTCATCAACAAATAAAGCTGTGAACTTCTTTTTCAGTGTCATTTTTTCAGATTAATGGTGCCACTCAATTCTTGAAAATATGAAGAATAAGCTTAACTGATTTTATGTAGTCTGAGTTCAGATTTGAAATTAGTCTGGTTTATCTGCTATTCTAGATCTAGACTTACAACAACTTAGTAGAACAGATTTCTTATGTGAAATATCTAACTCTGAAAACTCAGTGGGTGACTTCCTAAAGGGCCTTGATGCTCTGATGCATACAAAAATGAGTTACTTGTTCCCGAAGTCATCTTTTTGGTGTGTGTGTTTGTGTTTTTTTTTTTTTTTTTTAATCAAGGTAGCTGCAGTCATCTAATCCTAACTCTTCTTTCTTAAAGTATCAAAATTCTAGTAGTCTTAAATTATAGCATCGTGGAATTTAAGCTTTTAAAAATATGTAGAAGCTTTGACAATGGCTGTTATCCTCTGTTTGCTTTTAGCTCTATTAGAGGCTAGGGGTCTTCCTCCTCACCTGTTTGGCCCTCTTGGTCCTCGGATGTCGCAGCTCTTCCACAGGACAATTGGAAGTGGAGCTAGTAAGCAAAGTTTGTCTAATTTGACTTAATTCTTTCCACTTCCAGACTAGTAGAATTCAGCCACTAGTAAATCCTAATATTTATATTAGTTTCTTGGTTTAATATAATATTTTAAATGTTGGAGATTTGTATGTCATGATAGGGCTAGACCACTGGTCAACAATATTAATTTGCTTGCCTTCCTATAAGGAAGAGAAATTTGCTTTAGCCATGCTTTGTTTCTTTTCTTTCTTTGGGGCATCTTAATGTTCCCTCTTAGGTGGGGAAGGGAGGGTTCTTGCCTTTTCACCCCTTATCTTTTTCTTTTGCAATATGGGCTGCTTAACAAAAGACCTCTCCAATCTGCTTGGGTTTTTTGCTAGCTTTAAACAAGTGCTTAAGCTAGCTATAAAACTATTAGTAGGTATTAGTTCTAAGGTATGTTGTTTATACTTTCAAAAGTGTCTTAGGCTTCTGACAGTGTATCTGTGAGAACATGGGTCCTTTGTCTTGTTCCACCATGTCTGCATTATGCAGCTGGGTAAGATGTGTATGTTCTAGTCCCAGGAGAGCCAAAGGCAGCCTGTTCCACTGCCTGCAAGAAGAGGATGGGGTCTCATGGGTAATCCATGTGCTGTATTATCCAGGGGGTGTGTTGAAAAGTGCTTTGCTTCAAAAAGGTGGAGTGGTATGGGTTCTGGCACCCACTGTAGATTGGCAAGATGGCTATGGCGAGCAGTGTGGTAGACTCCCTGTGCTGACCAGTCTGCACTGGAAAGACAGCCAAGAGTGAGATTTTGCCTCCGTTTCCTATTTCCTCCCCGCCCCCCCCTCCCCCCTTTATGACAGGGAAAGGAAGTGAAACTACAAATACAGAGGAAAACAAACTATCTCTGGTCTTCCACTCTGGCAGAAGTATAGCGTAACAATTCACTTGAACAGTTACGTCTTCTAATATCTTCTTTCCTAATCTTTTTTTCTGAATATCTAGGTTCTAAAGCCCAACAGCTTTTGCAAGGTCTCCAAGCCACTGATGAAAGTCAGCAACTACAGGCAGTGATTGAAATGTGTCAGCTGTTGGTAATGGGAAATGAAGAAACATTAGGAGGATTTCCAGTCAAGAGTGTTGTACCAGCTTTGGTAAAGATTAAATCTCATATTTCTGTTGGAGGATATAATATTTCACTCAATATCTTGCTTAAATAAAATACTCTTAATTTATATAATATATTCTTAATTATATATATGTATGTGTATCTATATATCTCATATTTGGTTTTGAGGGCATGTTTTGCTAAGTTTTGATGGTCCTATTAATTCTTCAATAGCTCAAGAATAGGTAGTGGCTGTTTTGAAACTTCTACTAAAATTCAAAATCCTGCATTAAAAGCTATGATACTGATTTGTGCCCTTTATTTATGTTGATATCTAGGTAGTTTTTACTAAACTAACAATACCTTTTTCTAAAAAACAGATAACACTGCTGCAGATGGAGCACAACTTTGACATTGTAAGTGATTTATAATGATTAAGAATTTTTTTTAAATAGAAAAATGTATTATCTGAACTGAAAAACAAATATCTATGTATTTAATAGATGAACCATGCATGTCGGGCCTTAACATATATGATGGAAGCACTTCCCAGATCATCTGCTGTAGTGGTAGATGCGATTCCTGTCTTCTTGGAAAAGGTAAAATGAAATCAAAACAGTGTTAAACTAATCTGAGGGGATTTTATCTGTTGTTTTAAGTTTAGGATGTACCATTAAGATAATGGCTTCTTTTCATAGCTTGTAAGATAATGCATGAGAAGCTTTTAAAAACAGGTTTAGTCTTTGTTCACACCCTTACTGAAAAGCACTGATACACTGAGAACTTTTTGTCTGGTTGGTGGTGCAAAGATACTGTGTAATTACACAAACTGGTAGTGTTTGGAGACGCTATATAGCTGATCTAGCCTTAATTTGGCTAGCTTAATTACAGCTAGTGGTACAGCTGCATTGGTATATGTGTTCTTAGTACAGGCTAACTGTCCAAGCATCAGTGGAGATTATTAATTTTACAAAATGGTTTAGACATTAATCTACAAGCTTTCTTGTTTTCTTGTAGCTGCAAGTTATTCAGTGCATTGATGTGGCAGAGCAGGCGCTTACAGCCCTGGAGATGTTATCACGCAGGCATAGTAAAGCCATTCTGCAGGCAGTAAGTAAAAAAGAAAGCACTTTTACTTCTTCTAGTTCTACATCTTGGTGATCTGTGAAAACAAAATAAGAGACAAGTTTCTGTGACTTTAGCAGTACTGAGAGTGAAAATGTTTGTTTATTTTATTATAGGGTGGATTGGCAGACTGTTTGCTGTATCTGGAATTCTTCAGTATAAATGCACAGAGGAATGCACTAGCTATTGCTGCCAACTGCTGCCAGAGTATAACACCTGATGAGTTTCACTTTGTGGGAGACTCTCTGCCACTGCTTACACAAAGGTTAACCCATCAGGTAAGAAGCTATTGTAAAATGTCAAGTTTCAATTTTGACCTGAAAGTAGTATAAAGTTGCCTTTGGGTCTCTAGTTCCTTACTGTATATTATTTTCCTTTGCAATGTGATAATTGGCTTAAAGTTTCTATACTGTCAAGTTGTGATATTTTAACATGGCATGTGGACCTTTTGGTTTTTTTGTAAGTGTGCTGTAAGGATTCATGACAGACCTGTTAATTTTGTCAGATGAGATAAATAAGGTACTTTTGACTTAGTGTGAATAATAGTGGGTTTGTAGTCCTTTCTTGTTACCCATCAGTAAGAGGAAATCCAGTAGCGTTACTGGCCTTTTTTTCTTAACAAATGAGTTGTCAAAGTTTCCTTCTACTTCAAACTCAAAAGCTTCAGTTTCAATTTTTTCTGTTTTTTTTCTGATTTGACATTTTGGGATGGCTTACAGCTTTTTAAAAATAAAGTTCTCACTCTTGCACAATAGTCTGAAGTGATAAATCCTAAACTATGGGTCTCCTAAGATCTGCCTGTTCTGCAATGCTTCTGTGCTCATAAATGAGCGCTCAGAATGACTGTTGCACCAAAAGAGATTTGGACAGATCTGCTTGGTTGGCAGATCCCTGTTAAAAAGGTGAAAAAGGAGAAATTATCTTGTTCCTTAACAAATGAAAGTAAACTGAAGCTTCCAGGTAATGCTTTTGTGTATTCTTGTGCTATTCTTAATTTTGCCAACATCTTCTTGCTGAGAGACTACTTGAATCTTTGAGGCAGCTTCACAGAAGTCAAATGTCAGCTTTAGATGGTGTTTTGGAAACAGGAAGCACCATTCTCAGCAGTAATAGGGACAAGTACTGACTCCTGCTTTCTGAAGAGAGGCTACAGCCCACAAAAGTAAGATTTCAAGAAATTTTGAAGTGGAATTTTTCTGACAAAAAAAAAAGTAATCCTGAGTTAGCTCTTAACAGAATAGTTGAGGTTGGAAGGGACCTCTCAATTATGTAGTCCTAACCCTCTGCTTAAGGAAGGCCAACTAGAGCAGATTTCCCAGGAACATGTCCAGCTGATTTTAAAATAAACAAAGAAAAACCCCCAAAACAAACAGCTCCAAGGATGGAGATTTAGTCTCTCTGGGCAACCTCTTCCAGTGTTCAACCACCCTTACAGTAAATGTGTTTTTTTTAATGTTCAGATTAACTTTTTGAGTGTTTCAATGAACTTTAACTAAAGCTATTTTTAGAGCGGTCTTTACTATTTTGATGTCTTTGGATTTGCTGTCATGGCTGCACTGCATGATATAAAAATCAGGCTTCATGTAGTCTCTAGAACAGTAGCCTTTGCTCATTATTATCTATGTCTTGTGTTACTTTGGCTTTGTAGCTTTCTTCCCTTTTATTTCTTCCTTGTGGTATCCAAAAAGGATATTATAGACCCATTTATTCATCTTTATAGGTCCCTAAAGGTAATCGTGTTCTGAGTTTCCCAGGGAATAAGCTGTATCAGGAGGTCAGTTTAGACTGTATCAATGAATTTAAAAATCAGAGCTGTGACATTCTGTGAAATGTGATTTGACTGGCCTTTTTGGAGAAATTTTATGAATGCCTCAAAATGACAGGATAATCAAATGCAAGTTAAAATATTTTACTTTAAACTTAACTATTTTTTTATAATAGGACAAAAAATCTGTTGAAAGCACTTGTCTCTGTTTTGCACGGCTAGTGGACAACTTCCAGCATGAGGAGGTAAGGGTGTGGGTTTTTGGGGTGTGGATTTTTGTTTCCTTCTTCCCTCCCTCAGTTTCTCCTAAGATTTTACCTTTCAAAGTCTGACTAACTTTTTTAATTTTGCTCTTCCATCCTGAAGAACTTGCTCCAGCAGGTTGCTTCCAAGGACTTGTTAACAAATATCCAGCAACTCTTGGTAGTGACGCCTCCTATCCTGAGCTCAGGAATGTTCATCATGGTGGTGCGCATGTTTTCTTTAATGTGCTCGAATTGTCCTACACTTGCAGTCCAACTTATGAAGCAAAGTGAGTTCTTTCTCTTTCATATTCTGGGGGACCTATTTAAGTTAATGCCTACAGTCACTATGGAAATCTGTGCACTTGGTTATACAAATACTGTGCTGTCTTGTTTTTCTCTCTCTTACTACGATTCCCCTGCGATACAAAGTTTAGTTAATCTTGTTGAAAGATTTTCTTTTTTTTCCCCTGAGGGGTTTTTCTCCCCTTTGTTGTATCTAGCTGTTGTCACTGGAGTGCTCGCCTAATTTTGAGTCTGTATTAGCTGCACAAGTTACTCTCTTTTCAACACAAGTTGAATAATTCTTTTTGTAGTCTTTACCAGGTGGGGGAAACAGGTGATTTAAGAGCTTTTTCTCAGGGAAGACACTAAGTAATTAACTGTTGTGTAGCTGTCTTAGTTCTCACTTTGTTTTGTTTTCATCTCATAAATTTTATCTTGTCACTTCAGCTGCCCTGTATGTTGCCCTGTTTTCTTCTGTGCCCTGTATATTAAGTGATATTTCCCTCTTGGATGTCCCTTAAAGGAAAAACCCCCAAAAACCCAAACCAAAGGACACCCCAAACCTGAGAACCAACACATTTTTTTACAATGTTCAAAGAGATGGCTTTTGTCTTACTATCTACTGTCTGTTTGCTTAAGGCAGTGACTATTTCTTCTGCGTAGCGTCTAACACAAAATGGAGTCCATATTCTGATATAGGCAATCTCATAAATAATTTTTATAGATATTGCAGAAACGCTTCACTTCCTTCTTTGTGGAGCTTCAAATGGGAGTTGTCAAGAACAAATTGACCTTGTTCCACGAAGTCCTCAAGAACTTTATGAGCTTACTTCTCTTATCTGGTAAGTTATGTAGCCCTGGGTTTTGGGTCTGGTTGGTACGTTAAAATCCACAGCTTCTTTAAAATGAAGGCAAACAGTTTTCAGCTTAGAAGGACTTTATTGTATACTTCTTGTAAAATACTGTTTTAATGTTCTTTACAGTGAACTGATGCCTTGCCTGCCAAAAGAGGGAATCTTTGCTGTTGATACTATGCTAAAGAAAGGAAATGCGCAAAATACAGATGGTGCAATATGGCAATGGCGAGATGACAGGGGTCTCTGGCATCCCTATAACAGGATTGATAGTCGAATAATAGAGGTAGTAATTCCACACACTTGTGTGGTGATGCTTTTTAAATATGCATGTGGTTTTATAGGGAATTGAGAGCTTTATTTATGGTTTTGAAAATATCAACCTTGTTCTTTCTGAGTAAGAAACACACGAGTTTCCTCAGACCTGCTGCTGTAATATTGCACTGTTTTGGTATTCAGTAATGGGTGAACTGCTTAATCCCTGGTTTTTTACTGTATTTCTGTCAGTCATTGCTTTTCCTACTGTGTTGCCCCTCTCATCACCTTTCATATAGCTTCCTATTTGTTAGGGATTTCTTGACTTTAAACTCTTCCTTGTTTTTAGGCAGCTCATCAGGTTGGTGAGGATGAGATAAGTCTGTCTACACTTGGGCGTGTCTATACTATTGATTTTAACTCTATGCAGCAAATAAATGAGGATACTGGAACAGCACGTGCCATTCAGCGAAAACCAAACCCTTTAGCCAATACAAACACTAGTAAGTACAGCTTAGAGACACCTAGTGTCTCTAGCCGTGGCTAGCTTATGCTGGGTTATACAACAGTTGACTACTAACATATTTCTGGTGGTTTCTGTGGAACGTCAAACTATTCTGATTGATATGAATGGAGACAGCTTTACAACAAAACTTAAACCATTGAAATGTGTTCTTTTTAACACATAAACTCTCTTCCTGTGACCTGAAAATGCATTAAATTGGGGAAGAGCCGGGGATGTTCTTGGCCTTGGATTTTCTGATACAGTTTTATTCGTACAGCTCTTTTGTTTAATGAAGACTGAGTGTACTATTGTGCAGAAATATGTAAGAAAACTGAAGAATAAAGATTTGATTTCTTGGAGGAGGAGTATTTGTACCTACATTCTTGCCATCAGTTTGACTTCTGGTTCTTAAATTACATTGTTTCAGTTCAAGAGCTAAACTTTTAAAAAGCTCTTAAAAAAAAAAAAAAGAAGTAATTATCAGAGCAGAGATGCGAAGAACTATGTAGTCACTTGTTGCACAATTTTTCACAGGTGGACATTCAGAATTGAAGAAGGATGATGCTCGAGCACAACTAATGAAAGAGGACCCAGAACTGGCAAAATCCTTTATCAAAACATTGTTTGGTGTTCTTTATGAAGTTTATAGTTCTTCAGCTGGACCTGCTGTTAGACACAAGTGCCTTAGAGCAATTCTTAGGATAATTTATTTTGCTGATGCTGAACTTTTGAAGGATGTGCTGAAAAACCATGCTGTTTCAAGGTGGGTTTGTTAACCATTGTGAATGAAACTAGTTTTAAGGTTACAACTCAAACTTGTGATTACTTTTTTTAACTTTCTTTTTCAGGGGAAAATTGTACTTTTAAAATTTTAAGTGTTTCCAAAAGCTGAGGCTGTCAGCTCTTCAGGAGTTTTTTGCATCTTAGCATTCTAATTAGAAACTTATATTATTATTTTATTATTATATTACCTATATGGTTGTGTACTACTAATGTTTAATATTACCATTTACTGTTTTCCTGATTTTTAAAACCTGCCTATAAACTTCTCTGAGGGTAAGATGACTTTTGAGATAATACAATGTAATCAATAACAGACTCTCATGGCATTTAACTGGCAAGTTCTATTCATGAAACCTCTCCTACATGGTATACTGTAAAGTTTAGCGATCTACATAAAAGGATGCAATTAGAAAACAAACTGACTAGTTTGTCAAAGGCAGTACAAAGTTCCACAACACCATGTTCTTTAAAGGAAGAAAACACTCTCTTTTTCCTTTATGCCACATGTTAAAACTTGGTAAAAGTGATTTAGGTGGCAAGAGGACTTGTTTCAGTCCTTTCATTTATAGCTTTTACAAAAGAACAATGAAATTTGTTTGCTTTCAGTCTCTGGTACTGTGTATGCAAGATGAACTGGCTTGATTTTTTTTTTTTTTTTTTAAAAGAACAAAAAATGAAAAGACAAACCTAATTCAAATAAATTGTCTGTTTCAGTCATATTGCCTCCATGCTGTCGAGTCAAGACCTTAAGATAGTAGTTGGAGCCCTGCAGATGGCAGAGATTTTAATGCAAAAGTTACCTGACATTTTTAGTGTTTACTTCAGAAGAGAAGGTAAATCTTGCTTCCTTTTTCTTTTCCCCCTCTTCAAAATTTAGTATTTTAAAAGCACATGTATGTGGAGAATCCATATACTCCCATAGTCCCCACTCAATCCCCCCCAGGCTGTTAATGCTGTTCCTGAACAATAAAGGCAAATCCATGCAAGCTATAGTCATGTGGGGAGGAGTTGACCAAGACTCTGGAGGAGACAAGCTTGTTTTTTCTGAATCTGAAGCAAGTTTGTACAGGCTTACTAGATGCTAGTGAACTTACATTTAGGCTGAAGATGGCTTGCTGAAATTACATGGGTAATCTTACTGGGCAGAACTGATGAATCTTTGGCAGGACCTCTTTGTTATAATCTACTGGGGATTTGGGGGGAGGTTCTTTAGCTACTGTTTGTGCTACTGTCTTTTTTTTTTTTAACTATGTAGGTTAACCTTTTCAAGAAAAGGTTGAACTGCTTTTAAAACTTAGCATTGATGGGTAGGTTGAGCCAATGCTCCCATAGTCAAAACAGAGGTTCTAGTAACAGACTTCTACCTCTTCAAACACCTTTGTCACCCCAACCCACCCCCAAAAACTCCCCACAACCAAACCAACCCACCAAACAAAGCTTTCTTTTTTCGCAAAGGGGTGATGCACCAAGTGAAAAACTTAGCAGAGTCTGAGGCTTTGCTTACAAGCCCACCGAAAGTATGCACTAATGGATCGGGAACGCTGGGTACCACTACAACAATAAGTACTGGAACAGCCACTGCTGCCAGTAATGCAGCTGCTGATTTGGGCTCTCCCAGCTTACAACACAGCCGGGAGGATTCTTTGGATCTGAGCCCACAGGGGTAAGTGCACTGTTTGTTGTGAACAATCTGTGGGGTTTTTGTTTGTGGTTTGTGTGTGAGTTTTTTCGTTTGTGGTTTTGGGGGGGGGGGCGGGGTGTGTTTTCTTTGGTTTTGGTGGGATTTTCTTTGGTGTTTTGGTTTTTTTTTTTTAAGTCTTGACTGACATGGGCTGCTACAGTATCTATCTCCATTTTTCTGTCCTGTTTTCCTCTAAGGAACTAAAATGGGGTGGTGTTGAAGGTATCAATGAGTAGTTTTGATTCATTTTATGTGAAATGTTTAAAAAAGAAAAAAAAAAAAAAAGCAAACTAGTGACCTGGTAGTTACAATGTAATGATATGAAACAATCCATGCTGTTTGGGGAGAGGCTGGAAAAAGCCAAGAGCAACAGCTGTAGTCTCATGTAACTGTTGAGGACAGAGTGATTCTTTCGGAGAAATTATAGCTATGATGCATGGTTCCTTTCTGCTGGAGACTGGAGGAAAAAGAAGTCATCCTTAACTTATTTTGTGCAACCATGTTGAACACTTGTGGAATTAATATCTCTAGTAGGAATAAATAACTTTAGTGTTACAGAATTTGCCTTTATTTTAAAGGTGAAATGTTTGTCTTAATGTGTTTGTATAATAAGGAAAGTCACATTAAACCAGGATTGAAATATGTGAACTTGGGAAGTGTAGGGCTTGGTGAGTAGAAACTCCATAAACTGTTGGGAAAAGTGCTTCTCAGTCTTGAACGGGGAGGCAGGTCAAATACCCAGTGTCTTTTAGTGTTTGTTCAGTAGAGATTTGTGGATTTTTTTTTTTATTTATGTGTATTCAAATACACATTTGTGTAATGGATGGTTACACAAATAAAAACCATGAAAATTATGAGAAACCTTTATTCAGTGGCACTTATGGTTGTATTTGGCTGCCCATAGTAGAAAGGTGATAGCAAGCAAAACCCTTTCTTTCTGTGTGGAGTAGTCGTTTGGTCCTTCCAATTAAAATGGAGTCGAAGCCCCTTTTCCCAGAGCTCATTCTCCCCTTGTCTCCTCCTTGTTATGGGATGGAACCTTTTTTTAATGCTTGAAGAATTAGCTGGCAGATGCATCTTAAACTGAGGGATATGTATGTGCATGAATGTGGTGGATGGAAACATGTTACTTTATTTTTAAATTTGGACAGACGACTGAGCGATGTTCTAAAGAGAAAAAGACTGCCAAAACGAGGGCCAAGGAGACCAAAATACTCTCCTCCAAGAGATGATGACAAAGTAGACAATCAAGGTAAGTCATTCTTAAAGTGTGATACTCTTTCTCCCTTTAAATTTAAAAGTAAGCTTATAGGCTGTCAAAAGTGCTGGCTGTAATAAACCTGTTGATTCTCTTAATTTTGTCTTTGCTCCTGCAGCTAAAAGCCCTACAACTACTCAATCTCCTAAATCTTCCTTCTTGGCAAGTTTAAATCCTAAAACATGGGGAAGATTAAGCACACAGTCCAACAGTAATAATATTGAACCAGCACGAACAGCAGGAGTAAGTGGTCTTGCAAGGGCTGCTTCCAAGGATACCATTTCCAATAACAGGTACACACACGAAAAATCAAAATACTTCTAATATGGTGTTGACTTTGAGGTGCAGCTACTTTCTTATGATAAGTTATCAGGTGATTAAGTAGCACCTATTAAAGAAGTTTGAGCTTAACCACTGTTAAAATAACTCTGAAAGAAGTATCAAGAGATTAAGGTAGAGAGAATAATCTCTTAGTATTTTAAAGTAGCATGCTGGGGAAAAAATGGAGAATAGGGAAAAGTGGTGCAAGAAGTAATCTGTAGAGGATAGACCTTTACTGTGTTGGAGTAAGAGGGAAGCTTTTTCTCTGTGACTGTTGTTAAACATGGGGAAAATGATACTCTGGCTGTGTTTACTTGTAATATTGGAGTATGCAAATGCTAAGTGTGGCTGAATGCCTTTTGTGTGCTTCTTTACAGAGAAAAAATTAAGGGCTGGATTAAGGAGCAAGCCCATAAATTTGTAGAACGTTATTTTAGTTCTGAAAACATGGATGGAAGCAATCCTGCACTAAACGTATTACAGAGACTTTGCACTGCAACTGAACAACTCAACCTCCAGGTTAGACATGGCAAACTTACTTGGAGTGGGGGTGGGAATGGAAGCAGAAGCAGTATTTGAGAGGAAGCTAGAGGAAAGTTGACCATTTTAGACTGAATGGCCAGTATTTTAAGCATAGTTTTTGTTATCTTAAATGATAATACAGTGTTTCTTAACTTGTACTGGTTTGCTTGGCGTTTCTTTTAGATTTAGTATATGAACTCTGACGCATATGATTTATGATAAATGGCTAGTATGAACAAGGGTGGTATTGATTCCTAGCAGTGTGTCACTTGCATAGCATTTTATTTCAAATTTTAAAATTCTACAGTTAAGTGTTAGGGATTGACTTTACAAACTGTGTTGTTCTTTAGGTATAATAAGAACTTTGGAGGTGGGTGGGTGGATAAGAGAGAAGTAGCATTTTGTTGAAAGAATAGAAGAAATACAGACTGGGCCAAATCTACTAGCATCTCAAGAACTTGAGCCTTGCTGTTGTGATCCTTGATAAATGGTCTAAACCTGCAACTTCTAAAGTGGCTAAACAGCTGATTAATATTCTGTGCTTTGGTCTAAGCAATCATTAAAATATGAAACTTGCCCTCCTCTTCCCTCCCACACAGAGGTTTGTGGGGTTATGGGTGTGTGGTGGTAGGTTGGCATGGTTTTGGTTTTTTTTTTTGGTGTGTGGTTTTTTTTTTTTTGAAAACTTCTACTTGGAGCTCATCTTTACATTGCATGAGACAGAAATGGGACCTTGCATTTCTCCTAAAACAAGGAAAATGTAGATGTTGCCTGTAACGTCTTCTCTTGAATAGAGAAATTGCTTATCCTCAGATTATTTGTCCTGTCATTGCTTGTGTTGAGTTACTATATGCTGCAGACTTTCCCCTTTTTTTCTCCTTCCTTTAGAGTTATTCAGTGCAGTAGGAGGAAAACCAGTATTTCTTAAACCCTTAATACCTGGGTAGTGAAGTAGTACGTTCATATTTTTCAGGTGGATGGTGGAACAGAGTGCCTTGTAGAAATCCGTAGCATTGTCTCGGAGTCTGACGTCTCCTCCTTTGAAATCCAGCATAGTGGATTTGTTAAACAACTGCTGCTTTATTTGACATCTAGAAGTGAGAAAGATGCTGTAAGCAGGGATATCAGATTGAAAAGATTTCTTCATGTATTTTTTTCTTCTCCAGTAAGTTTCTTTTCGATTGTTTTTTTCATTCTTAGTTGTCTTTCTCTCAGGTTGTACTTACCTGACCATCCAAGAGGTTCGGTAGTGACCTTGACTTAAAGATGGAGTATGGAAGGAATGTTTTGTTCATGCCTAAGCAATATGATGCTACAACTTTCACATGGTTCTATGTCTTTACAGGTCATAAACTTTGTGGAATACCCTGTAATTACAAAAAATCCACACAACAGTGGGGAAAAAAATTCTAAAATGGCCAATTATCCGAGTCTTGAACAACTTAAAAGTTGTTTGTGACTTTAAGAAGCTGATATGGGAGGAGTTTGGATAGTAATCTTATCACTTGCTCTCCTTAGTCCTAAATACTGCAAGAAACTAGATTGTCCTGTTTTTAAGGAAGAAATTTGAAGTGAAAGAGAGGAAAGTAGATAACAATGGCTTCCATGAAGCTTACTGCTCAGGATTAAAGGAAAATACTTAAAATCTGTAGGGCTGTTCAGTTGAAACCAGGAGAGAGAAGTGCAGCCTTTGAAATGGGTCTTTCATAACCTTGTTACGTATCATCTTGTCATCCTGATACTGCTGCTAATTTTAAGTGAGAGCAGTGATTCTTAATTTCTGTGGCTTGTTTGGTTTTTTTGAACAACTTGTGGTATAAATTGTTTGAGGTGGATTAATTCAAGTACATAACTAAAAGACTGGAATATGTTTCAGCTTCCTGGAGAAGAACCCCTTGGAAGATTAGAGCCATTAGAAAATGCACCTTTGTTGGCATTAGTCCATAAAATGAACAATTGCCTCAGTCAGATGGAACAGTTTCCTGTCAAAGTGCATGACTTCCCTAGTGGAAATGGAACAGGGAGCAGGTAAGGATTAATGCTCAGGTAACAGTTTTGTTGGAAGCTTTTGTTTTCCAAAATTTGTTTCAATGCTAGAAGTTCCAAGAGGTAATGGAAACTTCTGACCCTATTAAAGACAAACAATTACACAGTTGGCTTTTTTATTTGGTGGGAAGATTGAATATTTAACCAAATATTTGCTTACCATCTTGAAACTTCTCTTGCTTAGATAGGGGGTGGATGTGTGATTTTTTAAATGCAGTCTTTAAATTTGAGCTTTAAAGATTCAAATGTCTTCCTTGTCCCTATGTAACAAATACTGGAAAGAAATAATCTATATATTACTGAGATACTGATAATTTTAGTGAAGTAATTAAACTGCTGAGAGTTTGTGTTACAGTGCTGACCTTTGTTATTCAGATTAGTTTCTGTTCTCTAGGATGACTGTTGGCTGTCAACATACCTTAAAATAATTGTAGACCTGTCCTGTGTCTTAAGATAGATTAAATTTGGAATCTAACTTGTTATTTGTGGTTTAAGTACTAAATCTGAGTGACTGAAGACCTATTTCTACATTTTTTTTATGTACTTCTCTTTAATAAATCACTATTTTTCATTCGGTGTATAGCAGTTAGTAAGTATTTCAGTGTAAGTTGCATATAAGTTTTAAAGTATTTTGAGACGCTAGCTAAAAGTTCAATTTGATAATGAACATATTCTTGTGACTATGTAAAAATAGGAGGGAAGGAACACTGAAAACAAAGTTTTGACAACTGTTCTTTAAAGTTTGAAATATCAAAATCTTACATCTCTTTGGTAGTAAGATAGTGTGGATTTTTGTGTCACTACTTATGATGCAACATCCATTAGAGTAAATGTATTAGAAACTCACACTATAGTATTAATCTTAACTTACATTAAAATTCAGTACTTGTTTTTTGAGAAACATTAAAAACCATGGGAATGACTGCAATATACAGATTTCTAATACTTGAAGGAATTAATTTTCTTGATACTTACTTTTGCAAATAGTATGTGCTCTGTAATCTTACAATGCTTCCTAATATGCACTATTTTTATAAAAAGTGGGATAGCTACAAAAGTTATAAAGCTACTCATCATAGAAACAAAATTCTGCTATTCTCTTTGATAGAAAGTTAAACATGGGAAGTCAGACTACTGCAGCATTGTTTGCTTGCTAGTCTTACTGTGGATTGTGTCAGTGAGGATTCTGAGGCATTAAGATTTAGTAGTCTTTCACTAGCACCTGGAAATAGAAGCAGCCCAAGAGAAGAGGTTTGTGTATAAAAATAGCTAGCTTGAGTATTGATAGCTTGGTGAGATGGAACGTGTATATAAACTACACTTGGCAAGAAAAAACGGGAGCTTTCAGGTTGTCTCTTTAGGTCCTTCTTAAAAAAACATATGAATGGATACTTGCATTTTCCGCCCCTGATTCTGATCCTTATTGCACTGTAGGTAAACACAGCTCTAAATCTCATGTGGCATCAGCTGACCACTGAATAACTTTAGACCTCAAAGGTGGTCAGTATAGGCCATCCTGTAATCAGACCTTGGACTGGACTTAATCCATGTAGCTTCCTTTGGAAATCAGATTTTGTCCAACTTGGTTTCTGATGCTCTTGTAGAATAAAATTTTTAATCTGTTTATCAAAGTCTTAATAGCTTGTTTTTACAGAAATAGGCTGAGAAATAATACTCTGAAAATGGAATTCATAAGTGCATGTACAAGCGTATTTTAATGCATTTTTTACGCAATTATGGTTATTAGATTCTTTGTGTAGCAACTTTTTTCACAAATTATTTTGAGTTTTTCTCTTAACAGAGGATCCCAAGCTTTAAAATTCTTCAATACACATCAATTAAAATGCCAACTGCAAAGACATCCAGACTGTGCTAATGTGAAACAGTGGAAAGGTGGACCTGTGAAGATTGATCCTCTGGCTTTGGTACAAGCCATTGAAAGATACCTTGTAGTTAGAGGTATATATATATATATAAAAATAGTTACATGCGTTTTAGTTCTTGGGGTAGTCACTACTGTCAGTAGTGTAGAGTCTGTAAAAACCTGTGAGGATTATACTGAAGACAAATGGGAGGTACCTATAAATGTATCTTGCTCACAATGTAGAGTCTGTAAAAACCTGTGAGGATTATACTGAAGACAAATGGGAGGTACCTATAAATGTATCTTGCTCACAATGGAGGAGACTAAGGCTGCAGAGAATCTTTTTTCTGGGACAAACTTTTTCCTGTTGTAAACAGTTCAGTCTAAACGCTAACAGAAGTATTATGTAATTGACTGTCAAATTAGCTGTAACTTGGCATTTTTGATGCCAGGTGTTGATACTGAAATTTGTCCTAACACAGCTGGACCTTACTTTTTTTAAACTGATGTATTTTGGAGCTGTTTTAAACAGCGGAGTCTCTAAAAGAGTACAAAAGCATTACTACATTTTGTGTAAAAACAAATGAGGATGTCTTTCTCCTCTCTTGCCTCAGGCTATGGAAGAGTTAGAGAAGATGATGAGGATAGTGATGATGATGGGTCAGATGAAGAAATTGATGAATCTTTGGTAAGCTTTTGCTCCTGGGGGTAAAGGGAGAGAGCAGTGTGGGGAGAGGCTTAAATAAAAGCTACCAACAGGTTTCCTAACTTGTGTGGTTTCTTCATTTTGTTCAGGCTGCTCAATTCTTAAATTCAGGGAATGTGAGACATAGACTGCAGTTTTACATTGGAGATCACTTACTGCCATACAATATGACTGTGTATCAAGCAGTTAGGCAGTACAGTTTGCAAGCTGAGGAGGAGAGGGAGTCTACAGATGATGAAAGCAACCCATTAGGAAGAGCTGGGATTTGGACAAAAACACATACCATTTGGTAAGTTGTCTAGAGAAGTTGGGGGACAACTTCTCCAGTTTCCTAGATACATAAAGAAAATTGGAATATAGTTGTCTCCATCCCCCACCCCCCTCAAAACTGTGAAGCTTTGAATTTCCTGATGTGCTTGAGGTACTTAAATCTTAGTAAGAATTCTTTGTTAGCTACTGACCTCCTTTCTAACTTATGAGACGAAGCTAATAAACAAGACATGGGGAATCCTTAAATGACACCTACTAGATGGAGGGAAATAATTCTTAGTGTTAGGTAACTAACCACGAACAATAGAGAATGTGTTAACTTTGTACTGGTTTTCATAGCTAATTGCTGTGCAGGTATATGTGGTTTCTGGCCATACCTTGCGAGGAGCAGTATTGACCTATAGCTGTGCCAGACATTTTAATGTTCAGCAGTGTCTTTTTCTTTCTAATATTTAAATGTTATGCAAAAGCAAAAAAAAAACCACCCCAAAGCACTTTTTTTTTGTCTATACCTTCTGCTTTTGTTCTTCCAGTTCATGGAGCTGGAGGGTCCCCATTTTTTTCCCCCATAACATACTTTGCTTCTGAGGGCCTAGCTTCAAAGCCTGGACCATATCCAAATGCATTGTTCTTGTCTTTCTGCTTTTAACTGTCATTCAGGTAAAATTCTGGTAATCAAAGAACTAACACTTTTATAACTGCTTTTGTTTCCATGTAAGTTAGTATTTCACAAACATGTTTTTAACTTCTAATTACTTTTTAGGTACAAACCCGTGCGAGAAGATGAAGATGGCAATAAGGATTGTGTTGGTGGCAAAAGAGGAAGAGCACAAACTGCTCCCACAAAAACCTCCCCTAGAAATTCTAAAAAGCATGATGAATTGTGGCATGGTGAGTGTGTTGCCTTGCTAATATGTTAGATTTGTGAAATTTCTAAAAGGATGGGGAGGAAGAGTGTTTGGAGACATGGTAGTGTTTTTTGAAAGCAAGCATAGTATAAGAAAAGGTAAGCATGTATTAACGTGTGTATTAAAACCGAAAATAAGATACTTATTGAATTGTCCAACTAAACTGTTG
The DNA here is from genome assembly GCA_034008185.1 of Gorsachius magnificus. Classification (NCBI taxonomy): domain Eukaryota; kingdom Metazoa; phylum Chordata; class Aves; order Pelecaniformes; family Ardeidae; genus Gorsachius; species Gorsachius magnificus. Next base: position 31,345,201 of record CM067087.1, on the reverse strand, counting down.
TAGTTAAGTGAATGCCATGACTAATACTACTAAGGCTCCTAATAATTAAATCTTGGGAAGACTTCTAATTGTTATGTTTTGATAACATATTCTTTTTTCCTGTTAGATGGTGTATGTCCTTCGGTATTAAATCCCTTAGAAGTTTACCTCATATCTACTCCACCTGAAAACATAACATTTGAAGATCCCTCATTAGATGTTATTCTTCTTTTGAGAGTTTTACATGCTATCAGTCGATACTGGTATTACTTGTATGATGTGAGTAGAACACTGTTTACATCACTTTCATACTTGATATAGAAACTCTGTCCTGAAACACCTTAAAATGGCCGCCTTCCCCTGTCTGCTCCCCCCACCAAGATAATGTAAATACTGTCACCTTCCCCTACTTATTTCTCTAACTTCTGGTAAGGTGAGGGCTATAAATTCTTACACTCAATCGTATTTCCTCTATAGTGTGTTTACACGTTTTCCATGCTTTTTACTTCCTTAAGTTCAAAGAGCGACATTATTCCTGAAAAGAAAATGAATAGTAAAAATTTACTCAGTCTTTCTTTCATGGCTTAGACTCTGTATGACCAAAGTGACAATAAAAGTTTATATTTTTCTTTGGTGATAAGCAAATTAGAAGCATAAAAGAACTCTTAACAAAAGCTTGGTGTTTCTTCCAGCATTTCTTTAACTAGAAGTACATTGTTTTTATTTAACACAGAATGCAATCTGCAAGGAGATAATTCCAACCTCCGAGTTTATCAACAGTAAACTGACAGCAAAAGCAAACAGGCAGCTTCAAGATCCTTTGGTAATTATGACAGGAAACATACCAACTTGGCTGACAGAGCTTGGAAAAACATGGTACGAATGACTTACTGTATTACATTTCTAATTTGAGTTCAGTAGGCCTCTTGGCTGGGCAGCCCAAGTGTATCATACGTTACAAAGCTTTTGAAAGTGCTCAGGGAGAGTAAAGTGTAGTCACAGAAGTCTTGCTAAGTTTTACGTAGTGACACTTGGATGAATGTTTACACCTATATTGCATAGTTTGAACCAAATATGGAGGGATACACTAGCTGTAAAGTTTGGACCACTTCTTACAGAAGTTTCTGAGCAATTTGAAGTTTTCTCATTGAAATAATAGTACTTGGTTATTCAGGTAATTTTTTTTTCTCCTGTTATACTGCTTAATGGCATTTTTGTCATACCACTACATTTATTTTAGCATATTCAATTCGGTACAAAGGAAAATATTTTTATAATTACTGATAAAATAATTTTTAAAGCTATATTCATAGTACTTTGTATCTTGATATAGCATATAGACTGTAAAACTCTGGCACTTGAAAGAATGAGAAATCAGAGTTGATATTGTTGGATTTTTCAAGCATGTTAATCGAAACAACACTGGTGACAATTGACTGCAAATACCTACTCTAGAGAAACTACTTGATTTTTCATTTTTAAAATAAGATCTCTTGATTTTTTTTCATAAACATTCCAATTGACAAATGATGAGTGTGAATGTGTATTTTTATACAAACATCTGTAGCAGTATTTATTCTGTAAAGCTGCCTTTTCACTTAAATGTCAGTGGAGGACTACACTGTTCATTTACACATGCCTTCAAGAACAGTAGAACTGATAAAATAAGTTCCTCTGGTAGTCTTCCACAGATTATTTTAAATGGGTTTTTTTTAAAATGGTGGAAGGTAGAATGCTGGTGCTGCAGGTTCTCATCTCTTTCCCCCCTTCCCCCCGCCCCCCCAATATAGGAGCTTGAGCCACCTTCTTGAAATCTTTGATCTAATTTAGATTTACTAATGGTAAAACAGGTGTGAACAAGTAAAAAAATACCTAATTTCAGGTGCAAACTCTGCATAGCTAAGGCATTCAAATATTTTGAGTTATTTTTCTGGAAGAGGTAGAAGTTCCTGACTCTTTTTTTCATTCCTTCTTATATTAAATTCTATCCTTCTTATATTAAATTCCATCTGTAGACTCTTGCTCTTAAGCAACTAAAACTAAAGGGTTCTGGAAGGCTTCCTTTTGAGGCTTCTTTCACCACAGTGTTCATTAAATTACTAATTCCAGGCATACTACGTATCTATTGTATTTTAAGTTAAACTATAGTCATAGATGCTACTTGGAACCTAGCTAACTAATCCAATGCTCTTTACAGCCCATTTTTCTTCCCGTTTGATACCCGTCAAATGCTGTTTTATGTAACTGCTTTTGATCGTGATCGAGCCATGCAAAGACTATTGGATACAAATCCAGAAATCAATCAATCAGATTCTCAGGACAGCAGAGTGGCACCGCGACTGGACAGGAAAAAAGTAGGTATTTCTTGTTCAAAAATTGAATGAATGATCTGTTTATACTGTCTTTAAGAATATCATTGTGAGCAAGACTTACTAGTAAAACTTCAGGCTTTGGTGGTATACCAATACAGGGGAGATTTGGTTTTATTCATGTAAAAGCTCCCAAGTAGAAAGCATAATGTTTTTTAGGTGTTTGCCACTAGGTGGCAGAAGGGGCTAGAGTATGCTACACTGCTTTCTCACATCCTGCTTAATTTTGAATTGGGGTCTTTACATAATTTCTGAAACTATACTGCAAGAATGAAGTTTAAAGTTTTAGGTTACATTAGTGATATTTCCATATATTAGCTTGTACACCTCTGGTTTGCATTCTGTAGAATTTCAGAATAATTTAAGCAATAGGATTTAGACCCTTAAGTGTTACCTGAATAAACAAAAATATTGTCCTTGTATTCTGGGAGAGTATTAAACCTCCTGTCACAACATAATAAAACTAAGTTATGTCGGTTTTAAGCTGAGGGAGTCTTGGGTGTCTGCCTTGAGTCTGGAGAGGTGTTGCTTTAAACTAAGATCTGCTGTATAGCATAGATCTGCTATATGATCTTGAATACCTCTGGGTTAAAAAAGACGAGACGTGAGAATCTAGCACAACTAGAATATAGCTTCCAACACATAGGAGCCCCAGCGCTGTTGTGTTATTTGGGTGTTTGGTAGGGGGGTTTTTTTGGTGTTTTTTTTGTTGTTGTTGTTTGTGGGTGTTTGTTTTGTTTTTTGAAACCTGCCACTTTCCCTACTGGAGAATCCACAAGGGCAGGGTATAAGATTATTCCTTTAGGTTGCTGGATTTTAGCATCTTTATTCTGTGTTTTCTCCACATATCAGTTTGAGGAATGTAACATCACATGACACCACTTCTCTGCTATTCTTGGCAAGAGTAGTACCTATTAGTAATACTGATACAAATGTAAGGCATTGGTTTTTCATTTTATATTGAACACTTTAATTCTAGTCAGTGTTCATATAGAAGCAAGAATTATTTTATCAAAATATAAGCTTACAAATTGTTGAACTGTGGAACTATTAGCATGGGGTGGAAAAACTTGCATAACTGATATTTTTCCTGTTGTAACTGCCTTGGGCGCTGGGACTTACAGACGTAATTTCACTACTTAAAACTTCTCTAATGTGTAGCGCACTGTGAACAGAGATGAGCTGTTGAAACAGGCAGAATCTGTGATGCAGGATCTAGGCAGTTCAAGAGCCATGTTGGAAATCCAGTATGAGAATGAAGTAAGTAATATCAATGCAGTCTAATTTAACCCCTTTTTACTGAAGATTAATGCAAAAAAGCTACAACTTCCATAGAATGACTTGGTCAGACTCTTGGTCCTTCCCATTGCTGGTGCCACAAAATTTTGTCTATTAACTATCCCTAATCCACTTGGTTGTGATTTTTAGCTGGTAGGAGAAACTCTTTCTGACCTACTAAATTTCATACTTAGTCTTATTCTGAGAGCACTTTTTTCCTAACTCTAGCTGTGTGCATTTCTTCTATAATACGATCATTAGGTGGTTAATGCTTTTATTCCACTATTAATCCCTCTGATATGTGGTCTTTTCAAGCTATCTCAGTCGTATTGTAAATGTTAGCATAGTTAGGTTCTCTTAGATGCTTTTTGCAATGCAGCCTTCTTTATAGTCAGTAATGTACTATATTTCTCAGACTCAGTAAAGATTTTGATATTCAAACTGACCTAATGTACTCATTTATTTATCTCATTATCCCCTTTCCCTGCACCCTCCCTCCCCCTGAAGGTTGGCACAGGCCTAGGCCCCACGCTAGAGTTCTATGCACTTGTATCTCAGGAACTACAGAGAGCAGACTTAGGCCTTTGGAGAGGAGAAGAAGTGACTTTAGCCAATCCAAAAGGTAAACGTTTTAGTACCTAAACTTATCAATATTGATCTTATATTGAATTGGTTCTAAGTTGACTTTAGTTATGTGAATGGCTTTGATTGAAAGAGCACCTCAGTTTGTGTTGAGATAATATGCATCATGATAGTGTGTCATTATCTTTGTGGGGTTTTTTAAAATTTTCTAAGAAGCTTTAGGTTATGATTATCTGATAGCTGCTTTCAAACTTGCATCTGGAATGAAATGAACAGTGTATGTATTGAACTTTTTTTTTTCCCCTTCCTCAACAGGAAGCCAGGAAGGTACCAAGTACATCCATAACCTTCAAGGCCTTTTTGCACTTCCTTTTGGTAGAACAGCCAAGCCAGCTCACATTGCAAAAGTTAAAATGAAGTTCCGCTTTCTGGGAAAACTAATGGCCAAGGCAATCATGGATTTTAGACTGGTGAGAATAAAGTGGAAAAATGTGATTCTGAAGGGTTAAATGAAAGTTATAGTTTGGACTGTGTTCGGGGGAAAAAATGGGGGAAAAATTAAGAGTTGCATGGAACTATTTTCAGCTCTAGCAGTTTGAGTCAGGTGGGAGGAGATGTAGTTGAGCTTTTGAGGGGTAGGGGTAGTGTAGGTTGAAGACATTTACAGTGGCTTTTGAGACCATAGCAGGCAATGGCCTTTCCTTCTTTCACTATATGTTGCAGTCTCTCTCAGGTGGTCTTCCAATGTGATTTTGGGCTTATTATTATTCCAGCTGCTAACTTGCTGATTGCTCTAATGTATGTGCACTAGGCAGTTAGTTGTGTTTTCTCAACTGTAAATTTCTCAGGTAAAAACACTCAGACATGGTGTTGTGGTGTGCACCGGAACTATGAATTAGTAAATAGTATTCTAGATCTAGTCAAGACATAAAATAGCAAAAGATACGGTTTTGGAAGACAGCTCAATACTAAAAAATTTTTCATTTCCAGGTGGACCTTCCTCTTGGACTTCCTTTTTATAAATGGATGTTACGACAGGAAACTTCTTTGACATCGCATGACTTGTTCAGTATTGATCCAGTAGTAGCCAAATCAATATATCACCTTGAAGATATTGTAAGACAAAAGAAAAGACTTGAACAGGACAAAACACAGGTGGGAAAGTAACCCTAATAATGGAAGAGTGCATCTTCCACGTTTGGATTTTATGAAGTAGCCATAATTGAGAGTGTATGATGTTGTTTCATAGTGATGGTAATAGTGATAATTACTTCATTCTAATAAAATTAGTAGTTTTAATATTATTAAATCATGGGCTAGTAATTATAACACAGTATTTTTGTAATGTAGACTCTAACATTAGAAATATATTATGGGATTCTTCTGTGTGATTAAACACAGGCTAGAAATGGCTAAAACTGCCAGATGTTTGCTTAAGGTAACATTGTTTTGGTGCACTTTGAAAAAACTAACCAACTTGAGTATCAGAGGAAAAATATATCCTTGATTTCTGAACATTCGAAAGGCTAAGCTTTTGTATTTAGTTTGTTTAGTAAAATTTTGAGGCTTTCTTAGGAGTGCTTTTGTGGGATTTTTTCCTCACCCGTTGAAAGCTGTATGCAGACTGGTGTAAACTGGCTTCATGTGTGAGCATACATGTTCTTTTATAGATACAGCTAAAAATAGTACCACTCACTGTTACAGAATAGTGATAAAAAGCCTTTGGCATGCATGCTCTTTCTAGCATCCAATGTTAATAGATGGTAGGCAGTAATAACCTAATTTATACTCTTAATTATTAAATCTGCTTTGTTACTAGTGAAGTTATTGCAAGCTTGTGGGCCTTTGTTCCTCTTCACCTCACTGTCTCCCTCTCCTTGATTACTGCTTTTAATTTCCCAACAAGAGTTTGAAAAACCTGAAATCTGGTGGATGAAAACTGAAAAATGTCAGTATGCATGCCAAATAGGATAGTTAATGGCATTCGTAAGGAAAAAACATAGCCTAAGAGCCTTAGCATCTTACACATCTTCAATACTATTTTCTAAATAAATAATGTGCAAGAAGTTTAATTTCAAAATTGCTAGAGAAAAGTTACTGTTACAGTCGTTCAGGTTTATCCATTAAAATAGTTTATTTGGTTTGTCTTGGTTTATTGTTATGTATGAAAAATACAGAAGGAAAGCAAGGAGTACTGTAACAGTATTAATAGTAAAATTCTTGCAGAAAGGTTTACTTATGTCTTCTAAAGCAGTTTTGACTAACTTCTGGATAAGTTAATGTGAATGAATTGTTCTGTCTTGTTCTCACTTCCAATTTTTTAGACCAAAGAAAGTCTACAGTATGCATTGGAGGCTCTGACTATGAATGGCTGCTCAGTGGAAGATCTAGGGCTGGACTTCACACTTCCTGGGTTTCCTAATATAGAACTGAAAAAAGGGGGAAAAGATACACCAGTCACCATCCACAACTTAGAGGAGTATCTCCGAGTAAGTAAAAGCAAAGCTAGGACTAAAACTTTCTTTATTCTTCCTCACCTTGCTGCCAAGTAGTTTGTTTCCATATATATTTCAGTTCACTCATGAACTGGGCACAGCAATAATTTTCCTACTGATTGCTTGTGTTCTGTACTAGCTTATTACCACAGAAAAACTGTTTGAATCGTAGTCAGTGCACCTGACTTGAAAAACTTATAGTACAAATAAGTCTGATTTATACACAATGAAGTTGTCAGAAGTATAGGGTTTTTGGATAAAAAGTCTTGTAGTAAATGGAGTAATTTGAGCTGTGGACTTTCAGAATCTTTTAACATGTTCCCACATTTGCATATGATAATGAATTTGTTTGCAATAGTGATTTAGTACCCACACTTCAGTGGGCTTTGAGCTGCTATAATAATAGTGAAATTTTTTGGAGTCAGACTTGAGAAATCATGAGCTCAGTTGCGAGTCAAAACCCCGCAAACCCACAAAAAAGCCAAATAAACCAACCCCTAAACCATGTTTTAAATAAAAAAAAAAACAACAAAAAACACCAAACCAAAAAGTAAGGAACAGAGAATGAAACAGTGCCATAATAAGTTGACAGTATACCTGCATATTGATTTATTTCTAGGTTTTATGTCCCTTCTGACATAGAAAAACAAAAGGGTGATACTGCTGAACAAACAGTGTGGAAAAGAGATGAGGGAAGGAAGGGAAAATGCAATATTATCAAATGACGTCATGAGGGGGATGGAGTGGGAATGATTAATTGTGTCATGAAAAAGCCATTATTCCAATTCCTAAATAATGCGTTGTCTGGCAGGTCTGCTGCCAGTTTCACTCTGAGGACTGTTAGGATTTTCAAGCACTAATAAGAAACGTATCTGATGTTTTGGTTGAAATGATTCAGTAAGGGGCATATAATCTGTTGGGTATCAACTGAGAACTTTGCAAAGTTATTCCATAATCTTTACAACTGAATATTGAGCAGTTGCTGTTCATCTTCCAGATATAAGCCGTTATGCACATATCCAGTTCTCGTATCTCTTTGTTGAACGCAAGTTCTGCTAGTCAAGAATCACTTATCAAATTAAATATATTTGGATATAAAGCTGTGTGCTTACAGATGGGTAATGCCAACAACCATAGTTTGTTAGAAACGGCATTTGCAGTCTCTGTTTACTGAGGAAAGCTGAGCAAGATTGCTTTCAAGTCTGATTTTCATACAGTTTGCAGTCAGTTTTTTTCTTGTAAGTAATGTGTATCAGGTATCTGATATGCTGCGAACAGCTTGCAGACATGTCAGATGTGCTGTAGTTGTCCTATTGCAGGCCTCTGCCATTGTAAGGAAAAGCAGGTCATTACAGAAAGCTTGCTTTCTGCTTCTTTCTAAATGGCTTTTGGGACTATTTTCTTTAAAGGACACCTGTACAGTTTTTCTATCCTTGTCTTTATATTCCTGCCTTATAGAGGAGACTTTAAACTAGATCCCAGTGATTAGCATTACAGACTCTATGTCAAGGAAATGGAAAAGATTTCAGAGAGAAAATTAGTGTCCTCTGTATCACAAGTATGATGACTTGCAATTTAGAAACATCATATTTAATTTATCAGCTAGCCTGTACAGCTCCCTGTGGGTCAGCTGCCATGCTCTTGAAAATGTCATTTTCATTAAAATACTGTGTGTGGATTATCATTAGAAGTAGTTTATAAAGCTGGAATATCCTACTGTTACTCTTTATGTCTCTTCTGCAGTCATGTCGTTCCACCCTCCACCTCCCTTTTTTTCCCCAAGGATGGTTGCCAGAGGACCTACCTTTATGAGCAAGTAGAACTATTTCAGCTACCAGTATAGTGAAAGACTGTGTTCTCTTTCCCATGCACTCTACCCCCACCCCCCCTTTCTCCCCTGTACTATTATAAAGAAAGGGGCCAACTTGTTTGTTCTAAATTTGTAGACAAAAAGTTTCCAGAATGCAGTTTTTTGCCTAGCAATTCCATCTCCTCTTTGAATCCACAAGAATACAGTGCAGCTTTATTTTGCTACATGCTCCTGGTCATAAAAGTAATTGCAATTCTAAGTCAGCAACTCTGCTGCTAGAATAGCCATAGAATATTCAACGTTACAGAACACAATTGAAGAGCCTTTTGTGCCGCTGGTGCTTACCAGCTTGCTCTTTGGTATTGCAACCTGACATGTGAAAATAGGGGTATATATCTTACCTGAAATTCAATGCCTGGCTCTTCTGTAGGGAAGCTTATCAACAGATCCTAATAGGCACTCATAGCTGAGAGCTTTCTGGAACAAGTAACTCTTCCATTATTGAGACAGGGTTAAATACTTGCTTCAGGAGTGCAGCAGTATCACTGAGGTTTTTAATCATACTCAGACGCGTCCTTAGATGTCTTTCAAAGATTTTTTTAGCATTCCACGTCACAGCTTTTAACACATTTAAAAACTAGTAGCTGTGTGTTGACAACACATCTTTTACAACCAGCCTTCATTTCCTGCTAGAGTTGGGGGTAGCCAAGGTAAGTGTAATCATCAGTAGCACTAACTGACAAAAGAATCTGAACTTGGCATGCAATCTGCCATGTGTAATATCTTTTTTATTAGTGGAGAAATACTGACTGCAGGAGATTTAGAAGAAATTTGGTCTTGTTTGTGTCATGTCTCCTTCTCTCTCCACCAGTGATTATTGTTTCAGTACGTGCTGTCCACTTTGGAAAGTGAATTTAATACTGAGAGGGTAATTGCAGGTACAAAAACAAAGCAAAAAACCACACACAAAAAGCCTAGACTACTATCTTACTGTCTTTCGCCTTATGATTCTTACCAAATGCCAGTAACATGAAGTTGTTTCTTTTTTCCCTATGTATTCTTATAATATTAAATAGCTTAATATAACAAGAAGTTACTTTTTGTAATTATAAATTAGAAAAGGGACCCATATGTTTTCATGGGGGAAACTAATATAATACTGCCAATGATGCCCTAAGGATTTCTGTTTCAGTTGCTGAATTTTAAGTGGATATCCACGTACAGAGAGAACATCTAGGTTAGGCTTCTAAAAATATCCAATAAACGTTTAGGTTTGTTTTAAAATACTTTGTTAAATAGGATCAGTTTAGCCAGATATTCTGAATTTCAGGTATTAACCTTGCTTTATAAAAAACAAAGGTAAATCAGTTGTTTAAACACTGCATGAGTTGCATTGTTACGGTCTTCTAAATATGGGGTTGTTTGAACTCTAAATGACTTTCTAATTTGCAATGATAGACCACATGACAAAGTTGTAAAGAAAAAAAATCCAACAAATTCTGTGTCTGTTGCATTTAAGTAGCACTGCGCTTGCACACATGCAGCAGAACAAGCTTATGAATTAAGGCAGAATGAGGCAATGCTGTGTAGAGCAGTTCTATAAATCAAAGTTCAAACTCTGCCACAGCTACAGTGAGCACATGGCTAGGCTTCTGTACAGGGTTTTCTGCAGTTGTAGTGTTTTGTGTAGTAGTGATCATTCCATGTTTCTGTTGTTTAAATGACTTTTATTTTTATTTTTTTAATTCCCTGCAGTTGGTTATATTCTGGGCACTAAATGAAGGTGTTGCCAGACAGTTTGACTCATTCAGAGATGGATTTGAATCAGTCTTCCCCCTCAGTCATCTTCAGTACTTCTATCCTGAGGAGGTTGGTAAACCCATTTTTACTGATGCTTTTATAACCTTATATTTATACGTGTGGACAGTCTGAACCTAGATATGCAGTGCAGCTGTGAGTCTGATTACATCACATTTCTGATGCATATTAGTAAAAATCAGTGTCCTTTAAACTGCATACTTAAATGTTAAAAGACTTCTCTGTTCAGAGGTCACTTATTTGATGCTTTTTTATGAACAGATTAATTTTCTTTAAAATTGAGTGTATCCAGCTTTCTTGAGAAAAGTGCTTAAATTTATGTATTCAGGCTTTCTGTATTGGTATGGATACTTTAATTCCTTGTGTTGCAATACCTCTTAATAGCTATAGATGTAGATGCTACCTAGATGTTCTATAAAAAAAGCAGTCAGCTCTTTGAACAAACCTTTAGACAGTAAAAGGAGATTCAGGTGAAGGGATAAAGAATAAGGATAGCTGGTCTTGCCTTGTTCTTGCCACCCACCATATCAATTTCCTTGTAAAATTCTGGCACTCTTTAAGTGGACTGAATTTGAGACACGATTATGGTTGTCTGGACTGGAAGAGAGAATGTTTTATTACTCTGCCTTTAGAGAGTTTATCTGAAGACTACTTCCGAGGGCTTGGTTACCTTCATAAACTTAAACCTTTGACTTCATGAAGAAATGTTAAGCATGCTCTGAAGCGGTGTGTTAGCCAAGCCTTTGTGTTGCTCATTTGTTCTTGGTGCTTTGGAATGTAAGAGTCTCTTAAATATGAGATCTGTAACTGCTCATAGTGATTCTTCTTCATGCCTCTCTGTTGGTACTACTTTCAAAGAGTACCACTACATTGTTTTCTGAAACAAATTTAAGGCTAGTAAAAATGGCAGATGGTTCTAGTTTCTCTAGTGTTTTATCCAAACTTCTCTGTTTTGTAGTATATGTGATGCTGTTCTTCTGTCTTGTCGTTGTTTGGCATGGTTTGATGCTTGCTTCTGCTTGGAAATTTTAAAATACCAACATTAGTCTATTGCTAATGTACTAATATGGTTGATCAAAAATAAGCCATAGGAGTTGTGTGAGATACATCCTCGGATATGCATGTGTGATCTCGTGTTCTGTTGCTGATCACTATCCAGCCATTTGAACCTTTTTACAAACCATTTCTAAACTATTATAAAGAACTTGTAAAATTCTTTTCTTCATGAACAGAAGAGCTAGGTGCATCAAATGTCTGGCTTTATTGAGATTGGGGCTTTACAACTCCTTGTGTATCCTAGAAGGACGTCTATAGATGTGTCTTGGCTGTGGCTGGTCATCTCTGCCCAAGTGCATAGAAAGAACAGGCAAAATAATTTAAATACGAAACTGCTATCTGATGATCCATCTCTGTCTATAATTGATTTTTTTGGTGTTTTTTTTTTTTTTCCTTTCAGAGAGCTCGGAGTTCTAAAAAGCAAGTGTAAACATTCTATTTTTCCCATTCCCCTAGATTTCTTTAAAAATTGTGAGACTTCCAACAAGTTAAGGCAATGAGGCTGTCACTGGGATGAAGCTATTGCATTCAGAGAACCTGGGAGGATTGCTTGGGGTGACTGAGGTTGTTTTGCAGCAAACCATTCCAGAAAGTAGAATGTTTTAATAGTAGTCAGAACAGACTGTACTCATTCTACCTCAAGTTCTAAAGGGGGAAATTTCCTCCCTTTTTTTTTTTTAATTTTATAGTTGGAGCAGCTCTTGTGTGGCAGTAAAACAGACACTTGGGATGCAAAGACTTTAATGGAATGTTGCAGGCCAGATCACGGTTATACACATGACAGGTAATAAAGGTGTTAGTCTTGTTACAAAAAAAAATAAATATTAGCACTGGAAAATATGTATTTAAGTAATCTTGATATACTGTTATTCAAGCTAAAAGAAGTAAATGAAATTTATTTGAAAATATTTGTACTGCACTGAATATTAATATGATACAATTATTTTAATTATAAACAAATAATAGCTTGCTTTTTTCCCTCCTTAGTCGAGCAGTGAAGTATCTCTTTGAAATTCTCAGTAGCTTTGATAGTGAGCAGCAAAGACTGTTTCTTCAGTTTGTGACGGGTAGCCCCAGACTGCCTGTAGGAGGTAGGTTTTGTTTATTACATATTGCTATATATGAAATCAGTATTATTAATGCATTTCTGAATAAGTGGATTATTTCAGTTTAGGAAAAAATTACTTACCTGTGTATTTTAGAGGTTCATACTTGCTCAACATTTCTAGTTTCAGAAGTGGCTGGGTAGACTTGAGGTAGAATTTACAAACTTTGTGTTAATCTCATGACATTTTATTCAGTTGACTCTCTCCTGGCTTAATTTATGTTGCCAGTTAATCTACTGGAGGGCAAAAATAGTTCAAAATTTAAACAAAACTGAAAACCTTTTAATACTGTATTCCTGGGCTAGAGGTGCATTAAGCTATGACAACAACAAAATGATGCACTGCTACCTGGAAACAATAATCTTTTTTTCTAGTAAGGAGACAATACTAGCATAGTGATAAACTTTAATTTCTCCCCCTTTTGAATTTCAGAATTTAGATCAGAGGCAGTGAGGAAATCTGAGGAATTTTCTGTCTTTGTTAGGGATTCTTATAGAATACACATTTTACCGCATTCTCAGCCGAATGCTTCGCAAGTAAAAATAAGAATTTATGTATCTGTTCTATTACTTACGTTCTTCGGTGTGTGGTGTTTTTTTCCTAGTTAAAGAATTGACATTATAAGAAAGAGTTAATTCTTTTTAAAAAGAAAAAAATTAGAGCTCTTTTGGGGGAGAGATGGTGCAGACAGGATCGAGGGTTAGGAGTATAAAAATCTTAGCTGGAGTGAAAAAAAAGGTACAAAATCATAAGACAATTTCTGAGAATCTTAGAAAATGTGTATGAAACCCACAAACCTAAAAAATAATGATTGAAATAGGGTTTTTTCTATACATACAGAACACAGAATTAAAAATAGATGCATCTAACTTTACTTCCTTTTTTTAATTCATCTTGGAAAACTAATCTAGAGAAACAACTTTAGGTATTTTTTTTTAGTTTGCTACATGGCCTTATAAAGCCATATGCTAAACTTTTGAAAACAGAGGTTAAGAAGTCAGTTATGAGATGCATGCTTCTGTCGCTGTTAGACGTCTACTGTGTTAACTGTGGGTTTTCAAGAACAACCACCTTATTCTGAATATCTTTTCTCATTAATAGGCTTTCGAAGTTTGAATCCTCCGTTGACAATTGTACGCAAGACATTTGAGTCTACAGAGAATCCAGATGATTTCTTGCCCTCAGTAATGACTTGTGTGAACTATCTCAAATTGCCGGACTATTCAACTATTGAGATAATGCGTGAAAAACTCTTGATAGCTGCAAGAGAAGGGCAGCAGTCATTCCATCTTTCCTGATCACAATGAAAAATGCAATGTCTGCCTGTTACAGCAAAAGAGAAACTCATGATTCTTTTCTAAATATATCACCTGAGTCAAGGAAACGTGTTACGCCTTCTTGTTGTAGAAAAACGGCTTGCAGATTATAAACAAAGACACTTGGTTGATATTCATTAAAGGCCCCCATGGACTTAAAGTGATCAGGCCCTAAAAGTTGTTGTGACAAGGTTTCTTTAGCAAGTTCTTGTTTAAATTATCATTTATTTGATGAGTGAAGTTTTTAACTTGCTTTGCTGTGTGAAATTTAAAAAGGGATGTTTTTCCAGGCTGGAACAATAAATGTCGCTGTGCAGTTTAATACTGGGCTGTGTGTATCCATCTAGCTAAGTCTGAAGTTTTTTCCTCCAAAGACAACTTTTTGTACATAAGTACAGAAATTAAAATACACCATGTATTTGACGAATCTAGTTTAGTAGACTAGTTCTGTGTACCCTCACCTGCCTCTAATTTTACCCATCCTCATGTATTGTCTGATGTGCAATTCACTTGGTTCTTTTTGTGTGCAACATTGAACAACTGTTATGTTTTGGTTAGCATGGGCATTTAACTGCTCCATGCCTCTTTCTCTAAGATAATTTAAATTTTACTGAAATCAAATATATATTGTCAATATAATTCAGCCTTTGTAACTAGGTAGAACCTTTCTTATAGCATAGTTTTACTGTAGTGGTAGGATATAATGGCGACAGCCTTTACAAGTTGACGCTCTAGAGCTGTTTACACAGTAATTCAGGCAGCAAAAGCCTCTTATTAGAGGCTAGGAAGAATTATTTCTTTCATGTAGTTGAAGTCCAAGAGCTTGGGCTGGCCAGTGTGTATTGTGGTAAGGCCAGAGCATTTCGAATTGATGTAAAGTTTTTTAAAAGACAAATTAGTTGTTTCACTCCCTGTTTGAGTAAACAGTTTTCTTGTTCTTGATCTAAGTTCCTGGTTACTTTTGTAGTTTTTTCTTTTTTTTTTCCCCTCCCCCAGCGCTAGCTTGGAACAAACAGTTCAGCCTTTGTCTTTTGACACAGATAAAGCACCTGTAAGCAATGCTCTGTCCAACTGTTTTATGTGCTGATTTCTCAAATCTGCAATAATTTACTTCATCAGGTTAATGTTTTTACCTGAATATAAATAAAAAAGTTTGCTTCACCTTTTTGTTCATAGTTTTGTACTGTATGCATAAAGTTCAATTGTGTAAATTACTGTAATGCAAGTAAATCATCCTAAAATCTACTTGGCTAACAGCCTGCAACTTGTGGATGATTTACTACTAAAACAAGACCTTTTAAGACCTCCAACTTAGAGGGAAATTTTTTCTTTCTATGGGTTCAAAAAACGGGCAATTACAAATATTCCTGAGATGTACCTGCTATGTAGTTCATCTCTATGAAAATGTGATAGTTACTTACTTTTATTCAACTTTGAGAAATCAAAATTCATTTCAGTGCCTAGAAATTGTTAAATTCTGGCTAATCAGGCTAGTATTTCCCCTAAACTAACAATACAAGTTTTCTTTTTATCTAGCTGAAGAACCTGTACTTCCAGAATATGTATTTCAGTACCTGTAATGGACATTCTTCCAGTGAACATTCACAGGATTACATGTGGTTGCTCATACCAGTGCCACTGAAATGTAATGCAAATCTGTCATGAGCATGAGTAGAATGTGAAATCCTTGCACAAAGAACCTGATAACTGAACAGTTTCTACTACCGTATTAAAACTGAAAGAAGGTGCTTCACACTGTACATATAATAATGGTAGCGCACAGTGCGGCATAGTTTTCATACAACTTCAAGGCAGTGTTTAAACTATGGACTGGTGTTTAAATTGTTCTGATAACTTGATCAAACTGAGCACAAAAAAGTGTTTATAGTGTGTGGATAGCAATTTGTTCATTTTTCTAAGGTTCTATATTTTAAAAAAACTGACTTGTGTAAAAAAAAAAAAGAAAAGCTAATATTTTGTATTAAAATATCATGTGTATTGATATTTTTTTACCCATGTTGTCTCCCTCTAGAATCTGGCTTTCATCGACTTTGAAATTTTGAGGAGTTCTCAAATTTGATACATAGCCATTGTATAACTCTGTTTCAGTGGGAACATAAGTTGTTGGTTGCCTGCTTAAAAAGGAAGGAAAAAACCAGGTACCTGTGGTGACAATTGATTTTTATTGTGCTGGCTGTCACTTTCGGCACAGACCAAGGATGTAGTTGGCCTGAAAAGGGAATGAAACCCTTTTGGGTGATACCTTTTTTCTTTCTTTTTCCCCTACCAAGAGCAGCTTTTAGTGCCTTAGAAGAACAGTCTGGCTTAAAAGGTAAAGCCAGTAAGTTTAAGAATAAATTGAAGAGTCATAGTTCACATGACTGCAATACTTTCCTACAAACAGAACTGTAGTATTGAAGAGTAGTTGAGAACAAGTGGGGGGTGGGGCAAGATCTTAGGGATTCCTCCTTTTCAGGAACTTTGGATTAAGGGAAAAGCTCAATCAAATCAATTGCAGGTGTGTGCAGATTCTAGTTGAGGAGTATGTAGCCCTCAGGAGAATGTGTAGTCATCTTAGTACCAAACTATTTTGTATATCTCTATAAGGTATAATAAAAGGTAGAATAAGAAGTCTTATTTTTAAAATAGAGACTTTTTTTTAACATGGTAAATTCAACTGGTTTTAGAGAAAACCAGCCATCAGTTACTGTTTTGGATGAGTTTTATGTCCTAAACTAACAAGAGCAGCAAAAAATAATTCATGAAAAAAAGTGCCATCCAAGCACTGATAGCTGCTACTGAACTTGTGCAGTGATTTTTTTTTTTTTTTTTTTTTGGTTAGATGTTTGCTTTATACAGAAATCCTTTGTGTAGGGAGCATTTTAGTATCCCATCTGACATGAATTAGTAAGTTGTAGCACTGCTTCACTTCACACTTTGTAGGAAGATGTACAAGAATTAATTCCAAGTATGTGTAAAATCCCCATGCCTGTTGCCAGACTTGATCAGATAGTGAAGTTTTCATACGCAGACCACTCACCTGATTTAATTGCCGATGTTCTTCCTGCTTTCTCCTCAACCATATGGCTTGGGGGGGGGGGGGGGGTTGGATTGTTTTTTGTTGGGTGTGGTTTTTTTTCCTGTCTTGCTTACTGAGCTCTCCTCTGCTGAGAAGGTGGGTGCCTAAGGGCAGGGACTGATGACATTTCAAGTGCCTGCATCACTTGTGCCCTCTTTTCTGGCGGCTGCTGGAGGTAGGTCTGTAATCTGTAGAGTTTCTGGGCCCTGTCCCTCCTGTTCTCAGCAACCTGCCTTCAAATGAGTAACACCAGGTCCCATTGTCTGGGATGACTGTACCTCTGCAGGGGGCTTTCGAACAAGAAATGCAGATCTACCTAACTTCAGGGGCAGTGCCTTGTTTTTCATGTGAATGTGCCTCCCCCCAAGTCAAAATGCTTTTCTGTAGTTAAAGCTGTTGCAGAATGGGGAAAGATCAAAAGATTTGAGATGGATTACAATAAAAGGTTTGGAAGGGGCAGGGAAATCTTAATTGTAGTTGAGCATCTTCAGGGCTTTTCGTCTCTTCTACTTTCCTAGTCTCTTGGTAGCTTGAACTGGAAAACCTCTGTGCCATGTGATCTCTCTGTGATCTTGCAGGAATTTCACAGCTGTGTGCTCTCAGCTTGCTGTATCTCCCCTAGTGCTTTGTGTTTTTAATAGCTTTTTCTCAGATGAATGTAGTCGGTTGCCCCAAGAGTAGCAGTGCCCTCCGCACAGCAGTGTAAGCTGTGCAGTCACAGGAGTTCTAACAGAACATTAATGCATGTTTATACCGCAGATAGGAAACAAATCTCATAGCTCTACTGCCTGTGACTAACAGGGAATACCTCAAGGAATAACTGCTTCAGTGGACTGGGATGGAAGATGCCTTTGGAGGAGCACTGCGTCCTTATCCCCTGGTACTGAAGTGTGCGCGTGTTGATGGGACATCAGGCTGCTTTGGGGTGGAGGAGCAGCAGGTCCTGGGTTGCTCTTCCTTTGCTGTGTGCATCTGGGGAGTCATGAAATCTTCAACCATAAACAGGAGAACTAAGTGGAGGGGAAACTGTGAAGATACATCCAGTGTTTTCAAGGCACTTGATTAAAGTTCATATAGTTCTAAATCAAGTTTGGCAGCAACTTCAAAACTGGTTCAAAGAGTAAAAAGAAAACAAACCTCACCACCAACAAAAAAAAGCCAAACCACCACCCTAAGAAGGGTAATAGGAATTCCACCACCACCTTTTTGGGGAATCGGGGGGAACGGGTGGACAGTGCACACTTTCATCTCTTCTAACTCCTGTGACATCTTCCTGTAGTTAAGAGGGGAACTGTCTGGTTCAAGCTGGTTTGGGGGTTGGGGTTGGTGGTTTTGGTTGTGGGGTTTCTTGGGGTGGTTTTTTTTTGGTCCTGTCTGTCTGTCCCTCCACTCCTTTAACATTAGGCTGTGGCGATTGCTAAGACCTCATTAAAGACAGAGTTAGATAAGCCTGAGGGGAAAATGTGAGACAGCAACCACCCTGCCCCGTTTGAGAACGGGAAGAGGTGGAAGGAGGACCTTTCTCTTTGTAAAGGTAAGCTTAAACACAGTATACTCTGATGTACTGAAAACCAAGGCAGGTGATGCTATGGAGATACTGCAATTATTCCATCCCAAGAGCTATTTCCCAAATCTATAACTGAGAGAAGGGTAGGGAGAAAAGATCATGAGGTTTCATGAGCTGCCTGTCGAGCACTCTTAGCTGCTACCTCCTGCTAACTGTCCTGGATGGTGGGATTCTACAGAAAGGGAAAATAGGGGATTTTTTGACTTTTGCCCTAGTATGGAAAACTACTAAAATAAATTAGCATTAGAATTTGTGGTAAATAGCTATTCAACAATGTTTCTTGTGTTGTTTAACTCAGGAGCTAGACATTATGGACTCCTGCTTCACTGCTTTGCCTGTCCTCCCATTCTTTGGTTCCCCTCTCCTCCCATGGTCGTTTCATATGGTGGATGAGGTTAAATATCAACAGCATTTAGTGTCATTGTTCCTGATGGAATTAGGGTACATTTCCTGGATCTTTAGTAAAGTAAAGCCTATGCTTTCAGGGAAGACAGCAGTCTTAACTGATGCTTTGTATTAGTGATATGGGCCATAGGAGTAAAACCAATTAAATTTATTCTGGTTTAGGAGGCCTCTGAGGTATAAGTGATAGGAAACAGAATATTCAGGGCAAATATAATGTACGTGGCTTTTGTCTTCCTCTAGCTGCTATCCAAAGTATTCCAGGCTAAACGTAGGCCTGGTCTGACTGCAGCTCTTCTGTTCTTGGGACTTCTTATATGCAGAAGCCTCTGGCAGGCAGGCGATGCAAGCAGTGATCCAGAAATAGTTAGCCCATCTAGGAGGTGGCACTTCATTTCCCAGCCTCCTCTTCCAAGCTTTTTTCACAGCTTACATCTATATATTGAAACTGTTGAGGCATTGACTAAAAAATGAAAATTTCCTACCTGATTATTTCTTCCCTGAAGCCAATGTTTCCCACAATCCTATTATCTGTGCTGTGCTTCTCAAACAAATGGTGGTATTTAATTTTTGTGTCTTCATTTGGTAGCTTGACATGCTTAACTTCCTGAAAGTATTGATGTTGCTAATAATTCAAAAAGGTTTCCCAGATTTTTGTTATTTCTTTGGTATGCAAAGGAGCAAGCTTTATTCTGGGATGCTAGAAGTATAAATGCTACTCGGAAAGAAGAAAAAAAAGTCGCTTTAAAATGGCTATCAAAGAGCAAAATTATCCCACACCTTTAGTAACACTGAATTCTGAGACAGTGTCCAACTTATGGCCAGCAGTATCAGCGGCTTTTGCTAGACCAGAAATCAGAGGTGCAGGGAGAAAGTGACTGGGGAGCAGCTCTGCTGGAAGGGACTGAGCGCAGGACAGCAGCATCCCCCACTGCCCTACCCGCAGCGCAGCTGGCAGATCGAGGGAAGGGATTAGTGCTTCATATCCCCAGAAGACAGACACTGCGGTCTCCCTGGGTTTTTCAGGACCCAACTGGATAAATCAGTTTGTTTTACTACAACATGGTGCAATTCTAAAATTACCTATCTTTAGAATTTAAAATCAAAACTGCATGCAGGCATTTACTAATGAATGAGAATAAAAAAAGTCGATATACATCTTAAACAGTCTTGCACTGTTTGTGCTACATCAGTCCTATCAATTTAAATAAGTTCAATAGGAGAAAATTATATGCAGAGGAAAGGTTTTCTAAATTTTCCAATAAAATGAATGGAAATGACAAGGGTCTTTGTTGCAGCTGCAGATTATGAGTAATCTCCACTTCAGAGAACTCTGCTTCAACTGACTGAAAATTACAGGCCTTAATTACTTCTACTTGTCTTAAAAGGGCTTAAAGTTCCTGAAGTTTTTCTGCCATCTTATTTATGCTTTTAAGATTGAGTGAAGTAGCATTTACCTGTGTTCAGAAGCTCTTATGTCTCTGTTTATCTCTGTCCCAGCAGGCAGCTGGTCATCTGTTCTTCCAGAATAAGTAGTTACTATAATTTGACAGCAACTATGGAGAGATCCTGTAATTCCATATACAGGATTTTCTAGAAAGAGCAGTTCTTGTAGGTATTAACTAAAAATAACATCCTGAAAGCTGCCTAAAATTTGAAAGATTAGGTAGAACTAGGAATGCGAAATGCAAAAAACAAGAAGTTCTACCCCATCCTGTACATGGGATTTGAAAAATGAGTACTGGTAAGTGAGTGGCCAAAACAGTGCTGTGTGTGTCCATGGTGATGCTCAAGAAGTTTATGATCATGTTATATAATTGACCTTCAACTTTACTGTGTTGCTAATTTTTAGTAATATGTACCTGCAAAATACATTTTCTACCAAGAACTTGCTGTGCCATTTACAGATTAATTTAGCCTTGATCCTATGAAATGTATGGGTACAGGAACAGATAATAAGATGCCATTTGCTATCAGGTGCATGTTCTGAGATCATTATAAATTAGAATCATAGAATGTTTTGGGTTGGAAGGGACCCCTAGAGGTCATCTAGTCCAACCCCCCTGCAGTGAGTAGGGATACTGCTAACTAGATCAGGTTGCTCAGAGCCCCATCCAACCTGGCCTTGAATGTTCCCAGGGATGGGGCCTCCACCACCTCTCTGGGCAACCCGTTCCAGTGTTTCACCACCCTCGTTGTAAAGAATTTCTTCTTTATATCCAGTCTAAACCTACCCTGCTTCAGTTTAAAACCATTACCCCTTGTCCTGTCACAGCTGGCCCTACTAAAAAGATTATCCCCATCTTTCCTATAGGCCCCTTTTAGGTACTGAAAGGCTGCAATCAGGTCTCCCCGCAGCCTTCTCTTCTCCAGGCTGAACAAGCCCAACTCCCTCAGCCTGTCCTCCTAAGAGAGGTGCTCCAGCCCTTGGATCATTTTTGTAGCCCTCCTCTTGGCCCGCTCCAACAGTTCCATGTCCTTCTTGTGCTGAGGGCTCCAGAGCTGGACGCAGTACTCCAGGTGAGGTCTCACCAGAGCAGAGTAGAGGGGCAGAATCACCTCCCTCGACCTGCTGGCCACGCTTCTCCTGATGCAGCCCAGGGTACGGTTGGCCTTCTGGGCCGCCAGCGCACATTGCCAGCTCATGTCCAGCTTTTCATCCACCAGCACGCCCAAGTGCCTCTCGGCAGGGCTGCTCTCGATCCTTTCTTCTCCCAGCCTGTACTGATACTGGGGGTTACCCCGACCCAGGTGCAGGACCTTGCACTTGGCGTTGTTGAACCTCATGAGGTTCACACAGGCCCATCTCTCCAGCTTGTCCAGGTCTCTTTGGATGACAAATTCTAGCTGTCAATGACATTTGATATTGTTTGACAGCTGTGGGATGCCCAATTTTGAGTTGGTACAGGTCCTGCATGTCCATAACAGTGGAAACAGAAAAAGGTGTAGCAAGACCAATGAGCTGAGATCAAGTAGGATTTCACTTTGTGCATCAATTATTTGTTTAGAGATATTTATAGATTCACCCAGCAATCTTTAATGCAGTTTCATAGAAAAACATTTTTCTTAGGAATGACAGTGAAAACACAGTGATGGGAGTTAAAGCTAGAAAGACAACATGCTATAGGAGGAACATCTGTGCTTCGTGACCTCACAAAGGTGACGCTTGCAGATAGCCACTGTCCAAGTTCGTCTCTTCTCTAGCAGCATTGATCTCTTAGATATAATATATACCTCTTTCAAAAGAAAGAGTAAAAATAATATTCAGGAGAAGTTGCATTAGGTAGGCAGAGTAGACAGCTCTACAACAAATTCTTCAACTTGAACATGGAAGCAGTGTTAGTAATAAAATAGGGGGAGACTGTACAGTACCAACTTTATATAGCTATACATTACTTCCATCTTTTGTTATCCTTGTTATTGCTGCTACATTTGTTCTATGTTACAATTACTGTCCCCTTCTTGGTTTCCTATTTTTCTCCTTTCACAACTTATTTTTCAGTAATCTTACACAAACATATTCAACTGCTACCTTCATACTAATGATGTACAGGTTTTATCCTTCTGTGCTGGAGCAGACTATTTCTGACCAAATCCTAGTCTTGATGTAACACCACTGATGTTCAGATGTTTAATATTTGTGAGTTCAAAATAAGGTTTTTAATAATTCTTTTAAGAGCTTTACCTTTTTTCTTTTTTTTTTTAAAAATTATTTTTAAAATACAACCATCCTTCAATCTGACGTCAAAAATAGAATCTTGCATCCATACTGGATCTGAATGTTCTGATGCCTTCTGCTTAACAGGTCCTCTTCTATCCACATACATCTTTAAACAGATATATCGTATCCATTACGTAACTGGCATTTTTTGTTTAGGTTTTCATTTTTTTTTCTAGTAAAGACAACTTTGCTTTGCTTATTGCCATTCAAGGGACCGAGATGCAGACTGTTTGTAGTCTATTGCTTTCCTTGTGTCAACCATCTCTTCTCTCCATGTATCTCTTAGCTCCCTTTTCTCCATCACATTAAATATAAAGTTCTTGTCTTTCGATGCTCCAAAAAAGAACCTTTGTTCCCTCTCCTGTTCTTCCTCTCACACCTGTAGGTATTCTTAGGTTACCTCAGCCACATTAAAGTTAATATTTTAAAAGCTGCTTTGCCATACTGTTTACCCCAAAAATGATCACTATAAATGACAATTACTGTCTATGCTTACATGTTGTGATGGCTGATGTCTCATTGTGTCCTTCATGCTGTGTTGTCTTTCTGCAATGCCTGGCTTTGCCCTCTCTTGTGCTTTGATGGTAACCTTTTTATAGAGGGGAGCTTTTGTCCTTTCTATGTACAGCACCAAACAGAACACAGTTGCAAGCAGAGTATCTCAGAAATGTTACCCAATCTGGAAACAGGAGCAAAAAATTATCAGCTGCCAGGGATTTTTTTTTTAATCTTTTGTGAGAAAAGAAAAAAAAAAAAATCTACTAAACTTTATTTGGAATGTTATCTAAGGGAAATAATTTAATAGCAATAATTTTGGTTTTTTAAGGACTCTCAAATGGAATAAGGCAATTCTACTTAGCTGTCAATATAAATACTCTTACTGAAGATATCATAGCTCTTTCTGTTACTTCTTTTAGGAAGCCTGCCTATTTCATTCTTAATCACGAAAATGCATCTGTTCACACCTGAATCAATGTGAGGATCAGAATAATATAACATACTATGCGATAATGTCTTTTATACTTCATGTTATGTTCATATAGTTTTAAAAGGTATTAAGAAATCTAGACTACATTTGCTTTGTATTACACAATATCAGCAAAACAGCTTTCCAAAGGGCAAATCTGCACCTTTCATTCAGTTTTTACAGTAAAATTACTCTCAGTTGCAGCGTAGTCTTCTTACTTGGTCAAGGCCATTTATGAAATGTACTGGCAAATTCAAGTTAAGCACTTCTGTAGAACTTGCCTAATTTTTCATTCACTGGAGCTTTGTGTATGACTTTCCACTCCAGAGCAACAAGGATGAGATGTGTTCTGTTTGCTGCTAGGCAGTATGCAGCAGGGGCATGCACACTGTGCTGCTGCTTTTCTAAACAAGGCGTCGTTTGCGAGAGGCTGAACTGCAACACCTATACACATAGCTGAAGCTGTCAAATAGGTGACAGAGATTATTTCTGCTTTTTTTTTTTTGTAATAAGAAGTACTTAGTATCTTGCCTTTTTTGACTATGAAGAGTAGAAAAAATTCATGTGACAGTGTAAAACCAGACACCAGGAGACTTATCCCTTGCTCTATATGCAAAGATAGCACTTTGGTTTTCAAGTTCACAGTTTATGTATCTTTATTTACAAATCTTCCATAAACTTGCTAATATCAATAACTCTGTTCCTCTGTTTTTTCATAATTACACCCTTTGGGTTTTTTTGCAGAATTTATAATTGCTGAGGAAACAAACAGTTTGCTTTAAAGTGATCAACACTTTGACACTGTCTTCTGCAAAACCAACCAGCCATCCTCCCAAAAGCAAAAGCTTCATTTGCAGAGGTACCACATAATGCAAAAATGCCTGCCTGCCTGATAAAGGTCATTTGTAATGCTCTGGCACACACCAAAAGCATATGCACTAGATGTTGAGATAACCAGACATGATGTATCTTTCAGATAGCATGCCAGGTTTTTATTACTTAGGTTTTTGCTCAAGTAGTGAGAAATCTATGTGCTAAGGACTTCAGTATGTGCCTCTCTACTCTGGAGAATCCTGTAAGCGTACTTTCTTTCCCTGTAGTTGATAGACACACAAACACTTCAAATCAAAAAAAAGAAAAAAAGAGGTAAAGCTGAATGTGGAATTATTGACTCATTAAACTATGTAAGAGCATGAACTTTATAGCCACTTATGGAATTAAGCAAGATGATATTCAGAAAAAATAAACAACTTGCTGTTGCTCTGTTTTTATACTAAACAGTAGGATAGAATGAATAGTTGTCACTGCTGTATTAATACAAAAATGTCTGGTGTGTAGCCATAAAGATGAAAGTAAGCTATTAAATGTTTTTAGTACTGTAGATTTCTACAAGTTTTGTAGTAATTTCAGAAACATAAAATATTAATATATAATTTATTCACCCAGAACTAAAAGTAAAGGGAGTAATTCCACCCACTAGTGCATTATATAGGATGTGCCAGCCTGACAAAAGCCAGGTTGGCATATTCAAGTCACTCCCTAAGATTTTTGAGTTGAGGCATGATATATCCTAAATCACTTTCTGTCTGATGATCTCAAAGACTGAACCGTTCTACTACTAGGGCACAGATTAAGAATGTCTATATTTTGTGTTCCAAGACATTCAGGGCTCAAGTGATACAGCCATGTTTGCACAGTACTGCAGCTGACCTACTGAATGTCTACCAGACAGTACCTATCCTGCTATAATTACTGAAAGCAATTAAGAATCTATATTTATGTTTGCATTTTAGTAATAAATTTCACATCAGGTATTATATTTATTAGTTTATTGTAACTTATGTACATGTGACACACAAGTCTGGCATTTATTTCTGAAGATTTTTATGGTATAAGGAAAAGTCCACGTAATTTTTGGCCTATTCCCTACACAGTTTTTACAGGCTCACAGTAAGCAAAACATCTTGCCTGTTTCCTCAGAAACCAATAATTGTTAATAGCATGAAGAAAACGTATTTGCAGTGATCATACAAGAAGAAAGGGTGGGTATTCAACTTGTATTGCCATGACATGTCCATGGGAGCTATAGCACATTAGTTTCAAGAAATACAGTGACCAAAAGATATTCAGTTCATCTAAAAGCATGTTAACAATTGGCTTGATTTTAGCATAGAATCACCTACAGAAGTAAAAATGCCGTGTAAATTACTCTGACAGCATGTAGCTCCTCAGTCTGTGAGGAAAAACACCCTAGGTCCAATGGGTAACTGATGAAACTAAATTAATTCAGATTAAAATTATGATTTAAATTCTTGAGACAAATACACATAGAATCTTCATCACTTGCAGTCTTCAAATAAAGACTGGATACTGTAATTTATGCATGTTTCTAGTCTTGACATAAAATAAATGAGAGAGGCTCTTTATGTGGGAGGCCTGATAACAATTGCCCCAGAACTGTCTTAAAATATTACCATTTTGTTTTCTAAAGGTTTTAAGAATCAGTGGATACAACATGTAATAGGCTGTCACTAACTCTGACTGTGGACTGTGTGGAATGCCAGTACACATCCATGCCCTCTGTGAATGGCACTGACACCTTGAATCTGTCAAGTCACCTTTTCCCTAACTTTCAGCTGATGCCCCCTTTTTCAGTATAAGTGCTTGTCATACTAGCTTCATTGTTCTCCCACAGATAGTGCATTTATGACATTTATTCTTAATTTTTAAGGAATTTAGAGACTGACTGTTTTCTACAGCAAGCTTTATCATGCTGTAAGTCAGTAGTTCAGAGCTATAGGATGAGTTTTCTTCTTACCACTGGCTTCCTGTAGGATGTTAGGCAAGAATCCAACTTGTTGGTTAGGTGTCTAAATAGTTTAGGATCGGGGCTGGAGGCTTGATCTGTAAAATGGGGATGGTATGACTTCCCCCCAGTGGAGGGCAGTGAGGACATGGTGAGTTATGATCAGCACTGCGTTAAATGGGAGCCTGAAGATTCAACCTATAGAGTCAAGGTATTCTGTAGAGCCACATTTACTAAAATATATGTATTGTTTGAAATAAATGCTTAGGGAGAGAATGAAATTGAAAAGACAAGCTTGAACTGAGCCATAATCTACTACTTACAAATGACATGTAAGAGAACACAGATAGAAGAAAGGTGATGTTTATCTGTGAATTTTAAATTTAGTGAGGGTGATGTTACCAAGAAAAAAATAAATTGAAAAACTTTAAAACAAGTGAATATCTGAAAAAAAAGGCTTGAAAGAAAATGGCACAAAGAAAAAAACACACATAAATTCAGTTTTGTATTTATTGTGAAATTTTGTGTTGAAATTAAACCAATAAAAGCAGTTCTTTATTTAGGATATTTTTACTGCTGGCTGCTGCCTTAATCACAGGTGCTGGCCTTTTTGTGACCACAAACCAAACAAAAGCATCACCTTTTTTTGTTTGCTGCTCAGGAAGAATAATGAAGAGAAATATTAAGCCTTAAAATCTCTTACTAGATTACCTTATAACTTTCTCCTGCCCTTCCCTCCCCCTTTCAGGTAAAACACCTATTGATATTTTATTTATCCTTCTCCTCTGTAGAGCTTCTGATGTGTAAGCTTTTTCTGTCATCCAGAATATAGACATCATGTCCTCTGCCATATGCACCTTGAAATTCATAGAAATAAAGACATTTACTTACTGGATATAAAAATAGCTCTTCAGATATACTACTTCCTTTGAGTTCTCATGATCAAATAGTTGTTCTGATAGCTGTATGTTAAGCACATCATTGGAATTAATGAAACACCTATGTAGATTCCAAGACAAAGATTTAAGATAATTCTGACATAATATTTAAGATTCTATGCTTTGTACTTGCTCTGTTTCTTTGACTAAATATTGCTGTCTGTATGAATGATACTTTATTAATTCTTTTTTTAAATCTTTACTGAAATCGTAGTCACATCAGGTCATTGTTTGAAAGCCTAAGTCATTGTTTAAGAATACAGCAGAAGACTGTAAGTGGCAAAACCTATGCATGATTTTTTAATTATTTTATTATATCTATGTCATAGGATTTACATACCTTAAGTTACAGCTGTGTTAGTTTCAACATTAGTTTTGTGGTGTTACTTTCTGAGAGACTTTTCAAACAAGCTCCTTAGAAGCTGATTCAAACTTGGTATAAATATACAGCATTTTACTCAGTGTAGTTTTGTTTGCTTAAAGGTGTGGGTCTAGATCAGTCCTTCTGTAAGATGAATTTCTTATTTAATGAAGTACAGTAATACTTCCTGTAGTGTCACACAGCATGATGATAAAAAACATTGTAAAAGTATAGAAAGCACATCGTTGCTGCAGAAGTCTTTATTTTCAAATAAAGCAAAAGTGCAGTAGCTATTGAGACATTTTTTCTGGCAACTTTCAGAGAAAGATCTTTCTTAAATAGCTGACAGTCATTTTGTTTGTGAAACATCCATACAGTGTAGAGGTATGGATTATTTTTAGTCTGTTGTTCTAAAAATATATTACAAAAATACATTGGGTGATAAAAGTTCCTGCGAGCCAAACAAATGGGTGAAGATGTGGGAAATACTGCTCCTCCTGAACTGTCTGTCTGCCACTGATAAAACCGGCATCGTGGCTTTTCACAGCACAATGTTTTCGTGCTCCCCAATGTAAGAGTTTAACTTCTGCTCTATGGATTTTGTCTTAGAACATGATTTACGATTCCCAAGATTTTATGATTCCCACAATGAATGATGTTTCTGTATCTGGGCTGGCAGCTCTCTCTTGATACTAATTGCATCAACACCTCTCTATTTGTACTGCAGATCTCCTGAACACCAGACTTTAAATGACAACATATACTTTCACTGTCAACAGTGATAAACAAATCAGCATGATTATCACCAGTTTCCTATATCAAAGAAGAAAACAAGCAACTTCAAACAGCTTAATACAGTGGAGAAAAATAAAATAAATATGAATGCAAGAGACGGGGAGCAAAGCAGATAAAATTTTACACGTTGACATGGAGCAGGGTGATTGCCAGTCTGCATCAAGATAAAAGAAAAATAGCAATTATCCAGGTGCATATGAAAATAAAGCAACAATTCCCTCTCACCCACCGATAGCAGTGAACTATATATTTTTTTTAAAACTTTATCTCTGTTCAGAGCTTTAAACTAACCTTCTCCTGTAGCCAAAAACTGCCCTCACAAACCTATGAAAGTCAGCCAAAATGGGTTCCAATGTGAAGCACCTGAGTATGCAACTTCTGAGGTGAGTATTCTTACTGAATTATGTGGGCTGCTTCCATGTTTAAAAGTGTACTACTATATTTTGATAAACTGAGACATGGATCATGTAAATAGTGTATTGGGTTTCTGTGGAAAGGTCTTGGTAGTGGGGGGGCTACAGGGGTGGCTTCTGTGAGAAGCTGCTAGAAGTTTTCCCTGTGTCCGCTGCTGACCAAGGCCAAGCCAATCAGCAACAGTGGAAGCGCCTCTGTGATAACATATTTAAGAAGGAAAAAAAACCTGTCTGCGGCTCAGTAGCCGGAGAGAGAAGAGAAGTGAGAGGATGCGAGAGAAAACAGCCCTGCAGACACCAAGGTCAGTGAAGAAGGAGGGGGAGGAGGTGCTCCAGGGCCAGAGCAGAGATTCCCCTGCAGCCCGTGGTGAAGACCATGGTGGGGCAGGCTGTGCCCCTGCAGCCCATGGAGGTCCATGGTGGAGCAGATCTCCACCTGTAGCTCGTGGAGGACTCCACACCGGAGCAGGTGGATGCCCAAAGGGAGGAGGCTGTGGTCCTGTGGGAAGCCTGCACCAGATCAGGTTCCTGGCAAGCCATTGCGGACCCGTGGGGGGAGGAGCCCACGCCGAAGCAGGTTTGCCGGCAGAACTCGTGGCCCCGCAGGGGACCCAATGCTGGAGCATTCTGCTCCTGAGGGACTGCACCCCGTGGAAATTATTGGTCCATCCTGGAGCAGTTTGTGAAGAACTGTAGCCCATGGGAAGGACTCATGTTGGAGAAGTTCCTGGAGGACTGTCTCCCGTGAGAGGGACCCCATGCGTGAGCAGGGGAAGAGTCCTCTCCCTAGGAAGAAGCAGCGGCAGAGACAACGTGTGATGAACTGACCTCAACCCCCATTCCTGTCCCCCTGCGCCGCTGGGGGGAGTAGGTAGAGGAGCTGGGAGTGAAGTTGTGCCCAGAAGGAAGGGAGGGGTGGGGGGAAGGTTTTTAAGATCTAGCAGTTTTTCTCCTCTCCTTCTCTGATTTTGATTGATTGATAATAAATTAATTATTTCTTTCAAGTGGAGTCTGTTTTGCCCATGATGGTAACTGAAAAAATGATCTCTCCCCGTCTTTATCTTGACCCACGAGCCCTTTTGATTTATTTTTTCTCTCCTCTGTCTGGTTAGAGGGGAGTGATAGAGCAGCTTTGGTGGGCCCCTGGTGTCCAGCCAGGGTTAAACCATGACAAATAGTCATAGAATTTGCTGGAATAGAAACAATGTGCTTGGGGAAAAAAATACATGTAAAAAATGTTTTGAATAAATGCATTTTAAGCCTTATGAAACACAATGTTAAACAGTTTCAGTGATTGTGGCAATGATTTTCAAAAGGATTTAGCTTTAATTTTGGTAGCTGTTGGATATGGGAACACAATGGGCAATTTTGGAAATCTGACTCCAGTTGCATGAGCTGGACCCTTCTGAAATTTCTCAAATGAAATTAAAACTACAGACCTTTTTGGTAGATTGGAAGCTAAACTCCTGAGAGGCTTTAAAGGAGGCACAAGCTGAGGGAGAGATGAGGAAAATGTCAGTTCTGCACTCCACAAACCAGTATCATAAAGACGTGATTGCAGCCTGACCCAAAACGTGAAACAGAAAAGAATCACAGTCCAGATGCTTTTCAGAAAAGGCTCAACATGGTAACTGTCTCATCTAAATTAGCTCCTATGCTAGAAAAAAAAAAAAAAAGTAACTAATAGTAAGTGGTTTTAAAAGAATTCATCAATATTTAGAAAGAAGATCATTGTTGTTATGGGGGGCATTTAAAGCATATAACTTCCTCTAACCAGTCTGTGCAGGCATCCTGTTTGTTACTGAGGCTGGTCAGCTGGTTAACACGATTAGCACCAGCCAGGGCAAGAGCCTGAGCAAAAAGGAAAAATGGGTCAGGTTAGAGAGTAGAACATCTTTTCAGTTTGTCTGGTTCCAATGATTTGTTCTATAAGATGCTTAGAGAACTGGCCAAAGCTAGTTATTAACAGTCTTTGGCAACCTGTGTAGAAAGATGAAGTTCTAGGAGATTGGGAAAAGACAAACATTTTTACTGAGAAGGACAGAGAGAATTACAGCCCAGCTGCTTTAACATCCAATGCCACAGCAACCTGGGATATATATACAAGTTATTTCAGAGCATTTGGAAGATAACAAAGAGACAAGTAGCAGCCTCTGTGGACTTATCAAGAATAAATCATGTCAAAGCAAATTCTTTTCTTGTAGAACAAGGCAACAGATCTTGTCAATGGAACAGAACAAACAAACAGTTGTTATAACCTGACATAGGCAAGACCTTTGGCATTGCTTTCCACCACATTCTTATGAACAAGCTTAGCAAATATGAGAATATTTTTCTTACGATTGCAAAATTGGTTGGGAAAAAAATATGCTTAAAGAACAGTAAGTAGTATTTCAGTTTCAAATTGTAAGAATATCTTCCAAATTCCTGGATTTCACGGAGATAGGGCTAGGCATAATGATCAGTAACAAGATGGTGACCAACTGATCTGGTAAGTACAGCAGTTTCTTTTACCTCAACACTGAAGGGCTCTGATGAACAAATACTGGTCAACAAAGTAACCTTAAGGAGAAGATAGCTATAAAATAAACAATTCAAATATATCTAACTCAGATTGGTTTTTATTTGTGTTAGCACAGTGCCTAAAGTTGTAGTAAACATCAAGACCTGCTGCTGCTTGGGCAGGAGGGGTGGAAGAAAGGACTCCCTGGGGAGCAGAGGAAGGGGGCACTGTGTGTGGGGGTGTGTGGTGTGGGAGCTGGCGGGGTGCCAGAGGAGCAGCACTGGTCTGCTTTGACCTGGGTGGGGGCATCTAGGGTCATGTTCAAAGGCAGCTAGAAACCCTGATGCATTTTCAGTTCGATGAGCATCACCAGCTATTTCTGCCTGTGATACAGGTTTCAGCTGTACATGAAGTGAAAAGGTTTATAAAAAGCATAGCACGCTGCTGCCATCAATCCTCCTGTAACCCTACGGCAGAGATGTGAAGTCATTAGACTCCAATACTTCACTTTTGCAGAACAGGTCAGAGAATGTGGATTATCTTCCTGCTGTCCGTTAACTGATTCACAGACCACGTGCCTTAGTTCTAATCAGAGGCAGTAAAAAAATCCCCCAACGACGAGCAAAATATAAATCCATTTTTAAAAATCGTCCGTAGATAACCTCCCTTGAGAAAAGGCACAGCTTTTTGCAATATGAAAAATGACGGCATTAATTTTCATGCTTTTCGTCTGCCTCTACTTCGGTCTCAATAGAACTTTAAAGTAATTAGCAGCAGATTACGCTTGTGCAGCAGTGAATAAGCAGCGCACGGTGCGTTCTCCCGAACAAGGAGTTTCCCTCCGGGCTCTGTCTCACCCGGGGCGCCGCTCGATGCCGGCGTGCGCCGAGGGGCCGAGCGCTGCTGCGCTGTCATTTACCGGGGCGCTGACAGACCGGGCCCTCTGTGAGCGCGCTGCTCCCCTTTTAAACCAGCGTACTCGGTGCCCAGCGCCGGCCCCGGTGCCCGCACAGCCCGGCCGCCGTTCCCACGCCCGGGGGAGATGAGGTGCGGCGCCCCGGCCCCTCCTCCCTCCCGCGCCGCCGCCTCCCGGGCCGCGGCCGGGGCCGGATCGCGCTGCGGGCGGGCTGGCGGCTGCCCCCTGCCGGGCCGCGGCAGCGCGGCGTCCGGCTCCTCCCCGCCTAGTCCCCGCCCGCACGTTGCCCGGGGAACGGGGGTAGGGAGCAGCCGGGCGGCCGCGCTTCCCCTGCTCCCTCCCCCCGGGCCGGGGCGCGCCTCCGCCGCCCCCCCCTGCCGCAACAACGGCACCTGCCGCCGGGGGGCCCCGCCGCGCCCCGCCGCCTCCAGCCCCCCCCGGCCGCCTACATCTGCGCCTGCCCCGCGGGGGTCACCGGCGCCTCCTGCCAGGTAAGGGGCGCGCCGACAGGCCCTCCGCCTCGGCACCTCCCGGGGCGCCCCCGCCTCAGCGCCCCCCTCCCGCCCCGTGTCCGTCCCGCCCTGTGTCCCCGCTCGCTCTGCGGCTGGCTCCCTCCCGTCCTCGGTCTGCCGCACCCCACCCCGTCTGCGGGCGCCTCTTCCCGCCCTACCTCGCTCCCCACCGAGCCGCTCCGGTGCCTGTTCGCCGGCCCGTCCGCCCCGGGAGGCGCGCGGCGGTTGGTGCCCGTTCCCCCCCGCGTGCGGCCGCTCCCTCCCGCCGGCTCCTCGCGCAGCGGCTGTTGCTGCCGTTAACGGCCGCCGCGGGCGGCCTCGGCTCCCCCCGGCTTTCCGCGCGGCTGGCAGGGCTGCGTGCCGGTGGCCGCGTGAAGCGGGTGCCGGCGCTGCGGGCGGCGGGGTTAGAGCCGTGCCTTGGGCTGGCTCCCGACCCGAGGAGAGAGCCGTGACCCCCGGGTGCGAACCGGACCGACGGCGTGTAAGGGGCTCGGTGAGAGCTGAATGAGATGGGGCTGAGCTCAGCCAGTGCTTTCCAGGTTAATCTCAGCCACCCCCGCCCTCCCGTTCTCGCAAGTTATTTAGTATTGACTTATTGTAAGGTGAAAAGACTGGTCTTCGGAAGTGGATGCTGTGTTGCACTGAATACTAATCATGAAACCGTGTCTCCGGCGGTCATCTTGGTAGGTTAGGTGTGCTTGCTCCCGCCTTTCGGGTGCTGCTTGGATTGATGTTGAATTCTGAAAGGTCAGAATGCTCTGAGAGTAGGGATAACGATCTAAAATATGGAGAGGCAGTAAGCAGTATCCTTCTAATGTGCATGGTCGTTTTGGCATTTAGTGTAATAATACGATCTAATTTAATTATTTTCAGGTGAAGACTAATTTTTTTTGCCTCTAGTGTTAAGAATGAAAATTTTTGCTACCATGCTCAGAAATTCACAAAAACTTTACCTTCCATATCCTATTCCCATAGATAAGGAAAAGCAGGTGCGAGGACAAAGAGGCTTGTTTGCTACGTATGTATATAGTGCTACGGGTTACCTTCTGTGGCAGCAGCGTACAAAAGGCAAAAAGGATTGGCTACCATTTCTTTGGATAATGCTCTCTGCTTTAAGTGGATTTGGCATAGAAGCAAATGAATTCAAGTAAATTCTGCTTTTTAGTGTGGTGTTTTGTTTGTTTTTTTTTTTAAATTGTTCCCTGGTCATGTAGTACCCAAACTATACTGTGGAATAGATAAAAGGGATAATATATTTACTGAAGACTTAATGCGTAGGAGAGTATAGAAGTGATTGTAAAGTAGGAGTGCTATGCACAGAGTTCTGTGCTTGCCTTGAAACGTCTCAGTTGATTCAGTGTAACAGCAAAAGTGAAAATATTTACACTAATGAGATTCTGTAAAATCAAAGAGATGAAAGAGGATTAAATAGCTTTCTCTGTGGCTAATTTTAGCTGTTGTCCTCTTAAGAGTTTACTATGCTTCTATCACGAGAAAGAGAGCGCTGTGTGCTTGCTTCTGCTTGTTGCTGTTAGACCTAAGTGTCTGAGATCCATGACTGAAAGATTAACGACCCTTTTAAAGACTTGGTAAAACATAACGCTTACTGGCATCATACCTCCTGTAAGTGTTGTGCCTGGGGAACTGGATTTAATTGTTTTTCTAATAAAAGAGACAGGCAATATTTTCATAGCACTTACACTTTTTATTAACTAATAAGAGGAGGCTTACAGTGTCATACGTTTTGTTTCTTTTTATAAAATACTGAGTAATGACCCTTGCAAGGGAAACTGATGAACAAATAAATGCCACTTCTAGTTTATCATGTCAGCAGTTGAAGTATGGATGCCAGTTAGCTATGAAAAGTTAATATGCTTTTGAAATGTAACTTTAATTAACTAGAGAGCAAGCAGATTATTTAAAAGGGTAATATAAACACAATATATCCATAGTTGAGGTTTTGCTCATTTTATTGAAATAGGAAATAAATATTGTACAAATGCATTAATTCTTGTGTTGCTCTGTTGTACAGATGCCTAATGGCTTAAACTTCTACAAAGAAAGGTAAAAACAGTCATGTTTTCCAAGTCAGTGATAATAAATAACTGTAAGAATTTTAAAATAGTAACTATAAGGATTTTTTTTTTTTTCTCACAGGATTATGAGAAAACTATGGACTAAATCAAGGGATCATTGGGCTATATCTAGACAGGCGGTTTTCAATGTACTACTGAGGTTATTATTGAACAGTTGGACTTGCAGAAGGAAATACGAAGAGGCAAAAAAATTTGTGTCTTTGAAATTTGTGATGGAGCTGGGGTTTTTTTTTGGAAACCCTGCTTCTCTAAAAATATAGATTTACTTTTATGTTACTTCTTGTAGTGAAGGCAACATTTCACCAATTCTGCTCAGATATGTTGAGATGTAGAACAAAGGAAAAATGTTCTAAGTGTGCCTACAAGTCAACTGGGCACAGTGAATTTGATAATGTAGATGGATTGCTAACATTGCTAAAGTTGGAGATTGCTGGCACATTTTGTTACTGAAGTTTTTACTGTAACTGGTTTTGATGCACTTGACATTGCTGGTGCTGGCATGGGAAATGTGGCAAAGAATAAAACTGACATCACGTACACATGAGATACTTCTAAAAAACCAGACCTTTCCTATCACCAAGTGAAGTATTTAACTTGGACTTAAGCCAATTCCATGATCTTATGTTATAATTGCTTTAGTAATTCATCATTTATTTAACAACAGAAATTACAGGTCCTCTTAGTGTATCTATCCTATGAATTATGCATGTGTATATATTTCATGTTACTTAGGGTTTGAATAAACTTCGCTTTGCAAACTTCATGTTTGTTTTGTTATGGCTTGTTTGGTTTCACATTGTGGGACATTGCTCTAATTTAACTCAATTTCTTTTTGTTGTTGCGAATTTTTTCCCCACTTTCCTTTACCATATTTCTAGTCTGTATGAAGATGAAATAGAATTAATGTGTTGAAGTATCTTAAACTTTAGTCTGAGCAAAGAAATTGCAGGTATTCCCAAGGAAATTGTACAAAAATTATAGTGAATTCAGCTGCCCTTCTGCAGGAATTTGAAATTGGACAATTCAAAGCTTTACACTGAGAGAACCTGATGAAATAAATTGAAATTAACTGAGTGACAGATATTAAAAGTTCCCTAAACTTTATATTCCTTGTTTTTTTTACTTATTTTTTATTTTGAAAAGCAAATTTTAACCTTTATTTCTAACGACTAGTCTGTTATTTATAATGACACGTGTGATCCAATACAATTGTTTTTCTTAATCAGGAAAGTTTTATGTAAACAATGATTTGTGTTAGTGCCTTATGAAATCATTTTGGAGATATCAAGTACTAAATATGAAATGAAAAAATTCATTATAGGCTTGGTCAATTGCTTAAAAATACAGAATTGGAACTTAGTTAATTGCATTAAATTGCATGGTTTATTTGGTTCCATTTTTCCATAGTGTTAATTTCATTAAAAGACTATAATGTGAAGAAACATTCACTTATTAATGTATTTTTAAATACTATCATACATGCTTCATTTGTTTTAGTTGCTTCTTGTTTGTGTTTTGTTTTTAATTTTTTTTACTTCTCTCTTTTGGTTGATAGTTTTCCCTCATTCTTTTACTTTGGTACTTTTAAATACACTTTTAGTTATTTTATAGATTGTGTCAGTAATGGAAACTAGAAAACAAGTAATGTCCAAGCATACTGAACAAGCATTCTGACTTTGCAGCAGTTCTCTTCAATATAGTCTGATCAGTGATGTCTGGATGTTCCCCTTCCTTCTGAGATTGATGTGGTAGCCACTGACGTAATAACGTTTTTGAGTTAGTATTGGAATTATTATTTTAGTAGCAAAGCAATCTCTTTCATCTTGAGGAGGATTTGTTGTGTTCACTCCAATGGCTATCTTTCTACACCTATAGTAGAAAATATTTTAAAAATGTAATTGTGGACAGCTTATTGAAATGGAATTTTAGAAGGTTGTAATCTGAGTTTAAAAAAGTCAAGGAAGGAGCTGATATTATAAAAACTAATACAGATGGACAGTAGTTTATCTTTTAAGTTTTGTTCTTAGAATGATTCCGCCCTCCCCGCCCCAAATTTCTGCCTGATTATGTTTTTCTTCATTCTTTCCTTTTTTGGTACTATTGAAAGCCAGGTGAATTTATTATTCTTTTATCATGGTATTTGAAGATTTGTAGACTGTAATGCAGTGATTCAGTTTTTCGTTCTGTGCCCCCTGCTTCTATTTTTTGTCCTGTGTTGGGGTTTTGTTTCTTTTTTCTTTGAATTTGTTTCTGTTCTCAGTGGATTTCTGATAACGTGCTCTTTAATGCTGAATGCAGAAATCCAGGGTTAGCAAACTGCTACTCAAAGAAGGATTATTGTTTCTTGACTCAGTGGTCTAATACCTCAGTGTAAGTGGTAGAAAATTTCATTGGCCAGGTTATTTCAGGTTGTGCTGGACAGTGCTGTATAAAAGGACGTCCTTTAATCTAGCTGCTAAATCACCTTCATGTGAGTATCCTGATTAATTCTTCACAAGATCCTGTTTTCTATTAAGGGCTGACATCACTTCTGAAAGGTCTCTAAATAATCCTTGAATTCACAATGAGTTCTTTAGCATATTTAAAATGCTTTTTTTTGGTCCATTCTGCACTCATTAATGAAGGGTATATACTTAGATTATGTGGTTATTGTGATGCAGGTTTTTTGTTACGTGACCATTCTGTTTCCTCTTTTATCTTTAATAAGAGTAAATTGTACAGTTAGCAGATGCCCTGGAGTTTTCTTGTTTTATTTGGATGTAGTTTAGCTTGAGTTCTGAGGTACCATGTCATTTCCTGCTGACTAACTCTGCTAACTCTTGCAGTGCTTCAAAGTTGCAGAATTTAAATATTTGCATTGATGCATATGCTGTGTGTGAGAAGAGGCTGTGAGAGTTCAGTTTGTTTTCCTTGGTGGAAGCTAAGGAGGAACTAAGTGCCATCTTCAACTGCTGAATGGGTGGTTGTAAAGAAGATGGAGCAAGACTTTTCTCAGACATGGTCAATGAAAGGATGAGAGGAAACACACGTGCTATACTAGGGGAAGTTCCAGTTACATCTAAGGAAAAAATTCTGTGCAATGATAGTGGTCAAACACTGGAACAGGCACTTACAACAGTTGTCGGATCTCCATCCTTGGAGATTTGGGGCTTGAGTGGCCAAGGCCCAAATCTCCATCCTTGGAGATTTGGGGCTTGAGTGGCCAAGGCCCCAAGCACCTTCGCCTAGCATTAGCCTTGCCCCTTGGACCAAAGAACTCCCTCAAGTTCCTTCCAGCCTAAACCATTCTACAGTTCTATTCTGTGATTCTGTATATACACATACCTGTGTATATTTTCTTTTTTCCTAGATTTTGCATTTGCCTATTACTCTTGTCCTGTTCTTGACTCCCCTTTGCTGGTTATTCTGCTAAATTATTTCCATATTGTTATATGTATATGTTTTTACATCAAGTCTAGACTGTACTTGGAAGCTGACAAACTTGAGTAGTGACAAGCAGGAGTTCGAAGATGGCAATGTTACTATTAGATATATGGAAAATCTTTAGTATTAATTTCAAGCCACTTTGTTTATAGCTCCTTCAGTCACAAATTAGTATACTCACATTTCATAGTCATTGCTGAGTTTTTTTCTTCAAGTAACAATTGTATGTCTCACAGGACTGATGGATATTATTTGTTTTCTGTGAGTTTTTGTGATCTATAAGTTAAGTGTTGTTCAGGTGCCCCATGAACTTCGATATCCCTGGTTGCAACTGATGAAGTTCCACAGTATGGTGATGTGAGGTATCAAATATGGGAATGTTAGCACAGAATAAATGGATGTGAAAAATAGTTTCTCCACCCAATTTATTTCAGCTATTGTAATATCTGTTTTCTCTAAGTGTAGTAGAAATATATTTCCAGACAGAAATTTAAGCTTTTCAAATTAGCACCTTGTCTTGAAGCATATAATGTGAAAATTTGTGAGCAACATAACTCTAATTCAGCAATTTCCAAAGCAGTCAATAAAGATTGTGCTGTGATTTTTTTTTTTTTTTTATTGCCATGGGATCTAAACAAATTACTCTAAATTTCTGTAGAATAAAACTGGAATAATGTAATAACCCAAACTCTCAATTATATAAGTGGTTATTATTTGGGTATCATCTGCACACTGACCTCTGTGAGTCTTTGTATTCTCTCTTTCAATGTCTTGAAATACTCCCTTTAAATCTGTTCAAAATAGTTCTTTTTAAATGCTATTCAGGTCATTACATAGCGCAAATTATTTAGCTCTGAAAAATTTCATCATATAAGTGAAAGTTTTAAGCATTGGTATTACTTATTTTTTGTGACTGAAGATTGCAGAGAGACAGATCAGGTGTGAAGTAACTGAGTAATAGTAGAAGATATGCTATACTAAGATGCTTCAGCTTTTTCATATGTCATATTTCATTGCAGTTTGCGTTCTTTGATCTGAGAGAATTACTTTGCAATGGTATCTGTTTAAAAACTAGCGTTGCTTCACTTTCCTTTGAAATACCTAATCTGATGTTGTCATTTGTATACATGTAGC
This sequence comes from Gorsachius magnificus, assembly GCA_034008185.1. Taxonomy (NCBI): domain Eukaryota; kingdom Metazoa; phylum Chordata; class Aves; order Pelecaniformes; family Ardeidae; genus Gorsachius; species Gorsachius magnificus. The sequence goes on along the minus strand of CM067087.1, from coordinate 31,305,759 downwards.
TCTGGAAATCTTTAGTGGAGCAGGTTCCCAAAGTACTAGGAGAATACCTTATCTTGAAGCAGAATATGGATGGGAAAACAAATAAACAAGAATAACGCTTACAATACTGGAATTATATTACTTGATTCAGTATTACAGAAGGTAGAAATGCTTCCCTGCTTTTGAGGGCTCTCACAGAATCTTCTATGTATGGCCCTTCTGAGATGTACTTGCCTGAAATCAGTAATTTCAGAGGTGGCATTTAGCAGGATTTCAGCCTGCTCATGGGATTACAACAGCAGAAATCTTAAAAGATGATGCAAGAAATTCTGTTTTAATAGGTAGACATGAGTCGTCTGAAAATAGTCTCCACTTAACCCTAACCATAGGTTGGTGTTTTTTTGTGATTTTGGTGGATTTGGTTTTGGTTTGGGGTTGTTTTTTTGGTGCTTTTTTTGGTACTTGCTCTCATAGCTCACTCTGTTCTTGTTAAATATCAAGTCCCTCATTTATTCCTAGTACCTCTTTTTGGATGTGATACATTTGTGTTCCAATGAATCCTATAGATTAATTGCATAGAAAACATAACTAACTTAGTTTTTATTTTCTGTCTTTCAATCTAATTGAATTTCCTTGTTGTATTTTTTCCCTTTTAAAAGTGAGTTATTCCACTCTCCATGTGCATGTAGTGAATATTGCTTTTCTTTTCTGCAATGTCCTGTCTAAACTGAATAGATTGAGCTAATACCAATAGTCCTGTCGTTTGCTGGTTAATCTAAATATAGTCTGTTTTGTACAATGGTAAATCCCATTTTTTATGTATGCTCAGAGGTTACCTGTTCTTTTGACAACTGCATTTTCAGGAAGCCTTCAATAATATCCATGGTTTTTTGTTTTGTTTTGGTTGGTTGGGTTTTTTTAACTTTTGGTTGATATAGGTGAACTGAGCTTGGTAACCTACCTAGAGGCGTCTCATTGTGGTGCGGTGATGCCAAAATGAAAGCATCCATATGTAAAGTGGCTCCATGACAACTGGAAGCACTGTGTTTGGCAAGAGTAGGGTTAATTTCATTACAATTTTCTTAGTGGCATTTAGGTCAAAATCTGAAGGTAAAAGTTTAATATTTGCATTTGACATTTTATTGCGAGTCTTTAATTAGTTCTCTGATTTTTAAGCAAAAACCCCAGTATGATTCAACTTTATTTCTGTATGGCTTTGTCAGTTTATATTTTACAGGAATAGTGTAAACACTATAATGAATGTCCTCTGGAGATAAACTTGTCGCTCATTAATATGAGCTACACAAAATGTAAATGATGATTGTATTATTGGGAAAAAGATTTTAAACTGCAATGCAATTGTTGCATCTTTCCAACAGTTTTGTAACAGTGGAAATGCAAATCAAGGTATACATTGAGTAAAGTAATATTTGCTTGATATGAAAACTCTTCAATTTGTTCTGTTGGTTAAGTGTAATCTCTTACAAAGAAGCAGTCTTTCATTCATTTGCATGTCACATGTAACCTGTTTGAGTTTAGCAATACATATCACTGCCCTATATTATTTTTTTGTTTGCAATTATACGGGCTGTAGTAAGTGTAACAATTATGCTGTATTATTTAGTACTACATTTTGGCATAAACCTGAAAAAATAGCTGTAAACTCTGTAAGAAAAGTCTGAAAGTGATACGTCATGACTAGAAATGTGAATATCAGGGCTTGGTGTTCTTGCTGCCTTGCTGAGTCACACTGGGGAAAACTCTTACCACTTTCTTACTCAGATTTTTCCTCTATAAATGCAGATAATTCTGGGTGTTCAGAAGGTTAATCTGTGAATGCGTATGAAGGCTTTAAGAATGTTGAGTGAGAAGCACTTTATAAGGAAGCAGCATATTGAAAAGCCAGATTCTGAATTACATGTCAGTGGCCTATCAGAATATACATAAATTGTAGGGGAAAAAAGCCTTCTTATTAAAAACAAAACTCCCCAAAACCAACCCCCCAGCCACTTAGATTACTTCTTTGACTGGCAAATATTCATGCTAGCAGTCTACAGATTTAGTTTCATAATGTTCTTTCCCACTGGAAGCATGGGCAATCGAGCAATGATCAGTATTTCAAAGACTTCTGTAGCAAAGGTGTTTGTGAACAAGGTGCTCTTGAATAAGTTAAGAACAGGATTCAATCTGATTGTGAAAGTAGGGTTGTTATACTGAGATAAGATCACTGAATGTTAATGATTTTGGGAACTTTGTTGTTCTTCATGTATTAGTTACATCAGCAACCATACTGTCAGTTTGAGAAGACTTTGTGTATCTTCAGGAGCAGTAGCTGTAAAAAGAGTAACAAGATATGATTCCTTCTGTTTACAACAAGCCTCTTTTTTAGTCTAGGTTGCCTTTATGTGGTCTTTTGTACTGGATCTAATAAAGCTGAAGCTTGTTGTTGACAAATGCACAAGAGAAGGAGTAATTTCAGCTAACTGTGCATATTCTAAATTGTGATTATTTGGGAGGAAGACCCATATGTTCTGGTAGTGGTATGTTGACTAATTCTCATTAAGCCTGAGTGCTCAAAATGCAAATAATTTAAAGATGGGCAGATAATATCACAAGAGAAAGAACAAAAGCTGTTTTAGAATGCTGTTCCCTTCTATGAATGAATAGTACTTAATCCCCTGAAATCGCCTTCAGGTAACTTTACTTACAAGATAGAGCAGAAATAGGTATGACCCAGAGGAAGGGCAGCAGAAGTGATTAGTAGATGTGGAAAGATTTTAATAACCTGGGAGAAACAACTTGTTCACTTTTATGCAGACACAAACAAGAAGAGTCTGAATAAAAGGTAATCTTGTGACGAGGACAATACTTTAAAAAAACCAACAGGAATGAGACAGTTAAATTCTTCTGGGCATTAGCTAGTCATCAACTAATGTGGCTAAGGAAAATATATGGACAATTTCTGTAACTTTCCAAACCTGGTATGTTACTGTGGTGTCCCTTTGAAGTATTCAGTAGTGGTGTTGGTCAGTAAGGACAGTAACTATCACTGTGAACTGTATGGCAATTCTTACGTTTCTTATTCAGCCCTAATGATATGGGCTTTGAGTTTGGCAAATCTTAAAAATTCACGCAAATTTTATTTGTATTTTTGTTTTAAAGGTTTTAACAGGTATACATGTACTTATATTTTAATCTAATTTTCAAGGCAAATATAACGGAACATTATTAAACAGAAGGAGGTAAAGTTGGCCATGTAGAAGTCTAACAATTTATGAGCAAAGTGCTTCTTGTGTTTAGAGTCTTAATTCTGCTGTCTGGTTGCAAGAGAACTTTTTTCTGGCATTTATTGTCACTATGGAACACCAAGGTTGTGTTCTTGTATGTAGGGATCTGAGAAACTTTCTCATTTGAGTATGCCTTTGAATTTTGGTGAGTTTTTTATTACATGAGGTTTACTGACATAGGTAGGGTCTATAAGGCCAGATACTTAATTCTTTTTAAGGCTACAGAGTACTGTGTGATGATGGCATATGTGACAACTGAAGAAAATGGTGTTGAGTCCCCTGGGAAATTAACATGTTTAACTGAAGGAAGGACAAATTGACTTAATTTACATAACTGTAACAGGACTCTAATGTTAAAATTCGGCTATTGCCTCTTAAAAGTAATGGAAAGGTACTGGGTTGATGTTACAGAAATTCTTGATAATCTTTCTGAGGGTGTGGGGGAATCTGGCTTGTACAGAGCATGCTAAAAATGTGGAGCATTTTCTTTAAAGGGGCGCTTGAGACTCCACTGTGACAGCTCTTAAAGGTCCATAAAAATAAATGTAAGTTTAGAACTAGTTATTTCAATGACTATTTGAGGTCCTGACATGTAGCAAAGAAATTCTCAGAGGTGAATGAATGTAGGAGCGAGGTTAGCTGTGTCACTTGCTTCCAAACCACCTTTTCCTCCAATTAAACAGCTTCCCTTGCAACACCAAATTTTAACTCTTTCTGTATATGAGTGAGAAAGGAAGGATTACCAGTTACAGTGATTCTGCCTTTTCACAAAGGCCTGCCTAAGAGCGTGACAGACTTATCAGTTAGAAGTATGCTCTCTGCTTGTCAAGTCCTGCTAGTGGTAGCATGTAGCAAACCAGGGGATGGGCCAAAACCTCACTATATTTGATTTAGGAGTATGGATGATTTCTTGTTAGCATTGCATATTAGTGAGTGAGTGATTTAACCATATTTTATGTTTATATGAGTTAATCAGTTGAAGGATAATCTGGAATGACAGCTGTGCTAGCAAACTTTATGGTGTAACTGACAGCAAACACAAGTGTATCATCTTAGTTGGTTTCTGCATGATGTATATGCTTTTCACTTTGTAATCAGTGCTGCAGCAGCTTCCAGCTTGGGATTTCTAGTTCTGAGGACAAAATTTTTCTTTTTCAAAATATACTTACATCCACCTATTCTGCATTCTCAGATTTTCTAAACTTCTTGCCTAGGATGTGAAGGTAGACCCCACTTGGAGGTGGGCCCTACTGAGCCCTGAGAGCTGCTGGCTGGTAGAGGCTCTTCCAAGCTCCTGGACACTAAGCAGGCCAGTTCTGTGAAGCTGAGAAGTCTTGAGAGCTTCAAGTTACCCTGGCAGTCCTGTGACTTTTAAATTCTCTTCTCCGACTTTGAGAGCAGGGCTGCAGCTCAGGGCTTTAAGGTGTTGTGTTCCCAGATCTTCAAGCAGAGCATTAGTGCTGCAGTAGGAGGGTAGCTTCACCAGAAAGCTTCCATCAGGAAGATAGCCATGATTTGGCCTCCTCAGGTCAGAGGTGCCAGCACAAAAGCCTTTATATCCAATGATCTGGCATTTTCTGATGCCACGTTAAGTCCAAAATTTCTACCAACTGTAAGAAGTGTGGTACGGTGGTGTCTAGTGGGAAAACTTCCCTCATATTTAATTGTGTATCGATTTAGATGTTAACATTGCCGTTATCTAATCTAATTTTGGAGATAATTGTAAAACTTTAGAGTATCAGTTGTTCATCTGCACAGTTTATTTTTCCTCTGTCTTTTTAAAATGACACAGATGAGGTTCTCAATGTTTTTCAAGAGAATTATAAAGGTCTTAGGTTGATTTTGGAAGACTTTAATATATGGATGCATAAAAGCAAGACTGCAAAGATCTGGGTGTAAATTTGCTACCTACATTGTTATGTTCATGCTGTTAATGCTATTAGAGTTAATGCTACACTAAATAAAGTTGGGTTGAGATGGTTTATGTATGTGTACTGTGTGGTGCAACTATGTAAGTATGTGCATATAGGTAGGTGTCTTAAAGATGCTATGCAAGCTCATCTCCCATTGTATCCTGTAGTAATTTGCTTATGTGCCTGTATGTTTATGGAAATAAACATCAATGAAACTAATTCTTAAGACCTAAAAATGCTGCAGGAAGTGGGATGAACAACTAATCTTTCTGAAAGAGCTGAGATGATATAGGTTTTGTGTATTTCCAACATTAGAATCTGTGGTTTACTTTGTTCAATAAACTAGTTAATTTTCCCCATACTCTCTCTATATCCAAAGCATCTTCCCTTTTGCACCAAATTCTTTTTTGTCCTATAAATCTCAAGCTACCTTAATAATCCAGCTGGTTTTCAGTTTATTTTAGGAGAATTTTCTTTTTTTCTTTCTAAAGACAAAGGTGTCAAACCCAGTGAAAACAAAAGTTGATACAGGGATGTTTGAGTGCAGAAACTGATTTGGTTGCAGTCTTTGGCTTGTGGAATGATTAGAATAATAAGTCATTGTCCCGTTAGACCTCGTGAAATAAGTGGGATGAAGAAGAGTATAGAATATGAAGCTGTGTGTTTGCATTTCTTTACTTAAGACATGAAATACAGTCAGTGCCAGGAAAAAAAGGACAGAAGTTAAACTTTATGGGTTGACTATTAAGCTTGTATAACAGACAAGCTGAAATACTTGCCATATATATTCAGTATAGAATGAGGAAATCAATACATTCAGGCTTAATCACAGAGCACTTGTGGCTGTGTTTGGAATTTGGCAGTTATAGAAGCTTTGATTTAATGTACAAAATACTATCTGAGCAAGGGAAGTGTGCATTGTTGTGTTGGCTAGTTTGGAAAGGAAGAACTGGGCTGGGGTCCTAGTCTCTCATCCATATCTACAGCAGTGCTGCTCCTGAACCACCAAGCTGCCCTTGCCTTTGACCTTCACAGTATTTGGAATAATTTTGAGAATAATAGCTAGATGAGTAGATAGATACAATGGGAGACCATTAGAAGGCAATCTATTTGAAATAATTTCTACATATGTTTTTCTGGGTTTGTTCTACCTTTATAAGAATAACATCTGTTCAATTCCCAGTTCATTCAATGCATAGGCATCTGTTCAATGCCTAAGATTTTTTTCACTGTAGCTGCAGAAATGTAATTTCTGTAGCTTCTTTTGATGTCTTTTAACTCTGAGTTGCCTAAATAAACTTCTAAAAATAATTTTTTTATTTTCTTTTTAGACAAAAAGGATTCAGATGCTGAAAAAGCCTCATGGTTCCTTTTCTTGCTTGAATTGCATTTCAGTGACATTGTGGGATTTTTCATTTCAGTACTGAGAGTTCTTTAGGTATAAGTAAAATTATACTTGGTTTGAATTTTCGTCTCAGCTAGGTGAATTCACATAATTTTATCTCAGAGAATTGGACCGTAGGCCTTTTTTTCAGTACCTGCCTGTGTTCCAGGTCCAAGTAAATGCATTAATGATGCTGCAGAGTGTTCCAGGTTTCTTTCTCACTCTCATGGGTATGAAAGAATTACAAATTTCTATATGCCTATTACATATTATGTGGCATTGTTCAAGTGGATTCAGCAACCCAAATTATTTTTAGTCGTTTGTATGGATTTCTAAATTTTACATCCTGTTAAGACAGCATTGTTCTATAATACAGAAGCAGACATAGATATCTGCCATAGGATTTCACAAGAATAGAACTAGTAAGAACTAATTTTTGGCATCAAGGTATGAATCAGACTATAAAGGAAGCAGATAGTTTAAAGAAATAATAGTTAATTTTCATTGCTGATGACTTTCCAAATAGCATGATGATATTTTATTTCCTTTTTTTTTTTACTAAATAGAGTGATCCAGTTAGTTTTCATTTACTCGTTTAGACAAATTACGGACTTTTTGTAGATGGAGAAGTTGCATACATTTTTCGTAAGGTCATAGTGCAGAGTAATCTGCTTCAATTTGGAGGTGGGAGTAGATTGCATTTATTCTCATTCCAGATCAAATGGGATGATTCTTCTAGAAAATAAGTTGTTTCTTTAAAATTCCTTTCTGTGAAATATGCTGGGGTTCAGTCTTTATTGTTCTTCACTGACAATAACTTTTGGTTTTATCAATCAGATTGAGTTTTTGAGGGACTAAAGCCTTTGATGAGTTTTTCCAGATGAGGTTGCAGCTTGGTAATTGTTCTAGTGTTTCTGATTTCTTTTGGAAAAATATTTCTTGAGCCAAGCAGATGGCACCTATCACCAAGTTACCTGAGAAGGATGGCTCAAACAGGAGGGTGAGAATTGTACCTGCAATTCTTATGAAGCACAGAGGCACCGTTGTGAACAAACTTGTTTTCAATATTTTACTGCTAAATTAAAAAAAGCTTTGTGGAAAATCAGATGACAAAAGTACCGCTCATCCCTTACTAGGGTTGCAATTCAGCTTCTTGCTCTGTTTTGACTAACTAGACCACATAACAACTTCCTTGTCTTTCTATACTTGAGATAACTCAGTGCACCTTGGTAGTATAAGTAAAATCTGAGATTCAATTGTTGTATTGTTTTTGGAATAGATTTTGACTAAGTGTTGAAACTGTGGAACAATAACTTCTTCCTAGTGATGTTTTAAACAATTATCTGCAATGATATATTTGAGCTTAACAATTGTACTAGACTTCCATCGTTAATCCGTATATATAAATATACTAAAAATGGTGAGCCAAATGTGGTTTAATTTTTTGACAGTGGGTAGCATTGCTTTTGAAGTTCTTAAAGAAGGTTATTTCTCAGTTATGCCAGATTGTCCAGGTAGTCTGAAATGACTTCATTTCAGCAGTGCAGCTCGGAGGCCTTGCTCTGAGACCTTGCCTCATTTGCTGTGCTGTATAGATGTGGTAAGCACAGTTTGTCCTAGTCTTTCATGCTTTCACTGTGCATTGCTATAGGGTGAGTTCTATGTCTGATTCTATGTGAAGGTAGAAGATTTGATGACTCGAGATGAAGGAAGGAAGAAAGAAGTAAGAGTGTGTTTTGCAGGCATATTTAAATTAATAATTAAAGACTGTTTCCATTGCTTTCAGCTGATTGTGGATTGGAACAATAGTCTGCAGTACTGATCAATATCTACAAGATCACATTATTGGTCAAGTCTTATAAAATAGTTCTGGCTACAAATAATTAATAAATGTAGGAACAAAATCCTGCCCCCACCCTGCTTTTTCTTCCTTGCCTCCTGCCTGACCTGTTAACATTGTCTTTTTGTTCTAAAGGCTTGGAAGCTTGGTATCGCAAGGCTTGGTTTATAATCTGCCCCTAGAAAGTTTATCAAAATTTTCTTCAACATCAAAAGTTTCTGTATCTCTATAATGGAAAAAAAATATGCTCACACTTCACTCTGCAAATCTTCTGATATTATGAGAAAAATGTGGACCTTCGGACCACAAAATGGGCTATGTAACTTTCATTTTAAATATAGTACAAACTTTCTTGTACAATCTAACAATATGGTGACCTTTTAGAGCTCATAGAGGTGCTCTTCAGAGCTGATAAGTACTGTAGTTTTTCCTTGGTTGATACTAATTTACTTTCATTATAGTCCATTTGACATTTATTCTAGAAGTTTTTTAGTATATGATCTAGCAATCTGGTGGATTTTGGTCCTGTGTTTAGTTGTGGCAAGGTCTTAATTTTGTCCCCCTTTTATTTTTACTTTTCTCACTTCACATTGTTGCAAGATGTTGTTCTAGTGAATTGTTTATCTAGTTTGTCCTAATTTCTGTGGAGTGGTTCTGTGTCCCTGGAAGTGTTCCCTTGTGTAGACAGTGCACTTCCGGAATGCTCAGCGATGGTTAAAACTCTTCTCATTATAATGAAACACTTTCCCTCTATAGTAATAAGCCCACCAAATGCACATTTTATTTTTTATTTCATTGTGGGTTTTTATTTGTGCACCTGTGACAATACAAGGGGTCTAATTTCTTCTACAGGTTAATTTGTTTAACCTCTGCCTTTGCTTGTATGTGCTTTGGGGGAAGTGAAGTGTGTACAGAAGGGCTGAAACTGGAGTGGGACATATTTGGCCAAAATCTTTCTTCTTCTATCTTTCTTTTACTAGTAGTTGCTTTCCATTGTCTTCATTATTGGGGGAATAGCATAATCCACATAGAAGAAAACTCCAGGGTACTGATGAGGATCGTGTGGAGTCACCTACATTTGTCTATGTAGAGCTGAGCTTTATTTAGAATGGCTAATGCTGATCAGGAGCTAACAAAGCTCCTGATTCCCTGCCAGTTCCATGCACAATTACTCTGGTCCCTGGAGTGTGGTGCTGAGGCACTGCGGCTGACTAGTAATGCAGCATCATGCCAGAATTAACCCTGCTGAGCCAGCTCCAATGTTTTCCCCATCTGTAGTCTGCTTATTTTCCACCCTGACAAATCTGCTAACAACTGAAAGTCAAATGTAGTCATCAAACTGTCCACATGAAATTCCTCTTATTTTGTATGAATGTGAACCAGTTCTAATTTTGTGCCCTAGGAGATTTCACAGAATGCTCTTTACTAAGCACAGTAACCTACAGATGCAGAAATTTTTTTCTGCTTATTGTTCCCTGGCTGCCAGGTCAGCTCACTGTAGAGTTTGATGTACATCCAGCTTTCTCCCAGCTGATTGCCTACAAATTACGAAAGTCAATATTTGAATGCCAGCAAAGCACCTTTTCTGGTCTTGGTTGACAGTCAAGGAGTTTTTCTTGGGAATTGGGTTTTGCAAAGTAAATGGAATTTTTGGAAATCCATAATTGTGTTCATAAAAGAATCCATAGTTGTGTCCGTTTCTCCTTGCCCCCCTGGATCCCATGCCATCACTGACTACTGTAACTTGGTCTGCTGCACAGAATGAGCCTCTCCAGGAGAATCTCCTTACAGATCATGTGTGCATCATCTGAAAAGAAGTCAATCTTAGTGTGCAACTACTCCGACAGCTTCACTGTTGGTAGATCAGAGACACTGTTTATGGAAAGGGTAGATCTTCAGTTCTCCATTACTCTGCAATTAAACTCGGTGCAGGTATCTGGATTGATGAAGTGGTTTGGAACACGAATTTTGAATGAGCTGTGAAAGCTGTCATGTAGATTCACAAAGTGTATCTTAGCGTTTGTTTATTAAGAAACTAGAAATCCCTCACGACTTTTAAACAAAATATGCAAAATTTAAGAATCAGAATATGTGTATGTAAGATGTAACTAATTAGACAATAAACTTTGTATAGGTATAATGGGTCTGCCTTGATAACTAAAGGTTTTGAACTTGGTGTAATAGCTGTAGTAGTAAAAAAAATTATTAATGGCTATCAGCCACTGAATATCATCTCATCTTTATGAAAACATATTAAAACTAGAAGTTAAAAGTACAATAGAGCACATTTTAAAAATCATGGTTTCATAATTGTAGAGTTTTGCAGCTGATGTCTTGATTTAGAATGTCTATACATCAGTCACTGTCATGGTAGTGTGTCTTGGATTACTTTGATAGGACGTCCTACTTCACCTTCTGTGTGTCAGTTCGGACCTTTGTCCAACTGGTAAGACCAGTACAAGTGGACATTAGTATCAGTTTTGAGGCTGGTGGCCTGACAGACTTTTAGGTGTTTTAGGTGCTGTTTAATATATTCATCAATGACTTAGACAGTGAGATCGAATGCACCCTCAGCAAGTTTGCGGATGACACCAAACTGAGCGGTGCGGTTGACAAACCAGAAGGACGGGATGTCATCCAGAGAGACCTGGACAGGCTGGAGAGGTGGGCCTGTGTGAACCTCATGAGGTTCAACAAGGCCAAGTGCAAGGTCCTGCACCTGGGTCGGGGTAACCCCCAGTATCAGTACAGGCTGGGGGAAAAAAGGATCGAGAGCAGCCCTGCCAAGAGGCACTTGGGCGTGCTGGTGGATGAAAAGCTGGACATGAGCTGGCAATGTGCGCTGGCGGCCCAGAAGGCCAGCTGTACCCTGGGCTGCATCAGGAGAAGCGTGGCCAGCAGGTTGAGGGAGGTGATTCTGCCCCTCTACTCTGCTCTGGTGAGACCTCACCTGGAGTACTGCGTCCAGCTCTGGAGCCCTCAGCACAAGAAGGACATGGAACTGTTGGAGCGGGTCCAGAGGAGGGCTACAAAAATGATCCGAGGGCTGGAGCACCTCTCCTGTGAGGACAGGCTGAGAGAGTTGGGCTTGTTCGGCCTGGAGAAGAGAAGGCTGCGGGGAGACCTGATTGCAGCCTTTCAGTATCTAAAGGGGGCCTATAGGAAAGATGGGGAAAATCTTTTTAGTAGGGCCAGCTGTGACAGGACAAGGGGTAATGGTTTTTAACTGAAGCAGGGTAGGTTTAGACTGGATATAAGGAGGAAATTCTTTACAACGAGGGTGGTGAAACACTGGAACGGGTTGCCCAGAGAGGTGGTGGAGGCCCCATCCCTGGGAACATTCAAGGCCAGGTTGGATGGGGCTCTGAGCAGCCTGATCTAGTTAGCAGTATCCCTACTCACTGCAGGGGGGTTGGACTAGATGACCTCTAGGGGTCCCTTCCAACCTGAAACATTCTATGATTCTATCTGGGAAAATTACCCTTGCATTTCAATAACCTTAAGTGTCTATGAGGTTGTGTTAACATATGTCCTACTCGTTAAAGGCCTTTGTCTCCTTAAAATTGATCTAAAAGATTCAGGATTCATTCTGAATATGGGTAGCTAACTATTTACAAGTACTTCTGTTTATCTGGCTTCTAAAATTTAAATTATAGTATTGAATAAAACTCTTATTGTGTTACAGTGAAAAGCACTGAATGAAAAGCATTGTTCAGTTTATCTTGAATCATAACTAAACTCTGTTTCTTAGAAATTCAGAATAGTCTTATTCCTGTAATAAACATACTATTTTATCAATTTTTTCCATTTTATGTGTATATGTAATTCTGAAAACCAAACTATCTCTTTTGCTGTTGGAAATAGATCCATATGGTGATTAAAAAGTGACAAAACCAATTGGATTTCTCCAAAGAAATCCTTCTGCATTGGACAAATAAATAATAGACACTGTATATTCTTGTCTTACACCAGTTTTCTTTGGGGAAATTATCGGTACTGTCTCAACTGAATGGTTGAATGCTTAGTTGATTTTTTTAGGAATGAAATAAACTTTCTCAGTTGTAATTCATCATTTGGGAGAACTACTTATAAACACTCTGGTTATATAGCCATTCATAAAGTAGCTGTTCTTTCAGTCTTAAAATATGCTTAGAAAAAGCATTAATTTCGTATTGATAGTCCAAAAGTATAAATGTGATGCCTTGTTTGTAGGTGTATTTTAAACCCTCTGATCAAAGGAATGTTGAAAACTAAGTTTTACATGCTTTTTTTACTTTGGAAGACAGACTGCATGTTTTCAAACTGCATGAGTCCAGCTGAGAATCATTGCTTTATTTCAGTAGATTTTCCTGGGTTCTGAAAGAATGGAAACTAATCAGCACCTCTGGGTCTTAATTGTTTGAATCATCCATGCATTAATCAACGCACATGCAAAGCAATTAAATGCTATCAGTGTGAAGTCAGTTTATACAGCTTTGCTGTAAGATCCGGAGAAGAACCTAAAATAGTGAAGTCTAATAATAGAGAGCCTATAATAGAAAGACTTAATAAAGTGGAACAATTCTTTATGAAGAGGGTTTCCCAAACTGCACACAGATCTTTTGGTATTGCATAAGATAGCTGCTAAATACTAATATTGAACAGGGTCCCATCACTTCTTGTAGACTCAAAATTTAGTTAGGCACTGGGCCTTGATGCTCCTCAGGTATGGCAGGAGCACCAGTCCCACCTCAGCTCTCTGAAGTAAAACTGTTACCAGCCTGGTCAGCAGCAGACCTTTAGCTGATTCAACAGCAAATTCATTTCCATGGTTGAGTCTGTCACCTATCAGCAGAGAGGATTCGTGACGAAAATCCCACTGGGAATGGTTGGAAAATGAACTCTTCCTATCATCAGAAGAGAATTACGGCATTAAGAGCACCAGCTGCCTGCCCGTCCTGGTCCCTGTGTCCTTCAGCCTGGGCAAGGCTGCTTGTTGCTAAGCGACGGTGGGTGAGGTCCTCTAACCTTGGCCTGCTGCTGCTGCTGCACAGCTACTGTCCCTGGGGGAACTGGGGGATCAGTGGGGATAAAAATACCTCGCCAATTGTAATAATTCTATGATTCTCAAAAGGTCTCAGTCTAGAAAATATTCTCATCATATTGATTTAGTGCCATCTGCACACTTTCTTTCCAGTCCCCTGAAATATCCTTACCACATTATTTGTATTTTACAGCTGTTTGGGATGCGCACAGTTAGTAAAGCAAATTTAATGTGACCTCTTATGCTAAAATAAAATGGAAAATGGTTAGAGTTGGAGTTAGACCTGAAGGTTTCCTAATTTGTCTGTGAGTGGAGGAAACAAGCGTTTTTTTGCCAGGTTTCTTTAATTGTAAAAACAGTAACAGTAGGTCATTCTGGTATTGCTGCATGCAGGGAAAGAAAAAAAAAATTATTTCCTTTTACAAATAGGTGAATGATTGAGATTTCAAATGTTTATCCATTTAATCTTCAATCTGTTGATTTTGGCAATGACAGAAGTTTTTGGCATATGCTTTGTTCTGCATAGAGAGTTCATTTCAATCTTCCATTCATCTGATGATCTCTTACAGCAAAAAAAAAAAGGAAGATGGAATGAAAAAAGGAGAGAGAGGGAAGTTGACTTACGTAAAGGGCTTATTTTACTTACTGTGGTATTACTGTAATGGATGACAGCAGTCAAATCAGACAAGGAGGAAATGTTAGTTTAAAAAGTTATATTGACAACTGAAACTCAAACCACTGATTAATTTCTCCAACAGTATTTTGCATGTGTGTCTGCATCTGTGTTCAAAGAGGGTAAAAACTTTACAACTTTGTATTCAGACCTACTTTTATGAAATGAAATAAACAATTTTGGCAAATGGACACTAGAGTCTGCTTTGGGCTAGAATGCTAGGTTAGCTGTCCAGCTTCATTGTCACATTATCTGAATTGTGTGCTGCCACTAAGTGTGAGATATTTTGCTGGATTGCACAGTTTCAGGTAATAGTGGTAGTTTCTGTGGAAGACCATCAACCATGCCCGATTATGGTGTACATTATCAAGAAAATAAGCTTTCTAGCTTGCACTTCTTTCATGAATGCTTAGTCTTGCCCAGATGCAAACATGTCAGCAAACTGGTTCATTGATGTTGTAATAAGCCAAGGATGTGTTTCCTAGACGCTTCTAAAAATATGAAATCCTTGAAGTTTTATCAAGGTTGTAAGTAAAAAAACAGGGTTGCTTTTGGCCTGGAAGTTGCAGTGCTTAATGACTTCTGTGCTTGAAATTCTGGGGTTTTTTGTATGGTCAAAAAAATAATAAATGAAATTGTCAGCAGCATATGCAGCGACGTGATTTCTATTCCGTTGCATTTCATGTGAGACGGGTTTATATGTAAGGAATTAAATCTAAATGGTTTACATCTATTGGGAACAGGACTATGTTTTTAAAAGCAAACAGGCTTTTTTTTCCTGAATTACAGGGAAGCCAATCTTTCTGATTTTTGAAACCTAGTGTTAAGTTTTTTCTAGTTCTGAAATGTGCTCATCTATCTTGATGTCTAATTAAGGATTTCAACCTTTGCTTAGTTGGCAAATTAAAGCTTACTTTTTAACCACTGCCAAAAGTGTATGTACTAGTGCAGTCTACATTATCTTTCTTAAATTGAAATGATTTATGTCTTGTATCTCTTACAACATTAATTCTGTGGCCTGTTCTTCTTTGCCCATCTGACAGATACGTACTTTTTAGTCTTTCTACCTTGTCACTAGAGGGCTGAGCTGTAATTTTTTTTGAACTCTACTCACTGAACATGGATGCGGCATTCTAAAGTGACGTAACACACAGTTCAGATGAGGAAGTTATTCTTAATAATAAATAATTTTACCAATTAAGAAATAATATAAATATAGGAAATTGTGGGGCAGGAAGGGAAGGAGTTGTGTTACTTTTACTTATAGCTTCACGATGTTACAGTCAAAGTGTTTTATTACTGTCTCTTGTGTCATTGTGGTGGCACAGTATAGTGTCACTTCTGGTACCTCCTACCTTGAATGATTTTTGAGATTTTGTTTGTTCCATATCAAATACAGCATTTGGTGGTAACTCCTTATTACCCTCAGTTTATATCTGGTTTTTCTTATCCACTTTAATATTTCTCAATCTTGCTCCATGTAATATAGCAAATAAAAAAATGCCAAGACACATTCCTTGCTTAGCATTGTAGAAATGATGATACTTCTAGTAATTCTAGATATATATTATTTTACTCATCTCTTTCTGGTCCCAGAAGTATTTGATTCTCCTTTTTGTAATACATGCCTCAATGTTATTGAGGTAGTAAAAGACATTCCCCCCCCCCCCGAGTTCTGGGTGATTATCACTGTCTTGATTGCTTCAGGCCCTTAGTAATTATGTGTTGTTCTTCCATTTCTCTCTTTGCTTTCCGCTTTCTAACAGGTAGGCATAGGATTAGATGTTAACATTCTTTAATAGACAAGTTTGACAAGCACGGAAGTTAATGAGATAGTAACAAATGTTTTTAATAAGTTTTTTACAAGGTTTTTACATGTGATTTGAGATCTTGCCAGTTACATTAGACCTGATTTTAATATGATATTTGTAATTAAAAACGGAAGTTTAATGAAGGTATGTTTGTAAGCTAGGGAACATTTTCTGCTGTGGTGTTTTGTTTTGGTTTCATTAAAAAGTAAATGGTCCTACACATAAGTTTCAATAGATAATGAATTCTCAATTATGGGTTGTAATTTGAATAGAAATGGGGAAGTCTGGCATTATGCATTATGGAGAAATTGAATCCAAATGTCTGTCAGTCATGGTTAGCCTGTACTCTGTTCAATAAAATGTAAGTAGTTACCCTTAGTTATTTGTAGTTAAAGAAAAGGAAAAAAAAAATTTCTCACTACTTTTTCATACAAATCTGCTTGAAAGCTCATTATTGAAACTTTGTGCTGACCAAAATACTGCCTTTTAGATGATTTTTGCTTCTTACATTCAGTACTAATGAGCATTGTTTCATATTGAAATCTGGATAATTTCAATGGCATACATTGTTTTTCATACTCTTAAAAAAAACATTTACTTTTCATAAAATAACAGCAGCTGTATAGACGAAGTTGTATGCTGTAGTGAAAAGAGAAAGAATTTAATTGTCAGGATGCAAATGAGAAAATTTTAATTCATATTTTGTTTCTTGATTTGACCATATGGGTCAACATTGACATTTATGGGAGAATTTGAGTTTTAAGTCTACTGGAGAATTCATAATAAATGATGTATAACATACTTTTCATATTTTTTTTTTGAATCTTTTGTGTTGGGCATTTTTATTTCTGCATAAATTGATGGGATGCTAATCTTAATACAGGATTTGAAAAGACAACCTTGTAAGTTGCTTGTAAGTTACTAGATCTGTGCTTGACAGAGGGTGAAAATGAGTACATATAGAAAGATATTTCTCAAACATTTTTGTTCTGTAATTCATATTCTCCCAATAAAAAACTAAACCCGCTTTCACCCACTGATTTTTATCTTGCTGTTATTGCTTTTTGCATATAGTTCTACAACTGCTAAAACAACTTCTAAAGACAAACAGTTCTGTTACTGTACTTTTATGCAAACTTTTTTGGGTAGGAGCATTAGTGTCCTGATCCCACCCAACTCAAACAAATAACACTGAAAATACTTTGAGTTTAATGAATAAACCCTATAAAACACCAAACAGCTTACAAATAATGCATGAGTATTGGGCTGGTGAAAATTTAATTTAGAAAATAAATCTATTCAGCATTGGGGTGATTAACAATGCTGAATGTTTATTTTGAACTTGAATATAGTAGCATCTTGTAACATAGTTTTTCAGAAAATCTGCTAAGTTCTACCAGAGGGTAAAAGTTAATGAGAAGTTTCTGAAGCTGGTAAGCTCATGACCAGGGGCTGTTAAATTCAGTGTTGTCCTGTTCTTGCTCACAGAGCATGCAGATTCTATTAGGAAAAGTGTGTCTTCAGTTACCTCTTCTATCACGCTATCAGGATTTGATTTCTCCTACATGTATGGGTTCATATATCCAGATCAATTAATTAACTGAATGGTCTCATAATGGAAACCCAAGCTCTCAAAACGATATTCACTTACCACATATTAGTTGAAATGTAGTAAAAGGAGGGGTTATTTTGTGAACTTTCAGACCTCAAAAAGGGGAAATCTAAGTTTTTATATAAAGAACTAAATGTGACAGCAAAACTTTTGGACAGGTGTTTTTTTTTTCCCCAGTGTACTTTAATATTCATCTCTATCTTTGTCTCTTCCTGTCAGCTGGCTTTTAATTCTGGATATCCATTTAAGAGTTAAACACTGTTAAATGTAAATAGAGAAATAATTTTAATTAGGTAAATTATTGGCTGTTTCAAAGTATGCTTTTAACTGCTTGGTTACTTCTGCATTTCATGTAGGCTGTGGGAATATTTGGTTTCAAAATAGGATTTATTTTTATTTTGCCTCCTAAGCCACTGACTTTTTTTTCCCCTGCAGATTTTTCATAGGTTACCTGAGGTAATTTTAGTTTAACCAAAAAGGCCACAATAGAATTCCAAATGCAAGCTTTGAGTGTGTATTTTTTTAACAGCTTCTCAATTTAGGATCGCATGTTTTGGATTCCAGCTATTTTTTTTTTAAGGAAAAAATTTTTCTTTCTTATGGTAGATCTTCTCGGTATAATAGCTGGAAAGCAAAATGTAATTTTTGCTAAGCTACCTTCAGATAGAACTTTTGAGTTACTAAACTGTTTCTCTCTGATGTAGACTCCCTTCCAGGTAACAATAATCAGCTAAGTATATCCTTCTTGGGCCAGATAGTTTGAGGCAGATGGTATAAAATATGCTCTAAAAGTCTCATGCTCATGTTGAGAACTGTTCAAGCTGATTTATCTTGTGAAGGGGTGGAGTTTGCATAGCCTGTCAAATTTGGGTCATTTAAGCTCACTGCAGCAACCTCTCAAATAAGATTCTGAACTTGCAGCCATGGTATCAACCAAGACCATAATTTGCTAGTAATCCTGCTTATAATAGTTCATATATGTTGTTGTAGTATTTAGAAAATAAGCCATGAATGAGGATCCTGCTGTACTTGTATAAACATAGAAGGAAAGAATGATTCCTGTGTGAAAGAGATTCCAGTTTGTCATGAAAGACGGACGGTGTGACATGGAGATCTAGCAGTGTTTGCTCCATGGCTGGTTTATCATGACAGTGCAGAAAAAAATATAGTTAAAAGCTTGGTTAATACGACATGAACATGAAATATTTTGGGCTGTCTTCCAAAGGTACTGGGAGAACGGCCCGTCTCCAGTCTAATAATCCTCTTGCCCTGTCTCCCCTCTCCCTGTCTTCTCAGAGCAATAAAAGCATAGGATTTTGAAGGCAAAAGTTCTTTTATATAATTACATAAAATTCTCATACCGTGAGAATGACACAACTTTACAGATACAATTTAAGTTGAAATAACTATTTGAAAACCTATTATAGAACAGTTCTTGCACAAAGAATGTATTAGTTTAACAAAACCTGTTTCAGTTAACCTGGCATGACTTCTGAGTATGGCCAGTAACCAGATTCCATGGGAATTGCATGCATTTTGCTAACAGTGTGTCAGTGATTGGATGCTATCTAAATGTTGTTTTCTAGTTACTGTGTTTTTACTTCTCAAGTTCTCAGAGTTGAAGTTGTTGTTCCTGGTCTTGCTAAACTCTAAGGCTTATGTTTGTTCCTTTCTGACTGTCTGTCATGTTCTCACAGAGATGTGTGCAGTAGCTCTTTGCAGGTGCTTTCTGTGTGTCTTTTTACCCTTCTACTGAAGTGAAATAAGACTTGGTTGCTATATTTATCCAACATCTTAATTCATGCGAGTGTGACTATTTCCTCAGTGTCTGCTCTTTGTTGTCTTATCTGACCTTACCTGACATACAACTATCTCTCTGTTACTGTCTGAAAGGATGTTGTAGCAAGGTGGGTGTCGGTCTCTTCTCCCAGGTGATGGGATGAGAGGAAATAGCCCCAAGTTGTGCCAGGGGAGGTTTAGATTGGATATTAGGAAAAAATCTTTCACTCAAAGGATTGTCAAGCACTGAAACAGGCTGCCCAGGGAAGTGGTGGAGTCCCCATCCCTGGAGGTATTAAAAGACGTGTAGGTGTGGTGCCTAGGGACATGGTTTAGTGGTGAACTTGGCAGTGCTAGGTTAATGGTTAGACTTGATGATCTTAAGGGTCTTTTCCAACCTAAATGATTCTATGATTCTATATTTTCCAGTTACATAGTACTTGATATGTTCCAGGTTTTGTTTGGACTCTAGAATTTATCGTAAAGAAGAATCAAAGGATGCAGTCTCCCAAGCTACCTGTTTACTCTGCACTCTTCTTACAAATAGTGGTCTGGTTTGTAGTTTATTACTAAAATGCAAGAGTGAATGTGGGATTGTGTGTTAAGAAAGCATGGGATGAGAGAGGCTTTCCACTGTCAGTTGGCACTATTTTCTACTTGTTTTGCTTGTTGGAGAATGGAAAAGATATGAAGTACACATCTCATGTTTGTATAAGCTGAAGATGTGATCCTTAAGCATAGGTTATAGATGAGGCTAAGAGTTCTACCTAAGTCAATGTTTGATAACAAAAATCCTGCTATTTTATTTTACTTACAGATAATCCCAGGTGTTTTAACATGGATGAGTTTTGTGATGGTTTCTGGATGGAAATGTGTGTAGCTGGAGATTTTATTGTCAGGTGTAGTCAATTCTTATTGATGCACGAATAGGAAGGCTGATGTATGTAGACACTTAAAATATAATCTAAGAAATTCTGACAAATTGATCACTGCTCTAGCTATTCAAAGCCCTGAAGATCCATTAGAATCGCCAGTAGTGGGAGTACATAGACTTTGACACTGCAAAAGTCACTTCTAAGAGATAATGAACAAACCTTTTAAAGCTGTGAAGTTGTGTTACTGCTCTCATTTTAATACAAAAGTACTAGGAAGTGTGTGTAGGGAACATTGTTTCATTTACCCTAGAGCTATCAGAGAAGTTCAATTTTTAGTGTCTTTTTCACAGAAGTATAAAGCTCAGCCTAGGACTGTAAATTTGAAGAGAAATTAACAATTAAAGCTAAGTATTCCTAAAGCCAAGGTAGGGCTAAAACAAAAAGCAGGAAATAGGAACAGGAATACATATGTTGATCCTTTTCTCTTTACCTCAGGTATGCTTAGAAATTACAAGTTTGGAGAGGTTTCATCAGAAGTTCCTAAGTTTCCTTCACTGAATTTTGCATGGAGGAAGAATATCTTTGGGGTGGCCTATTACAGAACTCTTCATGTTTGAAGTTCTGTTAGGTTGGAGAGAAAGTGTAGGCACCAAGGCTGGGTGGTTGTGGTGGTATAAGCACTTGAAGATCAGTGTGTTAGATGCATCCAAGAAAGTAGTTTATGCACAATGCAGGTCCCAAAGGTACTCCAGATTTCAAGAGAATAAGGGAAGGTGACAGAACTATTGTCCTCCCGCTTTTCTTTCAGTTGATAACATTAAAGCAATGCTCACTGTTTTTAGTCTTGCTGAAATTTTCTGTGCACTCAGACTGAAAATATTTTGTGTTGTGCTTGCTTTGCTTTGCTGATCAGTGCTGGGCCTCTAGATTATAACACCTTGTTAAAGGATTTGTGGAGTAGTAATCTAAGATCATTAGTTAGCTATTTTTTGGGTGATGCCTGTGTATGTCCTTTCTAGAGTTCTAGGAATTCCATGGATTTTTCCATGACTAGAGTTGCTAATTATTTTTTTTAATATGGCATATGAAGTATACCCTCCTGCATTCACAAACAATGTCAACAGAAGTTACTTCCCCCCCTTCCTTTGGAAATCACATGAAATTTGTGGGGAATGGTGCTCCTGAATGCCTGGACTTTAAGTGATTTTTTTCCACATTTGTATGGGTACAAGAGGTCAGGAGGATAAAAGTATAAGTTTGAGATTGTGGTGTGTGTCGTCCTGTCCCCCCCCAGGAATCCTCCTTATTTCTGTATAGTAGAACTTCACATTTTTACCAGCCCCTGTTTTCAAAGCCCTGGTGAGGACAGCCCATTTGTGTCTTATTTCAAAGGAACACTTTCTGCTTGGCTTGAAAACTACAGGCTCTTGCTACAGCTGTGGCTTCAGTTCATCAATTGCAGCCAGTTTTGGGTGCTGCAGAATTCTGATAATGAGAATTTGTCATGTTATATAGGTCACCACAAGGACCCAAGAACAGAAATCAGATAATGGGATGCTATTGGAAAAAAAATGTGAAAATCCAGTAACTATATCTCTTAACAGGGAGCTAGGTAGGTAAAACATTTTTATTCCAGATATTTGATAAACAAAGCCTCAATTATAATTTAAGACATAGTCTATGGCCTTCCACTTCTGGATGGAAGATACTTTGTGAGGTTCGTAGATTCAAGCACTTTTATCAGAGGGATAGGAGTCCTTTAAAATGCAGAGGTTCACTGTATGTGTCAGGTTTTTTCATCTAATCCAGGTGAAAACAAATGTTAATGAATATTTAACATTTCTGCAGGGATAATAATTATGCAGAAGACTGCATATTGGAAAGTTTCTCTCCTCCTCCCCCTAATTTTAAGCATCTTTTGGTTGACTTAGAAATGTAGTATTTAGCAGCCAAGGATATCCTACAGTATATGAAATCTCTCTGGAGAAACAAGGGGGTTTTGCATAGCAAGTGGATTAGTATCATCCATTTGTAGAGTTTTCTTTGATCTTTGAGAAATTCCAAAATCATGGTGATCCACTTAACAGAGAATCCAAATATAATTCAGCAGATCATTAGTAAAGTAAGTATTGGTGGTAGCACTAAAAGGCCAAGTCAGGCTTGGATTAAACAACTATGATTTAGCATTATACAAATACAAAAAGAGATTTAGAACATAGTTCAGAAACTTAGTCTTGTGTAAATTATAACCAGTTGATATGCCAACAATAGGAGGGGAATTCCGATAACTGCATGCCTGTGTGAATAAAACTTGTAATTAAATGTCTGTGTTCATTCATTGAAAACAAACCCATCTGAAGAAAGTACAAGATTTCAACAAGGAAACGATGGGGATGTGTGTCTATGAATATCAAGTTTTGGATATAGAAGTTGGATGCAGGGGCCCACTATCAAGTCCTTGCTTTGCTTTGTTTATACCTGTAATTTAAGAATGTATGGTAACCTACAAAGCTATGAATGACTGTGTCCTTTCTGTAGGAACATTTTTAGTGGATTAAAAATGAAACATCCTGCTGGAGAAACTGAGACTGAAGAACTCCATACCTCAATAGGAAAGGCACCTGCCTGGGTTTTGGTAAACTTAGTTTATGTGCCAGCTGTAATAGATACATAATTACCTGTCTGAAACAAAAGTGTTAGTAGGTGAAGCAGAGGTCTACTCCAGAATACCTGTTATGCTGAAAGCCAGGACATTAATATGTGGGGTACACAAATGGGACTCAAGTCTTCAGTTTCAGACCTTACCATTACAGTAGATAATGAGAAGATTTTCTTTTCTGAAATCTAGTTATTCTGGTTCATCCTTCAAAAACTTACTGTATCTTCACAGTAAGTGGAGAAAAATGTAAATCTACTTTTATTTAAAGAAGTAAACATAAGAAATCTTCTATACTTTTCTGTGTCTCGAAAGATCATAGAATCATTTAGGTTGGAAAAGACCCTTAAGATCATCAGGTCCAACCGTTAACCTAACACTGCCAAGTTCACCACTAAACCATGTCCCTAGGCACCACACCTACACGTCTTTTAATACCTCCAGGATGGGGACTCCACCACTTCCCTGGGCAGCCTGTTTCAGTGCTTGACAATCCTTTGAGTGAAAGATTTTTTCCTAATATCCAAGATTTAATATGAAGTAAAATTGTGCCTAGATGATGTTATACACAATCAAAATTCGTCAATATTTAGTTGTAGAGTTATAGCAAGTGTGTTGAAAGGTAGATATTTCTGCTAAGACATACTTAAGGAATTTAGCTTTGAGTGGTAGTGGAGGAGGAGAGTGGGGAGTTTTTGTCTTTGACTAAAATAGGACCAAAGTTGTGTAGTGAGCTGCAGTAGAAACTGTCTGAAATTAAGATTTCTGAATTCAAGAATGAGTTACAGAAGCCTTTGCTTGAGAGTCACACATTCCCTAATTACTAAGCCACACTATACTGTTGATATCAAAGGATTGTGAATGGAGTAAATTCCTATTTAGTTAAACAGGCACTGGAGTGAAATGTGACATTCTTCCATTTGATCAAGATGGGAAAGGAGGGTGAATGCAACAAGGGAAGAAAGATGCTGGAACAACGAATGGAGCAGATGCAGCAAAAGGCTAGCTGTAAGATAGAGGCATCTCATCTTGAAGATAAGTCTCAATTACTCTTGACCCTGGACCAGTAGAGAGAGCATATCTGACACTTATGTGATTCACCACTTCCTCCCCCCCACCCCTCCCTGCCCCACATAAAGATAAAGCCACATTTCTAAAACAGTTAAGCAGTTTTCTACTGTATGAGAGCCTTTTTAGGACGGACCTACACTCCAAATCACAGAAATGTGGTCCATTTCTAACAGTCTCAGGCTGAAGGGGTCATCTTTGAATCAATTTACTGTATTTAAAGAATGTGAAATGTATTTACTTGGATTTTTTTCCTCAGCCTTGGGGGAGTTGCTAGCATTGTTAGATCAGTTCTGTACTGCTAGCTGCTGTGGGGTGTAACTTGTCATATCATTGATATTTCTGAAACACTGCTGTTCGTTTCTGAGTGTGTCCTAATGGTCTGTCTGTGTCAGAAGTGTTTAGACTGCCATATTAAAAATAATAAAATTGAGAACAAGAGCTAGACAATCTAACAAAATCTGCTGTTTGTGTCATGCGTCTGTATGTATGAATTAATTAAATTAATTAAACAAAGTTTCTTAAAATTTTCATCCAAAATTTATTATTCTATTAAAAAAAATGTTGAGAAAAGGCTTTCATTGCTAAATTAAGAGAATTTCTCATCTAGTTATGCAGATGCTTGTATATTAATAATGTAGGTGTCATGCATTGCTTCAGTTGACGGGTGGCAATATTTCTTAAAGAATATGAACACTGCTGTCTTGTCACATCATTAGATATCTTATTCCTTGGTTTGTTAATGAATAGCTTATTCTGTCTCAGGGCTTGATTGTTTTTTATAGTTCTTAACTGGCAACTTTAGTTCAGTTTTCCCTCAATATAAAAGTATTTGATACTAGTTGGGATGGGGTTTGTAAATAAAGCTAATCCATTTTGCTTGTTGGATTGTTATAGCTGGAAAATCCAAACAAGCTAATAAGTGCATCTAATAGTAATCATTGAAAGGATTAATTATTTTATCACAACTTGGCAAGACCTCTTTATGATAAAAATTACAAGAAGAAAAGGTTGCAATCTTCTTTGTGAGAAGAACAGAGAGTTATAAGATTAGTGTAAAAAAAGTGTTCAGTGCACTGCTTTTGCTGATCTGGAGTAATATAGCTTGGCCATAGGAAGACTGATGAAGATACAGAATGTGTCTACTGTGATAGAGATAAAAAGATAATTCTATTTTTGGAAATACTTCTATAATAAGCAGAGTGGGCTAAATAGGTGGAACAGATTTAGCAATGTGGTGATTTTTATTTAAAAAAAAAAAAAAAGGGAAAGAAGAATGAATCCAACCCTGCTATGATAGTCAGCGTTTTGTTTTGCAAGATCATTGCAATTTGAAATCTAATAAGAATTGGTGATGAAGAGCAATAATAAATTGGCAGAATTTTCTATATTAAGTAAAAGAACAAGTACAGTTGCAGTTCGGTATATCCTAAATTGTGAATATAATTCTAATTTCAGCATTCTGGAACACATTTTGAATTCCAAGCTGATTGTATCATGGGACAAGAAAATATGGGTAGTTACCAACATATGGAAAGTTATTCTAAAGGAAAGAGAGTAATTATTTTAGGCATTTTACCAGATGGTTTGTCATCTAAAAACTGCTTTGCTTTTATTTTTCTGACTTTGCAATCAAAGTGTGGACAGAAGGAATGTATCCTAAAGAAATTTAGGATGGGATAGTGCCATGCTTCAATCTGCTTGTAATGCTGGCCTTCCAGTTTTCAGATATTTACCTGGCAGATGTCTGTACGCGTTTGTGGTGGTATACGGCTTTTTTTTTCATGTGGTAGATGCAACAGCAAGGAGTTGTAGGCAGATCTACAGCACTACTTGCTGTGATTCTACTGGCTTATGAGGGAGGTTTCTGTGGTTAGTTGTCTAGTTAAGATAGCCAAATATTTTTAGTTGCATTTCAGACATAAATAATATTGACTGGGTTCTCCATAGGACTAAAATAATTATTTTGCATGATGTGTTTCCGTGGAGTTAGGAAATATGTAAATATTTCAGTTATGTTTTTACAAATCGCAATGTGACGAGTCATAATTCAGTCAGTCTAAAGGTTGTTCCTTTCCTTTTTATGTTTTCAGGAGAAGGATTCCATGCTTTATCAAGGTTCAAATCTTGTCTGATATCATAAATTAAAATGAAATTGCTAATTATTTTGTCCTTACTTGGCATTTTTGAATGCAAGAAATTATTCCTGAATGTCTTCATAAAATATGCATTCTGTTCCAGTAAAGGCTAATGGAAAAGTAACAGAAGTGTGACAAATCAAGCTGGAAATATATTGGCAAAGTGATGGGACAAAGCTTGTGCAAGAGCCACCTGCTTTTTTTCTTACGTTTCAGTCTCTCACTTTTTCCCAATTCAGTACTAACCTACAAGCCCGGAAAGACAAATATCCCTTAAGATTTGTCTGGCTTGCAGGCCTCTCTGTACTCTCTGAATCTATTGAGGGCCAGCGTGACTAGCCAGAACTGAACTGATGTTTAACCTGACTGTACAGTCACTAAATTCCAGTAAAACTGTTTTGGGCACTAGTTCATTCCTGGTAAGCTGGTTTTTGAAATTAAAATAATTAAATAGAAGTGAAGCTGTTGGAGAAATGACAACTTTGAGTATAACAAAAGATTGTGGTTTATGTATACCTGTGTTTTAAATACATTTGTTCTGGCTAATTATTTATGCAGTTGTTGACACTTTGATTTGAAACAGTACATTTTACTGCATGCGTTGTGTTAGGTTTTCTAGTGATCTGTCCCTTTGTTCCATTTGATATGGCAAAAGCAGAGAGTGAAGCAGAATTCAATGTTGCTGAAAGCAGTAATGAGCAAAATTGTTTATCTGATTTAAATGGGAATTTAATGTTTCATTTACTCTTTTTTGTTGTTGTTGCTGTCACAGAGAGTCTGGGATTCGGCAGAGGAGACTGTAAGAATAAAAGTAACTTTTTATGTACTCTGTATCTCTCCATCCCTGATGCTTTAAACATCTTACAGTACCATTTCACAAATCCAGACCTATTTCTTTAAAGAACGAAGACCATGAAACTTTAGTATACATCTGGTTGTGGTAGTCTTTTTTATCTTTTGATTTTAAGACCATAAATGGTATTTTGTTTCTGTGGGGTTTTTTTCTTCTTTTTTTTAAACCTGTATTTGGTCCTGGAATTCCAGGAGATACTCATCGAGGATGCATGTGAAGAACAATTACCAAAAAGTGACTGGAGTTTCTCCTAACCAAATGCAGGAATGTTAGGATAATGAATTGTTTACTGCCAAGAGATGTTGATCCTTCCAGATGAGCTCATAATTAAGCAGCAGATCCTTTGAGCAGGGAGAGAAAATTGTATGGATCTGGTAAACTAGCAAAGCAGACTGTAAGGTTGTAAAGGAGGGGTCCTTTTTCTTCAGCCATTTTTTGAGAGAAGAGTGGATTTTACAAACCTAAATATAGTAAGAAAGCTTCAGGACTGACTTATAACCCAAGTATCCTAGTGTCACCTGCACAATGGAAGAGGGATTTTGTTCACATGCTGTTGTTTTTCCACCCACTGTACTACTTTTCTTTCATTTTCACCTAGTGGTGCATGTATGAAATATCAGTGTCTGAGTGTTAATTGACTTAATTGTCATTTCATTGTCAAAGATAAATGATGAGCTCAAGGAAGTCCACAGTGAAATCGCCTTTGAGGACATATGAGAGGGTTTCTCCTGAAACAAATGCATAGACATTTGGCTGATGATGTCTTTCAAATAAGAGATTAAGGACATGTTGCGGGGTGTGTGTGTGTGCGTGTGCATTTGAATCTGTGCTTAGGGATTTGGTCCCAGGCACACAATATTAAAACTGAACTCAGCAAATCAAGTGCTACTGAAACCCAGGCTTCATTATAAAGTTCAGCATATTTGTGAATATCCATCAGAACTATATGGAAGATATCAGAGTTGTTGACAGATTAATTCCTAATACTTATTAGGCAGGTAATAATATTTTCTAGGATATATATTTATTCTCTAATTCTGAGTCTTATTTTGATTTTGCAACTGACACCTCTTTACTCAAGGGTGCAAATATACATGAATGCTTATTGCTCATTAGTGGCTCAGTTCTAATGTACGCTAGAACATCAATTGGATAGAAAAAAGATAAAAATAGGAGGGTCTAAAAAATCTGTAGTCTTTAAGGATGTAATTGGAGTAAGTGTAACATGATGATACTGCAATTATATTTTAGCATTTATAGAGAACTTACAGAAAATTTGAAAAAGCAGTAGTAGTGGTATGTTGGGGATTTTCACAAGAAAGCTTTATGGAAGATGAGGAACAGCCTTATTTTCTAGAACAGGAGAGAGATGGGACTAGACCATTTCTGTTCCAAATCGTAGGTTGCAATAGTTCTAAAACTTTTTCTGCTGTGTGCCCTGCAATAGATGGATTTTTGTATTCCTCTTACTTATTTACCTTGTAGGTAAAAATATAATAGTAAGGTTATATGCTATAACTGTATAAATAATATTTTTGGCTTTAATGGTTTAGAATTTAACTTTTTTTCTTCTTTGTCTCTTTAAACTAACAGTAGTTAGTAGTATTTGTGCTACTTTGCTTTTTGTTTTAATGTAAGCAATTGATATCCTATGAGTATTTTGCAGCTGAATGCTTCAAGATCACATCTATAGGTGGAGATTTCAGGTTAAAGATACAGTACCAAGTCTAGCAAGTATTTAGTTCACTCATTTTTTAAATGTTTTCATATTCTTATGTGAAATACTTGTATTATTTTTCCTTGCAATACAAGTCTATTTGGGCTAAAAAATGTAGCACTAGCCATATCTCTCGTAACTCAGTGTCTTATTGCAATAGAGAAAAGAATTTTATTACTACACAATCAGACTGATTCTGTGACTAGGTGTTTTGATTAATTAATCATAAAATTGTCTAGGTTGGAAAAGACTTTTAAGATCATCACATCCAACCTTTAACCTAACCCTGCCATCCCACCACTAAACCGTGTCCCTAAGCACCTCATCTATCCTCCTTTTAAATACCTCCAGGGATGAGGACTCCACCACCTCCCTGGGCAGCCCATTCCAGAGCCTGACAACCCTTTCGGTGAAGAAGTTTTTCCTAATGTCTAGCCTAAACCTGCCCTGGCGCAGCTTCAAACCATTCCTCCTCATCTTACTGTCCGTTACCAGGGAGAAGAGGCCGACCCCCACCTCGCTACAGCCTCCTTTCAGGTAGTTGTAGAGGGCAATAAGGTCTCCCCTCAGCCTCCTCTTCTCCAGACTAAACAACCCCATTTCCCTCAGCTGCTCCTCGTAAGACTTGTGCTCCAGACCCCTCACCAGCTTTGTGGCTCTCCTCTGGACGTGTTCTAGCAAGGCAACATCTTTCTTGTAGTGAGGGGCCCAAAACTGAACACAGTTCTTTCTCCTGTCAAAATATGTTTTCATCATTCTTGGTCAAGTTCTTTTAGCTTCTTTTGTTCTTGCTCTAGACTGTCTCCCCCAGTATTTATTTCCTATCCTATTTTAGAGTTGTACATTAAATAAGAAATTGCTTGACAAAATAATTTTTATTTATATTTTAAAAAAAATTCTCAGAAGAATCTTTTAATTGTGTCTTAAATTTTAAAAGAATTTTTGTAAGGCAAAAGGCAAGTATATTAATGGGAAGAGGTTTGCCATGTTTATTGGTATTCAAAATTTTTTGACTTTTAGTGGCATCTTGAAGGAACACTGTAAATCTGCAAGGTTTCCTGGGCATAAGGAAGCAAACCAGAAGCAAGACAAATGAAGAGAAAATTATTTTCATCGCTTTTCTTTTTCTTGTCCATATTTTTGTTTGTTATCCCTTTAACTACTTAATTTTTGGAACCAACAGTGGGGAAACAGGGACTAAGGACAAAATTTATACAACAATGAGGTTATGTTGTGTTTTACCATTTTGCAAATACAGCATTAAGAAACTTGTCCTACTCCATTGCACTTTCTATCCTCAGAGGGAATGGCAGTTGTGCAGTGTCTTAAAATATCATGGAACCTGACACAATAAGATACGAAGGATATGGCACAGCAAGGATTTAATGAGCCCTTTTTTTTGTCCATCACCAGAAGCTTCCTGCAAGGCATGCCCATAGCAGTGGTTTAAAATTGTTACATTTATTTTCCTGTTTTTCCTGTTTTTTTTTTTAAAGTTTGTTTTAGTATAAACATATTTGCTGAAGTTCAAGGACAAAATACTGATGCAAGATGTGTATGTGTAGTTTTGAATAATTTTAAAAAATATTTGACGTTTGTCAAAAGATGCTGTCTCATCCTGCGATGTAAATACGTAAACGTACAAATTGAATTTTATGTCAAGTTGGATGGGCCCCCAGAGAGATACTATTGTGCAAAACGTACTACACCGTTTTGCTATTTGTAGATTCGGTGTTTGGCTGCCTCTTCAAATGTTTCCTGAATCAGTTGCAATAGGAAAAGTAGCATTTTTAATATGGTGGCTAATGCTTATATCAGAGCTAAGCATTATGAGTGACAGTATACAAGTGCCTCACTAATGCATGTGACTTGGAGGCACTATGCTGGGTGATAACCCCAGACATAACCTAGAATTCTTCTATAGTAGCAGGGGAACAGAACAGAGCTGGCAGATCTTTAAGGATGTGATCCACAGAGCGCAAGAGCTCTCGATCCCTAGGTGTAAGAAATCAGGCAAAGAAGGGAAGAGACCAGCATGGCTGAGACGAGAGATGCTGGTCAAACTAAGGAGGAAGAGGGAACTGCACAGGCAGTGGAAGCAGGGACAGGCATCCTGGGAAGAGTATAGGGACGCGGTCCGGTTGTGTAGGAATGGGGTCAGGAAGGCCAAGGCGCAGCTGGAGCTAAACTTGGCTAGGGATGCTAAGAATAATAAGAAGGGTTTCTACAGGTATATCAGCCGGAAAAGGATGGTTAAAGAAAGCGTACCCCCACTGATGAGCGAGACTGGCAAGCTGGTAACAGCAGATGAGGAGAAGGCTGAGGTACTCAACAACTTTCTTGCCTCAGTCTTCATTGGCAACCTCTCTCCTCACCCCACCCGAGTTGATGGGTGGCATGAGGGGGACCGGGAGGGCAAAACCCCTCCCACTGTAGGAGAAGATCAGGTTCGTGACCACCTGAGGAACCTGAACGCACATAAGTCCATGGGACCTGATGAGATGCATCCCAGAGTCCTGAGGGAATTGGCTGATGTAGTCGCCAAGCCACTCTCCATGATATTTGAAAAGTCATGGCAGTCAGGTGAAGTCCCTGGTGACTGGAAGAAGGGAAACATTGTGCCCCTTTTCAAAAAGGGTAGAAAGGAAGACCCTGGGAACTACCGACCTGTCAGCCTCACCTCTGTGCCTGGGAAGATCATGGAACAGATCCTCCTAGAAGCTATGCTAAGGCACATGGAGGCCGGGGAGATAATTCGAGATAGCCAGCATGGCTTCACCAAGGGCAAGTCCTGCCTGATGAACCTAGTGACTTTCTATGACGGTGTGACAGCATCAGTGGACAAGGGAAAACCAATGGACGTCATCTATCTGGACTTCTGCAAAGCCTTTGACACGGTCCCCCACAACATCCTTCTCTCTAAATTGGAGAGCTATGGATTTGACGGGTGGACTGTTTGGTGGATAAGCAACTGGCTGAATGGTCGCATCCAGAGGGTAATGGTCAATGCCTTAATGTCCGGACGGAGACCGGTGACGAGTGGTGTCCCTCAGGGGTCCGTACTGGGACCAGTGCTGTTTACTATATTCATCAATGACTTAGACAGCGAGATCAAATGCACCCTCAGCAAGTTTGCGGACGACACCAAACTGAGTGGTGCAGTTGACACACCAGAAGGACGGGATGTCATCCAGAGAGACCTGGACAGGCTGGAGAGGTGGGCCTGTGTGAACCTCATGAGGTTCAACAAGGCCAAGTGCAAGGTCCTGCACCTGGGTCGGGGTAACCCCCAGTATCAGTACAGGCTGGGGGAAAAAAGGATCGAGAGCAGCCCTGCCAAGAGGCACTTGGGCGTGCTGGTGGATGAAAAGCTGGACATGAGCTGGCAATGTGCGCTGGCGGCCCAGAAGGCCAGCCCTACTCTGGGCTGCATCAGGAGAAGCATGGCCAGCAGGTTGAGGGAGGTGATTCTGCCCCTCTGCTCTGCTCTGGTGAGACCTCACCTGGAGTACTGCATCCAGCTCTGGAGCCCTCAGCACAAGAAGGACATGGAACTGTTGGAGAGGGTCCAGAGGAGGGCTACAAAAATGATCCGAGGGCTGGAGCACCTCTCCTGTGAGGACAGGCTGAGAGAGTTGGGCTTGTTCAGTCTGGAGAAGAGAAGGCTGCGGGGAGACCTGATTACGGCCTTTCAGTATCTAAAGGGGGCCTATAGGAAAGATGGGGAAAATCTTTTTAGTAGGGCCAGCTGTGACAGGACAAGGGGTAATGGTTTTAAACTGAAGCAGGGTAGGTTTAGACTGGATATAAGGAGGAAATTCTTTACAACGAGGGTGGTGAAACACTGGAACGGGTTGCCCAGAGAGGTGGTGGAGGCCCCATCCCTGGGAACATTCAAGGCCAGGTTGGATGGGGCTCTGAGCAACCTGATCTAGTAAGCGGTGTCCCTGCTCACTGCAGGGGGGTTGGACTAGATGACCTCTAGGGGTCCCTTCCAACCTAAAACATTCTATGATTCTATGAAATACTCCCTTGAATTCTTGTAGCTGTTTCAAAAGGAGGTAGTGCTTCAGCCCCTAAAAACCTGATAATCTGGAGAAAAAGAATATCCAGAAACAGTTCTTACCTCTGGAGTGCTATCAGACACTCTTGTGTGTCTTGCTACCCATTATATCACAAATCAGTATGGGAGAGTAACTTTCAAAAGCCCTGATGTTTGCCACCAAAAATGAATGTTTTGTTATAAGAATTAATGGAATCTTGCAAAAAACCCCACAGATAACTATTAAAAATGCAAGCATGCATACAGGACTAATTAATAAAAGGCTGATAGAGCTCTCTCCAGGAAATAGAAATCTGCTGCTATTGTCTTTGTGTTTGATACAAAGCTTCCCAGTGTGATTGTGATTAGATCTGCAAATCCTTGCCCTCCTTATTGGTGTGGGTAATCGCCATCATGTATCATACATGCGTGCAGGAGCATGGTGATGTACAGAACCTCAGAGGGTCTGTGTCTAAACCAGCAAAGGCAATTAACTTTGTCCTTGAATAGAGCGAGTAGAAAAGAGTTATGTCATATAGATAGGAGATGAAATATAGTGGCAAAATAAATGAAGATCATTGTAAGAGTTGGTTTTAATATTTTGATTACTATGATGAAAGGACCATAGAAAAAAGCAGGTAATATTACTATACCAATATATCAATCCAAGGTATACCCACATCTCTGGTACTCTCTCCCCACCTCAGAAAGGGACAGTGAATGTTAACAAGGTATATGAAAGAACTTCTGAATATCTAGGACTCTTCTTGTTCACCTCTTTTCCAAACACAGTTGTGACAGAATTCTCCAAAATCATGAGTGATGTGAAGAATAGAGCAACATATTTGCTAAATATCACAGAATAAGGAGTAGTGACATATAATAAAATTACCAAAGAGAACATTTAAATTGGATGAAAGGAATATTTCTTCATTCAGCACAGAAGTTCTAGTTTAGTTATTGACATAGAATGCTTTTAGATGCCATGAAGTATTGTTGAGTTCAGAAAGTGATAAATCTAATTCATAGCATCAAAACATTAAGGGATTGGGAAACATGAATTAGTATTGGGATTATTAACTAAGACAGCAGATTTGAAGTCATTCAAACAGAGTAATAAAGGATTTGGAGAAGTAAAAAAATATATATAGGGAGTGACCTGTGACAGAAGTTTCAACTTGTCTGGATACAGACTTGTTCACGAGGATAAACCATCAAAAGATACATTTGTGTGAGCGAGAGACTATAGAACGGTATTGCTTAAAAAAATACTCTTGCTTCTAGAGCTTATGGTGGACAGCAAAATGACAGCATGTATACAGTGTAGTTTGATGACAGATATAAGGTCATTTGATATATGACCTCATGAACAAAATTCATAGCACAGCTTATTTAGGTCACAGCCTGCTAGAAAAATGGGCTGTAAAGTATTGTATCTGATTTGTAGATTACAGTGTTTAGAGCAACTGGAGGAGAGATTTAAGCAAAAAAAACCCTGTAGTAATTTATGTCCTGAAAGGGACAGGGCCCCTTCATTTGTGCCCTTTCATCTAGAGGAGGCACAAATCCTGTCATTTCTTTCAGGAACTGTTCATTAATCTTGTAATGTATTTGGTAACAGCTATGAACTTCAGGGCAGATTTAAAATGATAGATGATGAGTTTATTGCTGGGCACTAGTTTACGGAAACTCAACTTACTTTACCATTTCTACATGTATCTTAGGTCATGTTGAACAATGAGTATACATGGCATCCTGGAGAAACCAGTAAGATCTTGCAGCAAACAACTTTCTGCTTGTTATCTCTGATGTGGCAGAGGAGTAATTCTCCTATTTGTAATGACAGGCTCCCTGTAAACTTGCTGCAGGAGACTTGAGATTGCATACCACTGTCTCAGGGAGGTGGGCTACACACCAAATTTCTGTGTCCCTAGACCTACATATTTTAGAGGTAGTTCCCTGTTTGAACTGTCCTAGCAGGAAGGCACAGTCCTCTGCACTAAAGAAGCGAAGTCTGTGTATATAAGTGGAAGTTGTGAGAGTGATCGAGAAGCTGAAATTACAAGAAAATAATCAAAACCTGACATTAGAAAAAATGTATTGGCATAGGCTAGAATGATAAAACCCTGAACAATTGTCACTGTATATGTCATGGAAAAAATTACCATCTAGTTTATTTTAATAGAGATTTTAGAAGTTTTTTTGGATCACAGGATAAATTTGGTTTTAAAAAATAGCCCCCCCAAAGTTGTACTACTGACTGGACAAAGCAGCTATTTCAGATGAGGTTAAAAGAAGCACTGCCTCTAACCACTGAGTATAAAGACCTATGCATCTGAAGATTGGCTCATTCTCAAGGTTCAGGCATATGCTGCTGTTGTCATATCTTAACAAGTTACTGTGTGTTAGCTGCCATGAAGCGAGCGAGTTCACTCTTAGCCTGTCGTAAAATGTGAGATAAAACGTTGTAGTTTAACTGATTTCACAGAGCAAGAATCACAGGGGCAGAGTGTGATGATGGGAATGAGTGTCAACATGAGTGAGTGATGGTGTTTAAGCAAGGAGAAGCAGAGACATTTTTGGCTTTTATCTCTGTTCCCAACACTGTTCAAATATTTAATCCAATTACTTCTTGCAGTAAAATGATAAATTCTTCAGGGATTAGGAACTGGATGTTGCTTTGAAACTCTTTGGACATTGCTTGTTATGTGCAGGCAGGTGCTTTGTTATGAGATAAAAATGCTGGTGTTTCCATGCTGTCTCCGACCCTTAAAAGAAAAAAAATCACTTGTGGCCAGAAAAAGGTTTAGGTTCTTAATCCAAGAAGGAAGGCTGTGAGTCCTTCTCTGCTGTAACAACCAGAGAACTGAAGGCAGCTACTTCACACTGGCATCCTTTTTACGCTGATTTTCTTCAGATGTCAGTTCTGCTCGGTGTGTTGATTATATTAAGTACTTGATGTGTCACCCCCAATAACGATATTAAAAATGTAGCTGGGTCTTGGAATTCTAATCCTAAGCCTGAACGATTAAAATCAAGTATATATTAATACACAGAGGAAGGAGTTTTTAAAATAGTGATCATGGGGAGTAACTTAATCCAACACAGCAATACAGAGAATGCATTCATGTGTTCACAGTGTTTTTCATCTTTCAGTATTTCTCCAACTAGACAATATTTTAACTTTTGATCCGGCAGGATGTTTAAGTATGAAAAATAATAAAAAAAAAAAATAAATCAGGAGAGCACGTACCTGTGGCTTACTGTGTTGTCAGTAGTACTGGATAGAACGCAGTAATATTGGTTGTAATGCTGGTTGTTTGAAAGCACTGGAGGACCTATATAACGCTCGTCTTGTTTGACCAGGGGCATAAGCATTTTCTGTTTTAGTGATTGTCAAATGTTTCAGCTGGCAAAATGTCTCCTTTCTGATGTATTGTGGCTTGAAATTATAACAACTACTTCTTTTCAAACTCCCTGATTTTAATAGTTCTTTCATACTTAATTTGGAAAATGTGGCATCAGTGGACTGCTGATTATATCACATCTCCTAGATACCTTATGGATGTGTTTATTATATCTTCTTGTTTTCACAGCCTCTTGTGGGCAAAAAGCTGTATAAATTGTTACGTTTTCTGAGTTTTTCAGGATTTCTTTGGGTGTTGATGGTTTAACTGCATAGTTTTACTGCACAGCTCACTGTGTTTTTCAGTCCTCCTCTTGTTCTTACAAGAACTATGCGCCTATTTTGCTGTATCTTATCTAAAAAATGTCTGAAGCCTCAGACTTCTAAGTCAAGAAATGCCATGAGTACTTGAACTAATGAAGTCTTATTTTATATGAATTTGTGTCTTGAGCTTGATTGATGTTGATGCTAAAGAAAATGAGAATGCTGTTGCTGTTCCTGTTTGTTGACCTTTGTAAGGGTGCTCTGTCTTGTAGCTAGATTGGTATATAATAAAGTATGAGCTTATGCTGTGGTCTTTTTCCCAGTTAGAGCACTTATACAGGCTTGATCCTTTCTCTGGTTGATTGTTCATACAATGGAAGTAAAAGAAGTTTAATTATTTTTGAGATCTCTAGAAAACTGTTAAATCTGGTTTGTTCACTGGGGTCAAAATTTGTGAGGGTGGGCAGACACATAGGCTGTGTAAAACTTGGCATACCTGATTAGAGGCTATAGTGTGCTGTTGTTTTTAAAACAGCTACAAATTTAGGAATTCAAGATCTTCTTACTTTTGATACGATAAGTAATTTCTTTAGTGAGTTTTGAAAGTCCCAGTAGCAGATTGTTTGGGATTTTTTGTTTCATAAAAATATTTGAACTGTATTCCTCCCTCCACTAGTCCTGATCTCATCATAACTCGGAGTATTCATGGCAGAACTTAAAGATTTTGAAGTAATATTATTAGTCTTGGATTAGACTGTGACCCATATGCTTAACTGCAAACTTGAATTCATTAGAATTAGTTCATCTTTGGTTTAAAAAAATATTTTAAAATCTTTTGCATGTAAGTTGGAACACTTGTTTTTCTTATAGAATACAACATGTCATTTTTTAGGTCAATTGATGACTTCTAGAATAATATAAGTGAGTATATTTACTTAATTTCAGCTTCTCACAAGTGAATAATGTATTTGAAACTAGCAGAAAGTTCATTCTAGAAATAAAAATGTTATGAATTTTCATGTCATTACATACCTTAATGTCCTGTCATGAAAATATTTTGTGCACCCTAATGTTGCTCAAGAAAAAATACTTCTAAAAAGGAAAAACAATATTCATTATATAGACAGTATTGATACTTCTTTCACTGTGTGATGTTTTCATAATGAAATGATAGCATAAGATCTAAACAAACAAATGTGCTTTGTCTTCAGAATTACCCCCTAGTTTTACCACCAGTAATGAGAGTGCTGCTGGGGTCCCATTTAATAATTATGCTGTAGGTTGCCAGTCCTTACTGAGAGTAAAAAACCTCAATGCTAGTCTTCACAGATCTGTTGGTGGTACTTAGATCCTTTCTGATAAATAGTTGACCTATCTTCAGGATGGATATTGTGACTTCATTTTGTTTTCAAAAAGCATCTTTTTTAAGTATGGGTGTTGCTGAAAATCACAGTTAAGTGGCTTAGCCTGTCTACTTGAAATGTAATGTTAAATACATTCTATCTAGACAAATATCAAACAATTTGAATGGTGTTTCCCAACAGGACAAAGGAAAATATGTATAAAAAAGTATTAAAAATAATCTGCTGAGAAAAACTACAAGGTGCTTTTCAATGATTACCTATGTACACGCTCACATCTAGCAGTACACTGTGTTTAGTGTGAAGTAGATATTTTCCTTTTGCTAAGAGAGAGGGAAAGTGATCTCAATTTATTTTGTAGTTATTTCAGTATGCCTTGAGATAAGAACGTGCCTGAGGATAGGCAGAGCAAAGCAGTTGATGTATGGTAACTTATTATGCAAGGGTAACTTAGCCATTTGCTGGAGCTCTGTTTCTAAAACCTATCATGCTGTTTAAAATTTGCCTTGTTATGTTTGCTGGTTTTTGAAATAGATTTGGGCAGCCATCCTTTGGTTCTCAATTAAACAGACAATTTCTTTAGGCATTTTTTTTGCTGGTTCACTGAAGTAAAGAGAATGTTTTATATCCATTTATTACATTCACTGGCAGTTTCATTACTCTGAATATTCAAAACTCATAGAATGAGAATGGCAGCTTGGAAGCAATCCAAAATGGTCATGGTTAACAGTGTTTCAGAGAATCATGTTCTGAATTATCTGATAAAGGTTGCACTTCTTTATTAGATTTATTGATGTCTTTCCTGATGGGTTGGGCCATTGAGTAGAATTGCTAAAGGCAAACAGTAAATGTTTACTTGTAGAAAGGAGTTGCTTACATCATAGTTTCAGTTCTTGGCATTAGCCTTCTAAACCTTGATTAATTCCAATTATGTGTTAGCTTGTAGTTACTGCCATATTAGTGTTTTATGTAATATATAAATATTTTGTCCTGCTTACATTGTTTTGAGGGATGAGAAAGAAAGCCCTGATTGCTCTGGTTTCTAGGACCTCTGTATAAAGCACTTTCTGGTACTTTGTGGCCTGCCCATTCTTTACAGTCCCTGATAGCCAGGGCTCAAATGGTTGTAGTTCATAGCATATGGGTGCTTTTTAGCATGAAATAGCACCATACACTTTTCTTTTTTCCTTCTGACAAATTGTGACATCCTGATGCCTACACGGACTAGCCGGCATCTTGCCAACGTGCAGGTGGCCACTGCACCCTGCGAGCCAGTGTTTCACTAGGACATAGTACTAGTTTTCCACATGTGGTAGAAGAATTACTTACCAAGAGTGTCCTTAAACACATATGCAAAAGTAATTGCAGGCAGCTTTTCAGTAATAGTCACTTAAGGTGGAGATACCTATATGCAGCATAGTGCTGATACTGGTTAATTTCTTCATTTTCATGAGACAAAAAAATCTCATTCATCCTAACTCATAATCACAGTGTATTAGCCACTCTTTTTATTTCTGTTATATTTGGTCACAGCTGGACAATTAGTATTTTCTTCAACCTACTTGTTTACAAGCAGGTCTTGTTTTGATGAAGAGTATAGTGTCTAAACATGCAACATCAATATGATTTTGCTGTCTTTTGTGGGTTAATTAGAAAAGATAATATAATTTAGGAATTTTTCCTAACTTTAAAGAATCTTTGTTGGATATTTCTGTAAACACTTCTGTTCATCTGAGCAAAGGAGTGTTCAGAAGAAACCTGAATAGCCACAGAAAGAAACAAAAGAGAAAAAGAGAAAGAAAAAATAAGAAAGAAACCAGAATAGCCACAGGTTACAGGTTTAGCCTTGCTGTGCAGAGATTTTTTTTTTTATTATATTTATTTCTATTTCAGTGCTGCTTGAGAGTTTCTATCTATATCTGGCTCTGTGCTTCCCATCCTGAAAAAATTGCGTTCTAACCAGACAACACAGGCAGTGTGAAAAAGGATGTGTAATCTCCATTTTACAGTTAGGAAAGATGCAGAGAGAGAGACTGACTGTTCTTGGGTCACACACGATGGCTCTGGGGGAGCCAGAAATTGAACCCACATATGTTGCTTGAGTCCCACTGAGTCACAAGACAGTCTTTTCTCAAAATAGAAGAAAATACATTTGTTCAGTATACTTCTCTCAATGCTTTTTCTGTGGACTCTTTTTGGAACATCTGGGGATTTTTTTTCTATTTTGATTCATCCTGTTTTCTTGTCTTTAATTTCCTAGTTTGCATTAATATTTAATGTGTGATAGAATGGGATTTAAAACTTCACTGTGTGAAGGATTGAATGAGGCTGAGTTTAAATAATAGTTTGAACATAATTAAACCATTCTTTCAAAGAGATGACATTTCTAGATAATCTTTATTGCCATTGCTATATAAAAGATTTAAATCTCTTTCCATCCTTTTTCATAAATTGATGCATATGCAAAGATAGCATGGTATTTCAGATGTGCTTATAAGAAAAAACTTTTTTTCTTCCCACACTGTATTAAAAACAAACTGATAATAGTTTAGACTGTAGATTTTAATTGTTTTCTTTCTAAAGTATTCAGAAGTTGATAATTTTTAATGTACGGTGCATAGCTTGAAATTGGTGTGTCTGATCCCTTTTCTCTTCTGGTGATATATGGTGGATCTTCCATGATCTCTTCCTGGAGAATAGTTGTCTGCTTTTGTATTGGGGAATTGTAGGTGTAAAGCCAGGGTTTGGGTTTTTTTTTTTTCTGATTTAAATTTTACTGATTTAAATTTCTCCTAAGATCTGTTTTTACCAGAACACATGAAGAAACTAGCTGTCTAAACTCCAAACATCTAAGTCACTTTGCGCATTTGAAAACCATATTTTATCCTGTAACTGGAAAAATTATCTCAGGCAACCACTGAAGCATTGAAAACTTTTGGACTCTGTCGGCTTTTAATATCTGAAGACTGTTTTGGAGGTTGTGAGTGCTACTGGACACATGTAAAATACCGTCCTTTGACATTGTTGTGGCAGCTTGACTTTGTTAACAGGGTGACATTCACCGTGTAGAGTGGGTTTAAACAATCTGCTGAGTTCCTAATATGAGGACTGGATTTATTCTGGGTTTTTTTCTGTATTTTACTGAAGTTGCAAGCTGGTATAACATTGTCTAGGATTCTAGGCAGCAGCAATAAAAACTGAGCCAAAAGTTAGTTTTGTACTAACGCATCTAAGAGGAGAGTGGCAGGCAGAAGACAGGTTTTCCATAGTGCTTAGGAACTCATCTATAGCCTTCTCCTTAGGCTTACCATTCCATTTTTTGAAGCTCTTTGAGGAGCTACCTGGACTGCCTCCAGGTAGAACAAGTAGAACCACTCTGAAGAAATGCTGAGTAAACATTTAATGACAAATTGATGTCACCACAAGGAGTACAGTCTGAAAGGTCTTGCAGATTTACATCTTGCAGTGTTTTATCTTAAACTGAAAGCTTAGGAAACAATTGGACTGGCTGGCAAAAAATCCATGTTTGTGAGTGTGACTCTTAAACAAGCCTAGTGTTTGTACCATACTCAGTTTGCCTTTGGAAAATTAACTGCAATATGAAGGGCACCTTGGTATGCATCTATCTTAGGATTCTATTGGAAAAATACTCCAAAGATTACAGCTGTCCAGGCATAAGGAATAGTAATAGCATGCAAATACTTTTTATGATTTTTAGCTCGGCTTTGTCGGCTACAGCTGCTGACTCTGCCTGTTTAGTCAATGAATGTATTATGAAAACAGACAGACTATTAAATGGAGAAATGGGGATGAAAACAAGAGACCTAGGTATTAAATTTACTTTCTTAATCAAGTTTATTGAAATTCTACACCTAAAAAAATTCTGGAATTTTTTGGTAGTGATTATATTGTGTTCTTATTTAATCATGGACTATATGGGTACATATTACTTACTTCTTCCTTTTCTCTGTGCAACAGTATTTTAAAATACTGTGAACTTCATAAGGAATGGCTATAAAAGAGCTCTTTTAATTGTGTACTGACAGTATACATATGTTCAGCTCTCAGTTATGAGACCAAGGATGTTTACTTTATTCTGTGAGCTTCAATAGCTTGTTGAAGGTTAAGCCTTGAAATTTTGCTACCTTTTGATTCTGATGTAGCCATGCTGTTCACTGTGTCAAGATGTTTCTCAGAGCCCTTGGTAACCATTGCTGCCACCTTGGAGAGGACTAGAGGAACCGCAGAAACATCATAACCAACACAAATTAATCAATTTTGTTTCCTCATCTCTGCTAATTAAAATGAACTTTCTTTAGTTCAACAGAAAACTTATGTGCACAAAGGACATTTTTTGATAGGCTTACTGAAAGAAAAATGAGCTTTAGAATTAATAGTAACTAAGAAAAGGGGAAGATAAGCTAAAATCCATTAAGTACTTCATAAAACTCAATTCTGAGAAAGTGCATGGCTGAAGTTCTATGTCTACACTCATCTTTTTTTTTATTTATTTTTTATCTAAACCAGTCTTGATTAGTTTCACTTCCACTGTGTGTGGAATGTTAGTGGTGATGTAGAAGGTGTTCTTCAGTGCGTGG
This sequence comes from Gorsachius magnificus, assembly GCA_034008185.1. Lineage (NCBI taxonomy): Eukaryota > Metazoa > Chordata > Aves > Pelecaniformes > Ardeidae > Gorsachius > Gorsachius magnificus. The sequence continues at coordinate 31,263,480 of CM067087.1, read as the reverse complement.
CATGGGCAGCAGTAAGCAGTGCTTGCCATTACGCACGTCTGTTTCCAGTCAAACAAGCTCAAAACAGTTTACAGCGAATAACATATATCTCAGAGCACATTTTATTATTTTGCTTGTAAAGGGAATGGATGTAGTCACTAAGGGGAAAAAGTGCCCTTTTTGATTGTATGAAAATGTTACTTTTTTCTTTTTTGTTACTAGGTCTACAAAAAATAACCTTAACATTTTAGGTGTGACGAGAACAATTAAATTTCCTCAGAACAGAATAAATGCTGATTTATTACTCAAAAACAGGTTAATGTGAATTTGGATTAATTGTGGAAAAAATGAGGTAAGATCTTGTCCAGCAATAGGATAGCTGCATGTCTTTTGAAACTCAGATCTAGTCCAAGCAACTAGAACATGAAAGAACTGTTGCAAACAGATTTTTGAACTGGGCTTTCTTCACATGCCAACACTTTTTGTCTTCAACACTCTTAAAGGAAGACGAAATTTATGTGAAAATCTCTGCTGCTTGACAGTGGGAGCAAGCTTAAAATGTAATTGATAAGCCATAGAACAGAACTAGGTTTTGTTCCTTCCTGGAAATTGTTCTTTTATTTTCAGTTACTTAAATATTATTTGTGGAGAAGTGATTTAGAAATTGTTCTTTGAGAACTTATATATCCTGTTGATTTGCAGGAGAAAGAGAGTTTAAGGGGATAAGCCCACCTGGTCATAAAAATCCATACTTCCTTGACGTTTGATATATTAAGTATATATAAACTTGCTATATAGTTGAGTTTTAAAAATGAAGACAAGTCAGAGCTTGACCCTGATGTCTAATGCATCACCTGATATGTATGAGATGTGTCCCCATGCAAAGTAAATAATGTTCAGAGCTGTAACGGAACCACAACATAAATGAGTAGACCATATATTTTGGACTGTCTTCCATGGCCTTTAGCTCTTCTGGATCAGTCAGTACAAAATCTGACATTCATCAGTAACTGTCTCCAAAGTTAACTTTCATAATAACATTTCCTCTGTTTTCTGTCCAAAAATATTACAGAGTCTGGGGTATATAAAAATTCCAGCCAAAGAAAGAATTCTAGCTGAGGTCAATAGTACTGTTTTATACAAGAAAGTGTAATATTAGGATTTGGTGTCCCTGACACCAGGCCTTTGAACTGATGGAAAGTTAAAATTCCCAGTGTAGACCCAATACTTGTTTTTATAACAGTAATGTTATATAAAGCTTATGTCATTTTTATGATAATTTAAACAAATATTTAATAATAAATAACTGTGGTGCTTTACTGAGAAATATAATAAGCATTGCTTATGCAGGGAAGGACTGGGTAGCCTTTAGGACTGGAGCACTTGTGTGAAATTTGCCTTTTAAGACTGAGAAAATTTCTGTTTACAGTGATGGGTTATCACTTTGATGTGAAGCCAAATCGAGGGAACTGGCTGGCTGTGTCAGCTGGTCAGACGATGACAGTGAGTCGGCAGTGAGATTTGACTCTCTGCCTCTGACTAAGGCAAACATCTCTTAAGTAATATCAAGGAAGCTATTTCCAGGACAAACAAAAGTATTAATGCATTTGCAAAAGGCAGTGCTAAACTTTGGAGTCTGAGGTGCAAAAATGAGCACATGAATGGAGGGCTTGTCCTCCACAAAGAGACTGAGCAGCAAGGTTTATTTAGTCTGAGATGAAACTTGAGAAGAGTTTGTAGATGAATTCTATGCATACATTATGGATTTAAACATCAGCATAGTAGAGGGAAAAGACATTTAACCTCAAAGTCAGTGATGACATAAGAAACTGAGTACAAACTAGCTGTAGGTAAATTTAAGCTAAAAATTAGAAGGTGGCAGGCAAGCCTAGGACAGGATTTTTCCTATGTGACTGAGCTCAGTCTTGTCCTATACTATCATAAATAAATGCTGTGTTAAAAATAAGCACATTTTTGCCCCAACTTTCTAACTCATGTTAGAAAGTTTTTAGCACCAGAATGAATCAGATCCTGAAATTGCTGTCCACTAGACAAAGTGTGGGTAAAAGGCCCAGCTGTTTTAAAATGGAAGTTGTGTCCATGAATAGGATTGTGTGATGTGCTTAACTCTGACAACACAGGGCTGCTTCATGACCTGGTGATCTGTATGAGTTCTGTGCCCCATTCTGAAAATTCCTGAATATGAACAGTAGCCATGTTGCTACTTCATGTTTATCACTTTGCTTGAATGTGTCAACAGTGAATTAGGATTAAATGGTCTGAGAAAAGTGGTTAATATAGATTAATTTGTATCTTTCTTTAATCCTTTGAATTTACTTCCTTGAAGATAAATCATAGATGAGCTTAGTTCCTTAGTATGTTTAGAAGATAAATACAGGAGAGGAAAAGAATCCTGTTTTATGGTCTTTGTAAAGCTGAGAAATAAATCCTTCATATGCACTAATTGACCTATATGATATGTTTTTCCCAGTTTGTTTCAGATCCTTGTGCCAGCAACCCCTGTCACCATGGTAACTGCAGCACTAGCGGTGATGGCTACCTCTGTCTCTGTAGTGAAGGCTATGAGGGAATAAACTGTGAACACTCATTTCACAGCCTTCCGGTCTCTGAACGGACAGAGTCAATGTCAACAAGACAGAGCAGACCGGTCTCATCCACCTTGGAACCTGACATTGTTCTTCCTCGTTCAAGAGCAACTGTGACATTACCTACATGGCAGCCAAAAGCGGGACAGAAAGTAATAGATCTGAAATGGGATGAAACAGAGGTGAGAATATTCTGTCTAAATGAAAATGCACAGAAAAGAACTTTTAATTGTTATCATTGTTGAGTTGTCTTTTGTGCATGATTTCATGGACATCTACATGAGAGGACTGAAGACATGATCTCTGTCCTGACTTAATGTGCTAGTGAAATTAAATGCAAAAAAATGTGATACTTGTTAAAAGTAATGGTCTTAAGTTGGCCAAGATGTTGTATTCGGTATTTCTATGAAATCGGATAATATTGCTTTTTCCAGTCATTTCTATGACACCATAGCTCCAAACATCAAATAAATTCAGGAAAATCAAAAGGTTAAAGCAATACCTTTAATATACATTTTGCTATTTATGGTTATAATCACATGTTGTTTTGAAAAAATACGTGTCCCTGCAGTGTTAAGAAAACATAGCTCTTTGAGGATTAAAAATGGTAGCCAATACATTGCACTGCACCAACTCTAGAGATACAATGATGGTGGAGGAAACTTTAAACATTTGTTGTATCTTAGTAAAATGAAAAATTTAACAATATCTGGCAAAACACACAACCTATGATCCTTAAACATGTTCTTTGCTTTCAACTGTTCTGTACAGTTTTATTAGTAATTCTTGGATGTCTTGTATAGATTGTAGTAACTACAAAAATTAAAGAAGTATTAAATTTAAACTATTACCCTTAAATATTAATCTTTACATGTGAAAACCAAGTATAGATAGAAAATGTTTGCTCACAAAAAAGAAGAATTGGTTATTTCTCTCTAACTTTTTCATGTATGAAGTTTATGCTCTCACATGATCATCCTCCTCCCCTCTTTGAAGTCCATCACTGCAAGGATGATTTGTAGTTCTCTTCATTGTTGTTCTCTTACCTGGAGGTGTGAAATCACTACTTCTGCATGTGCTGTTCCTACAGTAGTTGGTACTGGAAGTCTCCAACCTGATCCAGAGATCACCCACCTCTAATAATACTACATATGTGCAAGATGCATCCCAAAGAACAGTTTGCCATAGAAGTGAGCATCTGTTTTGGGGGTAATGATAGTGCCTTTTTTTGGTTTTGTTTGGATCAACTTAATACCAAGCACTAGGGGTAATGAAGCATGTTTGTGAAGAAATATTATAATTTCAGTAGGCAAATAATTAAAATCCTTGTGACTTTTTTAAATGAAAAATGCATTGTAGAGTAAAGTAATTTCATTTGAGTTTATTCAGGACTAAATGGGTAAAATATCAGCTGTATCTTGTTTTGAAGTGTTTCAAGGACTGTGATTCTTCTGAGGTGTTTTCACATACTACATAATGAGAAAGTAAACAGGCATGAGTTTAATCCTGGAAAAAGCGTATTTTTCATCGTTCTTTGCTAGCCCAAACAAATTTGTTCATGTTTTTACTGTAACATTTATTTAAATCAATTTATGAAAGTAAAATCAACCTATGCAAAATATACTTTGTGTTGTGACTCTCAGATTATATCTGAGGTACAAATATTATAAGGCTGTATCCCATTTCAGTAGGAATTCTGTTGGGCAATGTCCGGAGAACAGAGCTTTGTTTCTTGGAATTCCATCTCCCACATCTATTATTGTACAGTAGAATATATGTCAGGCAGCAAGTATGGAGTTTGGAGAGAGCACTGAAACAGCAGCAAACAATGATCTGCTGTTATTACTTAGTTTAAATGTAGTGTCATCTCTGCATGGGTGCTCCATATGTCCTGATCAATTAAGGGCATACTCTTCTCTGTACCAGATTTCCCTCGTGTGTCTTCCTCAATCTGTGGTTTGGTATTGTGTAAGTAACATTTCTGCCTGGTTTGCATTTTAGGTAGATTCACTAAGCATTTCAGCCAAGCTGATCATTCACAAGTGGGTACTTTAATAGCTGAAAGTCACCCTTCTGCATGTCTTCTGTTACCTGAGAAATACGTACAGGTTATCAATTGTGATTGCATTATTAACACTAACATGGAAATTGTTACCCTGTTATGAAATTACTTGTGTTGATATGTTCTTAATATCTTGTGATGGATCTTGTATTTTTCACAATCTTTTTAGTGTAGCATAATGACCTTCTGTTCTTTGGAATTCACAGTGGGAGTGATGCTTATCTGAAAGAAAGATTTCAGCTGCTGATTCAAGACATTGTCTCTGATCTATATTAAACTGAAGAGAGTTGATTTGCCTGAAGGTCTGTGTTCCAAAGCCTCTTTGGTGGAGGCTTCAAGAGTAAAGAGTTAAGTGTTAAGCTGAAAAATACCGTCTTTCCCTATAGCTTTAAAAGCTTTGCAAAACTTGATATTTTCTTGCCCTCTTAAAAGGAAAAAACCACAAAGTAACGGTAGGTTTTTATTGCAAAAATCTACTGTTTAGATCTTCCTTGAGATTCAGATGCAACAAAGGCTGCTATTATTTTGTGGGTGGTTTTTTTTTTTTTTTTTAATCTTCCAAGTTGGCTTTCACATTATTCTATACTGATACTGCAAGTGAACTAATGTTCTTCATACCGTTTTTGTCTGTCTGCTCAGAGAGAAATTTTGCCAGAATCTCTTCAAAAGAAAGCTCTCACTATCTTGGAAGGACAAAGTTTCTATAGAAGCTTTTTCAGGAAGTTTTGGGAACTCAAAAAACACCTGAGAGAAGTAAACTGTCTGAGAGGCATGATGTATGGTTACAGTTGGACGTTTTTTCTGTATTCCTCAGATACTAAGTATATACTTGGTTCAGTCAAGCAAGCACTGCCTTCTCAGTAATGTCTGCACCAGTAGACAACGTACAAATGTCCTTGGATACAGTTTAATTTCTTAGCTCTTGCTGTAAGAAATTAGTCTTTTCCTGGTACGCAGATTAAGGGCTACAAACACAGATCATTGAGAGAAAAATATTCTTGTCTGTTGGTTTCTTTAGTATAATAGGAATTTATCTTTGTGTTCAGCTGTTGAAAGAGAACCTTTTTTTCTCTACTTTGGGCAACTAACTTCTTCCTCTTGCAAGAGAGATACAGCTAGCAATCCACATTTCCCCAGTTCAATGATCTTGTGTGTTACAGTGTAGGAAAGATATATATTAGCCGATAATAGAAGAAAAAAGAAACCATATCAGTAATCCCATTCAACTAACAGATCCAACAAAGATTTCTGTGTACAAAATCAACTGTAAGAATAGCAGTACCGTACTGTTATATATTACTTTTCCTCAATAGCTCTTAAATTTTTTTCAAAGGAAATCAGCAGTATTATTCACATTTTACAGATGGAGACACTGAAGCACAGAGCAGTAAAGTGATTTGCCAGGTGCGCAGCCAGGAATTAGAATGCTAAGCACATGAGTCCTAGTCTAACCTTTTATCTATACTGCAATACTACTGCTCAGATTCAAGCTTTTGGAACTAGTGATTAGAGGCAATAATAAACTTGTAATTCCCCTTGCAATGGGGATGGCATTTGTTTTACGTGTGTTCTGAGTCAGTAAATTATAAGCCTTTAAAAGGAGTATAGCTGTGTCAGGTGGAAAATCCCGAAAGAGAGTGTTCCTGCTCCGCAGCAATGGAATATGCTTAAGGAGTAATTCTGTTTGAAACAGAGACCTTTAAACTTTGACTGCTTTATGTGTTGCTAAATGGTCATGCATTTTGTGCCAAACTATACTATAGGTGCAGAAGAAGGCTGAACAGAATTATGGAGGAGAGATCCATTTGAGGTTGCTAAATACACAGAAACTCCGTCCTTAGAAATGACAGCTTAGAAAATCTTTGACATGGAAATGGGTGGAGGCTGGAGGAAATATGCTTGCCCTTTCTTATCCTATTTTCTTGGCATTCCCTCTTATGAGTGCTGTTGGAGTTAAAGTACTGGAATACGTATACTTTTGGTTTGACTTAGAACAGCTCTTCTTATACCTGTATATAAGATTTGATTTGGAAGCCTCTATTATTTTTCTTTTGCTTTTAGAAAAAAGTTACCATATCAACAAATAAGCAGACTGAAGGAAACAGACTTTGCTAGAATAATCTTAGCTTTCTTCTCAGATAAATGTGTAATCTCACTAAATCTCTCCTCTACAATATTTGTGTATGGAACTTTCTCTACAAATTCTATTCTGATAGACAGCTTGGTGTAAGCATCTCTGGATAGGTCATACCCTTTATTATATTTATGTTCAAAATACAACCCAAAATGTCTCTAAAAGCTCAATATGCTCAAACAAAAGATATATGAAGTTCACACAAACCTTAGTTTAGTATGTTCCATTGCTAAAAGATGTTTAATGAATAGTCATAAATGTTAGCTTTCCTAAAATCAAAACTCTCATATCTCCTTTAAGGACAGAAATACCCTATAGAAAATTCTAGTGACTGCAATTATGTCAAGATACTGAAGCCCTGCTCGTCTGAATTAATATTGGTGGGTGGGCTTAGGACTTCTGGTTATCCAGTGCTGTCTTTAAAAAGTATCTGGATTCTTAACTACTCCTTCAGGAGTCATCCTGTCTTGAAGTCTTTGAGAGTCTGAGCAAAAAAACCCCAACCAAACCAAACCCACCTGATGTGTTTACTGCCTTTCAGTGATTTGGTGTAGAAGTATCTATGGCTGATTTGACAGACTTTGGCTGAAGTTCACATCCTAGCTTACTCTCCAGTGACCTGATGTCATACACTGTATATAAAGATTTGACTATGTAGAATTTTTGCTCAATGTCATGGTTTAACCCCGGCTGGCAACTAAGCACCACGCAGCTGTTCGCTCACTCCCCCAACAATGGAATGGGGGAGAGAATCAGAAGAGTAAACATAAGAAAACTTGTGGGTTGAGATAAAGACAGTTTTAATAGGGAAAGCAAAAGCCGCGCACATGAGCAAAGCAAAGCAGGGAATTCATTCACCACTTCCCATGGGCAGGCAGGTGTTCAGCCATCTCCAGGAGAGCAGGGCTCCATCACGTGTAACAATAACGTGGGAAGACAGACGCCATCACTACAAATGTTCCCTCCCTTTCTTCTTCTTCCCCCAGCTTATATACTGAGCATGACATCATATGGTATGGAATAGCCCTTTGGCCAGTTTGGGTCAGCGGTCCTGGCTGTGTCCCCTCCCAGCTTTCCGTGCGCCTGGCAGAGCTGAGAGCTGAGAAGTCCTTGGCCAGTCTAAACACTACCCAGCAACAACTAAAATATCAGTGTGTTATCAACATTCTTCTAGTACTAAATCCCAAACACAGCACCATACCAGCTACTAGGAAGAAAATTAAATCTGTCCCAGCTGAAACCAGGACACTCAATGAGCTTGTTTCCACAGTGTCTGTCTTTGTTGTTTGTAACAGCTCCATACACTCTGGAATAAGAAAGTACCATTTTTTATTCAAGGAAGTAATATTTATTGAATGACTGTGTCATGACTTAACCAGGGGGTAGGCAGCTAAGCCCCACACAGCTGCTTGCTCACTCCCCCACCCAGAGGGATGGAGGAAAGAATTGGAAGACTAACAGTGTGAAAACTCATGGGTTGAGATAAAGACAGTTTAATAATTAAGAAAGGGGAGAAAAAAACCAAAGGAAAACCCCCAAACAAAACAAAGAAAAACAAGTGATGCAAAACCCCCCAATTGCTCTACCACCAACTGAACGATGCCCAGCCAGTCTCTGAGCAACAGCAGCCCTGGCCAACTTCCACCCCCCCTAGTTTTATTGCTGAGCAAGACATCACATGGTATGGGATGTCCCTTTAGTCAGTTGGGGTCAGCTGTCCCACTGTGTGCCCCAAAACTTGTTGTGCCCCCCCAGCCTCCTCACTGGTGGGGTGGGGTGAGAGACAGAAAAAGCCTTGGCTCTGTGTCAGCACTGCTCAGCAGGAACAAAAACATCCCTGGGTTAGCAACACTGTTTCCAGCACAAATCTAAAATATAGCACTATGCAAACTACTGTGAAGAAAATTAACTCTATCCCAGCCAAAACCAGTACAGATTGTCAGATTTTATGAAGTTGACATTGATTTTGGTGGCCAGCTTGAGACAAGAAGGCATCTGGCTAATATGATTACCCAGGTAATCTATCTGAGAAAGTGTCATCATATAAGATAACCTACTGTGTCTACTGAAGCATCTGCCTCTTCGTGTAATGTTGGCATTGTTCACCCGTGACAGTAACACATACCTAGAGGATTGCCATGCATCAGAATGCACCGGATCCTCTTGGCAGTGTGACTGCTGACTCTATAAAGTGGCTTTTGCTCAGATGGGCAAAGAAACACAAACTGCCAGTGATAGAATTCACTGGCTGGATATGCAGCCTTCCTTACATCAGACACCAGCGCTACAATAACTGGCAAGCCTTCTTCGTTTGATACTGTTTTTGGATGCAGTCTGTCAGTCTTCCTTTGGCGTTCTGCAGAGAGGCACTACTCCTACTCTAAACACTTTTGCTTTTCTCTCCCACTGGTGAGATACGTTAGAAGTAAGCCTTTATTTTCTTTCTGTTCTATTTTTCTTTTAAGCATTGTCCCATATGAAACTCGGGAGAGTAGAAACAAATACACTCATGTGGAGGTTTAGCTATGTGACACTAGATTTCCAGAAGCAGTAGTTTTTCCATGCTATGGGGCAAGGGAGCTGCTTTTCTTTCTTTGATAATTTTGTTCTGTCTGAATGGGATTTCTGTGCCAGAAATGATCCTGGTTTATTGCTTGGCATCTTGACTACAAGAAGATAGTAACTGATCCCCCTTTTATGGTTCTATTATATTGCCTTTTATTTTCCTACTTCTCCATTCTTAAATCTTTGCAGACAGCTGTTCAATATCTTACAGTCAGGATCTAACCTGTTATTTCTCTCACGTATTATTTTTGCCTTGCATAAGGAAGGCTGACAAACATGTTATATTAGAAAACAAGAGATATCTCCTGCCACCCTTAGAGGGTTGGAAAAGAAGAAATCCTGCAGGCCTTATCCTGCAGGATAAGTAGTTCTATGTTCAGAAAAGGCAAAACTGCATGTCATGAAATTTGTTTTACTGAATTGAAAGTTAATATGCAATCATTTGGAAGAAGATTTGAAAGTGTTAGCATCTGCAAGAGCATTCCTCATAATGCTCATCATCATGGCAGTTTCTGTCCTGCTGAAGAAATTAAAGGTTATCTTTCTCAATGACTATGCCAATTTTCATGGGAGACCACCCCAGAACAAGCCTTGCTTTTCTCAAAGAAATCATTTTCATACTCTTTCAATTAACATAATGTCTTTCCAAATATGTTTAAACTTTTAAGCACAGGGGGTTTTCTTTTAAGCACTGATCTTTTCTGTAAGGTGAGTTTGTATTAATCTCTCTTATTTTGTTCAAGAATGGTGTGTGGAAATGATGTGTGCATTTGGGTATTCTGTTTAATTCCAGACTAATTTGCCTCACTTTGCTTTGGTTGCAAGACTGTGAAGATTTCTTTGTTGTCCTATTAGGAGGTAAAAACAGGAGAATGCCTTTTTGAGATGGAAAGACAAGAGATTAACCAAAGAGAACCTTCACAGCTAAGCACAGGAGGAAAGCACCAATTAAAAATACACAGGTGTCTTTGTGCGCACATGAGCGTGCACAAACATTTGCACGTACTTGTTTGTGTAACCTTTGGGGATATTTTCAAACTGAAGCACTCTTGTGTGTTGGAGTGGGGTTTTGTGAAAGCTGAATTGAAAACTGTAACTGAAGTTACAGTGATAATTTGCAGGAAAGACTTAGTAGGCAACTGGCTCATGGGGTGAATTTTACTCACAGAATCACAGTGTAGGTGAGGTTGGAAGGGACCTCTGGAGATGGTCTGGTCCAACCTCATTGCTCAAAGCAGGGTCAGCTAGAGCGGGTTGCTCAAACTCTGTTCAGTTGAGTCTTAAATACCTCCAAGGATGGAGAGTCCACAAGACACTTGGGCAGCCTCTTCCAGTGTTTGGAAGTATCTGTTAGTTTTCAGAAACAGTCATTAATATCTTGCTAACAGGGTAGTGAGGAATTGCTAAGGCTAATGTGTCATTCCACTCACAGACCACTTTTAAGTTTGAGGAAAGTGTGGCATGTTTTGCAAGAAGTAAAAGCCTTCTGCCATTCTTTAAACTTAGGGGGTTGACATACAAAAGAAATGCAAACATATATCACGGTAGCAGAATGGCTGTATTTTGCACTGTTCAGGATTAGTCTGCTTGTGTTGATAAGGCCTTGTAGAATTACAAATGTCTGGTCAGCTTTCCAAGAAACATGCTATGAAACTTCATATACAACAAATATCTTCAGAGAACTACTTTCAGTAGTGAGAGGCTGCGTATATGTATTCTAGCATAAACGTAGACTTAGAGTCTGTATGTTACTTTTCCTAGCCTCATTGTATTAAAGGTGAGGACACTTAATTTATCACTTGTTGAATTAAGTGTATATCTCATTATTCTGTTTGGTGTGTATGGCAGGAGAGTATCTCTACAATTCACACTATTTAATTTTTTCAGAAAAGTTGTAATATGGAGAATAGTCTGTTGCTTTCTTCTTACGTACCACACTTAATTTCCTTACCCATCTCATCTATACTACTGCTATGGCCTGGTAAGGTAAACTTCTAGCCAAATCTCTGCTGTCTTGTTAAGGTCCAGGTAGAGATTGTAAAAATAGGTACTCTTCTGGAAATTTCACTCTTTCTCAAATGATGCTGCTCTTTTACCCGTGTAAAGGCTCGGAAAGTTAATACTGTTAAAACATTTGAAGAGAAATATATTTTTTTGTATATTATGTTCTCTTTTAAAAAAACCAAGAACATGATTTAGATGCACATTTATGGAACATGTATGTAAAGAGGAATCCTCTATCTCCTAACAGCAATTTGATATTTAAGTGTTTTAAACTCTAAGTAATATATTGAAGGGCAGCTCTTCTGTGCTGATGATGTGGGAGCTTATCTCTGTAAGCAGCTCCTAAACATACTTCAGGCTCTGGCAGGTGCATGAAGATTTTGTTCTCTTTGATTATTTTTAAAGTAGCTGCATCATTTGTGTTGCATCTGTACGTCGGTTCCCCAAGGAGCTTCCTTGCTGGCTTAAAGGTTCCATACTATTGAACGCTTCAGGGGGATTTTGGAAGGTTATTGCGGTTATATGTAATGTTTTTTTAAGATTGTCTTTAAATTACTTTGGATGGTCTGTATTTTTTACTTTAACCATCTTCTTAAATTTTAAAGAGGAATTAAGATAGGAATGCTCTTTATTTTACCTTCTGGAAATCATTTAAGTATATTTTCCAGTGAGTTCTGTTTTAAATGTCTCCTACCAGTTCTACCAGCTTTTTTTCTTTTATTTGAGAGTGAGACTTCTAGATTGTTTTGTTTCTTATTGTAATGTATGGGTCGTCTTTGCCCTCATTGTTCAATCTTTCAGTTTTCCAGAGCACTGTTAAGACAAGAGACATATGTAAAAATCTTCATACAAATTTTGCACAGCTGCAGAAAAACTGTGTAATTTGTTCCCTAATTCAGGTGTCAAAGCTGTAATTTTTGTCTCCATAGAATTTGTTTGAAACAGGATACTGCTGGAACCATTTTTTGTTCCTTATGAGAGCTGCTGCTTCTTCCTGTGTTTTTGTCTGATCCAAGTACCAGATTTTTTAATATATATAAAAACCCAAAATCATTTCAGCTGTTGTAAAATCCTGGGTTTAGTGTACTACTGGTTTAGATGATTATTTTATCAGATTCATAGAGCATGAACTCAGGGCCAATTACAAATGGAGTTCCTAGACAGAGAAAGACATCAAACATGACAGATCTCTTAATAGAAGAGTCAAAATCCTGCATTTTGCCTTTCACTCTTCTGATTAATACTGGAATATTTTCTATGTGTGCTTTTCATGCTGAATAATCCTTAATTCTGGTGTGTTTGCAAACCAAAGTCTCTTTGGCTTGTTTTTTCCATTTTCACAAGGTTAAATCTCAGCTCTTGTTTGCAACCACTTTGCTCAGCTCTTGCTTCTTTAATTTTTGGTTGTTTTTTGTTCTAGTTTCAGAGATATAAATACCCTTTTCTTTACAATCTTCTAATATTGAATAGTGAGGTAAATGAAATCCTTAAATTACATTTCCCCCCTTGTGTTGCAAGGTAATAAATGCATGAAATTGTAAAACTATATAAATACTTTAAAAGCGAGTGTATTTTTAGATGTATTATAACACTGTGTGAGCATAGAGATGTTGATATCTTTTTTTTTTTTTTCCTTTGTTCCAGTAGGCATATAGATTCTCAAAGAAAATCGAAGTTTAAATGTTGGCCAATACAAAAAGAAGAGTGTTAGCCAAACTAATTTTGGATTCATTGTGTTTGAATGTCAGCTCCATAATTTTGACTTCTAAGATCAAAAAATTGTAATGGATATATTATCTTATTTTGAAATCTATTTGAACAAATACATTAAAATTGCATCTCACTTTATTTTCATAAACTGCATGTATTATTATATGTGCCAGAGAATTCAACAATGAGTCAAGTAATCTAGACATTTTTGGGAAATGTGAATACTGGGTATTTGTCTTGCCTCAATCAAAATCAACTCTGAATCTACTAAAAATTATTATTTCCATCATATTCTGAACTTCTGTTGTTCATGTTTTCACAGGTGTTTCATAGTAATGTTTAAAATATTAATTTGAATTTTACTTAAATTAACAAATTAGATTCTAGTTTTTTCTTTGATGGATCTTTCACGGAAGTGTGTCAGGTTGCATTTTCACTTTGCCAGTAAGATTGATGTAAAAAAGTTGCACACATACTCAAGATGACTGAAGAAATAACATTGCAAAATCTGCCTAGCAATTTGAAGATGAAACTGACTGATTTTTTTTTTTTTTTACAGTGAGGTATTTTATAGGTAAGCTGATGAAGATATCAGAGAACTACTTCATTAAAACTACTGATGATATTAATATAGGTGATAGACTCAATTACACTACATAAAATATTACTTATTTGAAGTAAAGGTATCATTGGAAACATTAATGTTTTTCAAACTTTATGAAATTAGAAATTACTACTTTACACGATACGAATAATTAAGGAGTCTGTCTGTGATTCCTTTGTGTTGTATGGCATCCTGTGTGGTATCTTGATCTAGTTAATACAGTAACTGATTTTAATGCCTGCTAGGCATCACAGATTTGGCAAATACATCCTTTCACTCCCAACTGTGCTCATATTTTTTTTCCATCTGAAAGCACTGTTTGTCTAAGTAACTTTTACTTGGAAAGAATAGTAATGGGCAAATGGGAGAGTATTTTTTTAAAGTAATCTGTGTTTGGAAAAAAGCATATCTCAAAATAGTAGAAAGACAATATCAGTATTTGCTATTACACATCCTCCAAGATTGCATAAATTAATGATACAATATTTCTTGGATGTGGCAAATGTTAGAGCTTTATTTATTATTTTAAAAGACCAGAAGCCTATTCATCTCTTTCTAAACATGATCACTTTTAAAGGAAGATTTTTTTAGAAGTTCACACTTATGTGCAGGAAGTTTTGTTAAAACAAAACCCTAAAATGATGGTTATGTGAATTTTCAGAACGTTTGTTGATAGCAGAAATGTTTTGGTGAATGTTTTGGTCCATCCTGATGATTTTTAAAGGATGACTGCTGGACTATAAGTGGTATTTAAAAAAAAATATTGTTTTCTTTGGTCAGATTTTCTGGTTTAGTATTAAATAAAACTATTCTTATTTTCAGATAACCCCAGATGTGGCTTGTGGAAATGCCAGTTCCAATACCTCTGCTGGAGGCCGGCTTATCTCTTTTGAAGTTCCACAGAATACATCAATAAAGTAAGAGTATACGTCATATATGATGAAATATAAAAATGCTTTTATTTTAATTTGCCTAGATATTTTAGACAACAGTTGTTCAGGTAGGCAGATTTGTCAAATGGCTAAAAGTGTACGAAAGAACTTCAGACAGACTTCAGGCATCTAGTAGTGCCACAACAGCTTTTTGCTTGGTATGATTTTTCCCACATATTTAATGTTTTAGAAGATGTAAGCATGTAAACTGTCTCTGGGCTATCAGGATGCATTAGAAATTAGGGCAGATGTGTTGAAGATGTCAATTTGGAGAAGATAGGATGTTTTCTTTCTCTTTCATGCAGTGAACACTTCCTCCCCCCTTTAATCTCAAGATGCACTTGCAGGTAGAATAAATGCATGTATTTGATTTGACTATATAAGTGCATGCATTTGTATTTGATTTCTGGATTATTGCTGTAGGTGTCATCATCAGCTGTGAAATCTTTGTGTATGTCCTACAAACCACATTTCTCAAAAATTTGAATTTATTCTGTGTTATTCACTTTTCAAACTCAGGCTTTTTCGATCAAATACTTGCTTTGTTACTTTCAATTAACAGAACCTGACTTCCTAGAAAGATCTGATTATGTCAGCTGGGATGAGGCATTTTTTTTATTGGAAATTTTATTTCAAGTAAAAATCTGCCAACGTAGTTCTCTGGCTCACAGCTTTACTGCAATTTTAGACGTAGATTTTCCCAAAATAGCCTACTTTTCTCATACTGTCATCTTATCTTTCAGAATCCCAGCTTTCAGTTAAAAAAGGCCATGCTTGCAGGAAAAAAAAACCAAACTGATGCAAGCAGGCAAGCTGCAGACAGTTTGGAGCACTAACTGTTAAACGTGGGAGCTGTCCTACTCTTCCCACGGGAATTTGAATCGTGCTCATTCACGAGTGTTAAGCCCAAGTCAGAAAGAGATCTGTGAGTGTGGATGATCTGGCTGGCTGGAATCTGTAAGCAAACAAGTGTCTTTTCTTGAAATCAGGAATAAGCTGTCGTTTGTGGATTCTACAGCTGTATGTAAGACCTTTGATGGAGGAACCCCATTTTAAAGGAGGTTGCAGAGTACACAGTCATCTTTGGTCATTTTTTACACTATGTATCTTTAGTAGTGTTTTATATATGGGTAGATCAATGCAGGTCAATATCTTTATTTCATTGTATTTCCTGTGTTAAAGGCTCAAGTAACATCTCTGTTTCAATGGCTATCTATGAAAAGAAAATAATGGCACTTTAATAATTTTATTTTGTTTTGATTGTAAGGTGTGACCTAAACTGTGGAACTAGTTGCTATCCTGTTCTAAAAGTGAGATGGTCAGCTTTGGGGATAGCAATGGGGGTTGCTCTTAAAGAGGACCCAAAATACTATCCAAAATTTTCTGCTTATGATGTCTAGTTGCAACATTTTTCAACTTGTGTTAAACACGACTACAAAACTTTACATTTTTTGTTTTGAACTCAAATAAGTGACAGGGGAGAAACTGCTTTGTGTTTTTAGCAGGATTGAAACAATTTCAGTACAGGAAGTTGTGGAACAGAACTTCATCTCTGAGTATTTGTAGGTTTTCAGCAGGGAGAGAATTATCAGTTTTCAGCAGTTGTGTTTGAATTTTTGAATGATTGTTCAAACTCATTTGGGATTCCTTCAGAGGAAATTAATGCAAATTTTTGGGAACTTGCCAGAAACATGACAGGTTTTTATTTTTTCTTTGTGGAGGTAAGTAGGGAAAAATGCACCCTGAGAGGAAAGACACTGCCATAGATACAGTGATCCCTAGCGGAGCCAACAGTATATATGCAGTTGTAGATATTACTTTATCCAATCTGTCAATATTCAGGAAGGCACAGTGGACTCAGTGACCTTGGGAGCATTATGCGACTCATTTGATTTACAAGAATAAACTGTTCTGAACCTTCGATCTAGTATGTCAAACAAATGAGGTTTTCTACCAGGATCCGTCTCCCCATATTGAACAAACATTGAATATTCTTCAGTAAACAAGAGGGCTGGATGTACTTCAGCTGCAGAAAGTGTTGGTGTTGTAGATATAGAACGGAGGTACTATTCAAAAAGGCATAAATACGAAGACTGAATAAGAATGCTTTACTACTATAATGTTTATGTAAAACTCATCTTGGGCACCAAGATGGTGTCCTTTAGGTATTAGAAATTGAGACTCTGTATGATTAAATCTGCTATTACATATACCATTATGCAAATAGTACTGTTGAAGCATTTTTTATTTTTGTGGACATGCTAAAAACCTTCAGGCCTTTTCCTGATTCCCACTTGCTACGTTTAAGTTTTCCTTCTTTGTTGTTAAACTTTGATTCTGCAGTGATGTACTTCCTAATAACACCAGTTTCTGTTGATGTAAATATTCTTATCGTTTCTTTTCTTAGAATAAGGCAAGATGCTACTGCTTCTCTTATCCTGCTGTGGAAGGTCACAACCACTGGATTTAAACAGTGTTCACTTATTGATGGCAGAAGTGTCACTCTTCTCCAGGCACTGGGTGGACTTGTTCTTTCTGAAGAAATGCTTGCATTAGGAAACAACTACTTTATTGGTGAGTAACATGCTGACTTTCTGTTTATCATCTCTAGCTGACAGCCGATGGTTTACCCAAAATTTAGAGAAACAAAGAGGTAATTCCCTTAAATCAAGTGCTGGTGAAAGATCCAGATGTGATATGGGGACCATGTTTTAGACATTGTTTCATTTAAAGCAGACAAGAGGTACACTAAATTCTTACACAGGTGGAAACATTCAGTTTAAAATCTAGGTGGTGATTTTTGCCTAGTACCTTTAGATGATGCAAGGTATTTTATATGTTCTGTTTTAATCAACTGTAAAGCTTTCGGTAAATTCTGCAGTAAAGAACTCTGAATGTTTGAGGTGTTCCTTTGTCAGATATTGTATCATGGGATACTTTGTAAAGAAGCTGAAGTCTGTACACAGTAAACTTGAAAAAATATATTAAAATATAATGGGAAATCTGATTGTCTAACAGTGTTTACTTGCACTACTTTTTTTCTTCTAGTTTTGTCTCTGTGAATACGAAACCTTAGAAATACACTGTATGTTTCATTGGACAATTAAATGTTAAGCAGCTTTGTGGAAGCAGTGTAATGAAAATAGGCTGATACGTTATTTTTAAGTGTATAGGAAATAGGAAATAATGCTGATTTAATGCAGTGTTTATGCATAGACACAATAGACTTAATTAAATTGAGCTTTCTGGGCAGATGGTTTATTATGCCAGTGATATGAAACCAAAGTCATTGTAATAAGAGCATTTATTGTAATCTGCTTGGAATGCTGTATATCTTATAATGAAGTATAAGCTGCCACAAATTGTTATTCAGCAACTTATCACGCTAATAAATGTAAAACTAAAAGCATTCTGATGCAGAATCATTGCGCCAGTTTCTAAGTGTGTAGACAATACAGGAAAAAACCCAAATGCATTAGTAGTGCCATGTTCTTTCCTTTTTGAGCTGTCACTTAGCAAAGATATTGCTTGAAGGTTGTTAGTATAATCAGTTAATTACTGTCAGCAGTGGTTTCTTTTAGTGAGATTTATTATCTTCAAATAATTTTCCAGTTCCTTATATTTTCTTTATTATTTACTTCCTTCCCAGATACTTGGTTTTAGCTTTTTTCTTTTAACCTAGTTTTTAATTTAATTTATCAGAGTTAAAACTCTCCTCATGTGTCTTCCTCGGGAATAAATTTTTGCATTTGCCTTGTGGTAGTTAATGTATGATAAAAGTAAGTAAAAAATGCTGAAGACAGGATAATTTCTAACTTCTATGCACTCATGAAAGTACTTAAAGGCATAGCTTGGTCTAGAAGTTCCCAAGTAACGGGCCCAAGCTGCTCTGTGAAGGCTCCACTTGACTGTACATGTCTTACAGCATAGGCTATTAATTTAGATAGCTAAAATCACTATTGTCTTACTCTTTCATAGTTTGTCTTGTGTTACTTGTATCTCTGTAGCTGTCTGTCACTTTTTACTCTGTCATTTTTACTTTGAATTTTTTACTGTGTGCTAGGTAACATGAGGTGAAAATACGCCTTTCCCTTGATGAATGTAAAACAAGGTTTAGCTCATAAAAGTTGTGCTATTGATCTTGCTTATTTCATGCAGTTTAAGTTTTCTGAGACCTTTTATTTTATACTTCCATCTGATTTTTGATACTTTCTTTGGTCTGTCATCTTAATTTCCTGATAGCGAAATTCTTTGTAGAATTTTCCAGTTGTTGTAGTGTAATTTGATTTATGTAAAGAACATGAATCATAAATGCATATGCATGGAGCAGCAGGGAGACGCCACTAATACAGTGATACATTCATGAATAGAAATATTTGTGTGCTTATTAAGCACAGATATAGTGCATTTGAATTTTTATAAATCCTATTTGTTTTAGCAAATGGATGGATTACTAGTAGTGCTTTTTATAGAAAATGAATATGAAACATTCCCTCTGCATACCTTTTAGTCCTGAGGTGTTGCAACTCTATACTACGATTTAATCAAGTAATGAGATAACTCAACCATTTTCTGGAGTAAATTATTTTATGTGGCCTTAATTTAATTATAGTTTTTCCAAAAATAATTTTCTTTTTAAAATACTTGAGCAGAAAAAGGGTGAAATACTACAGGAACAGGGAGACAGAAACATGAAATTGTTAGTTTAAAAGCATTTAGGACCTGTCAGCATTTATTGTAAGAAAGAGAAAACAGAGTAGCCTCTGGATTTTCTTCTCAACTGTATGGAAGTATTCTGCTTGCTTTCCATCATCAGTTCTCATCCAATAAAGTTTAAGTCTTGGGTGTAAAACTTAACAAGGAACTCAGTCATTTGGCGTGAAAAATGCTGAATTTTATCTGAACTCAACTGAAATCCATAATTCAGCTACGGTCTATGTAAAAATAATTAAATCTTTACTTCAGATTTGACCCAGCTGTATGGAAATGGACTGTTAATCTGGCACATCTCACTTAAGTTTTTAGTTTTCAATAGTTTAGTTTTCAATAAGATCAGATGAATAAAGTATTTCTTGTAGACAACTTCCCATATGTTTCCGGATATACATAACAAACATTCTGAGGTACAAAAAAATTAAATTTTATATAAAAACGCAATACTGTATCATGTGCTTTTATTGATGATATTTAAGCTGGAACAATCATGAGGCCACAAGATACCGTAGGATGCTGTAAGCTTAGAATCACACGGTAAGGCTGTGGACCATGCCAGTCGATATATTTACTTTATTTAATTTCCTCCTTCTTCCCCCACTCTTTTTCTTTATTCAAATGAGTTTTTAAACGATTAATCTCTTAATTGGTGAATTCTAATTAGAATTATAAAAGAAAGATGGGGAAGGTCTAAGTGTTTTTTTTTTTTTTTTCTTGTGTTGTCTCTTGATCTGCGCCTTATTTGAGTCACTTCTCTTACCTCCAAGTTTTGTTACTCAGCAAGGTACTTTAATTACCTCTTGCAAATCTTTCTGAATAAGATGGTTATGGCAAAGATAAAACATTTAGGGAAATATTATGTTTTGTGTTACCTCATGGTGACACAAGTTTAAAGTTGTTTAGGCAAAGATTGAAAAGACTCAAAAGTCAGCAGTAATGTACTGATTTGCTGAAGACGTGATTCAAGGCACAATGTCTAGAGGTTGGAACGAATGCTGTCTCTCAGATCTAAAAGTAGACAACTTGACCATAGTGCTATTTACCCCAGAGACAGTACCTGCACTGTATGAGAATGAAGGGTTTGAGGGAAGGAGAAGAAAAGAACAAAAAAGAGGAGTCTGTTTTCTATAATGTGATTTATAAAATGGCTGCTGCATCTGTAGTCTTTTGCAGTGCAGAAAAAGGGTTATGATGCTGTTATTATGCAGCATGATGATGTTGTTAAATTGCAACATCTACCCCATTAAAATAAGCCCCATAAGATGAGAAAGAATACTAACTTGAAGACTGGCTTGTACCTTCTGTAACATATTCTTACATTCTTTAATGACTTTGTAAGATTTGATACTACACATGTGCCAGTCTTCTAAAATATTTTTTTATGTTGTATTAGAAAGTATACTTATTAGCCAATGGGAAAAAAGACCAATGTGGTTCAGGTTTTGAAGTGAAAGAGCCCCTGGAAGTACTGATTTTCTCAGTAGGTTAGGAGTAGGATGAAGCATACAACCTATCCCAAGGTGCTGGTGGCTTTTAATGCCAAGTTACTTCTAGACAAAGGTAATCACTAGATGGTTGATCTGTAATACAAGCCAGGTGAGCTGTTGATCTCTGCCCACTGTTTGCAAAAAATGCTTCGTTTGATGCCAAGAGAATTTCAAAAGTTTGTGCTGAAATTCAGGACCAAAAAAAAAAAAAAAAAAGGCTTTTTTTGGAGGGCATTTCTGAATAGCAGATGGTTTTGATATTTATGCAGAGAAATATCTATTCTGTGGAGTGCTATGGGTGTATACTTAGATTTGCCAAAGAGATAATTGGGAAGTGAAGGAGGAGATAATCATATTTTTAAATAAGAGATAGCAATAAAGGGATCAACATTAATTCATGGAAAGTTTGCCTTTTACTTCAGTAGAGTTTAGGTTCTTACAAAATGTCTCAATAAAATTTTAAGTTATTTATAAACTATTTTAGTATTTATAAAATGTCTCATCACTATTTGTTTTAATTCAGGATCTTCATATCTTCATGCTGTCAGTAATGGTACTAGGATATTTAAAAATTAGTAACTAAAACTTTACCTTGTTATAGTCACACACCTATTCTTCATTGCAGTATGTCTTGAAAAATTGAAATCAGATGAAATACATTTTTACAAGTCTGAAAAAATGAGATGAGTACCCTGGTGCAGTGTCAGTTTGTGCATGAGTCTTTCAGGCTGAAATTCTCATGAATGTTAATGGGTTACAGCTAAGGATCTCTGTGGAGAGTTGAAAGAGCTGCTTGTTATGTGCTGAGGGGAAATCTAATCCACCCAACATTGTGCACTTCTGACCTTCAGTGAATAATATGCTGGATTTGGAAACGTGTACAGGAACATGTATATCTTCTTCTATACAACTTTGTTGCAATTGCATAAGATTTACAAAATTGATTAAATATCTTTCTTGAGAAAATAATGCATTAACATTTTCCATTAGAAAATAAAAAAGGCCTTGCTGAAGGACTTTGAAGGACATTTTCAGCTTGTATGGCAATTCTCTCAAAAGTCTCCTATGATTTGTTGCATGCATCTTTTTTATTGAAACTTGCAATCACATTCGGATTGAAAGCCAGAACATTTATTTTGAAAACAGTCTGCTATCGAAATAGTGAAAAAACCAAACCCAACGCATAATAAAAGCATTAACATTTTATTTTTTGGAATACTCACATTTTAGAAGTTTTACAGTGGCTTGGATACCATCCGTTTTTTCACGAGTCAGTTAATTTACTCTGGCACTAAATTAATATACCTGTTCACTAAGGCAACAATTCTGTGCTTCTGACTCATATACCTGTGCATGTGAGACTTACTGTCAGTTGTAATTCCGCATGGTTTCCAGTTTACTTGGTAAACTAATATAAGTATACCTATACTGGTATACAGTTAGCGAATTATACTTAACAGTCCAATTCTGCTAGTAATCAAAACCACCATAGCTTTTTTGTTGTTGTTGTTGTATGAATTTGGAATTTGCTAATAAAACTGCGTATTGTATAATTATCACTTCAGTTTTAAGTGTTTCTTTTGAGATTTTGGGTATAATGTAGAGCATGGAGTCTGCAGTACTGACTGTGTGCATGCAACCTATTTCCTTCCTTTCTCCCAACAACATAAAAAAAATGCAATTATGTTTTCAGGTCTTCATCACGGTTATTAGGATATTAACTTGTTGACAAAACCTGCTTCTCATCAGCTTCCATGATAAAATATTGGAAAAATTGCTTTTCTGCCTTGGTGTGCCCACTGCTGAGCTGCAATGATGGGAACTGTTTCAGAAAAACAGTAAACCAGACAGTTGGGCATTAGTATTTTGCCTCCACTTCCCCATAGGTAACATGATATAAAAGTTTGTATATCTATAGTTGTTAAAAAATGCTCATAAATAGCTTGAAATTATTTGCTTTTTTACTTTGTGCTTTATTTAGCACTTCCGTGATGCAGCTTAAAAAGCAGCTTACATGAGATATTGCTACATTAGTTTTTTAGTTTACTGTCCGCTTATAAAATGAGAGGAAGAGATTTATAAGCAAAATTGCTATTTCTCAGATAAGACCTTACCAATAATAAGGCAGAAGGTTTAACATTTAACATGAAAGAATATGTTTATCTGAATAGAAAATACATCTCCCAGCACAATCTTTAAATTATAATGGTAATTTTCATCACAGCAAAGAACAACTGATGTAGACCAGGTGTGTAATCTGGTTTTCTCCAAGATGCCCAGCTTTTTAGATCAATGCAATTTAACTAACTGGTTTAAACTATACAGTATTTCAAAAGTGTTTCCTTAAATAAAATTGGTAGCTGTACAAACTCACTTGAAATGGATACTGTAGCATCTTTATGGTGAGATGAATAATACCCTATTCAAATGCCAGCACCTGTAAGGCAGCTTGCTTGAATTCTGCAAAACTTTTTGAAGTTTTGCTTAAAAAGGAAAATTAGTGCTTGGCTCCTCAAGCACAGGAGACCTGTTGCATTTTAAAAAGTGTGTGAACCATGTGTATATATGTACAGAAAGGGTAATATTTTCCTATCCAAAATGCTGTCCTGTCTTTCTAGTGCAACAAAGTATTTTCTGTAATAACTCTGCCCTGAGCAGTTATTTGCTCTCTTGATGCTCTTTGGGTTATTTAATAAATCTCCTTGCAACATCTCATCATACATTAAGAAGTTGTCACCACTAATATGACTGCAGGTATATTGAATAGTCAAAATTAAACTTACTCTGCAAAATACTGCATTAATAAATAATCTAGAGAGATATTTTGAAACAAGTTGGTCTGATTTTCTAGCTTTTTTTATCTGGCTGTAGAATTTCAGATTAGGAGGCAAGTTGTAGCTGTGTCTTTTGGATGTCATGTTTTGTGTTGTTACATGTCTTTCAAATATATGCACATATTTCCATCAGAAGAAAGCAGTTTGTTGCATGTTGAAATTGTTTTTACTTAAGCAAAAATGAAATAGGACAATTTTATTTCATAATAGATGTGTGAATTGAATTCACTGAAAGCTACGTAATCAAGTTACTCTAGCTTTAACAAGTTACTGTGTGTCAGCTGAGCATCTGTGCGAGTTCCTAGCCCATGGCATATGTGCAGTCATTTGACTTAACTCTCTTTCACTCTGGGCTAAATTAAATCACATTGCCTTGCACATGCTGCAGTTGGAGTGTTTGCGCAGTTCTGCTGCTCAGCCGATGTGCAGTAACGTGTGTGTGTGACTATTTAGTTACTGTTGTGCACGTCAGCCTTGCTGGTGGGCGAATTTGGTGACAACTGCTCCAGTTAATGGGGTTTTCATTTTTATGTGTGCAATTTGCCTGGAGGGGCCCTGTTGTAGGCAGTATTGAGGATTGTGCTCAACTGTGAACATTTCGCTGGGGTTCTGGGCATAAGAGCTAACCTTGCAGAAAATGGCCTTTTGATAAACAATAGCAGCAGCAGAAGTGCGAACAGCATAAAAAGTTCAATGAAGTGTTAATTTCAATGACTTTTTAAAAAGATGGCCTCATAAGGCAAAAATGTAAGCATTCAGCTGAAATCCAAACCTTTCTGAAGAATGCTGTTAGGTTATATGCGAAAGGGTTTCTTTACAAATATTATAAAAATCAATATTGTTCCCTGCCCTTCATGATCGAATTATGTGTACCTGGTCTCACATAGAAGTAGATGTAAGCGTTAGACTATTTACTTTTTTTATACATTGTACTATGTTTTAAGGTAGCATCTAAATAATTTTTATTCTTTAGAATAGTCTTTAATTAATAATTCAAAATTATTTTTTATTCACTGCTACTTCTAGCAAGTAACTGGGAAATTATTTTTCTAGTCTATCTTTGGAAGTTCATCTGCTCAAATTTGTAATGCTTGGTGAAATACCTTTTGTTTATTTTTAAGATTTCTCTTTCTTCAAAGATGACTCTTGTGATCAATGCACAGACAAGATATTTACATTCTCTTGATCACATGGCTGTTTGCACTCACATGTTGTGAGATCTTAGACAGACTGCTTAACCTGATCTGTAAAATAAGGAAGTAAGCAAATTTAAAAAAAGGTTTTAAAATGCTTTGAGATCTTCAGCTATTAGTGTAACATGCTGTACAGTGTATCTAAAAGTAGGGTAACCACTCATGAGTTTTTAAGCTGAACCAGTGACTATAGATAAATCCTAGCTAACCTTGCCATCCAATGTACTGCAGCTCCCCATTATTGCAGTCCCAGCTACGTCATTTGTATTCCAGCACACTTAACTGCTTTTGTGAAGTGTGGTATCAGAGATTCTGGTGGTCTACATTTGTGCCCAAAATAGTTCACTGCCAGCTTGGTAGCATTGTGGAGATGCTGATAAAGAAGTATGTAATGGGGAAATTGTGATACCAGAAATTTAGTAGATTAGCTTTGTCACCCTTCGCTGGGCTTTCACCTTTATTTTGGACAGTAAGCAGAGTTCTTGAAGCCATGACAGAAGGTCACACTCTAAACTACTGTCACAGCTCCTTAATAAGCTGCATGCACGTGGTTTCATAAATGTAAGCATACTCTTGCTAGCTGACTATTTCATAATCCTGTCATGGGTTTTGGTCCAGTCAAGCTCTTAAGTTGGGTAATTGTTTAGTAACAGTGAAATTCAGAAATTGCCATTTGTTGTAGAAGAATTGTCATGGAACATGTGTTTGGGGGTTTTGTATGCTACGTGAATCCAGCTGGTTTGCTCAGTTCATGCGTATACTTTTTAACTGTCAGTCCTGCAAAACTGAGCTCCTGCTTGAAAGCCAAGCTGCATGCTATTTCTTCCCAAAGTTTTGGTAATAATTTTCTGATACACAAATTTTGCTTTCTGTTACACCTGTGTAACCCTATCATTGTCAGTCTGCCTCTGACAGCGTTGCAGAGATGTTACTGGGAGTGTAACTTGACCAGTGGCACGTTTCTCTTTATCACAGTAATGGTGATTATGTCCGAGAAGAAAGTCTGTGTTTGATTTTCAGAGTCCAGGATGAGTCTTCAGTGTTGGTAGTGAAGGAAGAAAGCATATTTATTTTTAAACTGTGATATCAATTTGGAGAAGAAAAAAAATGCAATGACAAGTTTTAAAGTAACTTATCAACAACAACAAAAAATTCTTTAAATTGTTGTTTCTTGTGAGTTTTTTAAAAATAAAGAATTTGAAACAGTTCTTGAACTGCTGGTTCTCAATAAGATCTATATATGCTTTCAAAAGCAGTATCTGACCAAGGCTTCTGTGACAAAGCACAGTAAGCATGCTGATCTATATAGAATTTGGGAGAGTTGTACCATTTATAAATAGTGCTATTTGTGGGCAAAATAGCAGTTCTGTTATTGCAGCTGTATTTTTGTATCCCCAGATGCTATGTTGCCTAGCAGTATCATTAGAGAATGATCTCAGATGTTTTGTACAAGTATCCTATGGTACTGATGTCGCAAAAGTACTGCATCCAAGACTGTGAATGTCATTGACTACCTGTTTCTCGCTTCTTGTTTCTGCCTGTGTATGATAATAATCCGAAGGCAAACTGGGAAAGGATTCCTGACCCATTTTTTCCGCTTCAGTAGAACAGTATTTGTGTCAGAGCCCAGAAGGTACTGATAGGCCTTAATGATGCTGACCATTAGGGTCATGGAAAAGGTGATAAATGATTGTCTATTTGTAAATGAAAAGCATGCCTCTACTATTTCAACATGTAAAGGTAAATTTTCACAATCAAGCGTATCAGGATAACATCTTGTTATGCTTTTTCATTTCTTAGGTTTCTAAAATGAGTAGAACATGACTTCCATGAATGAGTGAAAGGATTGAGCTCTCTTAGATTTGCTAGACGGATAACCACTATTTGAGATTGTGATACACAATGCCATAAGAGAGGGAAATTGGTTTGTATAGTTAAACTCAATTTACTGCTTCATGCTTAGATCCAAAAAGGCACTTAAGCATAGTGGTGATAGTATTGGCCCCTTCATAGTCTTGAATGTTAGCTATAGGATATGATGCATGGACAGTGTGAGTGTTGTGGACACGAAATAATCTTTGGATAAAATTTGGACATAAAAAACTTTAGCAGAAGGGACTTGAATTCTAAGTCTTCCTTTATCTTTTTTCTGGTGAGTACTGTAATCAAAATTTAGTTATCTTTTTTTCCCTAGCTTCCTTTCTTTAAAGTATTCTTATGTCTGCAAAGTTCAATGGCCACAAAAGAAAAGGTTGAGCATATTGACCACTCCTGTTTAGCTTGCTGGGTAACATTTTTTCCTGTGATGCAACAGATGGGGTCAAAAAGAAAATTCCTCTGGGATATTTTAGAATTTAGGTTAATTCTATAACTTTCAATTATCTGTGGATGAGCTAGCATGTCGTCGGAAGGGGAAGCCAGCCCGGATTAAACGATGGATCTCAATATGAGTATGGTCGTTCTCCTTTATTGCGCAGCTAACAAAAGCATATATAGGCCGAAAACCATAACATACACACATGTCACACTGTGATTGGTAGAACACCGTTATACACACGCCTACATCGCTACTGTGACTGGGACGGGTCATCTGTCCAGCGGAGGGGCTTCACCTTCTTTTCCGGTCATAGGTCCGCCCACATCCGCTTAAGAGCAGGGGCTGTTGAATGGGACTAAATCATGCCCATTCTCACTCAGCCACTCCTCTACACTAGCAGACATACTTATGTAGCTTCTATCCTGGACCACTGAGGCTTATAAACTGTGGTTCAATATACACTGATAGCAGTCCTATTGTTCCTGGAAGCTGAAATCAGGTCTGGAAGTTTTATAGCTTCATCATTTTACTGCATGACATGAACTGAAGAGGTGATGCAGGCACACCCAATACCACTGCTTTGCTCGTGAAGGGTTGGTACTATCTGCTTGTCTTCCATTTGTATATATCCCAGTTTCCCATTTTCTAAATAATGAGTAACTGACTGTACTGTATACCAGGAATGAGGTGAAGAAATGACACCACCTTATTCTGGGGCCGTTTTTTGTTTTCATACCCGTTTTGACTTGCCAATGCCCTTAGTGCCAGGGCTATATACTGTGCAGGGAAGCTGTAGGCACTTAGTGTCTTTGAGAACTCCACTGTTTTGCAAAATGTTAAGTTGGCTACTGACCCCAAAAGCTTTTGGTGTGGGCAAGTGCTGAGAGAGAAAAAGAGAACAGATGGAAACTGATAGACATCCCACTGCTGTCTCATTTCCTTGGGAAACCAGGCTAAAAATAAGTTGAAAACTTGGGGACTGATGCTTCATTGTAAATGAGTGCCCAAACTCCTTGGCAGTCATTCTCTCTCATCCAAGAAACATGTAGGTGGACTCAAAGACCTATACTTTTGTGAATTAGAACTCTAATGTAGGGAACTATTACTGTATTTCTGCTGTAAAATGATAATCTATTGTTTCAACCATAGGTATATATGTTGGAATACATATATGCACTGTGTGGAATACAGAGAAATACATTTGAGCCAATTGCAATAGGCAAGACTGTGTGTAATAGCATTGAGTGCATACTGAGAGTTATGATTTGTAGTTCAGTCTTATACCTTCCATTAGCATAATATACAGTAGGATGACATTCTGAGTTGGTGGCCTTTTAGCTTCAGTCTTCCTTATTTTGGCAGTCCAGTATGGACCAGCTTGCTGATCTTAGTCTGCTGTGTATAGAAGGAAGGTATTGTTCAGAAATGGGGCTTGCGAAGGAAGCAAATCAATTTGTGTCATCTAGACAACCTGCAGTCAATTAATGTTTGAGTAGTGGTAATTTGAATGGCATAATATAATCTTGCTGAAAGCATCTGGACACAGTGATGACACCTGTCACCTTTTATTTTGACTTTATTCCTTATTTTTTGTTCTTAACTTTCTTGATGTGAGAGAAACAGGAGCATAGCTACTTTGTGCTCCTTAGGTCCAAGCAGGTGAAGCTAGCAGGGTGGAATGAGCTGTAGTGTATTTTACCATGCATACTGCCAATGAAATCATGCTGACATTTCTCAGACTATCAAATGTGTGTTCACAAAGCTTGAAAATGCCTCCCCGCAATCTAAATGACTACTTGCATCATATAATGATTTATTAGGCTTTAAAATTGTTTCCATAATATTACTGTAAATAGCTCAACCCTGAATTCTTCAGCTTAGAATGCTTTGATGTCATTATGTTTTAACTAGTTTTAGAAAACCAGCAAGGTTAAACTGAACAAAAACCTTTTGATATAAAGAGCTATAATGTTTTCCTCCGGAACTTAGATGAAGAGAGCTGTAAGCATGCTTCTGAAATGATTCTCCTACCTAGAAGTTAAAAATAGAACTTCAAACTCACTCTAGTTCAGCTGCTGTTATGGGAATTGGAAAAGGAATTAATTGAAGTGCTATGACCTGAGTTAAGCAGAGCGTCATATTTAGATGATCAGACAAGCTTCTTCTAGCTTTAAAACCTAGAGATCTCAGAAAGTTGTATGCAGCTTCTGTAGAGTGCAAATAAATAGCCATGTTTTTATTTTTCTGGTCTTTGGAAAATTAGATGAGATAATTAGAAATTACAGGAAAATATGTGGCATTCCAGTGAGAATAAGGGCGTTTTTTTCAGTGGTTTGTCTAAGGGCTTTTGATACCAAAATAGTGACAAGATTGAAAGTAAAAAGAAGTTTGATTTGATATTCCTTTAGGGAACTGTCCTGAAGGATATGTAACAATCTGCTTCAGACAAGCAAATGTGAACCCAAAGACATTTTCTAAATACCACATTCTTCTAAGCATTCACATATAATTGCATGACTGCCAGTGACAATTGCATTCAGTTGTTACAGGAAATAATTCTGGCTGCATCTTTGAACAGATGGGTAAAAATGGGGTGTGTATTAAGGCCAGAATAAATTCGCTCGCTTTGAAGAGGTCGGCAGATTACAGTAATCTTCACTAGCCAAAACAGACCATTAGACATTTGGAACTATACCCTATATATATATTTTTTTTTTTTAATCTGATCTTTTAGAATATTTAGCTAACTTGTAGAGGCTATACTCAAGCCGATGACATCTGTATTGGACATGAGATTTTCTTGCTTTGAAGATATGGTTTAGGGACCATTGTTTCTAGCATAATCAACTAATTGTTCAAAGGATGCAGCATTTTAAAGGAAGTCTTCCATATGATTTTCTTTGGAATTTGTAGAATTAGTCATGCTTGACACTTTCGTATGCAGAATGTAAGAAAAGTTTAGCAGCTGTTCTGGAAAGAGAATTCATTTGAAGTTCAGTGTGTTTCATGGAACTTTGGTTTATTACTGCTCATTATAAACATTATCTTGCACTACTTTTTTTATACTTGACTAAATATTGTACTATCTTCAGTCTATAATTCAAGAAACTAGATTGCATCTTTAAAGTTCCCTTGAGGTTTAGGCTGTAAATGGATACTAGAATTTTAGAAAAAAAATCTATGTCATTCTTTTTAGAAAAAAAAAAATCTATGTCTGCATCCATTTACAATAATTAATTTTAAAATTAAGCATATTTAGAATTAAAAAAAATTCCTTGTTACTTAAATTATCTCAATTTATAAAGAAAAGTATAATCCTGCAATGGTTCTATGTCTAACTTTCCATACTGGTCCTACAAACAGTCTTAGACCCTTAAGCGTCTACCTACATTAAGGATAGTGAAGTCAAATTTAAGTTTGACAATTTGTGGAAGGATCTTTGGGCTTTTTTATGCATATATTCTGCATATAGTTTATACACTATACCAAGCCCATGCTTTTCATGTCACTGCACATTTATTCTGCCACAAGCTGCCAGAACAAACCAGCTAACTGATGCCATACACGGAAGGGCTGTAACCCCGGAGTCCAATCTCTGTGGTGGAACCGTGCAGTTCGTGCTCAAGTGAAGTACAGGAGCATTCTGACATGAACTCTGACTTAATTGTCTATGTCATGGGCTGTGTACATGGCTCATTATATCTTTCCTGCTGTCCTTTATTTTACAGGTTTATCTGTTAGAAATCTGGGTGGTAGGGATATCGTTATGCTCCAGTGTGCTTTAATAGCTTCCAACCAATTATTTTTTTAATTCCATGCAATTACAGGTGCTAGCCAGAGATTCATGAATTTTCATCTTCCTTGTCAAATGTTTCCATTTTCAGGTCTTATTCATCTATACCTGGTATATCACCTTATAGAGTGATCAGATCAAATGTTCAATAATACTTTTATTGCAAATATACAAAGAAATGCTGTCAAGCTGTGTATGTCTCTTCTTGCAAACTTCATAAAAAATGCAGCCAAAGGGTTTGTCTGTCTGTTACCAGTGTAATGAGTTTTATGATCTGTATGCTTTTTAGCTCTGAAGTAACTTTTAGAAATTCATGTAAACATTTTTCTCCACTGAATTTGATTTTAATATTCCTTGTCATTAAAAAAACTTAAGGAAATGTATTTTTAATTGTCAAAAAGGTAGCAGGCAAAAATATTTGATAATTAGAGACCTAAGAAATGATAAAATGTTAGAGCTCTGGATATAGAGCTGTTTCACCAACCTGCCTTCCTTTTGTTAATCAATATAATGTGTTTGTTTCCAAACTATATTCTAATTTTTATTTACATACATTAAATTTAGGTAGGTGTGTGTGAAGTATGAGCAATGATGTTCTTAGCTGACAGTTTCTTTCAATTCAATTTTGTTTTTGTCTAGCAGTAGAGTGTTAATATGTATTAGTGTATTTCCTCATATAGTAATAATAATCTTATTTTTTTAAGGTTTTTTGAATGATTCAGTTACTAAATGCATTGTGGCTCTACGCTTGACTGTGATAGTGAAAGTCAGTACCTGCATGCCTGCGGGAAGCGATTCAGATTACTTCCAGTGTTCGGGGAAAGGAAAATGTATCACCAAACCAGATCAGGTAAGGTGAACTTACCAAGACCTTCCTGTAATGTGGAAATTCCATGATAATATAGATACAGGGCAAATTGTACTTGGTCCTCTGAGTGTGTGCATACCTTGCTGCTGTGTAATAGACTTTACAAGCTCACAGATGTTACTAAATAATAACAATGTATTTATTTGCTATTCCTAAAAATCAAGCACTTAAAAGTAAGAAAATAACTCAAGCAAAGATTCATACCCTGCCCTGGCAATAAAAACAATTATGCAAATTAGGTATAAGCTAATGCGTGCTGCGTCTTATTGTCACTATGTAAGAATTTTTCTTTGTGAGATGAGGAGCACATTGTGGGAGCTTGGGATCCCCAATCTTCAGACCGGTGTGTTCCAGTTTAAGTCTTCAGTCTTCTTTGGTTTTAGGCCTGGTTTAATCTAGTACTTATCTCTCCATGTCTCAGTAAGTTGCTTGCTTAGAAGTCACTGATCGCTGCAATGCAATTGTCTGAGCATAATCATGAGAAGAAACAGAATGGAGTAATTTGGTAATGTTTGGAAGATTTCCTGTACAGCTTTCTCATTTACATGGTACGATGTTGAGAGATTACAACAGTGAGAGCAATTCCACTGGCCACTGTGAATTTTTTGTGTGATCTAGTAACATGAGAAAGTAAGAACTGAACATGTTAAATTTGCAGTCTGTATGCTGCTTTTACAAAACCAGATTGTCCTTCTGTGCATGAGATCCTGTATTCTCTGTTACCTTCTATATGTGTTGATTTTATTTCATGGATTAAAAGTAATTTACAGTACAAATATGCACAGTTAATCTTTGGTTTTGTTAATATTCATTTGGGAGATAAAAACAGTAGTAACTGTTGAGTAAATATTAACAGCTGTGAGCCTGCTGTGAGCACAGAAAATTTGGCATATTTAGGGAATTCACTGTTAGTTCATTTTCCGATTTAAATTCTCAATAAGCGTGTTTGATAGAAAAAATATGTTTTGAATTGTAACAACAATAGTTAAATTGCTACAGTAATCTATATACGCATGGCAGTGCTAACATCTGGAAGAATTAACCATCTACGTTATTTTCAAAAATGAAATTTTAAAATGCTTGAGGTAATATGTGAACACAATTATTGCAAGATGGTGTTTAGACGTGCTACTCTACCATAGCAGCTGGCTGGTATCCAAATAAATTGTTCATTCAGATACAGTGTCCTATTTCATAGTCCAATTTAGTTTTTCTGCTTTACTATATTTAACATTGTTATTTTATAAATGCAACATCTTGAATTTGATTTATGTAAATAATACGTTCAAATTTACTATTTATAAGAGCGTATGAAAATTTCTTCTTTTTCCATTTTTTTTGTCAAGATTAGGCTTAAAGCCTTGGGTAGTCTTATTTTCAATTTTTTCATTGTTTGTCCATCTTTATATCTCTAATTTCTTTCTCTTATTGCATGTCATATGTCACAAAATAAAAATTAATTACTTCCTCTATGTATGCAGAAGCAAAAATGCATATATGGACTTCAATAGTTATCCACATTTTATAAATCTCAGACATAGCAAGTAAAATAAAATAATCTTTAAAAAGAAAGACAAATTGGCTTCATGGCAAGAAAGAGGAGCTATTATGTTACCCCAAAAAAGATAAATCAGTACCTGTATGTCCCCACCCCCATCTTGACACTGAAAGTTTTATATGTTAAAACAAGAACTGCTAGTGATAAATGAGCCCCTCTCACACATTTGTAGTGTGTTGCTTTCCCTGGCAAATGAATAAAAACAATTTAGCATTATTAATATCTTTGCACCTATTCTTCCTTTATCCTTAGAGTAATAACAGGAAAATTTATTAAGGTAGTGTTTTTGATGTAACATGCACTAGGGGGTAGTTGACTGACACCCCTGTGGCTGAAGCTGTGGGACATGTTGAAGTCTGTTTCTGCAGAGGTGTCCGTCAATTCGTGGTGGTCAGAGAACTGGAATTAGCAGGGCTCTCAATAGCTCTTATCTTCAAGTAAAATTTTAACTTCAAAAATGTAATTGCTTTTTTTTTCACTGTCACAAACTGCTCCTGAATTTTTCTAGAACTTGAACAAATGAGAAATGTCCCCAGTGAGCCTCTCGAGTGCCATCAAACCTGTGCCAGGTAGCCTGATGGGCTGGGGTAACTCACCAAAACCTCAGGTACAGCGTTTCCAAATGTAGATAGTTTATGTCTAGCTTCCTACACTAGGGAGAATAATTATGTCATGTTGTCTGTTTGTCCATAGCTTTTTTTTTTAAAAAATCTCAGTTTTCCTTACTCTTTAGCCTGTTAGTTGCATAATAGAACTTCAGCCAGGAATCTGATTCAGGCCCAGCAGGAGCAACATAAGTAAAAATAGAAGGTGCAGATTTCATTAAGCAGGGTGATTTTACCATTGTTTAACTCATCTTAGATGAGATACACCCTAAAATGTCTTGTTGATTTTCCTTATGATTGAGCAAACAACTGCCAAAGTTACATGCTTGACATGCACCAACCATTGTGTCGGTTTCCTACAGGACACATCTTCTGTACTTCTTTTTGCAGAACTGAAACTTTAAATTTCTTTCGGTTTACAACATGCCCTTTGTGACTTGTTGTTTGTTTTTATCTATAATCCATTCTGGTTTGCACAATCTAGTCTTTCAGGATGCAAAGCAAATTCTTAGGAAGAAAGCTTATTCATGGTATTAGGCCTTTTATGCAAAGAGCTCTGCTGGCTGTAGTCATTGCTTCCAGTGCCAAGATGATTAATGATTGTCTTTGTGTTTTTATGTACTTCATAGTTTTATTCCAAATCTAGTTTAATGTAAAAGAATGTAGTAACACATCTGCTTAATGGGAATGTTAAACGTAATTAACAATCTGCAGTGATATAAGTGCAGTGGCATACTCTTATCTATGGAGCACATAAAACTATAAACAGATGAATTCTAGTCTAACCTGGAAGTCTTGGCCAGTTTTTACTCATTCCTTACTGATACATAGCTTCTACCCAGCTAGATGCTTTTTGCAGAGTGTGGAAATGAAATGGAAAGCTTTCAATGGCAGAGTTTCTTTTTCAGTTATTGTTTTTGAAAGGAACATAAAATTCACCACTTTGAACAAAGTTCTGTGAAGTGAGGTGATGCTGAGTCAAAGTAATGCCTCTTCCTTCCTTTGTGTGAGCTTTGTACCCCTGCTTTGCTGCCATGCTTGCCATTCTTCCACAATGGAAGTGGGAAGGGTAATATTGGTCTTGGCATCATCAGAAGATAAATACCACTTTCACATTTATATACTAAGCTTTACATCAGCATAAGTTGTTCTCAAACCAGTTAGCTGTGAATGGAAAAGAAAAATCTTGGTATTAATGCAAAGAGAGATCTGTTTGTTGTGAATTTCTGATTTTGTGTGGGATTTTAAAGTAAGCTTCGGCCATCCCTTGGATTTGAGAGCCACAATTTTGCTTACATATGGGAATAAAATTATTTTTTTCACAGGTTGCTCTGTTCTGTAACTTTGGATCTCCCATGTAAAATATGGAAGAGCTCACTGTGTAAATATGAAATTTTATTGCTAGAATTAGAACTCTTGAGATTTACACAAAAATAACTGGCCTCTGCTTGCACTGAGAAATAACATATTGAACTGAACAGCGATGATTTCCGTGCCTTCTATATGGGCTAGAAGCTTTGGGGTAGATCCACTTGATTATATTTGTAGAAAGGCTAATTATAAAAAAGCCTTATGTATACCTAAAGGCATGCTATCCTGCATATGGACGTAGTTTCCTAAGTACAATGTACTCCTAAATAGAAAATATGTAATTATCATATAGCAATGTTTTGCTCAAATATTATAGCAGCTCTCTGTGAGTTGTAATAACTACTGGAAGTCTTTCTTGGCAAGAGAACATTCATTTTGTTTTGGTCATCTTAACAGCTGCTTTACTATAGTTTAAAAAAAATAGAAAAAAGTTGAGCTTTTATGGTCTCTCTAGTCTGAAATTTAGAATGTGATGTGCATATTATTACTCTGGTTACTTAAATAGGGAAAAAGTACTATATTCCAGCTACATAATATGATACTTACAGACAATTGGATTAGGCAACAGAAAATTATTTTAAAGCATTTATTTTATTGCCATCTAAATGATGGCATAGGATAGATTTGTACTCCCCTAATCAATTAAAATACACAGAAGAACTGTCTGTTGATAGTACATTGTTTTGGAATTCTTAGTGACTTTAATACTAGCATCGCGGCAGTGTGTGGTTTCTTCTTGACTTCGTTTTCTCAAATATGCTAGTACATGTCATGTATTCAGGAAAAAATTAATAGTATCTTTTGGGGAAAGTGAGGATGACATGCCTAATAAAAATTATGACACCTAATCTTCTGTACAGAATAACTTGTCTGCATCTCAGAATGGTTATCTGTCATTAGACATTTCAGTTTGAAGTGTTACAATGCTTTTCTGCTTTCAAAACCCATTTTGTTAACCACACTTTATGGTAAATTGATCCCTATATCATACTCTTAGAGAGATATCAGTATTATCTGAGCTTTTCTTAACTTCCCATTTCATTAATATTGTTGAGGCAATGACTGATTGTTGCATTGTTTAAATATGTTAATACTTACGTTATAATAATCAGCTTCCATTGCTTCAAAATGAGATTTTAGTGCAGACTGAGCCATGCTGTTTGTGTCTGTCTGGACAGTACAGGCATTCCCTTCCTCTCCATTGAATGGTTCAGGTAGAGATGTACTTTGCGTCTTACTCTCAGATCTAGCATAAATCATGAACCCGAGCCTACCTAACAAATGTGGTACCTCTCTGTTCTGACAGGTTAAGTTTGATACAATGGTATTCTTGGCTCTCTTGCTTAGGCATGTCTTTAGCATCAGATAGACGTAGATAAGCCTGTTCTCATTCTTAGTGTATATGCAAGGACCAGAAATGTATTTAAATGAGATCAAGGCTCTTATCTCTTCAAACAAGGCACAGAATCTAGGTACTGTATCTCTCTGTGCCCTATTCATGTCCATTTTAAGAAAAAACTATGGTTTTTTTTTCATAGTATGGTATCTCACTCTGTTAGTCCAGAACAGGTGAGTTATTGAGACAGGCAGCAACCTTGATTTTGTACGAAGTCTAAACTCAACACTTCATTCCAGGAATGATAACAAACACTTCAAGTCAATAACATAATTTAGTATCAGTAAGAGTTAGAACAGCCGAGAAGGATGCTGAAGGCAACATGTTTATGTGCATTCTTTACCTGGGTTCTGATCCTACATATGCACAATAGTACTGCATGACTAGGAGGATATGAGATGTTGACAACACTAAGTTTGAACCACTGATCACTGTTGTCTTTAGGGACCAAAGTGATCCCTGTGCTGATGTGTTTTTGACCAATGCTATATGGAAATGTGGAAATAGTTAGTGTATTTAGTTGATTGTTTAGTTCTTAAATAGAAGTGATTATCTGTTTCACTCTGTTAGACACTTTCCTGTGTAGCTCATATGAATTATCTTCAAAGTAAGTTACCGTGCTATGTGATCATAATAATTTTTTTTACTGTGTTTTGCTTGCCTGTCTTTCCTTTCTGTTGAACTACAGCCTTGTTTGGAAACCTGGCTTTGCTAATGTGTGAGATATTCAGAGCTGTTTTGTGAAGAGGCTTGGGCAAATACAAGAACATGTACAGACTGTATGCTTAGCAGGGACTTCTGGCGCTCCAGATAAATAACATACCCATCATTTGAGTTTTGGAGATGTATAGTTTTAATCCTTGTTTAAACTCTACCAGTGTAATATTTTTAAGGATGAATGAAATCTGGGTTTACTCAGTAAGTTTTTTTTTTTATTTGCATGAAGATGATTATTTTCTTTTCTACTTATGTCACAGCTGTTTATTCATAAGAAGCAAACACAAGTTAAAAATAGAAGATAAAATACTAACCCCATCTCTTTGTTTCTAGTCCCAGACACATTCTGTACTTTGCATTACCATGTTTGTGCATGGGACAGCTGTGTTCCAGCCCTAATGATCTGGCTTTGAAATGTACGAGAGTGAGTGATGTTGCCATCTAGTGTTTAATGAACAAAGTGAGATATTTAAACGTATACTACAGATGAGAAAGCTTTCTTTGCTTCCATTCTTTGAGACTTCCTTGACAATCTTAGTGACTTAAAATTTTTTAAAAATCTAATCTTAATTATTTTATTACTAACAAAAACACGCCATGTCATGCCTACTATTAGGTATTTAAGATCTTTAGCAGGTGTAGTGTTCTCGATCTTTTATTAAGCAGCAATGTTTGGACAAAGTAACAAATACATTCAGAAGAAGACCTATTTTAACAGAATTGAAGCGGTGTGTCGCTACTGAAGTACCACTGAAGTCAGCCTCTGGAATCCCAGCCCTGCCCTTCACATAAAGGGTACATCTTTGTAGTAGGATTTTGTTGCGGTAAATCTGTACATTACTTATTCTGACAATTATTCCAGTCTGTAAATGTAATTTCTGGAATGGAAGAAAAATAATCTGTAGTGATTTAGACAATATGGATCTGATCCCAGCCTCCTTGTCTAGATGAAATTCCCTGACATCGTTAAAAATTTTAGCTGAAGAATTGGTGCAGGTTTAGTATTTCAAAGAGTAGCTTTATGCAGTTGATGTATGTATGGCAGCTGCTGTTGTTACGAACAGGAAAACAACACAGACATCTTTGTTCAGTAGAGTATTCAATGAAAACATAACCTTTGAAAATTCATTGTGAAGTACATATCCGGTTTGTTTTTAGGCAACTTTTTTCTGTGACTGCAAGGATGAGTATCAGGGTTCCCTGTGTGAAGAATTTGATGCTTGTCAGAGCCAGCCCTGTCAGAACAACGCAACCTGCACCGATGTAGCACAGAAACACGATGGGAACAATTTCACCTGCAGCTGCCCGGCTGGTAGGTTTTTGTATTACGCTTTGAATAATGCATTTTTGTTTTAACATTCAGTGCATATCTTTTGTAGAGCAGTGAACTGTGCATCTTCAGATACTAGGAAAGAACAAAAATACAAAAACAACACAAGGGCACTTTTTAAAAGGCTGTGGAAGATTCTTCACCCGTGAACAATGCAACTGAAAGCACACATCCAAACCATAACCTAATGAGTGAATTATTCATATCTAATAGAACTTTACCTACTAAGAAAAGATGACCAAAATTTACATCAGCTTTTTCTTAATCTGTTTTTTTTCTTTTCAGTAGAGATTTTAAGTATGCATTATAGCTAACCTTTCAATACACATGCTTTTACTGTGACTAGCACAGTTGTACCAAGCCAATGGAATAAAACTCTCTCCACACTATGCAGTTGTTGGATTGTTCCTCAGAATCTACTTAAATTTTGAAAACTTTTTAAAAATGCACAAACTAATCTGAGTCATTTGTGGGTTTGATTAATGAATGAATAAGTTTTTGAGTTCTTTGAAGATATTTTAAGAGCATATGCTTTCAAAATTTCATCATATGAATATGGACATCTTAACTGAAATTAAAATGAAACTAAATACAGTGGTTGTCATATGCTGGAAGGTAAATTAAGCATACGGGCTGATGGAAGAACCTTACAAAATGGCTGTTATAGAAAACTCTGCTATCTGAACCTTACATTTCAAAGACAAACTCAATTATCATACTAGAACAGTTACTTCAATGTGTATTTTCTGAAATGATTTAAAAATAAAAGTCAGCTAAGACTAAGATCAGTAGCAGGTAATTTACTTTGCTTCCTACAAACATTTTACTGTACATCTTAATTTCTGTAAAGTACTGGCTGATAAATCATACAACCATTTACTGGTCAGTTGATAGTAGAGAGAAAGTGTACTTATCTGAAGGGGAAAAAAATAAAAAAAATAAAGGAAAATGCTTCCAGAGTAGGCACTAAGATCTGAAGCATATAAAAGCTATAAAACCTATATCATAAAAAGCATATGGAGAAATGAATGATTTGGTCAGGTTTCTAGTGGTTGTGTCCAGTGGTTATTGAATGGCTTTAATGCTAGATGGGTATTTGTGTGCATTACATGTGTATAAAAGGTACATGTAGCAATACTTCCTTTATTCTGCCCTAAAGCGGGATCATGGAATGGGTGTTCTTATATTCCCTTAAAGTTGGGGATATTCTTATTCTTTACCTTAATGCATGTCTGTACAGACCAGAGCAACTTCTAGCTGTTCTAGATTATGTGTTAGCCTGAAAAATGACTGAGCCAGAAGTGGGCAGATGCAAGTGATGCTTTGATGTGGCTGCCATGTACTACCCTCTGCAGTGTTTCGTGAACGTCACAGTTCAGAAAATCAGCAATGGCAAATTATTAAGGCCCCTTCATTCTCTCCAAAGGCCAAGATGTTTACTTTTAATTATAATTTTTATGCCTCTAGGACTTCCACTTTTTCTCTCTTTTCTTAAAGTTGCTATAGCAAATGAGCAGCAAGAAAGGGATTTATATTTGGATTTTTATATAATGCCCTGGTTTTATACTGCTCTGAAAATATGATGTGACATTCTTATCCACATGTACTCTATTCTATTTCATAAATTTGCCAAAGAATCAACTGTCACTTTTACAAGGTATGTAAATACAGTTGAATAATGATTTAAATTTGAGAAGAGAAAGATCAGAGTGGAACAAACTTCAAATATTTGGACAACCTCTACCATTACTGTCATGTTGAATATGGTTGATTCAGAATTCTTTTGGATTTTAACAAGTAGTTTCTAATTAGAAAATAAAAAATGTATGTTTGTTATGTTTGTGTGTTTTACTTGTATTGGCTTACCTATCTTGGAAAATGTTCTACATCAACTATTAGGCTAAATTTCTTTTTTCAAATTCCCTACCTCAGAAGAAATACAAAAATGATTCTAAAGAAAACCTGCCCAAATTTCATGAAAACTATTTTTTTTAATCAGAATATATTACTAATATAAAATATTTTTCACATACCTAAGAATTCTTGGGTTTTAGTTGTGTAAAAAACCTTAGGGGGAATATTTATGATAATTCTGATGTGCTTATTGTAAAGTCTAAGAGTGTTTCCACTAGGAAAACTTAATATTTTGAAGTTGTACAGCTAAGTTTTGTAGAGTAACATAAATATACTTCCCACTTACATACAGGACTCGAAAGGTGAGCATTACTGCCGTAATCAAGTCTGTGATATTTTCTGCTTCTACTGTGAAGTTACAAATTATAGTGCCTTGATAATGCAAACGTTATTTTATTTGTGTAATAATATAAAATCCTAAGGGTTTCTTTGGTTACTGTGATCCCATATATCTGCATCAAGTGCTTATTTTTTTTTAAGATTTGGCCTCTCCATTTTCTCTAAAAGCTCCATATGAGTTAAAAAAGCAGTCATTATTAGCGACAGACATTTCAATTGCTTGCTTCAGAATGTGTTAGCGCAATTGTAGAAAAATTGATACCATGAGATGCCAGGAAACCAACTAAGATTTGCAACATATTTGCTATGAAATTCACAAATCATATTCTCTTTCAGATGGACAAAACATGCCCTATAGATAATAATAAGATAGGACACAGTTATTTTCGTAAAGCTGTCATAAATATTATCTCTGATGAGTTTTCCCACAACCTATAATGACAATTGCAGGAAGTCAGATTCTTGTGGCAAGCGTCAGAGCAACACGATAATTTCTGCCTTTCTGTGCCTTTCTTTTGGATACACGTTGAATTCCAGTGTAATTTTTAGCTTTCACAAACTTGGTAACAGTTTAAACATGGAAAAAATGTTTATTGACAGCATATTTAATACTGCATTATGATTGATAAAAATAATCAGCTGAATGCGAGACCTTGAAAAAATATGTAGCCTATACTTGAAAAAAATCAGCTGGTGTAGTCTTCTGTAATAGTTCACTGGTGGTTTTGTAAATTTTATGTTAATTTGAGACCAATTAGAATTACAGAAAATCACTAGTTATCCAGAGTGAGGCTGACGTCCCTCCATGTGTGCCCCAATCCGATCCAGAGGAGCAAGCTCACGAGAGCACTGTTCTGGTTTTCAACCTCCTTATTGTTCTCCAGTTCGGGTGATTTATGAGCATTAATCCAGATACAACATACAACAAAGTTTCTTTTTCCAGGTTTTGCATTGCAGAAAATGGGATCATAATTTAGCGCTCTATAGCATCTAAAAGCAGTAAGGAAAACAGAGTGGAAAGTCTTACACATCCTTTTCTAAAGTAGTGCTCTAGCAACTCCAAATACAACATTCTATGTTGAGAGCTATTTTGTGGTGAGATCAATAGATTTGAACGGGTATAAGTATTAGCCTGCCCAAAAGACTTATAAATGTTAATCTTGATTGTGTTAAAAAGAATTATTTAATCAAAATAAGAATTTTTTTTTTTTTTTTTTTTTTTTTTTTTCTTTTTTCCCTTTTCCCCCTGCATAAGCAAAACCCTAGTCCAGGCATGTCTTCTATCTCACCTTGGGGTCTCTGTCTTAGATACCTGTTCATAGCAGTTTATTAACAGTGTCACCTAGTCATAGCTTGCTGGTCTTTAACACCAGCTGTTGTGTTAAA
The DNA here is from genome assembly GCA_034008185.1 of Gorsachius magnificus. Classification (NCBI taxonomy): domain Eukaryota; kingdom Metazoa; phylum Chordata; class Aves; order Pelecaniformes; family Ardeidae; genus Gorsachius; species Gorsachius magnificus. The sequence goes on along the minus strand of CM067087.1, from coordinate 31,221,063 downwards.
CATGCTTGTTATAGAAGATATTTACAATTTTATGGAGGGTTCCTTTTAAAAAATAAAATGCCTCTGTGTGTAGTATGTAGTTTCTTCTTCAGTCATGCATCCATAGTTTCTTGGAGGTAAATAAAAATTAGAAAGGGAAATGTGTGGTATTTGTTAAGAACTTTAAGTTTGGAGTGTTTAATCATTTAGCTTGTATTTTGTAAGTTTGTTCTTTTTTTGGGAATGTGTTATAGACATCAGACATATGGAACAAAGCAAACTTATGGTCAAATAGTACAGTACACACAATCTGTAGCTTGTGAACTTATAGGAGCTTATTTGGAAGAGTTTGCAACTGTGCTGAGCAGTTCTTCACAGCTCCCACTTAAAATAAACACTCTTTTTGAAGCCCAGAAGTAGGAGCAAATGACAGCCATTCAGCATATGCACAAATAATTCATAATGTCAAGCTTTGTTTAAAGTCTTGCTAAAGATTATTTACTTGAGATTCAAGATGCATTTGAAAACCATTCAAAATTGACTTCTTTTTTGGTTATATGGGTGCTGATGAGGACCCAGCACCAACCTCCATTATACTAGGGCTGTCAGAATATTGCTACAATTGATAAAATCTCTACATTTCCACTACTTATTTATGTTTTTCCAGTGAAGTTTAAGCTCTAATTAAATATCTCATTTTATAAGAAATCAGAAGACTGTCCTGGATTCTATTTCTTAATTTAATTAATTTTATTCAAGAAAACTAATGGTACTGTTTGAGTGACCTAGTAATATATTCAGTGATTAAACCTAATTTTCACTGTGTTTTCTGAGTGTTGCATGCTGTTTTATAGGTTACACCGGAGAGCTATGCCAGTCAGAGATTGACCATTGCATCCAGCAGCCGTGCCAAAATGGAGGTACCTGCTCATCCAACATCAATGGATTCAGTTGTCAGTGCCCAGAAGGTAAACAGCAAAGACCTTTCTAGTATCTCATACAAATCGGTGTTTTGCAGGGTGTACTTAGTCGACATTTTCAGTTATATTTATATATATTTTTTAAAATATTTTTAGAATTGTGCCTTAGGCCATAATTGTAAGCAGAAAAAAAAAAAAATCCAGATAAGAAATCTTTGTATAATCAGCAATAGTATTTGAAGTGTGATAGGAGCTTAGTGTTTCAGTTTGTATGTGGCACAGAAATGTTCTCTCATTCTCTGGCCCCTCTACAGTAGAAATCAGGCTCCAGCACTGTGAGAAGGGTGAATCTGAGGAGACTTAGGTTGCAGTCTGATTTTTGTGTTGTCCAGTAAATGTGTGAGAAAAAGATGCCTCCCTTGTAGTATTTGCATATTTCTGAGTAAGAGCAGTAATTCAAAACTAAAGTAATGATTTCAATCTCCCAGAGTTTTAATTCATTTCCCTTTCTATTTGGACTTACTGCTTTCTCCACATGACAGTCTTTCAGTGATTCTCATTGGTAAACACTGCCAATGTAACTATGTGAAATGAGGACACCACAAATGCTGGTGTATGCTTTTGTAACAATTTGCAGACTGGAATGGCAGATGACTAAATTGCTCATAAAAAAATTATCAGGACTGAAAGCTCTCAATTATGAAGCCTTCTATTAGTTATTTATAATTAATATTAGAACCCTGAACTAATTATATTTCTGTTCTTACTTGATCTGTGGATGTTGGTTTTGTTCTGCCAGCACCTTATGCTTGCTCTAAAGGTACAAGTCTTTGATAACTGCTCTGGTAATATATACTTGCTTAATAATGAAGATTATTTGTAATTTCTTTAGACTGATTCCTTGCTTTTCTAGAGCATTGTGCTTTAATGAGTGACCCACTTAACAGCTGTGTTGAAACACAGACACTGACATTTTGACAGCAGTGCAGATCTTGCATTTGGAAGAATTTTGAAAATTGTTTGCCTTACAACTAGTAGGAAAATTCAGTGAGAAAATTATTAGATGTTAGACTTGGTCAATAATTTACTTGCATTTTTCTTAGGGAATCTGTTCAAAGATCTTTAAGGATGCTTTGCAGGAAATGATCTTTCCCGTAATAAATGCTTGGAAAAACAGCTACTGGGATTTTTGGTTGTTTTAGAACAGCCATATTTGTTTCTATGTGTGGCATACCTTAATTGTTTGCTTCTGATGACCTATTAATGAATATTCGGACCATCTCTCAACTTCTCTCCTAATGCCATTTGAGACACTGGCCGTGGGACAGGGTTACTGGTGGGTTGAGGTCCCTAGATGGCCACATCTCCCATCCCCTGCTGTGGGTGTGCTGTGGTGCTACGGCTGGGATACGGTGCTTGTAGCTCTTCAGTGCCCTGCTGAAAGGCTGCCTTGGCTGCTGTGCGGGGTTGTGGCCACTCTGCTCAGGGAGCTGGTGCCAGCGGCAATTAGCCTGTGACGGGGAGCAGGGCTGGCTGCCAGCTCTGCCTGGCCCGCAGGCCCTGGCACAGCCGCAGGCAGCAAGGCTGCTCTTGCAAGCGCACCAGCTGGCTGCGCCAAGGGCCCCGCGCCGTTCCCCTGTGCCATGTGGGAGGCCTGGAGCACAGGAGAAGAAAACCTTGCCTTCTCCCTCCAGAGCTGTTCTCCCCAAAGAGAGTGATGGAGCAGTTATCTGATGTGCCACTGGTTGATGCATAGCATTCTTATTGATGGCCGCTTTTCTGCTGCAGGAGAACCAATTTCTTGCACTTCTCATTTCTGTTTTACTTGTGTTTGGTTATCTCTGTGTTATGCCACTTGGTCCTACAGTCTTGTTGCCTGCTTTGTTTCTTGAATATTTATCATCTTCTCCTTTCTTTGCCACTGATCCATATTTGTGTTTGATAAGTTCCCAACTGTTTCTGCCGTGTGCTCTGCTTTAAGTAGGCTTACTTTGGCACTGTCATTGTACTAGCTTAGTATTTAGGCTGTGTGCTTTGCTCTCTTTCCTTCTGGGCAAATTGGTACCACTTTCTCAGTATTCTGGTATTTTTGTTTGTTGGCACTTCTGTTCTTATTATGTGTAACAAACCTGAGCTCCTTTTCTGATGGAGTCTTGAGGTTTTTTTGTGGCTTCTGGACTCTCCTTAAAGATACGATGTACTTTTTGACCCTTACAAAGGAAAGAAAAAATAAATTACAATTACTTAGCCAACTTCAAGAAGTACCTCTCTGCTCATAGATTTTTTTTTTGATAGGCAAACATGCTTTTTGGGTCACCTGTCTGAAACTTTCTGTGCGGTTACCAGCTCTAGTCTCCCAGTATCATTTCCATGTTTCCAAGAACAGCTGTGTTCTAGAGTGAGGATAGAATTGGGGGAAGAGCTGTCACTCTGCTTATTTATGTGTCTAACATGCTCACATGGTATAAATGTTTTCAAAAAGCACTGGGGCAACACAAGAAAAAGATTGAACTGAAATACACTTACAACTCTTGTTAAAGTCAGTTTTTGTATATTGACCTGTATTATTTCCAATGTAGAAAAATTCTTTGGAGGGGATATAAAGTTCCAGGAACCGCTTTCTGGACTGCCCAGGGTTATTTTCCTTAGAAAGAATAGTCTTGTACGTGCCATGTCTGAATCTCAGTCCCTTGGACATGAGAAAAGCATTCTTAGGTTTGCAGGAACAAATGCCACCTTGTGAGCATGGTTGCTCTTCTTGAGTGAGCCTATGATAACTCAACAGCAGCCCCAAAGCTTTTCCCTTACTCCCTGATAATTACCATTGTTTCAAAGAAGAAATGCTTCCCATGAAGTTAGGTAGCTGGGCTTCCTACTCGTATCCTCTCCATGAAGAGGGGAGAGCATTGGTGCAGAGGTGACACAGTCTGCCTGCAAGGGCCAGTGCTATTGCTCTGAAGTAGCCTAATGGGGGTATTGGATAATAAGGTGTTGCTTTTCCATCTTGTTCTGGAAGACCTACTGATGCTAATGAGCTCAGGAATTCAGGTATTTTGTGGAAGGAAAGAAAGGGATTGATTTAACAAAATATATTGTCTAAATTTACTAATGACTGCCTCTCCCATGATTCTTCTTTCTTCTCTTGAGGTATTATCCTCTCATAGAGGCATATTTTGAGAGCTTTTGTTTGGGTTTTGAAGAGATTTGGTTATTTTAATACATACAACAAAGGATAGTTAGTGGAAAATTGCAGATGCAGTAACTTGCAGTTTTGCTATTTTTAGCATGTCCTCAAATTTTCCATTAAAAAAACCCCCTGCCAAACCCCCGTGATAGGTTTCTAATTTAAGTGAGGTCTCTTGCTCTGCTGCTGTTCTCCTGCTGTGCTTAATGGTAATTGCTTGTTGAGAAGAGGCCTGCCTTTCTGTAGTGCTAATTCAGCACTGGGGGGAAAGGTAGCCAAGGAGCTTATATATGTGTGAAAACGAAAAGACTGGAGATATAATGTGGTTAGGCAGAAAGGGACAAGAGAAGAAAAAGATGGCAGGAAAAGGAATGAGAGAGAGACAATGAGGAATGATCTTGAGATTGTGCATTTCTTTTACAAATGAGATCTGTGCTCATGAAAGAAGCATGTGATAACTTACAGAAGGTGAGATCTAAGGCACTAAAAAAGCAGCCTAGATCAGATATGAACATTTCATGATTATTCTTTAGACAATATTACAGTCTTAAGGGTCTTTTAGTAAAGAAAACCTCCTTAAGCTTGCAGATTCCATTTTCTGTGTGATGCATTATATATTTTAATGTCCAAAATATGTCAGAAAATAAACAGCTATCTGAAGTTGTTGAGTCACCTGTACTAAAGAGAAAATTGGATTTTATACTCAAATTTATAGTGAAGAAGCTTAAGCAATACTAAGGACTGAAGAATTTGTTCAAAATTTTGACTCTTTGTTATTGTGAAAAGGATGTTTGGGATGTTGTATTTACAATGAGGTAGGGATCTTTGATCATCTGGTTTAAAGTTTCATTATAATAAACATATATTTAGCAAATATTACCTTCAAATGATCGTGCAAAGAAATTTCTAGACATTCTAAAAACCTACACATGATAAGCATTTGTCAACCTGAACATGGATATTTGAAATTTATATTCAGAATGATTCTATAAATACCCATATCACTCTTAAATATTTTCCTCTGATTTTCTTCCACTTATTGTAATGTATAGCATACATTACCACTGTATTGACAGTAATATTAATTCATTTTATTTGATTGATTGATCAATTTATAAGTTTGGTTACTTAATTTTCTTTAAGTCACTGAGAAGTTATGTAAATTCCCAAAGCACCTTGAAGTGGAATTCAATATACACATAATAATTAGAAACATTAAAAAAGCTGGTTGGAGTAAGCAAATGTAATTACAGTAAACGTTTCAGCAATGGAGAAATTAGTTATCCTTATTTATGTAGTTATTAAATTCATTGAAATCTTTGTCCAAAGTTTTTTAAAAAAAGGAATACAAGTCTCACTGTTGTGTTCCTTACACATGGAAGTTTTATAAAGTTGATAGAATGAAAGACTTGGTACCTGTGTGTGTATATATATATTACATATTTTAAACATTTGGAGAGCCTTTATTAATTTTGCTCCTAAGATAATACTAAAATAAATTAGTAGTGGAATATGGTTTTGAACAAAGCCAGATAATAATGAGCAAAGCTCAGATCGGTTATTATAACAAAGAAATAAACTTCTGTTGCAAGATGTTTCTGAGGTTCTATTACATGCAATTTTAATGTCTTCATGATGTCTACAGATGAACTGCATTCAATATTATAGGAAAACATTAATCTTTGATAAAAATAGCAAGCATTCAGCTGGCCAACCACATGAAACTGGCTTGGATTCTTAGGGGCTTGCTACATTCTCTATGCGGAGGTCACCTGCTCTGACAGAAGTTGCAGAAATCTTCTAATTCAGATTCATATATTTTTGAAAAATACTCATCAGCAATAGTGGATTTCATAGCCATCCTGTAGAAGGAGATAGGGAGAAAACAATGTTATGATCGGGAGTTTAACATACAGATTACTTGAAATTCACATTTCAGGACCGATTTGATTTTGCTACTGACAATTTGAGCTGACTAGCTGCAGGGAACTACAGCTAGGCAGCACACTGAGCACCAGCGCCCTGAAATACCTGCAGGTATTTCTGGAAATACTGGAAAGCAGCAAATTTATGAATGCTCTTATTGTAGTTTCTGTGGTTTAAAAAATAAAAAGTTTGACAGCTATAGAAGATGCTAAGTTGTGATTCATATGTGTTGATTTGCAATAGCAGCTAGAAAAAGTACATTGTCACCATGAATTTTAATTGACTGGGAGAAGTTATTTGCCTAGATTAAGAATAGTTTAAGTTTCAAGGTCTTCACTTTTTCTGGGATTCATTGTTCATGTAAAAGCCTTTTTCTGTATTGTATCTTGCAGATGTGATTTAACTTCTTTAGTTTTACGTACAATAAACCCATTATCTTGATTCCAGGAAACTAGGTCACACAGCTGTTGCATATGGAAGATTTCCCAAGGTTACTGGTGATGAGAAAATGCAGAATTCTTCATATTACCATAAGAGAGTTTAATTTACCTGAAGAACATTTTGTTTTTAATTAAAAAATTTTATGGCTGTTTAGTTTCTAGTACTTTCTGCTAATCTAATGTTTTTACCTGGCATCTTCCCAAATTGTTCCTATTTTTAATAGACTTCTCCTTAATGCTTTAACAGGTTTAGCCTCTGTTCATCTTTATCTGCTAAGACTTAGCTAGGGTGAATTTCAATAAACATCTTAGAAGTACAGTTTAATGATTTCTTTTTTCCTTATGATGAGTATCTTTTTTCCCTTTACAGAATTCTGGTGAAATTCCATCAGGCATCTTGTATTTCCACATAAAACAATTTTCTGTAGGGGGGAAAAAAGAAATTGTCTGTATTTCTTTTAATATTTATCCCTGTATTTCAAATCTAAATATTTTGTAATCCCTATTCCTAGCAATTCACCGAATTATTTTTTCACATTTGTGTAATTCTTGGAATTAGGTCTAATAGAACATTCAGGCGAGTTGGTTATTCTGCAGGCTGTATAAAAAGCAGTTGTACAGTATCTTTAGATAATGTTTAACTTCCTTGATTTTTACCTGGCTCTTTTGCTTTCAATAGGCAAGTAATTAAAATCCTACCATGATGACGAATCTGGCTTTTATCCAGACCTTTTCTATCTCTGAAAAAATTTTCTGATCTAGTTTCTATCATTGCCCTGGAGGACTGTAGCAATACATGAAGAATATCACCTGACTTACTATTCTTCTTGACAGCTAGCCAAATGGTCTGATCTGTGTGAGCACAAATATTGTATTGTGGTTTTCAGCAGTATAAATCTTTTCTAATATTGCCTTTCCCCTTTATCTTCAGTGTTATTCCTTTGGTAAAATTTGCATTCAGATCTTTCGAAGCACCAGTCGTCTTCACATTTCAGTCATGTCTGTGTTATACCAATAATGCCCTAGATGCAGAGTTGGGGTTGTGCTAGCTGTCTGAAAAACAGTTCAGGGGATATATATCTGCAGATAAATAACCCGGTTAATTTTTTTTTCCTACAGCATTTTATTCTGCTTTCAATCAACATACCTCTGAATCTGAGTTTTAAATTTATTATTTGTATTATTTTTTTCAACAATTTTATTGATATGGACTTAAATGGACATGTAGAAATGCCAAAATAATAGATCTTCAATTTAAATGTGTAACTACTGCTGCTTTGAGTATTTCCGGATATTGAACTCATACATAAGTTTTAAACTTCCAGAATCAACTAACTGCATTTCACAGTGCAGTCAAAGATAGCACAAGGGCAACATGTTTTAGTGTATTTTAAACCTGCATATGTTCTTGAAGTGCTTTGTCACTTGAAACATTAACCATCTGCCAGTAAGCTTCTCTTTGTAGGGAAAATTATTGCAAAGGTTATAGTGAAGCAGCATTAGAGTCATTGTGTGACCTCAGGTCTCCCTGATTCTTTTTAATCTGGTTTCAGAGTTAGTGTAGAGATTTCACCAGACTTATTGGCTGATCTCCTCCTGGTAATAGCTAGAAGTTCTTGCAGATTCTTTTAAATCTGTGCGGGATTTTATGATAATAGTACAGGCTTTTTTAATTTGTCCAGCTGTTGCTGGAATTAGATTCTTGATTTTAGGGTTTCTGTTCTTTTCAGTTTCACATGGTTATGCAGTTATCATCTACAGGAGGGACCTCTAATACAGGATTCCACAATGTTTTTAAGCTCTCCCTCTTCAGCATTAGTATGCAGGTGGTCCCGGTAACCCCTCTAAGCCATAGGGTTGCAAAACGGAGAGGGCAGAAGGCTCTTGGCTCTGTTCTTTGCCTGTGCCCTGCCAGACTTGCTTTTCTTTCCTGATCTGTTCCTGAGTTGTTTATGACTAAACTGTTAAAAGTTCAATCTCTAGGTTTTTTCTTGGTTTTATTACTTTTTTTAAAAAATTGGATTATTATTTCTTTGTCTTTCATTCCATAGGTCTGGCATAAGATTTATGAACATATAAGGGAAATGTGGCTTTTCAAGTCATTTGTCCAGGATCTAATATTATGAGGATGGTACTAAAATCCTGCTGCCAATATCCTAGTTTTGTCTCAAACTCGCAGGGCAGTTGTGGCCTTTCCATCTTTTTCTTAGTTACAATCATCTAAGTTTTGTTAATTCTCTGAGTAGATCCCTGTAGTACACTCTGTGTGGGTTACTCACATTGGTTTAATATCCATTTCCCCCTCTCTCTGAGGCAGTTCACTGAGCACGTGCGTGTGTGTGTGTGTAACTTTAACATCCTTAGGCTGATTATCTCAGCCCTCACTCACTCTTCAAGTCTTGACCCAATCTTTCTGGAACAAACTGTAGAATTTGAACCTTTTAGTAAATGTTTGGGGTTTTTTTGTTATGCTTTAAAATAAAAACTTCTCTATTTCTTATGCACTTGTTTTCAGAAATGCCAGCTCCTGACTTGCTACCCATGATTACAGTGCTAGAAATATAAACACAGTTTAACTCACCTGAATGTGAATCATGAATAATTAGAAGAGAAAGAATATCAAAATGCCCTGAAAGTAACACTTTTGTTAAAATTAACTGAAAACTGTTTCCTGGTGAATTGTGCCTTGCTTGAAATGTGGAATGACTTTTTTTAAACAAAAATAATATGAGATGCTATAAAATATGTATTGAATGTGGTATTTGGTCTCAATTTTGATATTCATAATAAGTTTTATACAATATAGGGGTTCAGTTCTAATACATCAACTGCTTTTAATCCAGCAGTGAGACTTTATAGATACAAAAACTGTAGAAGTAAGGCCAAAAATCTGCTTCATTCTATCAGGGGTAAGAGTTCAATATTGAATGTTAATCCAAAGTGTCACCTGTCATTATTTGTTTTCACGCTCTGAGTTGTTGGCAGGCTGCTATATACAGAGATGTCTCCTCCATCTTGATCCTTTCTTTCACCATTGGGGACATTTTGTGGTTTGGGTTTTTTTTTTTTTTTGGTAAATTTATTTTCCTCTATTTCTGGTAAAATATTTTTCAAACCCTAGAATAGTTTTTAATTCATTTACTTATTTTCTTTGGTGTCTGAAATGTTGCTAGTCTCCTGGGTAGCAGTGGCAACGTGGTCTGTTCTTTGTCTTTTCAACTGGCACAACTGCAGTGGTTTACACTTTCTGTTAGAGTAGATTGGTAAAGCTGGCTTGATGAGCCTTGAGTAGCGGCTGGCCTGATTTGCTCCTAATTTCTCATTCCCAGTGATTAGTGTATTGTAATTTTAAGAGCTGTTCCACAATGTAAGATATTCCAGGGAATTTTGAGCCTGAAAACTGGTGGTATATATGAATGGACCAAATACTCATCAAAAAATATTAGAGTTGAATAGAAAGGACAGTTTTCTTTTTTATTTGGAGGGGTGCTAGAATTTGAATTCTTTTCTGACTTGCTTTTGGGTACAATAGCCATGCTTCACATTGCTATGTATGTGATAAAAACTGTAGCTAGTATACTGCAGTTTGTTCAAATATTATTTTCTACATCTGATTAAAACAACTCCCTTGCAAGGATATCCTTTTCTTTATGTCTAATTTTTACAATAAATCATTGTCTCTCCTGCTAATAAGAATTATGTTGTTGTAAAAGATAATCTTTTAAATTACTGAAGTTCAGGTAAACTCATGTGCTGCTTTAGAGGTTGTTATTCTTAACAAATGCATTAACAGAAATGAAAAAAGGCTGGCTTTGGCTTTTCTTTTTTTCCAGGCTAGTCTGTTCCTGATCTTTAGAAAGTGTCTTCTGATTTTCTATCCAGATACACATTGTAAAGTGGATAAGCACTGTCAGATTCAAGAAATATTTTTCCACTTCACTGCCTTAATCATATGATATGATTCTACCTGAAGCATCTTCTATCATACCATGTTAATGGGTAAAATTAGAGTTAAATGTATCTAGGAATTCTGTATTTTTATAATTTTCATAGGACAAAAAATTAGGAATATAGATATGTCAGTGACTTTTAACTTGCTTTAGTTATTAAAATTGTATGCATACCAGAATGTTTACTTATCAAAAACATTTATTTCTTCTTAGGGTTTTTAGGAACCTCTTGTGAAGACAAAATAGACCCTTGTGCGTCATCTCCCTGCCGGAATAATGGAACCTGTTATGCAGATAGACTTGCCTTCTCCTGCAGTTGTAGTCCTGGATTTACAGGACCTACATGTGCTCAGCTGATTGACTTCTGCGCTCTGAATCCTTGTGCACATGGCATTTGTCGCAGTGTTGGAACCAGCTACAAATGCCTCTGTATCCCTGGTTTGTACCAGCTACATGCTTTGTAAATCTTCTAATACTTTTATATGTAGATTCCAATATGTATAGTTTAAAATTACTTCCTTTTGTCTTTTCGGTATGTAAACCACATTAAACATATAGGACATCTGCCTAGAATAATGATAGGAATCTACCCATTACATTTGGCAAATCAGAAATTGCAGAGTAAGCACTGAAAGTACCCATATGGCTTGGTTGATACCTACAGCTGCATTATAAAACTGTAGTCTCCAGGATGAATCTTCTTCAGGTGAGGTATCAGTGTCATTGAAATTACAAAATTTGGTAGAGAGAATGGAAAATGTGGCACTGATCATTTGGGAAGGATTGGAAACAAACAAGGTAGCTGAACAAATGTAGAGAAGGAAAAAAGAAATTGGTTATCCCAAAGGGTTTAGTTCTGCCATCCATGTTTGCATAAATTATCTGTTTTCAGAAGTTCCAGTGATACTGCTTACGTGAGTACAGCTAGTAGACTCAGCTGGTACTTATTTGCTAATACAGCCTAACAGTGCATGGTGTCTCAGTCGTATTTTGCTTAGCTCTACATTTTTTTCTTCACTGTGCCAACGTAACAGAATATTGGGGTGCTTATAGCTCCCTTTATACAATTTAGCAATGGTAATTAATAGGTGAAGTAGCAGTTAGAATGAATCATAGAATCATAGAATGTTTTAGGTTGGAAGGGACCCCTAGAGGTCACCTAGTCCAACCCCCCTGCAGTGAGCAGGGACACCACTAACTAGATCAGGTTGCTCAGAGCCCCATCCAACCTGACCTTGAATGTTTCCAGGGATGGGGCCTCCACCACCTCTCTGGGCAACCTGTTCCAGTGTTTCACCACCCTCGTTGTAAAGAATTTCCTCCTTATATCCAGTCTAAACCTACCCTGGTTTAGTTTAAAACCATTACCCCTTGTCCTGTCACAGCTGGCCCTACTAAAAAGATTATCCCCATCTTTCCTATAGGCCCCCTTTAGATACTGAAAGGCCGTAATCAGGTCTCCCCGCAGCCTTCTCTTCTCTGGGCTGAACAAGCCCAACTCCCTCAGCCTGTCCTCCTAAGAGAGGTGCTCCAGCCCTCGGATCATTTTTGTAGCCCTCCTCTGGACCCGCTCCAACAGGTCCATGTCCTTCTTGTGCTGAGGGCTCCAGAGCTGGACGCAGTACTCCAGGTGAGGTCTTACCAGAGCAGAGCAGAGGGGCAGAATCACCTCCCTCGACCTGCTGGCCACGCTTCTCCTGATGCAGCCCAGGGTACGGTTGGCCTTCTGGGCTGCCAGCCACATTGCCGGCTCATGTCCAGCTTTTCATCCACCAGCACCCCCAAGTCCCTCTCGGCAGGGCTGCTCTCGATCCTTTCTTCCCCCAGCCTGTACTGATACCGGGGGTTACCCCGACCCAGGTGCAGGACCTTGCACTTGGCCTTGTTGAACCTCATGAGGTTCACACAGGCCCACCTCTCCAGCCTGTCCAGGTCTCTCTGGATGACATCCCGTCCTTCTGGTGTGCCAACCGCACCACTCAGTTTGGTGTCGTCCGCAAACTTGCTGAGGGTGCATTCAATCTCACTGTCTAAGTCATTGATGAATATAGTAAACAGCACTGGTCCCAGTACGGACCCCTGAGGGACACCACTCGTCACCGGTCTCCATCCGGACATTAAGCCATTGACCACTACCCTCTGGATGCGGCCATCCAGCCAGTTGCTTATCCACCGAACAGTCCACCCATCAAATCCATAGCTCTCCAATTTAGAGAGAAGGATGTTGTGGGGGACCGTGTCAAAGGCTTTGCAGAAGTCCAGATAGATGACGTCCATTGGTTTTCCCTTGTCCACTGATGCTGTCACACCATCATAGAAGGCCACGAGGTTCGTCAGGCAGGACTTGCCCTTGGTGAAGCCATGCTGGCTATCTCGAATTACCTCCCTGGCCTCCATGTGCCTTAGCATAGCTTCTAGGAGGATCTGTTCCATGATCTTCCCAGGCACAGAGGTGAGGCTGACAGGTCGGTAGTTCCCAGGGTCTTCCTTTCTACCCTTTTTGAAAATGGGCACAATGTTTCCCTTCTTCCAGTCACCAGGGACTTCACCTGACTGCCATGACTTTTCAAATATCATGGAGAGTGGCTTGGTGACCACATCGACCAATTCCCTCAGGACTCTGGGATGCATCTCATCAGGTCCCATGGACTTATGTGCGTTCAGGTTCCTCAGGTGGTCATGAACCTGATCTTCTCCTACAGCAGGAAGGGTTTTTCCCTCCCGGTCCCCCTCATGCCACCCATCAACTCGGGTGGGGTGAGGAGAGAGGTTGCCAATGAAGACTGAGGCAAGAAAGTTGTTGAGTACCTCAGCCTTCTCCTCATCTGCTGTTACCAGCTTGCCAGTCTCGCTCATCAGCGGGGGAATGCTTTCTTTAACCATCCTTTTCCGGCTGATATACCTGTAGAAACCCTTCTTATTATTCTTAGCATCCCTAGCCAAGTTTAGCTCCAGCTGCGCCTTGGCCTTCCTGACCCCATTCCTACACAACTGGGCTGCATCCCTATACTCTTCCCAGGATGCCTGTCCCTGCTTCCACTGCCTGTGCAGTTCCCTCTTCCTCCTTAGTTTGACCAGCATCTCTCGTCTCAGCCGTGCCGGTCTCTTCCCTTCTTTGCCCGATTTCTTACACCTGGGGATCGAGAGCTCTTGCGCACATGAACTCATGTGCTGCACATCTACTACTGCTTAAGCACTTACAGAGTGAAAACCAATAATCTTTGTTTTCATTTCTGTAATTTTGGCACTTTTTTAAAAAAGTATGTTCCTATAGGACTATAAACTTGAAAATGGCAGAAGTTAAGGGGAAAATAAATCCCCAGTGTATAAGAGATAAGCTAAGGAGTGGTATTGGATAGTTAGTAGCTCTACATATACATAAAGCTGTGACATGCATGTTGTTCTCCAAAATTCCATTCAAAGGAATAGCTCCTCTCTGCTGCCTTGCCTTGTGGGAAACCAGTTGCAATTCTCCAACCCTTTTTCCTTCCTTCTGAGTTAGCAGGATGTGGAGGTATCCTACCAGCCGCAGAGGTTTTGCCCTGAAGTAGGCAAGTACTCCTATAGGTGGTGGTGAGCCGGAACATTAGTACATGCCACATCCAGATGTTTTCTTTTTAGCCTGTGCATAGAAAGAAGTCAGCTTCTTTCTCTTCCAGAAAGAAGTTTCTCCTTTTCCTCCCAAGAAAGATGCCCACAGTCTGTTCCGAGAACACTTCAGATTAGAATAGTGAGGCTTGGGACAAAAAGAAAGTAAAATATTTAATTTGACTTTCATGTATTATTGGCACTTCGAGGAAGAAAGATGTCAATGCTGCTTCTGCTTCTTACGGCTTTAGGGCAAGGTGAAACATAGAGAACTCTCCTATTTTCCTTGAAGAATGAGCTTTTATCTAAGATTCTGTAGCCCATAAAACTGGTATCTCATCTGAAGAGAGATCACTGTTGACACAAGAATTGCCAGCTAATGTCCTTGTCTCGGACAGTATATTGAGTGCATGCTTCAAAGTGTTGCTTTCAGTAACAGGTACGCGAGATCTTCAAGGAAATTCTAGATGTTGTGAGTAAAGTTCGAAACTGCTGAAGGATGAAAGCATCATCACTTCGTAGGAATAATGGATTGATTTTTGAAAATAAGTTGTCACTCATTATATCAATAAATGTAGTAAGAGCAGGTTTCAGCATTATGAATACCTCAGCAGAAGGCATCGTGTTGTGTAGCAAGAGTCTCACTGATGTGTGCTGTCCTGAGAGAGAGGCCACAACACGGTTGTGTTTTTTCACAGTTTTATTGCTGAAATTTTCTTCTTACAGTGTGTTTTGATTTTTGGAATGAAGATACTTTTAGTAATAGGTTAGACAACTGGCTATATAGTACTTAGTGCAGTTACAAAGTTTGTGCATATATAATACAATTATCCTGATACAGTGCATGATATAACAGCAAAGTCTGTTTTGACTAAATTTTATAAAGCCTGTTCAAAAAAGGTAAATTTTTGAGCTCATTTCAATGAGCCGTCCTAACTTTTCTAGAATGTCTAGGTTTTTTACATTGACTCTGATAGGTCTGACTTTAACTGGTATAAAAACCACAAACCTTCTGTGCATTTTGTGTTGAGTTGTTTCTCCACCAGAACGGATTAGTTTTATTTATGGGTATGGGGAGTTTGTAACGACATGCAGCATTTTTAGAAGGTGTCAGAATTAATCACTGCTATTTAGAGACAGGGAAAGAACCTCCAGAAGTTGTTTTCTGGAGAGGTACTCACAAATCAACAGAAGCTAGTGGAAATTTGTAGTTTGGATTTGACAGATTTATAATAAAATTACATACCTCTTTATAAAGGATAAAAATATGAACGTGAAATGCAGACAGTACCATAGTAGTGTTATCTCATAATTCATTTGTTGTTCAGCAGAAGTGAATTTATAAATACAGGATTGTAAGAATCTCATGTAAGAGCTTTAGCCATTGAGACGTATTAACTTATTTAACAACAAAAAAAAGAAGCCTCTATTTTATGGACAGATTTTCAGGAAGCATCCTCAATTCTTCTGCTTGCAACTTTTCAGAAGCCAGAGGGTATGTAGATTTTTGTGGCAAGATGGGTCCAGATGTTTACATGACCTCAAATGTTTTCAGCTCAGATGTTTCTGTGAATGGTGTAGGCAGTTTTCATCTGAACAGAACAGCAGCATTATGTAATGCAGAAGAGTATTTCCTGGCATGTGGTTTGTTTTATGTATTTCAGGAGGTGAAGATGATAATTCTTTCATTACAAATTTTCAGTCTTCCTTTTTGAAGTGTTTAATTGCTTTGCTGTTCATTTGCATAATAGAGGAATCCTTAGAGAAAAGGATTTGGTATTGAGATGAAGAGCAACAGGCCTAATCATATTTAAGTAGAGCTAGCATATCCTGTCTTATTAAGAGCACAAACTAGAATTCATATCAGTTCATAATTAGTTCTATGTCTGACAAATTTTTTTTTTGAGTGCAGGTAGTTGAAATTGCCAGGTGCCATTTTCCTAAATTCATTTTTAGAACTGAAAATTCAATAGTTAAATATTTACCCATTCATTTTAGATATTCTTCTCCTTACCCACCCAGCACCCAGAAGGACTAAATAGCAGAGGGTGTGAACAGGAAAAAAAGGTTTGAAGTTAAAAAAAGATCCTGAAAGACAGGAAAAAAACCCCTCAGCATAGGAATATGAGAGTTAATTGGTAGCATCAACCTATTCCTTGGCTGGCTGGTGAGTACTTTGTTAACTTGTTCAGATTCATAACGGAAAACTGCTGTTTTTCTAGCTATTGAATCGTACAAGCAGTTAGGGCATGGTCAAGAAAAATCTCTACAGAGGACGGAGAAGCTATTGAGATGAGGAGCTACCTAACACTGGGAACAAGGAAAGTGATCAAAATGTATCAATATGCTTTGATCTTTAAGTGGTTTATAATATATGACTGAAACCACAGTTGGCTGAAAAAACCCAGAGATTGATGAAGAGCTTTTTTTAAGAACACCAGTGCTGTATATGCTCTGAGAAGTTCTGAAAAGAATTATCAAGATTCAGACGCTTTGAATTGTAGAAATCGAAACACAGGGAGATTCTACACTTGTATAAGCAATGGGAAGATATGTCAAGTCAACAGAAACCTCAGTTTCCCAATTAGTGTAAAAAAATTTTCTTCCAAATTCCTCGTATAAAAAGGGGTCCAGTTTCCAAACTGGAGCATTGGGAGCTGTCCAGCATGGGCACCCTTTCCCAAGTCATCCATGGTAGGAAAAACTAGGCATTTCTTTTTCCAAATAAAACAAGGAAGTTTTAATTTTCTTCAGAATGTTCTTTGCCTGTGGTTCAAGCAACAGAAAGCTAGTTAAATATTCTTGGACAAATAAAAGCTTTGTTCCTGAAATTTGTCACTTAAACATGATTAGAAGTTGTTGGTTGGATTTGTTCAAATTAATTCTGTGTCACACAGGACTTAAAGGTAGTCTCACATGTCTCTTGTTATGAAAACTTATTTTTATTTAAATAATATTTGTGCATTTAAAAGTTAGCCAGATGAGAAGCCATAGAGGCTGCATGCAAGACTATATATGGTGGTACTTTAACTGAACTCTCTTGTGTTGCTCCATATGTGAAATTTAATGGTAAGTATTTAAAAAAAAAATACATTTTTTTTCCAAAAAATTTGTAGACTGCTGTAAACTTCACTTTTAAAAATGACAACTTGTTTTAGGACTTCCCTCTGCAAATAATATTATTTGCTTCATATCAAGGTGGAACTGAAGGCCAAATTATGAGAGTTTGTCGATCATCTGTCAATAATTTAAGAACTTCGATAACTTATTTCAAAAGATCATTAAAGAACTGCACCTAAGTGGTAGCGAGGTAGAAGTAGTCAGAATTGTTTGTCTTCTGTTATAGATGTACCATTATGTGGGTTTTTTCTTTTTTTTTTTTAATCTTAGTAGATTAATCAATTACCTTCAGAGATTTTCCTCATGAGTTAAAGGCATAGTAAATAAGTGGGAGTGAACTTCTTTGTAGATCAGCATTTAGAAGGCATCATGATACATCCTTTGCCAGTGGTTTGAGTAATTATTGTGTGTAAGGCAGATAAGCAATTAAATGTAAGGATTCCCATGTTCCAAATCCTAAAAAAGAAATCCCTGAAGGAGTGACTATAGAATGTGGCCTAACACATTTTTTGTATCTTCATCAAAAAGCAGTTTGATAGAGTGGATGAATTATGTCTCTGGTATATTAAAAAGCTGGATTCTATTTACAATTTTGGCTGCAGAGACTTTGATGGTCTCTGTTACAATTACTTGTAAAGTGGATGAATAAAATTTGTGTGTAGTTTAGTATCGTTGTCAAGGGTTAATAATAAACATACTGAACTACATAAAGATCCTACCATACATTAGTAGGAAAGCAATGATCTCTGCCTCTTCACCCTGAGGCTTTCTGGCTTTCGGGCTCTCAGCATCAGTGTGCCAGCTCCTAGACTAGTGACTTCTTTGTACAGGAGTCTTTCACTTTCAGACATGCCCCTGAATTCATGTACCTTTTTTTTTTTTTTCAGATGTATTAATGGAAGTTTATTAAATGACATTTTAGAACGCTCTTCTATAATGGCTATATGGTATATCTGAAATATACTCTTTCAAAAACTTTAGAACCTGCCACTTATTTTTTGTGTTCAGTTCTAGAATGCCATGGGGCTTTTTGAGGTATTTGACAGAGGATATCATTTCTTATCACAGAAGCAAAGTGCTGCAGAGTTTTGCTTATATGTGTGACCTGAATGCCATCCTTCCTTTATGCACTGTTTCTATTAGCAGGCATAGTGTCAGCTGGATTTTCATCTGTGTTACTTCTTCCTCAGAAATTAAACAGGAGTGGAATTTTAAACAGTTCCAATTAGCCCAAGGTCTGTGGAAGTCTCCTTGCTTGGTAGGCAGTTTGACTTCCATGCTTTTTTGGCCAGTGTACAGATTTGAAGAATGATAAAGGATAGTTGCATATCTGCATAATGTGAGGAACACACACAACCAGGCATTTACTACTACTTTTTTTGTGTGTTGGCTTTCATTGTGCGCGATGTTACAGGTAATCTGCATCATCTAATAGCTTGTATAGAAAAGCTGATTTGTATAAGTTACCTTGGAAAGCAGTCCAATGCTTCTGAATATTCCCATTTCCAGAATGGAGGGAAAAAATGTGTAAGTTATTTCTAAGTTGAATATATTTCTTTCTCAAATGTCTGCTGAGAGTGCTCTGTGGAATTCAAAAGCCTATGCAGCAATACCTACTATGCAACAATACCTGCTTCATATTATGTGTGTGATTTTCCAATTGCACATAAAACTTTACCTTTAAATCTTTAATTATATGCTTACACACACAAATTGTTAATACTCATCACCTGTCCCTTTACAGGTAACAAAGAAATACCCAGTGTTTGAACATTAGATTCATAGTGTTGTGTTTTCATGCTTACTGCATGTTAAAGAGCTAATTTTGGTAAAAATTCTTGTGCTCATTTGTTGGATTTCTCATCTAGAGCCTGGTTCATGAAACCAGTGGGATCCCATTGTGTCCATAGAACATTCATTTAGTCCCTGAACCCCAAAGCAGTTTCTTCCTCCTCTTGAACCTTTTCCCCTCTTCAAATGCCATTATTTCAATAGAGCTGCTGTATCAATTTCAAATCCAAATATTTAGTATAGTCTTTTTAGTTTTGCCTGGCCCCAAATGAAGAAATCTATCTAGAAATTAAATAACAGTATCACAGCAAAGTTTTGCATTTGGCTTTCTTAAAGCCATGGGGGTATGGAGTTTGAAACTGCAAAGCACCTGTACAGACATTAACACCTGCCTTCTACTTTATAAATATATATGATAGCACATCTAGAATATTTGGGGGAAAAAAAAAAAAGAAAAAGAGGAGCGTCAGAAAAAATTCCACACACAGGGTATGAAGAGTGGTGGCAACTTCAGAAGTAGTACCGTGGAGTATGTTTCCTCTGCACTTTATTTTTCGCTCATGTAGCTTAATAGGTGGTTATAGCAGAGTAGGTTTACCTCAGTGCCTTTGCAGAGGCAAATGCAACATTTGTAGCAGTAGCAATTTTTTTGTCTCTGTCTTTTCCTTTCCCACATTTTGGAACTGGGGCAGGAAGTGCAAGCTCTGGCAGAAGTGACTTTAGCTTAATTCCAGTTCCAGACTGTCTGTGAGCCCTTTATTGCCTCTGTTTCCTCATCTTGTTTCTACTTCTACATTAAGACAACCCTCCATGCAATCTGGCTGTGGTGCTAAGCATGCCTTCCTACCGTCCTGCCATCTGGAGCAGCTCTTCTCTCTTTCTTTTACTTAATTGCTATATAAGCTCAGACTTTAACTGAACACGTGCAACTGTTAGCGAGTGGCCATATATATTAACTGATGCTGTTCCCTGCAAAATAGAGCTCTCTTGCATTGTATCCCATTAGGCCTCCCCATAAAGATGGGATTTTTGTCCTGCTGCCTTGATTTGCTGAAGTGTTAAGTGTGGATAAGCCCAGGGAATCGCTGTCAAGGAGCTAGTGTCTAAGAAAGAACAAGTTGTAAGCTTTTGAGGCTTTATTGATTTATAAAGGGAATAGTAAGCCTCTCCCTCTCTCTTTTGTTAACCTGATAGTGCAGATATTCTCAAGATGTTGACAAGCACTGCTGTATCTTTTGCTCTGTCAGCTGCTCTCGAAGGCTTTGACAAAACCCGTGGCTTCTCCTCATCAGCCTGCATGACACAGATTGTGTGTTCCCTTTCATGTTTTGTTCCTTTGCAGTTTTTAACATAGCCAGGTGCAAAGAGAGTGCACCTTGGCATGTAGCTGTCTGAAGACCATGCCAGAGAGCATCAGGCAAATATCCTGACCTCTTTGCGGCAGCGTCCCTGTTGCTTAAGAAAGAGAAAGATAGATTTGGGAATCCAGAAGAGCGTGGCAAAAGATCTGTTCTTGCCTTTGTAATGACCAGTAGCAGAAGGACAGTCATGTAGAGGGAGAAGGGGTAATGCAGGAACATCTTTATTTTAGGATTATGTTTAGGTTCCCTGTCCATTCCCCAGCCTCTGAAGAGAGCACATCAGAATGGGACCATCATTGGCAATTTCTTGTGTTCATGTAGGTGCTGTAGGCATATCCAATTTCTAGTAACCTGGAAAAAAGTAGTTTAATAATATTAGTTACCCTTTTTGAAACTTCAGTGCCCAATGTGGCTTTTTTCCTGCTCAGGTCACAGCAGCTGGAGAGGTGTTGTTAATGGAAGTATGGTTTGTTTCTTTCTGAGTATGCCCACAGAAATGTTAAACACCACGAGAGATGCAAATAGCTGTATTTGGCATTGCTTGTGAATATAAAAGCAGCAGAATTGTAATGTTATTAGAAAGAGGAAGCAACTATACTAGAGTCTGTTATTCTGAAGTTACTTATGAAAAAATATTCTGTTTCCATCTAAATTCTTTAATGAAAATATAGAAATAATTTCTGTAGTCTTTTGGAGGATATATGTATAAATTCAGTATAATACATGGTTTATATATCAGTATAATTTAAAAGCAGTATTACAAAGAGAAAGGCTTGTCAAGAATGATATGGCGGGTCCTAGGCAGAAACATGCCTTTCCCTCGGCTGCCTGGTCCCACAGCAGAACTTTCTCCAGGCACATCCCTTGCAGTAGAAGGAAGCTGCTGGCATCAGGGTGAGGATGAGGAGGGTGAAATCGTGTGTGGGCAAGACCTGCCCTCTCGTGGAGAGAGCCCATATCTTTCCCTCAGCATGTGCAGGGTCTGACAGTGTGGGCTGTCGCAGCCCAAAGGAGGCGATACGATAGTTCATATTGATTTTGGAAACCAGACAACTATTCAGCCACAGATTTCCCTCTGCTCCCTTTGAAAAGTGAGAAGTGTGTAACACGTGCAAAATTGCCCGCCTGCCCCCCCGCCCTTTTCAAAATACCCAATTACATCTGTGTTCAACACAGGTAATTCCCATATGTTTTTCTTTCAAGTTTCCTGATTTTGATAGTTTGCATGTTGGCTACAGATGCCACGACCTAGGGATATTTCCCTTTATCATAAGCTAGATAAACTTCATTGTAGGCTAATAAAAAACCCATAACATTTAGCATAATTAATTCTCTATTGCTTGGCTAACAGCTTTGGAGAAAGTGGTTCTGAAATGTTTCTTAATAACCTACTAATCCAACTATTTACTATGAGAAGACAATTATGCGCAAAATCAAATGGGGTAGTATTGCATACATCTTGTGTAGTACTAACATCTGTTGTATCTTCATATGGTTTTATTTTTAATTATCGATAAGAGGGAGGAGGAATGAAAATGTGTCTGGAGGTGGCATTTGTTGTGCTTTCTATGGTTCTGTGAGAATTTTAGGGACAATTTAGACCAGGGGAATGAATATAGATTGTCACTTACTGAGATGAGAATCTGCCCCTCTCTGGTTCTCTGTTCGTGAAAGATACCCTCATGTCATGTCTCTAAGTTTTGCTAGTACCTAGATATTATCTGAAGAAGAAAAATCACACTGCAGAATCTACACTTCATATTTCAGGCCTTTTCCCCAGCATCTTTATTCATGCCCATGGCATCTTTATTCATTGTATGCTCATTCGTCTATTGCTTTTATAGCTATATGTAGTGAGTAAATCAAGATTTTAAAAAGCATATAAACACTGTTCCAATGCATGGTATTATATTATAGATTACAAGTACATATTCATGGTATTGTATCACACTAATAGGAGGTCAAGGGGAGTATTGGCTATGATGAGTCAAGAAGGTTAAATGTTTAATGTATTTAACCAAAATTAATCCATGGTAGGGGTGTGGGAAGAGTGCCCTTATGTATTGTTAACATACCATAACATAACATATCTTATCTGTGTGAACATTCTTTGTGAAACAATGTTTTTTACATGAAATCATATTTAAAACTGCTGGTTTTAAATGCGTAATATAGACCTTCATCAGAAAGGAATTTCAAGAACATTGAGCAAAGCTGAGAAAGAGGCAAGATTTTGTTTAAAACAAACAAAAAATTTCCCACTCTACATTGTTTTCAGTACCAGGCAAATATTATAAAATAACAAGCCAACAGGAAAAAGTGTGCAGTAACCACTGCATACACAGTGTCTCTGGGATCACTCTGTGGACGATAGTCTGGGCTAGAATTTCTATCCTCTCCTTTTCTTGGATGGGTAAAGAAGAGATGGTGCTATGGTTTCATAAAGCCAAACCATTTACTAAAACATCCGAAGCACTTATTTGTGTTAATTATCTGGTCAATTCAGTTGATGTTAACTGTGTGGTCTTTGGTTTTCTTGAGAGGGAGGTAGGCAGGCAGTGTGATGCCCCAGGTCAGATGCTTTGACTTGCGGTTGTTAGCAGCACATAGCGAACAGTTGAAGAGATGTAGAAAATGCAAAAGTTTGGTCACTCAATTATTTGCTGTTATTTCCAAGAAGGGATCAACATTATGAAAGATGCATGTTTTAGTAGAAATATTTGTACTATTTGTATTTTTACTTTCAAAAGGTAAGAACATCTTTTGTTCAATATATTAAATTCTGAACCTTCCCCGAAAGGTAATTTGGCTAATTATGAAGCACTCCCTGTGACTCCAAAGAAAGGCAAAAACTATTTTGAAAGACTGGAGCAAATTGCCCCAAACTTTTTTCATTGGTCAAATACTAGAAGTTTTACTGTTCTTCTGTGCTAATGCATGTCTATCAGGGAGAAAGCAGTGCTTATGGTACATTTAAATGCATTATTTGTACTTAGTAAGCATTATTACCAATATATTTTCTTTTTTTTTCTTGTTGATGTATTAATTGCATTTAAATGTAGACATTGTTTCTGGAGTTGGAAAGCCCCTTAAGAACCTTAAGAAATAAAAAAAAAAAAATAAAAAAAAAATAAAAAAAAAAAAAAAAAAAAAAAGAAAAAAAAAAAAAAAAAAAAAAAAGTAAGAGCAGAAAGAAAGCTTTTCATTAACAAAATTACAATCTTGGTATTGAAGAGGAGTTAAATAAGCTTCTTGGTATCAAATATAATAGTCTTCAAAATGACCAGGCTTATGATTCTTCATGTTTAATACTAAGTAACAAATATAATCAGGCAAACATATTTTAGCATTACAGCTGGCGTATTTCTGCTGTTACACTACACTAATTTATGCTGTTACTTAACATGAGTAGGTACTACTTTGACCTGACACACTGTATCTAGAATGTCACTTCAGTTAGCGTTAAGACTGATGATCGTATGACACTAAAGAATGAGAAAAGTGCTATTTCAAGTGACTTAACTCCTTGTTTCTTACCTCATGATACAAATGGCTCAGTGGCCATTAGCAGGTCTCGTAGCTTTTCTGTGCTTTTACTTTCTTTGTCTGCATAATCAGACCATAATGCCTGCCTACGTCTTGGGAATACTGTAGAAATTAAGTATCTTCATGCTTCTGCAGTGTTTTGACATGGTACAGCATTAAAGTTAAAATACATTATCATTCTAACTACTGTTACACAATTATCACCACTTTGATGAAAGGCGTCTTTGATGCAAGGATCTGAGAAAGCTAGGAGCTACGTCAATATTAGTTTATTCTTTTTTACGGTCAGAGTGTGGTTATTCGCATTGTTTGTGGTGGGCTTGGTCACCAGACTCCGTGTTTATGGCCTCACTGTGGTTTATTGCAGGGGCAGTGGCTGGGGCTTCTCTCAGAACATTGTGCTTCCAGGTTGTGTTTTGTTGGTGGTTGTTTTTTTTTTTGTTTTTTGTTTTTAATTTCACCTGGGCAGCAGATGCCCTAAAAATCAATGTCTTGACATGTATCTCTTTGCACAGTGTATTTCAGTTAGCCAGCATCTGCCCACAATCTATAGTTGCTTAGTTGTCAGTTTTTACTGGGAAGTGTTTCATAGCTTGTTTTATTTCCTCTTTGTGTGATTCAGGTTACCATGGCCTTTACTGTGAAGAGGAATATAACGAATGCCTTTCTGCACCCTGCCAGAATGGAGCCACCTGCAGAGACCTCGTCAATAGCTATGAGTGCCTGTGCCTTGCTGAATATGAAGGTAGGGTGGGTTTTGCCTCTTTGTTTTTTGAATTGTATTCTATGTATTTTTTATGGTAGGTTCTGTTACAAACAGATATACAATGTCCTCCACTGAGCAGAAATAATCCCCACATCTAAAGTGAACGGAAACAAATTTCAATGTATCTCCTGATCCCATAATCTTTATTCAAATGAGTAGTTCAGATTTAGCTGGTCTGTGAGAAATATATGTCCTTGTCTGGGGACAAATGGCTGCTCTCTGTTCTTATTAGGTGTACTTTTTTTTCCTGCTGTTTTTAAGATATGTTAGAAAGTGATGGGTTTTTAAAAGAAAACATAACAAAATTTTTCATCAGTTACTGTTAGGAGCCATTAAATGGAGGGCTTTCCAAATTATTTTTTAATTTATTTCCTCCAGTGAAGTGAGTTAGTAATAGTAATAAAAAAATAGTAATAAAAGATTAGGATTTGAAACAGATTAGCACAAGGGAGTAAAAATGAAAGTTTTACCTTGATTGTTCGTTTAGAAGACCATAAAGCCGAGAGACAGTAGTAGGTCTATGCTGCTTTCCCATGTTAACGGCAGCTGTTCTTAGATATGTTCAAATGGAATCAGTCTTCAACATTTCTTAAGTGATTTTTAAAATAGAGCAGAAAAGTATGTGATTTGCTATACAAAATCTTTTATCTTGCAGTGGGTTTCAGCTTTACACAGAGCAGCACATATCAGCTGTCTGTGACATGTCCCTCTGCGGAGGGCTAAAATGATACAATTTTTGTGTATTCTGTTTCAAATCATGCTGTGAGAAGATTTTGAGTGTAATTTTATGTTATTAGTATTTATATATATATTTTACATAGAATGACTACGTCTTAGGGAACATTACCTCAGTATTTTCTCATTAAGCATACCAATCCTTATCTGTGTTGATAAGTAATGCTCACTTAACAGCTGCTTGAGGCTAAATATGTATTTCATGCTGGCAATTGCACTGCTCTTTGACAATAGATACAGAATTCATCATTTTAGAGGCTTAGTGAGGAAATGACCCTCAGCTTTTCATGACAGTTTAAAGAGCACTTAACTATAATGTTATGACTTCATGTTCTGTTCTCATCCCACCCGTACATGCAGCTGAAAGCACTGTGTGCACAGCACATTTTGCTTTAAATGAAAGCAGGGGAATGGGTCCTGTAAGCAGTTTTTGCTGATAACTGAGCTTTCTCCATGCCCGTTCTTCAGGTCTTCAGTGAAACTAATGAGCAGAGCTGAGGTACTCAGCTCAAGATACCATGTGGGCCATTAGAGGCCTCAGTTTTACCACCAGCAACCCAGACCTCCCTGCCTGCAGTCCCTGCTTCTGCCTCCATGCCCCCTGGCTGGCAAATAGACAGGAGCTGCTGTCACTGGTCGGGGCTGCGGTATGTGCCAGCGCGTACCTGTGGGCTTCTGACTCTGCTAGCCTCTGCTGCTTAGCTGCAGAAGGCTCAAACCAGAGTGCTCTGCCTTTCTGCTGCTGGCAGGCCAACCAAATGATTTCAGCAGGTCTATAGCGAGTGAGTATATGTGTGTGTGTGTGTGTATGTGTATATATATATAAAACATATATATTTAAAGTAAGTTGCTTTTATATGTTTTTTAATTATCTCTATTAATTTGAGATGATTTTTTTATATAACTCATATAAGCTTGCATTGCTGTACATAACTGCAGTGTTGAACACTACAGCACTAAGTTAATTCCTTTTAATTGTTCACTCATTAAATACATTTGCTTGTATGCATACATCTGATCTATCATATGTGTCCATTTTCTTCCTTTTGTATACTGATTTTACTTTCTCATATTCTTTTCTCTAAAGACTATTTTGTTACTAATGTTACCTCTGCATGGTTCTGTGTCTCAGACTCTCCAAATTCACAAACTGCCCAATTCCAGTACAACACAACTGGTATTCATTAAAGAGGTTGGGAAGGAGTAAGGCAGGATCAGCTGCATGTCCACTCTTCACATGGATTTGTCTCACCTCTTCTAGTCCTCCATCACTGTAGGTTCTATAATCTCCACAACCAACAGAATTCCTTCACTGTCATTCACTACCTCATGATTAGAAACATTTTCCCGATGCCAGAGCTGTATTGCAGTTTTTATAAATAATAAACAATATGAGTTTATGCTTCTATTGACTATGCAGTATGCAGGACAGTAAGGATTTAGAAACATGAACCACCTTAAAAAGTGAAAAATGCGTTTGTAATTTCTAAGTGTTATTGCATGGAAGTGTTCAGAATCCTGTCCTGCTCTTCAGTTTGTTGAAATTCTTGTAACAAGTATAAGAATGGGAAAACTTGAAGATAACTAGGATTTTAGCTAAGTGGTCACTTTGGATTCATTACCAAGCAAAGAATGGTAATAAGACTTAGATTTAGACTTAAAACTTACATTAATGGATAAATTTAAGCAGGTATTTTAAATGCAAGCTAATTTCACTGCAGTAGATACATAATAAACAAAGTCCCACCAGTCGTTCATTCTTTACATATATATGTTTGGTTTTTTCATGTTTCAGTGCCACATGCACTGATTAGATCATTCATCTACTGATTTTTCTAGTTTTATCTGAAAAGTAGATCCAGAGAAAACGATGCATGTAGCAGTGGCAGCACAGCCTCTCTCTCCATCCCCAGCTGGGAATCTGCTGTGCTTTGTTCTGTATGCCAGATATGGCTGGCACTGTCTTCTGCAAGGCAAGGCTGCTGAATTCACACAGCCTACACCTGAGAATGACAGAGCAAAGGTAGTGGCATGAGATTGAGCAACCCAATTATTTACTTTTAGCTATGCATTTGAATAAATTAATTTTTCTTTTTATTGCCTTAGTTATCTTCCTCAGTTTCCTGCAAAAGTCAGTAAGAGGCATCAGAATGCTTATGTATATTATTAAAGAAGTTATTGCATAAAAGTCTTACTGAAGACAATTATTTTTTACGTTTTATTGAAGAATATTAGATAGCCGATCAGATTATGCTTTATTATACCATTGGTTTTTCATAGACACTGCAGCACTTCTTGTTGGCAAAAATTGCCCTACCTCTCTTATCCCAAAGCCTCTGTGGGTGGGAAGAGCAGAAAGGAGGCATGTATATAAAAAGTTTAGCCACCATGAAATATATGGCTTTAGTCTTATGGCATTAGCCTCACAGGACAGGTTTGGAGGCTGCACATCATTGTGCTTATCCAGGCGAAGTTATCGCATATACTGATTTCATGCTGTCAGTATAGGTCATGTTAATGGCAATTACTCATTTTACCTTTTCAGGAAGGCACTGTGAATTATACAAAGATCCTTGTGTTAACATCAACTGTCAGAACGGTGGGACTTGTGACAGCGAAGGTCTAAATGCTACATGTATTTGTGCACCTGGATACACAGGCAAGTAACTAGTACATTACACAGAACATCTAGTTGTCAATGTTCGCTGTGTCCAAAAGAAGACAAATACCAAGTAAGACTATGTCCCGTCAAGGAAACAAATTAATTTGGACTTCGATGAATTGTAATCAGTCTAGTCAGAATGAAAAGTTCTCGATATTACTTGCAACTGCTTTGAACTTTAAAAGTTTTGCAGAAAAAAAGCCTGTTACTCAAGAGAATTCACTAAGCTAATTCACAGCTATTTAATTTGCCTTATGACCTTACTGCTTGAGACTAGATTGCATTTTAAAAATAACATTTTGAAGACTTCCAGGTAAGCCAATATACTAATTGGACACTGTTGAAACTGGAAAATGTTTTAACATTGACCTTAGTTACTGCAAGATGAAGAAACAACTAATTCTGTTCCCTTAGTATGCAATTGCTAAAAGCCCTAAAGTGCTTGTTATGAATCAATTTACACTTTCAGAGTAATGGTAAGCAGCCCATTTAATCCTTCGGCCTTGTATTTAAACTGACATGAGTGGTGTAACCCAAATATCTGCTGTCAAGACAATTTATGACCTGATGCTCTGTTCGTCATGTAAACTAATATCCAATGTAATAGTAATAGATAAATCCATTCATAGATGGTTTATAGATCAAATCATGCTTTTTGATCTGTGCTAATTAAAGTGCATTCTTTGGAAAAGAATTACCTTTCTGTTGTACAGCGGCTGCTCCTCAGAGTCACTGATTACCTACACTATTGTATAGCACTTCAGAATATACAGGATAAATTGTTATACCACATTTTCTTGGGATGGAACCTATTTAAAGAAATGAGACGCACCTAATCTGGGTGAGGTTAGTCAAGTCACTTAGCCCTCAGACTTTGTTTTCACCTGGTTTAATTTGGATAATATTTCCTTCTTGGAGGCTATGTCAGACTTATTTCTTGAAACAGTTATAGAATACTTTTGACATTCTGAGAATAGATGCTATTGAGCTATAAGGTGTTTTGCAGCTAGAGTTAAATGACTGACAGTGTACCTACTACATGAGGCACCTGCTATATAGAAGTTTGTTTTTTGGTTTTGTTTTTTCTGATACAAGGTGAAGAATGTGAGATTGATGTAAATGACTGTGACAGCAACCCATGTCACCATGCTGGAACTTGCATAGATCAGCCTGGTGGTTACACCTGCCATTGTCCACATGGATGGGTCGGTGCAAACTGCGAAATACGTAAGTTTTGTAGTTTTCTAAAAATTTCTTAAAATGATACATTAGAATAAAGGAATTTATATTTGTCTTTAAATCCCTACCTGCACAAATACTTTGAATCATGTGTAAATTATCAAAATTCTGTTAAATGCATTTTATTTAGGCCATAACATTTCAAAAGTGGCTATGAAAGTTAGAAAATTCTGTTTCTGGGCACCTACTTTGAGATGTGTTGGACTAGATTGTTAGAGATGCTCTCTCACAGCTGGGCACTAACCAGTTTGCCTTTTAATTGCACTTACGCTTCAGAGCTTACTTTCATACTTGGCTTGGGTAGAGTATACTTCCATAGCACTATAAGCATGGTCGTAACAGCCCTCTACTGACTTCTGAGCACCTGCAGTTCTAGTGATGTTTCAGCAAAACAATTCTGAATTTGCTTACCTAAGGAAACAAGCCCTGTGTAATTGTGCTGTGACTTGTGTGTGCATGCATTTTTCAAGAATAACTTTTGCAACCATAGGCTCATTTCCACCTTTTTTCTTAGACAGGTAAAGGTCTCCAGAACAAAATACGCATTTATTAAGACTTAGAGAGGTTCCATTGGTGGGTCTAGTGAAGGAACAGCTTTGATGTGATCTCGGCTCTTAGTATAGAGAAAAGCTTCAGTGTCAGTGCACCCTTACAGAGCAGTAGAGGGCCCATGAGAGGAAGACAGTATGAAGCCCAACTGTGGAAGAGTTAAAACAGAAATTAGGCTTCATTAGTTCTGCTGCTCACGGAGCTGCTTTGTATTTCCCTGATGTCTTGTTCTTGGGCTACAGATGTCGTATTTACTAGGGAGTTTAGCTGTGTATTTTACTGCCAGAATGCTCAGGTACTGTGGTCATAGATTCCTTCAAGTCATTACAGAGATACACAAGTTTGTGTGAGGCAATTTACACCACTTAGCACAGCCAATGTTGCAGGGATAGGTGATAGATTAAAAAATAAACAGAAGGGACTCGGGAAGCTTCTATTGTACGTTTGTGAGAAAATGCCTACACAAAGGCTGGTATAAAAAGTGTTTTCTATATCTCATTTACACGAGGAGCATATGAAGCTTTTCTTTTTTACTCTTTTACTTAATTTTTACTTAAACATATCAACTGCTTTTTAAGTTGATTTCTATTCTTAATGTTTGTCCTTATTTTAACTCAGAAGACAAGTCTGTTCACATCTGGACTGACACAAAAGCTTTATCTTGACAGGTTTAAGACCTTCTCTCCCTGTAATTGTTGGTTGTGAATTCGGTTTCAGTGCTTTCTGTTGAAAGCAAAGACTCCAAAAGAGCAGTGCTAGCTAGCCCAGAGGTGGTGACAGCACTGCCTTTTTTTGTCTCCAAATAGCATACGTGCCTCCCTGTGTGGTACAGAACCATTGTGATGTTGGGAGCACAATGTTGCGTGCTATCTGTATGCCACGTTGCTCGTGCTAAAAGATGCTCAGATGAGCTTTTACTGACAAGGCTGTTGTTAGGGATACCCACAACATGCATGTCCAAGTTATCAGCAAGACAGTGTAATTCTGCCTGCCTTAGCTAATAAGTAGTGGGCAATAATCATCCTGGAAACGTACTTCCTGGAGTACCTCAATGGACTAACAATTACATGTCTGTTATGTTATGGAATGAATAGATGCCAAAGGGAAACAGATGGGCTTGCGTGCTTTCTGAGCTCTGCAGATGTGCTATGTGAAATCAGTGGTGCTTGTTCCGGAGTCATCCTTTGGCTGTCATGCTCTAGTCACTAAGAGTTTGGCTGTTTGCACTACAGATGCATAGTGAGGCGCATGTAAACATGCGGGAAAATGAGAGAAGTGGAACAGAGGGTAGAAGAAGCCTTTTCTACTGTCCAGCTACTCAATTATTCCTGCTTCCCTCCATGAGGGAGGCATGCCGCTAAGCACTCTATATGACCGGTAGGTTCAAGCTTATGTCTGTGGTTGGTAACTATTGACTCCTTTCTGATCTCATTTGTAAGTGTACAAGACAGAGAATGGATAAAACTCTGCTTAAACTTTGTTCTCTTGAGCAAGGGGATTGTCTCTGCTTAGCACGTATTTCTCTGCCCGCAGCATCTGTTTATAGTTGAACTGCAGTGGCCTTGCCTGCTGCTCAGGAACTTGGATTTTCTGCTTATATTACACACTTGCAAACTGTGTAAGTTCAAGTGATGGGAAGAAGCCACGGCACTTTGTTGTTGCTGTTTTAAGCCTTTTACTGACTGATTTGTTCTTTTGTCTTGTGACTACTATGGCAGGAGGCAGGGAATTATCTGAGTGTTAACTGGCTTTGGTAACACTGCAAGGCTGACTCACAACCAGAAATATTAGACCTTTTTTTTTACATCTCAATATTTGGAGAACAAATTATATAGCTTCGTTCATGGCAATTGTTTTCAATTGAAGAGGTTGAAATTACAGTGGGTTTTATCCAACAAATCAGGATAGCTAATAGAGTGTATTTATGTAATAGTAATAATAGAAGAGATATAAAAAAATGCAATCTAGAAAATTCTGTTTTGGCTTGGTCTTAAAAGAACGAAAACAAGAAAAAAATTTTTTGCATAGTCACATCAAGGTACATTTTGAAGAACAATTAAGTTTAAAATTTGAGGGTTACCAATAGTTTCTTCAATAAGCTTAACATCAGCAAATGTCTGATGTTCCCTTGCTATTGAAGTCACTTTGACACAGCATCAAAGTAAAATGATGTGGTGTTATGAGGACACCATGATACTTCACAGTACTCAGATATAAGTATGGATGTGCAGCCTCTCTAACCAATGCAGTGGCTTATACACAAAGCTGTGGAAGCTTTCCTAAAGCGCTTGGATTTTAACAGGTATATAAAGGATTATGCAAATAGAGAGGGATAGAGTTTTGAAGAAATCACTTTGCAGAAAGGATTTAAAAGCATTTTGTTCTGCAGACTTTTTCTACAGAACTGTGTATCCGTGGGAAGATCTTTGCACTCACTGTCTTTCCATGAGGTACGAGTTGACCAACTGATGTGAATCCAATTCTAATCATATCTAGAAAGGCCATATCCAGTTCTTAAAGACAGATGCAGCACTTCTGATCTCACTGGAGTTGAGTCAATGGTGCAGTGGATTTCTGTTCAGCTCTAAAGATTGAATCTATTAGTAAATTTGTTTATGTTCATCTTTCCATATCTCCTTGTCAAATTTATCATATTGTATCAGCAATTTGTACATAATGGTTAATAATGTATTGGAAATTAAATTTTAACACCACATACTGACTTCCTTTAATATTGGACATCCCTCTGAATGCTAGAAAAAGACATGGTGAAGCCAGGCTTCAGGCTTCTCAAGAGGGGGACAAGCTGGTGTTCGGGAGTCATTTGACTAAATAGATCACACTTTATCTTTTGTGATTTTCTGTTACTAGCCATGAAGGAGGCTGTTGGTACTTAGTCTTTTTTTGTAGAATATTTACTATTTATGTAGAATGTTTACTACTGTAGAATATTTACTATTAATAGTTCCCCATTTTTTCACCAGCTGTTTTATCTTCTTGAAGTGACTACCCTAACGGGATTTCAGGGTTATCTTCTTGTCAAACTGTACTCATTAATTTTCAAGTGCTGTATATGCAACAAACAGTTGCCTGGATGAACTTTATTTATTATATCATCTTATGGTCCTTACCAGTGCTGGCAATTCCAGTTAAATAGGATTAAATCAGTCTTGATTATGAAGAGGATATTTTCCCTTTTAAAATGAAACTTATTTGCCTAAAAAATTAATGGAGCATTCACTGTAAAATGCTTATGAAATGTCCCATATGAATTCTCTAATGCCTGCTGGTTATTTGTTAATATCATTACCTTTGCCACTTTTGCAATTATTAATGTAGTTGCCAAGGTAAGCAAAACCACCATGTGGTGGGCACTGAAATCTAATTCTTAATTAATTTTATGAACATTACTGTGACAAGTAAGAATACTGTGATTTTGAGCTGTCATATGTTATTTCTAATCATTGGACTATAAAGTGTTAATCTTCATACTTTTAGCTGGTGAGGAAAAGGGAGAAATTTCTCTCATGCTTATCATCCAGACATGGAAGACATGGAATCTAAATTATAACTGTCTTGCCATATATCTGCGCATATTAGATTTGAATTTGGCCTAGTCTGACAACCTGACAGAAACCACTGTGTGTGACGAATGTGCTGCAGAACAGAAATAGAAACCCATCCCAAACTGCACAGAGCACAGCTGTATTCTCTCCCTCGCATCCCGACTGGGCAAATTGCATTAACAGCATTTTAGAAACATTAAATCAATGAATAATTCAGGCTGATCAAAACTTTACTGATCTTTGAAGAAGGTAACACAAAGAAGCAGTCAGTCCTTTAAACTCAGCTCACGTTTGTGGACAAAATGTCTAAGCAAGCCCAGGTTCAGAGGTGCTCCAATACAACCTTTTCTATTGGAAACAAAGAGCAGCCATTTCTTCAGATTCTGCCCAGGTAAATTCCACATGTTGCAGCTTCACGCTTTCTCCCTGCCTTCCTCTAAAATGGATTTTTTTTTTTTTCTGTACTTTTACATTCCCCTGTATTTCTACCATAGATGGAGATTATATCCACAGATGACACTAAAATTGTGATTTCAGCTCAGGTGCTCAAATCAGTTAGCTGCCATCAACAACATCCTCAAGAGGTGGCTTCTAAGAATATCTTAATATTCCCAAAGCGTGTGCTTGATAGCCCTGTTCCCAGACTGTTTGTTATTAAGTAAAGGGAGTTTCTAAACCAGTGCAAAGCAGAAGTCCATTTGAAAAAGGAACAGTCACCTGCTAGAAATAACTTCTGCAGAGTGTCAGACTTCTGTAGTCAGAATGACTCAAGTCTGTTCCGGGTTTGAAATAATTTATGAGACCGTAGGCTTAAAAGACTGCCAAAAATGAACCCTAGAGGGAAGTACAGGTTAATTAGGAATACTCTGACCCATGTTAGGGAAAAACAGATCTGAGGACATAGGCAATTGATGGACAATCTGTTTGCCATTGATAGACAATAGTTTGAGCATCAAGAATATTTATAAAGGAAGTCTGGAATACATAAATACAAGAAGCCTCTTCCAGATTGGCTTTACTTTAAGGTTTGCTTTGAGACTTCTCAGGGAAATTATGCTTGAGAGAAGGCTCCAGTGGGCTTGGTACTGTAGCCCCTTATGAGATGACCTTTTTGTCCTTGAAATACTGGTTTTGAAGTCTCTGTGGTCTGGTGGAGACAGGCATAAGAACAGCCTGTGTTTCAAATTAAAACCCAAGCATGTTTAATACATATTAAATCGCACATTTTAGTGGAAGCATTCACTAACCGTTAGAACAAACTGCACAGAGAGCTGTTGGATTACTAGAAGCTTTTACATAAAACCTGCCTGCCTTTAGAGAGCCAATAGTGTATTATAACATAATGCAAGAATAGATGACGTTCTATGACTTGGGTTATACAGGAGATCAAACCAGTTAAGTGTTCCTATGTGACCTTAAAAATCTACAGAGAAGATGGGTGAAGGATCAAGAAAATGCTATTCAAATTTGATGCGTGTTAGGCATGGTGACATATCCATAACAGAGCCTGGGAAGGTTCAGTTTACATATCTCCTTAGCTTCAAAAGTGTCCACAGAAATATCGAAAGTGAGTATCATAAAAGAATTCTATTCAGCAGGAAGGATATAAATTACTAATTAATGATATCCTTTAATTTCTTATCGGCAGATCTGCAGTGGAAGTCTGGGCATATGGCAGAGAGTCTAACAAATATGCCTCGTCACTCCCTCTACATCATAATTGGGGCGCTCTGCGTAGCGTTTGTCCTGATGCTGATCATTCTGATTGTGGGAATATGTCGCATCAGCCGCATCGAATATCAAGGCTCTTCCAGGCCAGCCTATGAAGAATTTTATAACTGTAGAAGCATTGACAGTGAATTCAGTAGTGCAATTGCTTCTATCCGACATGCCAGGTTTGTTCTGGGGATGGTAACTTAAAAGAAATCTGTTACAATACGTAATTTCAGTCCATGCATAGTGCATCTAACTGCTGTTGGCAGAGAACGGGCTGCTTCGCTGTGAAAAGACAGGATCATCAGCACTGCTCGTTGTTCTTTTTTGATCCCTATTCTGTTCTCATCTGAAGTGTGATAATCCAGCACAACTCCTTGAAAACAGAGGGAGTTATTCAGAATTTATTTGGTGTAACTGGTGAAGAGGGCACAGATGCAGAGCTCTTAGCCTGTAAGATCTTCTGTTTGGGATGTAAATACTCTTTAACTGATACACACAAGTAATTTGATTAGATAGCAAAGGCACATTGATTTTTGTGACTAATTTACCAGATTATTTAGTGAGACTCTCTTCAAATCACTCATTTTTGTGCTCCTGTTAGCCTCGAAATTAGGATCTTTCTTACTTGCTTTCTAGAGATAGTAATTTTTTTACTTTTAATTGTAATGCAGCACTTGCAAACCAGGGCGTTGAGTGTCAGAATAATACAAATGTAGGACTGGAAAGGATTCAAGAACTTAAGTGTAAGCCATAGTGCTGATATACCTAGCTCCCTGCCAACAATTGTGTTTAAAAACCTCCAAAGGAGTCGAATAGAGTTAGAAAGGGCTTCCCTAAAATCCAACCTAGATTTTCTTTGCTATGATTTAGGCTGCTTCTTTCTTACTGCTCTTCATGTTGTCATGAAAAATAATTTATCGCTGTTCCCTTTATAGTAATCATGTACATCAGGTGCCTTGTGTCGTCCCCCCCCCCCGCCCCTTTTTATAATAAAAACAAACAAAGCAAAAAACAAACCAACCTTTTTCTTCCCTAGCCTAAACTAGCCCATTCTTCTAGTATCTCCTGGATCATGTCAGCTTCTTTATTGTCTCCCTGGGACACACTGCAGATTGTCTTTCTCTTTTTTTGAAAGGTGGTCCCTAAAGCTGGAGAAAGTTCTCTGGCTGAAGCTTTACCTGTACCAAATGAACTGAGTAATCACCTCCTGCATCTTACTTATGGCATTCCTGTTCATACATCTGAAAAAGAAACCTGCTTGCTTTTT
The DNA here is from genome assembly GCA_034008185.1 of Gorsachius magnificus. NCBI lineage: Eukaryota > Metazoa > Chordata > Aves > Pelecaniformes > Ardeidae > Gorsachius > Gorsachius magnificus. The sequence goes on along the minus strand of CM067087.1, from coordinate 31,184,758 downwards.
TTTTTTTAACTTGCATTACACTAGCAACTGATGATTTAATTTTGTGACCTGTTAGACCTTTTCCTCTAAGCCATTTTGCTTCCTACCCAGTATTGTTTCTTCTGTATTCAACCTATCTCTTAATAGGGTAGAACTTTCATTTTTGTTTTTTCTTTTTGCCATTTCTTCGATTTGTCAAGATTACTGCAGATTTCAACAAGGGTGTTCATGTGTGTTACCATTAAAATGCTTTTAAAAGAATGGAGGAAGACACGTTCCTGTGCATTGACATGGAGAAATGCATGCATGTTGGTTAGTGATGCTGGTAATTAATTTTCTGAATATGCCAGTTCTGTTTCAGTGCAAATTAAATAGGTTAATTTGTACCACCACTGAAGTTGTCAAAGTTATCTGAGATGGTTGAGGAGTTCCTACAGACTCAATCAATCATGTCACAGCTTTGGGCAGTAGCTCTTTAAAGTGTTCCAACTAGATTTACAATAAAACATTTGTTCGCTGTCAAAATATATTAGTAAGTAAATATTTTTAAAAGACACACATGTATAGTTGATTTAACAGAACAATAAAATCACCGTTCTTTAAGTCTTCCCTTGAAGTGTCCTTTGCCACTTAGCCTTGACATCTCTTCTAGTATGAGCTCAGCATCTCCACACCGTACACACCCTGAGAACTCCTTTTTCCTTCAGTAGTGTATTGGGAGAGGAGGGATTTGCTTTATGGCCCATAAAAAGCTTTATAGTTTTTTATTATTTGGCCTTCTGAATGTCTACTGTTATATACTACACATCTCCGAGGGTGGAGAGCAAGGTTCAAAATGATACTGTTAATCTTTCAAATTAAACACCTCCCTCCTACTACTGCAGCAGTGATGAATGTGTCAATCCTGCTCAGTTACTACTTGCTGAAGTGGAACTTTGCGCTTCCCCAGGGACTGGAATTGGTCTCCTGAGGAGCAGTGTGAAACACCTGGGTTTTCTTACCCATTTCTTCAAGCAAATTCAGCGGCTTTCTATCTGAGGGTACCAAGGAAAAATGTACCAGCAAGGCAGGATCTTTTTAATCTGACTTTTCCTTGCCTTTTACAGTTTCACCAGCAGGTAACAGAAATGGTAAAAGGTTTCCTGTATGAAACCTTTCAAATCTTGGAAGCTGGACTAGTTCAGGTCTTTATTGCTACTACCTGGATTACTCTGAATGAATCTATGTTTATTACTGAAAGCAGAAGTTTAGGAACACAAATTTTCATCAGGGTTAAATAACCTCCAAAGAAGTTCTTAGACTGGGATATTCATGATGATTTTTCAGATCCATATTACACAGTTAAAAATTACATTATTGGAACCTGTCAATAAAGGGTTTCCCTATCTTGGGAAAGGTGTTTCTACTTAATGCAAATGAAAATAAATGTTTTAATTCCAAATAATTCTCTGTGCCTCTCAGAGAATGGATGCCTTATAAAAATCCAAGATAGAACTGCCAAGTCAGAGAATTCACAGAGGTTTAGTGTAAAGATTATTGTGTTTATTTTGGTTTCAGAAAGACATAAAACACTGCTTTGGTCATTTCAATCTAGGAAAAAGAGCACAACTTTTATAGTTATTTTTGTATAAGCTCTTAAATTCGTATATTAAAACCACCAAGGTCTGAATTTTCAGAATTGCTGTATCTAAGAGATCTACTTTCAAATAATAGATTCTCAGCATATTCTGAAAATCATTCCTCTTCCCAGTGAGATACCCAAATTTACTAGTAATTTTGGAAAATGGAGACCTAAGGAAAAGTGAGTAGATTATTTTCTTTAAATGTAAGGTTTCTGTTAAAGTCAGTAGGTGTTCAGGGAATGTGGATGCCTGTTACATATTCAGTAAATTATTTTAAAGTTACTTGTTCATGTTTCTCAGTAGCTATTTAAAATTTAATCTTTACTAATCAAGGTGCTTGCTGTAAGAGAAAACAAACGTGCTCTAGGGTCATTGCTAGTAAATGTCTACTTCTAGTGAATGTTTTTAGGATTAGCAGATCAGAACTAGATAGTTTTCTAACCAGGTGAAGCACAGCTCTCTTCAGTATGTGTTATCCAGACAGTAAATAAATACTCCTTTTATGTTAAAGCTTATACATTTTAAAGCCAGCAGAGAACACTCTGTTGAAATAGTTGACCACTGGCTCCTGCAGCCATAAGACTTCATTGAATTGGAAACAGCATCTGTTGTTGAAACTGAATCGTTCACTTCAGAAAAGCATCCACACTGAGTTCACAAAATATCTGGTTATGGAGACTGTACTACTGTAAACTTTTTGTGTGTCTAGATATCATTAGCATTAGACTTCATGCACTACTTACAGTGTAGTTTCTTTAATTTTTACTGTCATGTGCTGCCTTTTGTTCTGTCTATGTGTGGGTTGAAGAGTCTGGTTCATCAGATTCTGATTAAGTCATCTTGTCACAGCAGGGTAAGCTTCTCTCACTGCACATTCTTCACATGCCTGTGTTGGAGTTGGCTGTGTTAGACTGCAACATCCTTAGCTTCCCGAATCTGATGAGCTTCAGCACATGCTCTTTTCTTACCGTTTCCTGACATAGGTTTCAGTGATGACTTTCAGTCAGCTACTTGTTTGTGGAAGTATGAACACATGCACAAGTACTCTGGTTTCCACAGCACTTGCCAATTGCTTATATACACCCTCTGCCAGAGTCTCAACTTTGTTGGAACTTTAGGTTTATAGTTCAATTATGCTAAGGAACACAAAATACCACTTGCACACATGGCCTTTTCTCTGAATAATGCAGAGGAAATTAATCTTCTTATTCTCCTCCTGTGGAGGCAAAAATAATTCCTTCCTCCTGTGGGTATGCGCTTTTTTTTAAAAAAAAAAAATTCGGTCTCTCTCTTTTCCTTCTCTTGTTTAAACTTTATTTGGGGACTCCTTATACCAGTTGCTGGTTTTGAACAGAGTAGCAACATGTGGTTTCTTTCTTCTGCTTCTGGGGAAATTCTGAATTCCAGCCTATCCCACAGAAGTTGGAGGATACCATTTCCTCAGCGTTCAGCCATCCAATGTTCTCAGAAGTCTTCTACTTGAACGGAATTGTTGAGGTTAATGACTCTCTATGGTTAGCCATCTTTTGAAATGTCCTTCTAAGGAAGTGGAGGGGCAGGCCTATTGCATATGTGAAGTAGCATTTGCAGTCTCCGTCATACACATACACACACACATATACACAAATGCACGCACGCATGGAGCCGCCTGTGCCAAGAAGAATTCCTACACTGAATATATACTGTGCCCCAAATTGTCACGGAACCTTCGGTCTCTCTTTGTCAAGTTACACGGGTCACTCTTATTCAATATTTCATTGCAAAATATATTTTCTAATTCTCATGTCATTTACTTGACTTTGTGACAATCCCTATGTCACCAGTAAGTATCTCTGATATACACATAGGAACACTATGGACATGTCAATGCTAAATGGAGAAGCCATAGAACTTCCCTAGCCCTCCTGATGCACTCTGTTTACTGATCTAAGCACATTATTGTTCATTGGACACAGTATGGCATTAAAACTAATGTTAAACTGATTATCCATCATGTCCCTCCAGTCTTCTTCCAGACTCAGTGCTTCCTAGGATTGAGATTTCCCCACACGGTGCATACTCTTTGTTAGATGAATAATCTTGTATTTGGTTCCACTGGAAGAAATCTTTATTCATTTGTTTGCACATGCTTTTGTTGTAAGCAGCCTATTAATTGATCCAGTACAGTCTGTAGCAGGGCCCTGCATCTTTTCACTACTTATTACCCCTTGAATTTTTGTCTCTTGTAGATTGTATTGGTAATTGTTTTATGTTTTCTTTCATGTCAGCAATTAAATGATAAAATAGCATTCTTGTGCAGTCCTACCAGATACTCGCCCACTGAACTAAGGCTTCCCATTTAACAATCCTGGTTTGAGACCTTGGAGGTTTGTGTTAACTCTGTTTACTGTTACGAGCAGGGACTGGCTTCTGAACTGCCTGATCAAAGCAACGCGGTCTGCCAGCAAGATGGCTCAGCCAGGCCACAAACAACTAGCACATGTGCTGCGGTCTTTTCTCAGCATTTCCTAATGAGGGGCACATGTCAACCCTGACCTACACAAGAGAACAGATTTTGTACTGCTTCACCGTGTGCAACAAGCCATGTGTTCTCTACCTGTCAGGAAGGGCAAAATTTAACTTAAATCACTGGAGAAATTTCATCGTCATTTGTATCTATGCAAAGCTCTATTTCCTTTAAACCCTTGAGAGTGATGGAGAAAAAGGATGATTCATAATTCATTGCTGCCTCTGATTTAGTAATATGCCGTAACTTGATTCCTTCATTCAATTCTTGGAATTTTATCTCATTTACAGAAAATAGGGTTTATCTATCATGACGCTGATAGGCGAATGTGGCCTGTCTGTATTTATTAAAGTAAACTATGGAAGAAAGCAGACATCCATGCATGGAACTGTATCTAGTGTGGCCTTACTGACAGCTGAAGTACTTTGAAGAATGAAATTTCCACCATACAGATCATAATGCTTCCAGCCATTTTACTTTTGTCAACAGTTCTAGGTCACTGAAAACAGCCAAGAAGTGAAATGCAACAGTCAGAAAGTTGCATAAGAATCTTGGAAGAAAATCAAGTTACTTTTGGTTTGGTCTAAATCTTATCCTCAAAATCTGAATTTTCTGAATCTTACTTTCCAGTGTGCACAACTTTAATATAGACTTAATGTGGTACATAAGAAGGGGATTAAAAGAATCCTTAGTGTGGATCACTACATAAATAAGTCTTTCTGTTTCTGTGTTAATATATTGTCTACATCAGGTCCATAAGGAAAAGCAGACTTGACCCTTTTTTGCCTCATTTTCCTGTGTTCCTTTTTGTTATTTAAAGCTCCTGTAATTGTAGTCAGAACACTTTAGTCATTTTTCCAGTTTCAAGTTGCATTTTTTGCATGATTTTTATATCTTAATAAATGATCAGAAGGAAGATAGACTGTCTGTGCAGTGCAAAGGCATCTAAAGGAGTTCTGGATATGCCAGCACTGAGGCCACAATGATACAGCCGTAGGGGTTCTCTGCACAGGCAGGTACAGCCTGGTGCTTAGCAGTGATGGTTGCCCAGGAGGAGCACACTGCTGATGTGATTCTGTTGCTTGTGAACCTTTGCTAGATTAGTATGTTTATGTGGCATTGCAATATCCTAACTGCCATTACTTTTGCCAGTGTTCCAAATAGCAGGCAGCACATGGATAATTTAAATGTGCTTCTCAAGTGGGTCAGGTGAAAAAAGACTTCATTTTTTAAAAGCTTTGCCTGTGCTTATAACTCAATTCACTGCACAAGTATTGCATTTCCAAATGCAAATGTCACATAGTTTTCTATTATTTACTTTTGTAAATATATATGACCTGACCTTAATATCAGTTGATAGAGCAGGCTAATCTCTCGCTGAAACTGTATCAGTTTCACTCTTGCCTTCCACAGTCTTCCCATATTCTGATACTGCTGAGTTCCACAGCAGAATTCCTGTAGTCTTTGGTATGGGATCTGTTTCTTGTTTGTAGGAAGATTTTTTTTTTATTATTTTTTTTTATTTGATATGTATATCTCAAAAGTCACAGTTCAGATACTTAAACTTCTGTACTTCTGGCATGTTGCAATACAACTTAGAATTTATCTAGGCTCTCTGGGTTTGTTTCTGATCGCATACCATAACTCAGTGGGTTGTTGCCATTAACTCATTCATGCTTCTGTATGTCACCAAAAGCTTTCTTTTGTTTCCAGGTTTGGCAAGAAATCCCGACCTGCAATGTATGATGCAACCCCCATTGCTTATGAAGATTACAGCCCAGATGACAAACCTTTGGTTACACTGATTAAGACAAAAGATTTGTAATCTAGTGTATCTTTTTTTGATTATTTTTCAAAAGGATGGGCTAACCTAATTTAAATATTTTTAAGAAGAAAGCATAATAAGTAATTTAAACCATTAGATGCTTCAGAATTTTCTGTAGAATATTTAAAACCTTTTGCAGCTTTTAGTTTGGAAAAATATTTTAAAACAGAATTTGTGAACTTCATGAATTACATTTTAATGTACCTTGAGCTCTATAAACTATAAGCTTATGATAGTGTGTGCTTTTTTCTTGGTAGACACTATTACTAAACCCAGATGAGTTTCTTGTGGTTGTTACAGAGCAGAAAACAATAATTAATGAGGAGTTCTTTATGACATGTCAGTGCCAGCTTTCTCAGTAGAGGTAGGAAAAATGTGAAGCATAATATGATATATCCATTAATTAAAAAAGTCTAAAATGTTTGTGTTGTGAAAAAGAAACTAGTAAAAATTATTATTCCTAATCTGAATGAATTAGCTTTTGCCTTATTCCATGCATGGATAGATAACCTATTTCTCCATTATTTCCTGAAAGTTGCTGAAACATACTCTTGAGTTGATGTTTGACATTTTTGTAATAGTATTCAGGCTAGGCCTTGTATAATAATTAAAGTGCCTCTTGAGGCAAAGTAAGGGCGTGATCCTTTAAACATTGAAATCAATGAGAGAACTTCCATTGACTTCAGTGAGCACAGGATTGGATCCTACAATTGGACTAATCTATATTTTTCTTTAATGGTTAAAGTTTTTTATATTGTGAGTAAACTAAGCATATGGTTTGAGTTGTTTGTTTCCTAAAGGTTGTTGATGTACAGTATTGTTTCATGAAATATTGTGTATTTCTCATAGTGCTTCTTATTTAGGATCAGTATGGGGTTTTTGTGGCTGTATTTGATTGCTTATGGGCTTCTTAAAATTCTTGCTTATTTCAGAAAATATTGAATAAATGTTATCAAGTGAAGATTGCAGATGTTTCTTTGTTTTTCTTCATTTGAAGGTGCAGTGTTGTTTATAAGTTTGAAAGGACACGAGCATATAATGTGCTATAAATAATGCCAAAAGAAGATATTCCAGCTGTTAATTTGAACAGGAAAAAAATGGGCTTTATTATGAAGGTAATGTCTCAAAAGTGAGACAAATACAGCACCGGAGTAAAGATGCAGTCCCGCAGTCCAGGCTGCATGTACCACAACCTGTTCCTGAGTGGATCTGACTGCAAAGCTGGGCTCTTAAGTTATAGCACAAGTAAGGATGTGACATAGAACAACCTGTTTATGTGAGTAGGCTTGATGTGACTTTGTGTTTCAGACAGGCCTGCTGAAACTTAGGGAAGCCAAGACTGCAAGGTACAGAGGCAAATTGCTGTAGCTACCTATAGATTCTGCTGCATGGTGCTGTGCTACTGTCATATTTCAGGCTGATAAGCATGGAAGGGCTTAGCTCCAGGTGACCTCTTAATGTTGGGAAATCTTGGAATGCATGGAATATCTTCATCTTTCACATAAAAAACATTTCCAGGCAGAAAAAAAAAGATGTCACCATGAACTTTGATCATTTCTGTGTGAGGACAGCCATTGTCTCGGGCAGTCCTTCCCTTTCCTTGCAACCACTGACATCTCCAGACTTCAGATCAGCCATTAAAGACAAATGTAATTAAGAATTGTGAAGATAAAAAAGCTGCCACTTACTGTCTTGTTTAGGTGGGAAGAGTGCATCTGGTATGTTACTTTTACTTTTGAATTTCATTATTATTAGGGCTTCTAGTTACAGTCATAGCAGTTGAATTATTTTCCACATCTCGCACAATTAGTACTGACAAAAGGTAGACAAATTATTGCAAATCAAGCTGTTAAGAGTTGCTAGAATGTCTCTTTTTTTTTTTTGTAAGATTACATTCTAGCTCACCACCAAAAAAAAAAAAAACCAACCCCAGAGTAAATGCAGTAATATGGGCGAAATTTGAAATGTTGTAAAGGAAAGCAAATGAAAACATATTTTAGTAGAACTGTTAACTGTTAAATGGAAGCACTGCTCAAAGGATTCTCCTACTGTTTGGAATGGCTGGATGGTGACTATGCTGGTTAGTAACACCACACTGTGTTTGAATTATGGAAATGCCAAACGTGTCTCAGAGATCCAGACTACCTTTCCTGACATCCTGTATCTGCTACCATGGGCTTTCACTGACATTGGCCCAAGACAATAATTACTAGTAAGGAACCTAAAGAAACTAGATTCAAGCCTCCCTTTAATTCCTCAGGCACAGTTTTATATGACAAAGGTTGTGCATTTGTACCTGGTGGCTATCGGACTAGCTTTTTTCATTGGTACAGTTTGGTGCTGCTGCTTTATTCCAGATATGGAAACTTTTGTTTATGGTACTTCCAGGAATGTTTTAAGAACCCCTTAGAAGGAAAGGTCCAGAACAAGCTATACCCTGTGCTATTTTTTGGTAACAGGAGTGTAGAACAGGGGCAAATACATTGTTGTTATAATTAATTTGCTAATCAGATAGATATACTCGTTCTTCAGCATTTTTGGCCTTTTCAGTCATAAAATATTGGTTTATCTT